>QXDM01000014.1:0-1200000 GCA_003730235.1 Pythium guiyangense
CACTATTGGATTGTGCTCGAAACCGCCTGCTAACGTCTCTGGACTTATAATTTCTTCAATTTCCGCTGTAGCTCGACAAGTAATCCAGCAAGGCCCATCACAAAGATGTTCATGTGATCGGGCGTGTTGTTGCGCACATTTTGACCTACTCTGTGTATGCCGGATCACTATTGGATTGTGCCCGAAACCGCCTGCTAACGTCTCTGGACTTATAATTTCTTCAATTTCCGCTGTAGCTCGACAAGTAATCCAGCAAGGCCCATCACAAAGATGTTCATGTGATCGGGCGTGTTGTTGCGCACATTTTGACCTACTCTGTGTATGCCGGATCACTATTGGATTGTGCTCGAAACCGCCTGCTAACGTCTCTGGACTTATAATTTCTTCAATTTCCGCTGTAGCTCGACAAGTAATCCAGCAAGGCCCGTCACAAAGATGTTCATGTGATCGGGCGTGTTGTTGCGCACATTTTGACCTACTCTGTGTATGCCGGATCACTATTGGATTGTGCCCGAAACCGCCTGCTAACGTCTCTGGACTTATAATTTCTTCAATTTCCGCTGTAGCTCGACAAGTAATCCAGCAAGGCCCGTCACAAACATGTTCATGTGATCGGGCGTGTTGTTGCGCACATTTTGACCTACTCTGTGTATGCCGGATCACTATTGGATTGTGCCCGAAACCGCCTGCTAACGTCTCTGGACTTATAATTTCTTCAATTTCCGCTGTAGCTCGACAAGTAATCCAGCAAGGCCCATCACAAAGATGTTCATGTGATCGGGCGTGTTGTTGCGCACATTTTGACCTACTCTGTGTATGCCGGATCACTATTGGATTGTGCCCGAAACCGCCTGCTAACGTCTCTGGACTTATAATTTCTTCAATTTCCGCTGTAGCTCGACAAGTAATCCAGCAAGGCCCGTCACAAACATGTTCATGTGATCGGGCGTGTTGTTGCGCACATTTTGACCTACTCTGTGTATGCCGGATCACTATTGGATTGTGCCCGAAACCGCCTGCTAACGTCTCTGGACTTATAATTTCTTCAATTTCCGCTGTAGCTCGACAAGTAATCCAGCAAGGCCCATCACAAAGATGTTCATGTGATCGGGCGTGTTGTTGCGCACATTTTGACCTACTCTGTGTATGCCGGATCACTATTGGATTGTGCTCGAAACCGCCTGCTAACGTCTCTGGACTTATAATTTCTTCAATTTCCGCTGTAGCTCGACAAGTAATCCAGCAAGGCCCATCACAAAGATGTTCATGTGATCGGGCGTGTTGTTGCGCACATTTTGACCTACTCTGTGTATGCCGGATCACTATTGGATTGTGCTCGAAACCGCCTGCTAACGTCTCTGGACTTATAATTTCTTCAATTTCCGCTGTAGCTCGACAAGTAATCCAGCAAGGCCCGTCACAAACATGTTCATGTGATCGGGCGTGTTGTTGCGCACATTTTGACCTACTCTGTGTATGCCGGATCACTATTGGATTGTGCCCGAAACCGCCTGCTAACGTCTCTGGACTTATAATTTCTTCAATTTCCGCTGTAGCTCGACAAGTAATCCAGCAAGGCCCATCACAAAGATGTTCATGTGATCGGGCGTGTTGTTGCGCACATTTTGACCTACTCTGTGTATGCCGGATCACTATTGGATTGTGCCCGAAACCGCCTGCTAACGTCTCTGGACTTATAATTTCTTCAATTTCCGCTGTAGCTCGACAAGTAATCCAGCAAGGCCCGTCACAAAGATGTTCATGTGATCGGGCGTGTTGTTGCGCACATTTTGACCTACTCTGTGTATGCCGGATCACTATTGGATTGTGCCCGAAACCGCCTGCTAACGTCTCTGGACTTATAATTTCTTCAATTTCCGCTGTAGCTCGACAAGTAATCCAGCAAGGCCCGTCACAAACATGTTCATGTGATCGGGCGTGTTGTTGCGCACATTTTGACCTACTCTGTGTATGCCGGATCACTATTGGATTGTGCCCGAAACCGCCTGCTAACGTCTCTGGACTTATAATTTCTTCAATTTCCGCTGTAGCTCGACAAGTAATCCAGCAAGGCCCATCACAAAGATGTTCATGTGATCGGGCGTGTTGTTGCGCACATTTTGACCTACTCTGTGTATGCCGGATCACTATTGGATTGTGCCCGAAACCGCCTGCTAACGTCTCTGGACTTATAATTTCTTCAATTTCCGCTGTAGCTCGACAAGTAATCCAGCAAGGCCCGTCACAAACATGTTCATGTGATCGGGCGTGTTGTTGCGCACATTTTGACCTACTCTGTGTATGCCGGATCACTATTGGATTGTGCCCGAAACCGCCTGCTAACGTCTCTGGACTTATAATTTCTTCAATTTCCGCTGTAGCTCGACAAGTAATCCAGCAAGGCCCGTCACAAAGATGTTCATGTGATCGGGCGTGTTGTTGCGCACATTTTGACCTACTCTGTGTATGCCGGATCACTATTGGATTGTGCCCGAAACCGCCTGCTAACGTCTCTGGACTTATAATTTCTTCAATTTCCGCTGTAGCTCGACAAGTAATCCAGCAAGGCCCGTCACAAACATGTTCATGTGATCGGGCGTGTTGTTGCGCACATTTTGACCTACTCTGTGTATGCCGGATCACTATTGGATTGTGCTCGAAACCGCCTGCTAACGTCTCTGGACTTATAATTTCTTCAATTTCCGCTGTAGCTCGACAAGTAATCCAGCAAGGCCCATCACAAAGATGTTCATGTGATCGGGCGTGTTGTTGCGCACATTTTGACCTACTCTGTGTATGCCGGATCACTATTGGATTGTGCTCGAAACCGCCTGCTAACGTCTCTGGACTTATAATTTCTTCAATTTCCGCTGTAGCTCGACAAGTAATCCAGCAAGGCCCGTCACAAACATGTTCATGTGATCGGGCGTGTTGTTGCGCACATTTTGACCTACTCTGTGTATGCCGGATCACTATTGGATTGTGCTCGAAACCGCCTGCTAACGTCTCTGGACTTATAATTTCTTCAATTTCCGCTGTAGCTCGACAAGTAATCCAGCAAGGCCCGTCACAAACATGTTCATGTGATCGGGCGTGTTGTTGCGCACATTTTGACCTACTCTGTGTATGCCGGATCACTATTGGATTGTGCTCGAAACCGCCTGCTAACGTCTCTGGACTTATAATTTCTTCAATTTCCGCTGTAGCTCGACAAGTAATCCAGCAAGGCCCATCACAAAGATGTTCATGTGATCGGGCGTGTTGTTGCGCACATTTTGACCTACTCTGTGTATGCCGGATCACTATTGGATTGTGCTCGAAACCGCCTGCTAACGTCTCTGGACT
This sequence comes from Pythium guiyangense, assembly GCA_003730235.1. NCBI lineage: Eukaryota > Oomycota > Peronosporomycetes > Pythiales > Pythiaceae > Pythium > Pythium guiyangense. The sequence goes on from QXDM01000014.1 coordinate 3,346, forward strand.
TATAATTTCTTCAATTTCCGCTGTAGCTCGACAAGTAATCCAGCAAGGCCCATCACAAAGATGTTCATGTGATCGGGCGTGTTGTTGCGCACATTTTGACCTACTCTGTGTATGCCGGATCACTATTGGATTGTGCTCGAAACCGCCTGCTAACGTCTCTGGACTTATAATTTCTTCAATTTCCGCTGTAGCTCGACAAGTAATCCAGCAAGGCCCGTCACAAACATGTTCATGTGATCGGGCGTGTTGTTGCGCACATTTTGACCTACTCTGTGTATGCCGGATCACTATTGGATTGTGCTCGAAACCGCCTGCTAACGTCTCTGGACTTATAATTTCTTCAATTTCCGCTGTAGCTCGACAAGTAATCCAGCAAGGCCCATCACAAAGATGTTCATGTGATCGGGCGTGTTGTTGCGCACATTTTGACCTACTCTGTGTATGCCGGATCACTATTGGATTGTGCCCGAAACCGCCTGCTAACGTCTCTGGACTTATAATTTCTTCAATTTCCGCTGTAGCTCGACAAGTAATCCAGCAAGGCCCATCACAAAGATGTTCATGTGATCGGGCGTGTTGTTGCGCACATTTTGACCTACTCTGTGTATGCCGGATCACTATTGGATTGTGCCCGAAACCGCCTGCTAACGTCTCTGGACTTATAATTTCTTCAATTTCCGCTGTAGCTCGACAAGTAATCCAGCAAGGCCCATCACAAAGATGTTCATGTGATCGGGCGTGTTGTTGCGCACATTTTGACCTACTCTGTGTATGCCGGATCACTATTGGATTGTGCTCGAAACCGCCTGCTAACGTCTCTGGACTTATAATTTCTTCAATTTCCGCTGTAGCTCGACAAGTAATCCAGCAAGGCCCGTCACAAAGATGTTCATGTGATCGGGCGTGTTGTTGCGCACATTTTGACCTACTCTGTGTATGCCGGATCACTATTGGATTGTGCCCGAAACCGCCTGCTAACGTCTCTGGACTTATAATTTCTTCAATTTCCGCTGTAGCTCGACAAGTAATCCAGCAAGGCCCGTCACAAACATGTTCATGTGATCGGGCGTGTTGTTGCGCACATTTTGACCTACTCTGTGTATGCCGGATCACTATTGGATTGTGCCCGAAACCGCCTGCTAACGTCTCTGGACTTATAATTTCTTCAATTTCCGCTGTAGCTCGACAAGTAATCCAGCAAGGCCCGTCACAAACATGTTCATGTGATCGGGCGTGTTGTTGCGCACATTTTGACCTACTCTGTGTATGCCGGATCACTATTGGATTGTGCTCGAAACCGCCTGCTAACGTCTCTGGACTTATAATTTCTTCAATTTCCGCTGTAGCTCGACAAGTAATCCAGCAAGGCCCGTCACAAACATGTTCATGTGATCGGGCGTGTTGTTGCGCACATTTTGACCTACTCTGTGTATGCCGGATCACTATTGGATTGTGCTCGAAACCGCCTGCTAACGTCTCTGGACTTATAATTTCTTCAATTTCCGCTGTAGCTCGACAAGTAATCCAGCAAGGCCCATCACAAAGATGTTCATGTGATCGGGCGTGTTGTTGCGCACATTTTGACCTACTCTGTGTATGCCGGATCACTATTGGATTGTGCTCGAAACCGCCTGCTAACGTCTCTGGACTTATAATTTCTTCAATTTCCGCTGTAGCTCGACAAGTAATCCAGCAAGGCCCGTCACAAACATGTTCATGTGATCGGGCGTGTTGTTGCGCACATTTTGACCTACTCTGTGTATGCCGGATCACTATTGGATTGTGCTCGAAACCGCCTGCTAACGTCTCTGGACTTATAATTTCTTCAATTTCCGCTGTAGCTCGACAAGTAATCCAGCAAGGCCCATCACAAACATGTTCATGTGATCGGGCGTGTTGTTGCGCACATTTTGACCTACTCTGTGTATGCCGGATCACTATTGGATTGTGCTCGAAACCGCCTGCTAAACCCTAGACTTGGTCATTTCACATCTCGTAAAATCCACCACCTCTTTTTTTACGCTTTCACACAACTCTTGACTTTTTTACAGACTTGAACTTGTCTGCAGAAACAACTGCTGACAAGTTTGTGTGGTGCTGTGTGGTTGCATGCATGACGATCGCCATGAACGATCGATCCACAAAAAGGGACTCGTCTTTGTATGCGGTTTTGACTTTTGTGCTTGTGGCTTTCGTTTTGGCGTTCAGGCTTTCGTCGACCGCTTTTGCGGCTTTGCTTTCGCCTCAAAAGCGCACACTCGGTCCTATCGGATCGTTTGGACGTTTTGTGCCAACTCTTTTGCTTGTGTTGAACATGAGCACCAACGCGATCCGCCCTCACTCGCGAATCTGCTCCTGTCGACGAACCGCCGCCGCACCACCTACACACACAACAACACTCGCTCGCTAGACAAACATGCTCACTGCCGCACGCACACGCTCGATCCTGCGCACCGCTGCGCGCCAGCACCAGCAGCACCAACGCGCAGTCGCCGCGCTCGTGCACCAACGCCACATGAGCGCGCTCGCAAACTTCCCCTTCCTCAAAGACCTCGGACTCCAGGACGAAAACTACGGCGTCTACAACGGCGAGTGGTTCGGCAACGGCGAGCTCTACACGAGCGTCAACCCCGCAGACAACAAACCCATCGCCACCGTCCGCGCCGGCACGGTCGCCGACTACCAAAAGGTCGTCAAGGCCATGGACGCCGCCAAACCGCAGTGGGCAGACATCCCCGCGCCAGTCCGCGGCGAAATCGTCCGCCAGATCGGCGAGGAGCTCCGCGCCAAGAAAGAGCCGCTCGGCAAGCTCATCGCGCTCGAAATGGGCAAGATCTACGTCGAGGTGCGTCGCAGCAGCAAACGACGAGTGCTTGGTCGCTTGTTGTGTGCCATGTATATGTGCGTGTGCCACGTAGCGCTGCTCGTGTGACTGCTGCTGTCTCTGCTGCAACACAAGGATTGATTGACTAACTCACACTGCGCATGCTGCACGCACACACCTTCACACACCGCAGGGTCTCGGCGAAGTGCAAGAGGCGATCGACATCTGCGACTTTGCCGTCGGTCTCAGCCGCACGCTCAACGGCTCGATCATCCCGTCCGAGCGCCCGGGTCACTTCATGATGGAGCGCTACAACCCGCTCAAGGGCCATGTCGGCATCATCACGGCGTTCAACTTCCCGTGCGCCGTGCTCTTCTGGAACGCGGCGCTGAGCCTCGTGTGCGGCAACACGCACATCTGGAAGCCGTCCGAGTCGCTCTCGCTCACGTCCGTCGCGTGCAACAAGATCATCGCGGACGTGCTCGAGCGCAACGGATACCCTGGCGCGATCTCGTCGCTCATTTGCGGAGAGTACGTCCGGACGCTTGCCTGTTTGATCGACTGCTTCGTGCTGGCTGCTTCCTGGGAGCATCCACTGACGCTTGATGCTTCTGTCTCTCTCTCGTGTTGTGGCGTTGCAGCGGCAAGGACGTCGGCGAGGCGCTCATCACGGACAAGCGCACGGAGCTCGTGTCGTTCACGGGCTCGACGAAGGTCGGTCGCCACGTGAACGAGGTGGTCGCGCGCCGCTTCGGTAAGACGATCCTCGAGCTCGGCGGCAACAACGCCATGATCGTGGACAAGGACGCCGACTTGGAGATGGCGCTGCGCGCGACGCTCTTCTCGGCTGTCGGCACGGCCGGCCAGCGCTGCACGTCGCTGCGCCGCCTCTTCCTGCACGAGGACATCCACGACGAGTTCCTCAACCGCCTCGTCTCGGCGTACAAGAACGTCAAGATCGGCAGCCCGCTCGAAGACGGCGTGCTCTGCGGTCCGCTCCACAACACGCAGGTGCGTCACTGTGGAGACTGTAGAGATAGTCACTCGAGTTGTGTGTGTGTGTGTGTGTGTGTGTGTGTATCGCGTGTACTGAAGCTGCCGATCCTCTCTGTCATGATGAGCAGGCGGTGAAGAACTACCTCGACGGCATTGAGACGATCAAGCAGCAGGGCGGCAAGGTGCGCAAGCAGCCTGTGCTTCGTGTGTGCGCCAGCAGCATCGCACTATCACGCGATCACTCGCGTCTCATCGTTGCTCACTCGCTCACGTGTTCATGCTGCAGATCCTGATCGGCGGCAAGAAGGTCGACCGCCCTGGCCACTTTGTCGAGCCCACGATCGTTTCGATCACGCACGACGCCGAGATCGTGCAGGTTCGTACTTCACTGGCGCTGCTGATGCGTCTTCGTACAGTCGACCAAGCACATGGCTGACTGACTCTTATGTGCGCTGCTGCTCTTGTGTCGCCACTGCAGAAAGAGATCTTTGCGCCGATCATGTACGCGCTCAAGTTCAAGAGCCTCGACGAGGCCATTGAGCTCAACAACGCCGTGCCGCAGGGGCTCTCGTCATCGCTCTTCACGAAGAACCAGTCGGCGATCTTCAAGTGGACGGGCCCGCTCGGCTCGGACTGCGGCATCGTGAACGTCAACATCGGCCCGAGCGGCGCCGAGATCGGCGGCGCGTTCGGCGGCGAGAAGGAGACCGGCGGCGGCCGCGAGTCGGGAAGCGACGCGTGGAAGCAGTACATGCGCCGCTCCACGTGCACGGTCAACTACAGCAAGGAGCTCCCGCTCGCACAGGGCATTGACTTTAGCTAGGCGCACGGCCGCGACACTGGCTCGCACTCGCAGCCGTCGCTCTCTTCTCGTAAGCAGTCGTGATGAATAGCGACCGCCTCTTTTGTCTCTCGATGCGCGGTGAAGGTGTCGCCATGCGCTCATGCGTGTGTGTTCTCGTGTCCAACGCCTCGTGTGCGCTCCAAGTCGCTCTCGTAACGGATCGATCATACGCGTCTGTCAAGCGCGAGGCAAGTGGCGATGGTGCATGGAGAGCGTGTTGATGGCATAATGAGGAGGATGGTGGCGACAGAGGCGCCTCATGTCATGATCACGAGGTACGTGAGCAGCAGCAGCACGAGCACGAGCACGATGATGACTACAAAATTCTTCATGCCGCCTGCGCCACGAGCGCGTACAGAGCGTGTGAGCATCATCATGATCCAGAAGCGAGACGCGTGTGTTCGCAAAGGCAGCAGTCGCTCTGCCGACGCACCTGACTGCTCGATGAGCTCCTTCGTCTTCTTCGTCACTGCTTGCAGTGCCTCGGACGCCTTGTCTGTGTCGTCGTTGATCTCGTCCAACATGCTGCAGCACACGCACGCGCATTAAAGCAGCAGCAGCCGTGAGTCAACGGACAGCGAGACGCACGTGCGCTAACGCAGCGACGTACGCGTTCTGCGAGTCGAGCTCCGTGCTGATGGACAGACTCATGTCGCCGAGGCGCTTCACCGCCGTGTGCAGCTCATCGAGGCTTTCGTCCTGCTTTTGCCGCTCGATCTGTTTGGCAACAGTCGCAGCAGTGGTGGTGTCGATAGAGAGGCAAGACGCCAGTCAGAGTGAGCTCACATGCGCGTGCAAAGGCCACAGACGTTATACGCCGTCAGCCTTCACGCATGCAAGCACGCACCTGCTGCTGGTTCCGCTCGCGCGCGACGTAGTCGTCTTCGCCATCCGGCTGTCAATCAAGCACGACAGCAACAGCAAGACAAGTGGTCGCCAGCACACATATACATTGTGAGTCGCTGCGAATGTCGTCTTGAGCGCTTGGACATCCTCAAGCAACGCAAAACAACGTGAAGCGTGACGTGGACGCACACACACGTACATCGTTGGCGATCTTGGCGTAATTGGAGGGCTTGCCGGGAGGGAACGCGCGCGACATGGCGCCTGTCGTATCGTGTGCTCTCTTTCGCGCACGCTCGGGTGTTGTTCGGACGGATGTGCGTGCGTGTGGTGGGCGTCACGTCCGCAGCCAGGAAGCGGTCGAGTGATCGAGTGATCGAGGTCGTCGAGGTCGTCGAGGTCGTCGACGTGCTTGCTCTTTTCTTGTCGGTGCACTATTTCGGCACTTCTATCGCATACTGAAATCAAGTGACTTGGTGACTCAGAACAATAGCCATCGCTCAATAGCGATTCCGAGCCAATGCCTGGCTATCGTTCTGGGTAGTCCGTCCATAGTGAAACCAAGTGCTAGGCAATGCCCATACAAGGCTCGGTTTGCGCAGCATCAAGCATGGACAGAAGCACGAGCATGGACAGAAGCGCGAGCGCTGGACGTCAGCGCGCAGGCGACGCAGCAGCGTTCCTCTGCTCGCCGATCCCGCGCGATCCGTCGCAAGTCTTCTTTGTCGAAGCACGTGGGCAACGTCAGGTGCGCTCTCTTGCTCGCTTGAAGCTTTGCGAGCTTTTGCTCGGCGCAATGGCTTGCCAATCTATCGCCACACACACGCACACTAACGAGAAAGCGCTGCAGGCAAAGACGAGTGGTAGTGACAGCTTCCTCGCGGAGCCAGAGGTCGAGGACATGACGCCATTGCGCACGAACCGAAACAGCACTGCGCCAGGCTACGTCGAGCAGCTGGAAGAGCGCGTGCGCTCGCTCGAGCGAGAACGCCAACAGCGTACGTGGCGCATCGAGATCCATGGATCGCATTTGCACGCACGTGAACGCTGCAGACTACTCACCAGTGCGCTCTGCTGCAGTGCAAGAGACGATCGAGAGCGACAGTGACCGGAGCGCAAAGCGCCAGCGTCTGCAGCTCGAGAGCATCGCGGCGTCGAAAGTGCGTCGCTCGCTCGCTCTCTCTTGTGCACACTCGTGGCACTCGACATACTGACAGACTAATGGACGAACGTCCTGACGGACTGTGCGACTGCAGAGCCAGCAGCTGCAGAAAGAGGTCGAGACGCTGCAGATCCAGATCGAGCGCAACGCGGAGCTGCACCAGATCGAGCTCCAGGAGCGCGACTTGCAGCTCGAGCAGCTCCGCCGGCAGCTCAAGTACGCGGTTCTGGAGGAGGAAGAGACGCGGCGCGAGCTCAAGGTCGCGACGAACGAGTTTGCGAGCGAGAAGCTGTCGATGCAGAAGAAGATCGTGGAGCTCGACTCGAAGCTCCAGCTCGTGGACACGAGTCTCAGCGAGTGGCGAGAGAATGCGCTCGAGCGCGAGAGCGAGCTCCGGACGCTCTCGCGGCAGTCGAAGCTCAAGGTGAGACACCGAGGCGGCTACGCTCGTTACCGGAGCGTGTCACTAACGCTCGTTCGCTCTCGCCTGCGCAAACAGATTCAGCTCCTGGAGGACCAGCTCGAAGTCGCGATGGCAGCTGCGAACGCCACGAAAGCCAAGGTGCGTCGCCGCTGTGCTCGTCCGAGGAGGAAGGCGCCTTGCAGTCGACAGGCAGACGCCTGGAGAGAGCTGCTGTGCTGACGACGCGCACGCGACGCAGCCCGACCCGGTGCTTGACGCGAAACTGCGTTTGCTCGAACTGCAGCTGAGGGAGAAGGACCTGGAGGTGCAGAGCGCCGCGACGAGCCTCGCAGGCGCGCAGGAAACGGTGGCGAACGCGCGCGACATCCGCGCACTGAACGAAAAGGTCGCCGAGCTCGAGTCTGCGGAGCGCAAGCTCAAGGCAGAGGTGCGTCCCGGTGTGTGCGCTGCATCCACGCAGCCGTGGTGATCGACTGAGCGTCTCGTGTGCTCGTCTCCTTTCGATCTGCTGCAGCTCGTCGACCTCATCGAGTCGGCCAAGCAGGCGTCTGTGCTCGAGGAGAAGGTCTTCCAAATGCAGCGCAAGCTCACGGCGAGCGAAGAGAAGCATGCGCAGGCGCAGAAGACGATCGTACGGTGCCTGCTCTGTGTGTTCTGTAGCTGCTGCGAGGGACGCTGACTCTGACGCGCTGCTACTGCAGGAGCGCTACATGGTGCTGGAGGAGGCGCATCGGCAGTTCCAGACGTACTTTGAGCCGATCGTGAAGGACCCAGCGAGTGCGTCCTCCCTCTGCTGCTGCTGCTGCTGCTGTGTCGCTGACTCACGCACTCACACACTCATGTGTCTGTCTGTCTGCACTCGCTAGGCGGCGTCTCGCTCGAGCAGCTCGCGAGTCACCCTGCTGCGACAGTCATCCAGCTCTACAAGGCACGGCAGAACGCGTTCGAGATGCTGCTGGAGCAGAAGAGCAACGCCGAGACGCAGCTTCGACGCCTCGAGACGCAGCACGAGAAGCTCCAGAGCGACCTCGTGAGCGCCGGGAACCACGCAGCGAAGCTCGAGGCGCACGTCGCGGAGCTCCAGGAGCGCGCAGCAGACGCGACGAACGTCGTAGCGCACCTCCGACGCGTGAACGAAGAGGTCGTAGCGATCCTTCAGACGTACGAGAAGAACCCGGACGAGGCGACGGGCGGTGGCGACAGCGCGGCCGAGCGCTTGCAGCTCCTGGACGCGTCGCTGAAGCAAGCGGACGTGCTCGTGCAACAGATGGAGGCGTCGCGACAGAGCCTGTCGACGCCCGCGGCGGTCAAGAAGTACGAAGTGCGCATCGAGCGGCTCGAGAAGGAGCTCGCCGAGACGCGGCAGCAGCACGCGAGTCTCGCGAAGCACCTCGAGAAGGCCGAGTTGGAGCTCGCGGTGTACGAGAAGCGCCTCGGCAAGGGCGAGTTCAACGTCGAGACGACCAAGATCGTGCACCTGTCGGTCAACCCGACGCGCGAAGTGCTCGAGAGCAAAGCGAGCGAAGTGGCGAAGCTGCGCGAAGAGGTCGAGCTCCTGCGCTCCGCGTCTCGAGAGTGCGAGCGGCGGCGCAGACGTCGAGGTGCGTGCGCTGGCTGCGTGTGTGCGTCTGTCTGTGTGGTGTCGCTTGCTCTGACAGGTGATGATGGTGCTGGTACTGCGTGTGTGTGCTGTAGATGAAGACACCAGCTGCGGCGCCGGCGCCAGCGAGTGCGTTCACAACGACGACGTCGTACGAGACGGTCGAAGGGCAGAAGCTGCTGAACAAGCGCCTGAAGGAGGTCTTCCGCGAGCAGATCCAGCAGTACCGCGAGGCGGTGCACCTGCTCACGGGCTACAAAGTGGATCTGAAGAAGAGCAACGGCATGGAGCTGCTGCGGCTGCGCTCGGTCTACGCCGACCACGACGACGACGAGCTGCTCGTGCGCATGGAGGCGAACGGCGCGCTCGAGCTGCTCGAGACCGACTTTTGCGCGACGATCAACCAGCGCGTGTTCGCGTACCTCACGACGTGCCGCTCGTTCCCGGCGTTCCTCGCGACGCTGACGCTCCATCTCTTTGAGAAGCAGACGTTCCAAGGCAACTAGGACGCGGGGCAGCCCTACGGCTCGATACGCTGGCAGACACGACGACCTGATGCGGCCACTTGAATCGAATGCATGAGACGGACTCGCAGTGCTCCGTGTGCTCTTTGCGTGTCGCTCGTCTGCACTCGTGCAAGCGCGTGCTTGTGCTGAGCGACAGTGTGGTGTAGCGATGCACATCTCAGCGAATGAGCTGCGAACCAAGAGCAGGAGCCAACGCACACGAGCCAATGCACGTCGTACAGAGTTGGGTCTTGGGTCAAAGCGTCTCTAACAAACGTACGGCGGCTACTGCTGCGGGACTGCGTCTCGGGACGGATGGCTGCTACCAGAGCAAGCGCTTTGCAACGACGCTCGACTCGCTGCTCTCGGCGTGACGCGCGACATACTTGGTGCCCTCGCGGTAGAGCCACGTGGTGGCGCCAGTCGCGAGCGCGATGAGCCACGGCGCGTAGCCAACAGACGCCGAGCCCATGACGTCCTGGACGCTCGGGACGTAGACCAAGATGACGGCGAGCGAGAGCGAGAGCAGCGTGCCGTAGACCATGACGACGTTGTTCAGGACGCCGTGACGGAAGATCGACACGCGCCGCGTCTTGCACATCCAGACGTGGCAGAACTGGCACGCCACGAGCGCAATGTACCACGAGCCGCACGCCGTCGCGAGGATGTGCGACTGCTCGCTCTCGCTCAGGCACTCGGCGCCGTCTCCGTAGCAAAAGTCTGGCGCACCGCTCTGCCAGTGCTCGTCAGCCGACATGTAGATGTCGCTGAGCGAGACGCCGTGGCTCCAGAACACAGTCGCGTACGCCAGGAAACACCCGAGCGTGTTGATCGTCCCAGCGACCAGGTACGCGTACACGAGCAGCGACGGCGACATGAGCTTGTCTGTCTTCATGTTGCGCGGCGGACGGCTCATGATGTCGTTCTCCGGGCCTTCGTACGCAAGCGAGATGGCTGGTCCGAGCTCTGTGCCGAGGTCGACGCTCAGGATCTGGAGCGACGTGAGTGCAGCCGGCATGCCGAACGCGAGGTTCATCGCCACGGGTGCGATCTCGGGCCAGAGGTGCGTGAGTGTGTATGCAATGGTCTTCTTGAGGTTCGCGTAGATCGTGCGGCCTTGTTCGATGCCGCGCACGATCGACGAAAAGTTGTCGTCCATGAGGATGATGTCGGCCGCTTCGCGCGCGACGTCACTGCCGTTCTTGCCCATGGCCACGCCGACGTCGCCCTGCTTGAGTGCCGGCGCATCGTTCACGCCGTCGCCAGTCACGCCGACGCACTCGCCGAGCTGCTGGCTCGCGCGCACGATCTCGAGCTTGTGCTGCGGCGTCGTGCGCGCAAAGACGACTTGCTTCATTGCGAGCACAGCGCCGAGCTGCTCGGGCGTGAGGTGGCTGATCACCCCGCCGTGCACCACGGCTGCGTCGTACAGCGACCAGTGCGAGTCATCGAAGTGTTCGGTCGGCGGCGGCGCGAGGAGGTTCAAGACACGGTCGTCGTCGCGAAGGAGCCCGATCTCGCGCGCGATTGCTTGCGCTGTCAATGGGTGATCGCCCGTGACCATGAACACCTTCACGCCAGCGTGCTTGCACTTTTGGATCGCGCTAGGGACGTCGTCGCGCGGAGGGTCCATGATCGCGATCATGCCGACGAAGCACAAGTTCTCGGACGGGAAGTTGCCTTCGTCCGCTGAGAACGCACTTGTCGGTGACTCGGGAGTGAAGCGCCGAGTGGCGACCGCGATCACGCGGCGACCGTTGTTTCCAAAGAGCTCGTACGCTTGTGTGAACTCGTCGTGGAAGCTCGCGCCCATCGCGTGCTCGCGGCCGTGCGCACCCAAGTACGTGCTGCAGCGCTTGATGATCACCTCCGGCGCACCCTTCATCACGACGTCCATCGCGACTGGCTTATCACTGCTGTCGTTGCCATCGCTAGGCGCAGCCGGCACAATGACGAGCTGCCACTTGTTTGTCGAGTTGAACGGGATCTCGAACGTCAGTGGGTACTGCTCGCGCGTGAGCGTGGACGAGAACTGAAGATCAGCGAACCGCAGGAGCGCGATGTCGGACGGATTGCCAGTGTACTGGCGCTTAGCAACGGTGTCGCGGCGAACACGAAACGAGATCGAGTTGCGCTGCAAACGACTGCGGCTGCTGCTTGAGGTGTGGCGCTGGATGTGGTGGTCCATGTAGTGCTCGCTGCCACCGACGTCAGCAAACTGTGGGAACTCTGGCGCCGCGCGGTTGCACAATGCAGCGCAGCGAAAGAGCACGGCTTTTGTCGAGGTACCAGCGAGGTAGTCGATCGTGTCGTCAACGTCAATCACGAGGTGGTCCGCAGTGGGCTGGTGGTGGAAGTCACGTCCGAACCACGTGTCCGTGACAGTCATGACGTTCTTCGTGAGCGTGCCGGTCTTGTCGGTCGCAATGAGCGTGAGCGAGCCCATGGTCTCGACACAGTCGAGGCGCTTGACAAAGATGTTGTGCGCCGCCATGCGCTTTGCCGTGATCGTTAGGAGCGACGTGACCGTCGCGGGCAGTCCCTGCGGCACGTTTGCAACGATGATGACAAGGAAGCCATTGACGAAGGTGTTGAGCACGTCGTCGCCGCCCTTGCGAACCACACCGATCGTGAAAAGCACAGTGCCCATCGTGACGGCCAGGACGCTGATGAAGCGCACAAAGTTGCGCACTTCGCGGTGCATGTTCGTCTCGCGCTCCTTGGTCGAGCTCGCGAGTGTCGCGACGCGGCCGATCACAGTCTTGTCGCCAATGCTGAGCACGACGCCGAGCGCCGAGCCGTCGAAGCACAGCGAGCCGTTGAACGCGATGTTCTTGCACTCGAGCGCAGGCACGTCTGTGCGTTGCGTCTCGGACGTGAGCGAGATGAGCTCGGACTCACCTGTGAGCGACGAGTTCTCAACTTTGAGGTTGCTGCAGAGCAGGATGCGCAAGTCAGCAGGGACTTTATCGCCGTTGCGGATCCAGACGACGTCGCCCACGACGAGGTCTTCAGCAGCTATGAGCTGACTCGTGCCGTCACGCACGACAGTGCATTGCTGCGGCAGCATGTTGTTGAACGAGTCCATGACTTTGCTCGTCGATCGCGCTTGCAGGAACGTCATGACGCACGTCAAGAGGACGATCATGAAGAGCACGAGCGCCAAGTAGAGGTTCAGTGCGATCGATGTGTCGAGGAAGTACGTCACGAGACTCAGCAAACCCGCGACGCTGAGCAAGACCATGAACCAGTCGAGGAACTGTTGGAGGAACAGGATGTAGTCGGGGACGCGCTCGGGTGGCGACAGCCGGTTGAAGCCGCAACACTCGCGGATCGCAGCGACTCGCTCACTCGAGATTCCGCGACTGAGACCGACATCGTGCGCCACGATGTGCGAATCTGTGAGCTCGCTCGCGAGGGCGTCGACAGTGTAGTACGCCTGCCAGTAGCGGCTTGAGTCTTCGTCGTCGACAGGAACAACTGCGAGTGAGGTTGTCGCCTTGGTCTTGGACGCAAAGTCGTTCGGGGTCGACGGAAACACCGCATAGGCGGTCTTGCGCGGGCTCGGGGAGCTTGCCATGTGAGCAAGTGGGGATAAGGATGAAGAGTGGGAACGTGTCGTAGCTGGAGGAGTGCGAATTCGTGAATGACGCAATGCGAGCAAGATCTCTCTCCGTCTTAGTGCGGGCCGAGCGTGCGCGCAGAAGACTGTGCCAGCTACTAGCGACCCAGCGTCGCGGCTGGCGCGAAACTGGGTACACGGAGGCGAAATGACGTGTCTGTTTGAGTTGAGATGCTACGAGTACTTCGGCTCGAGTCACACTTGCGCGGGGGATGGAAACACCACCCACGCCATGTTGGTGGTTGCAGCGCAAGGACGCAAGGATGGGCGAGTGTGTACAGACAACCGCGCCGCCCGGTTGCGAGGAGAGATGACTCGGCGGAGCGGCAAGTCTCGCCAAGAGGTGCCAAGGGATGGATAAACCACCCGAATGTGATTGGTGGTCGTCGTGTTGAATCTGAGGATGGGGGAGACTGTTCTCGACTGAGGTAGCGGCTCTGAAGGAGAGATGACCTGGAGTGTAGCAAACCTCGAGCTGGCGCATTTTGAAGCCATCTCGATGTCGTGCACGGGCTTGGAAAACCACCCAGCGCTGGTTGGTTCATCGCCATGAATGGCGCAAGCACATACGTATTGGCTGAAACGCGAAGCGCGGCGTGCATGGCCGTACGACGTGTGAACATGGCCGTACGGCCGTCGTTTCTCGCAAGAGCAACAACACCGACGCCACAACGTCCATTCATGCAAGGCAACAAGAGAACCAAGGGAACGAGAGAAAAACGAGTTGGTAAAGAGTATTGTGGTGAAAGCAGAGAGAGAGAGAGAGAGCGCTGATAAGACTAGACTAGGCTTAGACTATGTCGGCTCTCGATCGATCGATTGAGGCTTATTAGACTAGTAATGTCTCAATCGATCGATCGATCGATCTACTTGAAATGAATGAATGGTGGAGACGCGGGAGTACATCAGTAGACAACGCAACGTCGTTTGGTACGATGCAGACAAAGTGGCTCACAGCAACTTAGAAGAGGTGGTGCGCGACACATCAAACGCGTTGGCAGAGAGGATCTGCTGCTCTGCATCTCAGGACTGCTGTCTACAAGTTAGTACGAGAGCAAGTACTTTGCAACGACGCTCGGGTGGCTGCTCTCGTCGTGGTGCATGATGTACTTGGCGCCCTACAGACACCGCGCTCATGACGCCCATGGCGCCCTGCCTATCTTTGTTATCAGAGTTGAAAACAATCATTTATTCAAAAGTAACCGCTCGTAAAGCTGTAAACCGCACAACAAAATATAGTATTCACAAACAACATTTTATAGACGCACAACAAAATATAGTATTCACAAACAACATTTTATAGACGCCAAAATATTTGCAACATTCTTCGTGTTTGTGATGTTTGTGACATACTTGTATTTTATCCACTTCCACCATTGAATAGTTTGTCTTCGTCAGATCAGATAAACGCATTGTTAGTACAGTGCACGACAGTAGTTGTGAACATGGTCATTTTTTGACTTGCAAGTTTCAAAAGTGCATGTTTTTCGCTGAAAATGCGTGAAGACGTAGTTTTGCCAAAGGAAACATATTGCACCAAAACAATTCCGATCCGACTATTATTGGTTGAGCTATGGTGAGTATTTATTTTTGAGAGGGTGACACGAATCGTGAACATAAATTACCGGCCAGGTAAGATTTATCTCAGCCATTCAATTCGAGCTGTCACACTTCGAAAATACGTTGATGATGTCCGCCGTTATGTTTAGTCGCTATCCACTCATTTAGAGAACGATCGAGATCGCGAGAGGCATGGAACTGACACCTGAAGAGCGCAACAGCATTTTGACCCTTCGAGCTGCTGGTATGACCATCCGAGCGACTGCCACGGCGGTCAAGCGGTCGGTTGGCGTATGCGCGAAGGTGCTCGAGTCAGCAAACAAGCCAAAGACCAAGAACCGACGCGGTGGCCAGCGCAAAACGACAGAACGAGACCGCCGACACATCGTCCGCCTCGTTGCTGCAGGAGAGACGAGCGCCGCGAAGGCGAGAGACAAGCTCAAGCTAACGTGCAGCGTTCGGACTGTTCAGCGCGTGCTCGAAGATGTCGATTGGCTCGCGTATGAGAAGCGATCGGCCGAGCCAGCGATGACGAAGCGCCACCGAGACCAGCGCATGTCGTGGGCCGGCGAGAAAGCGCTGTGGGACGCCGCCGACTGGGCGCTTGTCGTGTTCTCCGACGAAAAGAAGTGGAACTGCGACGGTCCAGACGGCATGCGTTATCAGTGGCAAGATCAGCGCATCTCGCAGCAGCCCACCGTTCGTCGACATTCCGGTGGTGGCTCAGTGATGGTGTGGGCTGCGTTTGCAGGCACGTCCAAGTCAGTTCTGAAGTTCCTGAACGGCAAGGTCGACTCGTCCAAGTACGTTGCGACGCTGCGCACGCACCTGCCGCGTTACATATGCACGAAAGTCTTTCAGCAAGACAACGCTCCAAGTCACTCGTCTCGCCTGACGAAAGCTTGGGTCCAGGACAATCACGTAGACGTGATGGCATGGTCGCCGTACTCGCCCGACTTGAACCCCATTGAGAACCTCTGGGGATCATGTCACAACACGTGTACGCTGGTGGGCGGCAGTACGACGACGTGAACACGCTACGAGTAGCTGTCCAAGCAGCTTGGGACGCAGTGACTCCGGAGCAGCTGCGAGCATAAGTCGAATCGATGCGCAGCAGATGTGTCAAAATGTTGAGATGTCAGAAAGCATATATTACGTACTAGATCATACTATTTCGCCGTGTGATAGCTCGAATTGAATGGCTGAGATAAATCTTACCTGGCCGGTAATTTATGTTCACGATTCGTGTCACCCTCTCAAAAATAAATACTCACCATAGCTCAATCAATAATAGTCGGATCGGAATTGTTTTGGTGCAATATGTTTCCTTTGGCAAAACTACGTCTTCACGCATTTTCAGCGAAAAACATGCACTTTTGAAACTTGCAAGTCAAAAAATGACCATGTTCACAACTACTGTCGTGCACTGTACTAACAATGCGTTTATCTGATCTGACGAAGACAAACTATTCAATGGTGGAAGTGGATAAAATACAAGTATGTCACAAACATCACAAACACGAAGAATGTTGCAAATATTTTGGCGTCTATAAAATGTTGTTTGTGAATACTATATTTTGTTGTGCGTCTATAAAATGTTGTTTGTGAATACTATATTTTGTTGTGCGGTTTACAGCTTTACGAGCGGTTACTTTTGAATAAATGATTGTTTTCAACTCTGATAACAAAGATAGGCAGGGCGCCATGGGCGTCATGAGCGCGGTGTCTGTAGGGCGCCAAGTACATCATGCACCACGACGAGAGCAGCCACCCGAGCGTCGTTGCAAAGTACTTGCTCTCGTACTAACTTGTAGACAGCAGTCCTGAGATGCAGAGCAGCAGATCCTCTCTGCCAACGCGTTTGATGTGTCGCGCACCACCTCTTCTAAGTTGCTGTGAGCCACTTTGTCTGCATCGTACCAAACGACGTTGCGTTGTCTACTGATGTACTCCCGCGTCTCCACCATTCATTCATTTCAAGTAGATCGATCGATCGATCGATTGAGACATTACTAGTCTAATAAGCCTCAATCGATCGATCGAGAGCCGACATAGTCTAAGCCTAGTCTAGTCTTATCAGCGCTCTCTCTCTCTCTCTGCTTTCACCACAATACTCTTTACCAACTCGTTTTTCTCTCGTTCCCTTGGTTCTCTTGTTGCCTTGCATGAATGGACGTTGTGGCGTCGGTGTTGTTGCTCTTGCGAGAAACGACGGCCGTACGGCCATGTTCACACGTCGTACGGCCATGCACGCCGCGCTTCGCGTTTCAGCCAATACGTATGTGCTTGCGCCATTCATGGCGATGAACCAACCAGCGCTGGGTGGTTTTCCAAGCCCGTGCACGACATCGAGATGGCTTCAAAATGCGCCAGCTCGAGGTTTGCTACACTCCAGGTCATCTCTCCTTCAGAGCCGCTACCTCAGTCGAGAACAGTCTCCCCCATCCTCAGATTCAACACGACGACCACCAATCACATTCGGGTGGTTTATCCATCCCTTGGCACCTCTTGGCGAGACTTGCCGCTCCGCCGAGTCATCTCTCCTCGCAACCGGGCGGCGCGGTTGTCTGTACACACTCGCCCATCCTTGCGTCCTTGCGCTGCAACCACCAACATGGCGTGGGTGGTGTTTCCATCCCCCGCGCAAGTGTGACTCGAGCCGAAGTACTCGTAGCATCTCAACTCAAACAGACACGTCATTTCGCCTCCGTGTACCCAGTTTCGCGCCAGCCGCGACGCTGGGTCGCTAGTAGCTGGCACAGTCTTCTGCGCGCACGCTCGGCCCGCACTAAGACGGAGAGAGATCTTGCTCGCATTGCGTCATTCACGAATTCGCACTCCTCCAGCTACGACACGTTCCCACTCTTCATCCTTATCCCCACTTGCTCACATGGCAAGCTCCCCGAGCCCGCGCAAGACCGCCTATGCGGTGTTTCCGTCGACCCCGAACGACTTTGCGTCCAAGACCAAGGCGACAACCTCACTCGCAGTTGTTCCTGTCGACGACGAAGACTCAAGCCGCTACTGGCAGGCGTACTACACTGTCGACGCCCTCGCGAGCGAGCTCACAGATTCGCACATCGTGGCGCACGATGTCGGTCTCAGTCGCGGAATCTCGAGTGAGCGAGTCGCTGCGATCCGCGAGTGTTGCGGCTTCAACCGGCTGTCGCCACCCGAGCGCGTCCCCGACTACATCCTGTTCCTCCAACAGTTCCTCGACTGGTTCATGGTCTTGCTCAGCGTCGCGGGTTTGCTGAGTCTCGTGACGTACTTCCTCGACACATCGATCGCACTGAACCTCTACTTGGCGCTCGTGCTCTTCATGATCGTCCTCTTGACGTGCGTCATGACGTTCCTGCAAGCGCGATCGACGAGCAAAGTCATGGACTCGTTCAACAACATGCTGCCGCAGCAATGCACTGTCGTGCGTGACGGCACGAGTCAGCTCATAGCTGCTGAAGACCTCGTCGTGGGCGACGTCGTCTGGATCCGCAACGGCGATAAAGTCCCTGCTGACTTGCGCATCCTGCTCTGCAGCAACCTCAAAGTTGAGAACTCGTCGCTCACAGGTGAGTCCGAGCTCATCTCGCTCACGTCCGAGACGCAACGCACAGACGTGCCTGCGCTCGAGTGCAAGAACATCGCGTTCAACGGCTCGCTGTGCTTCGACGGCTCGGCGCTCGGCGTCGTGCTCAGCATTGGCGACAAGACTGTGATCGGCCGCATCGCGACACTCGCGAGCTCGACCAAGGAGCGCGAGACGAACATGCACCGCGAAGTGCGCAACTTTGTGCGCTTCATCAGCGTCCTGGCCGTCACGATGGGCACTGTGCTTTTCACGATCGGTGTGGTTCGCAAGGGCGGCGACGACGTGCTCAACACCTTCGTCAATGGCTTCCTTGTCATCATCGTTGCAAACGTGCCGCAGGGACTGCCCGCGACGGTCACGTCGCTCCTAACGATCACGGCAAAGCGCATGGCGGCGCACAACATCTTTGTCAAGCGCCTCGACTGTGTCGAGACCATGGGCTCGCTCACGCTCATTGCGACCGACAAGACCGGCACGCTCACGAAGAACGTCATGACTGTCACGGACACGTGGTTCGGACGTGACTTCCACCACCAGCCCACTGCGGACCACCTCGTGATTGACGTTGACGACACGATCGACTACCTCGCTGGTACCTCGACAAAAGCCGTGCTCTTTCGCTGCGCTGCATTGTGCAACCGCGCGGCGCCAGAGTTCCCACAGTTTGCTGACGTCGGTGGCAGCGAGCACTACATGGACCACCACATCCAGCGCCACACCTCAAGCAGCAGCCGCAGTCGTTTGCAGCGCAACTCGATCTCGTTTCGTGTTCGCCGCGACACCGTTGCTAAGCGCCAGTACACTGGCAATCCGTCCGACATCGCGCTCCTGCGGTTCGCTGATCTTCAGTTCTCGTCCACGCTCACGCGCGAGCAGTACCCACTGACGTTCGAGATCCCGTTCAACTCGACAAACAAGTGGCAGCTCGTCATTGTGCCGGCTGCGCCTAGCGATGGCAACGACAGCAGTGATAAGCCAGTCGCGATGGACGTCGTGATGAAGGGTGCGCCGGAGGTGATCATCAAGCGCTGCAGCACGTACTTGGGTGCGCACGGCCGCGAGCACGCGATGGGCGCGAGCTTCCACGACGAGTTCACACAAGCGTACGAGCTCTTTGGAAACAACGGTCGCCGCGTGATCGCGGTCGCCACTCGGCGCTTCACTCCCGAGTCACCGACAAGTGCGTTCTCAGCGGACGAAGGCAACTTCCCGTCCGAGAACTTGTGCTTCGTCGGCATGATCGCGATCATGGACCCTCCGCGCGACGACGTCCCTAGCGCGATCCAAAAGTGCAAGCACGCTGGCGTGAAGGTGTTCATGGTCACGGGCGATCACCCATTGACAGCGCAAGCAATCGCGCGCGAGATCGGGCTCCTTCGCGACGACGACCGTGTCTTGAACCTCCTCGCGCCGCCGCCGACCGAACACTTCGATGACTCGCACTGGTCGCTGTACGACGCAGCCGTGGTGCACGGCGGGGTGATCAGCCACCTCACGCCCGAGCAGCTCGGCGCTGTGCTCGCAATGAAGCAAGTCGTCTTTGCGCGCACGACGCCGCAGCACAAGCTCGAGATCGTGCGCGCGAGCCAGCAGCTCGGCGAGTGCGTCGGCGTGACTGGCGACGGCGTGAACGATGCGCCGGCACTCAAGCAGGGCGACGTCGGCGTGGCCATGGGCAAGAACGGCAGTGACGTCGCGCGCGAAGCGGCCGACATCATCCTCATGGACGACAACTTTTCGTCGATCGTGCGCGGCATCGAACAAGGCCGCACGATCTACGCGAACCTCAAGAAGACCATTGCATACACACTCACGCACCTCTGGCCCGAGATCGCACCCGTGGCGATGAACCTCGCGTTCGGCATGCCGGCTGCACTCACGTCGCTCCAGATCCTGAGCGTCGACCTCGGCACAGAGCTCGGACCAGCCATCTCGCTTGCGTACGAAGGCCCGGAGAACGACATCATGAGCCGTCCGCCGCGCAACATGAAGACAGACAAGCTCATGTCGCCGTCGCTGCTCGTGTACGCGTACCTGGTCGCTGGGACGATCAACACGCTCGGGTGTTTCCTGGCGTACGCGACTGTGTTCTGGAGCCACGGCGTCTCGCTCAGCGACATCTACATGTCGGCTGACGAGCACTGGCAGAGCGGTGCGCCAGACTTTTGCTACGGAGACGGCGCCGAGTGCCTGAGCGAGAGCGAGCAGTCGCACATCCTCGCGACGGCGTGCGGCTCGTGGTACATTGCGCTCGTGGCGTGCCAGTTCTGCCACGTCTGGATGTGCAAGACGCGGCGCGTGTCGATCTTCCGTCACGGCGTCCTGAACAACGTCGTCATGGTCTACGGCACGCTGCTCTCGCTCTCGCTCGCCGTCATCTTGGTCTACGTCCCGAGCGTCCAGGACGTCATGGGCTCGGCGTCTGTTGGCTACGCGCCGTGGCTCATCGCGCTCGCGACTGGCGCCACCACGTGGCTCTACCGCGAGGGCACCAAGTATGTCGCGCGTCACGCCGAGAGCAGCGAGTCGAGCGTCGTTGCAAAGCGCTTGCTCTGGTAGCAGCCATCCGTCCCGAGACGCAGTCCCGCAGCAGTAGCCGCCGTACGTTTGTTAGAGACGCTTTGACCCAAGACCCAACTCTGTACGACGTGCATTGGCTCGTGTGCGTTGGCTCCTGCTCTTGGTTCGCAGCTCATTCGCTGAGATGTGCATCGCTACACCACACTGTCGCTCAGCACAAGCACGCGCTTGCACGAGTGCAGACGAGCGACACGCAAAGAGCACACGGAGCACTGCGAGTCCGTCTCATGCATTCGATTCAAGTGGCCGCATCAGGTCGTCGTGTCTGCCAGCGTATCGAGCCGTAGGGCTGCCCCGCGTCCTAGTTGCCTTGGAACGTCTGCTTCTCAAAGAGATGGAGCGTCAGCGTCGCGAGGAACGCCGGGAACGAGCGGCACGTGGCGCACTGGGAATGAACAATGGGCATCTTCCTTCACGTTGGTGCTTTTGCGCTGACGGACCGTTCATGCCACACGCTCGCACTACTCGCACCTTGTCCACACGCACACACTGGTCGTGCTATCGAGCCCTTACAGCTGGACTTGCGTCGTGAAGCGGCGCTCGGTGTTCACGAATCGCTCGCGTCGCTGCTGTCGAGCGCAATGCTCTCGAGACTCCAGTACGACGCGTGGAGTCGCTCCCAATCAAAGACGCTGTTCAGCAGCCGCTCGTTCGTCTCTCGTCGCGCTTCGACGCAGAACTGGCGCGTCGACGCGAATTCGCCGCCGCAGTCTCGATCGCCGAGCCACTCGAGCACATTCGCGACGAGCGCGCTGTCCGACAGGTGCTCATCGTCCTTACGAGTCGGCTCCTTTTGTGTGGCGGCGCCGCGGAGCAGATCCAAGAACGCGAGGGCGAGCGCGCGCGAGAAGTAGACGGTCTTGAGCTGCGGCACACGGTCTTTCAGCGGCGTCGCCGTCTTGCGCGCGCTCACGACCTCAAAGATCGCAAGCGCGACGATCTCCTGCGGAAAGCCGCTCTTCGCGTTCGGCATCGCCATGAGCTTGAGGATGCTCCCGGTCCACGCCGCGCGCATCGGCTCACTCGGTCGCTCCACCGCCGCGTCATTGACAAAGCACAGCTCGTGCGCCGTGAAGTCCTGCGTCAGGCGCTCGGCTTCGGTCTCGTGCTGCGTCGGGACAAAGTCCATCTGCAGGATGCGGCGGTCGACGTACTTCTTGAGCTCGCTCGTCATGCTCGCGATGCCTTTGCCACCTCCTGCTGCATCGCCACTGCCCACAGTCGTCGCCGCTGCGAGCTGCCGCTTGAGCGCCAGGAACGGCTCGTGCAAGTGCGACGTCTTCGACGGGTGCGTCGTCACGCGCGAGCTCTCGACGAGAGTGCAGTCGAGCACGCCCAAGTGCTCGTCGTAGTGCGACACCTCGAGGCCCGTGATGCAGACGACCGAGCCCTCGCTCCAGACGCTCCGAGCGCCGCGCCGAAACACAAACGACGCCGCGCGGCGACGAGCGTTCGCTCTCTTCTGCGTCTTTTTCTTCGCCAGCGCAGCAGCCGACAAGGCGATCGACACGCTCGTGCTCGCGACGCGAATGCTCATGATCCGCGCGCTCGCGTCCGTGACGAAGACGTGCTCCACGCTTGCCTTCTGCTCCGTCGTGACGCCGCTGTCGTCTGCGCTTGCGGCTTTGGCGTCGCGCTTCGCGGGCTCGTCCACTGGCGTCACGTCCGACGTCTGGAGCACGTACACGCAGACGTCGACGACCAATCGCCGCTCGCTCGACACGCTTCCGTCCTCAGCCGCTGCTCGGTGCTGCTCGATCGCGTCGCTCACGCTCACGCACGCGCGCGTTTGCAGCGTGCGCGTCAGTGCTGCGAGTCGCTCAGTCCGGGGCGCTTGTCCACTTTCTTCGCGATCGCCGCTGTCTGCGAGCTCGAAGCGACTTCCTTTCGTTGTGCTGAGCCGCAGGAACGTCGGAGACGTCGCGCCGCCCGCGATCTTCCAGTTCACGGTCAAGTTGCTCACAAAGTACTCGCAGCTCTCGCGCAAGTAGCCGGCGAGGAGGTCCTGCGACGGACGCCACAGCGTCAGCACGCCAAAGCACCGCGGCTGCTCCCCGCGCTCGATCAACGCGAGCTCGTGCGTGCAGAGCACGTCGAACTTGACAAACGGCGTCGGGAGCGGCGTGTCCAGTGCGTCGAGCGCGCCGTAGCCCTCCATTGCGCGCTCGAACTGCTCGTGCTCGCTCTCGTGGTCGGCGCCTCTGCGCAGGCGAGCGATCTCGGCGCGCGCTTCATAGTACAGCGAGAGGTGCTCGTCGCACAGGATGCGCGGGCCGAGGGTCTGGTCCTTCGCCTGGAGATGCAGGACCGGCGAGATGCGCAGAATCACGACGCGGACCGCGCGCGCCATGCCGCCGCTCACCTCGAGCGTCCGCATCGGAACGCCCTTGAGCAGCTCAAAGCCGAGGACCGACGGCTCGCGCGCGCCTTTCGACCGCGGCGCACTGTCGCTGCTGCACGCAACGCGCTCGAGGCCGAGCGGCGTGCCGAATGCCGCGCGACGCGTGCTGTTGAACTGGAGCTTGAGGTACGGCCAGCGCGACAGGTCCTCCGTCTCTTCGAGCGGGTGGCGCCACGGGTCCGTCGTCACTGCGCACTCGAGCGGGTCGACACCGTCGGTCGAGTTCTGCAGCTGCGCGTTCCAGACCACGAGCTTCGAGCCCACGAGTCCGCGCGTCGTGTGAACTCGCCACATCGCTTCGCCGAGCGCCAAGTCCGCGACCGCGTAGACGCTGTACCACCCGTCGGTCAGGACGAGTCCGAGGTTCCAGTGCGCTGGGAGCGTCAAGTCGGCGTGCTCGTTGCGGCCGACGGGGCACGGAAGCACCGCTGCGACGCAGAGCACCATGCACGACACGGGGCTCGCGTCGCGATGGAGAACCTTCTTCACAATCGACCGCCGCACGGAGCAGAGGTCGGTCTGGTACCGCCGCTGGATCTGCAGCATCACCTGCGCCTTCGTGAGGTACTTGCCGGAGAGGAAGAGCGGGAACGCGAGCTCCATGGCCGCGAGCTTCCAGACGACCCATCGAAAGTGGTTGCGGAACCACACGCGCGTCGCGCCGAGCGACTCGGACAGCAGCTTGTTTGCCACCATCTCCTCGTACACCTCGTCTGCGCCGTCGTGGGCGACGCTGGCGAATGGCGAATGAGACCTGCTGTCGCGCAGATGAACTGTCTCGGCGCTGCTGTTGCCGCTCGCTCGACTGTCGAGCGCGTCGGACACAAACACGACGCTGGCTGCGGTCACGGCGTCGATCGCTTCCAGTGTGCGTCGGCGCGATGCTGCGGTGCTTCCGTCCGCGGCGCTCGCAGACATCGCTGCTCTCGACAGCGTCTGCAGCTTCGAGAACGAGATCTTCATCTCTTCCGTGTGCGGGAACAGCGGTGCAGTCGCTCGCGCTGGCGCCGAGCGCGCTGGTGCCGCACGCTCGTGGCGCTTCTGTCGCTTCGGAGGCGTGCGAAGTCCGTCCGTCTCCACTCCTGCGCGCGGACTCCGTTTCTTCGGGATCGGTGGACGGAAGCGCTTCTTGTTGCCCTGTGCGGGGCGTGGCATTGGTCCCCGATGTGGCGCGACAGTCTCAGCGATGGGTCGAGGAGGCTGCCAGGTGCTGGCGCTTGTAGGCGACGTCGACGATCGCGACGAGGCAGGCGCTTTAGCAGTAAATGCGTCATTGGTCTCTGCGCGCTGAGCGAACTCTGTCGCTGTAGAGCGGTGCGGCTCGGGTATGTCGCCAGGACGTTGGCCAATCAAAGTATTCGCGACTGAGGCTTCGGACACACCGCCAAGTGCACCAACGAGCTCATCACTCGCTGTGGCACCAAAAGACACGGACGCAGTCTCTTCATCGACTTCGCCTTGCGCCGCGACGCTGCTGCCGGCCATCTCGGCCTCGTCCTCGGCGCGCCACCTCCGCTGCTCCGCCAGCAGACGCTCGCTCGAGATCTCCACCGCGCGGCCAGACCCGGTCTGGAACAAACTGGTCACCGCACCAGCGCCAGCGCCAGCGCCAGCACCAGTACCAGCGCCAGCACCAGCACCAGCACCAGCGCCCATGCTCATGCTCATGCCCACGCTCCGCGCAGACGCACCGCCGATGCCGCTCGTCGCACTCGTGTTTGCGCTGGTGCTTGTGCTTGTACTCGCGCCACTGCCGCCTAGTGTCGACGGCAGCGACGCGCGGCGGTTCACGCCCTCGCCTTGCGCCGCGACGCTGCTGCCGGCCATCTCGGCCTCGTCCTCGGCGCGCCACCTCCGCTGCTCCGCCAGCAGACGCTCGCTCGAGATCTCCACCGCGCGGCCAGACCCGGTCTGGAACAAACTGGTCACCGCACCAGCGCCAGCGCCAGCGCCAGCACCAGTACCAGCGCCAGCACCAGCACCAGCACCAGCGCCCATGCTCATGCTCATGCCCACGCTCCGCGCAGACGCACCGCCGATGCCGCTCGTCGCACTCGTGTTTGCGCTGGTGCTTGTGCTTGTACTCGCGCCACTGCCGCCTAGTGTCGACGGCAGCGACGCGCGGCGGTTCACGCCCTCGCCTTGCGCCGCGACGCTGCTGCCGGCCATCTCGGCCTCGTCCTCGGCGCGCCACCTCCGCTGCTCCGCCAGCAGACGCTCGCTCGAGATCTCCACCGCGCGGCCAGACCCGGTCTGGAACAAACTGGTCACCGCACCAGCGCCAGCGCCAGCGCCAGCACCAGTACCAGCGCCAGCACCAGCACCAGCACCAGCGCCCATGCTCATGCTCATGCCCACGCTCCGCGCAGACGCACCGCCGATGCCGCTCGTCGCACTCGTGTTTGCGCTGGTGCTTGTGCTTGTACTCGCGCCACTGCCGCCTAGTGTCGACGGCAGCGACGCGCGGCGGTTCACGCCCTCGCCTTGCGCCGCGACGCTGCTGCCGGCCATCTCGGCCTCGTCCTCGGCGCGCCACCTCCGCTGCTCCGCCAGCAGACGCTCGCTCGAGATCTCCACCGCGCGGCCAGACCCGGTCTGGAACAAACTGGTCACCGCACCAGCGCCAGCGCCAGCGCCAGCACCAGTACCAGCGCCAGCACCAGCACCAGCACCAGCGCCCATGCTCATGCTCATGCCCACGCTCCGCGCAGACGCACCGCCGATGCCGCTCGTCGCACTCGTGTTTGCGCTGGTGCTTGTGCTTGTACTCGCGCCACTGCCGCCTAGTGTCGACGGCAGCGACGCGCGGCGGTTCACGCCCTCGCCTTGCGCCGCGACGCTGCTGCCGGCCATCTCGGCCTCGTCCTCGGCGCGCCACCTCCGCTGCTCCGCCAGCAGACGCTCGCTCGAGATCTCCACCGCGCGGCCAGACCCGGTCTGGAACAAACTGGTCACCGCACCAGCGCCAGCGCCAGCGCCAGCACCAGTACCAGCGCCAGCACCAGCACCAGCACCAGCGCCCATGCTCATGCTCATGCCCACGCTCCGCGCAGACGCACCGCCGATGCCGCTCGTCGCACTCGTGTTTGCGCTGGTGCTTGTGCTTGTACTCGCGCCACTGCCGCCTAGTGTCGACGGCAGCGACGCGCGGCGGTTCACGCCCTCGCCTTGCGCCGCGACGCTGCTGCCGGCCATCTCGGCCTCGTCCTCGGCGCGCCACCTCCGCTGCTCCGCCAGCAGACGCTCGCTCGAGATCTCCACCGCGCGGCCAGACCCGGTCTGGAACAAACTGGTCACCGCACCAGCGCCAGCGCCAGCGCCAGCACCAGTACCAGCGCCAGCACCAGCACCAGCACCAGCGCCCATGCTCATGCTCATGCCCACGCTCCGCGCAGACGCACCGCCGATGCCGCTCGTCGCACTCGTGTTTGCGCTGGTGCTTGTGCTTGTACTCGCGCCACTGCCGCCTAGTGTCGACGGCAGCGACGCGCGGCGGTTCACGCCCTCGCCTTGCGCCGCGACGCTGCTGCCGGCCATCTCGGCCTCGTCCTCGGCGCGCCACCTCCGCTGCTCCGCCAGCAGACGCTCGCTCGAGATCTCCACCGCGCGGCCAGACCCGGTCTGGAACAAACTGGTCACCGCACCAGCGCCAGCGCCAGCGCCAGCACCAGTACCAGCGCCAGCACCAGCACCAGCACCAGCGCCCATGCTCATGCTCATGCCCACGCTCCGCGCAGACGCACCGCCGATGCCGCTCGTCGCACTCGTGTTTGCGCTGGTGCTTGTGCTTGTACTCGCGCCACTGCCGCCTAGTGTCGACGGCAGCGACGCGCGGCGGTTCACGCCCTCGCCTTGCGCCGCGACGCTGCTGCCGGCCATCTCGGCCTCGTCCTCGGCGCGCCACCTCCGCTGCTCCGCCAGCAGACGCTCGCTCGAGATCTCCACCGCGCGGCCAGACCCGGTCTGGAACAAACTGGTCACCGCACCAGCGCCAGCGCCAGCGCCAGCACCAGTACCAGCGCCAGCACCAGCACCAGCACCAGCGCCCATGCTCATGCTCATGCCCACGCTCCGCGCAGACGCACCGCCGATGCCGCTCGTCGCACTCGTGTTTGCGCTGGTGCTTGTGCTTGTACTCGCGCCACTGCCGCCTAGTGTCGACGGCAGCGACGCGCGGCGGTTCACGCCCTCGCCTTGCGCCGCGACGCTGCTGCCGGCCATCTCGGCCTCGTCCTCGGCGCGCCACCTCCGCTGCTCCGCCAGCAGACGCTCGCTCGAGATCTCCACCGCGCGGCCAGACCCGGTCTGGAACAAACTGGTCACCGCACCAGCGCCAGCGCCAGCGCCAGCACCAGTACCAGCGCCAGCACCAGCACCAGCACCAGCGCCCATGCTCATGCTCATGCCCACGCTCCGCGCAGACGCACCGCCGATGCCGCTCGTCGCACTCGTGTTTGCGCTGGTGCTTGTGCTTGTACTCGCGCCACTGCCGCCTAGTGTCGACGGCAGCGACGCGCGGCGGTTCACGCCCTCGCCTTGCGCCGCGACGCTGCTGCCGGCCATCTCGGCCTCGTCCTCGGCGCGCCACCTCCGCTGCTCCGCCAGCAGACGCTCGCTCGAGATCTCCACCGCGCGGCCAGACCCGGTCTGGAACAAACTGGTCACCGCACCAGCGCCAGCGCCAGCGCCAGCACCAGTACCAGCGCCAGCACCAGCACCAGCACCAGCGCCCATGCTCATGCTCATGCCCACGCTCCGCGCAGACGCACCGCCGATGCCGCTCGTCGCACTCGTGTTTGCGCTGGTGCTTGTGCTTGTACTCGCGCCACTGCCGCCTAGTGTCGACGGCAGCGACGCGCGGCGGTTCACGCCCTCGCCTTGCGCCGCGACGCTGCTGCCGGCCATCTCGGCCTCGTCCTCGGCGCGCCACCTCCGCTGCTCCGCCAGCAGACGCTCGCTCGAGATCTCCACCGCGCGGCCAGACCCGGTCTGGAACAAACTGGTCACCGCACCAGCGCCAGCGCCAGCGCCAGCACCAGTACCAGCGCCAGCACCAGCACCAGCACCAGCGCCCATGCTCATGCTCATGCCCACGCTCCGCGCAGACGCACCGCCGATGCCGCTCGTCGCACTCGTGTTTGCGCTGGTGCTTGTGCTTGTACTCGCGCCACTGCCGCCTAGTGTCGACGGCAGCGACGCGCGGCGGTTCACGCCCTCGCCTTGCGCCGCGACGCTGCTGCCGGCCATCTCGGCCTCGTCCTCGGCGCGCCACCTCCGCTGCTCCGCCAGCAGACGCTCGCTCGAGATCTCCACCGCGCGGCCAGACCCGGTCTGGAACAAACTGGTCACCGCACCAGCGCCAGCGCCAGCGCCAGCACCAGTACCAGCGCCAGCACCAGCACCAGCACCAGCGCCCATGCTCATGCTCATGCCCACGCTCCGCGCAGACGCACCGCCGATGCCGCTCGTCGCACTCGTGTTTGCGCTGGTGCTTGTGCTTGTACTCGCGCCACTGCCGCCTAGTGTCGACGGCAGCGACGCGCGGCGGTTCACGCCCTCGCCTTGCGCCGCGACGCTGCTGCCGGCCATCTCGGCCTCGTCCTCGGCGCGCCACCTCCGCTGCTCCGCCAGCAGACGCTCGCTCGAGATCTCCACCGCGCGGCCAGACCCGGTCTGGAACAAACTGGTCACCGCACCAGCGCCAGCGCCAGCGCCAGCACCAGTACCAGCGCCAGCACCAGCACCAGCACCAGCGCCCATGCTCATGCTCATGCCCACGCTCCGCGCAGACGCACCGCCGATGCCGCTCGTCGCACTCGTGTTTGCGCTGGTGCTTGTGCTTGTACTCGCGCCACTGCCGCCTAGTGTCGACGGCAGCGACGCGCGGCGGTTCACGCCCTCGCCTTGCGCCGCGACGCTGCTGCCGGCCATCTCGGCCTCGTCCTCGGCGCGCCACCTCCGCTGCTCCGCCAGCAGACGCTCGCTCGAGATCTCCACCGCGCGGCCAGACCCGGTCTGGAACAAACTGGTCACCGCACCAGCGCCAGCGCCAGCGCCAGCACCAGTACCAGCGCCAGCACCAGCACCAGCACCAGCGCCCATGCTCATGCTCATGCCCACGCTCCGCGCAGACGCACCGCCGATGCCGCTCGTCGCACTCGTGTTTGCGCTGGTGCTTGTGCTTGTACTCGCGCCACTGCCGCCTAGTGTCGACGGCAGCGACGCGCGGCGGTTCACGCCCTCGCCTTGCGCCGCGACGCTGCTGCCGGCCATCTCGGCCTCGTCCTCGGCGCGCCACCTCCGCTGCTCCGCCAGCAGACGCTCGCTCGAGATCTCCACCGCGCGGCCAGACCCGGTCTGGAACAAACTGGTCACCGCACCAGCGCCAGCGCCAGCGCCAGCACCAGTACCAGCGCCAGCACCAGCACCAGCACCAGCGCCCATGCTCATGCTCATGCCCACGCTCCGCGCAGACGCACCGCCGATGCCGCTCGTCGCACTCGTGTTTGCGCTGGTGCTTGTGCTTGTACTCGCGCCACTGCCGCCTAGTGTCGACTGATGTGGCGTGTGTTTACTGGCGTTGTTCTGTTTGTGTTGCGCGGATGTGTTTGGTTTGAGATGGTGCTGGTCTGTGGCTGTTGTCGCTACATCTTGTGAGTCGATGACTTGGGTTGTTGCTGTGGAAGTCCAGGGCGTGTCCTGGCTGTCTATCGTTTGCGTAGCGAGGTCTGCTGTGCTGTCTTGTGTGAGCGATGGCGCGGCGCGTGGCTTGAGCGATTGGCGTCGCCGCTTTCGCGTGCGCTGACTCGCAGGCAGTTCGCTCTCGAGTCGCTGTGATGATGGCGTCGCGGATGGCGTGAATCGCCCGCTCGCGCGCCTTCGCGTCGCGCGCGGCTCGCTGAAGCAGAGGCGCTCGACGTCCGGGTCTTGGTAGATGCAGATCTGCATCGCAGTGTCAAAGTCTTGCTGGAAGACCTTGAGCTCGCTGATCGCCGTGAAGTACCGCTGGACAGTGCGCTGCGAGAGGTCGTCGCTGCTCTCGCCATTGTTTGTGTCGCGACTGTCCATCGCACGACGCGCGTAGCGCAGATGAGCTCCAGATGGCGCCAGTCGCACAGAGCGCACGAGGTCAATGCAACAATGCGCGCGCGCATTCTCAACTGGCAAGGGAAACCAAAGGCAAGTGCAGAGATACTCGGTTTTATCACTATCACACTTCTTGTTGGTGAGCAGCTATCGACGACTGCAGCGTGTCCATCGCAGCATGTCGTCGACAAGAGCGTTGAGGAGCTCATGTGATGCACCCGCTAGTGCTGCAGCTGCTCTTGATGCCAAACCACAATGCTATCAGAGTATTCGCGCATTAGAGCTGCAGATGTGATAGGACAAAGCGAAGCATCCACGACACTGCGCTGCGCGTCAGGACACAGACCCATGCACTGACAACACCAGCGTTGACACAATGTACACTCTGCGATTGAGCGCGTTACCGCGTCTCACGCCGTCGCGCTTCCTCTGCGTCGAAGTCGTCGTGCGCATCGTCCTGGGCGTCACCTTCATCGTCCATGTCCATCGAGACGTCGTCGTTTAGCGAGTCGCGCTCGTGTGCAAACGGATCGTCGTCGTCGTCGCCTGATGCAAGTGCGTCGTCCGAGTCGCGGCCATCGAGGGGAAACGCGTCGTCGTCGTCGTCCGCGAGCTCGTCCTCTTCCATGTCGTCGCCTTCTTCGTCATCGTCATTGTCCACATCGCCATCAAGGTCTCGCTCGTCGTCGTCGTCGTCATCGACGTCGAGATCTGCATCCACTCCATGCATGACGTAGTGTATTTGATGCGCAGAGCCTGCGCCGTGCATGCACTGCGGCGGTGCGCGGTGGAATTTGACGCCAATCGGCACAGGCGCTTTGCGCGCCACGAGCGCTTGCACCATTTGCTCCAGTGCGAGCTCCTCTTGGTCGAGCGCATCCAAGTCGAGCGCGTACTCGAGCGACTCGCACATGCGCAAGCTGCTCGCACCGTAGAGGTCGCTCACCGACGTCAGGAGCGACGGGAACTGCGTCGCCCCATGGCAGCTCGACGCCATGTTCCTGCTTGTCGCTTCAGGTTCTTGTTGAACACACACCAAACATGTATGTGATTGATTTAGTAGTTCAGGAAACATGTGTGCTTGTTTCAGTAATTTTGAACACAATACGGCTATTGTAGCAGCACAAAGCTTGAGCGAGAGCTCGAAACGACGCGAGTATGCACCAGGTTGATCGATGGCGGATCACCAAGTGCAGCAGCAACACGAGTCGCTCCACGCTACAATGTCACAGGAGCTGAACTTTGGGCTCGCGCTCGCGGCGCGCAAAGACTCCAGGGAACAAGAGGAGTGCAAGTTCGACGATGTCATGGCGCTGCAAGAAGAAGCGATTGAGGTGCAGTCACTGCTGTGCAAGGCTCTCCTTGTGTGATGGAGGTGCTTCGCAGATGCTTGCTCACGCAGAGTGCGCTGTCTTGTGCGATCAACTAGGTGAAGTTCCTGCTTCCTGATGACTCGACGATCACACACGAGGTTCGCGCGTGCACGGCCTCTCTGTCATTCACGTTTGGTCGTTCATACAGAGGCGTTCCAGCACAAGCACTAACAGACACGTGGCACTCATGCAATCGTGCGCCATGCCTTCTACCTGGAGCAGTTCAAAAAGGGACAGACAGTCATGGTGCTCAAATGCTTCCTCGACGACGAGCTCGAGCTGGCACAGGAGCACACGGTACGAGCTCCCACCTTGCTCGAGTGCATGTGCGAGTGCAACGCTCACGCAAGCGTCTTCTTGTGCATCGTGCGCTAGCAACTGTACCTCGAGAATCGTCTCATGCTCGATCCGTTCTCGCTCACGGACTTTGAGAGCGTCCTCGCCGCTCGCTCGATCTCGATCGAAGTCCGGCAAACGGATCGCAGTAGTCGCAAGTGACGCCCATGGCAGCAAGTCGTGCACACACACACCACACTCCTCGCACCTCGAGCTGTAGCACCTCAGTAGCACCTCAAGCGATCGCACCAATGTGTGTGGGTCTGGGAATACATGTATAAACTAGTACGTGGGCTCGCCACGACAACTCTAAAGCGCGTCTGCTGCGCACCAGCGCAACTGCGACAGCTTCGTCTCGCCTCGCAGCGCGCGACTGGCGCGATGCTCCTCACTCACTCACTCGCTCGCATGCGCGCACGTCTCTAATGTACGACTTACGCCTTCGGGCCAAAGACCGAGTAGTCCGTGTGGTCCTTCGAGACGTACTTGGCAAAGTTCGTCTTGAACATGCCCGCGAGCTTCTTCGCCGCCGCGTCGAACGCCGCCTTGTCGCTCCACGCCTCGCGCGGGTTCAGCACGTTCGCCGGGACCGAGCCGAGCGTCTTCGGGACGTCAAAGCCGAAGATCGGGTCCTTCGTGAACTCGGCCTTCTTGATCGAGCCGTCGAGGATCGCGTCAATGCACGCACGCGTGTTCTTGATGCTCATGCGCTGGCCCACGCCGTACGCACCGCCGGTCCAGCCCGTGTTCACGAGGTACACCGACGTGTTGTGCTTCTGGAGCTTCTGCTGGAGCAGGTCGGCGTAGCGCGTCGGGTGGAGCGGCAGGAACGCCGCGCCGAAGCACGCGCTGAACGTCGCCGTCGGCTCCGTCACACCGCGCTCGGTACCCGCGACCTTGGCCGTGTAGCCCGAGAGGAAGTGGTACATCGCCTGGCCGTCGCTGAGCTTCGACACTGGCGGAAGCACGCCGTAGGCGTCGCACGTGAGGAAGACGATGTTGTCCGGGTGGCCGCCGCTCGACGTCGGCTCGTGGTTCGGGATGTGGTAGATCGGGTACGACACGCGGCCGTTCTCGGTCTTGGACGTGTTGTAGTAGTCCGGCTCGTTCGTCTCCGGGATCACGAACGTGTTCTCGAGGAGAGCGTCGCGCTTGATCGCGTTGTAGATGTCCGGCTCGTTCTCCTGGCTGAGGTTGATCGTCTTGGCGTAGCAGCCGCCCTCGAAGTTGAAGATGCCCTCGTTGTCCCAGCCGTGCTCGTCGTCACCGATGAGCCAGCGGTGCGGGTCCGCCGAGAGCGTCGTCTTGCCCGTGCCCGAGAGGCCGAAGAAGAGTGCCGTGTCGCCGTTCTTGCCCTTGTTCGCCGAGCAGTGCATCGCCATGATGCCGTCGAGCGGGAGCCAGTAGTTCATCATCGAGAAGATGCCCTTCTTCATCTCACCGCCGTACCACGTGCCGCCGATCACCGCCACGTTCTTCTCAATGTTGAAAGCCACGAAGACCTCCGAGTTGAGGCCGTGCTTCTTGTAGTCCTCGTTCGTGACCTTGCACGCGTTCACGATCGTGAAGTCCGGCTCGAAGTTCTCGATCTCCTCCTTCGTCTCCGGGCGCAAGAACATGTTCGTGACGAAGTGGTGCTGCCACGCGAGCTCCGTGATGATCCGCACCTTCTTGCGCGAGTTCGGGTTCGCGCCCGCGTAGCCGTCAAACACGTACACCTTGTCGGCCTTGCTGTAGTGGCCCTGCACCTTGTCGTACAGCTCGTCGAAGACCTCGGCGCTGATCGGACGGTTGATGTCGCCCCACCAAATGTTCTTGTTCGACGGCGCCTGGTCGACGATGTACTTGTCCTTTGGCGAGCGGCCCGTGAACTTGCCCGTGTCGATCGTGTACGTGCCGTTCGCGATGAACTGGCCCTCCTTGTTCGCGTCCTCGTGCTTCGCAATGTCCGCGTAGCTCAGGTTGTGGTGCACCTGCGTCTTGGCGTTCGTGATGCCGAACTTCTCAAGACCGAGCGACGCCGCGCGCGCGTTTGCGCTGAAGTTCGCGGCCGCGAACGGCGACGCGAAGAGCGGCGACTTGGTGGCCGCAGCGGCGCGGAAGAGACCCTGGCGCTGCACCTTGAGGCTCGCGCGGAGTGCCGACGTGAACATCTTGACCGAGGTGGTGGAGATTGGGGGAGGAGTGGAGTGGCTACTGCTGCTGCGCGACGAAGAGCAAATTGCAATATGGCGCTGCTCGAGTGCGTCGAGCGTGTGTGGCGAGAGCGCTTGAGCACGAGCGCTGGCGCTGCTGCCTGGTGCGACTTGCTTTCGGCGGCGACGAGCCAAGCCAAGCGATCGACGGACGACAGCCGACGACGACCCACGCGTGGCAAAAGATCCCAATGCGCAAGCAACTGGTGTTGACACGACACCTCATGAATTGCATAGAGGGGTCTCTGTAGTTGCATCGCATTATCATAACCTCACCTGCTGCGCTTCAACATTCGGAAAAACCTCGATAAACGAGGCGATAGTAGTGACGCGGTGCACGTGGCTGCAGCCGTTTCGCGAGCGGGTGCGCGCGTGTTTCTCCCACGCGAGCATACAAACACCCAGTCTATTTGTCCCGCCGCCTGTTTCGAACTTCAATGCCAGCTCACCCGACACACTTGGTCGCTCGCCTCCCTTGCTTTTGTCGCTAGCCACACAAGCTTTGCTGCAAGCTCCAGCCGGTCAGCGCCGCACCCTGCACTCTGCACAGCACGCACCGCCACCATCGACCACATGCGAGCAGGCAAGTGCGTGGCGAGCAACGCTGCGTACGTGGCATCGACGCTGCCCAGTCACACACTTGTTGCGTTCGAGCCAACCAACACCACTTCAAACCAAGTCGTCGACAACCATGAGACAGCCAACACGATGAGACGACAATGAAGTACCGTGAACGACATTCCACAGTACCGTCGCACACAACGTATCTTTATGTGGTCCACCACCACCGCCACGCTTGACGCGCTTCACTTCAACCAGCACTTGCGAGCGTCGTGCAGCACTAACACTAGTCTTGTCATGACCGCGCGCTTGCTCTTCCCACGCACGCGCTTCGTGCGCGCACTTTGCATCGTGTACACACTCGCATTCGCATCGATCCGCTCGCAGATCCGCGGACTCTATGGCGAGTACGTCACTTTGTGAGCACATTGTTCGTCAGTCCGACCGAGTCTGCTCTCGCTCATGCTCACTTGAACGTGTACATGCACTACGAACAGCGACGGACTCGAGCCAGTCGCATCGTTCCTCGACCATGTACGCCACCGAACGCCGCATCTGCATGCAACGTCGACGCTATTTGAGAAGATCCGAGCGTACCCGACGCTCGTGTGGCTCTATGAGCCAATGGCTTGGTCGCCGGCATTTACAATGGAAGTGATCGCACTCGCAGGCACGACCGTGTCGCTACTCGGCATGTGCAACGCGAGTTGGCGAACCGCATTGCCGCTCGCGCTCGTGTGGCTCTGCTACTTGTCGCTTGTGCAGTGCGGGCAGACGTTCATGCGATTCCAGTGGGACTCGCTCCTGCTCGAAGTCGGTGCGCTCGCGATCTGGATCGCGCCATGGCGACCCAGCCGCCAGCCGCACGCCGACGATGCGTTTGAGAGCACGCCTGCCGCTGCAGTGTGGACGCTGCGGTTCCTCTTCTTCAAGTTCATGCTCATGTCGGGCAGCGTCAAAGTCCAGTCCAAGTGCCCGACGTGGCTCGGACTCACTGCACTCGAGTTCCACTACGCGACGCAGCCGCTGCCATTGCCGCTTGCGTGGTACGCGCACCAGCTCCCGGTGCGTCTGCTCTTCGTGCTCTGCGTACTGTTGTCGTGTTTGTGCGGCAAGTGGTGCGATCTGCAGCATGACTTACAGCGACTATGCTCTGGATCACGACGTAGCCGATTGTGCATCGCATCGCAGTCGCTGCGGCACTGCTGCTCGAAGGACCGTGGACGCTCTTCATCCTCGCGCCGCACGTGTCGCCACGAATCTTTGCTGCTGCGACGCAAGTGCTGCTCCAGATCGGCATCCTCCTGACTGGGAACTACAACTTCTTCAACGTCCTCACGGTCGTCCTCGCGCTCACATTGCTTGATGTTCGCACCGATGCAGCTCCTGCGAACGATGCATTTGACCACAGCAGTCACATCGCTTTGTGGGTCAAGCGCGTCGACGTCGCGTGGTATCGCTTCCAGACAAGCCCGCGCGTTGGTCGCGTGATGCAGCTCGCAATGCTCGTGTTCTGCGCTGTCACTGCACATAGAGCGTTTACATTCTCAATCGACACGCAAGCGCTCGACTCTCTTGAGCAGCTGCTCCACAGCACAACGATCAAGCTGGTGCTGAGCGTCGACGACATCCAGAACGGACTCGTGCACACCTTGCCGGTCGCGGTCGTCGTTGCAGCGAGTGTGATCGTCGTGTCCAGTGTTTGGCAAGTCGTGCGCGTCGTTGCGCTCGAGCGACCGCGTCGTGCACAACAACAACGCAGCGCATCCTGGACTCGTGTCTGCGTGAAGCTCGTCTACTTGGTCACGTGTTCACTCCCGTGCGGATGGATCTTCACGTCCAGCGTCCTCACGCTCTCGGTTCTCGACGAGTCCTTCCAGCACTCGCTGCCGCCGTTCGTCTTTGCAGTGTACGACACGACGGCTTCGCTTCGCATCACAAGTCCATACGGACTCTTCCGGACGATGACTGGCGTTGGGACGGTCGAGAGAGACAATGGCGAGCGCATCTCGGTCGTCGCGCGGCCAGAGATCATCTTGGAGGGTACGAACGACAGCGGCCAGACGTGGCGAGCGTACCACTTCCAGTACAAACCAGGCAACGTCTTGGCGCGACCTCGCCGAGCAATGCCGCTGCAGCCGCGACTGGACTGGCAGATGTGGTTCGCCGCGCTCAGCGATTACCACAGTGCTCCGTGGCTCGTGCATCTCGTGCACAAGCTCCTCGACGGCTCGACGAACGTGAAGCGCTTGCTCGATACGAGTCGTGACCCGTTCCCAGACGCACCACCACAGGCGATTCGAGCGCAGCTGTATTACTACGACTTCACTCGCGCCAAGAGCTCCTGGCGGCACGACAACGACGCATACGTCGCGAGCCAGAGCTCTGATGGTAGCGACAGTCGAGCGTGGTGGACACGCGTGTTTGTGCGCGAGTACTTGCCAGCGCTCGAGCGCGGGAACCCGAGTTTGCAGAGCTTTGTTGAGCACCACTTCCGCAGCAGCAGCAGCAGTAGCTCTCAGCGCGTGGATGGTGCACCTGATGGAGCAAGCGAGCACGAAGCGCAGGCGTGGTGGCCAGCAAAGAGAGGCGAGTTGCACAATGCGTTGCAAGTGCTTGTCGAGTCTGAGCACTCGCCGTGGTTGCTCGCCGCAGCAGTGCTCCTAGCTAGAGGTGCGAAGACGCTTGTGCGGAGAGCTATTCAGTCGCGATTCCAGTCGCTGGCGCAACGTCGAGCACTGAGAGCGAAGACCGAGTAGTGTAACGCAGGCTGTAAAGAGCATTGCCCATCAAGCAAATTTGACTGCAAATCAGTGAGTGAGCGTGTACATGTCGTGCACGAGCGCAGTAGCAGCCATGGGTGTCGTGCTCGCGTGGACACTTGAAGCTGACGTTGAAGAGGCGCTTTTGGTGTGGGCCACGACATGTTTGATGTAGACCACACATCGAATCGCAACGATACGAACGTATCTTTTGTCGCGCAACAGACTCTTTATCTTGAACAATGTATGCAGCTCCAGTTTCGTGTGCTTTAATACAAAATGCAAGTCTAGTTTGATAGAGTATGTTGGTGAAATAGCACTAGCATAAGGCTAATATACTAAATTATAAGAACATATTAACAGCAAATTGCAATTTCCAGAACCTGGGTCAACCCAGTTTTGCCACTCACTTGAATAAAGTATGCTGGTGTGGTGCTGCGTTTTTCCGTGTTTTGGCCCCCTGTCGCGTCTGGTGTGGCGCGATGATGTGGTGCCGATCGAGTTTTGACCCCCTGTCAGCGCATACATAGATCAAGTGATTTGTCGACCCCAAGTCGCGCGCACATCAATTGTGCCGCATACGAATTTCAAGATCTCGCGAGACCGCTCCCTTTGCTGCTCGCGTTGCGCTCGCGCGCCAGTCATCGCAGATCCGCATTTCCAAGGACCGAGCAACACCACCTCCCTCTTCTCCCCCTCTTGTACGTCCTCCATCGATCTCGGGATGTCTCGATGCGTCTTGATGCACCTGCATGTTGGTGTGCATCGAGTGCAGTAGCAGCGGCATGAGCTACTTCTTTTGTGAAGAAGCGGTAGCGCTTGCATCTCAGCCCTTGGATCTGCCACATGGCTCACACTCGTGTCGTCATTTGCCCACCCTCTCTCATTCAGACAAGCAACATGGACGCTGACAACCGCAAGTGCCACACGTGTGGCAACACGGGCCACCTCCGCCGCGACTGCCCGGAGGCGGCTGCGCACGGCGAGGGTGCTTTCCCAGCGGCCGGCGGCGCTGCGTGCTTTGGCTGCGGCAAGGTCGGCCACCTCAAGCGCGACTGCCCGACCGGCGGCCGTGCGTGCCACAACTGCGGCAACGTCGGCCACATCCGCCGCGACTGCCCGGAGGAGGTGCAGCCGCCCAAGTGCCACAACTGCGGCAACGTCGGCCACCTGCGCCGCGACTGCCCGGACGACGCGCGCGAGTCGCGCAAGTGCCACGGCTGCGGCAACCCGGGCCACCTGCGCCGCGACTGCCCGGAGGACAACGGTCCGAGCGCCGACAAGTGCTACCAGTGCGGCGAGTCGGGCCACTGGGCGCGCAACTGCACGGGCCTGAAGGCGTAAAGCAGTGCTGACTGAGCGAGAGAGCAGGATGAAGACGATGGACGCGGAAGGAGAGAGAGAGGACGAGAGAGTGAGAGGCGCGGACTTCCCGCTTGTACCAGTATTTCCCCCAGCTGCTGCAGCTGCTGCGCACGCGCGATCGCTCTCTTCTTGCACACGTAGACACTGTGTGTGTGTGAGAGAGAGAGGAGCGCGTTGCTGCAGCAGTCG
Organism: Pythium guiyangense; assembly: GCA_003730235.1. NCBI lineage: Eukaryota > Oomycota > Peronosporomycetes > Pythiales > Pythiaceae > Pythium > Pythium guiyangense. The sequence goes on from QXDM01000014.1 coordinate 42,164, forward strand.
CAGTGGCGCACTTCTATAAACTAAGTTACCTGCTCAGCCGGCGGCCAGCCATGGCGACACCAACGACCGACCCTCTTGCGTTGTCCTGTGTGCGATGATGTATCTTCCTGGACGACCTGCAGACGCCACGAGCGATCGAGTCTTGCGAGAGTGGCCTTTCACGTGCATCTCCGGCGCGGTCTGTCAACGCCGTCGCCTCTTGGATATGCGAATGACGACGGACCTGCGACCTCATGAGCATCGACGCGACAGTGATTCGAGTCCTCAAGAGCGTCAGTCGTTCATGCGCTGGACCCTCTTGAAGAAGCGCATGATGCACACAACATGTCTGGGGCGGCGGTCAGGCAGACGAGCGAGACCCAGTGTCCTTCAAAGGCAGACGCCAGAGTTTCCAATGCCAAGGGCCACACACACATGAGCGTCGCAATAGACAAGATCGGATTCTTTACAGCGCGTCGCGCCAGTCACTCACGCTCCCGACGCCCACGCTCTCTCATCCGTTGCCACGCACGCTGTCTGAACCGGAAGGAGCAGCGCCAACCAGAACCGGCGCGCAACTGTCGAGTCTACAGCGCAGTCACGACACCACTGCTTGACGCGCTATCTCTCTTTGCTTCATTGCTGCTTGCTTGCTCGTGCTCTTGCTCATGCTCGGTCGTCTCGCAGAAGATTGAGTGACGCGGTTGCTCATGCTGCTAGGATTTGTGGGCGAGCGGAGACGGCTACTGCTTTGCAGCTGCTGCTGCTGCCGCTTCCTTCGCTCGCGCCGTGAGTTTTCGGTCCCGCTCGTCCATCATGCGGTCCCAGTCCGTCAGGAGCTGCAGCTTGCTCTGTTCCACGGACGCGCACACAGCCACACAAGCGTGAGTCCACTCTCTCTCTCGTTCACACACACACACACGAGGGTGGGAATCGTGTGTGCGAGTGCTCAAGTCGCATGCAAGTGAGCTCGATTAACACGCAGCGACACACACGTTCACACGCAGACCAAGCCGCCACACAAGCACGCGCGTCGTACCTGCTGCTCGTTTCTCGCCTGCCACTTGTTGACGGCGCCGAAGCCCGCGCCCATGAGCGTGAACGCGCCGGCGATGATCACGAGCCCTGGCAGCACTTGGTACGGCATGATGTTCCTTCCCCCTTCGCCTGGTCGAAAATGGGCGGCGCCTCACCACCACAATCAGCGCTTGCAACGATTGTGCCAGAGAATCACCATTTGCGATTCGGCGTCTAATCCTACTGTATGTATGCTTCTGGGCGAATCAACGATTCCCAGAGTCCTGTGCCAGAGATCACTCAGATTGTTTAATAAGGCTAAAATGCGATACTGTGCTTACTTATCTATTCTATTATATGATACTCGACAATGTTTGTGCTGATTGCGAGCGACAAACATACCTTGGTTTTACTACGCGTTGATACCGACTGGCTGTGATGTCCAAAGCGCACTTGCTGATAGTGCAATAAACCAGACAATCCACCACGTCGTTTCGTGCACCAACTTTGCGTCAACGCAGCTCTGGGCACACACATCGACAAGGAGTAGGAGCTCGCACGGCGATCGACTGCACTACCATCACCAGACGACCATCGCCACATTGCTGCCACTACGATGGGTCTCTTCAAGCAGCTGACGAATGCGCTCGGGATCAAGAAGACGCAAGTGCGCATCCTCGTCGTCGGTCTCGACAACAGCGGCAAGACGACGCTCGTGAACCACCTCAAGCCCAAGAAGTCGCAGTCGCGCGAAGTCGTGCCGACGATCGGCTTCCAAGTCGAAGAGTTCACGAAGGCGAACCTCAACTTCACAGTCTTCGACATGTCTGGGCAGAGTCGCTACCGAAGTCTATGGGAGAACTACTACAGCGACGTGCAGGTACGACCACGCACACGAATGCTTGAGACGCGCGTGTGTTGCTGATCGCAATGGCGGCTGCATATGGCAGGCGATCATCTACGTCCTCGACTCGACCGACTCGATCCGCATGTGCGTGGCGAAGGACGAGCTCGAGCAGCTCATTGAGCACAAGGAGCTCGCTGGCAAGAAGGTCCCGATCCTCTTCTTCGCCAACAAGATGGATCTCTCAAACGCGCTCACGCCAGTCGAGTGCATGGAGCAACTCGAGCTCGACAAGCTCCCGGGCAAGTCGTGGCACATCACGTACGTGAAGTGTCTCGATGTGAACTCTTGTGCGGTCGTGGCAAATCAGACGTTGACGCCCGTGCTCGTTGTGGATGCAGCGCAAGCAATGCGATCACAGGACGCGGCGTCGAAGAAGGCATCGCGTGGCTCGCGGAGCAGTTTGCCAAGGGCAAGTCTCGAAAGTGACGGCGGAGCGAGCCATGCGCGACGCATAGGCAGAGCGACTGCCACCACTATGGCTCGGAGCCTCTCGTAGATGAGGCAAAAGTACATTCAGCAGCATCTTACTAGCGTCTGTCACTTGCACGTCCAGAAGACATCGTACGCACGTGTGGGGATCTTTAGGAGATGCAACCGCAAACAACAGAGGGAGTGAAGATGAAGAACGATGCAATTGAGCACAGCGCCTGAGCGAGTGGCGAAGCAGCTGGTCATATGAATGAAGCGCCGGCAACTACATGAGCTGCTCGGACGTCGCGACCTGTTGCTTCTGACTGTCGCTCGCGTTCGTGGTGTTATTCGCCTTGGGCACGGGCAAGAAGAGCTTGAACTCTGGCGGGAGCTCCTCTTCCGAGTAGAGGCGGTCGGAGAAGTAGATGCGGCGGATGCGGCAGTTCGCGTGGATCTGCACGCGGAGCGTCTCGATGTAGTTCGTGCCGTACGCGCGGCGCGTGAAGTCCGACAGGTTGAACTGGATCTGGTTCCATCCCTCGTCAAGGCGCATCGGCATCGTGCAGATGAACGGCTTGACGCGCGTCGAGCTCTGGTAGTTGGACGCACGGAAGCGCCGACGCACGTTCTTGTCGTCAAGGACCTGGACTTCGAACGTGAAGTACTTCTTGAGGTTCTTGATGATCATGACGAGGAACGGTAGCTTGATCCCGAGCGTCTTGGCTGGCTGTGCAGGGCACGTGATGAAGTTTGTGCTCACGTTCGTGCCCATGATCTCGAGCACGGACGACTGAATGTCTTGGTCCGTGATGCGCTTGATGTGACCATTGCGCACTTGCTTGTCCCAGATCTGAAGCGGCTTGCTCCTGTCAATGAGCGCACAAAGTGGTGCAGCGTCAGCGCGAGCTCACGTGATGGAGAGAGAGAGGCAGTGCGCATGCACATACGCACCCGATGCTGTAGAGAATCGAGAGGAACCCGGACTGGAACGTGTTCTTGAACATCGCTGCCAGTGCACAGCTGCTCGCACACGCGCCGAGCCGATCGACAGACCAGTAGACCGCTGATCAAGCGGCTGAAAAGAGTGCGCGCCGACGCAGCCGAGCGCTTGGTGTCGTCGTCTGCTCGCACTGTGAGTGTGTGAAGCTCGAGCGCATTTGCATTTGGGCATATTTTGAAGGTCGTTGCAGTCGTTTCGCGACCTTTCGAGCAAAATGGCGGGAAGACAGAATAATGCGAGACGTGTCGTACAGTACGATCGCTCCTTCCGCGATGCCAATCATCACGTCGCGCCACTCGCGTACGTGTGTCTGAATGGCGACGACGCTCGTGCCGAAGCAGCGCTGCAACGGTGCTCCAGCAGCGGCACCGCGCGCGCCGTGGCTCACACCAGCGCGTATCATTGCGAGTGGCCAGCTTGTGACGCCATTGTCCAGCAAGGATGCACCAGCACCTGCAACTGTGCATGACGACGACTGCTGTGACGAGCACACGAACGATACCACCTGTGATACGCACAGCAGTGCTGCGGCGGTGGCGTCACGCTCCATGCAGCCGCAGCGGTCTGCACCGTGGCTAAATCGTGCGCGCACTGTAGCTGCCTCAGCTCCACAAGCTGCATCAACCGCACAACCACTGCCACTCGGCGCGTTCACCAGCGCCACCAACGACAATGAGCTCATGAGCTGCAGTGATGATGATGAGGAAGAAGAAGCTGACGCTGAAAAGGACGCAAGCGACGATGACGAAGACTATCAAGACGACGAAGATGACGACGAAGTAGAGAGTGACGACTCGGACGATGAAATGCAGTCTGTGATGGCGACGGACAGCGCCGACGACTCGCAGCACCGCAGCGGCCTCGACAGCTTCCACTGCGCGAGCTGCGACATCAAGTTCGCATACAAGCACTCGTTCACGCGGCACCAAGCGCTCATGCACGTGAGCACAGCGCGTCCGTTCGAGTGCGCAAAGTGCCGTCTCGCGTTCCGCACGGAGCGCCAGCTGCAAACGCACGCGCAGTCGCACTCAGGTTCGTTCAGTTCGCTCGTGTGGTATCGTTTTGTCGCATGACTCAGTCGTCTCGTGCAGGTCACTAACACGCTTGCCTGTGGATCGCTTGCTTTGTAGTGACGCCTGGTGTCGTGCACCACTGCGACGCCTGCGATGCGGACTTTGACTCGGAGCACAGCCGCACGATGCACCAGCGATCAGTCCACGGCTTTCGCTGCAGCGTCGAGACCTGCGGACTGAGCTTCACGCGGAAAGAGCACCTCACGCGGCACGTTGCGCGGTTCCACCAAGGTACGCACGCTCTAGGAGTCGCTCTCTCACTCTTGCTCCTCGTGGCCATTCACTCACGCATCTATCCGTTCGTCCACCCAGTCAAGCGCAATGGCGAGTACGCGTGCGAGCCTTGCAGTCTCGAGTTCGCGACGCGCCATGAGAAGGAGCTGCACCGACGCGCCGTGAAGCACCAGAGCTTCCCGTGCACGGTCCCCGGCTGCTCGAAGCAGTACTCGCGACGAGACCACCTCACGCGCCACGTCGTGACTGCGCACGCGCGAGACGGCGAGACGAAGCCGTTCCAGTGCGAGCTGTGCCACGTCGGCTTTGCCTACAGCCACGGCCTCGTGCGCCACATGCACCGGTCGCACGCGAATGCGAACAAGCCATACACGTGCGAGCAGTGCTTGCTGGCGTTCAAGAAGAAGTCGGAGCTCCAGGCGCACTCGTTCGTGCACACGGGCGTGCTGCCGTTTGCGTGCGAGACGTGCGGCGTGCGCTTTGCGAAGCGCTTTCAGCTCGGACGCCACGAGCGGCTGCACGCGGCGCACAAAGAGGCGCAGGCGCACGTGATCTTCTGCGACGTCGGCGACTGCGGCGCGATGCTCTTCAGCGCGGACGAGAAAGCCAAACACGACCGCGATGTGCACCAGAAGGAGCCGCGTCGGCGAGAGCCGAGCGACCGCACTGGGAAGAAACGCAAGCGCAATGGCGGCGGAGCGAGCGACAGCGACACTGCAGCGGCGGCTGTCGACGCGAACCGGCGGCAGCTGCTCAAGTGCGAAGTGTGCGGCCGCACGCTCCAGCGCAAGCAGAACCTCCGCGCGCACTTGCGCACGCACTTTGAAGCGCTTGACGAGCGCAAGATGCACGTGTGTCCGATGGACGGGTGCACGAACGCGTACACGCGCAAGTCGAACCTCATGGCGCACTACAACGCCGTGCACGACGCGGTGCGGTCGCAGCGCTTTGTGTGTCGGTACGACGGCTGCGACGGCAAGTTTGGCTACAAGAAGGTGCTCACGACGCACATTGCGAGCGTGCACGAGACGCCGTCGAAGAAGCTGCGGCAGCAGACACAGGTGCCTGGCAGGCGCGCGCAGTCTGCAAAAGCGCGCGTGCTTGGGATGCGCGACAGCGACAAGAGCAGCACATCAACCGCGACGGTTGATAGCTCGTAGCCGATGTACAACGCTCCATGCAACCACGTTTGCTAGAATTGTGTATACAATTTACAAGATGTCACTGTGTATGAACCCATTGGCCACTTGTGGTGCAGACTCACGAAAATGCACGAGCGTCGCGCCGTGTCATCTCGAGCGGCAAGCCGCCGGCCATGAAGAGACCGGACTTGAGCACGTACCCGCGCTCCTGCGCTTCCGTCGCTGGGATCTGCACGTGAAACGCGCGCAAGAGCGTTGCGATAAACATCTTTGCTTCGAGCACCGCCATGTTCATGCCCAGACATACGCGCGGTCCTGCTTGGAACGCTGGGAACTCAAACGCACTCGGCCGTGTCTTCATCTCGAGCCAGCGCTCGGGGCGGAACTCGAGCGGATCGTCGCCCCAGAGCGCTTTGTTGTGGCGACCCATGTACCACGGACTGTAGACGACGTCGCAGCCAGCTGGAACGAACGTGCCGTCTGGGAGGCGGTCGTCGTGCACTGCCATCTTTACGTTGTACGGCAGCGCAGGGTACAGACGCATTGCTTCGTACACGACGGCTTCGAGGTACTTGAGTTGCTTGACCGTGTCGTACGTGAGCGCCTCAGCCGCATCGCTGGGCTGGGCTGCAGTCGGAGCGTCATCGTCACTACAATCACGGCTGCTCCTGTTGCGCTCGCACTGCTGAAGCAGCTCGTTGACGATCTTCTGCTGCACGTGCGGGTGGCGCGCAATGGCGTAGAACGTGTACGTGATGCACTCCGCTGTGGTGTCGCGACCGGCAAAGATGAACGTGAGGATGATCGACCGGAGCGTCTCTGGACCAAGCAGCCCAGCGGCGGCGTCGTCGAGCTCGCGCGCTTTGTTGATAAAGAGCGAGAGGATGTCGCCGCGTGCTGCGAGGTCGTCTGCTGGCGCATGGAGGCGCCGGAGGAGGATCTTGTCGGCGATCGCGCGGATGCCCGCAGTTTCGCGCGCGAGGCGCCGCTCGCTCGGCATGGCCCACCACAGGAGCTTGTAGTACTGTTTCACGAACAGCCGACTCGCACAGTGCTCGTTCACAAAGTCCATGCTCGCAGCGAACGCGTGTGGGTCGGCAAAGTTCGCAAGCGGCAACCCGAACGCGACGTCAAAGATCGACTCGAGCGTGTACTCGGCTGCAAGCGCTTGCATGTCGACGATTGCGCCGGCGCTTGCCTTGATCGATTCGACCGTCGCGCGGGCGTATCGGTCGAACGCGCGCTCTGTGAACGCGCGAAAGTTGGTCGCAGTGAAGACTTTCGCGGCGACTTTGCGCTGGAGACGCCACGCAGCGCCGTTGTCGGACGTGTGCGCGTGATTCATCGCAAAGAACGAGTGCTCAAAGACCTCTTGGAAGGCATCGAGGAAGCCCTGCGGTTTGACGTAGTTCTCAAAATTCGTTGAGAGCACGTGCTTGACGTGCTCCGGGTCCGTGATCTGTGTCGATGGCCATGATCCCGACAGTCAGTCTCTCGTTCGCTAGCTCAGACAAACACGCGACGTACGTAGATGGCGCCGTCAAAGAAGAGGTGCCACGGCATCTTCATGATCCCGCCAAACTCGGCCAAGCGCTCTTCCTAGCGACACGACGCACACACATGTGTGAGTCTCCATAGGTAGCAATGGACATCATACATGCCAACATGCGCGCGACGACGGACCAAGAAGTCGTAGATGCGGTTCTTGTTCTTGATGAACGCAGGGATGTTCCCGAGCAAGAAGACGCCTTTTGGACCGCGAAGCGGTGCGAGTCCGCGTGCGATGCGCAGCTTGCGCTGCAGCGCGCGGATCGGGATCGCCACGAGCAACGAGAGCGTGATACAGAGCAGCGCATGCGCGAGCAGACTCCCAGACAGCATGTTCGCGTGGTGGTGGTGCTTGAATGCACGTGTGTCGCTGAAGTGAGCAGGAAGAAGACTGACGGATGCATCGCCTTCACATCGCCTTCGCATCCCTTCACATCCCTTCACATCCCTTCACATCGAGCCGAGCCGAGCCGAGCCGAGTCCAACATGAGGTGTACCAAATGGATGGATGGGTACACGATCTCTATCATTCGAATTCGGAAGAGAAAAACGCTCAAAACTTTCTATAGATCAAACGACTACCATCTCATGACTACCTTCACTTCAACTCGAAGCGCGGTAGCCATTATCGGGTCCGATGAACAACTCGCACTCACTTACCCTCGTCGTCTCTCACACAACACGTGTACGCGGCGTCATTTGGAGCGGCAGTCCGTCCTTCATCGTAAGCGTCGGCGCGAGGAGGTACGGACGGTCTTCGAGCTGCTCGCCGTCCTGGATCTTCACGTCAAACGCACGAACCATCACGGCGACAAAGAGGCGGATCTCGATGCTCGCCATGTTCATGCCGATGCAGATGCGCGGACCGGCGTTGAAGACCGGGAAGTCGTATGCGCTCGGCCGCGTCGTCATCTCGAGCCAGCGCTCGGGGCGAAAGACGTCGCGGTGCTCACCAAACACCGGGTTGTGGCGTCCCATGTACCACGGCGAGTACGCGACCTCGGTGTCCGCCGGGATGAACGTCCCGTCCGGCAAGTGGTCGTCCTCCGCTGCGATACGGAACGTACTCGGCAGCGTCGGGTACAGCCGCATGGTCTCGTTCACGACGGCGTCGAGGTACGGCAGCTGCTTCACGTGTTCGTACGACAGCGTCTCGACTTTGCTCACTTCGTCAAAGAGCTTCTGCTGCACGTGCGGGTACTGAGCGAGGGTGTAGAAGACGTACGTGATGACCGACGAGCTCGTGTCTTTGCCGGCAAAGATGAAGCTCAGGAGGATCGAGCGCAAGGTCGCAATGTCGAGGATCGCGGCGCCCTCGCTCGCGTCGTCGAGCTCGCGAGCTTTCTGGATGAAGAGCGATATGATGTCCGAGCGCTTTGCCAGCTCCTCGTCGCTTTCACTCAGGCGGCGCGTGAGGATGTCGTTCGCCAAGTCGATCATGATCTGCTCGTTGCGCTTCATCGCGTACTCACTCGGCATGCACCACCAGAAGTACTTGTAGTATGGCTTTGAGACCAAGCGCTCGGACAAGTACGAGAAGACGTAGTCCATGGCGTGGATGAACGCGAGGCCGCGACTCGAATCGAGCTCTCGCAGCGGAATGCCGCACGAAATGTCAAAGATCGCCTGGAGCGTGTACTGGCTGCTGATCTCGTGCATATCGCACTTGCCGCCCTGCGCCTCGATGAGCTCGACCATCTCGGCCGCGTACTTGTGGAAGACTTGCTCCGTGAAGAGCTTAAAGTTGTTGGTCGTGAACACGCGGACGCCGAGCTTGCGCTGGAGGCGGATCATCGCGCCGTTGTCTGGCGTGTGCGCGTGGTTGAGACCGAGGAACGACTTGTCAAAGACGCGGCCGACTGCGTTGATGAAGCGCACAGGGCGGATGTAGTTGCTGTGGTTCGTCGCGAGGACCCACTGGACGTCCTCAGTCTTGTCGAGCTGACGGGGTGATTGACAAAGAGTTGGTGAAACCAGTCAGTCAATCAGATGATCGGATGCGAGGGCAGTAGCATGCGCCATTGACGCACCCAGACGCCGCCGTCGCCAAAGATGCTCCACGGCATCTTCGTGCGACCGCCGTGCTCGACCATTAGCGCCTCCTGCCAAGCACACACACGCCATCCACCATGAGCTCACGGCACACTCACGGCTACAATGCGCGCGCAGACGTACAAAGTACTCGTGCACGCGTGGCGCGCGCTTGACGATCTCGGGCAGCATGCCGAGGAGCGGCCAGCCTTTCGGACCCGGAATCGGCCAGCCTTTCGGACCCGGAATCGGCGCGAGTCCTTTCGCGATGCGCAGTTTGCGGCGCACGGCAGCGCTCACTGGCACAGCGAGCGCAGCGAGCGCGACTGTGAGCAGCGTTGTTGCGATTGTCGCGAGCGAAGTCGAGAGCGGCGCGAGCACGAGCATGTTGCGACCGAGAATCGAGTGTGCAGGCGCGAGCAGATCTGGAAATGAGCTCTTGGTACCCCAAGTGGTGCTAGCACGAGTATAGTGAACTCAAGTCAACAGCGCGGATCTTCCTGTTCACAGAGAAAGGCGTGTAGCCATTGGGTTACAAGCGCATCGTCGTCCTGCACGCAACTCAAGCAGCGCACACTCGATGTTGTCGCGACAAGCGCTCTCACTTGCCTTGCCCGCCTTGAGCTCTTTGTCGCTTGCGGCACCGTGTGTTTTGTTGTCTGCTGCGTGCATCATGCCGCCATTGACATATCTTGTGTTGCGCACACGAAGCTCGCGAGCGCTTAGAATAGCAAGAAGCCGTCTTGACCATCTGATCATCTTATGCCAACGACGCCGACAACGACGACGTCGATGACCTCGCGCTCGCGCACTCACGATTCCGACACGCAGAGATCATTTCAGTCGCCTATCGACGTACTCCTCCTCCTGTAGAATGCCATCGACCAACGTCGCGAGCAAGAAGAGACGCGACGAGGTACTCCGGCAGCGTGAGAGCGGCTTCAACCTCTCAGGCGTGCACCAAGAGCGCCTCCCCGAGTACAATGCGCTCGTGGACCGGAACTTGCGGCACCACTTTGAGAACCGGACGCTCCAGAGCCACTTGAGCGACGTCGGGCTCATCGACCAGCGCGGGCGGATCGTCGACCTTGCAAAGCAAAAGGCAAAGCTCTCGATCATCGAGCAGGAGTTCAAGATCGCGGAGCAGAGCGAGCAGCGCCGCACGAAAGACGAGGACGAGATCCGCCGCCGCGTGCAGATGAAGCGGCATGACGCGCTGCACGAGGCGCGGCAGAAGGAGAAGCTGATGCAGCTCAAGGAGGAGAAGAAGATCGTGCGCGAGATCGTCCAGGCCGCGAAAGGATACGCGTCTGTCACAAAGCCGAGCGTGCACTAGCAACACGACACCGCAGGATTGCGCTTGCTCTTACTCTTTCTTCTTCTCGTACTCTCTCTACACTGTCACGTCCTGCACGCTCGCTTAGTCGACGACTTTGTGCAGCGGCGCTGCGGCCATCGCACTGCCGACGCCGTCGACGTTCCGACCCGAGCACACGTCGACAAAGTTGGCGCGGCAGCCGCGGTCGTACGGGTTGTGGAACTCGTCCATGGGCGTCTTCAGGTACGGGTACTTGTCTTTATTGAACACCTCGTTCGTCGTGAGGTTCGCCGCGACGTTACGGAGCTGAAGGCACAGCAGCACGGTCGTCGGGAGCCCAAAGAGCGCGGCGCAGAAGAGCGTGAACGCGTGCACGAGCCGCAGCACCAGCGTCGACGTGTCGCTCGTCGCCTGAGCCCACTGCGGCTGCGTGAGCTCTGGGAGCCATGCACTGCTCCACGACGCTGGTGAAGATGACGGGTCGCTGGACTGCGACGCAGCTGCATGGAGCGGAAGACGTCCGAGGAGCGTCGCAGCCGAGAGCGTGCCGATGAACGCGCAGAAGACCGAGAGCACGCCGAGGAAGACGAGGAAGCCGGCGTGGTTCCCGACGCCGACGCAGTTGTTGATCCACGGACAGTGGTGGTCGAAGCGGTAGACGCACCGGCGGCACGACGCGCAGTGCTTCGACCGCAGCGGCTTGCGCGTCACGCACGTCGGACACGGCACGGAGTTGCACTCGGACGCCAGGAGCTCGTACGCAGGCTGGTGCGACTGCGGGACGTACCCCGGGTCCTTCAGCCACACGTACGTGTACAGCGCACACGTGAGCGCGCAGAGCGCGAGCGACACGAGCGCTGCACGTGCAGGGTCTGCGAGCGTCGGGATCGACAGTCGCAGCGCCACGGCCTCCGCTGTGAGCACCATGACGTAGAAGAACACGACCGTGGCGCCTTTGCGCGACGCCCAGGCCACGAACCGGTCCGACGACCCGGCTTTGAGCGCGCCGACCGTGTCAAAGTGCGCGCCTTGCCGCGCAATGTCGAGCGCCGTGCGGCCGTGCTTGTCGCGCACGTGCACCGGCGCGCCTTCGATTACGAGCTGCTTCGCGAGGAACGCGTCGCCGAGCGCACTCGCGATCATGAGCGGCGTCTGGTCCTCCGAGTCGCGCACGGACTGGTCCGCGTGGTACCCGACGAGGAGCATCGCAGTGTACTGGAAGCCTTCAAAGACGGCCCAGTGGAGCGCCGTGGCACCGCGCGCGTCGCGCTGGTTCACGTCAGCGCCGCGGTGGATGAGCAAGCTCACGAACCCGGCGTTCCCGGTGCTCGCAGCATAGTGCAGCGCGGCCATGCCGGACGAGTTGCGCGCGTTCAGGTCCGCGCCGTTGTCGATCAGGACCATCGCGCACGCGACGGACGTGCAGAGCATGAGCGCCGTCGCGCGGTGCTTCGAGTCGCCGCACGGGTTGTCGATCACGTCTTCGAACGTCCCAGAGCGCGCGCCGATGACGTCCATTTCGCGGCCACCACTTGCAGTCACGACAGCTGGCGCAGTGCGGCGTCCAGCGGACCTGTTGGCGGGCGCGCAGTACTTCTTCGCGATCATGACGAGGTACTCGACGAGCGTCGGGTGGTCGTAGAGCACAGCGAGGTGCAGTGCGTTCATCTGATGCCGCGCTTCATGCGTCGTGAGGAGGCGGTAGATCGCAGCAGCGACCATCTCTTGCTGCTGGTGCGCCTGGGCACTGCGGCTCTTGTCGCTTGTCGCTGCGGCGGTGGCCGCGCGCTCGGCGTTGCGCACTGCGATCTCGACTGCGTTCTGCGCCTGGAAGTAGTCGCCTTTCATGCACGCAGAGCACAGGAGCTTGGACGGCGACGCAAAGTACGCGTAGTGCTCGTTGCCGCCACCACAATCAGCACCGTTTGGGTCATCGTCGTTGTCTTCTTCAAAGTCTGCGTCGACATCGACGCTCTGGTCGAGTGGGGCAGCAGCGAGGAGCGCGCTGATGCCAGGCTGTTTGCGAGGCGACACGAGTGCTGCTGCTTGGTTTGCACGCGGCGATGCGAAAGGCGAACGCGGACGAAGGAGCTCGGCGAGCGTCGTCGCGCGTGGCGACGCAAAGCTCTGGTGCTGCTGTCCAGCTGCTCCTGCTTGGTGGAACGGCGAGAACGGCGATGACGACGGCGACGCCGCTGCGTATGCCGGCGACAGGAGCTGCTGCGAGCTGTGGCCGTCGGAGCTCGTCTGGCTTGTCGTTTGGATGAGCGGCGTGAGCTCATTTGCGTGTCGCGGGCTCGTCGTCGTCGCGCTGGGATCCACGCGCTTGCCGTTCGCAGTAGCTGATGCAGTGGGCGACATCGTCGGTCGCGACATCGACGCTCCGTGCGTTCAGAGCGTGCGAGGTGCAGCGACGCTATGCGTGTTGCGAGACGCTCGTCACTGGAACAGACACGCGCGCAGGCGCTCGATCGATCGAGGCGAAGCGCCAGGAGATCCGCCGGTCGTCGCTGCTGGTGCTGGTGCTGTCGTCGCAACAGCCAAACGAGCTGCGGCTGATTTTCGAGCGTTTCGCGTGTGTGTGCCACATCGAATTTGCGTAGTCCACACGAACCTGTGTAGTTGCGCTACCGGCTGTATCACCCAGCTGTTTCGGTCTTCGCACTTGGAGTTTGTATGTGACCCATCACCTTCGTGTGTTCGCACAAAGCAGCGCGAGCGAATACGAATGCGGCACATCATTGTGGCGTTCCCTCTATATTTTTGCTACAAACGCGTGGTCCACTTGATCTCGACGCTGAATCGCGCGTGTTTGAGGTACGTCGTCATTGTCGCTTTTGGTCGCTCAAGCTCAAGCTCCAAGCACCGCCGCTCAAGCTCGATCTTCACCTCCTCCTCCTCTCGTCTACCGATCCCTGTCGTCACCATGGCCGAGCACGCTCCATCGACGACCGCTGCGGCCCCTGCGGTCTGGGACGAAGCCACGCAGACGTTCCACGGTGGCCAGGACTGGAAGTTCCTCTCGAACTTTGCCGAGGACTTCAGCGTCACGACGAACGGCCTCGGCACGCCGGCCGGCGCGCTCGCTGCCGCTGCGGCCTCGATCATCTCGATCCACCACTACCCGCCAGCAGACTTCCAGCCTGCGATCAGCCACCTCGCCGAGTTCCTCTGGCCCGGCGCGTGGGAGCAGCACCTCGACCTGCTGCTCATGGGCAACGGCGCGTCCGAGCTCATTGACCTCGTGATCCGCAGCGTGCAGCCGGGTGGCTGGCGCCCAGGCGGCACGCTCACGCAGTACAAGGAGTACGAGCGCTCGAGCAAGGCCGACGGCCGCGAGACGCTCGCGTGGGACGACAAGTCCGCGGCGCTCACGTGCATGGTGAACCCGACGAACCCGACGGGCGACTACCTCGAGATCGACGCCATGAAGGCGTACATCGAGACGCACTGCCCGGACAACCACACGATCATCGTGGACGAGAGCATGCAGCCGTGGGTCGGCCCGCACTGGCGCCAGGACAGTCTCATCCACCAGCGCGAGTGGGTCGCGAACCTCGCGGCCACGCGCAAGATCAACGTCTGGGTCATGACGAGCTGGACCAAGATCTGGTCGTGCACGGGCCTGCGCATCGGCAGCGTCGTGGCGCCGACGGCGGCGCACGCGGCGGCGATCAAGCGCAAGCAAGTGCCGTGGTCGGTCAACACGATGGCGCTCGCGTTCGTCTCGGCCGTCGTCAAGGACGACGCGTACATGCAGAAGACGTGGGAGGTCACGCCCGTGTGGCGCGCGCACATCGTCGCGGAGCTGAACGCGCGCTTCCCGCACTGGGAGATCCACGGCAAGCCGTACCTGTCGTGGATCTGGGTCGACACCAAGTCCGCGGCCACGAGCGAGCAGGCGTGTGCGCTCGCGAAGCAGCACGGCGTGCCCGTGCGCTCGGGCAAGCCTGGCTATGAGCTCCCGACGTTCGTGCGCGTGGCGGTGCGGAATCCGCAGCAGACGGCAGTGCTGCTCAAGGCGTGGGAGTCGCTCCAGTAGACCCGTTGGCGCATGTTCGCGCGAGACGTCTCTCGCTCTCGCTCCTGTAGCTTGTATCGACTGCGACGAGCGCAGTCGTTCGCTTCTGCTTGCACGAGTGGCGAAATGGACATTCATTGCGAAAACATCTTGGCGTTTGTATACCATCGGAGCTCTTGATGACTCGAGTCGCAGGCACAGTGACGTCGTCTGTGAGTGGCGCAAGCGACCGACTGACTGACCAAGAAACACATAGAGGGCATGTGCTTGGGATGGAACGTTTGTGTGTGTGCCTATTGATCGTCGCTCTACTCGCGCTCGAGCGCCATGCGACTCTCGAGGCGCTTGAACTTGCTCTCCCAGCCGCGGATCACGTCCATGTACTTCTCAATGAGGTCGTGCTTCTCGTTCAACTCGCTCTCGAGGTTCACGATCTCCATCTCGAGCTCGCTCTGCTGCACTGGCTCGCCCACGCCGCTCGACGGCGTCTCTGCTGCGTCGTTGAGAAACAGGAGCTCAATCTGCTTGGCGTGCAGAAAGAGCTCTTCGAGCCGCGCTTCGATCTCCATGGTGTCGGCAGCGTCTTGCTGCACCGGGTTGAAGCGGCAGTGCGGTGGGTACTGGATCGGCGGACACACGAGCGACAGCGCTTTCGCGAATGCGCTGTTCATCTGCGCGAGGTACTGCTCACCAGGCGCAGCCGACGCAGACGCGTCAGTCATGAGCGCAGACGCCGACAGCGTGGCGGTGGTGGTGGTCGTCGTCGCAGATGATGCTGCTGCTGTCGCGGCAGCGAGTGCTGCGGGATTCGGGTTCGTCACTGCAGTCGCGTTCGCGCCGCTTGCGCTGGCAGCGTGCGCGCTCGTCGTCGTCTCGGCCTTGATCTCCATGCTCGACGCGCTCGTTCGTGCACTTGGTTTTGGTTTGTGTGCTGCAATTGCAAGGTCACAGCATCATTGATTCTACACTTTCCCAGTTGGGTATACAATTTTCAAGTACACTATGCGACTCAGTACCACGTTGTATTCAACAGAGCTGCTCGCTACACTTGCAAGGACTCCCACGCGCATGCACACTTCTCCGACGCCTCTGCTCGCGCCTCTCGCTTCTTCACACGGACTCACTGCACCTCGGCGTGGTTCGTCGTCACAATCAAGCCACTCGTGTTTCGTCGGCCCGAGTGCACGCTCACGCTGTACACGAGCAGGCTCTGGCACCGCGAGCACATGTGATCCTCAGTCGAGTTCGCGTACCCGCAGGCGTCGCACGACACACCGACGAAGGCCGGCACGAGCACTGGGAGACCGTTGCGGTACTCGCGATGCACGCCGAGCGCCGCATCGAGTGCGCGCCAGAGCGGCTCGGCGAGAGGACACGGGACTTCGCCGCCGAGGATCTGCCGCGCTGTCACGTTGCTGCCGTAGAGCTTCGCATTGAGCGACCGGCGCGTACAGATCACGGCGCTCGTCAAGCCGATGCCGCCGTAGAGCCCGACACTGTGGCTGTATGAGTAGTTCGGCGCAATGCCGCCGCGACTGAGGTTCACTGCAGCGCTCGCAGCGCGACCGATCGGTCCCACAGCCAAGTCGAGCTCCGAGCCGAGCTGGAACTGGCCGTTGCGCGTGAACACCTTCACGGCGCTGCGCGAGCTCAAGATGATCATGTAGTTGACCATTTCGCCGCCCGCCATCATGCCAAAGCCGAGACCGCCGGAGCTGATGAACGACGGCGCAGACCAGCCCGCAGGTGTGCGCGAGAGCACAAAGCCATTGCCGATCTTGCCGGAGAAGAGGAAGCCGACTTTGTAGACCGTGAGGAACACGAGGCCGTAGGCTTCGAGCAAGAGCTCCTCTGGGATCGACTGGTCTTTCAGGATCTTGGGCGACAGGAACGTCTCGACGACTTTCACGGCGTTCGCGATCTCCTTGGTGAGCTTCCCAGTCGACTTGGTGTCCATCGCGTGCGCGCTGTGCGTGTACTGCGAGTGCGGCACGGCCCACGAGTTCGATCGGTCTCGCAGCGCTGCAGCGTGCGGCGCCGCAGATGCGTGTGGGTAGTCGCCAGACACAGACGCAGCAGACGGTGGCGGCGAGTCAAAGACTGTCGTGCCGCGAAAGCCCGAGAAAAAGTTGGCATCTGCCGTGTCCGAGCGCGTGATTGGCGCTGACGAGCGCGCACTTGCACTTGCAGCTTGCGATTGCTGTGGTTGGCCTTGCTGAAGGATGAACGACTTGCGTGACGGCAGCGGCGCTGGCTGCGATGCCGGCGCACTGCGCAGCGCTTGCGCCGAGGACAAGAAGCTGTTGCTCCGGCTGCTGCTGTTACTGCTCGATGGCGCAGCGTAGTCGCTGCTCATTGTGCTTGCTTGCATCTTGAGGTGGTGCTGCTGTGCGTGGCGGTGGTGTCGTCGTCGTCGTCGGCAGTAGTGGTGTCCTCTCTGGCTCGCTTGGTCGCTCTCTCTTCCTTGTGTGTGTCCTGTTGCACGACGGTGGTGGACTGTCTCTGAGTGTGAGTGAGAGCGGGTGCAGGTGAAGCGCCGGTGGTGTGCACATGACACGCGCTTAAGTGCGAAAACGGTCTCATGCCACACGACCGCACTCGCCATGCTGTCTGTGCACGACGTCAATGCACCAGCAACACAACGCACGAAGCACGTCGCAAGACAAGACTCACAGCGCGATGCGGTTGGATATGTACTCGTTGTGTTATGTTCTGTGCCCACATGCGCGGTCGTCCCCTGCTCGCTTGCTTGTCCGTGTCGTCGTCGTCGCGAGTAGCTCAGACGGCGCGCCGTCCCAGCCCAGCAGCAGCGAAACACACACACACTGCGCGGTCGTGTCTTCCTTCACCAGCGACTGCACTCGGTCGGCGGTGCACCACGCATTTGCGTCAGAGTGCACGTGTAGCAGCAGCAGCGAGTCGTTCGATCCGTCTGCTGCGCACACGCGCATGCGCAGTCGCGACCTGCGTGCATCGCTGCCTCACTCTCTCACACGCACACGTGCGAAGGCGCCTCGAGACGTCGTCTAGCTCCAGTGCTCGCGGTGGTGCGCGTCGTTCGCGGCGATGCCCCACTTGACCGTGCCGACGAAGAGCATGGCCGACGGGATGAGCACGGCGCCGTTCTCGCGGATCTTGCGGACAGTCTTCTGCGGGATCGTGTTGAGGAGGCTGCGCACCGGGCTGATCTCGTACGGGGAGAGGTGGCGCGTCATGCGGCCCTTCTCGACGCCGTGCTTGGCCCACCACTTCATCAAGTTGACGCTCGGACCCATGTTGCTCACGTGCTCTTGCTTGTAGCTGCTGCTGCTGCTGCTGCTGTCGTCGGCAAAATGCTGGTGGTCGCCCAGTGTGTGTGTGTGTGTGGTGAGCAAAGGAGCGAGAGGGGCGCAAAGGAGCGGCCCACAAGGGCCGATGAAATTTGAGTTTTTAAACGAGATATTCACGTAATAATGAGCAGTACCGTCATTGCAGCAAGTATAGTAAAAATAGGTTCAAGCGTGCTTGATTTGAATAGACTTGATTTCAGTATACTCAAAGCTTGACCTTGCGTGTTTATGCATTTGTTAAAATATGAGCTTTTGGATGTTGAATGTTATGAATAGAATTAACAAAATTTGACTAAACTAGACATTTGCACTTTTGTCTTAATTTTGAGTTGCTCTCTATTAGTTCGACAACCTAAGTTTAGTTTGTATGTGTAAACCAGTAACCGAGTTAGAATCCAGTCGAGAAAAGGGGCTTGTGCTGCTTCGTTCACCTTGCAACGATCTACGTTGATCTACCAACGAGACCATGAACGAGCGCATTGCCTTTGTGTGCTTCATCACGAGGTTCTGAAGCGAGCGCAAGACCGCTTCCTTCCCAAATCAACATCCACAGCCGGCTTGACATGTGCTGGTGTCGATTGCGCACTCGAGCGCTTGAAAGAGCAGCGACACGCTTGGGGCGTCAACCTGGTTACATGTGCGCAGCTGCAGTGTGCGAGTGCGTAGCACAAGCGCAGCATTGCATGTGCTGCATCAGCCGAATGGCAGGAACGCAAGGCGATTGATGATGAGAGGCGCGCGTTGCATGTGCTGCTATGAGAGTAAGCTAGGCAGCAGAGCTTCTTGGTCAAGCGAGCACAACAGAGAGCAATACTGCTGGTTGCGAATGGCTTTCAAGTCAACGGCAACGAGTGTGGGTGCGCATGTGTGGATTTCCGCATCAACACAGCTGCGCATGCCTTGTCGTGCGACAACACTTGCTTGTTGAAAAGCTAACCTACGTCAAAGCAAGGCAAGTGAGCTCGAAAGTGCTCGAAGATCGCAATGACGAGAGCGGCTATCAATAACGCGTATCCTTGCGAGCGTGTATTGTATTGTTCTGCTTGTCATGCTCGACACACAAAGCGAGCACAAGCTTGCTCTTGTTCATGAACATGCTCGCTGTGTTGCTCCAGGACGACGGTGCTGTCGAGACCAATGGATTTGAAGCCGCACGTGCGAGCGCCATACGTCGTGGCCGATCGGCGCTGGATGATTGGCGTCTGGCGATGACCATCTCAGGAAACCACACTCACGCTCAGCTGAACCACAACAGCAGACCTGCGAGACTGGATGTAACCCACCTGAACGCTTTACGACCTGATTTCATTCGCTATATTTTGTTGTTTGAAAGCGCCTGCTGAATCGCATGTCCTGGGCAAACCGCATACGATCGCATTCGACAGGGTTTGCTCAGACTGTCTTTCTCGTCTTTTCTCGCTCTCTCCCCACGATACACTTGACTCGATATCCGTCGAGTGAGCGAGCGAGTGACGGAAAGGAGCATTTCCAGATTTGCCTGGCGCCTCTCGCAGCAGCTCCGTACACACACGCACACAGTCTGTCAGTCATGGTCTCTCTGCGCAAGAGCTTCGTGCTCGCGGTCGTCGCGTGCGCCGCCGTCGTGGTCTCGGGCAACACGCACCACAGCCGTCACCACCACGTGGTCGTTAAGCACGTCGTGAACGGCACGCACCCAGCGACGAACGGCACGCACGAGGCCGCGAACATCACGATCGCAGCCGTGAACGCCACGAAGGCACTCAACGCCACGAAGGTGCTGAACGGCACGATCACGGCGCTCAACAGCACGGCCGTGAACGCGACGAAGCTCACGGGCTCGGGCAGCGGCGCTGCGCCGCAGAAGGCGGCGACGTTCGTCGGCGAGGACGACGACGACGAGAGCGAGAGCGAGGACAGCACGGACTTTGCTGACGACGATGACGACGAGAGCGAGGAGGACCCGGACTTCGCGGACGACGATGATGATGACGACGAGGAGAGCGACGACGAGCCAGTGCGCCACCACAAGAAGCACGGCAAGGACATCCTCGACAACATCGCGGACGGCATCAAGGACGGTCTAGACAAGGCCAAGAACTTGACAAAGGATGGCGTCGAGGCCGCCAAGAACGGCGCCGAGGTCGTTAAGAACGCGACGAAGAGCGGCGTCGAGGTCGCTGTGAACAAGACCAAGACCGGCGCCGAAGTCGTGAAGAACGCGACGAAGAACGGTGTTGAGATCGCGGTGAACGCCACGAAGACCGGCGTCTCGACTGCCGTGAACGTCACGAAGACTGGCGTCGAGCTCGTGAAGAACGCGACGAAGGACAGCGACGACGAGCCTACGAAGGCGCCGAAGCACCACAAGAAGCACGAGAAGAACATCTTCACGGACGCGGCGGACAAGATCAAGAACGCCACGAAGAACGCGTATGAGGGTGCGAAGGACCTGCTGAACGGCACGGAGAAGACGGACAACACGACGAAGGCGCCGAAGCACCACAAGAAGCACGAGAAGAACATCTTCACGGACGCGGCGGACAAGATCAAGAACGCCACGAAGAACGCGTACGAGGGTGCGAAGGACCTGCTGAACGGCACGGAGAAGGCGGACAACACGACGAAGGCGCCGAAGCACCACAAGAAGCACGAGAAGAACATCTTCACGGACGCGGCGGACAAGATCAAGAACGCCACGAAGAACGCGTACGAGGGTGCGAAGGACCTGCTGAACGGCACGGAGAAGACCAACAGCACGAAGGTGCCAAAGGCGACCGAGGACTTCACGATCCAGGAGCGCAATGTCACCGGCACGGCGCTCGCGGCGACGGGTGCCTCGAAGCGCCCAAGCCTCGAGTCGTTTGCGCTCATCGGTTCGGTTGTCGGTGCGCTCGTGGGTGTGCTCGCGGTCGTGCTGACTGTGATCGTGCGCGCGCGCCGCAGCTCGGACAACAACACGTCGGTGCTCGCGGACGACGAAGCGGCTGCTGCTGCGATGGACGCCGAGTCGGACGACGACTCTTCGGTCGAGGACGCGCTCGAGGCCGGCAAGGCGGCGAAGGACGCGGACGCCGAGGACGACGCCGAGGAGGGCAAGTTCGAGGGATCGGTCTAAGTGTCTCGATGTCGTGGACGCGACTCGGAGCTGCTCGCTCGAACGGAGCTGCTCGCTCGAACGGAGCTGCTCGGATCGCGAGAATCGTTTTGAATGGAAACAGACCGCTTGATGGCATTTGATATCGACCTTATGAGCCCATCTGTGACCACTTGCCTTCACTTTGAGTGGACATACGAACGTGGCGCCGCATACGATGGCTTCCGCGACGTCGTAGCGTTCTAACACACACACCTTTGCATGACAGACGCGCTACATGGCAGTGCTTCTCGGTGTCCATGGCGTCCAAGACGTCCAAGACATGCCGACCAATGTCGCCCTTCAACTTGTGTGTCGCAGATCTGAGTGTACGTGTCCAACAGCGTGTCGCTTCGCTCGGTGCCAGCAGCAGCCACCATGACGACGCCATTCTCGACATGCCGCGTAGTGCTCCAGCACTCGCATTCCTCCATCTGCGCTCGAGAGCTCACAACACAAGCACGAGCTCCGTCACGCGACGCCCACAACCAACACAAGAACCAACTACCACCTAGCTTTGCACGCCAGCTCACAATGACAGCGCGCGGATCGCTGTTCTTGCTCCAGATCGCGCTGCTCTTCCAGCTCTTGTTCAAAGCTGTCGACGCACAAGACAACCAGCCAAACAACAACGACAACGCGAGCACCACTGTCGAGTCGATCTTTGACTCGGCCAAGGGCATCAAGGTCGGCGGCAGCATCCTTGCCGTGCTCGCGATCGCGACGGGTGCCGTCGTGTGTCTCGCCGGGTACAAGCTCTTTCGCCCAGCGCTCTTTGTCGTCGGCTTTGCGCTTGGCGGCGTGCTCGTTGCGATCGCCGTCGAGCACATTTTCAAGAGCGAGTCGTGGGTCGTCACGGCGTCGTGGATCGCGTTCGTCGTTGGCGGCATCGTCATCGGTTGCCTCGCCATCGCGTTCTACTCGCTGAGCATCTTCTTGGCCGGCGCTGCTGGCGGCGTCGTGCTCGCGATGCTCGTGAACACGTCGTTCGGATACAAGATCTACCCGAGCCACCCGAACGTCGTCTTGCTCGTCCTCGCGATCGTCCTCGGTATCATTGGCGGCGTGCTGGCACTCAAGCTCGAGAAGCCGGTGCTGATCATTGCAACGGCGTTCGTCGGTGCCGCGATGCTTGTGTGGGGCGTCGGCTACTTTGCAGGCGACTTCCCGAGCTCGAGCGACCTCAAGGCGTTTGCGAACCAGGACGCGAACGGCGACTGGGTGTACTCGATTCCGTCCGCGTGGTGGGTGTACCTCGCCGGCGTCCTCGTGCTCGCTGCTCTCGGCGCAGCTGTGCAGTTCCGCAAGACCGGTCGCGGTGTCAAGCACAGCCGCAAGACCCACCACAGCCACGGCGCGCCTTGGCGAAGCCACGCAGTGCCGTCTTCGCGTGCCGCGGAGCAAGAAGACGAGGTGTATGTTGAGGTGCAAACGCCGCAGAAGGACTCGCGCGCGCGCTTTGGCAACCCAGTCTCGCACGTCTGAGCGTGTCTCTCGAGACGAGCGTGAGCACACATCATCGAGTGCTTCTTCATCAGCAGGCAGCACCTTGGTGCTCGACATTGCATAGCGAAATACACATGACCATCTCATGGAATCAGGACCTGCTGCTACCCAAGTGCACCTCCATGACAGGAGACTATGAGTGGATTTGCCGCGGTACTGCACGATGCTCACTTGCAGATTCTCCGTATTCAGCGCACATCCGACGCCGCCATTGCGATACAAGTACCCGCGCGTTGACGACTCGCAACCCGACCCTCTCGCTGTCGCGCGCATCGCAACAGGACTCGCGCTCTGCGTCGTCGGCTACCGATTCAACCGCGTCATGATGCCGCTCGCCGCGCTCTTTGTCGGCGGCGACTACGTCGCGAGCGTGATGACTGCTGTCCAGTATCACTCGATTAGTGACGTCGGCATGTACTGGGTCAAGTTCGCAGTCGCTGGCGCCGTCATTGGCGCGCTAGCGCTCCATGCCAAGACGGGTGCTGTGCTCTGCGGCGCTGCTGGCGGCATCGCGCTCGTTGGCTTTGCGACCGATGTGTTCGACTTCCAGTCCGAAGTGAGCCTGTGCTTGGTGCTCATGGGCGTGGCTGGCGCCGTGTGCAGTGTCGCTGCAGCATGCTCGCCTAAGCGGTCGCTCGTGCTTGCGACGAGCTTGGTTGGCGCTAGCCTCGCGATGAACGGCATCGGGTTCTTCTTGCTCCAGCACAAGGCGACTCAAGCGGCCAAGCAAGTGACCGGAGTAGCGAGCATCGCCGAATGGGACCCCAACTCGCTGCTGTACTTGCATGTGGTCGACGACCTCACGTCCGTGTGGCGAACGAAGCGTGCGCTCTTGTGCGGCGTGTGCATCGGGAGCGCGTACTTGCAGTTCAAGCTGACCGGCAGTGACGTCCACCACCGCGAGACGCATACTGACACGCGTCTTGACGAAGAGAATCCAGTCGACGAGACCAAGACCGCGTTCACGATTGTGCTGACACCGACGACGACGAGTCCGCGGGCCAGCTGCAGTCACAGTAGCTTCTGTAGTCTCTCCGCACAAAGCTAGCAAACACGAATGACTTGTTGCCTTGAGTGGATTCTCCCGCCAAGTGGCTTGACTGACCGACCTCGTACTGATTTGAGTCGCACGCGCATGTGTTCACAACGTTGACAACGACCGCGCTTGTAAGCAGCACGAGTCGGATCTCCGTGGTGCTGACTCGCTATGTATTGTGGATGCATGGCGGTACTACATCGCCATCGTACTGACTCGAAGCTCTGTCACGTGACGCCAATGACCAACCAACCGATGAATCGGTCGATCAATCGATCAGTCAATCGATCGATCGGTCTCCTCTAGCTGCACTCCCCCCTGCTCAGTCAGTTTGCGATTTGCTCCGTTTGCTTCAGTACCTTCCTCTCTCGCGCGCGCGCTCGCTTTTGATACAATGGGACTCGCCAGCACCGACGAATCCTCGGACACGCTATTCGGGCTCCTCGCAGTCACGCGCATCGCGTTCGGCACCGCGCTCTGCGTCGTCGGCTACCGATTCTATCGATTCGCAATGCCGATCGCGGCGCTGTACGTCTGCGGCGACTACGTCGCGATGCTCGTGAGTGTGCTCGAGTACGGCATTGTGCAGACTATGCGCGGCTACTGGGCATCGTTCTTCATCGGCGGTCTCATCTGCGCCGGCATCGCCTTCGCACACCTCCAGTCCGGCGTCGCGATCTCAGGCTTTAGCGCCGGCGTCTTGCTCGCGATCATGTTCATGGAGATGGTCAGCCTCTCTGCCAAGTACGAGCTCCGGATCGTGCTCATGGCGATCGCAGGTGTCATCTGCGGCGGCGTCACGTTCAAGCTGCAGCGACCTGCGCTCCTGGTTGCACTGGCGTTCGTTGGCGCATCGGAGCTCATCTGGGGCGTGCGCTACTTCATTGCCAAGCACATGACCGAGAAAGCGCTCGAAGAGTACCTGAACAAGCTGCTTGCCGCACCCACGCCCAAGTACACGTCCAAGTACTCCTCCAAGTACACGACCGCGCCGAGATACACGCCGACGCCGACGCCCTCGGGCAGCAGCTTCACCGAGTCGCTCGAGAGCGACATCAAGACGATGTGGTGGATCACGTTCTTCGTCTCGCTCGTGATCTTCGCTGTGAGCGTCCTCCTCCAGTTCAAAGTGACCGCAAAGGACACTCACCACGAAGCGCCAGTCGGCGAGCAACTCGACGCGATCCCGCTCGACCACGACGCCGAGTTCCCGAACGTGACCGTGAGCTACGCTGTCAGCCGCACGCCGGAGCGCTCTGCTAACATCGTCTAGCGTGTCGTCTGCTCGGTTGATGAGTTGAGCGTGTGTCGCGAGATGGCACTCTGTTGTTGGAAGACCGACTGACTGACTTCGCCTCTGTCTCTCTTGGAGCTCGCGACTTGCTGTTGTTGTTGCTAAAGAATCAATGTTGAGCATTTGAGCGTCTCGTGTGTATGTCGTGCGCTCGCTCGTTGCTTCGCTGGAACATGTTCGACTTGCTCGACGCCATCGATGCAGATCACATGCATCACCGCGCTTCAATGGCTGGCCGCGAGTGAACCCAGTTGCACGAGGTCCATTGGGTTGATCGCTCGCTCGCTCACTTCGACTGAGTATGTGCGCTATTCCTCGCAAGCACATGGACATCGACGACAGGTCGAGGCGCCACGATTGCAACGTCTTGCACAACGCATTCGTCAACACGCGTCGTCCAGCACACACACACACACGCGCGCTAGTCGATCAACACACAGCTCGATCGAAAGCGCGCCGTCGCAATGTTCCTCGACTACGTCGAAGCGCCGACATACGCGCGGTCGCTCGCGATCCTCTGCATTGCTGCAGGACTCGTGCTCTGCGTCGAGGGCTACCGCACACACCGCGTTGGCGCGTTCCTGAGCGCACTCTTTGTCGTCGGCGACTACGTCCTCGCAGTCATCTCGCTCGGCGACGAGAACTTCACGAGCGATATCGCGCAGTACTACACGACGTTCTTCGTCTCGGGTGCTGTCGTGGGTGCGCTCGCTCTACTCCACGCGAAAGCGAGCAGCGCGATCACTGGACTCTGCGCTGGCATCGAGCTCGCGGAGCTGATCCTCGGTATGGCCAAGTACAGCGGCACGCTCGGACTCTACGTCGCTATCCTCTCCATGTTCGCAGTCGTCGTCGCGGTCGTGACCGTCTTCACGAAGAAGCCGGGCTTCGTCATTGCTACGAGCGTCATTGGCGCGAACGTGCTCATCGACGGCGTGCGTTACTTTGTCTTCGCAGCGATCTACGAGGAGTACCGCAAGCGCCGCGTCCTGAGCGAGAAGATTAACTCGGCGTGGTGGACGACGTGCGCGATCTCGATTATCATCATCTTCGTTGCGATCCCTGTACAGCTCTTCCTGACTGCGCGCAACGTCAATCACGACCGCATCGCCCAAGATGAGTCGCCGGAGCAGCACTCGCAGCAGCCACCAGTGTACTCAACGTCGCAGGACGACGCTCGCTACAACCATCCGTACAACACTGTCGAGACACCGCAGCAGCACCAGACTCACAGTGACGCAAAGAGCAGCTACGTCACAGGCAACCCGATCTCGCACGTCTGAGTCCATTGAGTGTGACAGTGAACGAACAAGCGTCAAACACGTCGCGCTGTGCTACGCAGCTCGTTTCATGATCCATGTGGTCTGCTTGCATCTTTGCTTTGCGCTATGTCAAATGAAGTCGCGCTTGAGACCCAAGCTACTGCATGCCTCGCTCCACAGTCAGCACATGCGTCCACAGCACGGCGCACAAGACAAGCACAGCCAAGACAAGCACAACGATGACCTCGACGCAAGGATCGTGTGTGTGACTGGTACGAAAGCAAAGGATGGTGTGTGTTTCGTCAGTGACACGGCAGTGGACGATGGATAGTCGATGGTCGATGGTCAATGGTCGATCCTGACGATCCTGACGATCCATGTGACCCATGTGACCCACGCGATTCATGTGATCTTGACGATCCACGCGGCGTGTGTGATACGAGAACTACACGACAAAACGCGACGCTAACGCAGACGGTATCACCGACGCTGGCAGTAACACTGGTAGGCAAAAGCAGCAGACACACCGCGGCGCTGGAACACTGCAGCACTTGGTATGAGGCTGAGCTGAGGATGTGCTGTGTGTGCGTGTGTGTGTGTGTGTGGTGCAGTGTGTGCTTGGAATCTCGAGCGCTCGCTTGTGGACCTGGGACAAGTGGACAAGCTGTGACGACCTGCCTGCCTGCCTGCTTGCTTGCCTGCCGCGCTTGCCTAGCCTAGCCTTGCCTTGTTTACTGCTAGTACAGTGCAGCGCAAGTGTCCGTGTGCTGATTGATGTCTTGGTGTCCTGGTGTCCTGGTGTCCTGGTGTCCTGGTGTCCTGGTGTCCTCACTCTTTGCTCTTGCCGGATGGATGCCCTGGTGTCCTGAGTTGAGGTGTCTGAGCTAAGACTACCAAGTGTTTGTTGGAGGCGATGAAGTTTCGATGTTGTTGCTGTCCTCCTGTCCTGTTTTGTGCAATGTCGAGTCGATTCGCACCCGCTTTGCATTTGGAGTCTTCCGTAATCTGCGCTGTTTGTGTTTGTCGGACAAAATCCAAACAAACGAACCGTCTTGGTGAGAAAAACAGTTGTTTAGCAAATCGAGCGATCGGATCGGATCGATTGGATCATCAAAAACGACGGCTGCTTTTTGTCTTTTTTGGGGTATCATACTTACGTACGACAAACACTTGCTTGCTTGTTTTTGTTTTCTTGGTTTCCAAAGGACATTTCGATACAAATGACAAAGCAAGCAACGATGACAAAACAAACAACGTGGTGTGTGTAGTCCACACACAAACCAAAACCAAAACACGAGGGGATCACGCAAGTCTTGGCACGCTTTTTTGGACTTGGACACTTTTTGGTGTGCTTTTAGCAGAGCGAAAAGAGCGAAAAGAGAAAATCCGCGCGAGCCTGCGTCTGCTTGCTCGCTCTTGTGTCCAACTCACACAGCGTGGCAGAGTCCAACAGGCACAGCAAGCACCGCGCGCAAAACAGCAGACATACTCACTCACACGCGTGCATGATGACAAATTTCGTGCAGCAGCGCGTCGGTGCACCTGCACCCGCACTTGCGAGCGCAAGCTCGACGGCGTGACGACTGCCGCTGCCTTGGCGGGACGACCAGCGGCGGCGGTGCACGCTGCGACTCTGCCACCCGCTTCATTCTCCCATTTGCTTGCATCCGCTCACCAGCGTCTCGTGCAAGGATATCACACCACATCACATCACACGCGCACGCACTACGACTGCACATACAAGCAAGCAAGCGCCAATGCCATCGCTCCGCCGCCACCGCCACGCACTACCCGTGCAGCTGATGCTGCTGCTCCAAGTCGCACTGCTGTCTCTGCTGTCAGCCTCGGTTGTCAATGCTGCGGATACCAACAACAGCAACAGCAACAACAGTAGCAGCAAGAGCAACAGCACGGACGTGAACACTGCGAGCGACACGATCGAGTCGATCTTTGACTCGGCCAAGGGCATCAAGGTCGGCGGCAGCATCCTCGCTGTGCTCGCGATCGCGGCAGGCGCCGTCGTGTGTCTCGCCGGCTACAAGCTCTTTCGCCCAGCGCTCTTTGTCGTCGGCTTTGCGCTTGGCGGCGTGCTCGTTGCGATCGCCGTCGAGCACATTTTCAAGAGCGAGTCGTGGGTCGTCACGGCGTCGTGGATCGCGTTTGTCGTCGGCGGCGTCTTTGCCGGCTGCCTCGTCGTCTCGCTGTACACAACGAGCATCTTCGTGGCGGGCGCTGCTGGTGGCGTGCTGCTCGCGATGCTCGTGAACACGTCGTTCGGATACAAGATCTACCCGAGCGACCCGAACGTGTCGCTCATCATCTTGGCCGTGATCTTCGGCATTGTCTGCGGCGTGCTGGCGCTCAAGCTCGAGAAGCCGGTGCTCATCATTGCGACGGCGTTCGTCGGCGCTGGGCTCCTCGTGTGGGGCGTTGGCTACTTTGCAGGCGACTTCCCGAGCATGAGCGACCTCAAGCGCTTCGCGACGCAGGACGCGAACGGCGACTGGGTGTACGCGATCCCGTCGGCGTGGTGGGCGTACGTCGCTGGCATCCTCGTGCTCTTCGTGCTCGGTGCTGCAGTGCAGTTCCGCAAGACCGGTCGCGGCGGCGAGTACCACCGCAGCCACGCGCTGCCGTCGCGCCAGCAGACCCAGAACCAGACCCAGTACTATGGCAATGCGCAGACGCCGCAGGAGCAGCAGCAGAGCAACGTGCGATATGGCAACCCAGTCTCACACGTCTGAGCGACTGCTAGCATAGCACTGCGTCGAGCTCTCTCTGAGCGAGTGACTTGAGCTCGCTCGTTCGTTAGTGTCGCTTGAGCTCGCTCGCTAGCGTCACTTGAGCTCGCTCGTATCGCTTGAGCTCGCTAGTGCTGCTTGCTTGGAGCGCACGCCACCTGCCATTCTGTTCAATAGCACGCCTAGAGTATCAACCAATGCATGCATCCATCCATCTATCTATCCATCTATCGGTTGACTGATTGATCTAGCGTCCGTGAACACTTACGGAGCTACTACTAGTATGCCTTCGCCTATCTCTCTCTCACACCCTGCGCTTTGGTGTCTCCTTGTCGGTTGTGTTGATTGTGTCTGTTGTGTCTGTTGTGTCTGTTGTGTCTGTTGTGTTGGGGTCGACTAGCGCGTGCGTGAAGTACAAGCCATCTGTCGACAGGAGTGGAGCCACTTGACCAGTCATGGCTAGACACGTGACCAGTCGAGCTCTTGACCTCGATCTCGACTTTGAGATCTCGACCTCGCTAGCGCCTCCTCCACCTCCACCTCGAGACGACCTCGACCTCGAGACCACTACTAGTACTCCTTTTGCACATTTGATCTCGAGACATCCAGCCACCGCTCCCAGAGCACATGTGATCTCGACACAGCCTCGCTCAGCGTCGTCGACGCAGTTCTGAAGCATGCTTCGTTGAGCGGTTCTGAACAGCGCTTGCCACTAGCCGGCGACAACCGAGCGCTGTGTTCACTCACTCACTCACTCACTCACTCACTCACTCACTCACTCACTCACTCACACATTGCGGACAGCGAGCTTGAGTGGAGCGAGCACTGCTGGCCATGGGTTTGTCAGCTGCTTGCTTGCTCTTATGTATGTGTGCGTGTGTGTGTGTGCGTGCGTGAATCGTTGGACACAGGTGCGTCAAGGCTGGCAATCCATCTATCTATCTATCTATCTATCTATCTATCTATCTATCTATCTATCCTTTGTGATCGCGAACGCGAAGCAAGCAAGCGCGTGCAGGACGCAGGACATGCGAGGCGGGATCCACGTGCTCGCTCGCTCGGGCTTGGAGGTGGGGTTGGATTCGCTGGTGGCGAGCGCCGCGCCGCGCCGTGCGCCAGCAGTTTCGCGCGAGTTGTTGTTGAGGATGTCTCCCATTTCTCACGCACTCACTACACACTCATGCACGTGCGCATGCACATGCGTCGTTTGCTTGCTTGCTTGGATTCGTGTGTGTGTGAGCAAGAGCAAGTAAGTGCCCAACGAGAACAAAGGCTCTCGCGACGCTTCCGGATCGCGAAAAGCAAAAAGCACAAGCGAGATTCGTCAGGAGCAGGAGCGCAAAGGGTCGGAGTGGCCAATCGGTCACCGAGATTGGCAAGGAGGTCGTTCACTCACTCACTCACTCACTCACTCACCACTCATGGACTTGTGAAGAGGACGACGACTTGGATCGAGACTTGAATCGAGACTCGACTCGACTCCCTTAGCTCGGAGAAACCGAGCAGCTCCAACACACACGCACATGCACACGCACATGCATACAAACCCTGGCCAAATGACGCGAAGACATGCTGGCTGCACACGAAGCACTCCAGGCACACAAAGGACGCTTCGAGGCGCTTTCTCCTCGGCAACGCGACGACGCGCCGGATGCTGAACCGAGCTTTTCATACAAAAGGCATTGTTGAACAGGTGTTTGAGCAGTTCGATGCTTGACGCTCACTACAGCCATCCGTACAACACTGTCGAGACACCGCAGCAGCACCAGACTCACAGTGACGCAAAGAGCAGCTACGTCACAGGCAACCCGATCTCGCACGTCTGAGTCCATTGAGTGTGACAGTGAACGAACAAGCGTCAAACACGTCGCGCTGTGCTACGCAGCTCGTTTCATGATCCATGTGGTCTGCTTGCATCTTTGCTTTGCGCTATGTCAAATGAAGTCGCGCTTGAGACCCAAGCTACTGCATGCCTCGCTCCACAGTCAGCACATGCGTCCACAGCACGGCGCACAAGACAAGCACAGCCAAGACAAGCACAACGATGACCTCGACGCAAGGATCGTGTGTGTGACTGGTACGAAAGCAAAGGATGGTGTGTGTTTCGTCAGTGACACGGCAGTGGACGATGGATAGTCGATGGTCGATGGTCAATGGTCGATCCTGACGATCCTGACGATCCATGTGACCCATGTGACCCACGCGATTCATGTGATCTTGACGATCCACGCGGCGTGTGTGATACGAGAACTACACGACAAAACGCGACGCTAACGCAGACGGTATCACCGACGCTGGCAGTAACACTGGTAGGCAAAAGCAGCAGACACACCGCGGCGCTGGAACACTGCAGCACTTGGTATGAGGCTGAGCTGAGGATGTGCTGTGTGTGCGTGTGTGTGTGTGTGTGGTGCAGTGTGTGCTTGGAATCTCGAGCGCTCGCTTGTGGACCTGGGACAAGTGGACAAGCTGTGACGACCTGCCTGCCTGCCTGCTTGCTTGCCTGCCGCGCTTGCCTAGCCTAGCCTTGCCTTGTTTACTGCTAGTACAGTGCAGCGCAAGTGTCCGTGTGCTGATTGATGTCTTGGTGTCCTGGTGTCCTGGTGTCCTGGTGTCCTGGTGTCCTGGTGTCCTCACTCTTTGCTCTTGCCGGATGGATGCCCTGGTGTCCTGAGTTGAGGTGTCTGAGCTAAGACTACCAAGTGTTTGTTGGAGGCGATGAAGTTTCGATGTTGTTGCTGTCCTCCTGTCCTGTTTTGTGCAATGTCGAGTCGATTCGCACCCGCTTTGCATTTGGAGTCTTCCGTAATCTGCGCTGTTTGTGTTTGTCGGACAAAATCCAAACAAACGAACCGTCTTGGTGAGAAAAACAGTTGTTTAGCAAATCGAGCGATCGGATCGGATCGATTGGATCATCAAAAACGACGGCTGCTTTTTGTCTTTTTTGGGGTATCATACTTACGTACGACAAACACTTGCTTGCTTGTTTTTGTTTTCTTGGTTTCCAAAGGACATTTCGATACAAATGACAAAGCAAGCAACGATGACAAAACAAACAACGTGGTGTGTGTAGTCCACACACAAACCAAAACCAAAACACGAGGGGATCACGCAAGTCTTGGCACGCTTTTTTGGACTTGGACACTTTTTGGTGTGCTTTTAGCAGAGCGAAAAGAGCGAAAAGAGAAAATCCGCGCGAGCCTGCGTCTGCTTGCTCGCTCTTGTGTCCAACTCACACAGCGTGGCAGAGTCCAACAGGCACAGCAAGCACCGCGCGCAAAACAGCAGACATACTCACTCACACGCGTGCATGATGACAAATTTCGTGCAGCAGCGCGTCGGTGCACCTGCACCCGCACTTGCGAGCGCAAGCTCGACGGCGTGACGACTGCCGCTGCCTTGGCGGGACGACCAGCGGCGGCGGTGCACGCTGCGACTCTGCCACCCGCTTCATTCTCCCATTTGCTTGCATCCGCTCACCAGCGTCTCGTGCAAGGATATCACACCACATCACATCACACGCGCACGCACTACGACTGCACATACAAGCAAGCAAGCGCCAATGCCATCGCTCCGCCGCCACCGCCACGCACTACCCGTGCAGCTGATGCTGCTGCTCCAAGTCGCACTGCTGTCTCTGCTGTCAGCCTCGGTTGTCAATGCTGCGGATACCAACAACAGCAACAGCAACAACAGTAGCAGCAAGAGCAACAGCACGGACGTGAACACTGCGAGCGACACGATCGAGTCGATCTTTGACTCGGCCAAGGGCATCAAGGTCGGCGGCAGCATCCTCGCTGTGCTCGCGATCGCGGCAGGCGCCGTCGTGTGTCTCGCCGGCTACAAGCTCTTTCGCCCAGCGCTCTTTGTCGTCGGCTTTGCGCTTGGCGGCGTGCTCGTTGCGATCGCCGTCGAGCACATTTTCAAGAGCGAGTCGTGGGTCGTCACGGCGTCGTGGATCGCGTTTGTCGTCGGCGGCGTCTTTGCCGGCTGCCTCGTCGTCTCGCTGTACACAACGAGCATCTTCGTGGCGGGCGCTGCTGGTGGCGTGCTGCTCGCGATGCTCGTGAACACGTCGTTCGGATACAAGATCTACCCGAGCGACCCGAACGTGTCGCTCATCATCTTGGCCGTGATCTTCGGCATTGTCTGCGGCGTGCTGGCGCTCAAGCTCGAGAAGCCGGTGCTCATCATTGCGACGGCGTTCGTCGGCGCTGGGCTCCTCGTGTGGGGCGTTGGCTACTTTGCAGGCGACTTCCCGAGCATGAGCGACCTCAAGCGCTTCGCGACGCAGGACGCGAACGGCGACTGGGTGTACGCGATCCCGTCGGCGTGGTGGGCGTACGTCGCTGGCATCCTCGTGCTCTTCGTGCTCGGTGCTGCAGTGCAGTTCCGCAAGACCGGTCGCGGCGGCGAGTACCACCGCAGCCACGCGCTGCCGTCGCGCCAGCAGACCCAGAACCAGACCCAGTACTATGGCAATGCGCAGACGCCGCAGGAGCAGCAGCAGAGCAACGTGCGATATGGCAACCCAGTCTCACACGTCTGAGCGACTGCTAGCATAGCACTGCGTCGAGCTCTCTCTGAGCGAGTGACTTGAGCTCGCTCGTTCGTTAGTGTCGCTTGAGCTCGCTCGCTAGCGTCACTTGAGCTCGCTCGTATCGCTTGAGCTCGCTAGTGCTGCTTGCTTGGAGCGCACGCCACCTGCCATTCTGTTCAATAGCACGCCTAGAGTATCAACCAATGCATGCATCCATCCATCTATCTATCCATCTATCGGTTGACTGATTGATCTAGCGTCCGTGAACACTTACGGAGCTACTACTAGTATGCCTTCGCCTATCTCTCTCTCACACCCTGCGCTTTGGTGTCTCCTTGTCGGTTGTGTTGATTGTGTCTGTTGTGTCTGTTGTGTCTGTTGTGTCTGTTGTGTTGGGGTCGACTAGCGCGTGCGTGAAGTACAAGCCATCTGTCGACAGGAGTGGAGCCACTTGACCAGTCATGGCTAGACACGTGACCAGTCGAGCTCTTGACCTCGATCTCGACTTTGAGATCTCGACCTCGCTAGCGCCTCCTCCACCTCCACCTCGAGACGACCTCGACCTCGAGACCACTACTAGTACTCCTTTTGCACATTTGATCTCGAGACATCCAGCCACCGCTCCCAGAGCACATGTGATCTCGACACAGCCTCGCTCAGCGTCGTCGACGCAGTTCTGAAGCATGCTTCGTTGAGCGGTTCTGAACAGCGCTTGCCACTAGCCGGCGACAACCGAGCGCTGTGTTCACTCACTCACTCACTCACTCACTCACTCACTCACTCACTCACTCACTCACTCACACATTGCGGACAGCGAGCTTGAGTGGAGCGAGCACTGCTGGCCATGGGTTTGTCAGCTGCTTGCTTGCTCTTATGTATGTGTGCGTGTGTGTGTGTGCGTGCGTGAATCGTTGGACACAGGTGCGTCAAGGCTGGCAATCCATCTATCTATCTATCTATCTATCTATCTATCTATCCTTTGTGATCGCGAACGCGAAGCAAGCAAGCGCGTGCAGGACGCAGGACATGCGAGGCGGGATCCACGTGCTCGCTCGCTCGGGCTTGGAGGTGGGGTTGGATTCGCTGGTGGCGAGCGCCGCGCCGCGCCGTGCGCCAGCAGTTTCGCGCGAGTTGTTGTTGAGGATGTCTCCCATTTCTCACGCACTCACTACACACTCATGCACGTGCGCATGCACATGCGTCGTTTGCTTGCTTGCTTGGATTCGTGTGTGTGTGAGCAAGAGCAAGTAAGTGCCCAACGAGAACAAAGGCTCTCGCGACGCTTCCGGATCGCGAAAAGCAAAAAGCACAAGCGAGATTCGTCAGGAGCAGGAGCGCAAAGGGTCGGAGTGGCCAATCGGTCACCGAGATTGGCAAGGAGGTCGTTCACTCACTCACTCACTCACTCACTCACCACTCATGGACTTGTGAAGAGGACGACGACTTGGATCGAGACTTGAATCGAGACTCGACTCGACTCCCTTAGCTCGGAGAAACCGAGCAGCTCCAACACACACGCACATGCACACGCACATGCATACAAACCCTGGCCAAATGACGCGAAGACATGCTGGCTGCACACGAAGCACTCCAGGCACACAAAGGACGCTTCGAGGCGCTTTCTCCTCGGCAACGCGACGACGCGCCGGATGCTGAACCGAGCTTTTCATACAAAAGATAAGTGATTGCTGAATTCTATTTTGTCGGCTCGTCTGCTGCGACTTTAAGCGGATGCTGTGCAGTACGATACTTGAACCCATTTTGCTATCATATGTTTTACTTTGCTTTAGCTCGCAAAGTACGCAGACAATTGACCGACGAGCCCATCTTCAATTTGCGATTCGCTTTTGTTCATACAAATTGAAGGGACAAAATCGACTTTGATTGCCGTATCCAAGGTCATGGCTGCACAGTATACTCAAATCAAGTCAAACGAGAAACCAGGCTTTGTCACATCGCGAGACGCACGCCATGCAAATTTTTGTATCTGCCATTTGGCCTGCGGTTTGTATGGTACGGCTCTGTCTGGAGCGATGGGCTCTCTGGCAATGACCTCGTCGTCATTGGCGAGAGATCACTTTGCAACTTGCGTCGCCCAAGTCCAGCCAGCAGCTCGCCAGCAGCAGGACCTCCGCGCCGCTTGAACACCAAGGAACACCGACACTACATCATGCAGGTGCTGCGTGTGCTGCGCCTTGTGGCCGCGGCCGCGGTCGCCGCGGTCTCGGTCGCGAACGCTGCGATCGCCGCCGATGACTCGACCGCCGCGGTCGAGACGGTCGCCGACATCCTCAGCGCGGCCGGCAACGCGACCGACCTCCCGGGCGGCAACTCGCTCTGCACGGCCGCCCAGCGCGTGCGCCGCCCGTGGGGCGCGCTCGACGAAGACGACCAGGCGCTGTACCTCGAAGCCGTCTCGGTCGCGGTCCAGAACGGCGCGCTCAAGCAGTTCGCGGACCTGTATGCGGACGAAGCGAGCGGCGCGCAGGCGTCGTACTCGAGCGCGTTCTTCCTCTGGCACCGCCGCCTCGTGCTCGGCTTTGAGTCGTACTTGCGCGGGCTCGACCCCAAGTTCGCTTGCCTGACCGTGCCGTACTACGACGTCCACACGGCGTACGTGCGCTCGGCGACGCAGGAGTGCGGCTCGCTCTTCGAGTGCTCGGGCATCTTCAAGGCGTTCGGCGGTGAAGCCACGACGTCGCAGAGCTCGCTGCTGCTCAACGGCCTTAACGTCACGGGCGTGCTCCACAAGGGCTACCCGTTCGAGGACGACTGCGACGACTCGGACGTCTGCGGCGAGCACGTGCGCAACGACCTGACGAAGCGCGTGGTGCCGCCGTCGGCCGGGTTCTCGAGCTTCCAGAGCCTCATTGCGTCGACGAGCGACTACGCGTCGTTCCTCGAGGGCATCCAGTTCGGCATCCACAACGAAGTGCGCGACGCCGTCGGCGGTGCGCTCGCGACGTTCGCGTCGCCGCGCGACGTGTTCTTCTACTCGTGGCACGCGGCGCTCGACATGTACTTGCACACGTACCAGCTCTGCCGCATCGGCGTGCCGCTCTCGGAGGACGACTTCAAGAACTCGACGCTCACGTTCGCTGACGCGACCGACTCGGCCGGCGGCATCGCGGGCGTCGGCGCCGACAGCAAGCTCGTGTTCAACGTCAAGGTGAACGGCTCGGTCGTCGACATCTCGGAGCACCCGACGTTCGGCAAGTACTTTGGCTACGTCGGCGACGACATCTGGAACTACGGCGACGTGCAGCAGCTCGGGGACTACAGCTACACGTACGAGCTGCCGGAGGTGCTGCGCCAGCAGCTCCTCACGAACGCCGACGTGTGCACGGGCTTTAACCGCGCGTTCGCCGCGAGCGCGAACGTCACGAAGACGCTCACGTCCAAGAACCTCACGACCAAGTCGACGAACGTCACGACGACGCGCACGGTCACGACGACGGTCATCCGCAACGGCACCAAGTACACGACGACGACGACGACGAAGACGACCGTGCGCCGCAACACGACGACGGCCACGACGTCCAAGAACTCGACGACGTCGCTTCTCCGGACGTTCTTCACGAACCTCACGTCGCGCTTCGGCTACATCTTTGACCTGAGCGACGACGACTCGAGCGTCGAGGGCGAGAGCGTCACGAACGGCTACACGGGCTACCACGCGTACGCCGCGAACGGTGTGCTCACGACCAAGCACAGCGGCCTCGTCGTTGCGAACGTCAACAGCGGCGTCAAGACGACGGTCACGACCACGAAGAAGAACACGACGACGACGACGACGACGACCAAGTACGCGACCAAGTCGGACGCGACGTACCGCAATGTCTCGGTCGTGCGCGCGAACGTGACGGTGAACGGCGTCGCGACGCTCCGGGACGTCACGGCGTCGGTGGCGACGACGGGCGAGTACTGGCTCTGGCTCCAGACCGCGTACGACGGCCTGAAGGAGCGCTTCGAGGGCAATATCGACCTCGTGGCGCAGCACCTGCAGCTCCTCGAGCTTCGCGCGTACGAGAGCATCTACGGCAGCGTCGCGAACCTCTCGACGACGTTCGTCAAGAACACGCACCTCACGTCCGCGCGCTCGGTCGCGGGTCAGCTCATGGACGAGATCAAGGCCGGCAAGTACGTGATCGCGGCCGAGTCCAAGAACTTCTCGGCCAAGACCGTGCAGTTCGTCAACACGACGGTGATCAAGAAGATCGTGACGACGTACAAGCGCATCGTCACGCGCCGCAACGTCACGTACCTCAACACGACGTACGTCAAGAAGGCTGAGACGGCCGTGAAGCAGGCG
This sequence comes from Pythium guiyangense, assembly GCA_003730235.1. Classification (NCBI taxonomy): domain Eukaryota; phylum Oomycota; class Peronosporomycetes; order Pythiales; family Pythiaceae; genus Pythium; species Pythium guiyangense. Next base: position 79,980 of record QXDM01000014.1, read on the forward strand.
GTCACGGCGCTCATCAAGTCCAAGACGACGAAGAAGAACTCGACGATCGCGGTCGTGAACGGCGGCGTCACGGTCACGGCTAACAAGACGACGGTTGTCGGTGCGGGCGGCGAGGCGTCGACCACGACGTCGACGACGACCTCGTCGGTCATCACGCCAGCGCCAGTGAGCACGTCGAAGGCTCCGTCGACGAAGGCGCCGACCACCAAGGCGCCAGTGGCGACCCCGGCCACCGGCACGACCACGACGGCTCCAGCTGCCACCCCGGCCACGGGCACGACGACGAAGGCTCCGGCGGCGACCCCGGCGACGGGGGGTGCTACCCAAGCGCCAGCTGCCACTCCGGCGACTGGCGGTGCTACCCAGGGGCCAGCTGCCACTCCGGCGACGGGTGGTGCCACTAAGGCTCCGGCGGCGACCCCGGCAGCCTCGGCCACGAAGCCGGCTGCTACGCCTGCTGCGACGACCCCGATCCAGGTCGTGACCCCGGCGGCGACGCCTGCCGCGACGACGCCGAAGCAGGTCGTGACGCCGGCTGCCACGCCTGCGGCTTCGACGCCGAAGCAGGTTGCAACTCCGGCCACGACGCCGGCTGCCTCGACCCCGAAGCAGGTCGTGACGCCATCGGCGACGCCTGCTGCTTCGGCCACGAAGCCGGCGGTGACCCCGGCGGCCTCGAACATCATCAAGGTGGTCGTAACGCCGGCGCCGACGTCGCCGAAGCTCATCTGCTAAGGCGTCTGTTGTCGACGGCAGCCAGCGTCTGTTCGTCCATCGGTTCGTTCGTCCTGCCGAGTGTCTGAGCTGCTGACTTGAGTGGACAAACTCCACTCGTCGAGGCAGCTCAGACCATCAGCACTCGTGACGACGATGACGGTGACCGACTGAGCGAGACGCAGCGCCAGCTCGTAGGTGTGTGCGAGAGGTAGACGTGTAGATTTTCCGCTGTCCTGCGCAGCCTGCATCCTCCAGTTCGCCCTCGCGACGACGATCGCCACCTCCTGCTCCTGTGAATGAAATTTTGCACATCCATGCGTCTTTGCTTGTCATGAGGAGCTCAAGGCTCAAGATCTCACCTTGGTGATGGCACTGCTGTCTCGAGCTAGATGGAGCTCATTGAGTGCCATAAGAGGTCTCGTACTGTCGATGAGCGACGGCTCGTGCTTGAAGCCCTCGTGAGTGAGAGCGCCGTTGTGCTTGCAATGACCACTTGTCGGAGCAAGATGAGCAACGTGATGACGGTCGCTAGAGAGCAACACCTGCCGTTCGTCGTAGCGACGGCGAGTGGATACTCTGGCGCTTGGACAGTGCGAGTGTTCGCTGTCGTCAATCTCGCGGACTGGGCGATCACGCCTTTACCTGGTAACACGACACACAGAGCACAGCGTGCGAGAGTCGGTTGCTCGAAAGGATCGCAGCGAGTGCTACTCACGATCAGCGCCTCGGTGCGTTGATGTTGTTGTCGTCGTCGTGAATGCCGCGACGGTGGAGTGTCGAGGGCCTGAGAACCAAAGCGGACAAGTGGATGCATGGTGACGGCAGGCTCCTATCGCTGAGGAGCAGCATCACACGCTGGCTGCTGGTGTCCACGCTGCATCGAGACGAGAAAGCGCAGCATCACGCTGGCTGCTGGTGTCTACACTGCATCGAGAAGACTGACCGAGACCTTATGAGCTCCGAGAAGCGTACAAGTCCTCAGACGATCAAGGTGCTCATGTTCATGCGCGCAATAGGTCGCAATGCTCTAGGATTGTGTTGTCGGAGTCGATAGAGAGCGTCGAACCTGATGCACCATCCGACTCCCTGCTCCGAGACCCTCGTCACGACGACTGCCCTCTCTGTCTCGAGCAGCAAACAAGCTCGCGCTCGTAAACGAGCAAGCAGGCGCCGGTTGTCGAAACACGACAAGCACGTACGCACACACACACATGCGCTCGTGGTCTTGCGTGTGCGACACGGAGGGCTGCCAGCGATGTCGTGCGAGGAGGTCTCACAGTCGCATCTTGCTCGTCTGCACGACGCGAGCTTGAGCTTGAGCTTCGTCCGGCAGGTCGTCCACTTGGATCAACTCGACCAGTTGATTCGGTGGAGTTATCATCTCGGTCCGTCTCTGCACGAGCAGCACACACGTGCCGTGCATCCTGTTGTGCAATGCATCACGGTCCTAATGCGCGCGTGCTGTTCGTCCGCTCGTCCTCCCGGCGTCTTGCGCTCGCGAGCTAGCCCACCAGCCCGCTACCTGCAAGTCTCAGTCTCACACTTGCCCAGCTCTGAGCAAGTACTCCTTCCTTTCCTCCCAGCTATCTCCCAGTTCGCTCGATGCAAGTCCTCCGCATCCTCGGAGCGCTCGCGTTCGCACTCGGCGTGGCGTCAGCTACAGCCGTCGCGCCAGCTTACACCTCCTCGCCGCTCACGAGCACCTCTGACGCTGTGTCGGATGTCTCGACAACACTCGCAGGCGGCAACAGCGCTTGTGGCGACAAGCGCGTGCGCAAGCCCTGGAGCTCGCTCACGCCGACGGAGCAGGAGACGTACCTCGAAGCCGCGGCGCTTGCGATCAAGAACGGCATCGTGAGCGACCTCGCTGCGATGCACATTGAAGACATGGGCGAAGCGCAGGCGCACCACTCGTGCGCGTTCTTCACGTGGCACCGCCGCATGCTCCTCGCCTACGAGAGCTACTTGCGCGACCTCGGCCCCAAGTACGCGTGCGTGACGATCCCGTACTACGACGCCCACACGGCGTACGTTGAGGCAGCGAACAAGAAGTGCGACAACATGTACGACTGCTCGCCGATCTTCCAAGCCATGGGTGGCGACGTTGTCCAGACCGAGACCGCCATGACGCTCAATGGCCAGTACGCCACGGGCTACAAGGTCCAAGGTCCGCTCTTTGCGAGCAACTGCGACGACGACAACAAGACGTGCGGCTGCGTGGTCCGGAACAACCTCAAGGAGCGTCCTGTGCCGTCCGGCGCCGGCTTTGCTTCCTTCCAGAACATCGTCACGCGGTCACGGGACTACGCGACGTTCCTCGAAGGCATCCAGTTCGGCGTGCACAACGAGATCCACAACGCCGTCGGCGGGATCATGTCGACGTTCGCGTCGCCGCGCGACGTCTTCTTCTTCTCGTGGCATAGTGCGATCGACATGTACTTGCACGTGTACCACTTGTGCCACATCGGCGTGCCGCTCACGCCGTCGGAGCTCCAGACGTCGCTTGAAGCGTTCACGGCCGCGTCCCAGTCGTGTGGCGGCGTCTCGGGCGTTGGCGCAAAGACGAAGGTCGTACAGAACGTCCGCGTGAACGGCAAACTCATGGACGCGACGCAGCACCCGACGCTCGGCAAGTACTTTGCGCACGTGGGCGACGAGATGTGGAACTACGGCGACCCGCAGCAGCTCGGTGACTACAGCTACACGTACGAGCTGCCGGCGATCCTCACGAAGCAGCTCTTGAGCAACAAGGACATGTGCCCGGGCTTCAACAAGGCCACAGCGCCAAGCAAGCCGTCGTCGCCATCGTCAGGCTCGGGTGCGACCGGCACGGTCGACATCACCACTGCCAAGCCAACAACCTCGAAGCCAGCTCATGGCTCGACGAAGAAGCCTTCGTACGGCCAGAACGGCTACGGCTTTGGTGACATGAACGACAGCAACGACGACGTTGACGGCGTGAAGGCTGGCTCGAAGCGTCCAAGTGCGAGTAGCAGCAGTGGCTCGAGTGCTGGCGCAGCTGATGCTGGCGTCTCGGTCGGCTACGACGCGTACGGCAAGAGCATTGTCGACTCGGCCAAGACGCACAGCGGCATCATCGTGTCTGAGCCAGTGGCGACCAGCACGCCAGCTATGACTGGCAACGACAACAACACTGTCGGTGGCAAGACGAACGCGACGGCGGCTGCGACGTCGGGCGACTACTGGGTCTGGCTCAAGACGACGTACGACGGACTCGTCGCGCGCTTTGGCGGCAACATGGAGCTCGTGGCGCAGCAGATGCAGCTCATCGAGTGCCAGGCGTTCGACGCCGTCTTCGGCGTGACCGAGTTTTCGAGCGCCTTTGCCAAGAACTTCCACTTGGCGTCGCGCCGCCCACTCTGCGGCAAGAAGGTCGACGAGATCCAGGCCGGGAACGTCACGGTCGCCGCGGCCACTGGCGCGTTCAAGGCCGAGACGGTGAAGTTCGCGGACGCGACGGTGATCGAGACCGTGATCCGCGAGTACGCGCCGCTCACGACGTCCGCAGAGCCGCTCATCGACGCAGCGTATGTGAAAAAGGCCGAAGCGGCGATCGCCACCGGCGGCGCTCGCCCGACAACGACGACGGACAGCGCGGCCCAGCACACGGCGACTGGCGCAGACGCAGACGCTCCGACGACGCCGCGCGTGCGCAAGTCGAAGAAGAAGACGTGCGACTACTAGGCCGAGGAGCTCCCAAGGCGCACGAGTGCAGAGAGACTCACAGAAAGACTGCTCAGATGGATGCTGTTGTATACAAAGCTACACTCACGCGCGTTCGTCCTGGTCCAGTAGCGCGTTGTAGACGGCCATGATGCTCTCGGGTGTGATCAAGCGGAACTGCTCGTTGAGCTGCTGCAGCGCGCGGTAGACGCGCGCGATCTTCTTGCGCTCCTCGACGCTGAGCTTCGTCGCCGCGTGCTGCTGCCGCTTCTCCATCAGGATCTCGACGCGCGTCTCCATGTTCCCTGGCGCCGCGTCGTCGAGGTCGTCGCTGAGCGCCGCGAGGCTGCGCGAGACCCACATGTAGCCGTTCGTGCCGAGGATCACGTCGATGCCGAGGCCCGGGAGCGTGACCATGTGCTGCTTGACGCGTTTCACGAGCGGCGGCGCGACTTGGACGAACTGGCCGTTCTCGAGCTTGCCGTACCGGAGGCTGCGCGTGTGGAGCGAGAGCGAGCCGTCGTACCGCACTTCCTGGATCTCGGCGCTGATGAGGTCGTTCTCGACAAAGAAGTTGCGCATCTGGAGCTGGTCTTCGTACGTGCGACGGCGCTGGGCGCCGCCCGGCAACGTCACGGAGCTGAGCATGAGCGACGCGTCCTGCTGGCCGTTCACGTCCACTTTCCAGCGCTTGTTGCCCACTTCCGTGACGCGACCGACGACAATGTCGCCGACTTCGCCGATGTACCGCGACACGAGCGGCCGCACGGTGATGAGCTGGTTCACTTTCTCGACGACGCCCGCGACGCTCGCAACGAGCTCGTTGTTGCTCATGTACGTCCCGTGGCCGCGCAAGAACGCGCCAGTCTCGGTGCTGATCACTTGTCCTGGCGTCACGACGACGATTTGGCTCTCGTCCGGCAGCTGCGCGTTGCTGCTGTCGTCGTCGTGGCTCATCGAGAGCACGTCGCCATCGGCGTCGAGCAAGAGCGCTTGCAGTTGCGCATCGTGCGGCGCCGCCGTGCGCACTTGGATCTGCATGCTGCTCGGCTTCGTGTATGTGTGTCTGTTGCTGCTGTTGTGCGCCACCACCGACTCGCCAATTGCTTGTTCGTGTGGCAGACACAACATTTTGTGGGTCACACATTTTATCGAGTGCGTATTTGTAGCGACATTGACTGTGCTTCAAACCTACAAAATTCAAGTTAGCGAGTACACTCAACCGATACAAAACGTACGCGCCAGACGACTCCAACAATTTGGACATCGAAGTTGACACTCCGCAACTTCGACGTCCAGCCACAGCCGCTCGCTCGCTCCCTGCTCTCTCCATCTCTCTCGCTACGATGCCAGTGCTCACGACCCGCAAAGGCGCTGCACCGCCTGTCGTCGGCGTGCTCGGCGGCGGCCAGCTCGGCCGCATGATGGCAGCTGCGGCGCACCGCCTCGGCGTGCAGCTCGTGGTGCTCGACCCGCAAGGCGCCGCGTCGCCGGCCGGTCAGTTTGGCGTCCAAGCGATCGCGGGGTCGTTCACGAACGAGAGCGACATCGCAGCGCTCGCGGCGCAGTGCGACGTGCTCACGGTCGAGATCGAGCACGTGAACGCGACGGTGCTCCAGGCGCTCGAGACGCGCACGGAGAAGCCGGTGCCAGTGCACCCGTCGCCGGCGACGATCGCGCTCATTCAGGACAAGTACGCGCAGAAGAAGTTCTTCGCCGAGGTCGAAGGCGTGCGCGTCGCGCCGTTTGAGATCGTCGCGTCCGAGGACGACGCGCTGCGCGTCGGCGAGCGCTTTGGGTACCCGTACATGCTCAAGTCACGGCTGTGGGCGTACGACGGCAAGGGCAACGCGGTCGTGGCGAGCGCGAGCGACGTCCCCGAGGCGTTCGCCAAGCTCGGGGTCACGGGCGGCGACGCGGCGCAGCCAGTGATGCTGTACGCCGAGCAGTGGGTGCCGTTCACGAAGGAGCTCGCGGTGATGGTCGTGAAGCAGGACGACGACGTGCGCGCGTACCCGGTCGTGGAGACGACGCAGCGCGACAGCATCTGCGACACAGTCCTCGCGCCGGCGCAAGTGCCCGCTGTGGTCTTTGCCAAGGCGAAGCGCATGGCGTTCGACGCGATCTCGCAGCTCCAGGGCAACGGCATCTACGGCGTCGAGCTCTTCCTCACACCGGACCACGACGTGCTGCTGAACGAGATCGCGCCGCGGCCGCACAACTCGGGCCACTACACGATCGAAGCGTGCGAGACCGACCAGTTCGAGCAGCACCTGCGCGCTGTCTGTGGCTTGCCGCTCGGTGGCTGCGACCTGCGCGTCGGCGCGTCGCTCATGGTCAACGTCCTCGGCGCCGCGAGCGCGACGGAAGACGCGAGCTACGCGCAGCTGCGCAAGTGCCTCACGGTTCCCGGCGCGATCCCGCACTTCTACGGCAAGAGCGGCGGCGTCCGCGCCGGCCGCAAGCTCGGGCACTTTACGCTCGTGGCCAACTCGGTGCGCGAGCTCGCGGAGCGCGCGATCACGATTGACCCGGCGATCGCCGCGAACGCCGGCATTTCTGCGGCCGTGACGGCGCCGGTCGTCGGCATCGTCATGGGCTCGGACTCGGACCTCCCGACGATGGCCGCGGCTGCCGAGATGCTCGAGAAGTTCAGCGTGCCGTACGAGCTGAGCATCGTGTCGGCGCACCGCACGCCCGGACGCATGTACGAGTACGCGCAGAGCGCCGTGGGCCGCGGCATCAAAGTCATCATTGCCGGTGCCGGCGGCGCGGCGCACTTGCCCGGCATGATCGCCGCGCTCACGCCGCTGCCAGTGATCGGCGTGCCGGTCAAGACGAGCACGCTCAACGGCCAGGACTCGCTCCTGAGCATCGTGCAGATGCCACGCGGCGTCCCCGTCGCGACGGTCGCGATCGGCAACTCGACGAACGCCGGCTTGCTCGCCGTGCGCATGCTCGGGGACAAGTACGTCGCGGCGATGGGCGAGTTCCTCGAAGCGCAGCGCGTCGAAGTGGACGGGAAGATCAACAAGATGGAGCAGCAGGGCTGGAAGACGTACATGCGCAACATGAAGTAGACCGAGTAAGCGACAGTCGGATACACGAGCATTATGTGCACGTGGTTGTGTTGACCAAGACTGTCTCATGCCTTTCTCTCTATCCACTTGGTGTTTGTATGCGCGCGTGCGACTCTAGTGCTTCTTCATCTTGAGACCCTTGAGCTGGTTCTTGAGCAGCTTGGGCGTCTGCTTGTTCCGACGCGCGTCCGCGTCGTCGACTGCGACGCCGCTAGGCGTGAAGTGCGGGACGTTCTTCCAGTACACGAGACCGGCGGCGCTGACGGCGAACCACGTGAAGCTGAGCCACCAGAGGAAGAAGCCGAGGAACGCAGCGTGAAAGTCCGGCGGCACGACCGTGAACTGCGCCATGCCGCGCACAAAGTGCGCAAACTTGTCCTGCGCGATGTCGTGGCTGAAGCGCCAGTCGCCAAAGTCTGGCGGCGTCACGTCCGGCAAGATGTCGGCGTTCACGGTAGCGAGCGCCGGTGGTGGCGTGAGGCCCGCGCCGCGCGTGAGCGCAAACAGCACGGCGTCCTGGACACCGAGCGACACGCCGGTCTGGCGCGCGAGCAGCACGAGCGACGCGAGGACAGACGCCACAGGCGCGAGGTACTGCACGGCGATGATCGGGAGGTAGTTGAACTGGATGCGCACTTTGGACTGCAGCAGCGCGCCATCGACGACGCCTGGGCGGCGCACGAGCTGCACGATCGCGTCGCGGATCTCGAGCAGGAAGAACTGCAAGTGGCTCCGGAAGCACAGCAGCCGCACGAGCACGCTCGCGAGCCCAATCACGATGCGCGCGCGGTGGAACTGCGACTCGGTCATGCGCCAGACTGGCGCGTTTGCAAACGCCTCGGCGTCAGCAGGCGTTGCGAAGCAGTCGCGCGCGAGCGCACGCGGCGAGCACGGCACGAGGTACGCCGGCACGACGACGTCGAGCGCCAGCGGCTTGATCCAGAGCACAGCGACGAGCAGCGGCGCGAGCATGTTGACGTGCAGCAGCGCCTTGTTCAGGCGTGACGCTGCGGCGTCCGCTGTCATCTCCGTGTACATGCGCGCGAAGCGGAACGCCGGGAGGAACGACGTGCACGTGAAGACGCCCGCGACCGTCGCGACGGTCGCGAAGAGCGCGAGACGCGCCATGGCGCCGACGCCCGCGAGGTTCACGAGGTCCTGGTCCACGAACCCGATCGCACGGAGCACGATCTCGACGCGCGCGCCAACGACGTCGACTGCGCGCTCGACGTCAAAGTCAAAGAGCTGCTTGGGCGCGAAGAGCGCAAAGAGCGCGAGCACGAAGCCGAGGACGCCGATGCCGATGCCCAAGCGCGCTTCGTACGTCGCGAGACCCTGTGCAAACTTGATCTGGAGTGGGAACCACAGCGCCACGATGAGCGCCGACACGAGGCCGTACGCGCTGATCTCGGCGCGGTAGCTCGTCGAAGCAGCGTCCACGTCGAGCGCAGGCGCAGCGAGCCACGGCTTGACGAATGCCATGGCGTCGCCGACAAAGCACGCGGCGAGCGTCGACGTGACAATGATCACGAGCATCTCGTAGAGCTCGTAGAAGAGCGTCTGCTGGAACACGCCGTGCTCAGTCTTCGCGACCTTGACGTAGAACGCCTGCATCTTGTCGTCGGGCGAGAGCGGCTGCGCCGGCGCTTTGCTGCTGCTCTTGCTGGGCGCTTTGCCATTGAGCGTCGCAATGAGCTCGTCCTCGGGCGGGAGGAAGAACGAGAGGCCGTTCACGAGCACGGACGCGAGGCTAAAGTACGTACGGAGGCGGAACTGCAGGAACGCAGCGAGCAGCCCTGCGATGAACTCGGGCGGGAAGAGCGCCATGATCACGGTCGTCGTCCGGGTCGTCGAGAGCAATGAGGGGAGTCTGTGCCGTCGGTTAGCCGATCCAAGCGACTTGCTCGACTGGAGGTGCTGTTTTGTCAGCTATAAACAAGTATACATTTAGATACAAATATACAGTTAGAATGGACACTGTTGTTGCGCATACTGCACTTGCGATTTGTAGAGCATACATTTCTCAAGCTTCGTTTATCCACTAAAACGACTGAAGAGTCCAGACCAGCAAGATACTTTTCGCGAACTGAATGTCTCGACAACATGACCTCGAGCGAATGCCATGAGCGCTCGAGTGAGGACACTCGCGAACACGCAGCACGATGCGCGCGGCTCATGAGTCACGAGTCTTCCAGACGACCAAGCATCCTCTCCACGGTAATAATATTAAGCAATACACGACGTCCGCACGCTGTCGCTAGCCTCCACGTCGTGGACGCACTCGAGCAACGATGACAGTCATCGGAGCACGAACGCACCTGAACCTCGCAGTCAGCACACGAACGTGCCGTTGATGTACGTGTTCGACGCGTTGCTCGACGGCGAGCGCTCGAGCACGTCGATCTCCTGCTCATTGCTGTCGATGCCGCCGCTGTCGGTCGAGAGACTCGGGACCGTGCGCTGCGCTTTCACGTCCACGAGCTGCTCACGCGTGATCCAGACGCCCCACGCGACCGAGATGAGGAACGAGACGAACGCGATGAAGCAGAACGCCGCGCCGGCTTTGAGCGACGAGCAGTGCACGCTCTGCGCCAGCGCGCGGCAGTAGCGCACGTAGTCGCTCGCAGCGACTGCGCAGCCGGCGCTCAGGAGCATCACGGTGAAGATCGCGTCGACGCCGATGCTGTACTGCGCTGGCACGCGCACCGGCGTCTTGACGTACACGAACGCGATCCAGAGCAGCGCGTAGATCGCGGCCGAGTACGTCACAATGAGCGCAAAGTTGACTGTCGGACCGCCGAGGTGCGTCGAGATCGCGATCTTCTTGGGCTTGCCACTCGCGCCTCCGAGCGTCACGACCACGTCTGCGCCACGGAAGCTCGCGGCGACGAAGCACAGCGCGAGCAAAGACGACAGGAGCTGCAGCGCGCGCATCGCGAGCGTGACGTAGTGGTGGTGCTGTCTGCCGAACCAGCGCATTGTTGTGTCGCGTCGCGGTGTGTACGTGCGTGCGTGTCGAGGAGCTGATGTTCGGCTCGCGCGGAGTGGGCGGACTGTGACGATCGCAGCGGGTGGATGAAGGCGCCTGGTACGCGCGGCACGCCGTGGCCGTCGGAAGCTTCGAAGGAAGTGTTGAGCCGCGGCGCCGGCGGCGTTTGGACGCCGCACATGCAAGTGCGTGCGAGTGTTTGACAGGCATGGCTGTATTTGTGGTTTAGTTGGATTTTATGACTATAATTCTTGTTTAGCATTTATATGCGACTATTTCAGTAATTATGGAAGTTGAATATGGCTCTCGATCTCACTTGGTGTTTGTATCGGGGATCGCTCGACATGTTGCACACGGCAGCGACCAACGCCATCTGCTCGAGCTCGAGCTATCGCAGTGCTGTCGACGTTGTCGCTGGTGTCAACGACAGCAGCAGCATGGACGCCTGCAGATGGAGTGGGTATCACATCACAGATCGAGCCCTCGCATGCAGGTGCCGATCGACGCCTATCGTCGCGTGTTTCCCACACACTGCTATTGCGCCTCAGTCGTCGACAAACAACACAAGCAGGTCTTGTCTTGCCGTGCGATACGCCGACACTAGGCAGTGCCGCAAAACCTCATGGCGACGACCGCCCGCCGACCAGAAAATCCCGCGTTGTCGTCGTTGTCGTCAATGCCAACGATCGATGCGGTGGCGCTCGTGTAGTGGGTTCATCATATGCGCGAGCACCACACACTCACTACAATGGAGACGCTGGATTTCTCCAACAGCTCGCTTCATGAGCTTCTCATGAGCTTCTCATGAGCTTCTCAAGCCGCTCCTCATGCACACACGCACTCTCGCACTCAAGCAGCTGAACGAGCGCGTGAATGATGATGATACAGAACCCATGGCGAGGAGGAGATGCCGTCGTCTCCTCGAGCGCTGATTTGGTGTGCGCCACACACACGCTCACGCTCGACACACGCCCAGCGCGATTACGACAGCGCTCCCCCTGTTCATGCTCATGTTCATGCTGCTCCTCGCGCGCGGGCGGGTGTTCAGGCTTCTTGTGCTTGATCATGCGCGAGGGCGATGATGGCAAGAGAGAACACGACGACACCAGCGGATCGGAATGTTCCTATATGAGCTAATATTTGAGATTCTAACCTATCGTACAGTTCCTTCGTCGCGCCGCCACCTCGATCTCGCAGCAGTTTGTCTGCCTGGCTGGCTGGCGAGCAGGCGCGCGCGCGTGGGAGGTGGCGCGATCATGTCGACGCGCGGCCGCGGCTTCCCTCGCGTCTCGAGCGCGCGCGAGGGACTTAAATAGAGCTCTGCCGCTCGGCCGCCAGCCACGCGTAGAGGCGGAGAGAGCTGTCGTCTGCTCGCGAAGAGTTGGCTGCTGCTGCTGTCGTCGTCGTCGTCGTCGCGCCGCTGTCGTCTGATCTACGAGAGTGCGACGGCGCTGCCGCTGCTGCCGACCGCGGTCGCTTCCTCTGTCACGGTCTTGCTGCCCGAGATGATCTCGTACGCGCACGCCGAGCCGTCGATGAAGTTCGACGCGTCAAACTTGAGGTACAGCTTGCTCGCAACGGGTCGGAGCGACGAGTACGCCGCCGAGATGCCGCGGATGAGCCCGTTCTTGCTCTCGTCGAGCGACTTCTGCGCGATGCGCAGGTCAAAGCACCGCTCCTCTGTGCGCATGTACCAGTTGCGCTGCAGGCCGCAGACGCTCACGACGCAGTTCGCGCGCGAGCGCACGTCGAACGTCACGACCGCCGACTCGGCGCTCGCGAGCGGACTCGCCGACCGGTCGTAGAACACGACGATCGCTTCGTCGCCCGCGATCTTCTCGACGCGTGCAAGCTCGCTCGTGTCCTTCGAGTCGATCTTCTTGTTCCACTGCACGACGAGCTCTTTCACGGGCGGCGGCGTCTTGTCGTCGACTGGAGGCATCGCGCTCGGGCTTGCGCTGTCGGCCGGCGCGGCGCCAGTGAGCTTGTTCAGGAGCCCGCGCAGACGACCATTCGCGACCTGGGCGTCGCTCACTGGCGTTGTCGTGGAGGTGGCGGTGGCGTCTGCGACAACATTGCTCGTCGCGAGCGCGAGCTGGAGCGCGACCGCGGCGACGACGTATCGCACGAGCTGGAGCTGCATCGTGTCGGTTATTTATACGAGTTGCTAGCGAGAGAGAGAGAGATGTCGCGAACGGAGCGCGCCGACGAGTCGTTGCTGGTGGTACTGCTGCTGTTGGTGCCTGTGTGTGTCCGAGGAGCTACTGGCGGCGCTGGCGCTGGTGTTGCTCGCTCGGTCTTCTTGTGTGCGCGAGGCGGATAAATCGGGATTGGGGCTCCTCGGCACGCGCTGCTGCTTTTGTAGTGAGTGGGTGCGTCGGTTTGGCTGCGGTTCTTGTCCTGTCCAAGACAACACGATAGAGAGGGGGCTGGAGCCCTAGCCGCGACGAAGCGGACATAAAACATCCAAACCTGCAGAAAAACTCGCCATTTGTCCTGTGACAATTGATATCTCTGAGACTTGTCGTGTGCATGTTGACAGTCTTGTTACTGATCGTACCTGTGAGCTATGATACTATAGCGGCATTTGTTATTAAGCTACACAGGGTCCTCGCTCGAGCGTAATCACCTCGTTCACTTGCTTTCACTATACCCGCCCAACACGATTGTTGCTTTGTGCGCTGTACCACATGGCTCGAGACGCTCGAGCGCCAACAAACAGTGGACACCTCTCGCCATTCAAGGTGCGTCCAGGTAGGTGCCTTCACGTCATTGGGCTTGTGGGTAGCGGGTGCATATCGCGTTCTCTCACTCGTGTTGATCACCTTGTGTTGATCACTTCGGTGGCGCGCGCGCTCGCCGCAAGGATGTGCGCGGCCACACACCCTACACGGCGCGCCTCCGATCAGCCCACCGCTTCTCGAGCATGCACGCGAGGCTGTTGACGCGCAGCCAAATGGGCGCGATCGAGCGCCAAGCACAGCAAATCAAGGGGCCGTGACAACGTCGAGACACTGCGGCAGATGGCCATTACGCACGGTTTACGCGAAAAGCTTGGGACACGCGCGACCACTCGATGGCTCCACTCCACTCGATCTATGTGCTCACGCAGCAGCGTGCTTGGCCACGAGGCGCTCGAGCGCGCTCTTGATCGCGCCGCTCAGCTCGTCCACGACCTTGCCGGCCTTGAACACCTTGAACGTCGGCAGCGCCTTGACGTCGTACGCGTTCATGATGTCCTAGTAGCAGTAGCCGTCCACATCCACACAGGCGCGAGTGTCAGGACTTGAGCGATGATGGCACCGCCGGCAGCACCGCACCCATTCATTTCATCTGTCCACACGAACGCACCTCCATCTCATCGGCGTCGACTTTCGCAAACACCACGGACGGGTACGCGGCGCTCAGGGCCTCAAAGACTGGTGCCATCGCGAGACACGGCGCGCACCACGGCGCCCAAAAGTCCACGACGAGCTGCAGCCATCGTAGAGACAGACAGACAGACACAAGACAGACCCGCACAAGCGTAATCGAGTCGGTGAGCTCAGTTGCTCGCAGCGATCGCGCTCGGCACCGCGAGGAGCGTGCGACACCCACAACACAAGCCGCTGCAACGCCGGAATGCAGTGCGAACGTACCGCTTGCGTCGGGTTCGCGACGCTCTGCGCCACGAGCGACTGCCACTGCGCGTCCGACGTCACGCTCACGACGCGAGGCTTGCGCTGGCGCAGCTCCGAGCCCTCGGCTGGAGCCGGCGCCTGCGGCTTCTCGTCGTCTGGGAGCTCCACTTCGACGTAGTGCGTCTTGATCTTCTGCTCGAGCGCGCTCTTGTCTGCGCCACGGAGCTCGTCGCAGCGCGTGCCGTTGCGGAAGAACTGGAACGTCGGCATCGCGGTCACGCCGCAGCCGCGCGCGATCGCCTGTAGGCGACAGACAAGTGGAGAGTGAGCAAGTGTCTATGCGTGCGTCGCAGTCGTAGGCTGAGAGCGAGCGCTAGTGCCCCACCTTCATCTCGTCGACATCGACCTTGAGGAAGAGCGTGCACGGGTAGCGGTTGCTCAAGTCGTGGAACGCTGGCGCGATGTAGCGGCACGGACCGCACCAGGACGCCGTGAAGTCCACCACGAGCTGCCAGGGAGCGAGCGAGAGCATTAACAGACGAGTGTCAGTCGTCCAGGCGCTTGGGGTCGCATGTGCGAGTCAAACACACTGACTAACAACGTACCGAGCGCTTCGTGGTCTTGGACTTTTGCAGCAGCTCCTTGAACTGCTCCTCGGACGTCACGTGGATCACGCGGCTCTAGAGACACAGAGAGGCAGCGTGAGTCACCACCCAGTCGTGTCTGCGATGCAAGCACCGCATGAGCAAGCGAGCCATACGTTCTCAAAGAGCGCGGCGTCGTTGTGCCCCAAGACGTTTACACGGACCCACTCCCAGAGACTCTGGAGCAGAATGAGCGCGACTGGGAACAGCGCGTACACGGGGATGCAGAATCCCCCGATGCAGATCTGCCCATAGTGTGCGAGAGATGTAGAGAGCACGGCGTTGTCGAGAGTGAGCGCGTGTATGCAAAGAGGGCAATCAGACAGGTCTTGAGTCCGTAGCGACTGCATACGCTGTGAAGCGATGCAAACGCGTGCGCCACGCACATGTACATGCTAGCCACCGCTACGTAGTAGCAGGGGGTGCACACAGCAAGCAACGTAGTGCACATGAACGCCTTCGCGGCGCATACAACCGTAAGCAGACACGTACGGTCGACATGATGCTTGGCTCGTCAGTCTTCGTTGCTTTCAACTTGCGCGGCAAAAGAGATAGTGAAGTAGTCGAGGGAGAAATCGCATGTACAAAAAATAGATATAGTATCTATTCAAACCTAAATTCTTGATAATAATTGATCCAGTTTTTGAATGCATGAAGATGGATAGTTATTGAAGTGAACGACTAGATTTCCGTACTTCTTTTTGTATTGAAAAGTACTGTTACCAACTTCAATAACTACCTATGTAATAGTCCAAATGTTTAGATCTGGTGTCATTGCATCTAAATAATGGCTCAGATGTTCGACAAGGTAATCTTGTGAAATGTATGCACGTAAGACTCAATACTCGTAACAATGCATTCTTTCTGCTGTCGATAGTTGCAATACTAGCCTTTATATCAATGTCTCATTCCTGTCGAATATATTATTGTGTTCTGAGGCATACTCGTTTCAAGTGTATAGCGAGACCACCAGCACATGAGCAGTTCTCCACCCACTGACGACGACACAAGGCGCGAGGCAGCCACAGACACACACAGTCAAGCACACGTAGGCGCACGCCGACGCACCAACCAAGCAAGCAAGTGAACACCAGCAACAATGCGTGAGAAAGGAGCAAAGGCACCAGGTGGCAAGGCGCGCGACTCGAAGAAGAAGGAGAAGGGTGGCGCGCGGTCGTTCGTGACGTCGGCGGAAGACCTCGAGCACCGCAACATGCTCGAGCAGCAGAAGATGTCGGCGCGCAAGGCGCGTCGCGCAGACGGCGACGAGGACGGCTCGGGCAGTGACGACGACGACAGCGACGACGACGACAGCGACGACGGCAACGAGCCGCTCGTAGCGTTCGAGCGCGTGCCGCAAAAGTCGCTCTTTGGCTTCTCGCAGTCGGCGGACGGTCCGGCGATGGAGCCAAAGCCGAAGAAGAAGAGCGGCGTGGCCGGCATCCTCAAGGTCGAGAACCCGAACATGAAGGCGGCGCAAAACAAGGTCATGAAGGCGAAGGACATGAACATGTCGGGCGACGTCGAGCAGCAGCTCTCGAGAAGAGAACGGTGCGTCTAGAGCGTCACGTGACTGACTAAATGGCGCTCTTTCACTTTCGCGTGATGCTCACACATGGCTGCTGCTACTCTGTGGTCGGGCATCAGTGAGGCGATCGAGAAGGAGCGCGCTGCTGCGCGGTACCTGAAGAAGGCGCAGGACGAGGAGAGAAGCGCACGAAGTCAGTGACGCCGGCTAAGCGCCGCGCATCTGTCGTAGTCGACGCGTTCTACGAGCTCTGTCGCGAGCTCGTAGAGGACTACGGCTGTGCCACGATCGTTGTCGCGTCTGTGCTACGTCTCAGCGCGAGCTCGCTTGCTCGCCGCTGCCGCCGCGTCGAGCGCACCATGCCCAAGCCAAAGCCCATGGCCAAGCCAAAGCGCACAGAGGTGCTGGTCAACGTCAAGCGCGTGGCAGAGCGAACAAAGTCGCACAGCCAATTGCGATACCTGTGGTACGACACACCTTCGAGCCGGAGCCGGAGCCAGAGCAAGACGGTCATCTACGGAGGGCTCGAAGGAGCGAACGAGTCGATCTACGCGTCGCTCTTCAGCTGGACCGATCCCGACGCTACAGCTGCTGTCGTTCGAGCATCAAATCGCGCTAAGAAAGCAGAACGTGCGCACATACTACTCGACAGCAGAGGCGCCAACGCAAGCGACGCGGCCGACCGAGCGATTGTAGACTTGGTGGAGTGTGGAGCGCATGTGTACTTGGTAGGTGGTCGCACTGGTGGTAGTCTTATGCACACAAAGGTTAGTGTGATAGACGGCAGAGTAGTGTACTTAGGAACAGTCAACTACAGTGTGCAAGGGCAGAGCGACAACGTTGAAGTCGCACTCGAAGACCGACGAATCTCGAGCGCCGTCGCATTCAAGAGACGAGTGCTCAAGTGGCTTGCCCGGAGCGACGTCACAGCGGTCACCAAGGACAAGATCGAGGGCATCAAGAGACGGCTGGCAAAGTCAGAAGAAACAACAAGAGGAAAGCTGGTGTGGACAAAGAGCTGCAGAGTGACAAGTCGCCACCACCAAAGCGATTCCACAAGTCGCAATGAGCGCTCAATACACAATACAGATCATGTAACATGGCTCGACTCGGTCGCTCTTGCATTGATCGATGTGTTTATGCATTTGTGTGCAACACACACGAGCGTCGAGCAGAGACTCACAGCATGTTAGTCAAGCATGGCAGTCATTCGTAGGCAGGCGTACAAAACATACACACATATGCACACCTTCACGTCTGTCAGGCAGTACATAGATATGAGAAGCGATTTCTTGGCACTGGACAGGATGGCGGCCAGACGCTGGTACGCGCCGCGCTTGGGGAAGAGCAGAACGTCTTCCACAAGCGACGGCGTGCGCGTGGGCTTGCCGCCCAAGAGAGCTCGGACCGCGCGCTCCGTCTTCACGAGTCTCGTGAGGATGTGGCGCGACAGCCTGAGCTCCTTCGCAGCGCGCGCCACAGTCCAGCCGCGGTCGATCACGAGCGATGTCGCGCACGTGCGCATGGTGCGCTGGGCGCGCATGAGCAGGGAGGAGCTGACGGCATGTGTGGAGGGCATGCGTGCGACCGAGGTGGAGCAGGAAGTGAGCGGCACGCAATGTTCAATGTTCTTCAAGCAGCTTTGTTCTTTTCACTAAGTGGTGTGTACCACATTATGTGGAGTAGTGTGGGTCACACTATCACGATTTATGGGACGTTTGTTTTTGTGTCCCGATTGTCTTATCTTAGTACATTTCGAGATCGAATCTTATTTATGGGCCAGATTGATTGCGAAACACGACTTGCGCGCACATTTTGAGCCGAGATTCGCACAGCCACATACAAAAACGAAGAGTTAAGCGCGATTTTCGGGTTTGCAAGTGCGCGACAAAGATTTTCAAACAGCAGAGCCCAGCGATAAAAGAGAGGAGGTCGCGTGTCCGTATCTGGACACGTTGATCAATCAGTACAGGTCGTCGGCTCCACCCTCGCTTTCATCACTAGGACGACACAAGCACAAGCATATGCACGCTTGGGTTTATCTGGACACAATGATATGACACGTTTGGTTTTTCACCAACATACAAAAGGAAAGAAAAACCTCGTCTCGAGCGCGCACTCGAGCTCTCGCCTCGCCGCAGTTACACCAGACCCCTGCTCGACCAATAGCTCAGACGCACCGATCCGATCATGCCGACGAAGACGCCACCATGTTGCCTCTGCACGTGTACGACGAACTGCTCGCGGTCGGCATTCTCGCGCCAGACGACGCAGACACCATGCCGCCAGTCTCACCGCCGCTGCTGCCCACTGCTCGTGAGCTCGCACACACACTACAGATTCTCCTCGACCAAGTCGAGATGCTCACGGTGCAGTCTCAGCGAACCGCTCGAGCCACCACCAGCGACCATCGATTTGATCCACACGTTGCCGGTGCACGTTGTCGTCGACGACGCACCGCTCGACAGTGTGATGCCGCCGCGCTGGCCGTTCGTGCCAGCCGCAGACCCGCCTGCAGCGTAGTGCTGCCGAAGTGCCGCCAGTCTCCGTGTCAGATTCGCGCCAGCCGCCGCCGCAGCAGCCGCTGCAGGCACGCCCACTCCGCCGGCATTCGTCGCACCGCTCAACACACCAGACGTGCACAAACCGACGGCTCTCGCAAACACCGGTGCCGCCGCTCGTACTGCCAGTGCCGCCGGATATTTCCATTGAGCCGCCGGCGTCACTCAGACACACTGCCGGCTCCCGCAGCACCGCACCTACGCGAACAACTCAGCCGTGCTGCCTGCATGCATACTCGAGCCTGTGCCCCCTCCTTTCTCTTCTCGCTGGCGGGTTTCTGGGCTTACTTCATTAGTCGATCTCGTAGAGGCGTGCTGCTTTCGCCTCCCACCACTGGAATGCCAGACATGACGCTCTGCGCTCTGAGCAGCTGCTTGAACGGGCCCATGACGCCTGTGTCAAGCGGCTGGAGAACCGACGTTGTGTTGTTTGGCAATGGCACGAGTTCGGTGCCTGCAGCAGCAAAAGCAGCCACGGACGCATCGGACATGTGACAACGGAGATTGCCGTCGTACATCGCCAGCGCATCCTCCAGGTGATCGTCTAGCACGTGATTGAGCCACAGCGATTGCACATACGAGTCTTGCCACACTAAGCTGTCCATCCATCCGTTCGTTTGAACGGCGTAGTGAGCGCCTTTGGGGAGTCATCCAAACTCTTTCTCGACCGCGCCGCCTTGCTCGGCCTTGAAGAAGATCAGAGGCGGCAACTTGCGCCCAGACGCAGACACGGCGAGCAGCTGTAAGAGGCGACGAACCCACGCGTACACGCTTGCCCGCGATGTGATGTTGTACGCGCGTGCGGTGGCCATGACGTTCACCCCCGCCACCACCTGCTCGGCGACAGCAAGCTTGAATGCGTTGATGTATGCGCCGAGGACCTGTGCCACGCGGCGCGATGTCTACATCTTCGTCGTCGTCTTCGGGCGGTTGGGGTGCAACGGCGTCCACGCTATCGTCGAGTGCCCACGTGCGCATGCGATCAATCGCTCCATCCACGTCATCTTGATTCGCTATGTGGACGCGCGCGTGGCGCGCGTCCACACACCCAGTAAAAAACCTCTAACCCAGTAAAAAAAACCTCGACATCCTCGATGTCACAACTTTATGTCCGAAACATCAATCTGTCCTGGTCAGTACTCGCCGAGCATCAGCTGTTCGTTGTTCGTCTGGTTCGTCCCGTCACCTCGGCTATGTTGTGCGTGCCGTGCTTTGCTCGCCACCTTTTGCGTTCGAGCGTCTTTCCTTGCCTGTGCATGTCTTGCCGAGCCTGGTGGCGCCGCGCATGTCATAATCACGTCGTCGTGAGCACGCGCGACCACTCGATGGCTCCACTCCACTCGATCGGGAAAATGACAAAAGGTGTGTATATTCAGAAATTTATCCCGGTATGTGTATTTTCCATGCGGTATGTGTAGGACTCACCCCAAATGTGTGCCAAAATGTGTGTAGGCAACTTGTGTGTCGGTATGTGTATATTGAAGCGAATTGTCGCCAAATTCGTTGCCAGAAAGTGTATTCCTGTCGCAGGCCAGCGTTAGACAGACAAATGTGGAGCGAGGCGCTGACGCCAGCACACGCAACAACACATTCCAGATGTTCCTGCGCTCATACAATCAAGATTGCGGATGAGCGACGACGACTATCACGACGACGAAGGACA
Source organism: Pythium guiyangense (assembly GCA_003730235.1). Classification (NCBI taxonomy): domain Eukaryota; phylum Oomycota; class Peronosporomycetes; order Pythiales; family Pythiaceae; genus Pythium; species Pythium guiyangense. The sequence continues at coordinate 100,466 of QXDM01000014.1, forward strand.
AGAGCTCTCCCCGCCTCTGGTGGTGGGCGCTTCGTTTGCGTCGGCGGTTAACGCCGTGCACGCTGTACAAGACGACGCACTGGGCGTCAACAAGTCAGTCAAAGTGGACAAGAGAAGCGGCATGCACAGGCACATCGTGTGCACAAGCGTCGGCTGTACCATGTTCGTGCGGCTCTACCGCAAGCAAGTGAACAAGACGTTTGGGTCGTGGTACATTTCGTCCATGTGCCTCGACCACAAGAACTGCACAGCGACGGCAAACCTCACGCAGAGACAGATCGCCAGCTTGCCGACATTCTCCAGCGCTGTCAGAGCAGATGCAGACGTATCTGCCGCCGCCCTCATCGAGCAGATTCAACGTCGGGACGGGGTCGCACTGCAAGGAAAGGTGCGCGCGGTCTACCGAGCAAAGGAGACCATTGCCAGCGCATCCAGTTCAGCTGTTGCCGCCTTCTACCTGAAGATGCCAGCTCTCCTACGCGAGTTCGCGGTGCTGAACCCCGGATCGACCGCAGTACTCGAAAAAGACAACTCAGGGCGGTTCCATCGAGCGCTTGTGTCGTCAAAGGACTTCGTCGACGCGGTACCAGCGAGACAGCGCGTGCTTGGAGTCGACTGCGCGCACAGCAAATGCGCGTCGTACGGGGGCGTGCAGATGCTCTTGGTCGGCCGCGACGGCGATATGCGCAACGTGACTTTGGCGTGTGCACTCGTTCCGGCTGAAGACGCAGACAGCTACCACTGGTTCTTTGCAACCTTGCGAGCTGGTGGGTTCGACTTCGACGGCGTGCCAGTCTTTTGCGATCGCAGCTCAGCACTGCTCTCAGTCGCGGACCGATTCAAGCTCGAACTCCGCTTCTGCACATTGTACATCATTCGAAACGTCCTAGCGAGGTTCGCACGCTTTAACCAGCAGCACAAGAACTTGGTGTGGCAAATCCAAGCGGCGGAGACCGAAGACGAGTACAGAAGCAGACTCGCGTGGCTCGGCATGGAGGTCGGCGACGACGTCAAGAGGTACCTCGAAGACATACCTCCACTACACTGGTGCGTTCATGCCAACGTTGGTGTATGGATGGCGCACTAGCAACTTCGTCGAGAGCGCGTTTGGCACCCAGTTGGTGAAGGGTATGCGCAACCTCCACCCGATCGCATTCGTCGAGACGATGTGCAGCGCGCTCGTGGACGCCTGCTACCTCCGCTCGCAAAACGCATCAAGATGGTCGCGAGAGGGGCTGCATGTAACACCAGCGGCCCGACGCATGTACGACCAGCAGAGCGCGAACATCGGTCGATACGCCGTTCAGCTCGCGTCCGACGACATAGCGTACGTTTGGAACACGGCCGCGTCGATTCGGGTTCGACGTCGCGTGAACAAGGCGACAATGAATTGCACTTGCCCATTTCGAGGTCAAACTGGCGTTCCGTGTCGCCACCTCATCGCAGCACTACACGACAGCAACGCGATCGATCGAGCAGACGCAGGTTTTGACGCATGCTACCTCGTCTCGACTTACTCCACTGCCTTCCAGAACAAGGTCGTGCTCATTCCTCTCGACGACGATCTCGACGACGATCCGATGTGCCTGCCGCCTCTAGTCGCGAAGAGACCGGGTAGGCCGAAAACCAAGCGCACTCGCAGCTCTGGCGAAGAGATTGAGTCCCAGGCGTACAGGTGCTCGAAGTGCCACCAGCGCGGGCACAACAAGCGTAGCTGTACGGCAGTGTAGATGAATGCAATCATTTGTGTGGACTTTGGAGGTTCACTTTGCATGCTCAATGATCCATGAAGTTGAAAGATACTTGTCTCTATTCCGCAATAAGGCAGCAAGCAAGCTCGTTGTTGTCGTTTCGGTGTCTTCTCGTGTCCTGTCTTATGACCTCACTCCACATTTGAACTCGATTGATATGTATCGTGGTCTCTCATCCGCAATTTGAAGCCAATCAAGTTTATTCACGTATCAACGAACAAGTCTGATGCCATGCAGTACTACCTCACTACACATTTAGCCTTCAGAACTCTGCGACGTTCAGCCTTCGTATTTTGCCTCACGGCAGTTGATCGAGCCACAACGACACTTGAACCACAGCGAGCCACCGTAGCTAACCGTCAGTTCCGTCCCGGGCAAGATGTCCTCGATAGACGTCACGACCACAGTCAACCGGCGCCGATTCTGCACCTCGAAGAAGGCGCAGTTCGCGTCGCACGAGTGGTTAACGAACCGCATCATGCTTCCTGCCTCTTTGGCGTCGAGGAAAATCCGCTGTCTGCGCGACGATCTGGTCGCGAGCTGCACAGCATAGACTGATTGCTGGTGGATGTCGGCGTTGAAGTCATGCGTCGTCAGGATGCCAGCGTACTCGCCGACAACCGTCGATGCAGGAATGAATGCCGAGGCAAACACGGTAAAACCTAGAGGCCCCAACTTCAGCTGGAGTCCTTCCATGTCTTTCAGACGGTTGCCACAGTCGCGGCCAACTTTGCAGTTGTTTTTGGCGCAAAAGGTGCCGACGCGCGAATTGGCGCAGTAGTCGACAAGACACTTGTTGGTGCAGCCGCACCAGTCCACCGATCCTTGGTCGGGGATGACGATCGCGGAGGAATTGGTCGTGTGGTCGATGCGCCGCACGTCACTAGGCCAATCGGCGTCAATGACAGTCACTGCGCGGTCGTCAAAGTCACTGTCGTCCTCGTCAGACGACGCGAGATCGATAACCGACGCGGGCGGCAGATCGAGTGTATCACGGCTGAGGTCGAGGACGCGCGGCGCGCGGTGCTCTTCGCTGTCTCGACGTTTCTCTTCTCCGTCGCCGGCTTCTTTGGTGTCTTGAACGGTGACTGCTCGGAGCGCCGGCAGCAGATCGTCTTCTAGCCATTGCGCGTCGTTGTCATGCTCCGCTGCCGACTTAGGGTTGCATGCAGTCGGTGGGCCGGTGTAGATGTTCCCTTTGGCGAAGGTGTGGTAGGTGGACAGGGATGGCGCCTGTGCGCACTGCACACGATACGCGCGCTTAGAGTCACGAACGGGAGCGCGCTTTGTCATGCGCGCTTTCTTGCGCGACTTTAGCTGGTGAAATCCAGCTCGCCCTGTCTTAGGGAGGCACAAGCGTCGTGCGTGCTGTCCGTACGTCGGCACGTCTTCAAACCGCGGCAATGGTGGCGCTTGAGGCGTCGGTAGTGATGCTTGAGGCGGCATCGGCGCACGCTCTTCGTCTGACGCGCTGCTCATTGCTCCTGCTGCAGTCTTTGTCTTTGTCTGCAATTTGCTATCCTTTCATGAGTGGAATCAATTGTTGCGCGCCGTGTGCAAACGAGTGGTTTTTACGATGGTAGGTGTAATTTCCGACGTGGCTTGAGGTGTGTATTGATTTCCATCTCACAGACACTAGGAGCATACATACCGAAATTAAATAAATATGAAAAACCGATTAACCCAAACTCTAAATTACACATTCCGGAATAAATTTCTGAATATACACACCTTTTGTCATTTTCCCCCACTCGATCTATGTGCTCACGCAGCAGCGTGCTTGGCCACGAGGCGCTCGAGCGCGCTCTTGATCGCGCCGCTCAGCTCGTCCACGACCTTGCCGGCCTTGAACACCTTGAACGTCGGCAGCGCCTTGACGTCGTACGCGTTCATGATGTCCTAGTAGCAGTAGCCGTCCACATCCACACAGGCGCGAGTGTCAGGACTTGAGCGATGATGGCACCGCCGGCAGCACCGCACCCATTCATTTCATCTGTCCACACGAACGCACCTCCATCTCATCGGCGTCGACTTTCGCAAACACCACGGACGGGTACGCGGCGCTCAGGGCCTCAAAGACTGGTGCCATCGCGAGACACGGCGCGCACCACGGCGCCCAAAAGTCCACGACGAGCTGCAGCCATCGTAGAGACAGACAGACAGACACAAGACAGACCCGCACAAGCGTAATCGAGTCGGTGAGCTCAGTTGCTCGCAGCGATCGCGCTCGGCACCGCGAGGAGCGTGCGACACCCACAACACAAGCCGCTGCAACGCCGGAATGCAGTGCGAACGTACCGCTTGCGTCGGGTTCGCGACGCTCTGCGCCACGAGCGACTGCCACTGCGCGTCCGACGTCACGCTCACGACGCGAGGCTTGCGCTGGCGCAGCTCCGAGCCCTCGGCTGGAGCCGGCGCCTGCGGCTTCTCGTCGTCTGGGAGCTCCACTTCGACGTAGTGCGTCTTGATCTTCTGCTCGAGCGCGCTCTTGTCTGCGCCACGGAGCTCGTCGCAGCGCGTGCCGTTGCGGAAGAACTGGAACGTCGGCATCGCGGTCACGCCGCAGGGGTGGGCAAACCGTAATACAATACCAATAACTGATGACAATAATTTACGGAATAACGTATTATTGGGCTGTGCTAGATTCAATACAATCAAAAATACACCACAATAGTATTATATTCTACAAGTACACATGGTTTCGCCATTCGCAGAACTCAACGCGCTCCAGTCACTCTAGTACGGCACTTGTGACTGCCAGAGTCACTCACTTTCGTACTCACGCAACCAGAACGACCAAGACCTCGACCATGACCTCCCGTCAGCTCTCCTCGTTCTTCTTCACCAACAACGGAGACGGAACTTACACGTGCAAGAAGTGTGAGTGCTCGCGCAAGCAGGCCGAGCGCACGGAATACACCAATCTCGTCTCGTACCTTCTGTCCAAGCACCCAGAGCACAAGAAAGAGTACAACGACGCCCATCGCAACGCGTCTAGCACGCTTGTGAACTTGGGATTTGTCAGTGAAGCAAAGGCCAACATCTACTCTTGGCTCAAGTGGGTCATCGAACGCAATCTCCCTCTCTAGGAGGTCGAGAACAAGGCCACGCGCGATGTCGTCAAGTTGAAGAGCATCAGCAAGAACACATTGAAGACACACATGCGCCACGTTGCAGTCAGGTCGGCGAGGCGATAAGTGAAGAGATCGGCTCCTCGTTTGCGCTCATGTTCGACGGCTGGACCAGTCATTCAGTCTATTTTCTTGGTCTGTTCGCTGTGTTTATGCTAGAGGGCAAGTGACGCCAGCGCCTGTTGTCTCTAAGTCCAATGGACGACGGACTGAGCGCAGAGGCACACGTGGAGCACATCGAGCGAGTGCTGGCAGTTTACGGCAAAGTCCTCTCGATGGTGCGCTTTGTCGTGGGCGACAATTGCTCCACGAACCAGAGCATTGCCACTCGTCTCAAAATCCCACCAGTTGGGTGCTCGAGTCATCGATTCAACCTCGCGGTTAATCGATTTTTGAGCGAGTATCAGACTCAGATCGATTAGGTCCAAGACCTGATGATCCAGCTACGACAAGTCAACAATCCAGCCGAGCTCGCAAAATGGACGCATCTCAAGGCCGTCAAAGCCAACGCAACACGCTGGTCGCCCACGTTCCTGATGCTGAAGCGATACTTAAGCATCAGGGATGCAGCAGCAAGCATTGCTGCCGTTGAAGACAGCATTCCGCGCGGCGCATCGCATCGTTGCATCGCGATCGTCTCTGAAAAGCTCGCTGAGCTTGACAGTGTGTGTGCCAAGCTGCAGAGCGATGACCGTTCGATGGCCGACGTTCGGCTCCTTTTTTACGCGTGCGCGGACAAGCATCCAGCGATACGCGAGCATCTGCTCCCAAGTGCGCGGATCGTGCATTCGCCTCAGTTCGAGTCCGCAGTTGTGAAGTTGCTGAACGAGCTGCCGCTTTCAGCGGACGAGCAAGCAGCTCTCGAGCCGTTTGAGGTCGCCGACAACGGGGTTATCACCGAGAGAGAAGCGTCCGACGACTTTGCGTCGAGTATCCTGCGCCGTGCAAAGAGGCAGAAGCGCTCGACCACCACCGTCTATGATCCACTACTGATGCACATCCCGCCAACCAGCAACACCTGCGAGCGGCTCTTCTCGAGCTGCAAGCTTGTGTTCACCGACTTGAGATCGTCGATGTTGCCGTCCAGCTTCGAGACGTTGATGTTCTTGAGAGCTAACGCGGATCTGTGGAGCAGTGCCACACTGTCGAGTTGCTCAGACGAGTAACTGGAGTAATTGCAATAACTATTATTGCATCTGCCATACTGAAGTCAGTATTACTGTGGTTCCTCAAAGCTGAATATCATTGCATATTGTATTGAACCAGCCCTGTCACGCCGCAGCCGCGCGCGATCGCCTGTAGGCGACAGACAAGTGGAGAGTGAGCAAGTGTCTATGCGTGCGTCGCAGTCGTAGGCTGAGAGCGAGCGCTAGTGCCCCACCTTCATCTCGTCGACATCGACCTTGAGGAAGAGCGTGCACGGGTAGCGGTTGCTCAAGTCGTGGAACGCTGGCGCGATGTAGCGGCACGGACCGCACCAGGACGCCGTGAAGTCCACCACGAGCTGCCAGGGAGCGAGCGAGAGCATTAACAGACGAGTGTCAGTCGTCCAGGCGCTTGGGGTCGCATGTGCGAGTCAAACACACTGACTAACAACGTACCGAGCGCTTCGTGGTCTTGGACTTTTGCAGCAGCTCCTTGAACTGCTCCTCGGACGTCACGTGGATCACGCGGCTCTAGAGACACAGAGAGGCAGCGTGAGTCACCACCCAGTCGTGTCTGCGATGCAAGCACCGCATGAGCAAGCGAGCCATACGTTCTCAAAGAGCGCGGCGTCGTTGTGCCCCAAGACGTTTACACGGACCCACTCCCAGAGACTCTGGAGCAGAATGAGCGCGACTGGGAACAGCGCGTACACGGGGATGCAGAATCCCCCGATGCAGATCTGCCCATAGTGTGCGAGAGATGTAGAGAGCACGGCGTTGTCGAGAGTGAGCGCGTGTATGCAAAGAGGGCAATCAGATAGGTCTTGAGTCCGTAGCGACTGCATACGCTGTGAAGCGATGCAAACGCGTGCGCCACGCACATGTACATGCTAGCCACCGCTACGTAGTAGCAGGGGGTGCACACAGCAAGCAACGTAGTGCACATGAACGCCTTCGCGGCGCATACAACCGTAAGCAGACACGTACGGTCGACATGATGCTTGGCTCGTCAGTCTTCGTTGCTTTCAACTTGCGCGGCAAAAGAGATAGTGAAGTAGTCGAGGGAGAAATCGCATGTACAAAAAATAGATATAGTATCTATTCAAACCTAAATTCTTGATAATAATTGATCCAGTTTTTGAATGCATGAAGATGGATAGTTATTGAAGTGAACGACTAGATTTCCGTACTTCTTTTTGTATTGAAAAGTACTGTTACCAACTTCAATAACTACCTATGTAATAGTCCAAATGTTTAGATCTGGTGTCATTGCATCTAAATAATGGCTCAGATGTTCGACAAGGTAATCTTGTGAAATGTATGCACGTAAGACTCAATACTCGTAACAATGCATTCTTTCTGCTGTCGATAGTTGCAATACTAGCCTTTATATCAATGTCTCATTCCTGTCGAATATATTATTGTGTTCTGAGGCATACTCGTTTCAAGTGTATAGCGAGACCACCAGCACATGAGCAGTTCTCCACCCACTGACGACGACACAAGGCGCGAGGCAGCCACAGACACACACAGTCAAGCACACGTAGGCGCACGCCGACGCACCAACCAAGCAAGCAAGTGAACACCAGCAACAATGCGTGAGAAAGGAGCAAAGGCACCAGGTGGCAAGGCGCGCGACTCGAAGAAGAAGGAGAAGGGTGGCGCGCGGTCGTTCGTGACGTCGGCGGAAGACCTCGAGCACCGCAACATGCTCGAGCAGCAGAAGATGTCGGCGCGCAAGGCGCGTCGCGCAGACGGCGACGAGGACGGCTCGGGCAGTGACGACGACGACAGCGACGACGACGACAGCGACGACGGCAACGAGCCGCTCGTAGCGTTCGAGCGCGTGCCGCAAAAGTCGCTCTTTGGCTTCTCGCAGTCGGCGGACGGTCCGGCGATGGAGCCAAAGCCGAAGAAGAAGAGCGGCGTGGCCGGCATCCTCAAGGTCGAGAACCCGAACATGAAGGCGGCGCAAAACAAGGTCATGAAGGCGAAGGACATGAACATGTCGGGCGACGTCGAGCAGCAGCTCTCGAGAAGAGAACGGTGCGTCTAGAGCGTCACGTGACTGACTAAATGGCGCTCTTTCACTTTCGCGTGATGCTCACACATGGCTGCTGCTACTCTGTGGTCGGGCATCAGTGAGGCGATCGAGAAGGAGCGCGCTGCTGCGCGGTACCTGAAGAAGCACTTGGCGGGCGAGACGGTGCGTCCACTGCTCGCTCATCCATCCATCCTTCGATCCAGTCGCACTGACACTTGACTGACTCTGCGTGGCGAGTAGGAAGAAGCGAAGAAGGACTTGGCGCGTCTCCAGGAAGTGAAGCGGCGTCGCGAGGAAGCCGAGCAGCGCAAGAAGGAGGAAGAGGCTGGTGCGTTCAGTTGTCGTCGTTGAGCGCTGCGAGCTGCTGTAGCATGAGAGAGAGCGCGCAGCGTGCTCACGCTATTGTGTGACTGTGACTGTGGCAACAGCGGCGGCGGAGCGCGAGAAGGCGAAGAAGAAGGTGGTCGAGAAGGACGACGGTGCGTGCGCTTGTATATTGTCTGGGCGAGTCGGTCGTAGAGCGAATGGACGCGCAGTTGCTGACGTGTGGATGGCGATGCAGACGAACCGCTCGACGCGCGTGCGATCAAGGCGCTCAAGCCGAACGTGCTCAAGGACAAGCTCAAGGAGCGCAACTTGTCGACGCAGGGGCAGAAGAAGGACCTGATCCAGCGTCTGATCGACTACGAGAACGAGCGTGCGCTGTAGATTCGCAACCGATTGGCAGACACGTCGCGAGTTGCTCATGCACATTCATGATGTCCTAGCAGTAGTCGTCGTCCACATCCACACAGGCGCGAGTGTCAGGACTTGAGCGATGATGGCACCGCCGGCAGTGATCTTCACTTGGGATTCGTGCTAAGTCTCAACCCATTCATACAACAAACGAAAGCGGAACGAAGTACAGTCGCTCCGCATTTAGATCCGCATTTGTGCGTATAAAAGTGGGAGACAACAGTATCCCGATCTTGTGTCCGACTGCTCACTCACGCAGACGCAGCCACTCGACCGCGGCACATCAGCGCTGCCTTCGCTTCCTCGCTCTCTAGCCCTCGTCGCCCTATCGACCATGGAGCGCATGAACGCAGAGATCGTTGCGAATGTGATTGGCGAAAAGGTGCTCCAGACGCTCGAGCAAGAGGAGCAGGCGCTCGATGCAAAGATCAAGCGCCTCGAGCGCGCCGACGACGACGAGCTCGAGCGCTTGCGCGAGCGCCGCATGCAGCAGATCAAGCAGAACGCGCACAAAGCGCAGGAGCTGCGCGCGAAGGGCCACGGCGAGTTTGCGACGCTCACAGACACGAAGGAGTTCTTTGACGTGATGAAGCAGAGCGACAAGCTCGTGGTGCACTTCTTCACGCCCGCGAACGCGTTCTGCGAGCTCGTGGACGGCCACTTGGACCGCATCGCGAAGCAGCACATCGAGACGCGCTTCGTGCGCATGAACGCGGAGAAGTCCGAGTTCCTCGTTGAGCGGCTCGGCGTGTGGATGATTCCGTGCATCGCGCTTGTGAAGGACCAGAAGGTCGTGAAGATGATCCAGGGCCTCGACGAGCTCGGCGGCACCGACAAGTTCACGACTGCGTTCCTCGCGTACTTCATCGGTCTCCACGAGGTGCTCAAGTACGACGGCGCCGAACCAGAGAGCCCGCTCGACTCGTGCGGCGGCGCGTACTACGGCAACCAGTCGGCCGCTGCCGCCGCGAAGCAGCTCCACGAGCAGCGCCTCAATAGCATTCGCCAGTCGATCTACTACGACAGCGACTTGGAAGAGGAAGACGACGACTAGCATTCAGCCGCGTACTATACACACACGCATGCACTCGTTCTCTATCCATCCATTCGTTACGATAGTGTACTGCTGATGTCACTGCTGTCGCTACTATTGGCGGTCGCTCGTGCGGTCGCTGCAGATGCGAGGCACTGCTTCCGATATGCGCGCTGCCGCTGCCGCAAGTACTCGCGCTCGCTGCTCTGCGCACTGCTTGAGGACGCATCGAAAGCCGTCGGTGCGAGCGCATCGCTGCGCCACTTAGCGAGATTTGCGAGGCTCCAGCTGCTCTTGCCCATTGCGATCACTGCCTCCGCGCGATCCTCGAGTCCAAACGCCTTGACGTCCACTTGACGCAGCATGTGACTGTCTGTTGTCGTTGTTGCTGCGTCTGGCGCTTGGGAAGCTAGAGCAGGCATCGCTCGCTTTGAGGTGGAGCTTGACGTTGCGGCTACACTCGCTCGCGTCAGCACACCATCGCTGGTATCGTCCGTGCTCCAGGCTTCTGCGCGTCGCTTTGCCATGCTGGTCGATATGGTAGAATATACTTACTATTCCGACCGCTTCTATTAATGGCCCATTTATCGTGCACTATTTTATCCAATTACTTTCGATGAATTTGGCGTATTAACCAATCAGAGGATCCTTTTCAGCCTATTTGTGATTCCGACCATTCCGACCAATATTTTGTCGGAATCGTATCCAAAATATGTGTCCACACATACAAAATATATATCAAAGACACCACCCAGAAAATATCCTCACCGTTCCGACCACAAGGACAAGTTCTAGGATTAATAGATATCTAGTGTGGCCCACATACGTAGAGGCAATGCTCGCACCGACTCCCTCCACACGGCACAGAGTGCAATTTGAAAAGATGGACGCCCTTGTCCCCGCCAGCACGCGCAAGACGCGAGTCTCGGCGCGCAGCGCGTTCGCTCGCTTTCTCAAGCAGCAGGATGTAAGCGAGGACTATGTCCATGCTTGCATCCGCGCTGACGCGTCTGGCGCTCGTTTGGTTGCTGTGGTTGAGAGTTTTGGCATGTATCTTGTGTGCAGTGAAGGGAAGGATGGCAATTTTTTGGCATTGAACTCTGTGCTGTCGTACTTCCGCAACATGAAAGTGACTTTGATCGACATGTATCCTCTGCAGCGTGTGTATGCTGAAAGTGCTTTAATGGGCAAAGCGAGCTTGTTGACGAGTGCTTGCAAAAGAAGAAAAGATGGCGGGTTTGTTCATTCGGCGCCACCATGTACCAAAAGCGATTTGTCGTCCTTGTTGCACTGTATGTATGCGAATGCGAGTAACGATCGTGATTATCAAGATGCAGCATTGTTCTGTTTGATGTGGCATTGTTTTGGACGTGCGAGTGACCTCGCGTTTGCTCGCAAGGAGCACCTGGCGATGTCTGCGGACGGAGCGCTGTTTGTGCGTCTGTTGCGCGTCAAAACAACGCAAGAGCAAGGGCTCACGCTCGCGCCAGAGCGCACGGACTTTCTTGTCTGCCCGCTCTTCGCGCTTGGCAGTGCGCTTGCTATGCAGCGCTCGCCGTCTGCAGCGCTGCTTAGCCAGCTGCCGTCGATGGTGACGCCGCAGGCGATCGCGGCCGAGGACACCGTTCCACTGTACGCTCTACTCCAGACGGAAGGCGCGTCGCTGCGCGACGCGGCGTCGATCGCGGCGAGCAAGGGAGGTGGCGGCGCGGACACCAACAGCAACAACGACAACGAGAATAAGAGAGCGAAGAAGAGCATCAAGAATGAGATCGGGGTTCACGGTTACATCAACCGTTTGCTGAGGCGCTTGGAGCCGCAGCGTCCGGTGACCGCGCGGCTCACCTCGCACTCGTTCCGGCGCGGCGGCGCCCAACACGCGAACGGCTGTGACCGTCTGTCCGTCCAGTGGATCCTTGACCGCGGGGGTTGGAGTATGTCCGCGACCAACAAAGGGTTCGCGTACATCTTTAATACCCCGCGGGAGGATCGGAAGGTGGCGCGCTTCCTGAGCGGCTGGGCGCCGGAGGAGACGCCGCTCGCGCCCGACGCCAGCTGCCTCGACTCGCGAGCGCGCGAAGGAATCGCGCACCTGCGCGACCGATTGTTCTCGTCGAGCCGCGGGCACGCCCGCGCCGAGCTTGAGGTCGACATGACCGTGCTCAACGCGCTTACAGCGTCGCTCGTTCGCCACTACCCGCGCGTGAAGGCGCTGCAGGAAGGCGCGCCGCTGGTGCAGCGAATCGAGCAATGCGCGCGCGAGGCTGGGCACGATGCGACTCAGCTGCTCGCGTGGTCGGCTGCACTCGAGGTAGCGCTCGTCGACGGAGCCGCGGCTGCCAGGCTGGGCGAGGCTGCAGTGCAGGCCGGCGACGAAAAGCTGCTCGGCACAGGAACGCTGGACGCAGACGCTCTGGTGCGCAGCGCGGGTGTCGACTTGGTGCCGGTCGTCGCCCAGATGTTACAGCAGGTGCGCGCCATGCACCAGCGAATCGTTGTCCTCGAGGGCTCGCGTGCCGAGAAGAACGCACAAGCGGCACGACCGGGAGAAGAGGGGCGTGTCGGCGGCGAAGTCGATGCGGCGGAGCAGCCGCCGCCGAAGAAACGGAAGAAGTCGTCGCCAACAAGCCCGGCCGCAACGTGGTACGATTGGTACACCTGTGAGCCGAGGCTGTGGGAAGCCGGCGACAAGCAGCGCCGCTCCATTGCGCGCCACCTTACCGCCTACATGAGGCTCTTCATCGTGGACGGATATGTGTTACTCGAGTCGAGCGACACGTATCGCGACGACGTGATGTCTCTCGGCGAGGCGGCGCAGGCGGCGATGCTGGCGTTCCTGCGTGAGCGGGGGTCACGCGCGGCGAGCAGCGGCACCGTGCTGCGCGAGATGCGCGCGCGGCACCACGCCGGTGAGCTCGACTCTCGCATTGCCGCGTTTCAGCAGATGCGCGCAGCGGCACTTGTCCTCGACCCGACGCCTTTGCCGTCGCTTGATATCCTGGCGCCAAAGACGCCGTGACGCGCGGCCGCGCTTGCGAGTCTTGTCGAGGCATACGTATACATCAACACATTGCATTCGCATTCGCATTCGCATTCGCAGTCGCAGTCGCAGTCGCAGTCGCAGTCGCAGTCGCAGTCGCAGTCGCAGTCGCAGTCGCAGTCGCAGTCGCAGTCGCAGTCGCAGTCGCAGTCGCAGTCGCAGTCGCAGTCGCAGTCGCAGTCGCAGTCGCAGTCGCAGTCGCAGTCGCAGTCGCAGTCGCAGTCGCAGTCGCAGTCGCAGTCGCAGTCGCAGTCGCAGTCGCAGTCGCAGAAAATGTTGCACTCACACTTGCACTGACGTACATTGTGTGATGTAACACAAAGCGCCTCACTTGGAGCTCACTGACGCTCGTTGCGAAAAGCCGCAAACACACTCGTGCACACATAGCTCACCAATGCTGTCGATGTGCCGCCGCTGCTGCCACTGGATGTGGGCGTGCACGTGTGCGCACTCGCGCGTTGCGTGTGTGTTCGCTCGTGTGTATGTGGGTGCGCGCGTGTAAGCCGTTGTTGTTGCTCCTGCTGTTTCTGTCGTCGTCGTCGTCGTTGTTGTTGTTGTTGTTGCTGGTGTTGTTGCTGGTGTCGGCGGCGGCGGCGTCATAGCCGTCGCACATTGCGCGCGCGTGCGCAATGGCTGGCCCGAGCGCTGTGCTCCAACAGCTCGCTTGAATTACGCACACATGCATATACACACATGCACTCAAACCATGCACGTGACGCGCCACCTCACCGCTCGGCTCACTGGTGTGCGCGCGCGAGCAGTGCTAGAGAATCGGGCAGCGATTACCCCGCGCTGCCGCGCAATGTTCGCTTTCGTACATGCAGTATGAACTTGATCGCTGCTGCTCTGTGTCGTGGGGCTGCAGTTGTTGCTGATGTCGCTGCTGCTGCTGCTGCTGCTGCGGCTGATGCTGCTTGTGAAGCTGCTGTTCCTGCTTGTGCGGCTGCTGCTGCTGGTGCGGATCGGGGTGGAGGGGGTGCCGTCGAGCGCTGTTGTTTTGTATCAGGGCAGCGCTCGCCCTCCTCCACTCGCCGCCATCGATCACGTGCATCGCCACGCGTCGCCCTCGCACGTCGCCCACCCAAGAGCTGTGATACACACACACAATCTACATCTGCGTCCTCTCGCCCCATCACTCCCTCTGTTTTCGCATTCGCTCGCCTCCCCTTTCTCTCCATCGGTGAACATCGAAGAACAAACCACTCAAACGCATATTTCGACTCATCATTTATCATTTTGTCCTTGTTAGCGGAATGTGTCGGAATCAAAGTCACTGTCGGAATCGTCACGGTATGGATGAATATCGTGATTTGGCCGACACGTAAAGTTTTACTTACTCTTTGTATAGGATCGTATCGGACTTAAGAGAGGAGTCTCGTATTATTAACCAATGAGGAGTGATGACCCTCAACTTTAAGCCAATTAGCGTTAAGAGGTTAGGTTTAACAGATGCAAAAGCGCCACCAACAAGTGGCCGACGCGTGGCCGACACATCATGTCGGCAGCACGTCCGAGATATGCTGAAGGTCATTCTGGTTCGAAGTCATTCGCGCATTGCCCGGATATCTCGCACCCAGCCGACATTCAACTGAAGTTCATTATGAGCCTCCACGACTTGACACCTGCCAACACCCAGCGCGCGCACGAGACGGCGTTGAACGTCTTCAAGCGCTTCCTGACCGCAGAAGACACCACCATCGAGTACATCCGTGCGACTCTCGTTCGAGACGTCAAGGGTGTCGTCTTCGTGAAGCTCATGGACCGATTTGCCATGCATCTCGCGTTCTCGAACGGACGCGGCGGTCAGCCGCTCGCTCGCAACACGATCATGGGCTACTACCGCAGCGTGAAGAACTGGTTGCTTGATGACCAGCCGCAGCACCGCCAAGCCATCGAGAAGCAGTTGCTCAAGATGGGACGAACGCTCGAGCGATACTGCCTCAAGCGCAACCAAGGCGGCATGGTGAACAAGGCGCCCGCATGTACCAAGGACGATCTTCGCATCTTAGTCGAGGGCACGTACTACACGGCCACGACGACGAAGGACTACCAAGACGCCGTTCTGCTCACGATCATGTGGTACGCGTTCGGAAGATCGTCCGACCTCGCGTTCGTGCAGAAGTGCAATCTGTCGGTGGCATCCGACAACGTTTTGTTCCTCCAGCTGATTCGAACCAAGACGTCGGAAGAGCAAGGGATGTCGCTCTACCCAGACCAGCACAGCCTTGTCACGTGCCCCCTTCATGCGATTGGCGTGGCTTTGGCGATGCAAAGCCTCCCCAGCAGCTCGCTGCTTCAGCTGCCAGTTCTTGTCGACAGCGACATCCAAGCGCTTCATCCAATGAACGATGTTGGACTTGTCGAAGCACTCGAACTTTGCGAAGAAGACAACACAACGCCCTCCAGAGTGTCAGCGACGACTCCAGCTCGGCTTCAAGCACCAGCACCGTTGAAGATGCAAGGCTACGTGAACCGCGTCGTAAAAGCAGCGTCGGAGCGTCAAGCACGAGGGAGCCCAACAGCAGGCTTGTCGTCGCACTCGTTTCGGCGAGGAGGTGCGCAGTACGCAAACCGCGACGCAACTCTGAGTGCCCAGTGGATCTTTGATCGGGGAAGCTGGAACATGAGCGCCACGAACAAAGCTTTCGCCTACGTTGTCAACACGACAAGCGAAGACATGAAGGTGTCGAAGGTGCTCAGCGACTGGAGGTCGGACGACAACCCGGCAATTGCTTCGTTCAGCACGTTTGACTCCACATCTCGCAAGAAGATCGACGACGTCATGCGGACGCTGTTCTCGTCGAGTCTGGGCTTTGAAGATAGAGCGTTGAACGTGGACCGCCGAGTCGTCAACTTGCTGTTCGCGACTTTGATTCGGCACTTCCCAGAGTTCAACACAAGACACGCTGCGTCTCCATACGCCACCCGTGTACGCGAGTGTCTCGCCGCAAGCAACGTTCCCACGAGCGAGATGCTAGCGTGGAGCACGCACCTCGGACGTCATCATGGTGTGCAGATGACTCGTGACGCAGACAACGGCGTGAAGTTTACCAAGGAAGAGAAGCTGATCAACCACCAGAACACGATCATCAGCGAGCTACTCAACAGCAACCGCGAGTTATACGCCCGCCTTGCAGCGCTTGAGCTCGCTCAAGGGTCTGCGTCGACGACGACACGAGAACAAGTTCAGCAGCCGGCGCCATCGACCCCAAGCGGTGATGAAGGGAAGAAGGGGCGCGCACTTCCGATGTCAGCATCCTCAGTGTGGTTCGAGTGGTACACGAAGACACCGCGTCTGTGGGAGCAATGCGACAGCCGCCAGTACAAGTCAACTGCCAAGCAGCTCGTCGCCTACTTGAAGCTGTTCCTGCCTCAGGGTTTCCAGCTCGATCCAGGTCGATATGGTGACAACTCCGACACGGCGTTTGGTTCCGACAGAGGTTCCGACAGAGCCCACTAAAAGGGTGGATAATTGCAAACAGGGAAACTGAGTCTACTGTTTGGATATTATGTGTGAGATTAGTGTGGTTTTATCTAACGAGATTTGCAAACGACAAACGAGCCGCAGCTGTTGGCTGTGCGATTTGGCTGGACACGCAGGCGCAACAAGAGCTCGTGAAACAGCCTATGGGCCAAGAAAAAGGCAAAAAACGAAAACACGTCGTTTGTATGCACTTTTGGCGGCTTGGCCACCTGAGCTAGACATGGCAAATTGAGAAGTGATCCGCGAGGCGGCTGTGAGGGGTCCACTATTTTGGTGACACACTCGAGCCAAGATATTTAAGCTCAAAGCTCGCTTTCGTTTTTTAAGCGTTGTTTAGATGCGTGCAGGATTGGAAGCGCAGGCCACACAACCACACACACGCCACGCGCTTCTCGCTCATTCTTCCTCGAACGACTTTCGCGCTCACGCACACGGTACGATGCATGAGCCGTGTGTCTTCTCTTCTCGGCGCGCGGTGTGGTGGCGCATGGACTCGCCTCCCATGTGAGAGTTCGGTCCCCTCCGCGTTGCATAACAGTGTGCTGCATGTGCGTATGTATTTCGAGCGCTCTCAGAGCACGTGTGTCGATGTGTGAGAGCCTGTGGCAGGCGCGCAAGCGCTAGCTGGTGAAGGCTCGTGTCGGCCAGCATTAATTTGACTGTGATCGACTGTGAGAGTTCGCATTCTCTGAATTGATGTGTGTTAGCGCTTGCTACGGCACACTTACTGCGGGCTGAGGCTGTTGTCCTCGATCTCTTCGTCCAAGATGAACTTCTTGCGCACCACTGCGCGTCGCTCGTGCCTGAAGTGCGCGATGAGTTGCTGCGTCAGGTTCGATGCCGGCTCCCACGTGAGCTCCCACTAGCACAGGTACAGCGTCGTCTTGGTTGCGGGGTCGCGGTGCCAGTCGAGGATGTGCTTGACCTGCCACGTAAGCTCGCTCTGCGTAACGCCCGTAATAGTCAGCTCGCACTCGTCTTCGCCACTCTCCTCGCTCTGCTTGTCGCTGCTCTTGTCTCCGCTTGTTGTTCCGATGCTGCTCTTTGAGCCCAGGTTCAGACACGCACGAACCTCCTCGCCCGTGACGCGTGAGTGCCCGCGGGCAACGAACATCGCGATGATCGCGTGGAGTGACTCGGCTAGCTCGTCTCGGTCCACCGTCGTCGTCTTGATGCCCGTGTGCAGTTTGCGCACAGCTTCATCGGTGACTTAGATCGTCGATCCGAGCTGCGCCTTCATGGTACGCAGATCGTCGATCCGTGCCGCGCCTTCACGGCACGCAGTAGCCCGAAGAGCTCCGAGTGGTTGCGGCGCTGCTTGAAAGGTGCGGGCTTGCGATTCTTGCGGTTCTTGCGGTTCTAGGTGCCCATGCTGCCGTGCAGGTGCGAATGCGAAAGTGAAGATCATCCTCGCCGAAGACACTCGGCCACATCGCAAAAGGGCGAGCCGTCGACTGGACACCGTTGGCGCAGGTTCGACTCCTGCTGCGGTCTTTACGCAGATGTTCAAGATCTAGATGGTGCGAGGAATGCATGTGCGTGTTGGATTTTTATGTGGTGTGCGCGTGAGTCACAGATTCATGAAGATCCTGCGCTCGAACGGGTGATGGATCCTTCACCGCGCCCAACGGGCACTGCGCAGTGAAGATGCGGATGTGATCGTCGAGCGCGCCTTGCTTGAGCGCTGCGCGTAGGTGCTTGAGCACGGAAGACGCGCCGTTAGCGCAGACGCTGCGAGCGGCAAGAATCTCGAGCGCGCTCTTCTCTGCTTGAGCGCCGATCGCGAGAACGCGCGACTTGTAGTCGTCGTTGCTGTCGTCGAGCTCGAGCGCGCAGATGACAAAGGGCTGCATGAAGGCGACGACGTGCTTTGCGGTCAAGACGTCCTGGCGCGACGACGGCCACATAGGCGACCACATCCTCGGCTCGCGCGTGTACCAGTCGAACCACACGCTACGAAGGTGAGTCGTTGCGCTCTTCGTGCGCTTTGTGGGCGACTCACGCTTGTCTTGCTCATTCTCCACGTGCGTGTGCTTCTTATCGTTCATATGCACTTCAGGTAGCTTGCGCTTCTCGAAGCGCTCTTGGTAACGGCTACCAAGCCACTAATGACAGCACTCGGTGCTTGATCGTCTCGCGGTCGGCGTTGAGCTCCTTCACACGCGGGTAATGGCGCAGCACAGCGGCAACAAGTACATCAAGGACGCGCTTGTCGACGCAGAAGATGGACGTGCCGACACTCGAGCAGCTCGAGAAGAGCGCGTCGCGCAGCGCCGTGATGGCTGAGCGCTCGCTGCTGTCAAGGTCGTTGATCCCTCTTGTCGTCGCTTGCTCGTCCACGCTCCAGCCTGACTGTAACGGGGTACACAAGCTATGGTTATTATCGTAATAACATAGCTTTGCGGAATTACTATTCACGCATCTTCTTTAAAGACCGGCCATTCTGGCGGTTGTTCTGATTGGTAGATATCTTAGAATATTAGCCAATCAGTGAACTTGGACTCTCAGAGCCAACCACATTTTAGTTGACTTAGCTTTAGTATTGCATACTTAGACTTAGTAGCTCACACCAAAGGGTGGAGCCCGCACATCCAACTAAAATGAACACTTGCGATTTAGACCAACTCGACTGTTGTGTTTATTATCTCCGTCTGGAATCCTTGCTGAAGGTGTTCAC
Organism: Pythium guiyangense; assembly: GCA_003730235.1. NCBI lineage: Eukaryota > Oomycota > Peronosporomycetes > Pythiales > Pythiaceae > Pythium > Pythium guiyangense. Next base: position 119,506 of record QXDM01000014.1, read on the forward strand.
ACACGCTTCCTCGCAAAGGTGCTGCGTAACTCGGACACGCCCGGTTACACTGACAGTAAGCGCGACACCTTCTGATTCTCGGCCGTGGTGTTGAAGATGTAGGCGAACGCCTGGTTCGTCGACGTCATGTTCCAACCACCACGGTCAAAGATCCACGTCGGGCTTAAGCTGGACGAGCCGTTCGCGTGCTGTGCGCCGCCTCATCGGAACGAGTGCGACGTGAGCTCGCGGCTGACGCCCGCAGCGTCGAGCGACCGCTTGAGCACGCGGTTCACATAGCGGTGGACGCCAGGCGCGCGACTCGCAGGCGCGGACGGCCGAGCGCGATCAAGGTTCAGCGCGGATGCCACGTCGACGTCCCCGAGGAGCTCAAGCAGCGGTGCTGCCGAGGCGGCGCTGTTGTCGACTCGAGTTGGCGCTGTGGGGAGCTGTGACAGCAGCGCGGCGCTCGGCGACGGCTGCATCATCAGCGCGAGCGCGAGTGCCAGCACGGGGCTGGTGAGAAAGTTGTCGCGATCGGGCGTGAGCGAGAGTCCCTGCTCTTCTGCCGTCTTAACGCGGACGAGACGAAGGAAGAGCGTGTTCGTGGCACTTTAGAGAGCCCGTTCTTGCTCACGCGCGACAGGTCGGACGCGCGGCCGAAGACCTGCCACATCAGACACACGAGCGCCACGTCTTCGTAGTCGCTGGCGGTTGCATCTGTCGAGTAGAGGTACCGCATCAATAGACCCATGTCTTCCTTCGTGCACGCAGGCACCTTGTTCACCATCGCTCCGCCTTCGCGCGACACACAGTGGCACTCGAGCTTCTTCGCCATCTGGAGCAGATCTTCGTTCGGGACTGCCTTGTGCTGCTTGAACTCGCTCATTAGCTACTTCTTCACCTGCATGAAGTAGTTGACGGCAGCGTTCTTCTTGATGTACTTTGTCTTGGTGCCGGGCATGGACGCGAGGTGCATCACGAACTTGTCCATGACCGTGTCGAGCGCCGACGCACCGCGATCGCTTGAGAGCACACCGACGAGGTACTCATGCAACACAGACTCAGCAGCGAGGAACCGCTTGAACACGTTCTTCGCTGTGTTCAGCGCTGAGGTGGTGTTCGCGGCGACGAGGCAGTCGCTCAGGCTCATGGCGGCGTACGGGTGCGATGCGTGCTTGTGCGTGTGCGTGTGCGTTCTTTTTGTCGATCTGCGTTCGTCGAGGCGGCGCGATTTAATCAATGCCTGTGTTGACGTGCTCTGCTGATATCTACACGTCGATGCCTGCCATGATATAGCTCTGTATGCGGAAGCAATGTCGGGGGCAAATTCCTAACCCTAAACATTTTTATTGGCTGCAAATTCATCAGCAACAAGACGTAATTAGACAAAAAGAAGAGAGAGCATGTCATTGGCTAAAAACGGCATACTCAAACCAAGTCGCAAACAATACTGTCGGAGCTTTCATCATATTTATCGATGTGATCAGGTGGCAGTCGGCGTCGACCATTGATGTGAATTATGGCTAGTCTATAATTCACTTCAATTTGGCTCAGAAACCGGAAAAATATATGCGAAATATGTCATTAAAAGACTTGAAAAACAGATTTAGATTCACAACAATTGCTAAATTGAACCAGTGTATCGAAATTAAAACAAAACATAAAATGCATTTTTTCGAAAAAATTTAAATCTAGCCACTCATTTAAAATAGCCCTTGGTTTATTCAAAATGAAAATATTTCGAGAGACTCTGTACAAGAACCTGCTCTTCCAAAAAGAGGCAAGTATCTCTCTGTACAAGATCCTGCTTCAATGCGTAGGTATTGAACCTTACCACTGTACTATAATCATACAAAAAACAAGTACGGCAGTACAGTGGCTAACGTCAATACCTACGCATTGATTTAGTATTGCTGCAGAGGACACTTTGGTGTGGCTTTTTTGAAGTGCGGTATTGTACAAGAACCTGCTTTTTAAATTCCAAAGAATTATTTTTAATAAGTATCAAGAAATTTTGAATGGCACACTTGAAATTTGTATTGGTTTACAAATACACTGTCACCGAATTGTGGATAACAAAACCAATAACGGTAAGCAATAAATTGCGCGTGGACCGGACATGAAATCTTGAAATTTGTATGTGTCTGTTCAGCTGCAAAATCTGCTGAGCACTTTGATACAATTGTCAAGTCAACGTGCCAATGAGAGCGCAAAACCGCACATACAAATGCAAGTCAATAAGGATTCAGAACTTGCTTTTGTCACTACCGATCGAATATACAAGAATTCCGTCTCGCATACAAATCCAAGTCAATAAGGATTCGGACGTAACCGTGTACCCACGATACAGTGTGTGCGCGGGTCGTACACAGCGTGTACGACGACGACGATCAAATCACGACGGGAAACCACAGACCTTGTGTTTGTGGGGTCATTGAGGTTGATCATTGCTACAACGACGACGTTAGCAGCAGCCGATGCATGACACGACGGGTTTCAAGGCGTGATGGCAATTGACAACCTAACAGGACGATGTTGCTGAAGTAACTGTTAGACAGTGCGCGCACTGAAGTGACCGTTAGCATCTCACCTCAGCAGCACGCGCTCCTTTGCTCCCGGAGCTCACTTCTGAATTGAGCAGAACGAGCAGAACAAGCGGAGCAACATGCCGAGCTAGTCGATGCGTGGGCCGACGCGAACCGAGGTCCGAAGAGCAGCTGTGCGCTCCCGAAGGCTCTCGTCATCGACAAGGTCGCCAGCCTCCAGGGGTCCACGAACTGGACGGAGGCTGGCTTGACGCGCAACGTCGAGGTCCTCCAGTTCGCGAACGGCGCCGACGCGAAGGAGCTGTACGCGTTCATTCGTGATGCACTCGCAGCGTGAGCAGCGACCGCTCAAGTGTGTACGAGTCGGCGAGTAGAGTGAAGAGCCGAGTCCGTGATTGCATGTAGGCAGTGAGCAGTGAGTGTGAGTGAGGAGGAAGAGAGTAGCTCGCTATGCGTTAACAAGTGTATGTCAGTCAGTCTCTCAACGCTCTCAATCGACTACGCTAAAGTTCCAACACCGTGAGCTCAAGCCTCATGTTGCATGCGAGCAGTGCCTTGAAGTCGACTGGATCTTGTTAGAAGCAGCACCAGCAGTCGAATGGACAGTCTGCAGTGTCGCCGCCCTGGTTGATCTTCAGGGACTCCTCGGTGTAGATCGGCAGTCCGTCCTCGTCGTAGCGCACTGCGTCACACATGCATCAGTCCATCACATCGTCAGTCAGTCGCTCGCTCGTGCTCCGTCAATGCGTCCGTCACACGACTCTAGTTTGCATCAGACGCGTACCTGGTCGAGCCTCTGGGTTTGCGCCTGTGGTCGCAGTCGAGTTTGTATCTGAAGGCCATACACACACAACATGATCAGTCCAGCAGCTACAGTACGAACAAGCTCTGCAGTGCTGCGTCAGCAAGCGTCAGGACGCACTCTGCGCTTCGAGCAGCTTGATCTGCTCGTCCAGGAGCTTCTTCGCCTGCCACTCCTTTGCGAGCGCTTTCTTCGCTGCGCGCTGCTGCTGCGCCTCTGCTTCGATCTGCTCGCGCTTCTTCGTCTTGAGCGACGCAAAGAGGTCGTCGATCTCCGAGCCTTGGCTCTTCGATGGTGCTGCGACTGGCTTTGCAGGCGCTGGAGCGTCGTCGCCTGCGCTCTTCTTCTTTGCCTTCTTCTTTTTCTTCTTTGTTGCTGGCGCAGCGTCTACTGCTGTCGTTGGCACTACTGCTTTCGCTGCCGACACGTGCGCTGCTGGCTTTGCAGCAGTGACAGGAGCAGCAGCTTTGCTCTGCTTCTGTTTCTTTGCGTTCGGTCCGTTCGCAGTCGCGTTCACTGGCGTTTGTGCTGCCTGTTGCCGCACAAGCACATAGCAAGTAGAAGTTCAATGCATCGTACAGATGCCCACACGGAGTGGGCAGCGCACACTCACCTCATCGGCGGCTGCACGACGGCGCTTGCTGCCCATGACGCTGCTGATACTCGAGTCTCTAAAACGACACGACTGCCACCAAATGCGTCGGAGCCATGTGCAATTCGGTGACCGGTTTCGGCAACGCTCTTACAAACTCCAAGTCATTCACAACCCGATGACCGAGAAAAAAATAGTTGAGCAAGAAGACAGAGCACCAAGAGCGACGATCACTCCAACGAGCAGAGGCACCAGCTCCGGTGCGTCTCTCGTGCTGCTACGAGGCACGCAAGCGCTGTCGTCGCGCCAGTCGTCGATCATAACTAACAGCAGCCGCTCTTCTTCTTCTTCTTCTTGTCGTCCGCGCTCTCGCTCGTGATCACGATGTTGTCGCCTGTTGGGAGGCTCGTGGCGTTCTCCTCAGCTTGGATCGTCTTGCGGCTCATGAGCTTGTAGATCTCCGTGAGGATGCGCTGGAACGCCGTGTCGACGCCCGTGGCTTCGAGCGCAGACGTCTCAATGAACGCGAGGTTGTTCTTCTCTGCGAACGCCATCGCCTCCTCCGTCGACACGGCGCGCAGGTGGCGCAAGTCGCTCTTGTTGCCCACGAGCATGATCACCGTATTCGCGTCCGCGTGGTCGCGCAGCTCCTTGAGCCAGCGCTCGACGTTCTCAAACGTCACGTGCTTGGTGATGTCGTACACGAGCAGCGCACCGACGGCGCCGCGGTAGTACCTACGAGTCATGCAGCAGAGGCGATCTATGAGTGCCTACACACCCAAGACCACGACCTGCGCCAAAAGAGCCACGAGCAGAGCCACAAGCAGCAGGTACGTACGCACTGGTGATGGCTCTATATCTCTCCTGTCCCGCCGTGTCCCAGATCTGCGCTTTGATCGTCTTCCCCTCGGCGACGATCGACTTGGTCGCGAACTCGACGCCGATCGTCGACTTGCTCTCGAGGTTGAACTCATTGCGCGTGAAGCGCGAGAGGAGGTTCGACTTGCCGACGCCCGAGTCACCGATCAGCACGATCTTGAAGAGGTAGTCGTACTCTTCTTCCTTGGGCGACGCCATCGTCCCGACCGCAGCGAGCGAGCAGACGCGTTCACGAGGTGAGGTAGCGAGGATTTAGGAACGTAGATGTGTGCGCAGCGACTGTCGTCGGGCGCGCGCGAGGGACAAAGTGCTTGTGCGTGTGTGGGCGTGCAGGCGTCGTCGAGCGCGTGTGGAGCGCTTCTTCGCGTACGTTTTGCTTTGTTGTATCGGCTCTTTTTTGGGCAACAATTGTCGCGTGGGCCACATCGATGTGAGGTGCGCCACATGAGTGCGTATATTTGGTATTAATTTACTGTATTTTTCCTCTAGTCAATGCTACTAAACAACACACGAAAAATACGCACTTGTATCCTTGGTTTTGTATGTAAATTGTACAGTGAGCGTTGTATGAAAAGTTTGTGCGACACTGATTGAGTGATCGCAGTAGTCCATCATCGAGAACCAATCGTCGTCGTCGGCGCGCTGGAACAAACGCACCAACAAACAAACGAGCAGGAGCTCCAAGCACTCGCACAAGCAGCAGCAGCACGATGGCGTCCGAGCTCTTTGAAGACATCTTTGAGGTGCGCCAGATCAACCCGGACGGCAAGAAGTTCGATAAAGGTGCGTCTGCGTGAGTGCACGTCTCCTGCTGCAAGCTGTGGGCAGACTCACTCACACAAATCGACTCGACACTTGCTCGTTTGCCTGCGCGTGCGATCGACGATGATGGATCCACGACGACGCACAGTCACGCGCGTGGTGTGCAAGGGCGTGTCGTATGAGCTTGAGCTGACGCTCGACATCAACTCGGAGGTGTACCGCCTGCGCCAGGGCGAGAAGTTCACGTTTGCGCTCGTGAGCACGCTCGACCTCGAAGGCAAGCCGGACGACGGCACGTTCAACCAGTCGGGCAAGGTACGGACATGTGTGTGACGCTCATGGGCGTGTCCGTCAACAAGACGCTCACGTTGCCTTCCTCTCTCTGCCTCACTATCGTTTGATTGATTCAGCCAACGCTGCTCGACCGGTACGACTACGGCATGTACGGCAAGGTGTTCCAGTACGACCACGAGGGCGGGAACGTCGTGGCGATCTACGCGAGCTACGGCGGCTTGCTCATGTGCCTGCGCGGCGAGCAGCGCCACCTGCACATGATCCACAACGACACACGCATCTACTGCCTGTTAAGAAAGCAGTAAGCAGCGCGCGAGGCGAGCACTCGCAGCGCCTATGGAGGACCAGAAGGACCAGTACGAACCATCGAGTAGCGCTGTCGTAGACGCACGATCACTACGCCTTCGTCCGTACAACAAGCAGTAGATCACTCTCGTTTGAATGAATGACACGCGACGCCTGTTCCACCTGCTAGCACGTCCATTGTTGCGTTCTTGCGTTGCACTGCTGCGCAGCTACTGTGTCTTGTCGGACGCAGGCGACGCGCGGTCTTCGTTCGCGACCTCGCGCATCTTGGCGTAGAGCTCTTCGCGCGACACGGCTTGCGGCGGATACGCAATGTACTTCCACTGCACAGACAACAACCGGACAGATCCACAGCGCACGAGGCGTGAGATAAGTGCACGAGCGCACACGCCACACAGGTATGCAATCAACTGGCACACGTACTCGGCCAACAATGTAGTTGATGCAGTCCGGCTGCGCGTAGATGTACGTCGAGATCACTGGAACTGTAAGAAGGACAGCGAGTCCGTATGAGCGGTCACGCAAGCGTCAGTGGTGTCCGCGCTTTCGCAGATTCATCCAAAGCGAACGTGCGAGGACGTACTGGAGAGGTAGAGCGCGAATCGCGCGGCTTCTCCGCTCAAGTTGACCATCGCGCTCGCTTCGTGTTTGCTGCTTGACTGCGACTGCTACTGCGACTGAGGACGCTTACTTGCCCTGCCCTGCTCGTGGTGCGGCGTGAGTGACTCGGAGCTGCTCAACGACTGTGGCATTCGCGACGCAAAAGTCGCTATTTATTTCACTATCAGCACCCACCAAAACCAAAGTGCGATACAAAAACAAGCAGCGATTGCAGGGTTGCGCGAATGTCGTCTGAATTCGCGCAACATCGCACCATCCAACAACCACGTCGCTTCGCGTCCCGATTCGCGATTGACGTCGAGGCGAGGTGCGTCGAGCTCATTGAGGTCTTCCAGCTCCTCGAACGATCAGCACGCACTCGTAACAAGCAGCACCAAGTACCTCAAAGCAGAAACACCAACACGCATATGGGCGGACCCAGTGCTGCGTCTGCGTACGCAGCAACGACAAACACTGCAGAGAAGCGCCAGCGCCTCGACGCAGCCGTGCACTCGCTGCGCAAGACGACGCAGTACGGCGCACAGGCAAGACGCAACAGCAACGACGCTGCGAGACGCAGTCGTCACAACAACAACAGCAACAACAACAACAACAACAACAATGACGAGAATGACAGCGATGGCAACGGCAGTGATGGTGCGACGATGCACGGTCGCGAGCACGAAGCAAACGGGTTCCTGAGTGACGACTACGATGGCAATCGCGGCAATGACAACGGGTACGAGTATGACGATGACGACGATGACAATGATGACTACGACGACTACGACGAAGACGAGGTCCGCGCCGCCGCAGCGCTCGAGCGCGACGAAATGAAGCGCCACTTCAACTTCCCGCTCGAGAAGCGCCGGAGCCTCAAGAACCAGCTCATGAGCGCGATGCACAAGAAGCGCCGGCTGCTCATGCGCAGCGAGAACCTGCGTTTTCGCGAGCTGTACAAGCCGCCCGAGCCTGGCGTGCTGCTCGTCGCGGCTACGATCGTCACGATCGTGACGCTCATCTTGACCAAGTCGTGGCCGTTCTACAGCAGCAGCGACTAAGTGAGTCAGGAGCCATGACTCAGACAGGAGCCATGTCTGAGCCTGCGAGTCTACATGCTGGACGCGGCTCGACAGCTCGCTTGTCAGTGAAGGCAAAAGAGTAGCGCAACAAGAGCTCACACACATGAGCGTCAGCTCTGTCATTGCAGCTCCTCATCGACAGGCTCTGTACCATACACATACACACACTACGACTCGTTCATGTCCTATAGGCAGCTTGCGTTCCATCTGAGCGCGCGACTTTTCGTGCCACTCACAGACGTCACTCGACGACCGACTCGCTGGTCTGAGTGTTCAATCAACTCGCCACAGATGCACCTGGACGAGCTCTCGCTCTTGCGCGATCCGCTCCCCGACGGCGCACTCGACGCTGGGTCGCCGCGCGGGACACTAGCGTGGACGCAGCTGCAGTTTGCGTGTGCACTCGGTGACGAAGCGCTTGTGAGCACGTTGCTGCAGGAGCACGCAAGTGACAAACCATTCGGCACTGGCAAGGCACGTGACGCCAGCGCCATGGACACAGCGTACGTATGTACGTATGCTACTAGATCCATATGACTCACGAGCTGCTTGCTGCTGGTTGTTGACGCCATTGCTAGACCAAGTACAGCTACACACCGCTGCACATCGCCGTTCACTCTGGGCACACGGCAGTCGTGAAGCAGCTCCTTGCGCACTCGAGCACAAAGATCGAGGCGGCAGACACGCAGGTACACAGATGTGAGCGTCCAAGTGTCTCGCCCTTTGGTTCATCTCGTCTCGCCGTTTTGCTCAATAGAGCATGTGTGTCTCTCTCTCGACAGATCGGGGCGTCAGCGCTTCACCTGGCGGTCATGAGTGGCAACACCGAGGTCGTGCGCTTGCTCTTGGACGCGAACGCACCGCACGCGTTGACAAAGGTGCGCTCGACTACAGTGCGTCTCTACTCAGCCAGTGTGCAAGAGAGTGAAAGCTCTTTGAACAACGAGTCTGACTGCCAACGTGATGCGTTGGAGCAGAACGGGACAACGCCACTCGACATGGCAGCGGAGTTAGGGCACGCAGAGATCCGCCAGGTCCTCGCCGACCACGAGAAGAAAGCAGTCGGGAGAGAGCAGATCGGCAACTGGCTCGCAAGCATCGGACTCGTCGAGTACATGAGCAGCTTTGTCGACGCTGGCTTTGACGACGCGGCGTTCCTGCTCACGAACGGACTGAGCGACGCTGCGCTCGACGCGATGGCGATCCAGAAGCCAGGACATCGCCTCAAGCTCCAGAGTCTCTACCAACTGCGCGAGGCTGTGCCAGACCATGTGGACGACCGCAGTGACGAGAGTAGCAGCGATGGCTCTGAAGAGGACGAGTCGAGCGACGAAGGAAGCGCGTCTGGCAGTGACGCGAGTGCGAGCGACTCTGATGACGACGAAGAGGACGGTAGTGCAAGCGAGAGCGAGTGACAGTGGCGCCAACGAGTCAAGAGACCACCACATGTGTGTGCGTATACGAGAGAGAGAGTACAAGACGTATATGGCCCGATCCACTGGTGCTACTTGGACCCGTTGATCGTGCTGTTGATCGCCGTGACGGTCTTGTTGTACAAGTCCACGGGGTTTGGCGGCGTGACCTCGTCTGGGATGTAGAACGTCGAGTCCTCTGGGTGAATGGACTTGTAGATCACGATCGCTGCGATGCCGCAGAACACGAGGAGCGTGAAGACCAAGATGACGCGGTCCGTCGCCATGCGCCGCGCGAACGTCCGGATGAGCTTGTCCGCGCGCTGCAGACCGTCCTCCATGCGCATGACTTCGTCCGTGATCTGCACGATCTGCTGCCGCTGCTCGCGGAGCTGCTCGCCCGTGGCGATCGCCACTTCTTTCGAGTTCTCGACCATCTTCTGCGTACTCACAAGGCTCTGCTCGGTCTTCTTCTGGATGTCCACGGCTCGGTCGAGCATGTCCTTGTTGCCCATCTGACCTGTCCCGCCTTTCGCTGCGCCGCCGCCGAGTGGCGTCCGATCGCCAAAGAGTCCGCTGCGCTCGTGCTCGGCTTTAGCCCACTTGACCTCCTCCGTGAGCTCTTCGACGCGATGCGAGAGCTCCTCGAATTTCTATGCGAGTCAGTGTATCGAAGCGAGGCAGCAGCGAGCATGTGAGTGTATGTGTAAGGACCTAGCACTTGTGGCGATTGCGCTGCTGTACCTCGCGGAACGCCCGTGCTTCTTCACGCGACGCTTGTCGAAGCGCGAGCTGGTAGCCTTTCTTGAGCTCGACGGTCTCTTTCATCTTCTTCTCGGCCATCGACAGCAGCTACGAAGCGTTTGTATAGCAACAGAGAAAGAGAGAGAGAGTCATGAGCAACGTGAGCTCTTTGTGCAGACTCACATGATAGACAGTGCGACTCGGAAACGACGACGCGATGTACCTCAGGCTTGATGCCTGGTGGCGCCTTGGCGAGCTTGCCCATGAGCTCATTGAGCTTCTCGATTGCGTCCGTCAAGTCCGCGTCATAGTAGCTGATCTCGGCCATTGATGCGCGCGTAGAGGCTCAGGCGCTCGTATGTGCGCGAGACAAGCGCAGCGATCGTAGCTGCTTGGTGTGTCTGCACGTCGTGCTATGTCGTGTTGTGTTGAATGAGCAGCTTGACACTGCGCTGGAATGTGCACGAAGTTGCTCGTGTGCAGCGATGATATCTGCGGCAGCAGTAGCACCGATGCACGCGTAGAGCTTGACGCCGCGCAGTTGAGCGTGTTGCTGCTGGTGGTGGTGATGATAAGCGCGATGACATGAAACGACACACGCGTCGTTTGGAGATCAGCATGCACGTCGTACGCAAGATCTATACGTCCGCATGCGTACCGGACACGCAAGTTGCAAACGTCCGCTTCCAGAACGATGGCGCTCAAGCGAACACGACGGATCCTGTGCGCAACGTGTCGTTCGACGCTCGAGTGGCACAAGTGAGCGCTGTCAGGAGCGACGAGCAAGAGGCGAGGCAGCGAGAGGAAGGAATTGGAGCAATCGAGAGAGAGAGTGCGCTGTTGTTGCCATTGGAAGGAGCTGCCGCGTCGGTGCGGCGAGCAGATCGCTGCTGCTGCTGCTGTCGTCGTCGTCGTCGTCGTCCTCCGTTCACACAAAAATATACTCTAAAAGGATGGCGGCGCGAGCTTCTGTTCGTCTAGTTCCGGGTTCCCCATGTCCATGTCCGCGGCGGCTTGGCCCGCGGCCCATTCGTTCATCATGATGCTCAAGCCTTCGATCGCAGCGAGCAGCACGCCACCGATCAGCGCCTGGCCAGCCGCCGCGCGCGGACCTGCACGCGCAGCAAGCGCACCGCCGGTCGCGGCACCAGCGAGGATCGAGTTCCACGGATCTTCTTTTCGTCGCAACGCTTCGAACGAGCAGTCGAACGACGAGAAGAGCAAGCCCCAGACTGCAAAGCCGCCTGCGAGCACCGGCGTGCGCATCTTCGCGTTGTAGATCGCGCCGCGGAAGCGCTGGCCGGCTGGCGAGTTGCGCGCGCCTTTGAACGTGTACCAGCCTGAGCCGAAGACTGCGCCGAGCACAAAGCCACCGCCGGCATCGTCGACGATGCGGAACGGACACGGGTCGCGCTCCATGCTTGCGCGGTTGTTGTTGTTGTTACCGAGTCAGCGGCTGGGCGTTGCTGATGGTCGAGCGACGCGAGGGTCTTGATCGCTGGCGCTGCGGCGGAGAGCGAGCGCAGGACGCGACAACAGCAGAGCTACTCAGGTACGACGTCGTCGGGCACCTCGAGCTTCGTTGCGAGTGTGTGTGGGTGTGGAAGACGACGCGGGAGCCACTAAATGCAAATGACGCGTGTATAATTATGACGTGCGAATAAGCACTGCGAGACAAGAGTACTCACATTTGTAATTAAAAGACTTATGATGCCTACATTAGGTAGGAACACAACAACAGCTGACGACATATCGAATACATCAAAGCGAACGTGCGAGGACGTACTGGAGAGGTAGAGCGCGAATCGCGCGGCTTCTCCGCTCAAGTTGACCATCGCGCTCGCTTCGTGTTTGCTGCTTGACTGCGACTGCTACTGCGACTGAGGACGCTTACTTGCCCTGCCCTGCTCGTGGTGCGGCGTGAGTGACTCGGAGCTGCTCAACGACTGTGGCATTCGCGACGCAAAAGTCGCTATTTATTTCACTATCAGCACCCACCAAAACCAAAGTGCGATACAAAAACAAGCAGCGATTGCAGGGTTGCGCGAATGTCGTCTGAATTCGCGCAACATCGCACCATCCAACAACCACGTCGCTTCGCGTCCCGATTCGCGATTGACGTCGAGGCGAGGTGCGTCGAGCTCATTGAGGTCTTCCAGCTCCTCGAACGATCAGCACGCACTCGTAACAAGCAGCACCAAGTACCTCAAAGCAGAAACACCAACACGCATATGGGCGGACCCAGTGCTGCGTCTGCGTACGCAGCAACGACAAACACTGCAGAGAAGCGCCAGCGCCTCGACGCAGCCGTGCACTCGCTGCGCAAGACGACGCAGTACGGCGCACAGGCAAGACGCAACAGCAACGACGCTGCGAGACGCAGTCGTCACAACAACAACAGCAACAACAACAACAACAACAACAATGACGAGAATGACAGCGATGGCAACGGCAGTGATGGTGCGACGATGCACGGTCGCGAGCACGAAGCAAACGGGTTCCTGAGTGACGACTACGATGGCAATCGCGGCAATGACAACGGGTACGAGTATGACGATGACGACGATGACAATGATGACTACGACGACTACGACGAAGACGAGGTCCGCGCCGCCGCAGCGCTCGAGCGCGACGAAATGAAGCGCCACTTCAACTTCCCGCTCGAGAAGCGCCGGAGCCTCAAGAACCAGCTCATGAGCGCGATGCACAAGAAGCGCCGGCTGCTCATGCGCAGCGAGAACCTGCGTTTTCGCGAGCTGTACAAGCCGCCCGAGCCTGGCGTGCTGCTCGTCGCGGCTACGATCGTCACGATCGTGACGCTCATCTTGACCAAGTCGTGGCCGTTCTACAGCAGCAGCGACTAAGTGAGTCAGGAGCCATGACTCAGACAGGAGCCATGTCTGAGCCTGCGAGTCTACATGCTGGACGCGGCTCGACAGCTCGCTTGTCAGTGAAGGCAAAAGAGTAGCGCAACAAGAGCTCACACACATGAGCGTCAGCTCTGTCATTGCAGCTCCTCATCGACAGGCTCTGTACCATACACATACACACACTACGACTCGTTCATGTCCTATAGGCAGCTTGCGTTCCATCTGAGCGCGCGACTTTTCGTGCCACTCACAGACGTCACTCGACGACCGACTCGCTGGTCTGAGTGTTCAATCAACTCGCCACAGATGCACCTGGACGAGCTCTCGCTCTTGCGCGATCCGCTCCCCGACGGCGCACTCGACGCTGGGTCGCCGCGCGGGACACTAGCGTGGCCGTACCGACTCATCGTGCCCTAACACGTACAGAGCCCATAAGGTTTACAATGTTCCTCAAGAGTAAACCGTTTATAAGAGCAAAGTTGTTTACAAGAGCACACATATTGGTCCATGTATTGTCCTTCAAGCGTCCTACTCCCTGTCATCTTACGCCTCAAACAGCGCGTACTTGGCATCTGCGAGTCCTTTCGAGAGCGCAGGCACGACGCCTTCGACTGCGTCGCGTAGTTGGTCTTTGTACCGCAGCGCACCGACTGCTGCGACTGCGAGCGCCAGTGCTGTGCTCCCAATCAGCACGTATGTGCTCGAGGCGTCGTCATCGTCGATCTGCAGCTTCTGGAGACTAGCGCTACTGCTGTGAGAGGCTGTCGCTGTTGGCGGCGCGGTGCTACCAGAGAATGCGCTCGTGATTGCCGAGAGCCCCTGGCTTGGCGCTACAGGCGCTGGTGCTGGGGTCTGGCGCACGTGCTCGTCGACAAACGCATCGACGCGCTCGAGCAGTTGCTAAAGAGAGAGAGAGTCACAAGTGTGAGACGCGATTGCAATGTCTCTAGTCTGTCAGTACGAGAGCGACACGCACCTGCTTGGCGAGCTCGTCGAGCAGGTCGTCGGCGTAGATGCGCTCGCGCACACTCGCGACGCTCTCGGACGGCAAGAGGATCTGGAACACGAGCACGTCCATGAGACGCAAGTACTCGCGCGCGTGCGCTGCGCTCAAGCCGCCGCTCTGCTGTTCGTACTGCGCTGTGAGCGCTGCAATCTTCTCTGCTGCAGTCTCGCTCTGGTTCATCGCAACGAGGAACTTGATCCTATCGAGTGGCAAGTGACTCGTGAGGTGTCCTGGCATAGGCAGCAATCGCTTATAAGAGCAAAACAAAGCGAGCTACGCACCACTGGAGCGCAACGTCAAACGCCAGCGGCTCGAGCGACGCAATGAGAACGCTCGCAGTCTCCACTTCGTCGTACAGCTCGAGCTCAAACACGCTCTGCAAGTACACGGACAGCAGGCGCTCACTGCCGCACAAACACTCTCTGAGTCAGGGTCTATCACGCTAACGCAGTAGAACAGAGCAGAGTGCACGTACTCGTCTGTGTCGATTGGTGTCGTTGCTGCGTCTGTGCCGCGCTGGTGTCACAATGCGCAGGCAGAGAGCTCGTCGTCAGCAGCAGTAGCTCTTTTTGAGCTTGTGAAAAGACAGGAGCGCACCTGCAACACACGACGTGTGAGGCTCTCTTTGCTCAGCGCGAGCGCTGCGACCCACTCGCCGCGCAGGAACGCCTCCTCTGCAGCGTCAGCGGCGCCCGTCGTCATGGTCGTCGTCGCCATCGCAGCTCCTCGTGACTTGAACTGTGACCTGTCCTGTTGACGAGACGAGTGTGATGTCGAGCTCAGGAATGTGTGGTCCACTTAAATATTCAATCACTTGTCAACTGTATGCTCTTACAAATTCAAATGGATATATACGTCATAAATCAATACAATATTTGTATATTAAAAGACAGTCAAAATGGACTTACAAAGACAACTTCAATGACAATGCTAATCACTCAGCAGCGTCGACTCCAAGAACTCGTAGAATGCGCTCTGTGGGTCACTCGCGAGCTCAAGTGCTGCGCCAAACTCGACGAGCTTGCCGCTCTGGAGCACCATGATCTTGTCGAAGTGCAGGAGCTGCTCGAGCCGATGCGAAATGAGGAAGACCGTCGAGTGCGCAAACGCCCGTTCGATCGCCGCGAGGAGCGTCGCAGCGTACGCGGCGTCGAGGCCCGAGAACGCTTCGTCGAGGACGAGGATGCGCGCAGGCTGGAGCAGCGCGCGCGCGAGGCAGAGCACTTGGCGCTCGCCGACGCTCCAGTTCGCGCCGTTGTCCCAGAGCTCGCGGTCGAGGCTCGCAATCGCCGTTGCGAGGCCGCACGTGCGGAGCGATTGCCAGAGCGCACCGTCGTCGAGCTCGTGGAACGGATCCAAGTACTGGCGCACGGAGCCGCGGTAGAACGTCGGCATCTCGGGGATGATCGCGATGCGACCCCGCAGGACGTGGAGGTCAACAGCGCGCGTGTCGAGGCCGTCGATGAGGATGCGACCGCATGCGAGCGGGTGGAGCCGGCAGAGCGCCATCGCGAGCGAGCTCTTGCCCGAGCCAGTGCGTCCGACAACGCCGATGCGCTGGCCGCCAGCAATCGTGCAGGACACATCGTCGAGCGCAGTTGCCGCGCTGGTCCCGTAGCGAAACGTGACGTGGTCAAACACGACGGTGCCGTGCGATGGCCACTCTGGTGGGACGTGCGCTGGATCAACGAGCGCCGTGGCCGCGTCCTCTGGCTCGAGCGCGCCGTACGCGCGCACGCGCGACGCATACATGAGTCCCAAGAGCGCACTCGCATACGCGTGGGCGCAGGCGTCGACATCGCGTGCGATCGCGATGCTCGCGTAGAGCAGGAGCCCGAGCGCCGCAGGCGACACTTGGTACTGTGCTGCGAGCACGCAGCCGACGAGCAGCAGCAAGAGGACGCCGACGAGCGGACTCGCGCGGATCGCGACAAAGTGGTCAAAACGCCGGTCAAAGAGCGCGCTCGCACTCGACGTGTCGTGGTACGCGCCGCTCTGGAGCCGGAAGCGCGCGACGTGCTTGGGGCCGAACGCACGGACGGTCGACGCGCCGTCGAGCGCCTCGAACATGAAGTCGAGGTTCTGCCACTGGTCCGAGAGGTCCGCTTGCCGCAGTCGCACGTACATTTGGTGCGGATACATCCGCACGAGCGCGACACCAACGACACTTAGCGAGACGCAAAGTCCGACTGGACCGACTAAGTACGCAATCACGCCAACGCGACTGACGAGCGACGCTGCAGTCGTGAGGAGCGCGGCGAGCGTCTCGGTCTCGTCGATCGCGATCATGTCGATGAAGTACCGGTACATGATCTCGCCCAGCGGCGTGGCATAGAAGAACGCCATCGGCGCGTGGAGCAGCGCGTGCGTCATGGCGCGGAAGAGCCGACTGGACACGCGGTGGAGCGCTACAGACGTGCCCACGTGGCTCACAACGTCACTCGCAACGGACGCGAGCACGAGGACGCCGTACACACTCGCACTGCTCATGGCCAACGTGCTGCTGCTATCGTCTCGGCCGCTGCTGCTGCTCCATTGAACGAGCCAGAGGTCCTTTGCCGCAGCGAGGAGCGCGCCACACGCGACTGCGAGCGCTGCGACAAACACTTTCGTGAGGACGTCGCGGCGCCAGAAGAGCGCACAGAGCGTGGCGTATGAGTCGAGCCCCGAGGCGTCAAGGCGATCTGCTGGGCTCGCGGAGGTAGCGATGGCAGCGATCGCATCGATGCGCTCCATGAGCACGCGGCTGCGAGCAGCAAGCGGCGACAGACGCAACTCTGTCGAGCCTAGTTGTGTGCTTTGCGTGGCTTCTGCTGCTGCTGCCGGTCGCTTCCAAGGCGCAACAGACACTGCAGCTTCGACGCGCCGACTGACGCGAGCCTCTGCACTTGTGCGGCTCACAACAACGCTCATGCTCGTGCATTGAATGACTTGGTCGACGAGCGGCGAGCGAATGACCTCTGGGTTGTGCGTCGCGAGCACGACGGTCTTGCGCTGCAGCAGCTCGACGACGCACTTGCGGAAGACGTCGGTCTGGACGATCGCGTCGACGCTCGCGAACGGCGCGTCGAGCAAGTAGACGTCCGCGTCGGCGTAGCACGCGCGCGCAAGGGCGATGCGCGCCTTCTGGCCGCCGGAGAGGTTCACGCCTTTCGGACCGACCTTGGTCCGGTCACCAAGCGGGAGCGCTGCGAGGTCCTGGAGGAGACAGCAGGCGTCGAGGACGCTCGCGTACTTCACAGCGTCGAACCGCGCGCCAAAGAGGATGTTGTCGCGGACCGAGAGCGTCTGGAGCCACGGCTCCTGCGCGCAGTACGCGATCGTGCGGCCGCGCGCGACCACAACTGCGCCGCTCACGGGCGCCGCGTCGCCGACGAGCAACCGCAAGAGCGTCGACTTGCCAGCGCCCGACTTGCCGTGGACCACGACGAGCTCGCCAGGCGCGACTGCAACGTTCACGTCGACGAGCAGCAGCTGCGTCGTCGGACCGCGCGTGAAGCAGCCGCGTGTGATGGACACGACAGTCGACGCGTCCTGCGTGGGCGAGAGGCTCGCGTCGTCCGCTGCAGGCAAAGGCTCGGCTGTCTGTGTGAACGCTTCGATCGCGTGGACAGCGCCTGGCAGGCGGAGGAACACGGCGCTGAGCTGCGCGATCGCAAAGAGCCGCGTCGTGCTCCGATGTAGCAGCACGAGCGCCGCAAACACGCGAGCAGGCGTGAGCGCACTCGAGTGGCGCGCTGCCATTGCGCCGAGCACAGCGACCGACAGGAGCTCGGCAGCGTGCGCGAACGGCGCGTCTTCGAGCGCTGCGGCGATGTCGCGAAGCAAGTGGAGACGGTCCTGCGCCTCGCACTGGCGCTCGATCTTAGTCTCGACCTTGCGCTCCGAGGCGCTGAGCTTCACGGTCCGGATGCTCCTCAGACACTCATGCACAGTCGCAATGACGTCGTTGTGCGCGGCGATCCAGCGCTGCCGCGCCTGTGCGGCGACGAGCGTCGCGAACCAGAGCGCGGTCGAGACGCCTGCAAGCGTCGCTGCGATGACAGCGAACGGCAGCTCGGTCACGCGCACGAGCACGAAGAGCTCGACGGTGAGCATCGCGACGCGGCTCCACGCGCGATGGACGCTCCCGATCGCGTGGCCGAGGAGCACGGCGCGGTTGTCGATCAAGTGCACGATGTCGGGCACGCGCTCGCGCACGGGCGACGCGATCGCGCGCTCAAACACGAGCGCCTGGAGCGCCGAGACGACGCGCACCATGCTCTTCTGGCCAGCGAACGCTTCGTGGCGCGCACACAGCGTCTCGACGCTGAAGCTCAGTCCGAGGAGCAGGAGCTGGCGCCACGTCACGGACGCGTCCGGTGCGTCGCTCAAGACGTGATCGAGTGTCGAGAGAAGGAGGTACGGGATCGACGCCGCGACGAGGACGTGGGCGAGCGCAATCGCACCGCCGATGAGCAAGTGGCGCCTCTCCATTGCGAGGATCGCGCGAATGAGCGACGTGCGCTCTTGTGTGTAGTACAGATGACGGAGCTCTGCAGAGACGTGGGCGCTCTGGTACTGCGCTTCGAACTGCGGGTGCACGCTGTGCTCGCGGTCAAAGATGAGCGCTGGCGTCTCGAGGAGCTCGTCAAAGTGCTGGAAGAGGAGTCTGCGCCATAGTGACGGCTTGTGTGGCGTTTGCTGCTGTTCATGCTCGTGCTTTTGCGTGGATTTTTCGGCGGTCGGTGTGAATAGCGGTGTGTGCGCATCGCTTGCAGTGCCATTGTTGCGGTCGGCGTCGCTCGACGCTGTGAACGTGCCGTACGCTCGCGCGCGATCGTCGAGCATGCGCTGTTCCGCCATGCGCGTCATTCCGTCGACGTTGTGATTGCGCTCGTTGAAAAGGTGTTTCCTCTATTTTGTCACTATTGGTAGTTGCTGATAGCACTGGCGTCGTCTCATGCTTGACTTTGTCCTTGGTGCACCCCAGCTTGACGCTACGCTGGCTGCTGTAGGAACTCGCATGTTCTTACCATTGACGGTGTTGCGTTCGACGCCATGGTCCAGTCAGCTCCGAGTCGTTTGGAGATCAGAGAGTTCATAGTGCGATGTCGAGCCCTTGATCAGAGGAACTGGAACGACCAACCGACTTCATCTCGGCGTGATTGCCACGCGCTGTACACGACACCCGCAGGCACTCGCGCCATGACAGTCTGCTCAAGTGGTTCGCTTGATCACGTTCACCGCAGCGCAAGCAATCGCAAACGCACGAGCTGAGAGCGTGGCATCTGTCGCGTCGTGTTGACCACTGCCGCACACAGCAGCCCAAGAGCTCTCTGGTGTCGCTCCTTTTCGCGCTATGATATCAAAGCGCACGCTGCAGTCGAGCGTCTGCTCGTGTACCAGAAGGCTCTGCCGACGTTTGCGACCAAAGCAACACGAGCGGCTTGGCTCGAGCCACACACTGACACACACACACACGCATCGCTTGACGACGACATCGCTCGCAATGCCACGATGCTCCGGATGCAGATGGCGCGCCAGCTGGAGTCGCCGGATCTCAATTCCTCGATGATTAAGTGCCTCTTGTCGTTCGGTGGAGCAGCGCTGGTGTGTGCTCTTTCTCAGTCTCTCGCGAGACTCTCGACCGATCGCTCGCCGCCTCGTATCACGCATCGCTCACTCGCAGCAGCGTCTGCAAACTCCCGCGCGTCCCGCACTCGCGCACCACCCGCCATTCCAACACGCGCCGCCTCGAGCGCACTCGCGACTCGTTCGCACACGACACGTTCGTCCGTCCGCACTCTTCGCAGCGATGCAGTTCAAGCTCCCAGTGCTCATTGCGCTCTCGCTCGGACTCACGACACCGCTCCTCGCTGCAGGTGACGGCGCCTCGGGTGCCAAGTGGGGCTACAAGACGCAAGACGACGTCAAGCTGCCACTGACAACGAAGAACCCAGCGCACCAGAGCGACAGTGCCAGCACTTCGACTGCTGAAGCGGTCTTGAGTCCTGCGAACTGGGGACAGAGCTACCCGACGTGCAACAGCAAGCGCCAGTCGCCAATCGACATCGTCGCGCCTGCGTCGCGGTGCAAAGTGAAGGAGCCGGCGCCGCTGTCGTTCTCGGGCGATTGCTCGTCGTACGGACTCAAGGCGTTCGAAGACACGTTCAAGTGGACCGCGACGAACACGACGTGCAAAGTGCACCGAGGCGACAGGACGTATGCGCTGCTGCAGTTCCACTTGCACATGCCGTCGGAGCACACGCTGAGCGGCAAGAGCTTGGATGCCGAAGCGCACTTTGTGCACCAAGAGGTCGGCGGCGACGAGCTCCTGGTCATCGGTATGTTCTTGAGCCAGACACACGACAGCAACACGCAGTCGCAGGACCAGCATCCGTGGCTCGACACAGTCTGGAACTCAGTCGCGAGCGTGAATGCAACAGTCCAAGTCGCGCACTCGTACGCCGACCTGTTGAGCGAGAAGATGCACGAAGGGAGCGTGTTCAACTACGCTGGGAGCCTCACGACGCCGCCGTGCACCGAGAGCGTCGACTGGTGGGTCCTCAAGACCCCGCTCTTTGCATCGAAGACCTCGCTCGAGACGTTCAAGTCGCAGCTCGCGACGCTCGAAGCGACTGACGGTGGCAACGGCGCGCGTCCAGTCCAGCCGCTCCATGGCCGTCAGATCACAGTGTACTGAGCGAGATGTCTGAAGCATCTCGAGCATCTCGTGAGTAAAAGCTGTACGAATGAATTGATAACAATCAGGCACTGTTGCGCTGGACCAGAGCTGCTAGAAGCAGTGTCGTCTGCTCATGGCTCCGCACAGCCTCTGCATGCTGGAGGTCCTGCTGGTGTAGACGCTCCTGATGCTGGAGCTCAGTCAGGCGCGCATGCTGTTGTTGTTGCAGGAGCTGCTCGCTGTGCTCCCAGCGCATCTGGTCTCGAGTGAGCTGGTTCTCGCTTGCGCGAGCACTCGCGAGCACCAAGAATGCTTGCTGGCTGTGCTGCAAGAGCACCACGAGCTGTAGTTGGTTCTGGGTCTGTTGCGCGTGCTGTTCGGCTTGCGCTTGACACTGTGCTGTCAGCTTCTGCACTGACGTCGTAGCACGCGCGTGGTGTTTCGCAGGTTGCTCTGTGCTCGGCTGGAGTGCGTACACCGCTTCAGCAAAAGCCGCATTCCACCGTAGAACCGAGCAGTTGAAGACAGGACCGGCTCGAAAGAGCAGCATGCTCTCTGTGTTTCGGCGCATGCCGCGCTCGGTGAAGTTCGCTGAACCTGTCACTACATACTGCTCGTCCACAAGCAGGTCCTAGTCATGTCGTCGTGGCGTTAGTGTGCGCACAGTGTTAGCAGTAGATGATCGGATCGGCAAGGCAGACACTGACCTTGACATGTAGCGTCGTCTTGGCGTAGACAAGAGTGACCTGCCGTGGGTACGCGTCGCGAAGCGCCTGCACTTGGGTTCGGTTGTCCTTGGACATGCGTCCATCTGCTAGAAGGTCGACTCGGAGGTACTTGTTCGCACGGAGCATTCGCATGATGTGCTGAGCGATCTGGCGTGGGAGGTCAGAGAGTGAGTGCGAGCGTGAATGCGACGAGAGTGAGTGCGCGCGCGCTTGTACCTCTTTGTGCGTGAAACAGAAGATGGCGATCCGTATGTGCCTGCGAGCGAGACTGATGATCTTCAGGAGAAGAGCGAGCGCTTCGTCACCAGTCAGCTCACCGCCGAGCCGATCTATCGCGCCGACGAACGACTCAAGTCGTGTGCTGCCTGTGGGCAGGAACTCGTGCCCCGGGGTCAGGTCCAGCGTTGGCGAGTCTGTACTTGGTACCGGCGACTCTGGTGGAGGTGGCGATGTTGTGGCGCGGAAGCGACGGGAGTGCGGTGCTTCTACAAGCGCTCGTGAGGCCGGTCTTGTGCGACCGGCTGCTAGACGTGCGAGGAACTGAGTGTGTGCGCGCACACAGGATTGCGCGTGCCCCCGCACTTGAGCAACAGACTTGTCGACGAACTTGGCCACGAGACGCCATGGTCCATACGGATGCTCTTTCAAACCGTCCAAGAACCGCTCGTGGTCCTCCTTGGACCAATATCGATCGCTCCGTCGCGTCGCCAGCTCGACGCGACGGACCTCGCTCTTGCTTGTCATCAGTCCTTCGCACAGATACGATACCGGCATCATCTTGGTGATCTTGCGAATGGTGAATGGCACGGTTCTCAGCAACGAGAATTAGTACAAATCGAAACAACCCGTTAATTATTCACGGAATAAGGGATTCGGGACTGGTACATTTTTCTACATCGGGATACAGGTATTTTTACACATTTTGACACTCGCTTTTACATATCTGTCGATATGTTGACATTCGTTTTCAGATATTCAAATATCTAAAATGTTTTTAATATTGCCTAATTCGCGCAGGAAGTTTGAAAAAGTGGACTTTGTGATACTATTACCCTCTATTTCATCACTACTACAATCACATGCGGATAGTGAATCCAAGTGTCGTGATTGCGAAGACTGTCAAAGACAAACAATCACCAGTCAACCAAGATGCTCGTGGCCGAAGTCGACGCTGCGGTCGGGACGCCAGCGCTCGTGCACGCGCTCAGTCTCATCAACGTGCTCTATGCGCGCGTTGCATCGGAGTCGCTTGCTGCGCTCGCACCAGTGACCCCAAGCGGCGTCTCGGCGGATGAGCTCGCGCTGAAGACTGCGCTGCTGAATACGCGAGCGATCGTTGGACCGTTCAAGAGCGACATGATGGAAGTCGCCGCGAGCTGGCTCGACCAAGGCGCGCAGCGAGTGCTCGTCGCGACCGACTCGAGCGACGACGCTGCGCTCGAGACGCTCGCAGTCGCAGTCTCGGAGCTCCCTGCGAGCCGTGTCGTGCTACGCATTCCAGTGTCCACGAGTGCGCTCGTGGCGTCCGAGCCAACTGAGCTCCAGAGCAAGCTCCAGCGCCTCGCGGCCACTGCGTCTGGCGCTGTGCTTGCGCTCGACGCGCCGCTGTCGGACGTTGCGGACGAGAGTGCGTTTGCGCCACTGCTCGCTGCGCTCCAGACCGTGCGCAAGGGACTCGACGAAGGCTTCTTCTTTGCCGTCGAAGGGCTCGTCGCGCCTGCGAGTGCGCTCGACCGCGCCGCGCTCGTGCCTCGCATCGCAGCGCTGCACCACAAGGGCGTCCACGTCGTGGCGCCAGCGCTCGCAGTCGTTGCTGACGATGCGCACCGCACACACTATGTCGACGCTGGCCGCGCGTTTGTCCAGTGCCTGCGATCGGACCGCCCGGACGGACTCTTCACGACTGTCGTGGCCGACGAAGCCGGCGTCGCGCTCGGACTCGTTTACTCGAGCGACGCGAGCGTGCTCGCAGCGATCGAGAGCGGCCGCGGCGTGTACTACTCGCGCTCGCGCCAAGGACTGTGGAAGAAGGGCGAGAGCAGCGGGAACGCGCAGACGCTCGTGCAACTCGACGTCGACTGCGACAGCGACGCGCTGCGCTTCACGGTCAAGCAGACCGGCGCGGGCTTTTGTCACCTGAACACGCGCACGTGCTGGGGCGACGCGCGCGGGCTGCAGCACCTGCAGGCGATGCTCGCGAGCCGCTTGGCCGACGCGCCCGAGGGCTCGTACACGAAGCGGCTGTTCAACGACCCGGAGCTGCTGCGCAACAAGCTCGTGGAGGAGGCGCAGGAGCTCGCGGAGGCTGAGACCGTGCCGGACGTCGCAGGCGAAGCCGCAGACGTCATGTACTTCGCGATGGTGCGCTGCATCGCAGCTGGCGCGACGCTCGAAGACGTTGAGGTGCGCACTCTTTATGTGATGTTTGCGCTGTCTTTGTGTGAAGTCGCGACGAAGAGCTCACTTGTTGTGCTCTGTGTGTGATGATGATCGACCAGAACGTGCTCGACAAGCGTGCGCTAAAGGTGAAGCGGCGACCTGGGAACGCCAAGGCGTACCGCATCGACGCCGCCGCAGCGATTCTCAACAAGACCGAGCAGTAGAGCGAGCGAGCGAGTCGTAGAGAGCAAGCGTGCGTAGCAAGCACAGACACACAGACGTCTTGACGACCAGAGCGAGGCGCTGGAGCAATGCGAATGGGAGGAAAGAGTGTGTAGTGTTGTTTGCTCGTTAGCACGCGCGCACGCGAGCGAGTGCGAGCAGCTCCGGCTCATCGGCGCTGCTGACGTGGACGCTCACTCGCATCCGCCGGCGACAGTCGCTCGCTCTACTTGACTGCGGATAGATGGACGGACGCAGCACTTTACTCGTCGTCCTCCTCCTCCTCCTCATCGTCGTCGTCGCTCTTGAACTGGCTCCAGTCGATGTGGTGGTACAGGCGCTGTGAATGACAACATGCATGAGCCATGGTCGATGGATGGATGGACCACCAGAATGGACCACCGAGCACAGTCGATAATGAGTGAGTGACGCTGTTGTGCGTGATGCAAGCCACAGCACGCAAGCAAGAACACAACGAGTACGTACGCCGCGGTTCGACGACTCCCAGATCGCGTTCGTGACCGAGCCGTAGACACCTTCAACGACGACGGCGGCGAGGAGGATCGTGCCGACGTACGTGACGTTGTTCTTCATGAAGATCTGGTACGCGCTCTCGAACGCGCCCGGGCCGTTGATCGACGAGCGCTTGGTCGACGCCATGCGGGCGCCCTTGACAGCGGCTTGGCGGAGCGTGCGGCTGAGCATGGTGATGATGGCTGTGGTGATCGGCGGCGTGCAGCAGGCGCGCGTGGTGGGGCAAGCAGTGTCGGCGGTCGGTCGCGTTTCTCGTCCTGAACGCGCTTGCTCGGAGCCGTGCGGCCACGAGTGGCCGAGGGGGAGGAAAAGCAAGTGATTGAAAACCTGCACAAATGCATGCGAATTGGTTCAGGTGCTTTGATCTATTTGCTGTTGTGAATGAACTGTTGAAATACGTACCCTGTTGAAAGCGATTCTGTGTGATGTAGTCCACACGACGTGTCGGCCCATTACACAGAAACGCTTGCTTATCAATCGGTTATTTACCACATACTTAAAACAACTATAATCGTTAATGTTTTGTTTAAAAGTGTGGAGCGCGCTACATGCAAGCCCAAACGCTTGAGACGGCCTTTCGTGCGAATCTAGATCACACTAGCATACAATCATCAAATGCAAGTGCGATCCACATTCCCAACTCCTTGGAACAAAACGGCGACCGCCAGTTCAAACGATTCCCCCTCGTTTTTCGGACTTTGGAGAAGAGCAAAACCCTAATTAGGGCACGACGAGAAGAAGAAGCTTGCGCTTGTGTGTGCTCGCTGGCTGTGTGCAACATGGCAACAACGAGCGCCGCCGCGACGACGATGGCGGACGCCTCTGCGCGCGCGTCGACCTCGCCGGTCGCTGCTGCAGCGTCTGCAACGACCGCCATCACGTCCACATCGTCGTCGTCGCCACTGCCACCGCACGTCACAACGCACGCGCTCGACGCGAAAGCGCTCATCGACGAGATCGTGCCGCCGTCCGACGTCTCGGCGTCGCCGCCGTCGTCCCCTCCCCATTGTCCAGCACACAGTCCGCTGTCGTCGCCGCATGCACATGCGATCGCTACTGCGTCGCCGCGCGGAACGCCGCCGCACACACCACCGCATGCAGCAGCAGCAGCCGTAGACACAAAGCCAGCAGCAGCAGCAGCAGCAACTGTCGCTGCAGAGATCGTTGACAGCCGCCGACCACGACTGAAAGTGGTCATCCCGCCCGTGCCGCCGTTCCTCCACGAAGTCGACAAGCGTATCGAGCGCGAGCACGCTCGCTTGATGCAGCTCAGCGGCGCGAGCGACAGCGCCACAGAGAACCAGCAGCAGCTCACAGACATCGTTGGCAACGAAGACGACGCCGCGTTCCGAACGCCCGAGAAGCAGCCGCAGCCGAAGCGCAAAGCGCGTTCAAGCGATGCCACAGATGAGAGCGAGCCGCTCCTGGTGTTCCACGAGAGCGAGTACCGCCGGAGCCAGATCACGCCGCCGCCATCGGAGCGCATGCTCGACTACAAGAACCCGCCACTGCCGCCGCGCAAAGCGAAGAAACGCCGACGGCTCGACCGCCCCGTGAACCCTGTGACTGGCCGCATGACGTTCACTGCGCTCCCGCGCCTCTCGCTCTCGTCCGAGACGAGCAGCACGACCGACTACTCGCAGTCATCGCCGCCGCGGCTCGACACGCCGCCGGGCTCACCCGACCGCATGGCGTCGGTCTTTCGCTCGCTCGCAGACGAGTTCGCTGCTGTGCAGGACACGCCGCCGCTGCGGACGCTGCGGGCGCCACCGCGGATCACGCGCGCGGCGCGGCAGTGTACGCCGCCGATCTCGAGTCGCACGCGGTCGGCGATCCAGACGCCGACGACGACGATGGTGCTGCGGTCGCGGCAGCTCAACCCGTCGAAGACCGCGTGATCGGTGTCTCTCATATTTAACGCGACGCGCGGGCGCGAGCCGTCGATCGAAGGCGCACGCGCGCAGCAGCAGAAGCCGACGAAGGTCGTCCATGAGATCGCTGCGAGCAGGTCCAGTCGAGCAGAGGGCGACGCAGAACATCTTGGAGTTTGTATACTGCTTGGAGCTGCAAATGCGCGCGCTTTCCAGCGATTTCAAATCTGTTCGTATTTCGTAAATATCATTATTCGTTTCGTACATTTCGGACCCGCATTTCTAAATTTCACGAAAGCGAATCGACTCGACCAGTGAACGACAGCAACGACAACAAGTATGAAGGTGCTGCTGATCAATGAAGGCGCGCTGAGCGACTACGAGGTGTTTGAGCTCATGAAGGAGCGCAAGGACAGCCGGCTGCACAAGTCCGCGAACGTCGCGTACGCCGAGCGCAACTGGATGGACCACAAAGTGCTCAAGTTCCTCTCGCAGACGCACTCCAAGTGCTCGCAGCTCGACGCCGAGAAGATCAAGACGTTCTTACGCGAAGTCGAGAAAGCGGCGATCCAGCTCACGCCGGCCGAGAAGCTGCAGTTCATCAACCACGTGCCCGTTGAGCTCGTGGACGTGCACCTCATCGTCGAAGACTGCGCGGGGCGGTTCTCGGAAGCGCAGATCGACGAGCTCATTCAGATCGTCGAGCAGACGCTCGCTCGCGCGCCGGACGGCGCCAATGGCGACAACACAACGGACGAGAGCGCCGAGCACGACGAGTGACGTAGAAGACACAATACTAGGAGCAGCCACCGCAAGCGCGCGAATGGGTAGATGATGCATGCATAGACCCACGAGCTGTCTGTCTGTGGCGACCAAGCGCGTCGATAGCAACGCACAGATTGTGACGAAGAAGAATTGCTATTGCGCTTAGCAACTGCGCTCACGGACCTACGCAGTGCTCGCGCGCGCTGCTTGCACAGCCGAGCGCGCCTCTGGGAACATCCCGACGTACTCTTGCGGCGAGAGGTACCGCACGCTGATCTGGCGCTGGTTGAACCACCGGCCGTGGAGGACCTTGGCAGCCTGCACGGCGCTCGAGACGCTGTCAAAGAGCACGTACACGAGCCCGCCGTCCTTCTCTTTCTCGACAAAGCTGTGGCGCACGGTGCCGTACGACGCGCACTCGTCTTCGACGTCCTGCTTGATCTCGACGTCCCAGTCCGGCGCGCCTGTGCGCCGCTCGTGCGCGACGTCAAACATGTTCTTGATCACGAAGCAGAACGACTCGGCGCCTTCGATCTGCAGCGACGCGAGCGCTGCAGCGCGCTCGGCGTACTGTGCGAGTGCAGGGTTCGCTGCTGCAGACACTGGCGCAGCGACGGATGTGGACGGCGCTGCAACCGTCGGGAACATGTCTTTGCTGCCTGCGAGCTTCGCCATGAGCGCCGAGCGCGACTGCGCAGTCATGTTGAGGCCGCCGGCGCCTTCGTCGTCTTCGAGCTTCCAGCTGTCGCCAGTGCCGTGGGCGTTGTGGTAGTGGCCGCCGCCGCCCGTGTGGTCGTTCACGTTCCCGAGGCGCAAGCGGTTGCCTGCGAGCTCGAGGCCGTTGCCCTTTGCGAGCGCAAAGTTCGCTTCGTCCGGCGCGCTGAACTGGATGAACCCAAAGCCGCGCGACTGGCCGAGCTCGTCGCGGTTGATCGTGACCGACAAGACCTCGCCGAACGCCTGGAAGACGCACCGCAGGTCGTCCTCTGTGATGTTCGCGTGCAAGTTGCCGCAGTAGATGCGACTTGCCGCAGAGAGCGACGCCGCAGCGCGACTTGCGCTAGCGTGACTTGAGCCTCCAGTGAGTGATGGTCCAGAAGTTGCTGCCGCTGTCGCTGCCGAGATGATGACCGAGTCTTTCTTCGCCGCAAAGTTCTTCTCGGCCTCGGACGCTTTGATGAGCAGCGGGAACGACTGGAACGGCGGGACGTGGCCGTTCAGCACGAGCGCCTTCGGGACGTCCTCAAGATTCGACATCTCGACGTACGCAAAGCCCTTCGACCGGTTCGTGAACTTGTCGCGGATCAGCAAGACGCGCTCGAGCTTCCCCAAAGCGCCGAAGAACTTCTCCAAGTCCCGCTCGCGCACTTTTTGTGTGAGCTGTCCGACAAATACCGTCCGGTGGTCGCGCGTGAGCTCCATGAGCTCGCGCTGCTTCGCACGCTCGGCACGCTCCGCGGACGTGCTGCGTGCGCGCGGCTCTCTGTCCGCCGACTTGCTCCGGCTCGCACGCGACTTGCGCGCACCGCTGCGGCTCCGACTGCGGCTCTTGCGCGACCGGCGCGAGTTCCGGTGCCGGTGCGACGACCGCGACCGCGAGCGTCGAGACGAGCGTCGTCGACCGCTCGATCTGGACCGCGAGCGCGAGTGGCGCCGGCGATCGCGGTCTCGTCGCCGACTGCTGCGGCGCTGTGAGCGAGAGCGCGATCTGCTGCGCGACGCAGGCGAGCGCGATCGGCGGCTCTTGCGGCTGTGGTGGTGCTTGTCGTCATTGTCATTGTCGTCGCGCATCGACTTGCTGTTGTCGTCGTGGTCTGTTCCAGCGGCATCGGCGCTGTCGTCTTTGGTCTGTCCAGTTGTTCATTCATTCATTCATTCACGTAAGGAGGTCGCACGAGTGGAGCTGTGAGTGTGTGTGATACAATCGATCTATCAATTCCGCGCAAACGACGGACGCACCATCTGCGCAGCGCGAATGCCTGCTTCGAGCAGCGAGTCAATGTCTTCGTCCGCCATGAGCAATAGAGAGAGAGATCGAGAGAGAGAGAGCAGACGACGACGACGACGACGGCGAGTCGCGGCGGTCAGGGGAGATTTCGAGCTCTTGCTGCTTTAGAGTTTGCCTGTTGTTGCTGGTGATGAACGCATTTTGGTGTGGCAAACACGAATGTGACGTGTCCCACACAATTGCAGTATTCTCGAATTGTATTGAGCATACTCAACGCAAGTCAAATCGCCCTCCACACACGTCACAATTGATCGCGAGAAGCACCAATATGACAAGCAAGATGGAGGAGCTCCGCGCCGCGGGCAACGCGCTCGTGAGCGCCAAGCAGTACGCCGAGGCGATCGCCAAGTACTCGGAAGGCCTCGACGCTGCAGCAGCCGACGCGTCGCTCGACGCCGCTGCAGTCGAGGCGCAGCGCGTGCTGCTCTGGAGCAACCGCGCGATGTGCCACTTGCAGCTCAATCAGTTCGACAGCGCGGCCGCCGACTGTAGCAAAGCGCTCGAGAAGGACCCAAAGAACGAGAAAGCGCGGTACCGCCGCGCGCAGGCGTTCGTCGGGCTCGGGAGCTTCGCGCCCGCGTTCTCGGACATTCGGCTCGTGCTGCAGCTGAATCCGTCGAACAAGGCGGCGATCGCACTCGCGCGCAAGATCAAAGACTCGGTGCAGGAGGACGTCCACGGGCTCCAGAAGGCGCTGGATGCGATCGCGAGCGGCGTCGAGAGCGGCTCGCAGGCGCTCGTGGCGCAGCAGCCAAAGACCGAAGAGGCGATCAAGTTCCTCGAGATGAAGTGCTTCTCGGACCTCGCAGGGCTCCCGAAGGAGCTCGAGAGCAAAGGCGGACTGCGCGTGCTCTGGCGCGTCGTCGAGCGCCTCCTTGCGCTGCACAGCGACAAAGATGCAGACGCAGTGATGCAGCGCGCAGTGCTCTCGCTGCTCTCGCACGTCGTCGCGCTGCTCGCAGTCGTCGCGTCCGCGTCGCTCGAGCTCGCGGCGCTCGTGTACGCGCACAGCGGCCCAGCGACGCTCCACCTCGTGCTCGAGCTGCTGCACGCGCAGGTCGCACTCGAGTACAGCAGCAGCAGTGACGCGTCGCTCGCGATGCCGCTCGCCGGCCGCAAAGCGATCGTGAAGCTCTGCGCGTTCGTGTTCAAGCACTTGATGCTCTCGACCGACGACGACGCGGAGCTCCGGCGCGTGCTCAGCGCGCTGCTCGACGGGCTCCGGAGCCAGGAGCTCGAGCTCCAGATCAGCGCGCTCGACGGCGTGCTCCACTTCCTCTCAGTCGCAGCTGTTGCGCCTGTGAGTGCTGGTCCGCTCGATGCTGACGCGTTGAGAGCCAAGACGACGCACTTTGCCACGCTCGCGCACGAACTCGGCGTCTTCTCGCTCTTCCACGCCAAGGCCGCGAGCGCGCTCGCTGTCCTGACGCCTGAGGCGCAAGGCGCGAAGAGCGTGCTGCTCAGTCGCCTCCCGCTCGTCTTCACGCAGTGCCTCGCGCGCTTTGAAGGCCAAGACGCGCTGCTCAAGACGCTCGTGCGCGAGCACTGCGTCGCGCCGGTCTTGGCTGCGACTGCGACCGACCGCGCGCAGCTCGACCGCGCCTCGGCGTCGTGCTTGCTGCTCTCGGCGCTCTTCCTCTCGAACGCCAAGCTCGCGCTCTGGGCCGTGCAGCAGACCGGGAACGACGGTACGCTCTTCCTCCTGCGGCTCCACGACTTCCTCGTCGCGTCTCGAACGTTCACGGACCCGCGCGCACGCACGCGCGAGCTCCAAGAGATCTGGGTCGACTGCGTCGCGAGCGTCTGCGGCGTCGAGCACGGCACCGGGTGCGTCCCACCAGCGCTGCGTGTCGAGATCGTCAAGATGCTCGCGTCCGCGATGGACAAGGACGACTTGGTCTTGAAAGCGAGCGCCTTGAGCATCCAAGTGAAGCTCGGGATCGTCGAGAAGACGCTCGAAGTCGAGAGCGTCGACGGGCAGCAGCTCCTCGACACGGTCTTTGACGTCCTCGAGCGCGCGCACGCGTTCGAGTCGGCGTCGAAAGACCGGCAGCAGCTCTACTGGAGCGGCGCGTCGCCGAAAGAGCGCGGCATCGAGGCGCTGTCGTACCTCATCACGCTCACGCCAGTCAAGAACGCGTTCGCCAAGCGCGCACGGGCGGTCACGAGCGTCTTCCAAGTCGACTTCCCAGTCGCCAAGGCGCTCGCGAGCGACCACCACAGCCACGTCGGCTTTCGCTCGAACGTGTACTACGGCATCGGGTACATCCTGCACCACGTCCTGACGTCCGAGGCGGCGCTCAAGAAGAAGCAGATGGACAACATGGACATGAGCGCCGAGCAGTACGAAGAGCTCCAGAAAGCGCTCAAGCAAAAGTCGGCGCTCGACGACGGCGACTCAACCGAGAGCGTCCACGCGCGCGTGCGCCACGTGCTCGCGTCCAAGGACGTGCTCGCGACGCTCGTGCAGCTGCTCAAGTACGCGACGACCAAGTCGCAGAACGTCGTTGAGATGGCGGCGCTGAGTGCGCTCCACGCCGCCGACGTGCCCGAGTTCCGCGGCAGTCTGGTCCAGAGCGGCGTGTTCCAAGCGCTCTTGCCGCTGTCGCTCCACAGCGCCGCGGTCGCCGCCGCGGACAAGAGCAAGAGCAAGTCGGCGCTCGGCAAGCAGCAGGCACACGGGAGTGCGATCTCGAACGCTGCGGGCCAGGCGATCGCCAAGATCCTCATCAGCACAAACCCGAACTTGGTCCCGTCCGCCGCGCTCTTCTCGTCCATTCGGCCGCTGCTCGACCTGTGCAAGGGCGAGACGCAGCTCCTGCAGTTCGAGGCGCTCATGGCGCTCACGAACATCGCGAGCGTCTCGGACGCGACGAAGCAGCGCATCGTGTCCGAGCCACAAGGTCTCGCGACGCTCCAGTACCTCCAGTTCTCAGAGCACGAGCTCGTGCGCCGCGCGGCGACTGAGGCGATTTGCAACCTCTTGCCGAACGAAGAGGTCGTCGACAAGGTCTTTCTGAACGATGAGAAGCTCCGACTGTGGCTCGCGTTCGCGTCGGTCGAGGAGGAAGAGGAGGACTTTGAGACTGCGCGCGCGGCCGGCGGTGCGCTCGCAATGGTCTCGCAAGTGCCGCAAGTGAGCTGGCTCTTGATGAAGCACGGCGGGCTCCAGACGTTCACGCGCGTGATCGAAGTCTCAAAGCACGACGAGTCGCTCCACCGCGCGTTCTTTGCGATGGAGAACATGCTCGCAGCGCTCTCGAGCAGCGCCGACGACGCCGAGAAAGCGGCCGACACCCAGGAGTTCCTTGCAGAAGTGAAGCGCCACCGCGCAGCGCTCGTGAAGCGCTTGAAAGAGCTTGTGCCGGCTGCGAACGTGCCGTCGACGCCAGTGCACGACGCCGCGCAGTCGCTCCTGAGCTCGTTGCTCAAGGCAGTAGCGTGAGCGGATGGACGACGGCCGTTGCTGTAGTTGTTAGTTGCGACAGTCCACTGCACGATACAAACAAACCGATAGGACACTGGAGGAGCTGAATGACAATGTACGTGGGAGTGTATCGTGAACATCCGCTACGAGCGCTAGTGATCGAGTTTGCTCGCAGACGGCGAGATCGCAGCGCCGTAGACCGTCACGACGCAGTAGATCGTGCTGTTCTCCCACAGGACGGTGCAGTAGCCGTCGAGCGTCGGGTCCCAGAAGCACGACGCAGCAGTGGACATGCCGGCGCCGGTCTTTTGCATGATCAAGCACGTCACGGCGTACTTGAACGGCTTGTTGAGGTTCTGGAGCCCCGTGAGCACCGCGGCGACGAGGGTGTTGGACCAGTCCATGACTTTCTTGCGGTTGTACACCGTGTCTTTCAGCGCCGCCTCGATCGCCTATAGGGCAGAGTGCGTGTGAGTGTGCTTGTGAGCGTCCAATGTTCACACGAAGCAGCATGTGGATATGCATACCGTCTTTGCGATCGGCAGGACATCTTCTTGGGAGAACTCGCTCTGTCGGTCATGTGCGCGCGTCAGTCCATCGGATCGCACTACGTCTGTGCATAGAGCGGTGTGACGCACCTCGGCCGAGTCCATCGCGCGAGTCTAGTTGACAGCACAGCACTTGCTCTCGCCTGCGTTCGTCGCGCTCGTGAACGTGAGCAGCAGCAGCGATGGTCAAGTTGTGTATGTCGAGGATATGTCGTGTGTCGTTTCGTAAAAACCTGTTGAACGACGTATTTACGTGCTGTCAACTCAAACATGATTAGTGCCTCAGAGGCATTATTGTCAACTCAAAGCAAAGTTGAAATTATGAAATATATCAAGTCTAAAGCAGTAATTTGTAGCTCATGTTTTCACGCACTCGCTTCTGAACGACCATTTTCGAGAAGCAGTCAAGCGCGCTGACACCTTCGCGCGCGTGTGACTGTGACTCGTGATTGCTCCACGGCGTCTCGACATCCACGCCAAGCAGCACCTACAACAGCTAGACACACACGATGAGTGACGACTCGATCGCCGTGCAGCGCCTGCGCCAGGAGCGCAAGAACTGGCGCCGCGACCACCCTGCGGGCTTCTGGGCTCGTCCAGTGTCGAGCGACGACGGCTCGCTGAACCTCATGGTGTGGCAAGCCGGCATCCCCGGCAAGGCCGGGACGGACTGGGAGGGTGGCGTGTACAAGATGTCGCTCACGTTCTCGGAGGACTACCCGAGCAAGCCGCCGCTCGTGAAGTTCGTGCCGCCGCTCTACCACCCGAACGTGTACCCGTCCGGCACGGTCTGCCTCAGTATCCTCAACGAAGACAAGGACTGGAAGCCGAGCGTGACGATCAAGCAGATCCTCAAGGGCGTGCAGGACTTACTAGACGCGCCGAACATGGGCGACCCGGCGCAGCGCGAGCCGTACATGGACCTGAAGAACGACCCGGAGTTATATAAGCGCAAGGTGCGACAGCTCGCGCTCAAGAACCGAGAAGCGTAGAGCAAGAGAGAGAGCGTATGCAGCAGATGCAGGCGTTCGTCACGAACGACGCGCGCGTGTGCTGCGCCAGTGGCGAATGAG
Source organism: Pythium guiyangense (assembly GCA_003730235.1). NCBI lineage: Eukaryota > Oomycota > Peronosporomycetes > Pythiales > Pythiaceae > Pythium > Pythium guiyangense. The sequence continues at coordinate 153,605 of QXDM01000014.1, forward strand.
AGTGAAGAGAGTTCGAGCACTGGCGTCTTGTGAGCTCATGGCATCCCACAGGAGCTGCTCGTATGTGTGAGGCGCTAGCAACAAGAGGGGGAGAGAGCGTGGAGCTGTATTGAGTGGCGCTGTGTGTGCCTCGTGTGCTGCGTCAAAGCGACCGACTGTCGGAGAGGCAGCAGCAGCAGAGATTCTGTAGGTGGGCATGGCGATCAGTCTACAAGTACTGCTGCTGCTGCTGGCGCCGGTGGCGAAGAGCGGCGCTAGTCCTTCTTGAGCTGGAAGACCTCCTTCGTCACGCCCGCGGCCGTGATCGTGAAGATCTCGACGCTGTCGCCTGTGTAAATATCTCTCTCGCCCGCCGTCACGAACGCGTCCTTCATGATCTCCTTCGTCTGTCATGCGTACGTGCGTGTGTGAGTCAGTCACCCCTGATAGCTCCACAAGCGCCACATACACAAGAGACAAGCGACGCACCTCCTGGATCGACAGCTCGTGCTTCGGGTCCGTTCGCGAGTTGTGCTCGACGAGGTTGTCGAGCAGCGGGATCATGAGCTGCTGGCCCGAGCCCTGCGCCGCGCGCGTGACCTTGTCGTACGACCCGATCGCGTCGTACGTGTACACGGCGCCCTTGCCTTCGTCGTCAATGCCGCAGAGGATGCAGAACGCGTAGTACGGGAAGAACCGGCGCGAGTAGAGCGTGTTCATGAGCAGCTGCGCCATGTTGCTCGTCGACGGCGCGGCGCCGTTGTCGTGCTCGTACATCTGCGCGCGGATCTTGAGCACGCCGCGGAGCTGGATCACGTCGTTGTGCGAGCCCGGCGACGCGAGGAGCGTCGTCGGCGTCAAGTGCGCGATCTTGGACTCATCGCGGCTGAGGATGCTGTAGCCCGTGCTCAAGCGCGTGTCGGCCGCGAGCACGACAAAGTCCTTGCCGGCGATCGCGAGCGTAGTGCCGCCGTTGAAGTCGTACGGCTGCCAGCTCGCGTGCTCGTGCGTCGAGGCCTGGACCGGGTCCGCGAGGTCGAGCGGCGCGTTGCCGGCCGTGGTCCACGCCACGGCCGTGGGCTTGCTGCTGCTGCTGCTGGAGGTCGTGCGCATCGTGTCGAGAGGATCGAGCGAGCGGAAGCGCTTCTTGCTTTGCTGCTTGCTTCTTTGGCTCGGTTTGCGATTCGAGGGGGAAAAGATCTTCTCTTTTGCGTACTTGGAGCGCACTTAAGTGTCACTACAAGTCATTCTTTTAGCGATACGTTCGAGCGAACTTACAGGTCACTACAAGTCATTCTTATGAGGTGACGTCACTAGCTGTCACTCTTTCGAGGGAAGGGAACACGTGGAACACTTGGAGCGAGCTGATGATCGCTCGATTGCTTCGCTCCATTCGCCAGTTCGCGCTCGATCGCCGCCGCTCGCATCTGCTGTTTGCTGCTGCGTGTGCATCTGCCAATCTTCGCTCGATCGACACGTGACAAAAGCCGCCACAATGGCCGCGAAGCAGTCTCCGATGCGCATGATGGTCATGCTGCCGCTCATGTTCCTCATGGGCAAAGTCGACTTTGAGAACGACATGATCCTGAACACCGCGCGCGCTGCGTTCTTGCTCGCGCAAGTCACGTCGCTCCTACTCGGGCTCTACATCAAGAAGCAGATCGAAGCGAAGAACGACCAGCGCAAGATCTTCGTGCCGGCGGTCAAGTCGCCGTTCGACCAGACGCCCAACTACGACGAAGTCACGGAGACGACGTACGCTGACCACGAGCTCGTGAAAGTGAACGAGTTCATCAAGCAGACGTGCATCGGCGCAGGCATCTCGTCGTTCATCCACTTTAAAATGGGCGTGAACCACGTCGTGCTCATCCAGGCGATCATGACGCCCATGAACCTCTACGACAACCAGCTCGTGCAGGCGTACGTCTTTGGCAAGCGCAACGGCCGACTGTGGGGCGAGCGTCTCGAAGGCGAGACGAACGAGCAAGCGGCGGCAGCGAACGGCATCACGCCAGACGCAGCTGCGCCAGCAGCGACGCCAGCGACAAAGAGCGCAAAGGCGGCGAAGCTCACGCCGTCGCAAGCGATTGCGAAAGTGTCGGGCGCTGGCGCGGACGCGGACTTTGACGAGCTCTGGGCCGCGGTCAAGAGCGCAGTGAACGCGAGCACGGAGGAGGACCAGTGGACCGCGCTCATGGTCGCGTGCGGCTCGCCGATCGACACGACCGAGTTCATTGAGAAGGTCATTGCTGCTGGCGCCGACGTGACCGCAGTCGACGGCGACGGCTGGAGCGCGCTGCACTGGAGCGCGTACCACGGCCGCCCCGAGGCTGCCGAGACGCTCCTCGAAGCGACGCCAGCGGCGAAGCTCAGTGCGCTGCTCGCGATCAAGGCGACGGACGGTCGCACGGCGAAGGAGGTCGCAAAGGCCGAAGGCAACGACGACGTTGTCGACGTGATCACCAAGTTTGCGGACGCCGCTGCGAGTGGTGACAGCAGCGCGGCGCCAGAGCTGCGCCAGCGCAAGCCCGTGTCGTCGGTCGAGGACGTCGACTAGTTGCAATCGCTTGTTAGATGCATGTGACTCCCCCACTCTGCCACTCGTGCGCTCTCGAATACACGTTTGCCAGCACTTGTTCATGTTGCTTGCTTGCTTGCTCAAGTTGTTGAGCGCCACTTGCTTGTAATGCTTGCTCAAGTTGCGCTTGCACTTGCTGTTGCTTGGACACAACTCGGTCCATAATCTATGCGAAGTGGTACGGTACACGACGCTTGACGAAACGCCTTCAAATGGCGCATAGTGATATCTGCAGTCGTCGTCGTCGACTTGCCGCAGCACTTGCGCTCGAGCACGTCCACGCGCACACGTGCTCTTGCAGACACACTACCAGACGCTAGCAACAGCACCTTGATCCGCGAGTAGCAGCATGGGCTTTGTCGGCTGGCCGCTCGGGCTCCTGCTCTCGGCCGTGTCGAGTATCTTTGGGATCCTCGGCAAGCTCTTCCTCAAACTCGCGCACAACCAGCGCGAGCGCGAGGAGGACGAAGAGGAGCGCGCGACCAAGACGCGGCAGTTCACAGCCGACGGCCGCGTCGCGACGCACTCGTCCAGGGTCTGGTATATGTACTTCTACGCCGGCCTCGTCTCGATGCTCGTGCTCAATCCAGCGCTCGGCGCCGTCGCGTACTGCTTCGCGACGCAGTCGCTGCTCGCACCGATGGCCGGGCTCACGATCGGCTGGAACACGCTCATGGGACCGATCCTACTCCCGCACGAGCGCCTCACGACGAACGACTTTGTCGGCGCGCTGCTCATCTTCACGGGCTGCGTGCTCGTTGGCGTCTCGGGCACGCACGACACGCCGCCACTGTCTGTCGCTGAGCTCACGCGGCGCTTCGTGTCGTTCCCGTTCCTGCTCTACGCCGTCGCGCTGCTCGCAGTCACGAGCTTTCTCGTGCACTACGCAAAGGAGGCGCTGCGGTACAACTGGTCGCGCACGAAAGCGCGCAGCGGCACGCCTGGACACAGCCGCACGCTCGAGCTCAGCTCGCTCGCACGCGTGTCGCTAAGCATCCTCTCGGGCGTCATGAGCGGCCAGCTCTTCTTCCTCGCCGCGACGATGAAGATCGTGCACGACGAGACCGCGGCAAAGGCGTTCGCGTACCCGATCCTGTACGTGTGCATCGTCGGCGCGATCTCCACGGCGCTGCTCGGGCTGTACTTGCTCAATGAAGCACTCAAGGTCGAGGACGCCGTCGTCGTGATCTACTTGTACGAAGCGAGCTACATCCTCGCCGGCGCGATCTCGGGCCTCTGCTTCTTTCGCGACATGATCCACCTCTCGGCGTGGCACTACGTCGTCTACGCGCTCAGTCTCGTGCTCATCCTCGTCGGCATCTACGTCGTCGCGAAGCGCACGAATCCACAGGCCGAAGACGAAGAGAACCTCCTACCACTGCTCGCAGCGCCGCCAGTTGACGGCTCGTCGGCCGACCGGATCTTCCGCAAAGCGTCGTACTACGCCGCGCGGCGGTCGTCGTCGCCAACGCGGCTGCTCAAGTTCTTTGAGGCCGACGCCGCGGAAGGCGCGAAGCGCGAGAAGCAAGCGCCCGTGCGCTCGTACAGTCTCGCGTAAGAGAAGGAGAGAGCGAAGATCCGACACTACGCTGTCACGTATACACTCGAGGCGCTTCGCTCATGCATTTCGATACAAACATACGAAGAGCTCAGTCAGTCGTCGTACGACGGGATCTGGCTGTAGTCGTAGCCCTTCCAGCCCTTGAAGCTCCCGTAGAGCTGGTACGACGCATAGCTCCCTGGAATGAACGCTAGAGCAGCAGTTGCAAGGCGTATAGTGCGTGAGTCTCGTGAGAGAGATGGCTGCTAGTGCTGTAGATTGACAGGAAGACGCACCAATGAGGCCGAGGATGAGGAACGAGAGACCGCGGTGCTCGCCGTCGAGCCCAATGCGCGTGCTCACGAAGATGAGCACCGAGCCGAGCGTAAAGAGACTCACAGCTGCCATGCCCGTGCGCACAGGGAACTTCTTCTTGCGCACGTCGTACTCCTTTGTGACCATAAGAAGACAGGTTCGACGCAGTCATATGATCCACAAGCGTCTGTCAGTCGATTGACGTTGATGCCAGTCGTGAGCGAGGCTCACACTTGACTGCAATTCGTACGCACCGGGACTGTGTAGCGCGACGGTTTGTTCGCAGTCGCGATGTTGTCAAAGTCGCGCGCATCGCCGCCGCGGGTGGCGCTGCGCTTAGTGAGCTCCATGTTGTTGCTGGTGTCCATGCTCATGTTGCTGCTTTGGTGGTGTCGTCGAAGTGCGAAGAGTCGAAACGAGGTTCCAAAGAAATTGCTCTTTTCAGTGCATTAAAAATACAAAACCCTGCCTCACTATTGGTCGCACAATATTTGGTAACAAGGTGCTAAAATTGGCATCAAGCACACTCAAACAGCAAATGGCTCAAAAGTAAGTGCGTCCCGAGCCATTTGCTGTTTGAAACACGTCGTTAGTAGCGTTGGGCTCAAAAGTAAGTGCGTTCCGAGCCATTTACTGTTTGAAAAATCTACTACCTGACTTTGGTCACACCGGATTTCTAACGTTTAGAAATCCGTTCCTTTTCCACACTTTGATTACTTTCGAGAGAGATCAGCTTGTGCTGTGATTACTCAAGAGAGGCTCCTACGTTTTCGACAAGTGTACCACTTTGTTCTTGACATCGACACCAATTTTCGACAAATGTACCGCACCTCGCTCACGTCCTTCGTGTGCGACTTCCTGCTCGTGACCGACTGCACAACAGCAGCAACTGCACTCTACGCGTACAGCTAGTTTGCTTGCTGTGATGCGCACAACAGCAACTCCATCGATGCAGACCACACAAGCAACAACAGCCGCTGCACGCGTGTGCGTCGAGTGTGGCGCTCCTGTGCCGCTGCTCGTGCGTGACTACGGCAAAGGCAACGTGCGCCTCGTGATCTGCAGCGCGTGCAACGAGGTCGCAGACAAGTACGTCGAGTACGAGAACGTGCTGCTCTTCCTCGAAGTCATGCTGCTCAAACCGCAAGTGTATCGCCACATCCTCTACAACTTGCCAGCGCCAATGCAGAACGTACGTTTGTTGCCATGGCTGTACTTGCTTGTTTGTTTGTTTGCAGCTTGCTTGCACTCGATAGTACCTAACCACTTGCTTCACTTGCTGCGTAACGTGCTTTGTGCGTGTATTGCAGCGCACGATCCTCAAGATGTTTGTGATCCTCGTGATGCTCGACATGAACGTGAAAGCGTACCTCGTGGACCGGAAAGAAGGCGTGGTATTCCGCTCTGAGTCCATGTACCAAGACACGGACGCGATCTCGGGCTTTCGTATCAGCCAGTTCTCGCTCCATCTCGTGCTCCTCGCACTGCTCGAGAACGTCGTGTACTTTGCGAGCGTCTTGGCGCTCATCTACGTCGATCCGTTCCGCCGCGGCTGGCGACAGACGCTCTTGGTCACGCAAGCGCCACAAGACGCAACTACAGCCGACACTAGCAACCGAGAAAGTTGCGACACGAACACCACCATTAGCAGCTACGACTTGAGTGCCGACGTGCTCACGAAGTTTGCCGGCACGCTGTGCATCTCGAGCTTTGGCAAGATGTTTGCGCTGCTCACAGTCATCTGGGAGTACCACTGGACGTTCATCCACATGATCGGCGCAGTGATCTTCTTCTCGAACGTCCTCGGGCTCCAGCTCTTCCTCGGCGACGGCGACCCAGCAACTGCGCGGTCGCTCCACGTCGCTGCGCTCGTCATTGCTGCGCTCGCGATTCGCTTTGGCACGCAGTTGCTGCTCTACGCACTCGGCAACTCGATCGTCTTCTATGTGTTTGCCTAGTCAATTAGCAAACAAGCGTGTGTTGTCAGTTGCTTGCTCTTGCTCTTGCTTGCTGGTTGCTTGTTGTTGGTATTGCCTAGCTTGCTGCATGCTTGCTCTTGCTTGTTGCATGCTCATGCAACTATTCTCGGCACATCGGCTTGTACCACACATGTACCACTCGCTCTTCACTGACACGACACAAGTTGCAACGACGACGTGCCACAAGCGCGAGCACGAGACGCCATGAGTGCCATGAGTGCTGTGGGACTGCCGCACGTCGCGTCGGCGCGGTCGTCGTCGAGTCGCGGGAGCTTGAGCTCTGCAGGCTCGAGCGCATCCACGAAGAGCAGCAGGAGCGACCGCAACCAGCGCATGCGAGTGCCGATTGCACCGAGAGGTGTCTCAACATTTGGTGCGGACGTAGAGAGTAGCGGCGGTGACAACGAGAGCGAAGACAACGGAACAGACGACGACGACGACGGTGAGTACGACGATCACGACCATGGCGAAGCAGACGACGACGAGGAAGAGCCTCAAGAAACGAGCGGCAGTGGCGGCGGTGGCCTTTGGGACGAAGTCGAGAGCTTCCTCAATCGTCCATCCCCAAGTCTCTCAGCACTTGCGAAGCCCGAGAAGAAAGCAGCGAGTGGCCACGTCTTACCGACGCTGCCGTCGACACAACAGCAGCGCGCGCACAGCAGCGCAGAGCCAGAGAGCTACAGTGCGTCGAATCGCGGTGTGAACCGACCAGCGCGGTCGCTCTACCAGTCTCCATCCACACTCACGTCATCGTCATCGTCCAGCAAGTCGTCAGGAGCGAAAGTGATCGACCCAAAGCTCCTGCAAGAGGCGTTTGCGTACGCGCAACAGGTCGCGCTCATGGACTTTGACGACGACGACCAGCAGAAGCAAGCGGACGTGATCAACGACCGCCACCGCTCGCTCGCACGGAGCGGCTCTCGGACATTCACGAGTGTCTCGACGTCGTCACTCACTGGCAAAGACGGACCTCGCGCGCCGCCGAGCCAAGCGGCTGGTGCCCGAAAGACGAGCACGTCGGCAACCAAGAGCGACGACACAAAGACCGTGACGGCAAAGAAGAAGAGCTCGAGTAGCAAAACGAGCGTCTACAGCTCTGGCGCCAAGCCCGTGAAGCGCAAGAGCGAGCGGCGAATCAAAGAGGCGATGCAGTGGGACCCGTCGAACGCTGCGAGTGCAAGTGACACAGCAGCGCCAGACGCAAGCGGCGGAGCGAGCCGTAAGCACATGGATCCACAGGTCATGCAGTCGCTCGTGAGCAACTTTCAGAACGGCACGACGCTCGATGAGCTGCGGAAAGAGCTCGCAGCGTCGCAACAGAGCATGGCGATGTCGCGCCAAGTGCTGCACGACGCCGCCAAGTCGTTCTTCCAGCCGACGCGCTGAGTGCGCGAGGCAGACGTCGGCCCGACTCGGATCTTCACACATGCGCTTGCAATCTCAACCCTTCATTTCGATCACGAACGTCTTGCCTTGACTTGTACCGTGTCATCTGTGCCATGGGAGTTAGATCGAGGCTAGTCTTCGAGACAGCTACTTCAGAGCATCTAGGCAGCGACTGACACAGAAGCTCCCAGCTTTGATCCAATGCGACTGTGCGCGCTACTCTCTCGAGGTCAAGAAGCACAGAAAGCTGTTGCTGCGCTCCGGTTCATGAGTACTGTGCCTCGAGCTTCACGAAGATGCTGATCATGATGAAGGGACTGGACACAAACCACTTGCCTGTACTATGTTGTCTGGTCAGTACAGATAGCGATAGTGATGAATCTGAGTTGATTCAAACTGTACATTGTCCGCTACAATATCCTATCGTTTCGCAAAACTTTGCAACGAGCAAACAGAACACACGAGCTCAACAAGCAGAACGACCGACCTCTTCTCCGCGCGCGTTGCCTCGATCGCCGCCGTCATGTGGTTCTCCAACTACCGCCAGAAGCTGCAGCTGCTGCTCATCGTCTTCTTCACGTTCGTCGCGTTCGGCGCAGCAGACGACGCGTGGATGCCGTGGGTACGTCCATTCCCACATATCGCGCGACGAGCAAGATCTTTCGCCTGCGTCTTGTCATGCTGCGAGTGCTCACGCATGTGACTCTCTTTGCGATGGGAACGTGACGCGTACAGGCGACGCTCGTGGTCTTTCTCGTCATGATCCTGCTCACGGACCTGCTCTTCCTCGACGCGTCGCAGTTCCAGTACAATCCCGACTACAAGGTGCGCTTCTTCGCTCGTACACACTCGTGTCCGTTGCGCATTGCTCACCTCCTGCGTCTCTCACTCCACGGGCAGAACTGGGCGCGATCTGTGGATCCAAAGTACTAGCGCGCTCGTCACTCGCGCTCTGATCGCCACACACTCGCCCACATGCGCACACGAACCAGCGCCTCGACGCCTGCGCTGCTATGTATTCGCTAGGAAGAGCGCGCTTGCTAAGCCACTGGCGGGTCGAATGCCATCGTCTCTCTCGCTCTCTTCCTCTTCTCCTAGTGCTCGCACAAGCTAAAGTAGCTCTCGTAGTCGCTCGGGTCTGGCGATTGGAGCGCCGAGCGCTCCGCCATGAGCTCCTCGCGCTTGCGCTTTGCGTCTTCGAGCGTCATCGTGTCGCCACTTGCCAAGTCTTTGACTGCGCGCTCGGCAAACTCAAAGAGCTGGAGCTGCTCGAGCAGCGGGCGCTGGACGTCGTCGACCCACGCGCGCTGCTGCGGCGGGACGACCGCAGTCGACGGCACCGCCTTCGCCGGATCCACGACGAAGAACGCGAGGATCTTGCGCACGCCGGGCGCCGTGGCGTCCGCGAGCTCGAACGGCTCGACCTTGTGCTGCACGCCGTTCGGAAACACGAGGCACCGGCCGTCGAGCGTCGCGACGGACCCGAGCGTCTGCGCGAGCAGGTCGTCGTTGAAGAGTCCGTACGTGACGGCGACGCCCGAGTCGTCCGACTGCTCGTACCAGGGCTCGCGCACGTTCACGCGGAACGCCAGGCGCGACTCTGTCACGTTCGCGCAGCCAAAGTAGTAGATCGCAGTCGCGACGATCTGCTCCGCGGCCGTGCCTTCGATGTGCCACGTCCCGCCGCCATACGTCCGCGCATCTGGCCGCAAGACGATCTCAGCGACCTTGACGATCACTTGGAGGCGCCGACCGCGGAGCGAGACCGACTGACCGGCTCCGAGCATCGAGGCCACAGCGCCAGACGCGAGGTCAGGCGAGAGCACCGGACGCTCGGCGTTAAAGTCCTCGGGCGAGTCCAGGTCCGGGTGGGGGAACGCCGCAGCTGCGGCGCCGAGCGTGCGCTCGAGGAGCGGCACGACGCGCGCAAAGACGCGCTCGAGTGTCGCGTACGTCGACGCAAAGCGCACGGGATGGAGATTGTTGACGTACGAGCGGATGCGGACCGAGCCGTCGTCGCGGACGTCGAACTCGGACGGGAGCCACTGGAAGCGCGACTTGCGTGCGCTCTCAGTCTGGAGCGCGTCCGGCACGAGCGCAGTGGCGCCGCCGATGATCGCGAGCATGTGCGCTGCGGGCGTCGCGAACGTCTCGAGCGCCACAGACGCAGCGAGCTGCTTCGTGACGCCAAACTCGCAGCAGAAGAGCGACGGGTGGACGACGTCCAGGACCTGCTCGTTCGTGTTCGGGTGCCAGTCCTTTGCGTCGTCCGGGACGTCTTCGAGGACTGCGACGTCCTGCGCGAGCTGCGCGGCGAGCGCAGGCGGAATGAGCTCGTCGCTGAGCCAGATGCCGGTGATGCCAGCAGGCGAGACGCGCACAGGCGCTTCGTCGGGTACGATGCGCACCTCGAGCTCGTCGCTCGTTGCGAGCGCGTCGAGCACGTGCACAATGTACGCCTCGACGCTCGCGAGCTCGTCCATGATCGCGGCGCAACGGTCACGGAGCTGCGCGAGGACGTCTGCGCGGCGCTCAGTGCCTCCGAGCGCCTCTGTGACTGCTTCAACCGTCGCGCCGCGCGCGCTCACGGCGAGGAAGAACGCGAGCGCGCGTGGCACGACTGAGGCGTCCGCGAGCAACTCGGCTGTCGTGATCGCAGGCTGTAGCGCGTCGCGCGTCCAGTCGGTCGGGGACATGGCGAGCACGCGCTCGCGTAAGATCGCGTGCGCTATGTACCAGACGACGAACACGTACGCGTTCGGCTCCTTCTCGTCGTCGTCTTCGTCCATGTCTTCGTCATAGTCGTCATCACTTTCATCGTCGCTCCCGTCGCCTTTTTCACGGGGCGGGTCGCGTGGCTCGCGCTCGCGCTGCACTGCGCAGCGCACGTGCTCGCACCACGCAGCAACTTGCGTCGTGGGGTCGTCGGACGCGAGCGCGTCTTCGAGACCGCCGATGCTCCAGAACTCACTCGGTCGCCACGCGAGGCTTTGCGTGAGTGTCTGGGCGACAAACTCGCGCCGGAGCTCGTCGAGCCACTTGGTTCGAATCGCTGCGTCCTGCCACTTGCGCTGCCACTGCGGCTTGCTGAGCACGGCCGTGAGCGAGCGCTTGAGCGTGAGCTCCAGCAGCGTGAACGCCGGGACCTTCACCGCGCGCTCCATCCTCACTAGCGTCATGAAGCGACGTGACAAGATCGGTGTGCCGTACTGTGCGCATCCACTTAAGTACGGCAACTTCGGACTTCACTATGATACACGCTCACGGTCGCTTACTACCGGCGCTGCTCGTTCCAGTCGACGCCAATGACCATCGCGTAGTAGCGCGCAAAGACGAGTGCAGCAAACATGAGCGCGTCGATGCGGTCGAGCACGCCGCCGTGGCCGGGAATGAGCTTCCCCGAGTCTTTCACACCGGCAGCGCGCTTCAAGAGGCTCTCAAACAAGTCGCCGAGGCGCCCGACGACGACGCCCAAGACAGTGAACGCGACCTTCGTGCCGGTCGAGCCCGGGACGCTGAGCAAGTGTGACGCGATCATCATCGCTGCGACGCCAAAGACAATCGCACCGAGCGTGCCTTCGTAGTCCTTGTTCTTCGAGAGGTGCGCCGCGAGCGGGTTGTACTTGGGGTACGCGAGGCCCGCGAGGACTTTGCCCGTGAGGTACGCGCCCGTGTCCGAGGCCCAGACGACGTACAAGAGCGCGATGAGGAGCTTGCGGTAGAGCGTCTTCTTGTCGTCGTCGACGAACGCGACGAGGACTGAGAGGCTCCCGATGATGTAGACGTACCCGAGCATGTCGAGGAGGAAGAGCACGAACGCGTGCGGCCCCGAGCGACTCGTGGCGAAGCGGAAGCAGAGCACGACGACGGCGCCGGAGAGGAAGACTTGCGCCGGCTCGACCGAGAGGCCGCAGCTGAACTGGTTGATCGGACAGATCGTCGAGTGCATCGTGAGGATCGTGAACACGGCGTTCTCGACGAACCCGATGACTGCGTAGCGCCAGTTGGGCGAGTAGCACGCGCAGAGCGCGGCGACAAAGTCCGTCGTGACGGTGTAGAACACGCGCGACTCGTAGAACTCGGTCGACTGGAGCTGCGGAATGAGACTCGCGCTCGTGAGGAACACGAGCGACGCCACAGCGCTCAGACAAGCGGACACGACGGCCGCTGCGAGCCACGTCTGGCCACAGAACCAGTGCTTTGCGAGTCCTGTGACAGCGCACTCTGCCAGCTGCGCCTCGAGGCCTCGAAAGGCCTGTGCGTCGATGTCCACGTCGCTGTCATCGTTGCTACTCGCGCTGCTGCGTCCTGCAACGTCAGGGTCGATTGGCATCCACGGCGCGCTTCGGTCTGTCGACTGCAGCGGCTGGAGCAACGCGCGGTCGCGCAAGACGCTTGGGCTCTCGCTCACGCGAACGTGGCTGCGGCTCGCGCGCGCGTCGTGCTCGCCGGTCGCACTGTCGTTGCTCCGCGTGCTGTGCGGCGACGTCGCGCTCTCGTTGCGCTCGCCGACGCTCGATGCGACGTCGTCGCCAGCGCGCTCGAACGCGTCGAGCTTTGTGACAATGCGCAGCTGGATGCGGTTCGCAATGCACGCGTACTCGTACGAGCACGCGCTCGTCATGAAGCTGCACACAGTCGCTGTGGCGAATGCAGGCGACTGCCAGATGAAGATCGTCACAAGCGGCGCGAGGATCGCTGCCGAGACGCAGCGCTGCACTGCGTTGAGCTGGAAGAATGCGAGGAGCTTGTTTGGACGGCGAGCGGCGGCTGACTGCGTGGCTGAAGGCGCGACGACGACAGCGTCTGCGGTCCCAACGCCATCGATCAACGTCGGTCGCAGTCCGTCTCCGCTCGATCGTTCCTGCAAGTACGGGAAGCTCGCGCTCGGCGACCAGCGCTCGCTGCTGCATGCTAGGATCTCGGAGCTGCTTGTCGTGAGACTGGGATCGCCAGACGTCGTGCCGACCATTGTCGCTGCTTCTTGTTCATGCACACACTTGACACTTGCTGAAGGAGCAAAAGTCGTATCGGTGCGCGAAAACACAAAATTAGCCAAACTATATTTATTAACTACGTATATATAACCATAGGATCACCTTATTACAGAAACGACATCATAGTTCACCCTACTGTTGAGTGGTGTTCTACATCAAACCCTGTCATCGTTCACCCAATTGTTGTGAGGTGTTCTCTCTAGCACAAAGGAGAGACATGGCTGGGTGCTGGCTTGAGAACCTGCAGAGTGAGCCCGTTGAGTGAAAGCCTGCCCAGCAACTCCGGGACATACTTAAACTCCTCGGCTGCCAATCCCCTCGGCTGCCACGCTTCATTTGCACACAAAGATCCATATAGTTGAACGCAGTACACGTGCAACCTGGGCTCACACTGATCTGTCGGGACATGTGCAGTTCACATCTCTGTGACATCTTCAACCAACATCGAATCATAGATAATGAAAGATGCAGAACGAGTCGTCATCGTTCGTGTGAAAGACACCATCGCAGACGTGCGAGGTGCATTGAGAAGTGAGCATAGCTCGTAAGCGCTGCGGTGCTCCACTTAATACATATCGCAGATGTGATCCTGTTCGTTTTGCCTTGACACAGAACCGTATCGAGCCTCTTGTGCAGAAGTGCTGCAGTATTGGAGTAGTCGACAACCAGGTCATGTAGCCAGTTGGCTGCAGACAAGAGTTTTCACACGTCACCCGCGTTTGCTGGAGGTGGCAGCGATGTGCAAGGCTAGCTGGGTCGTGCCGAACCCTGGTGCACCAAGAACTTTGCCACACCAATAATCTTCACGACATAATAGAATACTCTTAGTCTTGCTGGGCTTGAGACCGTGCGAGAACGCGATCTTAAAGAACTGGCGTAAACCGAAGGTGAGATGGTCACGAGCCGCCACAAAGATGATGACGACGTCGATCCAAATCAGGACACTCGCAAAGTACATGATGCCGTAGACGACCTGCATTTAGTTCTGGAAGTGAACTACCAATTCGGTAGCGCCGTGAAGTATTCTTCAAGTTCGATGTGAACTGCGACCATACTCGCTTCAGTCGCCATGTTTGCTCCAGTGAGCATGTGTGTGCGCAGTCGCCTGTGGTCGACGAGAAGCCTCTAGGTAAAAATCCCGCGATATAGCGTATTTTCATCGCCCGAATGGCGTCAACAAAAATGAGATCGATGCACGATTGCATTTATTTTATTATCGATACCAGAATCAATCAGTTTTTGGACTGGGCTTATATTTCTTCCTTACGCAGACTTGATTAACCAACCGATGGACGCATCGGTGTAAGTGGAAATAAGACTGGCGCATCATACGTTGAGCAGCTGCTGACCGCTGGTGTATGAGTGTTTCCTAACCCTGAAAAGAGGCTGCGATGCAGTCATTTTGACATCAGTATCTGCGTTGAGCTGGCCCCTCATGACCTCTGAAAGCTAGCCGAATCTAACATCGGCGCTTGGTTAATCGTACGGCATGATCTGGTACTGAGCGCGTCAGAGCGCATCGCGGCTTCACTCGCAGCTGCCAACGCAGCTGCTCAGTTTGCGACCGCCGCGCTCATCTCCCCTCGCGCTCACGCTCACGCTCGCCCGCTCTACATGTGTAGGTCTCTGTATGCAGTCCGCTTTCACTAGCTAGCTTTGCTCGCGGCAGCCCGACGGCTGCCGCTTCGATCAATCCAGTTGTGAATCTGCCTCCCCACGAGCACTCGCGACGCCGACCACGGGCGTCGCTCTCGCACACTCAGATCACGGTACTCGTTTGCTGTCACGATTTAGGTGTTTTGCTTGTACCTGCCTTCTGCGCGTGAGGCTTTGTGCAGGTCGGGAAGTCACTTCATAGGTCATCAAGGACTAGTCTCCATGCCCAATGTATAGTAGGATATATTGATTTCTTCAGCGCATACAGCGTCTCGCTTTACTGTCGCTGACATCTCAATGGGAACCAACAAGTTTTATAGATTGGAAGTAGCCCGCGCTGTCATCTCCTGAAGCAAGGAACGCGCTACTCGGTTCATGGGCTGATCACTTCTCCTTGTGTTCATTTCGAAGTTGCTTGTGACATATACTATTTGGTACTTTGTCAAATCGCAACAATAGCAACTGAAACTATTTTGAGACATGTTTGATAAATATGATAGTGATAAAACCTAGGAGTATCCTCTAAACTAACATCAATAGTGATGAAATCGAGTATTACCCTTCAAGGTCGTGACTCTTCACGCCAGCCGCTCAGTCGTGCACACGTCGAACGTCGAAGCAAGCGGCGATCTTGAGCACCACCCACTCGCGCTCTCGCCAAGTTCCGCGCATCGACGACGACACTTTCGCTTGCCTGTCATGAGCGCTGCCAACGCTTCGACGTTCTCTCCGGCGACGACGCCGTCCACACTGACCCGCGAGCAGCGAGTCGCGCGCTTTGTCGACGACGACCTCACGACATTCGCCATGGCGTCGGCTGCAAACGCCGCGCTGTTCTGCGCAAAGGAGTTCTTCAGCGCGCAGGCGCCGCACCGACTGCGCCAAGCGCTCGTGCGCACGCGCGGAGTGCTGCCAGTGGTTGCGTTTGCGTCAGCGCTCGGCGTCGCAGGCATGAAGCTCTCGATCGCGGTGGTCACGCATACGCGCGAAGACTACACGCGCAGCAGTGTGTTGCTGGCGTTCCCAGTCGCTGGCGCGCTCTTGCGCATGCACGGCGGTCCGCGCGCAATGGCAGTCGGCGCGCTCGGCTTTGGCGCGCTCGGCTACGGTGCCGACCAGCTCTTTGCGCAGTGGCACCGGCGCAACGCGAGCTTGGAGGACGCTGCGATGGCAGCGCAGCGCCGCGAACGCGCTGAGCTCGTTCACTTTAGCGACGACCAGCACCAGCACCATCACCACTACTTTGTGCACCACCACCACCGCCACGATGCGATGCACTTGGAGTCGCTGCACGCGAACGCGCACTTGTTTGAGGCGAACACAGCGCGCGAGTGAGTGCGTGCGTGCGTGCGTGCTGCCCTTGTACATCAGCTCAAATGGCTCCTGCGATCGTAGGAACGAACGAATGAATGAATGAATGAATAGACGCTTCTCTCTCTCTTTCGCTCCTGCTGGTCGCAAGCAAGCGCGTGTTGTCAAATGCCTACTCGATGTGCGCGCGCGTGCGTGGTGTATCGAGCGAGCGAGCGAGTGTATCGAGTCAGTTGAAAGGCTGGGAATCGCAATTAGCTAGAAAGAACGTGACTAGAACGAAGTATACTTGCAGCAGGAATAATTTTGAATGGCTGAGTGCTCCCATTCCAGCTGGTACACGCTTTCCCGAGCCGCAAGCAAGCGCAAGGAGCTGGCGGGGTAGAAGACAGCGACGCAGGAGCTGTACGAGACGCCACTTCTTCCTCCTCGTCCGCTGCGAGTGCGAGTGCGAGTGCGAGCGCCTGCCTATTTATTCGTGCGCACCTACACATTCTGTCGGCACGAGTGCGCGCGATGGCGACGACTGCGCGCGCCAAGTCGGTCTCGATCGCGCCGTCGATGCTGTTCAACATCGAGGAAGACCAGGACTCGATCCCGATCGAGTCGTCCCCGAGCGCGATCTCGCACACGCTGCGCACGCTCTCGAGTCCGCCGCGCAAAGCGAGCAAAGCGCTGTCGACGTCGTCGTCGTCGTCGCGGCCTGGCGCCGTCAGCAACGCCACGACAGTGCAGTCGAACGACGACTACAACGACAGCCGAGGCGCGTTCCTGCGACAGCGCCGCCGTGCGCGCTCGCGCAAGCCGAGTATTTACGCGACGTGGACGTTTTGCGGCCTCGGGCTCTCGAACGCCGCGCTGCGGCTCATCACATCGGCCGTCACGATCCCAGCGATCGTCGTTGGCTTGGTCCTGACGCCGCGCCTCGCGCTCGCGAGCTTCTGCGCGACGCTCGTGTGCGTCGGCGCGTACGAGTTCGCGTGGCTCGCGTTTCGCATCCACCACCAGCTCCTCACGACGTACAACTACTACGAGCGCAAAGCCACGAGCAGCAGCAGTGACAACGCGCAGCCAGACGGCGCGTTCCCGTTCCAGAGCTTCGTGTCCGAGACGACGCAGACGACGATGTCGTTCAGCACCGGCAACTTCAGCTTCTACACGCAGAACGAGCGCGACTCGTTCGAAGAGCCCGTGCGCCTCGCAGACGCAGACGCCAACGGCGGCGCGTGCGCTCCAACTGGCACGTCGCCGTCGTGTGACGCACCGCTCGACGAGCGCTCAGCTGACCTCCTCGTGTCTATCGCTGCGTCGTGCTTTGGCGGCCGCGTCGTGGTCGCTCGCGTCGCGCTCGCAGTCCCGATCGCCGCGCTCTGGTCGCTCGCGATGCACTATCTGTATGCGTCCACGAGGTTCCCAGTCGCCGCGGTGCCGCAGGCATTCGTGGACTTCCCGTACTTCTTCTGGGCCGTGAACGCGCTCGCTGCGGTCTGCGCACTCGCAGCGCCGACAGTGCCAGCGGCGCTCTCGCTCGCGCTCCAGAAAGAGCTCTTCATCGTGCTGCTGCTCAACAGCGCCAACTGTCCGCTCTCATCCGGCGCGTGCGAAGCTGCGCGACCGACGCTCTCGCCGCTCCAGACGCTCATGCTCGGCGTCTTACTGCTGCTGCTCCTGCGCAGCGCCGTCGCGACGAACCCAGCGGATCTCGTGATCGCGTTCACGCTCGACGCGCTCGGGTTTGTGTACGTCGTCGGGACGCTCGCAGTGCTCGCTGCAGTCGTCGACACGAGCGACGCGGCCGGCTCCGTGTTTGTGAATGTCCTGCTGCTGCTGCTGAGCGTCGTGTGGACCGCAGAGCTCGCGGGGTACGTCTGCGACGCCGTGATGTACCACTTCCGCATCCACCACGCGCAGCTCTTTCCGCAGTGGCTCGCGCTCAAGTTCGACGTTGAAGCCGCGATCTGCTCGGTCGGTATCGGCATCGCAGCGATGCTCATTGGCTGCGAGCTGTTGCGCGTCCCCGGCGTGCTGCACGCGAAAGTCGCCTGCGCGCTCCTCGCAGTGCTCTCGGGTCGCCTCGGTCGCCTCTTTCTCTCGCTCATGAAGAAAGCTGCCGGCGTGCGCTGGTCGAGCTGCTTGCTCCCCGGCTACGGCGGTGTCCTCGATGCCGTCAGCATGCTCCTCTTCGCGTCGCTCGTCTTTGCGCAGTACTTTGTCTACGTCGGTACGCTCGTGGACGCTGCCGTGCGCCGTCAAGAGGACGCAGCGCAGCCGCACGGGACGACCGTGAACTTCGCGACGCAGTTCGCAGGACTCTGAGCGAGCCACTCTCTCTCTGCTAATTTATCTACCAGTGTTGTGTTTGTCCATGAACATGCTGTGCGTCCTCATGGCCAAGTTGACAGGCCTCCTCTCGTAGTTGAGATCAAAGTCCATCAAGTCGATTCTCAAACCTGAGCACCAGCATCTTGAAGCCTTGAAGCGACACACTGCTCGCACACTGCTCGACACTTGACCATCATGACATGAGCACCAACCTTTCAAATGAGTACAATTATGTATATTTAAAAGTCCGAAATATCTTAGCTCGAGAAAGGAGGTTTTACACATTCTAAAACAAACAAAGAAAGAACTTTGTATAATGTGCAATCTATTTTGTTTTTAACCGTTTGAAAAAATCTTTTCATTTTAAAATGACTCTTGTAGAATGTACATTTGAACATTTGTTTAAATGTACTTGATTCTGCTGATCTGGATGAAATAGACACTTCATAGTTTAAACCAATCATTGAAAAAGGCATTGCGAAAGAACACACTACGTTTCGCAATGTTTTGTTCTGAAAATTGCTTGTTTCTACGTGCACTGAGCCATGAGGACTAACATTTTCACTATCGCGTTTTGTCAACAGTTGCTCAGTTTTACCTAAAAAAATTCTATCCACTTTTGAGAATCTGAGAGTTTACAGTCTCTCGATTTCGATACCAAAGGTCCGATTTACTGTTTGAAGCTCGGACATCGTAATTCGGAGCGAATTACGAAGTCTGGTGGTTTCCAAACGAATTAGCTATAGCTCGAAAGCCTCGGATTTTGCATCATCCCATGAGACACAACATGTGCGGTGTGCTGTTCAGTTTGATCGCCGTAACTAGTGCGACCTGCGATCTTTTATCGCCGGGTTTTCCTATTGCGTTCACGACTCGAGATGCTGATGGACGATGGTGCGGATGATTGTTGCTTACCTGTGCAACTTGATCGCCGTGAATAGTGAGACCTGCGCTTTTTTATCGCCGGGTTTTACTATTTGAGGTTTCCTATCGCACACCTTTTCGAGCCATTTGCTGTTTGAAAGTGAGCGCCCATAAGCAAATCTTGCTCATGGGCGCGCACTTTCAAACCCAAAATCGCGCATAACTCCTTGTTTTTGTATGCAGCTGTGCGAATCTCGGCTCAAAATGTGTGCGCAAGTCGTGTTTCGCAATCATTTGTTCACGTAAATAGAATCGACCTCGAAAATGGGAAAACGCTCTAAGATATGTGTGAGTAGTTATTGAAGTGAACAACTGTACTTTTGTACTTGTTTTTTGTTTAAAAAAAATAATTACTTCGCAGCACCGATAACCTCTCAAAGGTTTTTTGATATTGCAGGTGTATAACTTGTGGCAAGGGAAATGCTTTTGACTTCCAGGTAGAAACGAAATGAGCAGACCTGGTAGTCGCACAACGTCACGACAGCCGATCGCTTGCTGTTGCTTGCGTGCGCAACGCCTGGTCAACGCTCGATCTGCTTGATCTCCAGACGGCGGCGATCCTCTGATGCACAACATGCACCTCTTCTACTGCCGTCGCACGCCACACGACAGCGCGCTTCAAAGGCTCTCACTTCTGTCTCTCTGGCAGCAGCACTCGGCATACTCTGGTTGCTTACGCGCGATCGGTCGGCCGATCAGTCGTCGTCGTCGCCGCCGTCGGCCACTCGCCAAGCTCTCGCCGACCGCACACTCACCTCTCGCACTGACAGTGCGCGATCGCTGCCTGCCAGTCCGTCGCTCGTGTCTCTAGCTCGCTGCCAACTCCAACGTCGCTAGCATGCTCGTCCTCCCGCCGATCTCCGTGACGTCGGTCGTCACGACCTTGGCTGCAGTCGCGCTCTCGGCCATTGTGCTCGCGATCGCCAACTCGGTGCGCCTCAAGATGCGCGCTGAGCGGCTCTTGGCGCCTGTACCAGGTCCCAAGGGCCACTTTCTCCTCGGGTTCATCCCCGAGGAGCTCATGAACCTCCACCGCATCTACGACTTCAAGGTCCGTCCTTGCCGTGACCCTTGTGTCGATAGTGCGTACGTGCGCGCTCGATGCCTACCAAACGACTCACGCGAATGCATCGGTCGCGTCTCGTCACGTCTGGCGCTTGTGTCTGCAACGACAGGAGGACCTCATGCACCAGTACGGCGGTCGCACCAAGATCCCATGGAACCTCTTCAACAGCAACATGCTCTTGGTACGTCCTCATACATCAACAGATCCATCTGCCTCTCGCCACTGTGCGAGCGACTCGACAACGCTCACGTACCTCGAGTCCTGGACGTTTGCTCACTCACTCACGCGCTCTCTTTGATCCTGACCCCTCGCACACACACAGCTCGCAGACCCAGCGGACGTCGAGCACATGCTCTCGAAGAACGTGAACAACTGGATCAAGTCGGACCACTTCATCGCGTCCGTGAACGAGGTCTTTGGCAAGTCCATGATCGGGTTCAACCACGCGCACTCGGCCGACGGCGGCGCGCGGTACCGCGTCGTGCGCAAGCTCATTGCGCGCGTGTTCACGACGAGTAACTTTAAGAAGTTCACGGAAGGGATCTTCACCAAGTACGCGCAGACGATCGTCGAGCTCATCAAGCAGCAGCACGGCAAGGTCGACATGCACATCCTCGCGAGCCAGTTCACGCTCCAGACGACGTTCGACATTGTCTGCGGCGTGCCGCTCTCGAGCTTTGACGAGGGTCTCGGACTCAAGTTCATCAAGAGCATGGACTACGTCTTCGCGAGCGTCGTGAACCGGTTCATCGTGCAGCCGTACTTCCGGTACTTCTGGTGGTGCATGCCGAGCGAGTACCGGCTCCGGCGCGAGGCCAAGGTCATGATCGACCTCGTCGACCGCATCGTCAGCGACCGCATGCGCGTGAGCGAAGAGGACCTCGCCGACCGCTTCGACGGCCTCTCGCTCCTGATCAAGAAGTCGCACGAGCTCGAAGCTGCAGACAAGTCGATCCTGGATCCGTCGACGATCCGCTCGCAGCTCCTGTCGCTCATCTTTGCCGGTCGCGACACGACGGCGTCGACGCTTGTGCATGCGTTCTACTCGCTCGCACGGTACCCAGAAGAGCAGGACAAGATCTTGAACGAGCTCAAGGGCGTCGACACGAACGCACTCACGTACGACGACGTCAAGAACCTCCGGTACCTCGACGCGTTTGTGTGGGAGACGCTGCGGCTGTACCCTGCAGTGCCGCTGAACGTCAAGACAGCAGCGGAAGACGACGTCTTGCCAGACGGCACGTTCGTCCCAGCAGGCACCGATGCAGTGTACTGTGCGTATTACATGGGCCGCAACCAGCCAGAGATCTGGGGCGAGGACCAGCTCGTGTTCCGCCCCGAGCGGTGGCTGAGCATGAAGAAGAAGCCGAGTGCGTACGAGTTCCCAGTCTTCCAAGCTGGTCCGCGCATCTGCATGGGCATGAACATGGCGCTGCTCGAAGCGAAGCTCTTCATTGCGATCCTCTTGCGCGAGTTTCACGTGAAGATCCAGGACGGCGAGCAGGTCGACGGACGTACGTACGTCTTTGGCACGACGCTCGATATGCTCGGCGGCCTGCCGCTGCAGCTCACGCCGCGCGGAGCACCGGTCGCTGCTGCGTTCTAAGTGGGTGAGTAGTATGTGTGAATATGATGGAACTCTATCAAAAAGTCTGCTATCGACTTCAATCTGCAGTTCCTCGGAGGTCTATGATAGTGAAGATGCTCTTCTAGTACGCGCTCGCAGTGTGTGGCGTGAGCTGGAGCAGCAAGCCGTCCTTCATGACCATGGTCGCGCTGAAGACGTAGGCGCGGTCGTCCACTTGCGCGCCGTCCTGGAGCTTCACATGGAAGCGCTCGAGCAGGACTGCGAGGAGGATCTTCGTCTCCAGGAGCGCCATGTTCATGCCTGGACAGATGAGCGGCCCTGCTTGGAAGACTGGGAACTCGTACGCGCTCGGGCATGTCTTCATCTCGAGTCAGCGCTCGGGGCGGAAGACGTCGCGGTCGTCGCCAAAGAATGGGTTGTGTCGTCCCATGTACCACGACGAGAAGAAGATCGTCGTGACTGCAGGAATGAACGTGCCGTCCGGCAAGTGGTCGTCGTCCACTGCCTCGCGCTGGTTCATTGGTACAGTCGGGTCCAGTCGCATCGTCTCCCACACGACGGCGTCGAGGTACGAGAGGCTTTTGATACTGTCGAACGTCCCTGCACCGGCTTTGAGCGTCTGGAGCTCTTCGTAGAGCTTCTGCTGCACTTCGGGGTACTGGATGAGTGTGTAGAGTGTGTACGTGACAGTCGACGAGGTCGAGTCCCAACCGGTCGAGTTGATCGTCAAGAAGATCGAGCGGAGCGTGTCGAGGTCGAGCACAGTCACGCCAACATCTTCGCCTTCCGCCTCCAGCTCGGGGGCTTTGCGAATGAAGCGCGACGTGACGTCTGAGCGCTCTGCGAGCGCCTCGGGACGCTCGTTTAAGAGCTTTGTGAGGATCGCGTCGGCGATCTTCGTCATGACCTTTGCTTCGATCTTGAGCGCGTACTCGCTCGGCATGCACCACCAGAGGTACTTGAAGTACGGCTTCTGGAGGATCCGCACGGCGACGTTGTCGGCGATGTTGCTCATGGACTCGACGAAGCTCAAGCCGAGGCGGTCGTCAATGCCTGCGAGCGGCACGCCGCAGAGGACGTCAAAGATCGACTGGAGCGCGTACTGGCTCGAGAGCGCTGCGATGTTCACGCGTCCGCCCTGTGCGATCACGATCTTGACCATCTTCTCAGCGTACTTGTGGAAGATGTGCTCCGAGAAGCCTCGGAGGTTGCCTGTCGTGAAGACTCGGAGCGCGACTTTGCGCTGGAGACGCCACATCGCGCCTTTGTCACCCTTGTGCGCGTGGTTGAGCCCGAAGAACGACTTGCCAAAGAGGTCGGTAAAACGCTGCGATGAACGCGTCGGTCTTGACGTAGTTGCTGAAGCGCGTGCTCATCACGTGCTTGATGTCCTCGGGGTCCGAGAGCTGGCTGTAGCCCACGCATCCAGACGCCAGTCAGTCTACAGATGAGCTAGGCGCCTTCTGCCTCGCATCTGACGATGTGTGACGCACAAAGACCGAGTTCGTCGACAGGATGTTCCACGGCTGGTTCACGTGGCCGCCATACTGGACCATCAACTCCTCCTGTCTCGAACACAACGCACATGTACACCAGTCAATACGTCCACGAGCGCAGAGTGAACCATTCACAACAACAAGACGCACTTGGAACGCTTGCAAGCGATGGTGCAGGTTCGGCATGAGGTCGGGAGGATACCGAGGAGGAACCAGCCCTTCGGTCCAGGAATCGGTGCGAGCGCCTTTGCGATGCGCATGCGGCAGCAGATCTCGATCACCACATACACTGCGACGCCAGTGAGTGCGATCGCAAGCAGCGCACACGCGACTTGCGCGAGCGAGACGCTTCCGAGCGGTGGTACCACGAGCATCGTGCGCGAGCGCAAGGTCTCGTGACGTGGCGTGTTGCTCCAGTTCTGACTGACGACTACTTCGAGGGCGATTGACACACGTCCTCGAGCGTCCTCGACATCAGCAGGTCATGAAGGCACGAGTGCCTACGTGTGTGGCGGAAACACGACCGATTGCTTGGTGTTGATGATCTCACTGCACACGTCACAGGCTGATTCGTCATTGACTTACAGGCTTGAATGGATCTGACTCTGGAGCTCAAGTCCCTCGCGGCCGCTTGGTCGAGGCGCGACCTTGGGCGCTGAGCGCTTTCGCAGCGGCTCGGTCCAAGTGCTCGGTCGCGTACTGCAGCGTCGTGCGCGGCAAGAGCGCGGCGTACCGCTCGAGAAACTGCAATAGTGCACTGCGGTCGCTCTTGCCGCACTCGCGCAGGACCCAGCCGCACGCCTTGTGCACGAGGTCGTAGTCGTCAAAGCGCTCGCCTTTGATGCGCTGCTCGTATGTCTGCGCGTCCACGAGTCGCAGGAGGTGCCAGCGGCAGATGTGGATCGCGAACGCCACGCGCTGCTGCCGCGCGCCGCCGAGGAGCAAGACGATCGACACGCGCGTCTCCCAAAAGTCGCTCGACGTCAGCAGCCGCTGGTACCAATCCGGCAGCGTCTGCATCGCAGCAGCGAGCTGCGCACACTCGGTCTCGACGTCAATCGGGTCCGTAGTTGTGGCTGCAGTCACAGACGACGGGTCGTCAGTCGCCGTGAGCTGCACGCAGAACTGGTCGATGTCTGCGAGGTGTTGCTGCACGAGCCAGGCGCCGAGGACCTTGTAGCTCGTGAGGTCCACGAGGTCCCAGTTGTCAAAGCACGCGAGGTGCTCGAGGTAGAACGCCACGGCGCGCTCCTGTAGCTCCTGCGCCGTTAGAGTAGCAGCTACATTGGCACGTGGGCTATCATCGTTGTCGTCGTCACCACTGCCGCCATCTACGCTGACGCTGGCGTCTTGGAGCCAAGCAGCGTGCTTGTGCGGCGATGTGAACGCTTCGACGACACAGATGCCGCCAGCAACGCGCAGCTCGTGGCGTGTATCACGCAGCAAAGCGACGACATCGCCGCGCGTTGTCGTCGCGAGGTGTGCGCGCACGACTGTGCGGCACTGCGGCACGCGCACGCCGATGAAGACGTCGCCAGTCGAGTAGTCGGTCTTGAAGAACCGCGCCGCGCCGACCGCATACTTGGCGTCAGCGAGCGCAAGGAGTTCGGTGGCGATGCGCGGTGACGCTTGTGGAGAAGAGGAGGCAGCACGCGAGAGTGATTCATGTGCGCTTCTAGCGCTTCTAGCGCGCGGACGGAGCTGCATCACGACGCGACGCATGAAGACTCGCCATGCATCATGCAAGCTTCCGAGGGCAAATTGCAAATTGGAATCAGCATGAGTTTTTTTGCTGACAAATTCCAACTTGTATACTATCTGTTCAAACTTGTATACAAGTCTATTTTCGCGTAAAAGAAAAACATTCTGGTTATTTTTGTAGTTTTACATATTATTTTGTAATTTTGAATATCGAAGCCATCCTGATTCATGAGAAGAATCATGATTCGCCTCCTGGTCCCGGACATCAAGGCTGTGCTGCAACAAGACCCCTCACTTCTCTAGCGCTGCCTAGGTCCTCAAGCACGTCGCTGCGCCTCTAGTCTGGAGCGACGACGAGCACATGCGATTCTCGAGGTGTGTAGTTCATATTCACTCAACACTACGAACGCAAGGCGCTTCGACTCGCGCCTATGGCGACGGACACTAGCGTCTCTAGCTGCTCAGCTCGCTGGTGCAGCCGCTGGCTGGCGCGGCGTGAGCTGCAGCGGCAAACCGTCCTTCATCATGAGCGTCGCGCCGTACTGGTACGGACGGTTCTCGACCTGCTCGCCGTCCTGGATCTTCACGTGAAACTCGCGGAGCACGACAGCGATGAAGAGCTTCGCCTCCAAGAGCGCCATGTTCATGCCCAAGCAGATGCGCGGACCGGCCTGGAACACCGGGTACTCGTACGCGCTTGGACGCTTCTCCATGTCGAGCCACCGCTGCGGGCGGAACACGAGCTGGTCCTCGCCCCAGAGCTTTGCGTTGTTGCGGCCCATGTACCAAACGTTGTAGAGCACGTCCGTGCCGGCTGGGATGAACGTGCCGTCCGGGAGCACGTCGTCGTTGGCCGCGCGCTTGAGGTTCCCAGGCACAGGCGGATACAGACGGAGCGTCTCGCGCACGAACGCGTCGAGGTATCGGAGGTTCTTGACGTCGTCGTACGTGAGCGCGCTCGTTGTGTTGACGCTCTTGAGCTCGTCCAGGATCTTTTCCTGCTCCTCAGGGAAGCGCGCGAGCGAGTAGAACGAGTACACGAGCGTCGTCGCGGTCGTGTCGCGGCCGGCAAAGAGGATGCCCGCGAACGCCGAGACGAGCGCCGACGGCTTCACGCCCATCTCGCCCTCGGCCTCAAGCTCGCGGGACTTGGTGATCATGATCGAGAGGCCGTCCGAGCGCTTCGCGAGGTCTTCAGGGCTCTCGCGCAAGCGGTCCTCGACGATGCCAGACACGAGGTCGAGCATGACCTGCGCCTCGCGCTTGAGCGCGTACTCGCTCGGCATGCACCACCAGAAGTGGCGGAAGTACGGCCGGATGATCAGGCGCATGACGACGCCTTCGAAGACGTGGTCCATGCTGTTGATGAACTTGAGCCCGCGCCCGGCGTCAAAGCTCGAGAGCGGCACGCCGAGCGTGATGTCAAAGACCGACTGGAGCGTGAACTGACTCGCGATCACGTGCATGTTGATCTTGCCGTTGTGCTGCTTGATGATGTCGACCGCCGTGCGCGCGTAGTTGGCAAAGACGCTCTCGGTGAACGTCTTGAAGTTCCCGGTCGTGAACACGCGCTGCAGGAGCTTGCGCTGGATGCGGAAGTTCGCGCCACCGTCGGCCGTGTTGGCGTGGTTGAGCCCCAGGAGCGACTCGCCAAAGACTTCGCGCACGGACGCGAGGAAGAGGTCGGACTTGATCCAGTTGTTCGCGTTCGTCCCGAGCACGTGCTCGACGTCAGCAGGGTCCGTGAGCTGCATCACGAGAGAGTGAGACGGAGAGCGAATGAGTGAGCGATGCGTGTCGAGCTAGTGAGAGCGGACCCGCGCATCAGGAGCAGTCGACACTCGACGTACGCAGATCATTGGGCGCTGGAAGATGTTCCACGGGATGAGCGTGCGGCCGCCGTACGAGTTCATGACCCCGATCTGCGCCACCGAAAGCAAGCGACAGCGTTAGTAGACCATCCATTCATACTGTACGGTCAGTCAGTCATGCGCAACAAGAGACATCGCTGGACGCACCAAGAAGTCGTGCGCGTCGTCCTGGTTCTTGATCATCTCGGGCAAGAAGCCGAGGAGGAAGTTGCCTTTCGGACCTGGCACAGGCGCGAGCAGGCGCTGGATGCGCATCTTGCGCCGGATCGAGTTGGCGAACGCGAGCGCGACGGCGGAGAGCGCGACCGCTGCCACGGCGGCGAACACCGACGTCACGGACACTGGCGGAAGGACGAGCATGGTTGTCTCTATGTGCTGTTGTTGCCAGCGGCGCGCAGTGTCGGTCACGGCAGCTCACGCGAATGCAATGCGTGTGCTCGAAGCGAGGGATCTTGACGAGTGGCCGCCCAACGTGAGGCGAGCGCGCGAGTGTGAGTGAGAGAGGTCGCGAGAGAGCGAGAGCGAAGCAGAGCATGGACCGCCAGCACGCGCAGTCGCCGTTCCCTTGTCGTCGCTGTCGTCGTCGTCGTCAGATGGCGCATGCGTGAACACCCGCAGAGGTGCATCGAGGGGATCATCAATCAATCGCGACCGCTCAAGTGCGTGCTCTGATTGTCGTGTTGTGATGATGGTCGCCACAATGAAGCAGCGTTTGTAGGCCAGAAAGCGGCAATGGTTGTGGCGCAATGACCCGGCTCTGTGCACACTACAATTCTCAAGTGTATTCAAGTCACTCAGAACGCGATCAATTGATCTTGGTGTGCTTGCCAAGGAGTGCTTGCAAGACAAGTGCAGAGCAGACATTGAGGGTCGAGCCGACAAGTGGAGCAAGTGCTCTGCTCGGTTGTTGTTATAGCATGTGTGGTGCTCATCATGGTATCGACAGCGCGTACTAGTAGTACCTTCTTATAGGGTACTATGTTCCCATATACTACGTAGTGCCTACCGACCTGCGTCGCTCGGCACCGTCGGTGTGGACGCGTACCGGCATGTGGCTTGTGTCTCGAGACACTGAGTTAGTCACTGCCGCCGCTACCCACAGCGAGAGCAAAGGCAAGCCATCGGCTCAGCTCTCGCTCACTAGTGCCTTCTTAAGCGGTCAAGAAACTCGATTTGACAGTGAGCGTGTCATAAACTAGATTTTACTCGACATAAAGTACCTAAAAGAAAACACAAAGAGAAAACTCGTTTTGTCAGAAGTATCTTATACAGCAATCAAAAATTGTCTTTTTAGACACAACTGGCAACAATCGTGGCATTAAAAAACAATTAAGGAAAAACGTTTTTCAAATGCTGTTACATAGCGACAACAAACAAAATTTTACAAATCAAAGTAGACGTGAAGATTTAAGCAAGCAAGCAATAAATATTGAATTGAACGGCACACTTGAAATTTGTATCTTTGTACAAGTGCACTGTGGATAACAAAACCAATAACGGTAAGCAATAAATCGCGCGTGGACCGGACATGAAATCTTGAAATTTGTATGTGTCTGTTCGGCTGCAAAATCTGCTGAACAATTGTCAAGTCAACGTGCCAATGAGGCGCAAAACCGCACTTTTCTCACTATGTGTACGCAAACGGGAATTCCGACGCACATACAAATGCAAGTCAATAAGGATTCGGACGTAACCGTGTACCCACGATACAGTGTGTGCGCGGGTCGTACACAGCGTGTACGACGACGATCAAACCTCGACGAGCTCGAGCAACATGCCGTTGAGCGACGCCGAGAAGACGGCGATCGCACTGCTTGCCGCAGAGTACTTGATCCTATCGCTTGACTACACGATCTACACGATGAGCGACACCAGCGAAGTGCTGTCAAGCGTTCAGTATATGGCGAAACAATACATGATTTTGTATAGTGCTAAAAACGAGTGCGAACACTGATAGACTTGTGTTCAGTATACTGCAAAACAGCCTAACAATCGAAGACCAGCGATATCGAAGAAGGCTATCAAGGACACGAAGAAGGCAATCAAGGACGCGAAGAAAGCCGCGAAGGATACGAACAGCAGCACAAGCGGCCCTCTCCCCAAAGTGCCCAACCTTCTCGACGCACGCATCATCCTGGACGGGCACGAAGCGAGCGAGTTCGGGAAAACAAGCGACGCTGCTATCGTCCGGCTGTTCGAGTCGGGCGTGAAGCTGTACCGCATGACCGGCCGTGTGATGTCCGGGCTGATGCACGCGAAGATCTCGACTGTCGACAGCAGCGTCGTGTTCGTAGGGAGTGTCAACTACAGTGCAAACGGCCGCGCCAACAACCTCGAAGTCGGCATCGAAGACAGACGTCGTGCGAGCGCGTTAGCACTCGAAGAGCGGTTCACGAAGAAGTGGCTCGCGCGTCACGACGTGGCGCGCGTGACCAAGACTGACGTCGAGACGATCAAGCTCAGACTTGGCATCAAAGACGTCGATGTAGGCAAGAAGAGGCGAACGACTCTGCATGGGTCAGTGTAGTACGCTACTGCCGCGTTGTCAGGCAGCAGTAGCAGATGCAATGACGAGGCATGCGCACGTCAAGCGAAGCGAGCAGATCCTTTTAGTCGCTTGTGCAGCTCACTGGCACAGCAGAAGCGCGCACGAGCGACCATGTGAGTGAGAGCTGGCGCGCCGGCCGCCGTAGGTCGCGCCAGTAGAACTAGAAGCCGTCAGGCCCATCCAAGCTCCACTTCTTCTCATCAGAGAAGATTGTGCGGTCCCACGGCGGCGGCAGCGTCAGCATGCGCTCCGCCCACGCGACGCAAGCTGCTTTGTGCTCGGCCGACAGCGACAGAGTGCGCTCCATTTTCGTGTACTGCAGCCAGTCCACGTCGGAGAGCACCCTGCGCACCGTCCGCACAGAGCAGGCCAGCGCGAGATCGTCGGCGATCGCGCGGGCGGTGTGCTCGCCGCGCGCAGCGGTGCGCACGATTGCGCGTACGGTTCGGTCGTCGAGCACGCGTGGGCGACCGGTCGGCGCTTGGCGCTCACCGCCTTGTAGCACCCGTCGAACTGCATCCGTCGAGCGCCCAAGACGACGAGCGATCTCGCGCACGCCCTTGCCGCCCTCGCGCAAACCGCGGATGCGGCCGCGCTCCTCGTCGCTCAGCGGTTCTCCTCGGCCCATCACGTCGAAGAGTGGCCAAAGTGAGTCAATGTGTCAGCGTGAGATGTGTTCAAATCAGAACCAGTCGTTTTCACTTGGTTTTTGTATGCTCCGACAAGTGTGCGTATGTTGTGTCCTCGGGTAAATTCCACTCGTTTGTATGTGAGGTGTATGATGGACTGTGAATCTGGGATAGCGATGCATCAGCGCGCGGTTCCTCACTCACTTCACTTGCACGTTCATCTCTCGAACACACAGTCAGTCACCTCCGGTTCCTGGCACTACAGCTTCTGAACACGCTTTAGCTCGCTGGCGCTGCTGCTTCCGTGCGTGGTGTAACCTGCAGTGGCAACCCGCCGTCCATTGTGAGCGTCGTGCTGAACGTGTACGTGCGTCCAGCCACCGTCTCGCCGTCCTGAATCTTCACATGGAACTTGCGCAAGAGCGTTGCGATAAAGATCTTGGTCTCGAGGAGCGACATGTTCATGCCTGGACACATGCGCGGACCGGTTTGGAACACTGGGAACTCGTACGCTGTTGGCCGCCTTGGCATCTCGAACCAGCGCTCCGGGCGGAACACGAGCTGGTCGTCGCCCCAGAGCTTCGCATTGTGGCGACCCATGTACCAGACGCTGTAGAGCACGTCGGTGCCGCCTGGCACGAACGTGCCGTCTGGGAGATGGTCGTCTTCTGCCGCGACTTTGTGGCCAAACACCGCGCTCGGGTACATGCGCAGCGTCTCGTTCGCCACGGCGTCGAGGTACTTGAGCGACTTGACGTCGTCGTACGACAGCGTTGACTTGCCGAGCGCCAGGAGCTCGTCGACGACGCGCTGCTGCACCTCTGGGTACTGCGCCAACGCGTAGAACGTCCACGTGATCGACGACGACGTGGTCTCCCAGCCTGCAAATACGAACGTGAGGAAGACCGAGCGCAAGGTAGCTGTATCGAGGATCGCAGCGCCTTCGCTCGCATCCTCGAGCTCGCGCGCTTTCTTGATGAAGAGCGACATGATGTCCGAGCGCTGGCTGATCTCACTGTCGTTCTCTTGCAAACGTGCGAAGAGCAGACGGTCAGCGACCGCGAACATCGCGCGCTCGTGGCGCCGCATGGCGTACTCGCTCGGCATGAGCCACCAGAGGTACTTAAGTACGGCGCCATGATGAGACGGTGGATGCCTTGCTTTGCAATGAAGCTCAGCGACGCGACGAAGCGCATGCCGAGCGAGTCGTCGACGCCGCGCAGCGGTACGCCGCACGCAATGTCAAAGATCGCCTGCAGCGTGTACTGGCTGCTGATGTCGTGCATGTTGCACGCGCCGCCGCTCGCTCCAATGACGTCGACGATCGAGTCGGCGTACTTGCTGAAGACGCTCTCTGCGAAGCGCTTGAAGTTGTTGGTCGTGAAGACCTTGGCTGCAAGCTTGCGCTGCACGCGCCAGAGCTCACCGTTGTCGGCCGTGTGCGCGTGGTTGATCGCGAGGAACGACTTGGCAAAGACGTCACCGAACGAGCGCTGGAAGTGCTCCGAGTGCACGTAGTTGTCAAAGTTCGTCGCGAGGATGTGCTGCACATCCTCGGGGCTAGAGATCTGCTCTCACACAAAGCGAGCGCAGGCAAGAGAGCGAACGTTAGCACCGATGGTCTGCTGACTGGCACTGGTGGCGACGAAGATGAATGGATCCTGGCGACGCAGACACACGTACGTAGATCATGCTATCGGAGAAGACGTTCCACGGGACTCGAACGCGGCCGCTGTACTGCACGAGCAGGTCCTCCTGTTGCGCCGCAGCCGCGACAACAACAATCATCGGCGACGCGAAGTTCACAGAGCGTACAAGTCGTTCGCTCGTCTCCAAGGCTCTCGTGCCCACAACTGCAGCAAGAGAGCACGCACCTGGTACTCGTGCACGCGCGGGAGGTTCGCGATGAACTCGGGCAGGATCCCGAGCAGCGGCCAGCCCTTCGGACCTGGAATTGGCGCAAGTCCTTTCGCGATGCGCAGCTTGCGGCGCAGTCGACCCACGAGCGCGAGCACAAGTGCAGACAACGCGACTGCAGCGACAGCGCTCGCAATGTGTGCGAGCTCCATGTGATCAGGGTGAGGACGAGCATCGTGGTCGCAGTCGTCGTTGCACGCACGCAGTGGCTTCGGGAATGCCGATGTCGTGGCAGTCCTTGCCGTCGGATCCTGGTCGAGTGCGAAGCGCAGAAAACAGATGGAAGGCTACGCGCTTTGGGTCACGATCGAGCGGCTGCGCTGTGTACGCGTTCGTCTCGCTCTTGCATCTCTTCACGAGGCAGTACCGCACTCGCACCACCAGCATGACCAGACTTGATACCAGCAGCAGCACCGAGCTTGAGTACCGACACTTGGCTGGCGCATCCAAGGTCCTGGGCAGTCTTGTTCACGACGCGGCGAGGACCTTGCACTGCACAAGCAGCGCTCGTAAGACTACGCATCATGCTCATATCACAGAGGCTAACTAACTCGCTCTCAGAGTCAAGTCCGTCGTCGCATATGAACGAGAGTCTTTGCCAGCACACACATACGCACCCTACATCTCTCGCCTACTTCACGCACACTCGCACACGCGTCTTAGCTCGCTGGCGCTGCTGCTTCCGTGCGTGGCGTGAGCTGCAGCGGCAAGCCGCCGACCATCGTGAGCGTCGGTGCGAACGAGTACGGACGGTCCTTGAGCTGCTCGCCGTCCTGGATCTTGACGTGAAACTCGCGCAAGAGGATCGCAATGAAGAGCTTGGACTCCAAGAGTGCCATGTTCATGCCCATGCAGATGCGCGGACCGGCTTGGAAGACTGGGAACTCGTACGCGCTCGGTCGCTTCGCCATCTCGAGCCATCGCTGCGGGCGGAACACGAGCTGGTCCTCGCCCCAGAGCTTGGCGTTGTTGCGGCCCATGTAGTATGCCGTGTACACGACGTCCGTGCCGGCTGGAACGAACGTGCCGTCCGGTAAGACATCGTCCTCTGCGGCTTGCTTCACGTTCGACGGCACGGCTGGGTACAGCCGCAGCGTCTCCCACACAAACGCGTCGAGGTATCGGAGGTTCTTGACGTCTTCGTACGTGAGCGCGTGCGTGTCGACGCCCTTGAGCTCGTTCAGGATCTTGTCCTGCTCTTCCGGGTACTGCGCGAGAGCGTAGAACGCGTACATGATCGTCGTCGACGTCGTGTCGCGGCCGCCAAAGATGAGCGACGCGAGCGTCGAGCGCATCGTCTGCGGGTCCAAGATCGACTTGTCCTCCGTCTCGAGCTCGCTCGCTTTCTTGATGAGCATCGAGAGCACGTCCGGGCGCTGCGCGATCTCGTCCTCGCTCTCACGGAAACGCTGCGCGAGGATGCTGTCGACGAGGTCCGTCATGACGCGCGACGCACGCTTGAGGCGGTACTCGCTCGGCATGCACCACCAGAAGTACCGGAAGTACGGCTTGAGCAGGATGCGCATCGGCACGGCCGCGAAGACGTAGTCCATGTTCTCAATGAACTTCGTCCCGAGCCCTTCGTCGAAGCTCGAGAGCGGCACGCCGCAGACAATGTCGAACGTCGTCTGGAGCGTGAACTGACTCGCGACGATGTGCATGTCGACCTTCCCGCCCTGCTTCTTGATCAAGTCCACGAGCGTGAGCGTGTAGCGCGTGAAGATCCCTTCCGTGAACTTCTTAAAGTTGTTGGTCGTGAACACGCGCGTGAGCACCTTGCGCAGCACGCGGTACCGCGCGCCACCGTCCGCCGTGTGCGCGTGGTTGCTCCCGAACAGCGACTTGCCAAACATCGGGTTCACGGACGCGATGAAGTGGTCCGACTTGATCCAGTTGTTCACGTTCGTCGACAGCACGTGCTCGACATCCGCGGGGTCGGCGATCTAGCAGTGTGTTCGCATCCAGAGGCAAGCATCAGGTCAGACTTGTGAGCAAGGCACTATCGATACACGCTGGGCGAGTGAGAGAGTGGCAGACGTACAAAGAGCATGTTGTCGCCAAAGAGGTTCCACGGCAGCTTCGTGCGGCCACCATACTTGGTCATCACCTCGACCTGCATGACGTACATCGAGCAGCAACGTGGCGTTAGTCACGAAACTCGACAACTCGAGTTCACACACTACGCTGGAGCAACCACACGAGTGCCAGACGCACCTGGAAGTCGTGGATCCGGTGGAGGTTCTGCATGAGTTCGGGGATGAAGCCGAGGAGGAAGCGGCCCTTCGGACCCGGCACAGGCGCCAAGAGCCTCGCAGCGCGCATCTTGCGGTGCAGCGAGCTCATGACCGCGAGCACGAGCGCCGAGAGCGCAACTGCGGCGAGTGCGAGTGCGACTTGCGCGACGGGCACGGGCGGGAGCACGAGCATAGCGCGAATGGATGGATGGATGGATCAGTCGATCAGTTGGTTAAGTGTGTGCACGTGCGCGCTAGGCGGAAGCTTGGCAAGTGAGCGAGTGAGCATGACGGTCTCTCGCGTCCGAGTTACTCTAGGTCGCTCCAGGTCAGTCAGTCAGTCACGTCCAGCGCGCCTCGTGTACAAGGCAAGCGCAAAAGTCGAACCGAGCGCGCGGGTTCAGATTGCTCAGCACGCGAGTGTCTTGTGGAACGTATGTCTTCGCGCCGCTACCTTCAACACACGCACACCAGCCATGCTCCGTTGATCGACTCGCTGCTGCGAACGAAAGCGCGCGAGTTGTAGACGCTCAAGTGTGTTACTCGCCGTTGTCTCGCTGATCAGGTCGGGTCGATCTCATGCAAGTCCTCACGACACTGCCGTCAAGAACCTATGCTCGCGGCTTCATGCGTGCACACAGCAAGAGCTCGAGAGAGACGCTAGCGCAGCGCATGTGCCGCCGCTGCATCCTACAACCGCGCGCCATGTTCAAGCAGAATCGATCGATCGCTCCCTGTGACGTGGAAGTGATCGCGGCCTCAGCAGCAGCAGCAGCAGCTTGGGGTTCTCCTGATTGTGCTTGACGCTAAAAGCCGCAATCCGCAGTCCAAAGCACACAGAACCAGCGAAGCGCTGGAGTGACGAGCATGGAGCAGCACAGGTGAGTGCGAGCGCGCATGATCGCCAAGCCAAGCCAAGCCAAGCACACCTCGAGGTCATGCCGTCTTAGTACCGCTCCCAGGTGCTCGCAAGTCACACAAGCGAGGATATTCACATACTGAGATCGAGTCAACTGTGCTCTCCCTAAACGTCCATGTTGTCGAGACGCTCGACGAGCGCTTCGTACACACTCCTCGCTTCACGAAGACTTGGACAACGTACACAGCGCCGTAGCATCAAGGGCAAGCGCAATAGATGTACTAGTGCGATTATGTTCCCATATACTACGTAGTGCCTACCGACCTGCGTCGCTCGGCACCGTCGGTGTGGACGCGTACCGGCATGTGGCTTGTGTCTCGAGACACTGAGCTAGTCACTGCCGCCGCTACCCACAGCGAGAGCAAAGGCAAGCCATCGGCTCAGCTCTCGCTCACACTACGATCGGGGATCGAGCGCTGCAGCGGCTGCGGACGGCCGATGCCGTTCGTAGCGCGCACAGCGATGGCGTGCATGTTGAGTGCGGCGTTGATGTCGCGTCCAATGCGTCGCTCACACTCGACGCAACGAAGCACGAGTCGAGTGCGCCGTCGCTCGCCCGTCGATGATTCAACGAACGACTCGTGCTCAAGCGCTCCCTGGCAGGACAAGCACACCTTGCTGGTGTTGTACTCGTCCACCAGCACGACAGAGCATCGAGCGGCGAGCGCGCGAGCAAAGAGCTTGATTGGAGCGCGAGGGTGGCCTCTGACGACGGCCTGCGAGGTCCAGTCGCCAAGGGCGACGACTGCGTCTGCACGTGGAGCGACTCGCGAAGCGAGTGCTGCCAGCGTCTTTTGCCGATAGCGGTCGGTCTTAAAGCGCCGGTTCCGGAAGCCATAGTGCGATTAAGGCTTGCCCTTGATCATGGCCGCTTGATCAAGGTCGCAATCACCGGCATGCTTTGCAGCCGTGTCTTTACATCTTGATCATCAGACCTCGATACAATAGTGAAATAATAGAGAGCGAATAATTCCCAGATGTATCTTGCACGATATATGCACACAGGGAATTGTGTGACCACCAGAACTACAAGCTCGTCATTCTGACTCTTTGCACGTCAAGCTCACTTCAGCTCAGCGCCATCGACTCACCTCACCCCGCGCCTCGACACACGATGCTCGCGCCGTCGTCGTACTCGCTCGCGACCGTCGCGGCTGCGCTCGTGGCCGTCGCGCTTGCAGCACTCGCAGTGCCCGTCACCGTGGCGCTGCGCAAGAAGCAGCGCATCGCGAATGGGCTCGCGCCGATTCCAGGGCCAAAGGGCTGGCCGATCCTCGGCATGCTGCCCGAGATTCTCAAGCGTGCGCCACGTGTGCACGAGTACGTTGTACGTCTTGCTTGCCTATGTGTTTGTGTGCTGCGGCCGCTTGCTTGCGAGCACGTGTGGCGCTAACATGGTAACCACATTCGACTATCAGGAGTCGCTCATGGTCGCGCACGGCGGTCGCATGAAGCTGCCGTGGACGCCGTTCACGGACGGTGAAGTCTGGGTACGTCCGTCTCACTCACTGCTCCTGCGTCCTGTGTCCCTTATACCTCAGCTAGTGCCTGACTCTTTGGTCCTGCCGCCCCATAGATCGCAAAGACTGAGGACGTCCAGTGGGTCCTCGGGACGAACCACAACAACTACATCCGCGCGAAGCGGTTCGTTGCGGTCGTTGGTCGCGTCTTTGACAAGTCGTTCCTCGGCCTCAACCACGCGCACACGCCAGACAACGGCGCGATGATCCGGCTCCAGCGCAAGCTCGGCATCCGCGTGTTCACGACCAACAACTTCAAGATCTTCACGGAGCAAGTCTTCCACAAGTACGCGGCCGAGATGGTCGAGCTCATCAAGTCCCAGGGCGGCAAGTGTGATATGCACGAGATCAGCAGCCAGTACACGCTCCAGTCGATCTTCGACATCTCGTGCGGCATTCCGCTGCGAGAGCTCGATCCGACTCGTGGTCTCGCGTTCATCCACGCCATGGACTACGTCTTCTCGTACTTGGCCGAGCGGCTCCTTACCAAGTCGTACTACAAGTACTTCTGGTGGTGCATGCCGAGCGAGTACGCGATGAAGCGCAACGAGCAGATCATGCTCGACCTGGCGAACGACATCCTCTTGCGCCGCTTGAGCGAGAGCGACGAGGAACTCGCGAAGCGCTCAGACATCATGTCGCTCTTCATCCAGAAAGCCCGCGAGCTCGACGACGCGAGCGAAGGCGCGTCGGTCCTCGATGTCGCGACCTTGCGCTCGATCCTCATGAGCTTCATCTTTGCCGGCAAAGACACGAGCTCGTCGGCGGTCACGTACGTCTTCTACGCCCTCGCGCAGTACCCGGACGTGCAGCAGAAGCTCTATGACGAAGTGAGCAAAGTCGAGACGTTGTCGTACGACGACGTGAAGCAGCTGCCGTACCTCGATGCGGTCGTGAACGAGACCATGCGGCTGTACCCGACGCTGCCGAGCACGTTCCGCGTCGCAGCGGAGGACGACCACTTGCCGGACGGGACGTTCATTCCAGCGGGCACCGAGGTGTTCTACTCGCCGTGGTACATGGGACGACACAACCCGGTGTTTGGCGAGCACCGCGACGTCTTCCGCCCCGAGCGCTGGCTCGAGATGAAGACGCGGCCGAGCGCGTACGACTTCCCGGTCTTCAACGCCGGTCCGCGCATCTGCATCGGCATGAACTTGGCGTACATCGAGATGCGGCTGTTCATCGCCGTGATGGTGCGCGCGTTCCACGTCAAGATCCAGGACGGCGAGCAGCTCAAGGACCGGCCGTACATCCTCGGCCCGACGCTGTCGATGGTGGGCGGACTGCCGCTCCAGATGACGCCGCGCGTGTGAGATGTCGAGGGGCGAAGTCCTCTTTGAGTGAGCGGGTGAATGGAGGCAGCGCGAAGGGAAGGACAGAGCTTGCAGAGCATGCAGGTCGTGCAAGGTGGAGTGTTGTCGCCATCGGCCAGAGGTGTCTGGCGGTCGACTGCGGTCGCGCAAGGTGTGGCACGGTGGCAGTCAGAAGGTCAGTCAGATCAGTAGTGCGTACAAGAGTGTGTGAAGCACGGATTTGAGTCGCGTCTGGTGAGAGGATGGCGGTGGCGATGACAACATTGTCGCGACTGTGTCCTATGCTATGGCGCTAGGGCCGATGTGCCTGGGTTTCTGGAGAGAAGACCGATACAGAAGGCGATGAATGGATGGATGCGTGCGTGCGTGCGTGTATTGCTTTGAAAGTAGCAGCGACTAAGTCACGTGTACATGTCCTAGGCGACTCGACCCGACGCAGTCGCTTCGTCTGTCAGCAGCATCAACAACAACGACAACAGCGACAACTTTGTACACTTGTCGCTCAAGCTCAAATGCGCGTGAGCGCAAGCCCAAAGGTGTCGAGCGCCTACGGCTGGCGCTTGGCGAGGTGCGCTGCGACGCCGGTGTTTGCTCGCACATGTTTGAGCACGGCTTCGAGTTTGGGGAACGCTGCGGTGGAGAAATCGCTCAGCCGCGGCTTCAAGCCGTTCTCGACAAAGTCGAACAGGTGCAGGTCGGCGTACGACGGCGTGTCGTCACCTGCGAAGAACTCGCCGCGCACCATGGTCTCGAGGACGCCGAGTGCCTTTGGCACGACGTCTTGTGCAAAGCGCTGGATCTTCTCTGCCTTGACAGCGGCGTCCATCTCGCCGAACATTGCGGTAATGAACGCGTTCGTCGTGTCCGTGAGCGTCTCGGAGATCATGTCTGCGCGGAGGGCATCGAGTGCGTCCGACGGGTACAGCCCGCTGCGCTTGGCGGCGTAGCGCGCGATCGCCATGCTCTGCGCGTACGTCTGACCGTTGACTTGCAGCGTTGGGAGTTGTCCGAGCGGGAGCGATGCCTTCCGCGCCTGGAACTCGGCGTGCGGGATG
This sequence comes from Pythium guiyangense, assembly GCA_003730235.1. Lineage (NCBI taxonomy): Eukaryota > Oomycota > Peronosporomycetes > Pythiales > Pythiaceae > Pythium > Pythium guiyangense. The sequence goes on from QXDM01000014.1 coordinate 192,452, forward strand.
CGCTCGTCGATGAACTCGACGTTGCCGAACGCCAGGATGAGACGCGTGAGCTCCGCGCGGCCAGTGCCGTCAAAGTACGTGAGCTTGATCGCGGGCGTGGCCATGATAGTGATCAACTGCTGGAAGAGGGTCGGAGTGGAGTCGAAGCGAACTCAAGAGCTCAAGAGAGAGACGACGACGAAGGCAAGTGGGTGAGGCTGGAAACGATCTATTCGTCAGCAAGTATGTGACGATGGCCGCGAGTCGAGTGGAGATCGTTTGGTGGCGAGGCTGTAAGTTTGAAAGTGAGCACTTGAGTAAGACGTGCTGGCGAGTGGATGCGCACGTGCGCGAGTTGCTGGTCGCTATCCGAGCGATGGTAGTGGCGGTGCTGCTCAGGCGTATCAATCGATCAGTCAGTGATCGATCAGTGTCGCCTATCCGCTCATCATCACCCAATGGAGCACCGACACGCAGCACAATCGTTGTCGTGAGCCGGTTGTCGGAACGAACAGACGCGCACACAGACGCAAAGCACACGTCTATCACATTAAGCATGACCGACAGCACCTGAGGGTGCGTGATGAGCACATCCGAGAGTGGGTGAGGTTTAGTACATGACGGTGTTTACTTCCGTCGACGAGTAGCTACATGTACAATGGCTGCGAGCGAAGGGAGCGCATCAACCTTGTCTATCACGTGTGGCTCATACTCTGAGTGGTGCTTTGTAGAGGTGGTGCTGCTGATTGATTGAGAGAGAGAGGTGCTAGTTGTAGAGAAACTGTGTTGTGTCGCTTCAATTGCAACACACCGAGTGACTAGAATTTGGTCAAATCGCATTAGATCAAGTCAACTATTTTTTACGTGGATTTGATCAGATCTGTTTGAGTGATTTTTAGAAGATAAGTACCCTCTAATTTAATGAGATTTGTGCGGATACAGTACGTCGTATATCTAAGCATGTATTTTCGGCTTTCGAATCTGTATCAAGCATTTTGGATAATGTTAGATACTGTACAAAACGTACGGATAATTCAAAGAGTAATCGACATTGCTCGATAACGTCCGATTTTACCCTCCCCGACACATACACGGTTTTACCGTATCGCATTGTGGTTCGCATCAAATGAGCAGCCTAACACACCCACAAGGCGACAAGGCATTGATGAATGGGACAAGGCGTTGGAACATCCACAAGTAATCGTATAAGACAAAGACTTTGTAAATGCGACTGCCCTTGCCCAACTGCTTTGCGCTCCATAAAGGCGCCTCTCGGCGTCTCTCGGGCTGTTCTCACTACCACCGAATAAGCCGACGTCACTATACTTCAGTCGATTTGCGTTGAGTCGCGAAGTCTTTGTGACTGACCTTAGTATAGAGGTTTAAGAGATAGGGCGATTTCACCGTGCAGACGAACTCAACTATCTTGTCACCACGTACCGCTTTCTTCTTCGATCGACAAGGGTCAAAAATGGCTACGCTCAGTGCCTCGATAGTAGAGGATCATTTTTAGAAGGATTGGGAGTCAGATGCGGATGTGTTGTTCTTTGGTCAGTGCCGGAAGAGTCGGTTCTAAAGGCTATGTTTGTGGTTAAGTGTATATCTTGCACATCCATTCTAGAACTTGATCGATATGTAGATTATCGAGTCGCATCTAGTTGCTGAATGAAGCGTACAAGGCATGCAACGTGTGGCTACGTGTGTCGTGGGTCTTGGCAACATCCAGGCTACAACATTCAAGACGCGAATGTCGTCTTGATGAACAACTTCCGCTTCATCGCGACTGACATGGAAATTTATTTAAAGTATGCCGCAATAAGACCCAGCTCCGTCTGTGTTGCATGTCGAATTTTGGGTGGCTGGTCAAAGCCCACGAGACACTATCACCCACATCCCCACACACAAGTTTGCGAAGGCGTCTATTTATACTGAAGAGATTGTCGCGAAGACAACATTTGTTGGTGACCAATAAGCACTTGTGTACAGGCGAGTCTAGGCTTAGCCCGATAATCGAAGCAGTACGAATGCTAGCGGGTGTCGACATCCACTGACATGACATCGCAGCCTCTTGACATTCGACCTCTTTTAATCGCTGTATCGCATTGCCGAATACTCGACAGCGTTCGAGTCAATACGCATTTGAATATCAACTCAGCGAATGTGCATCAGACTTGGCAGTCATGTATCCTTCTCGATACGGGCGCCCATCAATGGATCTAAACCCCAAACGCAAAGTGGATCACAAGGGACGACTGAAGAGCTGAGGAGAGCTCCCGCGCAGACCATTTCCAAACGACCACGTTCAGCCGGCGACGACCTCGATGCTATTTCTCGACATCAGCGGGCCTGACGTAGTTGTCCACTGCGACTTCGAATTATCGTCAGGTGGCTTTTTCGAGCACAAGCCGCATCGCCACCAGTCCTCCGCCATCAGATGATGCTAGCTCCGGAACCATACGAATACCCGTTGGGGACACGCCTTTTAGACAATCGGATCGACAGTTGCGTTGAGATCAGCGAGCTCGACGAAGACGCAACACACAACTCTGCGACACTCCGTTCGCTTCGTGTATGTTGTCCTGTGTGTGTCTTTTGCGCAGATGGCTGCGCGCAACATATCCTTGAGTGTGAGCTGAGCAGTCCTAAAGAGCGACTCCATAATCCTTGCTTCACAGTGCACGAGCACCGCGAGTCAACGTGAACAGAATAGAAGCGACACGAGGAAGCATGAGCATTGCACAAGCTCCGCAAGTACCCACGAGCAGTACGCGAGCTCTGCGAGGTGCTAGCAGCTCGCGAGAGCAGACGGAATTTGCGATTAAATGTGGCGCGAAGCTCCGATGTGTGTTTTTGTCGACCTCAAATCAAAGCAGTCTCATTGTTTTGATTCACACGCTCTGTAGGCAATACCTCATTTGTCTCGGGTCGCTTTGAGCCTCCAGCTATGACTACTGGTCTCGACAATATGAGTGATTGGCTGCTGATTTCGTGTGTTTTGTTTCGTACTCACTTTCCTGTCCAACGTGTTGGCTTGCAAACTGAGAGTGGGCACCAAGCTGCCATATGTGATCGGACGCTTTGAAAGGCCAAAATCAGTCAATGGTTGAGCCTCGTGCACGAATGCTGAACGGTAATGCAAGATCCCTCCCCTCTCTCTCCGACACCACGCACGCCACCGCTTGACCTACTGGAACAAAAAACTACACCATAAGCAGAAGCAAACGGCAAGCAAGAGGCGTTCCGCGGCTTTGCGGACCCCGTTTCTCGACACTTTCGCCAGCATATTTATCACAAATCAAAACTAATGCATTACCGTATATTACAATTAATAACAACTCTATCAAGGAAAGACGGTGTTTTGCATGCCATAACAGCAGCAAGCGAGCAAGCTGTATGTGAAGCGAGCAGATTTAAGCATTCGTGCACGAGGCTCAACCATTGACTGATTTTGGCCTTTCAAAGCGTCCGATCACATATGGCAGCTTGGTGCCCACTCTCAGTTTGCAAGCCAACACGTTGGACAGGAAAGTGAGTACGAAACAAAACACACGAAATCAGCAGCCAATCACTCATATTGTCGAGACCAGTAGTCATAGCTGGAGGCTCAAAGCGACCCGAGACAAATGAGGTATTGCCTACAGAGCGTGTGAATCAAAACAATGAGACTGCTTTGATTTGAGGTCGACAAAAACACACATCGGAGCTTCGCGCCACATTTAATCGCAAATTCCGTCTGCTCTCGCGAGCTGTTAGCACCTCGCAGAGCTCGCGTACTGCTCGTGGGTACTTGCGGAGCTTGTGCAATGCTCATGCTTCCTCGTGTCGCTTCTATTCTGTTCACGTTGACTCGCGGTGCTCGTGCACTGTGAAGCAAGGATTATGGAGTCGCTCTTTAGGACTGCTCAGCTCACACTCAAGGATATGTTGCGCGCAGCCATCTGCGCAAAAGACACACACAGGACAACATACACGAAGCGAACGGAGTGTCGCAGAGTTGTGTGTTGCGTCTTCGTCGAGCTCGCTGATCTCAACGCAACTGTCGATCCGATTGTCTAAAAGGCGTGTCCCCAACGGGTATTCGTATGGTTCCGGAGCTAGCATCATCTGATGGCGGAGGACTGGTGGCGATGCGGCTTGTGCTCGAAAAAGCCACCTGACGATAATTCGAAGTCGCAGTGGACAACTACGTCAGGCCCGCTGATGTCGAGAAATAGCATCGAGGTCGTCGCCGGCTGAACGTGGTCGTTTGGAAATGGTCTGCGCGGGAGCTCTCCTCAGCTCTTCAGTCGTCCCTTGTGATCCACTTTGCGTTTGGGGTTTAGATCCATTGATGGGCGCCCGTATCGAGAAGGATACATGACTGCCAAGTCTGATGCACATTCGCTGAGTTGATATTCAAATGCGTATTGACTCGAACGCTGTCGAGTATTCGGCAATGCGATACAGCGATTAAAAGAGGTCGAATGTCAAGAGGCTGCGATGTCATGTCAGTGGATGTCGACACCCGCTAGCATTCGTACTGCTTCGATTATCGGGCTAAGCCTAGACTCGCCTGTACACAAGTGCTTATTGGTCACCAACAAATGTTGTCTTCGCGACAATCTCTTCAGTATAAATAGACGCCTTCGCAAACTTGTGTGTGGGGATGTGGGTGATAGTGTCTCGTGGGCTTTGACCAGCCACCCAAAATTCGACATGCAACACAGACGGAGCTGGGTCTTATTGCGGCATACTTTAAATAAATTTCCATGTCAGTCGCGATGAAGCGGAAGTTGTTCATCAAGACGACATTCGCGTCTTGAATGTTGTAGCCTGGATGTTGCCAAGACCCACGACACACGTAGCCACACGTTGCATGCCTTGTACGCTTCATTCAGCAACTAGATGCGACTCGATAATCTACATATCGATCAAGTTCTAGAATGGATGTGCAAGATATACACTTAACCACAAACATAGCCTTTAGAACCGACTCTTCCGGCACTGACCAAAGAACAACACATCCGCATCTGACTCCCAATCCTTCTAAAAATGATCCTCTACTATCGAGGCACTGAGCGTAGCCATTTTTGACCCTTGTCGATCGAAGAAGAAAGCGGTACGTGGTGACAAGATAGTTGAGTTCGTCTGCACGGTGAAATCGCCCTATCTCTTAAACCTCTATACTAAGGTCAGTCACAAAGACTTCGCGACTCAACGCAAATCGACTGAAGTATAGTGACGTCGGCTTATTCGGTGGTAGTGAGAACAGCCCGAGAGACGCCGAGAGGCGCCTTTATGGAGCGCAAAGCAGTTGGGCAAGGGCAGTCGCATTTACAAAGTCTTTGTCTTATACGATTACTTGTGGATGTTCCAACGCCTTGTCCCATTCATCAATGCCTTGTCGCCTTGTGGGTGTGTTAGGCTGCTCATTTGATGCGAACCACAATGCGATACGGTAAAACCGTGTATGTGTCGGGGAGGGTAAAATCGGACGTTATCGAGCAATGTCGATTACTCTTTGAATTATCCGTACGTTTTGTACAGTATCTAACATTATCCAAAATGCTTGATACAGATTCGAAAGCCGAAAATACATGCTTAGATATACGACGTACTGTATCCGCACAAATCTCATTAAATTAGAGGGTACTTATCTTCTAAAAATCACTCAAACAGATCTGATCAAATCCACGTAAAAAATAGTTGACTTGATCTAATGCGATTTGACCAAATTCTAGTCACTCGGTGTGTTGCAATTGAAGCGACACAACACAGTTTCTCTACAACTAGCACCTCTCTCTCTCAATCAATCAGCAGCACCACCTCTACAAAGCACCACTCAGAGTATGAGCCACACGTGATAGACAAGGTTGATGCGCTCCCTTCGCTCGCAGCCATTGTACATGTAGCTACTCGTCGACGGAAGTAAACACCGTCATGTACTAAACCTCACCCACTCTCGGATGTGCTCATCACGCACCCTCAGGTGCTGTCGGTCATGCTTAATGTGATAGACGTGTGCTTTGCGTCTGTGTGCGCGTCTGTTCGTTCCGACAACCGGCTCACGACAACGATTGTGCTGCGTGTCGGTGCTCCATTGGGTGATGATGAGCGGATAGGCGACACTGATCGATCACTGACTGATCGATTGATACGCCTGAGCAGCACCGCCACTACCATCGCTCGGATAGCGACCAGCAACTCGCGCACGTGCGCATCCACTCGCCAGCACGTCTTACTCAAGTGCTCACTTTCAAACTTACAGCCTCGCCACCAAACGATCTCCACTCGACTCGCGGCCATCGTCACATACTTGCTGACGAATAGATCGTTTCCAGCCTCACCCACTTGCCTTCGTCGTCGTCTCTCTCTTGAGCTCTTGAGTTCGCTTCGACTCCACTCCGACCCTCTTCCAGCAGTTGATCACTATCATGGCCACGCCCGCGATCAAGCTCACGTACTTTGACGGCACTGGCCGCGCGGAGCTCACGCGTCTCATCCTGGCGTTCGGCAACGTCGAGTTCATCGACGAGCGCATCCCGCACGCCGAGTTCCAGGCGCGGAAGGCATCGCTCCCGCTCGGACAACTCCCAACGCTGCAAGTCAACGGTCAGACGTACGCGCAGAGCATGGCGATCGCGCGCTACGCCGCCAAGCGCAGCGGGCTGTACCCGTCGGACGCACTCGATGCCCTCCGCGCAGACATGATCTCCGAGACGCTCACGGACACGACGAACGCGTTCATTACCGCAATGTTCGGCGAGATGGACGCCGCTGTCAAGGCAGAGAAGATCCAGCGCTTTGCACAAGACGTCGTGCCAAAGGCACTCGGCGTCCTCGAGACCATGGTGCGCGGCGAGTTCTTCGCAGGTGACGACACGCCGTCGTACGCCGACCTGCACCTGTTCGACTTTGTCGAGAACGGCTTGAAGCCGCGGCTGAGCGATTTCTCCACCGCAGCGTTCCCCAAACTCGAAGCCGTGCTCAAACATGTGCGAGCAAACACCGGCGTCGCAGCGCACCTCGCCAAGCGCCAGCCGTAGGCGCTCGACACCTTTGGGCTTGCGCTCACGCGCATTTGAGCTTGAGCGACAAGTGTACAAAGTTGTCGCTGTTGTCGTTGTTGTTGATGCTGCTGACAGACGAAGCGACTGCGTCGGGTCGAGTCGCCTAGGACATGTACACGTGACTTAGTCGCTGCTACTTTCAAAGCAATACACGCACGCACGCACGCATCCATCCATTCATCGCCTTCTGTATCGGTCTTCTCTCCAGAAACCCAGGCACATCGGCCCTAGCGCCATAGCATAGGACACAGTCGCGACAATGTTGTCATCGCCACCGCCATCCTCTCACCAGACGCGACTCAAATCCGTGCTTCACACACTCTTGTACGCACTACTGATCTGACTGACCTTCTGACTGCCACCGTGCCACACCTTGCGCGACCGCAGTCGACCGCCAGACACCTCTGGCCGATGGCGACAACACTCCACCTTGCACGACCTGCATGCTCTGCAAGCTCTGTCCTTCCCTTCGCGCTGCCTCCATTCACCCGCTCACTCAAAGAGGACTTCGCCCCTCGACATCTCACACGCGCGGCGTCATCTGGAGCGGCAGTCCGCCCACCATCGACAGCGTCGGGCCGAGGATGTACGGCCGGTCCTTGAGCTGCTCGCCGTCCTGGATCTTGACGTGGAACGCGCGCACCATCACGGCGATGAACAGCCGCATCTCGATGTACGCCAAGTTCATGCCGATGCAGATGCGCGGACCGGCGTTGAAGACCGGGAAGTCGTACGCGCTCGGCCGCGTCTTCATCTCGAGCCAGCGCTCGGGGCGGAAGACGTCGCGGTGCTCGCCAAACACCGGGTTGTGTCGTCCCATGTACCACGGCGAGTAGAACACCTCGGTGCCCGCTGGAATGAACGTCCCGTCCGGCAAGTGGTCGTCCTCCGCTGCGACGCGGAACGTGCTCGGCAGCGTCGGGTACAGCCGCATGGTCTCGTTCACGACCGCATCGAGGTACGGCAGCTGCTTCACGTCGTCGTACGACAACGTCTCGACTTTGCTCACTTCGTCATAGAGCTTCTGCTGCACGTCCGGGTACTGCGCGAGGGCGTAGAAGACGTACGTGACCGCCGACGAGCTCGTGTCTTTGCCGGCAAAGATGAAGCTCATGAGGATCGAGCGCAAGGTCGCGACATCGAGGACCGACGCGCCTTCGCTCGCGTCGTCGAGCTCGCGGGCTTTCTGGATGAAGAGCGACATGATGTCTGAGCGCTTCGCGAGTTCCTCGTCGCTCTCGCTCAAGCGGCGCAAGAGGATGTCGTTCGCCAGGTCGAGCATGATCTGCTCGTTGCGCTTCATCGCGTACTCGCTCGGCATGCACCACCAGAAGTACTTGTAGTACGACTTGGTAAGGAGCCGCTCGGCCAAGTACGAGAAGACGTAGTCCATGGCGTGGATGAACGCGAGACCACGAGTCGGATCGAGCTCTCGCAGCGGAATGCCGCACGAGATGTCGAAGATCGACTGGAGCGTGTACTGGCTGCTGATCTCGTGCATATCACACTTGCCGCCCTGGGACTTGATGAGCTCGACCATCTCGGCCGCGTACTTGTGGAAGACTTGCTCCGTGAAGATCTTGAAGTTGTTGGTCGTGAACACGCGGATGCCGAGCTTGCGCTGGAGCCGGATCATCGCGCCGTTGTCTGGCGTGTGCGCGTGGTTGAGGCCGAGGAACGACTTGTCAAAGACGCGACCAACGACCGCAACGAACCGCTTCGCGCGGATGTAGTTGTTGTGGTTCGTCCCGAGGACCCACTGGACGTCCTCAGTCTTTGCGAGCTACGTGGGCGACAGGAGTGAGCACAGTGCGAGCGAGGACGGCAGTGGCGGCACGGGTAGTAGATGCAGAGACGACGGACGTACCCATACTTGATTGTCGGTGAAGAGCGTCCACGGAACCTTTATGCGACCGCCGTGCTCGATCATGAGCGACTCCTGTTGTGCACATACACGCAACGAGTCGTTCACCATTCGCGTCGCTGCGTCAGTGCGACTGATACACATGAGCAGTGCGTGTGCACGCGCGATCCAACGAGACGTACAAAGTACTCGTGCACGCGCGGCGCACGCTTGAGGATTTCTGGTAAAATCCCAAGTAGCGGCCAGCCCTTTGGACCTGGAATCGGCGTGAGTCCATGCGCAATGCGCTGCTTCTCGCGCAGCGCCGCGGTGACTGGTACTGCGAGAGCGCGAGTGCGACTACGATCACCGCAGCAGCGAGCTTCGCGAGCGAGAACGACGACGGCGGTGCGAGCACGAGCATGCCGATCGGTCGGTTGATCCGGTTCTCACTGTGGCGCTGTGTGCTGTGAGTGAATGAGCGGTGGAGATGAAGAGAACGCGAGCGGTCGGTTGGTCTGCTAGTGGCAGGAGCAAATGTGCGGTGCTGATGTTGCCAGGTGAGAACACCTGCGATTGCTTACCGACTGCCGATCGATGAATGGATCACTCGATTGTGGTCTCGGATCACCCATAGGCGATGCTGAGAGCGAGCAACCAAACTCGCCTTGCTTCCAAGGCGAGCTTGTGCGCTGCGTGCTAGTACTAGTAGTGATGTTCACGGATGCTCTTTGAAGCTCGTGTGCTAGCTAAGTGGTGTTGGAAACCAATAGTGAAGAAAGAGAGGTGTTGCTGTGTGTGCTTCGGTCCAGGATTCGTAAACGAGGTGGACCACACCAAAATAGGAATTATTCATGATTTTACCATGGCTGGCCCATGATTAAACAGGGACGATAGATGGTTTTTTATTTGGCAGATGCTAAAGTCCAGGACTGGATTTAGGTGGTACACATCATAAAATGGAACGAGTCCATGTCTAGTCCGGATTTAGACCAGGATTTTACAACGTGACGATAACGTGTCTAAACCGATGAAAGATATACAGAAATATATCGAAAGGTCGCAGAAGCTATTCTCTCGTAAACTACACTCATCTTGGTCAACCCGTAAACTACGGTGTGTTCAGTTCGAGCGAAAACACTTAAGCGTTGAACATATCCACGTCATCGACTCATGTGATCGGTACGACAAAGCAAGCACGGACACAACAGGCCAAGCTGTCATTGACACGAATCACTGACTTACGACACGACACGCTCCAATAATACGCTTGTACGGCATGAGACGCTACTCTCTGTCTGCGCTGCAGGCGCGCGATCTCAATCTACGGCCTTATGCGCTGTCTAGGATGATTCGGATGATCTCGAAGCGACGACGAACGAGTCCGTTGCCAGCCAGATCCATCGCGACATCCTTGTCGACGCTACGCCAGAACTTGCTGCACACGCCGCAGCTGTAGCTGTCGGACTGGATCGGCGCCTTGTGCGCCACGACGCCAAATACCAGTACGCACTCTCTCACGATCTGCCACGACAGCGTGTCCAAAGCGCTCGTGCACTTCTTGCTGTCGAGAGAGTCGTAGTAGATGACGCTCTTTCGCTCGCAGTCGATGATGATGGCACACCAGTGTTGGTTACCCAAGTTGATTGGCACCAAGATGGTTCGCACGGAATCGTCATCAGTGCACGAGACAATCGAGTCGAGGATCGCCTGGTCGATTGTTTGTTTTGCTGACCCTCGTGTGCCCGGTGGCTTCCAGTTCAGAACGCCCACTGCACGCGCGGTGTCGTTCTGACGCTGTGGACGGTTGCAAAACGCCACGATGACGGTGTCGTTCAGCCAGAGTGGCGGGCGGAGCAGGTACAGCATGGACATGGCGTAGTCCTGGTCGAATCCTGGAACAGAGCTGGACGAGTACGTGGACTCGATCTGGGCGGACATCGCTCGGACGCGATATTGATCGTTCACGTTCACGGCTGATTCAACGTCGGTCAGCAGCCATCGTGCGAACACTTGTCCTTGCTGGCACGACTCTCGAAGAAGTTCGACACGGCACATCGTCTCGATCTGAGTCCGCGAGAACGACCCGACGCCAGCGATGGTGACCACGTCGACAACAGGCTCGTGCTCGGCGTTGTCTTCACTGCGCTGCCTCTGCGCGGAGAGCAGGATGGCGTCGTCTGGACTGTTTGCAAGCGGTAGCGCACGTAATTGCGCGGACAGAAGACGGCTCGGCAGAGTGTTCAACGCGTTCTGGTTGAGGGCCGGGTTGACGAGCTGCGAGAAATTCGGTCGCTTGTGATCGTGTTGCTGGAACTTCACTGGAATCGCCGACAGCCGTTGGAGTGTCTCTGCAAGCGTCGGTCAGCGAGTCGACCACTTGCACGAGCGTAAGGGCACCCAGCTCACGGCGTGCCTTCTCCGACGCGTTGAACCGAGCACGATCCTGTCGTTCTTTGCTTTCGCTCATCTTGCGATCCGTGGCAGGTCGGCCGGTCTTCTTGGCTTTCGGGTTCAAGCGAATTGGCAGTGCCAACGGCTCAAAGTCGTCCCTATTAGATCGTTCGCTGTCGTCGTCGCCACCTCTATGTTGCGGCGATGGCACAGGTTCAGGACTCGCCCGTGACCGGTCCAGGTCCGGCACATGATCCGCATCTTTGCACTCTTCTTGCACATCGCCGACGTCTGGACGTTGCGTGTTTGCCGTGTTCGTACTTGCTTGCGATGGCTGCGAAGCGAGCTGCAGCTGTTCCGGCTGCTGGATGACGATGTGGCTCATGTCGATCATCGAGACGTGGCCAAGCTCGTTCGAAAAGAGGCTGTGCGCTTGAGACGGTGGAGCTTGCGACAGTGGATTGTTGGCGTCGTCGGCTTTGCTGCTTGCGATACTGCCCGCACGGACGCGCTTTCTCTGGCGTACGTTACGCCACTGATTGCGCATGAACGCCATCAACATGTCGAAGTCGCTGTCGTCGTCGATGTCCGCGATCGCCTGAGCGAGCTGAATCGCTTTCTTGTACTTCTCCTCGGATGTGCGCTTTGATCGCGATTTGGCTGGCGCGGGAACGTTGTGGACGACTCGCTGAACAGGAACAAGCTCGTCGTCATTTCGGATTCATCTATCAAGACGTAAGGTGCATGGCAAGACAGTTCAAAGTCAGTCAAAGACAAGTCATGGACGAGTCATGGACGGGTCATGGACGAGTCATGGACGGGTCATGGACGGGTCCTGTGTTCATTCTGGATGTATCACGTGCAGCATGTACCTTGTGTCAATTCGCGACCGCGGAATGACAGTGCCGAATCCCTGGCTCTTGCGGTACGCCATCGCATGACGGCATGGGAGCTTCATCGAGGCAGCGAAGGGGCAGTCGCAGTTCCAGTTCAGCAGCCGGACGACATGCTGGTGCTTGGGGCCTTGCACCATCACGACACGCTCGACGTCGTCCATGGCGTACTTGTAGTTGTCAAACTTGAGCAGAGCAGCTGCGTACTCAGGAGCGACTCGCTCGGCGACGAAGTGCGTGGTAAAGCGCAGAACGTCGCTCATCTCTTCGTCGTAGCTGGCGTTGGTGTAACAGCCGACCCGAAGCTTGCGGTACATGTACTCGTTCTCGCGACGCCGTGCCGTCGCGATCAAAGTCTGGATGCACATGGTCATGCCGGTTGTGCCGCTCACGCCGTCTTTGAACTTTCCGAAGAAGTTCTCCAGGCGGTTGTTGGTGCGGTTTTTGAAGTGCGACAGATTCGAGCGCAGGTGCATGGTGATAATGTCTTGACACGTGTGCCAGTTGCAGTCAAAGTAGTCCATGAACAGCCCAAATGTAACCGGACGTGTCCGAGTTACGCAGCACCTTTGCGAGGAAGCGTGTGTGAACACCTTCAGCAAGGATTCCAGTCACTAAGACAGAGATAATAAACACAATAGTCGAGTTGGTCTAAATCGCAAGTGTTCATTTTAGTTGGATGTGCGGGCTCCACCCTTTGGTGCGAGCTACTAAGTCTAAGTATGTAATACTAAAGCTAAGTCAACTAAAATGTGGTTGGCTCTGAGAGTCCAAGTTCACTGATTGGCTAATATTCTAAGATATCTACCAATCAGAACAACCGCCAGAATGGCCTGTCTTAAAGAAGGTGCGTGAATAGTAATTCCGCAAAGCTATGTTATTACGATAATAACCATAGCTTGTGTACCCCGTTACACCAAAGCCCAAGGTGCTGCAAGGTCGGGAAAGCGACGCGTGGTTGTCGTCGTACTCGTCTTGGCTCTTGGAGTAGACCATGTTGTGGAAGACGTGATCGATGTCTTTGTGGTCGTTCGCGGACAGCTTGCCGAGCTCTGGTTTGCGCGAGTGTTTCTTCAGGTACTTGATCACGTGGAACAAGCAGATGAGCACGCGCCTCGGGGAAGTCCGACCAGAGATCTCGGATCTCCTGCATGTCTTCGTCGACGACTATCACGCGGAGGAGCTTGTAGCGATCGGGATGGACACGCTGAAAGTGCGCAAGCGCGCGCTGCATGTGCCAGTCCGTGTTGGTCTCGAACAGCGACTGTTGAACGACTTGGCCCTCACCGAACTCGTCCATCACCATAAAAGTGCACAACTGGTAGTTGTATCTGTTGTGTGCACAGTGCATAGTCATCACATCCGTAAGTGCATCGATCCTGGACCAAACACGGATGAGTCCTGTACACGACATGTTCGAACGGACCTGTTCGTTTTGTGTTTGCAGTCGACCAGGAGGAGCTCTTGGAACCGCGAGTACATGTCGCGCATGTGCCACGTCGTGAATTAGATGACGCCGCTCTCGCCAGCATCAGACTCGTCGACGATGAGCGAGCAGCCTTGGCCTTCTCACAGAAACTTCGCCAGCACAGCCGACTCCGCGTCGTCGTCGTCTATTGCCGAGACGCTGGATCTGTGCGCGGTCACCATGCTATCCACGTCGTGCTTGATCACGTTCTCTTCGTTTTGTAGGAGGTAATCGTAGATCTTGAATCTCGGTGTTCCGGCGGCGATCATGGTGTCGACTTGCGAGCGCGTCTCAGGGTTCTTGACTCCGCGCGACGTGGGGTACGTGCCGAAGGTGTCACCGCCAACAGGGTGGTTGTGCTGCAACAGAGTGGCCTTCACGGCGAGGCATCAGTCGCCGTCAACTTGCACGACTTGGACGAAAACCGAAACGGACACTCCGTGTACCGAAGGTGCCGCCGCGGACGCTTGCTGGTTCCATGTTCCTTCGGGCGCCATCCGTGCGTTCATATGTACGTTCTCTGGTACGTCTCCCTCGTCTCTGGGATCATTGCTGCTGCTCTGGCTTGCCCCACCTTCGTTCGGGCAATCCGCGTGTTGCGCTGCTTGCACTACATGACCTCATTCACTCGGATGACTTGGTGCGCCTCGTCTGCGTACTTGGCGAGGTAGTCATCCCACGAGCTCCAACTGGCATGGATGGGTTCAGGAGATGGTACGCGAACGTTTGTAGACAGGACCTGGACGACATCTGTGCCAGTCCTGGACTGATCTTTTGCCACATCGCTGCTCTGCGCATCTACGCTCGAGTCTTCAACGAGCTCCTGCTAGTTGTTGTTGTCTGCGTCGTCGTCTTGTTCAGACTCCTCGTCGTCGACTTGTTCTGACTCTTCGTCTCCATCTTCGTCTTCGCTAGATGCCAAGAGACTGGCAAACGACGCGCCTCTCTTCTTGCTCGGTGGTGTTGTGGCTGGCACCGTTGAGCTCGCAATACTCGCTCGGCGCGTCTCAGCTAGCATCACCGTGTACTTCTTGCGCTCGGACCGGGTCATGCGCTCGCTTGTCGGCGTGGCAGCCGTGGCCATATCACCTTCGCTCATCGATCTGGACCGGGATCCCGTCATGTAGCCACTTGCGGCTGAGTCCGGCTCTTGCTCAGCGGCGACTTTTTTGCTTGTACTCATCGCTACGACCATACGCAATGAACAGACGCACGCATGAGCTGAGGTGAATTGATAGCATAACTACTTGCTACACGACAGCGCGCTTGCAAACGCAAGACGATCGACATCCCGATCGTACATGCGCGGCCAGTCAAAGCCGAGTCCTGGACGAATCCGACGAAACGGACTGGATCCTGGGCATTTGATGCGACTTGGTGCTGCACATCACGTACAACGCCACAAAGCACGCACGCAGAGTCAGCACACTCATCGCGACGTGCAGGCAGCGTGCAGACAGACGCGAAGGACGCGCACACATACCAGTCGGTTGGTACGGACTCTTGTGCAGCAGTGCAAGCGATATTGGTAAGAAGGCGGCTGCACGGGACGACAAGCGCGCATGAACAAGCGATCGATCGCGTTAGACGTCGTGAGCGGGCTGCGCATGACACGAGAAGCATGCGCTGCGCACCTGTAGCGCGTTCGAGGCTCTGTCGCGCGTTTTCACAACTGTCCTTGCGGCGAACGATGCTTCGGCACTGCACACAGACACACACAAGCGTGAATAAGACGCAGAACAAGACGTGGAGAAGTACGTGCAGTCGCAGACGAGCACTTTCGCGTACCTGCTGCGCTTTCTCAACCGATTGTTCGCGCCCGCGGCTTGTTTCGTCCTCTGAGCGCTCACTGTGACGGCACGAGGTACACAGACACACGACTACGTTAGCTGCGTCTCACGAGGCACGCGCACGCGCGCAACGACGCAAGCACACCTCCACACACAAGCCGGCGCGCATTGCAGCGCTCGTACCTGGTTTCTCATCGCTTGATTTGCTCGAATGCTCGAATGTGTGCGAGCCACGGATGGGGGGGGGTATTATATAAATTCCGATTTCTTCGCTTTTGAGACCGCGGGTTAGGGCTCAGAAGCTAGAAGTATCTTTCTTCGGTCCTGGACTGGTCTGGAATTCGAGTCCTGGACCAGACATGGGAGTACCACTCTTTTGAGCCCTGGACGTTAGAACTTCCGTTTTTATTTTCGTTTTGTTCATTTTCATCTACAGTTTTGTCCGATGTCGAAATAAAACGCCGTAAATTCGCGGTAAGCCCTAACCTGAACGAGTGTAAAGATAATTTTTAATTTGCCGCTCAAGATCCTCCCCCGCATTCGAAAATTGAGCGCTGCAGATCACATCGACGGTACGTACACCTCGCCCACGTCGCCGCGCACGTGCATGTGCTTCCGAGCAATTCTCGGCAGTGTCTTGCTTCTCCAACGACGCCGAATCGTTTGTATGCTTGCAAAATCGATCGTGCGAGTCGCTCAAGCGCAGGGAAGACCCAGGATCGTCGCTTGGTGCGTTTGTATGAGTGTTTGTATGCTCGCATTCATGCATGCGTGTTGGTGCACGAACCTTACACCACTGTGTTTGATTGTTGCTGGAACATGAGCGAGAACGGCACGAAACCTGGATACCGCATGACGCGTGCGATAGCGTCGAAGCATCGTGAAGTTCTTGAACCGCTCAACAGCTCGGCTCGGCAACTCAAAAACTATTGGCAAGTAAAATGACAAAAAACAGAGCTACAAAAAAGAATACTGGATATAACTACTGGCGCTATAATACATTTTGTGATATGTGATAGGATATCATTGTATTGGATATTTCAGGGGACCATATTCTATTGTATCTCTCATAGGCGGCGCCATATCATTAGCGACACTCCATACAAGAGTGTCGCTAATGATATGGCGTATTCGCGTGAGTTGTCAAGCATTTTGCCTTTTCATTACTAGACTGAGTGTGTGAATGACATGGCACAAAACCAAGTTTAAAAAATTACAAAATGAACTACGTCTACTGCTGTATCGAAAAACGCCCTGCTCCTCGCAGACCAAACACGTTCATATCAAAACAAAGCTTTGAACGAAACATGGCCAACTGCAATGCTCGTGTCTCGCAACTGATGCCAGTTTTAGGCCCTCTTTGTCGTGAGTTACTCATTAGATGCGTGTAAAATATATGTAGTTAATGACACGTCACCTATGTAATAGAATATCTGCCTTCGAAACATCACAGGGGTTTTACTAGGGGCACTATTGAGGCCATCCTGGGCAATTAATATCTCATTGGCAACGCTCCTCTATTCGAAGCACTCTTGTGTAATGTGACCGCCGCCTATGAGAAATACTTTAGAGTACAGTCGACTCTCCCATTAGTGCGGTGAAAACAGCTGGACAAAAATATACACTTTTAGAGGCTACTCAAACAGACAGATATCCGAGATGAGAGGTAATATTTGATCAGATTGTCAAACACAAGCGCTGCATACTATCTACCAGCTCGTAGCTCTCTTCGTCGAGTATCTCCATGTGTCTCCAGCAGTTCGCCACTGTCGCACTAGTGACGCTTTGCCACGCGTCCTACGCCCACCTAATCGCTGTCAATACGTCAACATCGTAGAGCTGCTTCGCGATCTGTCCCGCTTCGTCAGGCCCGATCTCGTGCTCACGCTCGATAAAATCGTCGAGTTTTCCGACGACGTGCGCGTTCTTCACAGCGCGGATGCGTGCTTTCAGCGAGCGAATGATGCCCGAGTCTTGGGGCTGAAGGTGGGAAGTAGTTTTTGGTGGCACCATGCACACCCGCACGTTCGAGAGCGCTTCGTCCACGCGGTGTCCAACAGGAGGAGCACGTGCCTCTTCTCGCTCTTCATCGTTTCGTTGAAGTCGCGCAGCCACCGTTGGAAGAGCAGCGACGTCATCCAGCCTTTGTTGGTGTTGCTGTACTCGATATCGAGCTCTTCGGCCGACGCGCCAGCAAAGCAGCGCGGTTGCCGCGCAGCCCCGACAAACAGAAGAGGAATCTTGGCAGACCCGTCCGCGTTGCTAGTCACCGCTACTGTTATGCGCTTCTTGATTTGCTTTTGGCCTGGAAACGCGGCGAACGCGTGTGTTTGCGTTGGTGCTGAGCAGTAGAAGAGAGCTGTTTCGTCAAAGTTGAATATGTCTTGTTTTTGTATAGTCGAGTCTGCTCTCGTATTGCTGCACGTCCTGCTCACAGACGACGCTTCGCCGTGCAGAACTCTCGACTTGATGCCATGGCGCGCCTTTAGCTTCGCTAGCCAGCCTTTCGAGAACGAGAGGCCAGCAATCTTGCTGGAGTCGCGGTGGCCTTTGCGCACCATCCTGTCGCGGACCTGGGCGGCCTTCGCGCGGATTGCATGGCCAGTGACGACTGGCAGTCGCAGGCGCTCGCACACCGCGATCCACCTCACCACGTCTTGCTCGAGCGACTCACTTGCTACTGCTCGCGTCGTCTTTTGCGTTGCGCGTTGCTTGATTGCTTGAACTGCTGGCCTGCGCTTGAGCAACGAGCGGAGCGTAGACGTCGACGGTTGGTGCTGCAGCGCAAACCGCTTCGCTGCCCAGGCACAAGCTTCCTCTTGCCGCATCGCGGGATGCGCCAGGAAGTACGAGAGCAACTCTTGCTTTTGACTCGTCGTCATGCGCACTCGGCGCCTGGGCTGGTCGCTCATGCTCGCGTCGCGTGCGTTGTGTGCGTTGTCGTGTCTTGTGTCTTGCGCGCGCTGTCTGTTGATGTGAGTGAAAACCTCTCATTTCTTCGAATCTATTGTTTACAAAAGGGTATCAATTTATAGCGACCGTACTGCTCGGAGAGCCAACTGTATATACAATGGATAATATTTTTGGACCCTAAATATTAGTGGATAGATACTGAATTCTTCCTTTGACGATAATAATGTAATACATCTATGAATAAATAGCTCAAATTTTGGTGATACCTATCACAAAGTAATTGATGTTATTTTTGAGGTGTATTCGTTTGTCTGGCAAATGGCAAATGAAATATTTACCAAAGAAATACTTACCAAAGAACAAGCAAACAACATAATTGAAGCGAGCATGACTTGACATCTGCCTCTTCTTCCAAAGATCAGCGCAAACACACCAGCTAGCAACGCCGTCCATGATCAATAGTGAATGCATACATGAATAGCTTGCTGCATCAATAGTGAATGCATGCATGAGTCGCTTGTTGCACGCGATCGTTGACACGCGGGCTGAGGGTTGGTTACCCTGTATGAATAGTAATGTCAAACCGCAGTGCAGTACGTATTGATGCTTGATATCAGAGTTGAGATCGACTGTCCGTCAGCCGAGATGCTTGAAGTTGGTTTGGTGTGATGTGGTTCAGTATCTCTAGATTTGCAAACCACACTTATGCAGTGTGTGTACGAAAGCACTTGATACCGGCAATAGGATGGGTAAACATGAAAAACGCAATCAAGATATATTTGTATGTGGCTCATGTGTTTTGTGCAGATCATGGCAAATTGAGAACTTTGACTTCGGAGCGATAATAGGGGTCCACTTTAAAGATGTCGTTTGCCAATTGATTGGAGGACATGAAATTTGACTGACGAGTATTTAGTGACGTGTGGTCGTCTCTTCATTTTTCAAACCCGCGCATTGAGCTCACATCTTCTACCGACTACCCGTTCGATAGATGTTTGCATGTGTCTACGTGTATCGCATGCATGTGCGAGTGTCGCTTGCGGCGAATGTAAGAGCCTGTGTTGGTACTTTTGCACTGAGATGTAAATACTTGTGTCAGTGCTTGCGGTGTTACATGTGCGAGTGGGCACGTGATCAGTGCGCATGTACATCTACAAGTGCTATGAACGAGAGAGTCTGTGCACAGTGCAGTTGCACAGATATAAGGACTTTTGTCAGCACACGATGTATATTGCACAACGAATCGATAGAATTAGTGTTGTGTTCGCATTGTATTGAGCCCTCTCACGCCGCTTATTCCGGGTTCATGCTGTTACCCTCATGTATTTCTTGCATCCTAGAGCACGCTGCTCGGTGTCGAAGCGCATGACCACAGAGCGGGGAAGGTTCGCGCTCGACTTGTACATTGGATTCCACTTGTAGAGATAGAACCTCTTTTTCGTGGCCATGTCGAAGTACGAATGGAGTACTTTCTCGATGTCTCACGTCGTCTTCAGTGCTTGTGCCAACTATGTTGTCCTTGTAGTGTACTTGTTGTCTTGAATCTCGCATACACACAAGCGATCACAACACGCCACCGGAAGTGTTCAAAGTGTTTCTTGGTGGTACTGATGTATTCTGACCAATAGCTGGGACAGCTCTCGATGGTCGTCCGTCTTAATCTTTCTCACAAGCCCTGTGGTGATTGAAGAAGTTTAACTTGAATTTCATAAGAACGGTCCCGCTGTCATCATAGTTTTGCTTCTCGTGGTTGTCGTTGAATCCCAAACTGGACGTTGTGCTAAGGTACGTTATCATACCACAATGCGGTGAGTGAAATTGTCAACGATGTTGTACATATAACCGATAGTCGCATGGTGAAAGTGTTTGTGATCTCATTTGCGACATGTCATACGAATGTAATTTGATGGTGAATGTCCCGTCCAGAAGAGAAAACGACACGACGTCCCAAAGCTGTCAAAGTTTCTTGGTTGCCTGGGGATTCGAACAATCGTTGAGACGTCTCTTGAAGGTCGAAGTCCTCCGTGCCGAGCATTCTCGACACTTCTCATACGTTCTAGGAATAGTTGAAGATCTTTGACTCGGGTTTCGTAAGAACTGTCCCAATACCATCACTATGTTACTTCTTGTGCTGTTTTGGTGTATGAAAGACCTTTGGGCTTTTTATCTGCTTTTTCACAACATCGCAAAATGTGAATCCAAATAATCTGAAACTATGCTGTTTAGAAAATCCTTTCAGCAACCGCGATTTCATCACTATACGAACTCAAGGCTAGACATACAGTTTGAAGGTCAAACACAGTTCCTCACCTGCTTTTTCGCACTATCGATTCCAAATACCACTCTGGTCTGCATACTTTACGCAAGTGAAAACGTGTTCGGGTGTGCAACATGACGCTCAATTGAAGCACACAATCAGACGGACGAGGAAGAAAGCGAGGACACGAAGCAAGAGCAAGAGCAAGAGCGAGAGCACCTTGCGCAGCAACATGAGCTCAAACCCAAAGACGCGCCTCGCCGGGATCTTCCAAGATGCGTCGGCTGCGTCCTCGTCCGATCAGGGGAACAGCTCGCTGCGGTACGTTGCGCCAAAAGAGCCGACGCGATCGCAGCAGCAACCAGCAGCATCGACAGCCACAGCAGCAGCAGCAGCAGCGCCAGAGAAAGCGTCTTCGATCGTGTACACGACGACCGTGTCGCTGTATCAGTACGACGCGACTGCGCGCACGCACGTGCAGGTTTTGAATCCAAACGCGAGTCCGACGATCGGGTGCGTGATCGTCGGGAGCGACGCGAGCTACAACGTGCTCTTCTACAACGCCGCGAAGCAGCACGTGTGCGTCGTGCCGCTCAAGTTTGCGACGTTCAAGCCGATCTTGCAGGCGAAGAGCTACGTGAGCTTCTACGACGACAAGGGCGTGAACTGGTCGATCAAGTTCGCGAGCGACGCGCTCGTGAGCGAGTTCATGCGTCAGGTCTTCCTCACGAAGATCCACGTCGAGATCTGGGGCGACGACAAGAGCGTGACCAAGACGTCGCCGAACGCGCTCATCAAAGACGACCTCGTGTACGTACGGGACGATGCGCCAGCTGTCGGTCCCGGCGACGCCGTGGCGCTGAGCTTTAGCTGCTGGCGCGTCGTCGGCAACGTCACGTGCGCGCCGAGCGACGTCGTGACCAAGTACGCGCCGTTCGAGAAAGCGACGGAAGCAGAGCTGCGCAAGTTCCGCATCGGCGACGGTAGCGAGCGCATCAAAGCGCTCGAAGAGGGCGTGATCGGCATGAAGAAAGGTGGCAAGCGCATCATCCTCGCGCCGCCAGGGAAGACAACGGGGCAGGACTGGTACCTCATTGAAGCGCAGCTCGTGCGCACAAAGATCGGTGGGAGCGTCTCGCAGCGCAAGTCGGTCCCAAACGTCTCGACCACAGCAGCAGCGACCTCGGACGA
This sequence comes from Pythium guiyangense, assembly GCA_003730235.1. Taxonomy (NCBI): domain Eukaryota; phylum Oomycota; class Peronosporomycetes; order Pythiales; family Pythiaceae; genus Pythium; species Pythium guiyangense. The sequence goes on from QXDM01000014.1 coordinate 214,229, forward strand.
TGCAGCGAGCGCTGGCAAAGCTGCCAAGACCCCGCGACGCCGGTCGAGTCCGTCGAGCGCATCGAGCCCCGCAGCCAGTGCTGCAAACGGCGACATTGTTCCGTGGGGCAACGACGCCGCGCAGGACGAACTGAAGCTCAAGGAGCAGCAAGTGCGTCTGCTCCAGGAGCAGCTCGACGCGATCAAGAGTGGTGGAATGGCTGGCGGCTTTAACAACATGGTAGCGCAGCAGCAGACACAGCCGTTTGGCTTTGCGCCGCAGCAGTCGTCGCTGTTTGGCGCGCCGTCGTCGCTGTTCTCAAACAACGCGCTGTTCAACTCGGTCGCACAGCAGCAGCAACAGCAAGCGCTGCTGTCGATGTCGAGTCGTCCGCTCGACGCGCTCTTGACAGAGCTCCACGCCAAAGTCGACTACCTCATCCGTATCGCACCAGCGCCGAGCGCAGCGCCCGGGAGCAGCTCGATCGCAGGCGCGACGGACGTTGCTGCTGTAATCCGCGGCGTCGAGCGCCTCGCGAGCGAGAACGACCGCCTCATGGTTCAGATCAACAGCCAGAACCAGCAGTACGTGTCGTACGAGAAGCGGTGCGAAGAGCTCCTGAAGCAGAGCCAGCAGCTCCAGGACGAGAAGCGACGCGCGGAAGAAAAGTACCAAGCGATCGCGAGCCAGCAGCTCACGTACAGCGCCGAGCTCGCGAGTCTCACGAGTGCGCGCGACGCTGCGATCACGCAGACAAACCGCCTCCACGCCGAGTACCAGCAGCTCCTGGCCGCGTTCTACCAGAAGCAGCAAGTGTCGAGTACGTCAGTGTGTGCTGAGTTTTCGACATTTTCGACAGCGCTGCCATTCTTGACTTGGTGATTGTATGCTTCTGTGTGCAGGTGTGAGCGACGAGCAGCGCAATGAGCTCACGTTTGAGCGCGAAGCGCGCGTGCGGCTCGAGCGCGAGCTGAAGAAAGAGACACAGACGCGGTCGCTCGTGGAGCAAGAGCTCCAGCTCACGAAGAAGCAGTACGACGTGTACATGAAGCTCAAGGACTCGGAGCTCGCGACGCAGAAGCACGAGCTCGAGCAGCAGTGGCTCGCGACCAAGACGCAGGAGCTCCAAGCGAGCGACGAGCGCCTGCGCCTCGCGACGCTCGAGTTCCAGCAACAGGCTGCGCAGCAACAAGCCGATGCGCGCGACGAGTTCGAGCGCAAAGACAAGCTCGTGAGTGCGTTGGAGCAGGAGGTGAAGGCGCTCGAGAGCGAGAAGCAAACGCTGTCGAGTGCGCTCGAAGGCGCGACTGCGCAAGTCGAGACGCTCGAGCGCGAGCTCCAAGCTGCGCGTGCAGATGCAGACGCAGTCGAGCGCACAGCGGGTACTGACGACGACCGCGGTCGCAGCGACAGCGCTGCGACGATCCGGCTCGCAGACGAAGAGAAGGCGATCTACGTGCAGCAGATCGCGCTCCTGCAGGAGCAAGTGAAGGACCTCGAAGCCGCGCAGTTTGCGCGCGTGCAGAGCGACCTCGACTCGGGTCGCCTCGCGTCGCCAGCGCCGAGTCCGCGCAACGGCGCCGCGGGATTCAGCGACGCTGCGACAACGTGCGACCGCTGCGCGAGCGTCGAGGCGAAGGAAGAGGCCGCAGAGCGCGCGCTCGCGCTCGCGCAGGCGATCAAGCGCGAGACCGAAGAGATGCTCCAGACAACATCATCAAGTGGCTCGAGCCAAGCCGCTGCCGCCGCGCGCGAGAAGCTCACGAGTCTGTTCAAAGAGGCCGTGAACGAGATGTTCTTCCGCTTCCACGACTACTTTGAAGAAGGCGCGGCGGTCGAGAGCAAGCAAGTGCTCGCAGTCATCCGCCGCGTGCTCAAGCAGAGCACGAAGGACGTGCTCCAGAAACTCCAGGACGCCGCGCTCGACGACGACGACGCCCATGCAAATGACGGCCATGCGAGCGACGCGAGCGACGGACCGCCTGCGCCGCCGCCGCTCGAGCCGTCGGTCGCGCCAGCCGCAGCAGCTCCAGCTCCTGCAGTCGTCGTCACGGAGGACCTCACACCACCGACTGCAAGCGACGCAACGGCGTCCAAGAGCACGCCAGCAGCAGCTGCGCGTCCCCACACGACAGCACCAGACGTCGACGCCGAGCCGATCTCGCACTTCATGGAGCAAGTGAGCGACCGCATGCACTTGCCAGGCGGGTACGTGAGCAGCAGCGACGACGACGGCGACTTTGAAGACTAGCGACGCTCTCTCTGTATGAATGTACGATGGACGCGCCGCGCGACGTGCGGCTGATCGAAGGTCCCACGACACGCGCGCGCTCCGTCCTTTGCCGCTCAACACTGTGATCGCATCATGCGTCAGTCGATCAAACGAACGAACGAACGGATGAGCGACTGCGTCTTCCGACTGCGAGCAAAGGCGCCTGCTCTCTTCTCTCTCTCTCTCAGTCTCGATCCTACAACGCTCGCTCGTGCGCCTGCCGTCTAATGCGACGCAATGCCGCGCGTCTGCTCGAGCGGCTCGGCCTTGAGCTGCACAAAGAGCTGGCGCATGCGGCTCACGTCCTCCTCCTCCTCGTCGCTCTTCTTCGCCGCCGGTGCCTTCGCTGCGTCCGCGTCCTTGCTCTTGCCGTCCTTCTTCGCGTTCAGCGCTGCGAGCTTCTGCTTGCGGTTCGCCTCGAGCTCGACGAGGCTCACGACGCGCTCCCACGGGTTCTCGGCCTCGAGGTCCGCTGCGAGCTTCTCGAGCGTCGCTTGCTCGTGCACGCGGTTCGCCTGCTGCTTCGACTCTTTGATGCGGCTGCGCTCGGCGACGAACTTGTCCATGTCCGCCGTCGCCTTGTCCTTCGACTCGTGCGCGACCTTCTCCTGCTCGAGCGCCTTCTCGGCGATCTGCTGCTCGTACACGCGCATGAACTTGCTGGCGATTCGACATTCACATAGAAAATGCGATAGACCATGTCAGTCTCTGGCACACACACTGCATTCTCTGGCACTCGCACTTGCGTGCAGCGACGTACGTGAGCTCGTTCTCTTCCTCGATCACTGGGATCTGCGGACCGCCTGACTGACCAAACGACGACGTGCGCGAGCCCGACGCCTGGAACGAGCTGTGGCGCGACGACGCCGCCTGCTGCTCAAACGACGCCGTGCGCGACGACGATGTCACAGTCGTCGTCTCTGTGTACGTCGCGTACGTGTTCTCTTGCTCCTGGTAGCTCGCGCTAAAGTCCACTGCCGGTGCTGCGTCCTCAGCAGGCGGCGCGTCGTCGCCAAAGCCAAACGACTCGGTCGGCGCTGGCGCGGCTTCGCCCGAGTCCACCTCATAGAAGCTGCATACATACAAGCACGCACGTGAGTCGATTGCATCAAGCGCAGTAGTCGCGCTACAGAGTGCGCACACGAGCAGCGCCGCGTGGCTTCAACCACAAGAGCAAGCGACCAAGAGATCCCTACGCAGCTAGCAAGAGAGACGTACTCGTTCGAGTAGGCCGAGGTGTCGGCCGGCGCCTGGAACGAGCTCAGGTCGCCGCTGTCGCTGTTGTCGCCGAACGGGTCCATGCTGCTGCTGCTGCTGCTAGTGTGTCGTGTGTGTGTGGGAAGGAAGGAAGGTCGAGTCGCAAGGTCGCGCTGCGCTTCTTGTTTTGCTGTCGTGTCGCCGCGTGCACGCAGATATCCAAAGGCGAGAAGGGGGAAAAACGTAACTGCTGGCTTTTCACATAGTGAACGCAAGAGAGACGGGGTGTCACCTCTACATGTGTGCAATGCAAATAGAGGCAGCCACACCGTCCTTCTTAAACCAGGCGATGTATCGAATGACGAGACTTATTGCGTTTTTGGCTTCAACTTTGAGTTGTGTGTGGTTCACATCATCAAACATTTTCAATGCAATGTGGTCAACACTATTTACTCTTTGTGAATATTTTTAGCGAGTGTTTCAGTACAAGTGCAATACAAAACACAATATTGCAAGTACAGTACTTTTGATCAAACATACGCACATACGACATCTTGTTTTTTGTATGCAGGAATCATTACCTGCTACAAGCTCATTTCTTTCCCCATGCATTGAAAGCCAATGGTTTTGGTCGCGAGCTGTCTGCGTGCTCGGTCGCTTGTGAGCGCTGTGCGCGCTGCCGCCGCCGATAGTCTGAGCTCTTCCACAAGAAAACCAGCAACGTCAAAATGGTCAAGCAGAAGAACCACACCGCCCGCAACAACACGGTCAAGGCCCACAAGAACGGCATCAAGAAGCCGAAGAACCACCGTTACCACTCGACGCGTGGCGTACGTGCATTTGCTTGCTCCTGATGCGCGTCTTGTCCTGTGCTCGTGACATGCACACGAGTGCTCACACGCCTGCGTCTGCGTCATGCGATCATCTCCTACTCTCGCCACGCTACAGCTCGACCCGAAGTTCCTCCGCAACCAGCGCTTCGCCAAGAAGTTCAACAAGAAGAACGAGAACAAGAACAAGAAGGTGCGTCTTCGCACGCGCTCGACCGCGCTCGTATCACAACCAGGCAGACAACCAGGTCGCTGACGCTTACACGCTCCTTGTTCGCCACAGGACGAATAAATGCTGCGACGAGTCGGTGTGTAGCGCTGCGTGCAGCGGTGCGCAGCGTCGCCTGAACGCAGCCTCGTGCGCCTTGTCCGCGTTGGGCAGGACAGCGGTGGTCGTGGACTCCTTCTGGCGCTACCCGATGGCGGACCCCTCTGGTTTCTTGGACACATAGCGTTTGCGCGCAGGGCGTCGACGTCGTCTCTCGGCTGTCAAGCGCTGCAGGTCGTCGATAACACGCGGCGGTCTGGAGCTCTGGCTCAGCAGGCGCCGCAGCAAAGATCAACAACGCCCGCGCCTTTGTGCAAACCACTCCCGCTTTTGTCTCCCGTCGTCCCCTGTCCGTTCGCCTCGTATCGTCGAGCCAGCCAGTCGAGTCGAGTCGAGTCAAGATCAACAGGTCAAGTCCAGCAAACGCGCGTTCAATCGCTGCAGCAAACCAGATCAGCTCGTGTGAACAGCTCCAACAGAATCCAGCGACGTGTGTGTGTCTCGCGTGTCAAGTGCCGGCGCTCGACGGACGTGATGATCAACCAAAGCATCCTTATCTACATTTTCTGAAAGATCATGAACGAGAGCTTTCGACCTGATCCAACGACGCCGCACTCGACACGCGAGCCGCACACACACCCTCGACAGGTCCAGTCCCGACAGTCCCGAACCAGCTCAAGTCGCTCGGCGACCCTCGACCGACTCGACGACTGGCTGGCTCCAGTGTGTGTGTGTGATTGCTTCTGAGCTTGAGTGTGCTGCATGTTGGATGGAAGTGTGTCTGTATGTGTGTGCGTGAGTGCATGAGTGAGCTGGTGGAGCTGATGAACAGCAAAAGCACACCTTATCTACATTCACTGAGTCCACGATGAGCACTTGTCTCTGATCCACCGGTTCCGATGCACTCAATACACTCGCCCTTAACACCACGTCTCAATGCAAGTCATCTACTCTTGAGTCACTTCCAAGTCAATCAAGTCTGCATTGAGTGAGAGCGTCCCTGTCTACTGATGCCTCGGTCTACTTTGCCTCTTCAGCCGGCTTTGCGTCCTCAGTCGGCGTCTTGTCACCCGACGTCTCGTCGGTCTTCGCGCTCTCCGCCGCCTTCGCGCTCTCCGCCGCCTTCGCGCCTTTGACCGGCGGGTCCAAGATCGAGCGCACGTTGAACTTCTTGAACGCGTGGAAGTTCGTCACGACGCTCACACCAAACGTGTTCTGTCGGTTCACAGCGCAGCCACGAGTCATCGGTTGACTGTCAGTCCTCCCAATCGCCAGTGCCGTCCTCACAAGACACACGCTTGCAGAGGACGTACGCGAAAGACTTCGACGAGGATCACAGCCTTCGGCGCCGTGAGGTTCACTTTCTGCTCTGGACCGACTGCCGCAGCGAGGTCGTTGATCACGTCGACCGACTTGAGGTGCGTGCAGTTCCGGCGCTTGATCTCGACCGCGTACTGCGCAGCACAGCAGTCGGCAAGTGTGAGGAACAGACCGCATCACCGCAACACCCAATCACCCACAGCACAACACACCTCAAGCGGCGGCACAGTCGCATCGGCGCCATGCTCGTGCTTGTACTCGTCCGCGTGTTCTTCGAGTTGCGCGGCGATCATCGGTTTCGCGAGCTCCACGACCTCTTCGCGCGTCGAGTGTCCGAGCTTCTCGAGCGGAATGAGACGGTTGATGAAGCGCGATGCGAACTCCTTCGTCGCCTCGACCTCGCCAAAGATCTGTCGCACGAGCGCACGCGCCGAGACCTCTGAGTCCAGGATCTGGATCAAGATCACACCTTTCACGCCCTAGCGCATTGCAACAGAGACAGAGAGCGCGACCTTCGTCGTTAGCGCACTGAGAGACGAGGGACTCGAGTGACAGTGAGAGCACAGTACACACCGTATCGAGAGCTGTGAACCGCCCAGTCTTGCGCTGCTTCGCGTCCGCCTTGAGCGCGTTGATCTCGTCCTGGAGTTTCTTCTGCACCGTGTCCGTGCTGCCTGCAGCCTTGTCACTCGCAGCGTCCGCAGCGTCGTCGGCCGCAGCTTGCGCCGCCGCCATCTTCGTGTCTGGGAAGAACTTGTCGGCCGCTTCGTTCAAGACGTTGAGCGCATCGCGGACGCTCTGGCGCTCCTTCGTCTTGTCGCACGTGACGAGGATCCCGCCAAAGCCCTTGGCTGCAGACGCTTGTCCAAGTGCACCTTTGTACCGCTTCGCCTGCACGTCACATTGCACGATCGAGACTGTGAGTGGCATAGGCTGAGCACTAGAGACACATACGCGCTAGAAAATACGTACGTTCGCGTCGCGGTCGTCGCTCTTCCACTGGTTCTTGCGCTTCTCGCCGCCGTTGCTAGTCGCGTCACCGCCTGCCATCGTATCTGCTCGTGCTTGTATCGTTTTGTGTCGTCTCGCGACCGATTTTGCGGATCTATGCGCGGTTAGATTCGAATATTACGCGCGTAAATACGCATGTTCTCAAACAAGTCCGCAAAATGTGTTGGTTCAGGGACGACAGCGTTTCAAGACGCTGCATCAATCGACGAGGTCCATTGCGCTCACATCGACGCATCTCGACGCGCCAGCTCCGTGCACTTGACAGCGACCATGGCGACTGCATCGTCGCTCACAGACAAGATCCTGCTCCTCGGCTCGAGCCAAGAGAACGAGCTGTACGTCGCAGATGCCGCGACGGGCGGCCAGCTCTACTGCTTCAAGAACGGCCGTGCATCGCGCTTTGGCGTGCAAGTGCTCCCGCGCACGGACCACCTCGTCGCGATGCAGGACAACAAGCTCGCGGCGCACATCTGGGCGTGGTCGAAAGACATGCCAGTGTACAAGTGCCACACAGCCGAGAAGATGGGACCCACTGCCGCGACGTCGTGCGGCAACTTCCTCTTTGCTGGTGCGCAGTCGGGCAAAGTCTACGTCTGGGACGTCAAGACCGGCGAGCTCGTGATGGTCTGGGACGCACACTACAAGAGCGTCGCTGCGATCGCGCTCACGAGCGACGACTCGCACGTCATCACGGCCGGTGACGACGCTGTTGTGCACGTCTGGCGTCTGATGGACATCCTCGACGAGCCGGACGTGACGTCGAGCTTCCAGCAGGGCCTCACGCCCGTGGTGTCGTGGACCGACCACGTCTTGCCAGTCACGAGCATCCACGTCGGCCGCGGCGGTGTGAACGGCCGGATCTACACGTCGTCGCTCGACCGCACGTGCAAGATCTGGAGCCTGAGCTCCGCGCAGTGTCTCTACAGCGCGACGTGTCCGTCGTTCGTGAATGTCTGCGCGGCCGATGCGATGGAGCACCGGCTGTTCATGGGCTGCGGCAACGGCAAAGTCTACGCGCTCGACCTGAACGCCGCTGCGAGCGCCGTGACCGCGGCGACTGCGCGGCTCTTGAGCATGAGCGTCAGCGGTGGCGCGAGTTCTGCGCCGTGGGGACCAGACGCTGTGCTCCCAGACGCGTTCGAAGGCCACGAAGTCGCCGTGACGACGATGCAGCTGAGCGACTGTGGCGGGTTCCTCTTCACGGGCGACGAAGCTGGCGTCGTGCGCGTGTGGGACAGCGTGAGTCGCCAGTCGCTCCGGACACTCAAGCTCTTCAAAGGCAAAGTGAGTGCGCTCGTGCTGCTGCACAAGCCGCGGAACCTCTTCCATCGCGTCAAAGTCTCGCGCAACGCGACGCACGAAGACGGCGCGAGCGTTGCGCCGCCACTGCCGATCGCGCCGCTCAAAAAGTACATGAACGCATCGAGCGAGAGCGACAAGTAGAGAGGGCGTCGTGGTAATTTGCAACTTCATGTTTAGACGAACGCGTGTCTCTGGTCTCCATGTTGTCGCTACTTGCATGCGTAGTGGGCGCCCAAGTCGCCAAGTCCTCATAAGCGACGATGGACTTGACTTGGAATAGCTCTGGGACAAGAACTTTTGAGAGCTTCTTGTCACCTGCAGGCTCTGATCATTCGAGCGCCACGCGCAGTCGGCACTCTTGATCGATCCTGTCCAAGCACGAGAGCACGAGAAAGAGCTATGGACGAGCACAGCAGCGACTTTGAAGACGCGTCGACGCCGCGCGTGCACGAGCAGATAGCGCAAGCGAGCGCGACGCAGGAGCAGCAGCTCGATGCGCTGCACACAGGCGTCCGTCGCCTCAAGAACCAAGCGGTCGCTGTGAACGACGAAGTCGTGCAGCAGAACGTGCTGATTGACCACATCGCAGTGCAAGTCGTGGACGCAGACGCCGGTGTGCAGCAGCAGACGCAAGCTGCGAAGAGAGTCACGAAGCACCACCAGCACGTACGTCCTGCGCATTGCGTCTGCGTGATGTGACCATTGCGATGTGTGATGCACAATTCTCACGTGTTTGGGTCTCTCGTGCGTCTGCAGCTCTGCGTCTACTACGCGATCATCATGCTCTTGGCTGTTGCGCTCATTGTCGTGCTCGTGATCTAGCATCTTGTGCTGGATCTCGAGAGCACGCACGCACGCAGGACAGCAAAGGCAGCTCCACCACTCCACTCCACCTATCTATTCAATCTACGATCGCCATGCTTTCGCTCCTTTGTCCTCATACTCGCATTCGTGCGACGCCTGAGCTAGCGCAGCAAGCTCCGGACCATGAACAACGGTGAAGGTGCTTGTGTATCGTGAGAGGCACTTGACTAGGGGCGTCAGTAGCGCAAGACGGCGCCAACAGAAAGAGATGCTTATACAACAGAGCAAGAGAGCAGTGGAAGACGAAGTGATGATGAGAGAAGAAGGTGACTGTGGTGAGGACGCGATGGCCCTCAGCACGAGTCGACACGGCACGTGGGTTGAATGGTTCTAGCAAGTCACTACATTGCTAAAAGCAGCGAACGCCGCGCAGTGCTTAGTAGCGGTACGTCTCCGGCTTGAACGGACCCTGCGGCGAGACGCCAATGTACTCGGCCTGCTCGTCCGAGAGGACCGTGAGCTCCGCGCCGAGGTTCGCGAGGTGCAGACGCGCGACCTTCTCGTCGAGGTGCTTCGGGAGCACGTACACCTTGCCGGTCTGGTACTTGCCCGAGTCCTTCTCCGTCCAGAGCTCAATCTGCGCGAGCGTCTGGTTCGTGAACGAGTTCGACATCACGAACGACGGGTGGCCCGTGGCGCAGCCCAAGTTGAGCAGGCGGCCCTCCGCGAGGACGATCACGGCGTGGCCGTCCTCAAAGATGAAGCGGTCGACCTGCGGCTTGATGTTCTGGCGCTTCGTCACGGCCTGGAGACCCGCCATGTCGATCTCGTTGTCAAAGTGGCCAATGTTGCCCACGATCGCGTTGTTCTTCATCTTCGCCATGTCCTTCGTCATGATGATGTCCTTGTTACCGGTCGTCGTGATGAAGATGTCGGCCGTCGACACGACCGTGTCGAGGCGCACGACCTGGAAGCCCTCCATGCACGCCTGGAGCGCGCAGATCGGGTCGACCTCGGTCACAAACACGACGGCGCCAGCGGCCTTCATCGCCTGCGCCGAGCCCTTGCCGACGTCACCGAAGCCGCAGATCACGACGCGCTTGCCCGCGAGCATGACGTCCGTCGCACGCATGATGCCGTCCGGGAGCGAGTGGCGGCAGCCGTAGAGGTTGTCGAACTTCGACTTGGTCACCGAGTCGTTCACGTTGATGGCCGGGAAGAGGAGCGTGCCGTTCTTCTCCATCTGGTAGAGACGGTGGACGCCCGTCGTCGTCTCCTCCGACACGCCCTTGCAGCGCTTCGCGATCTTCGTCCACTTGGTCGGGTCCGTCTTGAGCGTGCGGCGGATGATGTTGAGCACGCACTTGAACTCGGCGTTGTCCGTCGACTCTGGGTCCGGGATCGTGCCGTTCTCGGCGAACGCCTTCTCGGCCTTGAAGCCCTCGTGGATGAGCAGCGTCATGTCACCGCCGTCGTCGACGATGATGTCCGGACCGTCGCCCTTGCCGTCGTCCGTCGGCCACGTGATCGCGTTCAGCGTGCACTCCCAGTACTCCTCGAGCGTCTCGCCCTTCCACGCAAACACGGCGGCCGAGCCGTCGCGCGCGATCGCCGCCGCAGCGTGGTCCTGCGTCGAGAAGATGTTGCACGAGCACCAGCGCATGTCACCGCCGAGCGCCTTGAGCGTCTCGATAAGCACCGCGGTCTGAATCGTCATGTGGAGCGAGCCGGCAACGCGCGCGCCCTTGAGTGGCTTCGACTCGCCGAACTCCTCGATGCACTTCATGAGACCTGGCATCTCGATCTGCGCGATCTCGATCTCCTTGCGGCCAAAGTCGGCGAGCGAGATGTCGGCGACGCGGTAGTCTCCCTGGGACGCCATGGTAGCAGGTAGTGAAGAAGAAGGGGGAGGAGAGCTTGAGCGGTCGGTGGTCTGGAGCGAATTCCAAAGTGCGCTGCTCCTCGTCGATGCGGATGCCACGCGTGCGTCGCGCTTGAGCGTGCGTGCGTGCGCTGGTCGGCAGCCAAAACCAAAGGGAGTCAGTCGCTCTCCACCACTCATAGCGCGCAAATCCAAACACGGCAATTGCGCCGACCGCGCGCAAGATCAAAGGTCACCTGTGTTTTTCGCAGGGTCACTGAATCTTGATGATTGTATGAAAGAGAGGGAGTTGAGCAACTCAGAGGTCCATGAAACGTGTCCCAGTGTGTTGCGAGACAGTCGCAACTCGTCACGCCGGGCGAACAAGCACGTCGACGAGTGTCGGCGAGCAAGTGTGCGCTGGCACTTGCGCAGTGGCTGCTCTTGCTGCTGTTGCTCTTGTTGTTGGGCCACCCGAGCAAGTGCAATTGCAAGCAAGCAAACACGACAAACAACCAAACAAAACCAAGTGGTTGACTCGCAGCTGCGCGAACGTGATGGTCGGTGCTGCTCCTCCTGCTGCTGCTTGCTCCTTACACGCGACCCGTGATCGGCGAGTACTGGCCGCGGCGCGCCGTGCGCTGGCGCCAGCGGTACACCGCAGTGCCAGCAACGCCAATGACCGCGACGCCGGCGACGACGAGCGCAATGAGCCCAAACACGCTCGTGTGTGTCTCGGCGAGCACGCTGCGCACGCGCGTCACGATGCGCTCGCGGCGGTTCGGGATGTTGAGCAAGTGCGCGGCGCCGCCAAAGTCGCACGTCGCGCCCGACTCGCGCCGGAGGTGCCAGTACTCGTTGAACGCCCAGTCGCACTGCTCCTCGAGCGTCGCGAAGCGCTCCTCCAAGCCCGTGCAGTTCATACCCGGCGCATTGCACGCGTACGCCTTGCCGTTCTCGAGCTCGTACTTCTTCACGCCGCGCTTCGCAGCACAGACGAACTCGCCCTTGTCCTCTTTGTCGCACGCCGAGAACACGCCATCCTCCTCGGCGTAGTTGCTCACGTTCTTTGGGAACGCGCCTTGGCGAATGAGCGCGAGGAAGTTCCACTTCGTCCCGATCTCGGTCTTAAAGTTCCAGAAGTACCACCCGTGGCCGAGCGCGAACGCGTTGAGCTTCTTCAGGTTCAAGTTGCGCGTGAACTCGACGTCGTTTGCCTGGTTGAACGCGCTGTCGCTCGTGACCGGGCACTTGCCGTACGACGGACCGGACATACCAGTGCCGTACGGTCCTTGAATCGGTTTGTTCACATCGAGCGGCGTGCCAGGGAAGCCCGAGCCGAGGTACGTGCTCTCGATCGGACAGTCCTCGAGCTTGCAGATGACCTTCGGGAAGCCCGGGAGGTTGTCGTTGAAGCCGTTGAGCCACATGACGCAGTTGTCCGTGCCGAGCGACCACTCGCCGACGATCACCGGCATCATCGCGTTCTCCATCGTCGAGATCGTGTACTTTTGCTGGCAGGCGTTCGAGAAGAAGTCCTCCTGCGTCCCGGGGTTCATCCACGCCTGGTAGATGTGCGTGTCGAGCGCAATGTCCGGACAGCCCTTCATGAACGTCGACCAGTACTGCACGCCGAAGCGGAACGAGTCGTGCAGCACGAACTTCCAGTGCGGCGCGAGCGCTTTCACGCGCTTGTACGACTTCCAGTAGTAGTCTTTCAAGACGCTGATCGGCGTGAGCTCCCACGGCTCGTTCACGGGCTGGAGACCGAGGATCGCTGGGTGGTTCGCGTACCGCGTGATGATCTCGGTCACGGCCGTGAGCGACTGGTTCAGGTTCCCGTAGTTGATCGTCGAATAGTTGTGGTTCACGGGGTCGTACGTCCCGGCCCACTCGGCCGATCGGATCGGCCAGTGCTCAAACGTCGTCGTCCCAACTGGCTGCGTGCTCGCGATCGACGTCCACTTGACTGTCGACGCCTTCCCGCTGTTGTCAAAGCCGTTCTGGGACCCAATGAGCCCGTGCATGTCGATCAGGAGGTTGATCTTGTACTTCTGCGCCAGGTCCGCGACGCGGTCGAGCTCCTCGACAGCGCCGTCCGTGCACCCGATGAATGGCTCGTACGGAGTGAACATCCAGTCACCGACTGGAACGCGGAGCGAGTTCACGCCAGCTTCGGCCATCTCGCGGATGTCCGCCTCCGTGACCCAGTTCGCCCAGTGGATGCGCAGCTGGCGGTTCGCTTCCTCCGCGCCGAGCGCAGTGCAGAACGTGTACGAGTCCATCGCAGTCTTCTCCGGCGCCTGGTCCCCAAAGCGCTCCTGCGTGCTCAGGAACTGGTAGAAGAGACTCGGCGTGAGCCACGGCTCGAGCACGAGCCAGCCGCCGAGGTTCGCGCCGCGCACTTGGTTGTTGAACGGCGTCGAGTGCGTATCGTGCGAGCACGTCTGCGTCGCGTCGTCCGGCTTGAAGTCCTTGAACTCACCCGACGACGCGCGGAAGCGCGGGTCTTGCTCGTTCTCCCAGAACCACTTGGCGTCGTGCTCCACAGGCGCCGCAGTCGTCTTAGCAGGCGCTTTCGTATCTTTTGCCGGCGCGTTCGTCTCCTTTGCAGTGGGTGTGGCGACCGCAGCCGCCGTCGCAGCAGGGGTGATAACAGCAGCAGTCGCAGCAGCAGCGGTCGCGGCAGGCGCGTCGGCGAGTGCAGGAGCGCTGAGCGTCGCAGCGAGCAACGCGCAGCAGAGCGCTGCGGCTCTCTTCACGCGGAGTCCTCCGAGCATCGTCGTCGCGTTCTCTCTCTCTTACACTCGAGCGGCGTAATAGCTTGCGGTGCAAAGGGCGAATGGACGAATGGCAGCGACCATCGCACGCGCATGGAGCGAGCGAGCTAGAGCTCACGTAAGGCAGGCAGGCAAGATCTCTTCCGCCACATGCGAAGCGGGTTTGACCCGTTTAGATACAATTATCAAGTACTAGTAGTCTCAATTTTGACCCACAGACCCGCCAGGTGCGCTGGTGGTCGCACGCCAAGCAGAATGCTTGGAATGTGATGTAGTCGCGTTGAAGTGGAATCTTGCCTTCGGGTCTCGCTGGCTCGCGCTCGCGCGTGCAGAGCAGCTGCGACGTCGCAATCACGCGCCGCTTCCCCACGAAACCTCACGCTCTATGGCTCGACGACGTTGTGGTCAATGCCGCCGTCGTCGTCGTCGTCGTGTGTGGCAGCAAAACACTCTTGGCTGCTGCCCTCGACCTCGATCTCGACCTCGAGCCTCAAAGCGCTGGCATTTGCCATGCGCGACGCTCAAGCATCGAGACACACACACATTGCGTTGCGCCGTCTGCAGCGTTGCCCAAAGATCGCCGCGACATGGCTGATCGCGCTGGTCTTGCGCCAGCTCGATGCCAGCCACGATTGCGGGTAAGCGGCTGCGCACGACGCCATTGCTCGTGACGCATGGCGCCGCGTCATGGAGCGTTCGATTCTTCACTCCAAGCCTCGAACAGGAGTTTGGGCATGAGCGCATGAGGACAATGCACGAGAGGTCAAAGAGCGCAGGAGCTCTCAAGCACTCGAGTGCGCGACGATCGCAAGTGTGCGGTCACCGAAACGATGGGTCTGTCTATCTCGGTCATCGTGTTCGTCAGTATTGTTTTTGAAGCACTCACACATCGAGCTCAACACGTCTCTTTGTTCTCATGACGCCGACCACCTCCGCACCACGATCGACAGCATGTGCGCTGCGCTGGTTTGCAGACGTGAGCGCATGGGAGCCTGGCAGCCAAACATGGCGCGATGCAATGCAGCTGCTGCCGCCCCACGAGCAGGACAAGGTCGCGCGGTTTCTGTTTGCGAAAGACCAGCGCCTCGCGCTCGCAAGTCGCGTGCTCCAGCGTCGACTCATTAGCACAGTGAGCTGCTGCTCGATGCCGCTCGCAAAGATCGACATCCAGCGCACGCCCGAGAACAAACCGTACTGGCGTCGAGATGCTAGTCAGCTAGTTGGTACACACGCACTGCCAGCGACGTGGAACTACAACGTCTCGCACCATGGCCACGTCGTTGCGATCGCGAGTCACCCGCATCGGCTCGTGGGTGTCGATGTCGTGCAGCTCTCGGAGCGACCGAGTGCGCGCACGAGCCCCGCAGACTTCTTCCGCGCGTTCAAGAGCCACTTTACTCCGTGCGAGTGGTCGTACATCTACGGCAGCAGCGCCAGCGCCTCGGCTTCTGATGATGCAGCTATTGACGACGACGACGACGATCCATTCACGCGCTTCTATCGGCTCTGGTCGCTCAAAGAGGCGTACATCAAAGCAGTCGGCATCGGCTTGGGTTTCAAGCTCCTGCGCGCCGAGTTCTCACTCAACGACACCGCGCAGTCGTGGGAACTGCGTCTCGACGGCGCACTCGCGAGCGACTGGACTTTTGAGTGCGCGCAACTCGACGCTACGCACCTCGTGACCGTCGCGCTCGGTCCGCCCGACGCGATGTGGAAGCCAGCAACGAGCTCGATCTTTGCGCTGTCAAGCGCTGCAGTTGCTCACGTCAGTGCAGCTCCTGACAAGTGCCACGCAAGCAAGTGGGAGCGCAAAGAGCTCGCAGATCTGCTTGAACGTGCTGCTCAGGATACGATCCTGCCAAGTTGATTGCACGAGCTAGTCTGACAAGCAAGTCGACAACAAACAAGCTAGCAAGCAAACATGTTGACAAGCAATGCAAACAAGCAATTGAACACAAGTGTCAACAAGTTGAGCAAGAGCACTCTGCTTCTCTCACTTGCTTGCTCTGTCTCGATTGCTACAACTCGTTGTACTCTGAGCCATCGCTATGCAGACGCCCTTGCAGCCGCATCGCTCGATCCCTCCTTCATCCACACGCGCGTAGTGTCGTGATTCGCCTCCTCGAGCTCCTACGTCGTACGCTGCGTGCTGATTGCCGACTTACGAGACTGGGAACAGCATCTTCCGCACCGTGGGCTTGAGGTCGTAGTAGACCGTGTCGAGGCGCGTGTCGAGCGTGTTGTCGCACACGATCTTGCCCTGCTTCGCGTACAGGATCACACCGCCCGACTTGGCGGCAGGGACCATGCCATCCTCGTTCTTGTTGAGCGTGACCTTGATCTTGCTCACGTCCATGTTCGCCTCTTTCTTCATCACGGCGATGTACTTGTCAATCGCCTCTTTCAAGACGCTCTCCGCGAGGCGCACGTCCTTCGAGCGCACTGCAATGACGACCTCGGGCTCCACGAGCTTGATCAGACCCTGCACGATCAGGTCGCGCAGCAAGCCCTTGTACTTGTTCTCGTCCGTTGTGAGGTTCTTCAGCAGCGTCTGGCCGTCCGAGATGAGCGTCTTGAGGAGCTCGTCACGCGCAATCATCTTCTTTCTCCGCGACGCACCGATCTCCGCCGAGCGCGCACTGCAAGTGTGCGCGTATCACAAGAGAGAGAGAGAACGAGCCATGGTCAATCTGCTGCTCGTCATCGATCCAGATCTACTGCATCAAGTGTCTACGCACATGCGCTTGTTGATCTCGCGCTCCTTCTCCTTGCGCGCGTACTCCTCCTGGATCTTGATCTTCGCATTGTGCACGAGCATCTGCTTCTCCAAGTTGAAGTCGTGCTCAGTCTAGCAACAACAACAACAACAGCAGCAGTAGCAAATGTTGCAACAAGGAAGCGAGCAGTTGCACGCAGAAACACAAGTTGCGAGTGAGCCGACACACAAGTGGCAACGCGCACCAGCACAAACACAAGCAATTGCAGTGTGTGAGTTGCATGTATGCTGTTTCATGTAGTGATTGACACCGCAGCACTCGAGCTCGGAATGAACGAGCGAGCGCACAAGATCCTTGCAAGATCCAGGTTGATGCAATTGTTTGCTTGTGTGAAGGACGCACCTTGATGCGGATCTCGTTGGCTTTCTCGTGCGCCTCTTGCAGGATGAAGTTCACCATCTGCTTGATCTGGCGGTCGGCATCGGAGGCGTTCATCGTGGCGGCGGGCGTGCTCGCGTCGGCGTCGTCGTCGTCGGCTGCTGCTGCTTCCCCCTCTTCGGCGGCGCTATCTTTTTCGCTTCTTCGTTCAAGGCAATGCGAAAGATGCTGGAGCCACCGCAATTCAAATTTGACTTAATGCAATTCATTGAATTGTCGGCAAATCAATAGACTATAATGATAATTTTGCAAAGGTTTGAAATTATTGATGGAAGCATTGTCTTGCTGAACGGTGTATTCATGGCCCATATTGCACATTGCACATAGGCATAAGGGAACATGTTTCTGCTCAGTGTGTTCACATAGTCAGGTGACTTGTGCCTCCCCACAAGCGCAACAAGCTCCGTTTTGCCATCACGGCTGAAACTGCTCCACAACATGACAGAACCACCACCAATTTGTCGCCTGTTGGTTTGCTTGGCCACTTTGCGCATGTCGAGCCAGTAAGTCCACAAGATGTCAGGGACATCACGGTTCCATTTCTTTTCGTCACTAAAAATAGCCTAAGCGCCCAAGCGCTTGGCTGCACTACAATCTTCATCGCCCACTCAGGGCGACGCGCCTAGTGCTCTTCGGAGGTGTCGTCTCTATCAGACATAATTACACATGTTGAACAACTCGTATCTTGCAGATTACCTACAAAACGTGGTACTAAAATGGCGCGTCATCGGTCCGTTACACTATATAGGTCGAATTTTGTCTACTATAGCTTCTTGGTCTGGGAATCCGAACGTATCTGATTAGCGAAGCTCCAATGCTCGCAACGAGTACTGCAGCGCGATGGCCTAGCTCACGCGCGACCACTTCTTCGACCTCAAGGGACCGACGATGAACATGAATGACGTCGATACTCGGCGTGTCGAGTACGATTTCGCGCACGGGCAGGGGCAAAGTATTGTCGCAATAATTGAGCTTGCACGCGGACGGGACAGCGACGACGAACTCAGCATGATCAGCAACGGCGCATGAGGCCAAGAGCAAGGAAAAGAAGATCTCCTCGGTCGCGAAGAAGACCCAGGGCCGCGTCGCCAAGCGCTATACCACAATGCGCCGTTTGAAAGAAATGGTGCTAATAACAATATGATACAAACAACCCAAACACACTGCGAGCGTTGGCAATAGTTGCTCGCGTCGCTTATAACGACACTGTGAACGATTGGTCTGAAAGCGATGAACGGGTGCCAGAGAGCACTGCCTAACTGGCAGATTTTGTTGCCCCAATGCAGCGGCGATCGTCGCTCACAGCGAGTGAGACGTTTACCGTCGTCGAGCACCTCAATCGCACACATGATGTGGTAAGTACAGTCGCTCACTTCTAGCCTCTGCTGTCACAAGCTGTTTCGGCTAACCGGCGCAAGGTCGTCATGAGCTGGCGAGGCAAGATGTAGTTTGTGGAGCGCCTGTACAGCCACCAAAGGCGCAAGCATAAAGAAGGCACGATCCCTCGGAACCATCACAGCACTGACCTAGGACGCAGAAGAAGAGATCGTGTCATGTATCCACGACCTCCGCGGCGAAGGTGTTCTTGTTTCGTTGTTAATGCTGGCAGAGCAAGCCAAGACGGTCGCAGCAGCGCACCAGCTATCCAGCCAGTTCGGGGCGACGTGGTGGTGGCAGAAACGTTTTCTCGCTCGGCACTCTCTCTTAGTGCGCGATGCGCTACACTACACGTCCATGGGCGCAGCGTGCACGACAAGAGTGACTCAATAGTCTCGAGTCACAAAACCACAATTGTGACACTACAACCATGCTCTTGCATTCCTGGGTGTCAAATATTTCCTCACCTTGTCACAATCTATAGACCTAGAATATGTAATACAAAGAAACCTATTGGCGGGCGGGCGGTGCGTAGGTTTTTGAAGTTAACCACTGTAACTTGCAGGCGTCGAGGTGCGAGTGGCAAGCGAGTGAGCGGCGAGCACCGGCATGATCGAGCGCTTGGATTTGATGTACTATTGGCGTGCATCGGTTTTAAATTTCATTACTCTGTTTTTTCACTATCAAAAAACGTTAGCGTATTCGTTTTACGTAATATTTAGTTCTCAGAGGTTATAAAATTACCGAACAGTCAAAACGTCATACACTTTTTACTTTGCGTTTGTATGCAAAACCCAAAATCCTACAGAAATCCGACCGGATAAAAGGGAACGATAAACGCGTCTTTAGAAAGCGCCAGCTTCAGGCTCGGAATCGCTCTTTGAAGCATGGCTCTGCAATACCATACCGTGACGATTCCGACAGTGACTTTGATTCCGACACATTCCGCTAACAAGGACAAAATGATAAATGATGAGTCGAAATATGCGTTTGAGTGGTTTGTTCTTCGATGTTCACCGATGGAGAGAAAGGGGAGGCGAGCGAATGCGAAAACAGAGGGAGTGATGGGGCGAGAGGACGCAGATGTAGATTGTGTGTGTGTATCACAGCTCTTGGGTGGGCGACGTGCGAGGGCGACGCGTGGCGATGCACGTGATCGATGGCGGCGAGTGGAGGAGGGCGAGCGCTGCCCTGATACAAAACAACAGCGCTCGACGGCACCCCCTCCACCCCGATCCGCACCAGCAGCAGCAGCAGCCGCACAAGCAGGAACAGCAGCTTCACAAGCAGCATCAGCCGCAGCAGCAGCAGCAGCAGCAGCGACATCAGCAACAACTGCAGCCCCACGACACAGAGCAGCAGCGATCAAGTTCATACTGCATGTACGAAAGCGAACATTGCGCGGCAGCGCGGGGGAATCGCTGCCCGATTCTCTAGCACTGCTCGCGCGCGCACACCAGTGAGCCGAGCGGTGAGGTGGCGCGTCACGTGCATGGTTTGAGTGCATGTGTGTATATGCATGTGTGCGTAATTCAAGCGAGCTGTTGGAGCACAGCGCTCGGGCCAGCCATTGCGCACGCGCGCGCAATGTGCGACGGCTATGACGCCGCCGCCGCCGACACCAGCAACAACACCAGCAACAACAACAACAACAACGACGACGACGACGACAGAAACAGCAGGAGCAACAACAACGGCTTACACGCGCGCACCCACATACACACGAGCGAACACACACGCAACGCGCGAGTGCGCACACGTGCACGCCCACATCCAGTGGCAGCAGCGGCGGCACATCGACAGCATTGGTGAGCTATGTGTGCACGAGTGTGTTTGCGGCTTTTCGCAACGAGCGTCAGTGAGCTCCAAGTGAGGCGCTTTGTGTTACATCACACAATGTACGTCAGTGCAAGTGTGAGTGCAACATTTTCTGCGACTGCGACTGCGACTGCGACTGCGACTGCGACTGCGACTGCGACTGCGACTGCGACTGCGACTGCGACTGCGACTGCGACTGCGACTGCGACTGCGACTGCGACTGCGACTGCGACTGCGACTGCGAATGCGAATGCGAATGCGAATGCAATGTGTTGATGTATACGTATGCCTCGACAAGACTCGCAAGCGCGGCCGCGCGTCACGGCGTCTTTGGCGCCAGGATATCAAGCGACGGCAAAGGCGTCGGGTCGAGGACAAGTGCCGCTGCGCGCATCTGCTGAAACGCGGCAATGCGAGAGTCGAGCTCACCGGCGTGGTGCCGCGCGCGCATCTCGCGCAGCACGGTGCCGCTGCCCCGCTCACGCAGGAACGCCAGCATCGCCGCCTGCGCCGCCTCGCCGAGAGACATCACGTCGTCGCGATACGTGTCGCTCGACTCGAGTAACACATATCCGTCCACGATGAAGAGCCTCATGTAGGCGGTAAGGTGGCGCGCAATGGAGCGGCGCTGCTTGTCGCCGGCTTCCCACAGCCTCGGCTCACAGGTGTACCAATCGTACCACGTTGCGGCCGGGCTTGTTGGCGACGACTTCTTCCGTTTCTTCGGCGGCGGCTGCTCCGCCGCATCGACTTCGCCGCCGACACGCCCCTCTTCTCCCGGTCGTGCCGCTTGTGCGTTCTTCTCGGCACGCGAGCCCTCGAGGACAACGATTCGCTGGTGCATGGCGCGCACCTGCTGTAACATCTGGGCGACGACCGGCACCAAGTCGACACCCGCGCTGCGCACCAGAGCGTCTGCGTCCAGCGTTCCTGTGCCGAGCAGCTTTTCGTCGCCGGCCTGCACTGCAGCCTCGCCCAGCCTGGCAGCCGCGGCTCCGTCGACGAGCGCTACCTCGAGTGCAGCCGACCACGCGAGCAGCTGAGTCGCATCGTGCCCAGCCTCGCGCGCGCATTGCTCGATTCGCTGCACCAGCGGCGCGCCTTCCTGCAGCGCCTTCACGCGCGGGTAGTGGCAAACGAGCGACGCTGTAAGCGCGTTGAGCACGGTCATGTCGACCTCAAGCTCGGCGCGGGCGTGCCCGCGGCTCGACGAGAACAATCGGTCGCGCAGGTGCGCGATTCCTTCGCGCGCTCGCGAGTCGAGGCAGCTGGCGTCGGGCGCGAGCGGCGTCTCCTCCGGCGCCCAGCCGCTCAGGAAGCGCGCCACCTTCCGATCCTCCCGCGGGGTATTAAAGATGTACGCGAACCCTTTGTTGGTCGCGGACATACTCCAACCCCCGCGGTCAAGGATCCACTGGACGGACAGACGGTCACAGCCGTTCGCGTGTTGGGCGCCGCCGCGCCGGAACGAGTGCGAGGTGAGCCGCGCGGTCACCGGACGCTGCGGCTCCAAGCGCCTCAGCAAACGGTTGATGTAACCGTGAACCCCGATCTCATTCTTGATGCTCTTCTTCGCTCTCTTATTCTCGTTGTCGTTGTTGCTGTTGGTGTCCGCGCCGCCACCTCCCTTGCTCGCCGCGATCGACGCCGCGTCGCGCAGCGACGCGCCTTCCGTCTGGAGTAGAGCGTACAGTGGAACGGTGTCCTCGGCCGCGATCGCCTGCGGCGTCACCATCGACGGCAGCTGGCTAAGCAGCGCTGCAGACGGCGAGCGCTGCATAGCAAGCGCACTGCCAAGCGCGAAGAGCGGGCAGACAAGAAAGTCCGTGCGCTCTGGCGCGAGCGTGAGCCCTTGCTCTTGCGTTGTTTTGACGCGCAACAGACGCACAAACAGCGCTCCGTCCGCAAACATCGCCAGGTGCTCCTTGCGAGCAAACGCGAGGTCACTCGCACGTCCAAAACAATGCCACATCAAACAGAACAATGCTGCATCTTGATAATCACGATCGTTACTCGCATTCGCATACATACAGTGCAACAAGGACGACAAATCGCTTTTGGTACATGGTGGCGCCGAATGAACAAACCCGCCATCTTTTCTTCTTTTGCAAGCACTCGTCAACAAGCTCGCTTTGCCCATTAAAGCACTTTCAGCATACACACGCTGCAGAGGATACATGTCGATCAAAGTCACTTTCATGTTGCGGAAGTACGACAGCACAGAGTTCAATGCCAAAAAATTGCCATCCTTCCCTTCACTGCACACAAGATACATGCCAAAACTCTCAACCACAGCAACCAAACGAGCGCCAGACGCGTCAGCGCGGATGCAAGCATGGACATAGTCCTCGCTTACATCCTGCTGCTTGAGAAAGCGAGCGAACGCGCTGCGCGCCGAGACTCGCGTCTTGCGCGTGCTGGCGGGGACAAGGGCGTCCATCTTTTCAAATTGCACTCTGTGTCGTGTGGAGGGAGTCGGTGCGAGCATTGCCTCTACGTATGTGGGCCACACTAGATATCTATTAATCCTAGAACTTGTCCTTGTGGTCGGAACGGTGAGGATATTTTCTGGGTGGTGTCTTTGATATATATTTTGTATGTGTGGACACATATTTTGGATACGATTCCGACAAAATATTGGTCGGAATGGTCGGAATCACAAATAGGCTGAAAAGGATCCTCTGATTGGTTAATACGCCAAATTCATCGAAAGTAATTGGATAAAATAGTGCACGATAAATGGGCCATTAATAGAAGCGGTCGGAATAGTAAGTATATTCTACCATATACCCATACAATCTTGGGTTTGAAGAATCGGATATCGTGGTATTTTTGTACTTGTTTTTGTACTGACTGGCAAAAGGGGACCCCACACAAGACACACAAGCTCAAGAACGCTACCGACGACCAAAGCGACGAAAGCAACGACGACGACGATCACAAGATGGCTCGCTCGATGATGCTTCTCTCGATGGCTGCGCGCCGCAGCGCGTCCACTGCTGCTGCTGTCAGCCGCATGGCAGCGACCGCTCGCTTCTCGAGCGCGGCAACGAGCCACCCGATCGACAACAACGCGTTCTTGAACAACATGTCGGAAGAGCAGGCGGCGAAAGCGCTTGCGCGCGGCCAAGAGATCCGCTCGCAGCACCACGCAGCGAAGGAGTCGTTCCCGATGACGAGGTGCGTTCACACTCTCTCACTACTACCACGCTTGGTCTTGCACTCGCATGCACGCAACACACTGACGATCTCAATGGCAATGGTGCATCTGCTGCTCCACCAGCCAAGGCGAGCGTGAGATTGACGCGGACGAAGCGAACCGCAAGCGCGTGATCTACCGCAGCAAGCAGCGCGGGTGGCTCGAGGTCGACTTGCTCCTCGGCTCGTGGGCGAGCCAGAACGTCATGTCGCTCACGGCCGAGGAGCTGCAGCAGTACGAGGACATTCTGAACCAAGAGACGATCGACATCTTCAACTACATCTCGGGCAAAGACACGATCCCAGCAGCGATCGACACGCCGATCATGAAGCGCCTGCAAGCCTACTGCTTCAGCTCGCCGCTCGGCAAGGCGTCGATCGACGGCTTTGCAAAGAACAAAAAGTACATGAGCAACTAGACAGGAGCAACTAGACAGCAACAACGCAAGCCCAGCAATTGCAGCATTGCGATCGCAACAACCAGGAACAAGAGCAAGACAACCAGCCCAAACAACAACAAAAACAAGAACAACAACCGCAACTGCAGCAGTTGCTTGTTAATGTCTCGACACTTGCGCCGGCTTGCTGTTGTTTGGCTGCGCTCACGCACGTGCGCTGCTCAACGCGTTGGTGCTGCTTGACGGCAGCGGTAGTACGAGATCTCGCGACGGAGCATGGCAAGGCACGTGAGCATGTGCATCGACTCGTCCGCGAGCAGCAAGCGGCTCTCTTGGAACCGCAGAAAGAGGCGCAGGACCAAGTGGAATGGCTCCGGCTCGCGCAAGTCGCGGAACAAGACGTTCTGCTTGTTTGTCGACGGCAAGAGGAAGCCGAATCCGAGCGTCGAGTACTCGGCGCCTTCGTACTCGCGCTTCTCGGTCGTCGCTTGCACGACGTCGCGGTACTCGGCGTCCGCTGCGCGCGTTGCTCGGAGCGTTGTGATCGCAGCATCGAGTTGCTGCATCTCGCGCGCGATCGCAAACACGAGTGCGCTCTGCTCATGCTCGGACAGCGCTGCGAGCACTGGCACGGCCTTTGTTGTCTCCATGGCGCGCTTCGTGTCAAGGAGCGTGCGCCAGTGGTACGTCGACTGCGTGTGGAAGAGCGACGTCGTGGGGTCGCTCATGAGACGCTTGTACACGTCTGCTGCGTTCTTGGCGCTGCTGCGCCACGTCGCGTTCACGACGCCCTGGAGCGCGTCGGCAAACTCGTCCGAGCCGCGGTCACAGAGCGAGTACCAGACCGTCGACGGCGCTTGGATCCCAGCTCCAAGCGCTCGGCGCTCGGCTTCGAACGCTAGTACGACCATGCTCTGGAGCGCCTCGACGCGCAGCTGCCGCTGCTGTGGTGATGATACGGAGTTGTTGCGCACGACGCGGTAGAAGAAGCCGAGCATCGGGAGCGCTGGTGTGAACACGGTCACGCTCGATTGCACGAGGCACGGCGCTGCGATCGAGCAGTTCGCACCTGCGGCGTGGAACTCAAAGCCGCTGTCGTCCGATGGCAGCCGCACGACGGACGGATCCACGGACGGGTACGCGTAGAACTGCGTCATGGCGTCGAGCAAGACGCGCTTGCGCTGCAGCAGATCCGGTGCTGTCGCGTCGCTCAGTAGAGCGTCAGCCACAGTCTCATTCGAGCTGCCGCTGTCGCTGCCACTGCTGATGTTAAAGCCCACTGCTTCACTGTCGAGTGACGCACTGCCACTGCTGTTCCCAGCATCGCTCGCTTCACGCAAGAGAGACGCGAGCGTCGGGAACGGCGCACCCGAGTAGTTCTGCTTGCGAATGCGCGGGATGCCTGTGGCGAAGTGGTACTCGTTCACGCGACTTGTGAACTCCTCAGCGGCTTCGAGCTCCGTCCTGTCGTCATCATCGTCGTCAGCAAGCTCGACACTGTCGTTCGCATGACTCGACGCTGATGCAGACGATGACGAGCGAGTCACGACTGCCAAGTTACGGAGACGCGCTGGCGCGTACAGCGGCACAGGCGCCTGGAGATCGATCTCAGAGCTCTGATCGCTGTCCACTGGCTGTGCGACCAGGCGCTCCTGCGCGTTGAGCGCCATGATCTGCAAGACTGCGTCGCGCGTCTCTGCGAGCTGCGTCTTCCAGCGCCAAGGGTACGCTGGCGCAGGGAGCACTGGCGCCGGCAAGTCGTCGTCTGGCGAGTAGTAGATGCGCGTGTAGTTTGGATACGGCGCAAACGTCGCGATGTACGGACGGAGCGTAGCGACCATGACGGTGCCTTTTGGTTCGTACGATAGCGCGTGCGTCGGTCGCAGGGCGTCAAAGTACGCGTCCGAGTCGATCACAGGCACGGGGATGCCGATCTCGGCGCAGAGCTCTTCGAGCGACATGGCTTCGATGCGCTTACGCTCCGCCTGGCGCTTGATGTACGACCCGTAGCGCTTCTTGATCGCCTCTGCGACGAACGACCCCACGAGCTTCACGCCCGGGATCAAGATCGACTGCATGAAGTACGTCTTGTACATCCTCGTTTGCATGCGGCCGATCTTTGCGCGCACCGCCGCGTTCCCCATCGGCATCGGCGGCACGAAGTTCATGATCATGAACTTCTTCACCTTCTTCGCGGCGTACCGATTCGTCTTCGACAAGAAGAACCGATGGAGCGCCGACCGATTCGCGCGCGCGTAGCGTCGGAGGTTCGCAAACGTCAGGCGCTCGCTCTCCGGGACTTCGTTGAGCGCGATCGAGCCATTTGGGAGGCGCTTGTACTTGTACGAGTACATGTACGGATGGTCTTCAGTCCACCAGTCGCTCTTGGTGGTGCCATTGACGACCGACGGCGATGGCGCTGCATCGACAGCGCGCAGCGCGTCTGTAGCACAGCAGCCGAGACAGAGGCAGAGCCATAGGAGCGTCAAGCGCACGCGTGCGCGGCGCGCGCAGTCCATCGTGCGTGCGTTCGTCGTGTCAAGAAGCGCGACACTGGCGAATCGAGCACTAACGACTCGAGCACGCGCTTCGTATCTGGAGAAAGGACGACAAGTGTCGAGCGTCAGACCGCTGTTACTTGTGCTTGTGAAGCCGACCGAGGCATTTGACGCGATGAGCGAGGCTGCAGTTGTCAAGAGACGCTCATTCTCCATCTCGCAGTCTCGACCACACACGTGCGCGCACTTACGATTCGCAGCAGCATGCCAGGACTGAACGACGCGCAGCGCAAGGCGCCAGTGCGCATGGGCAAGCTCTTTTCGCAGATGCTCACCGACTGTCCGCTTGACGTACGTCGTGACGACAGCATACTGAGTGGAGTGTGCTGCAGCAACTCGCGCGCATGTGCTGATGCTGGGTGTGTCTTGTGTGTCGTGTGCACAGATCCAAGTGTACGGCGCGTGCGTCGCGAACCTCACGGGCGGCGTCGACCGCATGGCATGCGACGCCGAGTTCCGCAAGCTCCGCGAGTGCTTCCAGCGCGCGGCAAAGAGCAAGAAGCACTGAGCGCGTCGTGCACAGCGCGCATGACCGCACGAGCACTCGCATCTTCATGCAGCGTCGTTGTCCATCAGCAAAGCGTGAAAATCAACGTCACATTCATGAAATTCACGCGTTTTGTCTGCACTAGCCAATCGCATCACGCCATGTTTCATGAAATATCAGCAAACGTGGCGTTCCTTGCTCGAGTGTGACCACAACGCAAAAAGTCGGCATCAGGATGGCGAGTGCCGATGCGGCGCCAGTCTCGCGCGCTGCGTCGTCGGCGCCGTCGCTGCGCACGAGCAGCAGCAGCGCACGCGCGTCTGTACGATCAGACTCGAGTCTCTCGCGACGCCACCTCAACAGACTCAACGTGATGAACAACAAGAGCAGTAGCAGCAGCAGCAGTAGCGCAAGCGACGACGACAATGACGATGCCGATGACGATGATGACCCGCTGCTGCCGACAGACCGCCGCTCGCTCGGCGACGAGATCGCGCGCGTGAAGGAGACGATCCAGCGCTTGGAAGAAGGTACTGCGGACGACTTTGTGCTCGGGTGCGAGCTCCTCCTCGCGGACAAGCAGACGCAAGTCACACGGGCGTACAGCACGTTCGAGCGCTTCAAGCAGACCGCGATCCAGCTGTACGAGTACGAGTGCGAGCAAGCGAAGGCGCGGTACCACGCGCGTTGCGCGCAGCTCCAGCTCGAGATGAGCGACGAGCTCGAGCGCGAGATCCAGCGCCTGAAGAACACGCGCGACGGCGTCTCGGTCATGGACCGCCGCCGCTTCACGCGCAACAGCAAAGGCTCAGGGGCGTCCAAGTTGTCGAAAAGCGGCAGCAAAGCTGTCAAAAAGACTGCGACCAAGCCGCTGTCGGCTGCAGAGGAAGCGCACGTCGAGAAGAAACGGCTCGAAGCACTTCTGTCGAAAACGCCAGTCTTCGCGCCGCTCACGCACAGCATTGCGCCAGACGACGCAGCGAGCGACGTTGATGCGATTGCGCGCGCAGTGCGCATGCGCAGTGGTGCATCACAGAGCAGCGTGCTCGACGTGCGCCGTCGCGTCGCGTTCCCAGTCCGCAAAGCGGCGCGGAGTGGCATCGAAATCGACAATTTCGACAGCGACAGTCGCGACTCGGTTGCCGACAGCTTCGAGACCGAGTCGGCACTTGACACGATGAACGAAGACGAGTCGCGCGCGCTCCGCGGCGGCGAGCGACTGCAGTACAACCCATCGATGCTCCAAGAAGGCGACCGCGTGGTCGTGCACTGGACCAGCGATACCTCAGCGTCCGACTCAAGGCGCAGTGAGAACGAAGACACCGCGTGTGTTCTGTCGGGCGTCATCACAGCTTCGACAGCCACGCGCGTGTTCCTGCTGCGCGCGAACGGCGCAGTCGCGTCGCTCGACGTGCGCGACTGGAAAGCTGGCCGCATCCAAGTGTTTGCAGCTGCAGCGAAGCGGCGGAAGCGCAGCCACAACTGACGGACGCGGTAGTAGAGATCCACGCAGCCTCTGCGCTGCTGGCATTCGTCACATTGAGTATGTGTCTGTTTGGCTGTCTATCTACTCGCGGCGCTCGACAGAGTCGCGAGGCGCGGCTACTTTCGAGCTGCGAGCGGCAGGATGACCTCTTGCATGCCCATGTACGGCCGCAGGACCTCGGGGATCACGACCGACCCGTCCTGCTGCTGGTACGTCTCGAGGATGCTGATGAGCAGGCGCGGGACTGCGCACGCCGTGCCGTTGAGCGTGTGCACGAACGCCGTCGGGTCCTCTTTGCGCTGCTTGTGGCGGATGTTGAGCCGGCGCGCTTGGTAGTCCGTGCACATCGACATGCTCGAGACTTCGCCGTACTCGCCGCGGCCAGGCATCCACGCGAGGATGTCAAACTTGCGGTACGCTGGAGCGCCCAAGTCCCCAGTCGCCATGTCGACAACGTGGTAGTGCAGCCCGAGCTCGTCGTACATCTGCGTCTGGATGTCGACCATCTCGGCGAAGAACGCCTCGGACTGCGCCATGTTGGCCGCAAAGCCAAACATCTCGACCTTGCTGAACTGGTGGATGCGGTAGATCCCGCGCGTGCTGCGGCCGCCGTGGCCGATCTCAGTCCGGAAGCAGTGGCTAAAGCCCGCGAGCTTGAGCGGCAGCGACGCGGTCGAGAGGATCTCGTTGCTCTTAGACGACGCAAGCGTGATCTCGGACGTCGCCGTGAGGCACAGGTCCGAGTTCGCGATCGAGTAGATCTGCGTCGCGTCGCCGCGCGGCTGGAAGCCGCAGCCCTCGACCATCTTGTAGTGCGCCACATCTGGCGGAAACATGACGGTGAAGCCGCGCGCACGGAGCTTGCTCAGCGTCCAGTGCACGAGCGCGAGCTCGAGCATCGCGCCTTCGTTGCACAGGTACACGAACTTGGAGCCGCTCACTTTCGCTGCCGTCTGCGTGTCGATCAGCTCGAGCGCAGTCGCCAGGTCGTAGTGGTCCTGCGGCTCAAAGTCGAACGCACGCTTCTCGCCACCGACGCGCACGACCACAGACGCCGCTTCGTCGCCGACTGGGACGTCCGGGTGCGTATCGTTCGGGATCTTGAGCGCCTCGTCTTCGAGCTTCGCCTGGACGTCCGCGAGCTCGTCGTCGCACGCTGCAATCTCTTTCTTGATCTCCTGGCCGCGCTGGCGCAGCGCGTCGAACTCGTGGTCGCTCAAGCCGCTCGCTTTCGCCATCCCGAGCTGCTTGGCCGTAACGTTGCGCTCGGCGCGAAGCAAGTTCACTTCGTGTCGGAGCTTTGCCTGCTGCTGGTACAGCTCGACCACGAGCGCTGGGTTCGCGTCGCTCATGCGCTTCTGCACGTTTGCGATCGCGTCGTCGAGGTTCGCAGCGAGCTTCTTGTAGTCGAGACGCGCTTGGACGTGCGCGTGCATGTGCGCAGTCGCATCGGACTCCTCTGGTTCGTGCGCAGTCGTCACGATCGAGCGCACGTGCATTGGCGCAATGAAAGCAGAGCGAGCCGCGCTGTTACTGCTGGCAAGCGAGGCAGTCGCACGCAGCGTGCGCGCGCTGGAGCTCCATGCGCGCACGAGTCCGAGCGTCCGTGCGATCGCGACCATCGCTGCTGCTGCAGGTACGAAGGTCGTCGCTCTTGGTGAAGTGTGTGTCGGTGTGTGGCTCGCATAGACACGCTTCAACACTGTGTGTGCTGATGTAAGTACGAATAGCGTGGACCACGTAGCGTATCCATCCGCATCAATAGGCATACAAACACCAAGTATAAAAGTCCGAGTGTTCCTGCACAGGTCAACAAGTCGCGGAAGAGGCGAGCTGCTCGAAGCACAAGACGGCGCGATGGCGGACGACAACGACAATATGCCAGCGGTCTCGCGCATGCTCGTTGTCGGCGACGACACATCTTCGAGGCACGCTGTACTCGAGAAGCTCCGAGTGCTCTGCGGCCAAAAGCCTGAAGCCGTGTCGCAGCCGCTTGCGCTCTCGACCAAGTACTACAGCGCACAAATCGACGTGCATGACCACGATGTGCACGAGAACGAGCCACTCGAGCCGCTCGCACACGCGCTAGAGGACTTTGAAGCCGTCGTGTGTGTGGTTGACACTGCGCGCGAAGAGAGCTTCTTGCACGTCAGCCGCTTCCTCACGCAGCTCGCGAGCGAGCCGATCGACGTGCGCCTCGTCGTCGGGCAGACGTTGTTGGAGACTGAGAAGACAGCCAAGGTCGCGCACCATATTGAGCGCATCCAGACGTGGTGTCTTGACAACGAGTTTGAGTTCATTGAGCTCTTGGACGAGAGCAGCAACGACAACAACAACAACAAGGGCAATGCAGGCGATGCGAACGAGAAGCGCGGGATCGACCGCGTCCTCGAAGCGCTGCACTGTACGATGTGGGCGTCCATGGTCATGCGCTCAGCGCAATCAGACGCAAGCGATAGCGGTTTGCAAGAGCTCGCGAACGTGAGCGTCGCGCTGGCGCCATCGAGCGACGCAGAGACGACGGCAAAGGCGACGACATCGAGCGTCTCGAACCAGCAACTGGACCAGACCGAGGACGCCGCGACGGCAGCAACAGACGATGGCGACGATGACGACGCACGGTTGCGCACACTCCTGCGCGCGCTTGAGATCACTGAAGCGACTGACAGCGCAAGTGCGAGCAGCGCCTCTGATGTTGCGGCAAAGACACCGACGACGTCGAACAACCAGCTCGGAGCCGACGACGATGACGACGACCTGAACATGGCCGAGTTCAGCGCGCTGATCTCGGAAGTCCGACGCGCGCGCGATGGCGGCCAAATGCTTTCGGACGAACAGCGCCGCGAGCGCGCAGCTGAAGTCGCGATGAAGCTCTGGAGCTTCCTTGGCGCCGACGACGAGAGTGACGACGAGTGATAGAGTAGGATCGTTAGAGGAGGTCCACGGCCGCTTGTTGCATTGAATGTTCATTCGCAGCACTCATGTGGTGTGTTGTCTTGCTCGTCCAGATCATCAGAGGAGCATGAGCGAAGTGACCTGGCGCGAGAGCGCCATGGTGTTGGTGCTCGAGCCTTCGTGTTGTCGATGATCTTGATTTGGTTTATGTGGGCCACACGGATACCAACAAGTGCCATCACTCTTGAATGGACTGTTATATGTATTAACTGTATGTGAATGTCTAGCAGTGCTTTGACCACCACGAAGCACAAGCCAACAAGCTCGAGCATCGACCGACCAAGCGAGCACGCAGGCACGTCAAGACAAGAGCAGCAGCAGTGCGATGGCGGACGGCAACAGCGGGCGTGAGGTGAACCTCGTGGATCTGTCGCTCGAGCAGCTGAACAACCTCAAGGGACAGCTGGAGACCGAGCTGCAGCAGCTCACGGCGTCGTTCGGCGGTCTCCGTGAAGCCCAGGCGCGCTTCCTCGAGTCCAAGGACGCGCTCTCGAGTCTCCAGGCGAGCAACGCAGACAAGCACATCCTCGTGCCGCTCACGGCGTCAATGTTTGTGCCCGGGACGCTGTCGAACGTCCAGGACGTGCTCGTGGACGTCGGTACGGGTTACTTTGTGGAGCAGAGCGTCGGCGATGCGAAGAAGTTCATGGACCGCAAGGTCGAGTTCCTCCAGACGAACACTGACTCGCTCAAGGAAGTGCTCGAGACGAAGCGACAGATGCTCGAGGGCGTGATCTTCGTCATGCAGCAGAAGCTCCGCACGGCTGGCGGTAAGTAGGCGCCATCTCGACAGAGCAATGCAGACACAGATCACACACCGCAGCAAGAGCAGGAGCGGAAGCGAACAAGTGAGAGAATGAGAGCAATAGGTTGATTGGGTACGAAGACAGACTGACAGACACGCATGAGAGCGGCGACGTGCGCTGGTTCGTGAGTGGATCACTGGGGCGTTGCTCTTGCTCGCACTGTCGTCATGCTAGATGATTGACAGCAGCAGCTGCTGACAAGTGCGAGCTCTGGACGACAGGACAAGAGGCACGCGAGCAAAGGAACACGCGAGCAAAGGAACACGCGAGCAAAGGAGCACGCGAATGAGCGAACGAACGAGGGGATGCATGCATTTGGCTCTAGGACTGGACGGACTGACTGACACGAGCGGCGGACTCTGCGCTCTTGCTGACGGTCGCTTTCAACGCGCACATGTGCGTGACACTGTAACGCGGCAGCTCCTTGTGTGCGAGATCGACCGCTGTGTAGTGCAGCGCTTGTGAGAGCAATGCGTCGAGCGCGAGTCAATGGGTCTCGTTGCTTTGGTCGTTGCGCGCTGCCATGCTGCTGCCGTGCTGCTCTGGTCTAATAAATATGCACCAAGCCGTACGAGAGCGTCCAGAAGAGGATGAACGAGAGCGCCTGGGAGAAGACGCCGGAGAAGATGAACGAGAGCGTGCTCGTGTTGAAGTAGACCTTGACGTTCGTCTGGAGCTTGAAGACCCACACGGCCACGGCCGTGAGGACGTACGCGACTGCGAGGAACGCAAAGCCCGTGAGCCCCGTGAGCCCGATGACCCCGGCCATGCAGCCGGCGATGACGCACATCGACGTGTAGATAAAGTCAACGGTCTGTTCGTTGCTCTTCATGTTCTCCATCGAGAAGAACTCGACGTCCTTGGACTGCAGCTCCTCCATGCTCGATGCGTTGCTGTTGCTTGTTGCTTGTTGCTGGTGTCGTCGTCGACGTGTTGCGTCGAGGTGAGCTCTTCGGACCTCTTCCTCCCTCGTTTCCAACAACAGGCGTTTGTATGATGGGAAAGCAGATCTGCAATTCACTTCGTATTTGTATGCATCATACACGTCGATTCGCTTGTGTCGAGGTGTCCACCCTCGATTTCTTCATTATCACAACGCGTCCAATACGCTTGGCTTTCAAAATTCAAACAGGCAAAACGCCGCACAACGTTTGAATGGCATTTGCCAACAGCGTCCTGCGTGCGCTCGAGCTGCTGCCGCTGCTCGTGACTGCTGCATCCTCTGCATCTCTTGCATCGCTTGCATATCCACTCCGCTGCTGGTACGTGCGCTTCTCATGCTTGCATTGCCACGAATACGGTTGCCGATTGATCGAACGACGTGCTGACTGCGACTTGCGAATGACGCTGCTGCTGCGCTTTGTAGACATCGCTCAAGGTCACACAACACATACAAACGCATCGGTACACAACACACACGCATCTTCGTCATGGTGTTGTCAGGACAAAAGCGCTCGAAAGTGCTGGCGAGACGCCACGGGAGCTCCATCTCGAGTCTGCTGCACCACAGTCAGCGACTGCACCACGCGTTCGCAGCGCTCGATCGCGAAGAGAGTCGCGTGCAGCGTCGATTGTCGCTAAACGCACTCCCAGCGCGCTGCGCTGCAGGACACATCAGCACCAGCAATAGCAACAGCAGTGCGCAAGGCATCGCAGCTGCGACGGCAGTCGTCACTACAGCAACAGCAGGCGTTGCCACGGTAAAGCCGCTCGTGTTCCGCAAGACCAAGCGCGAGATCGAGCGCGAGCGAGCGTCGCAAGCGCAGCTCTGCATCCAGCAACAGCAGCAGCAGCTCCAGGACATGGCGAGCTCGCTCCGCGCGCGCTCGATGCGGCCGACGACCGCAACGAAAGTCCGTCCGTCGTGCCGCGCCGAGTTTCTGTGCGACGCACGGAGCTTGCGGATAGGAGAGCGCGGGCGATCGCGTCGACGTCTGCTCTTCTAGCGCGCGAGTGCGTCTGTGCGCGCGAGTGACTGCGCATCGCGGATCGAGCATCGGGACGTCCGCGTTGACACGTCGAGTCACCGTCAGTATACTATAACGCATAGATAGATAGACTCCAGCAGGCACGATTGCGTTGCTGCTCATCACCGCTCGTCTTGTTCTTGTCGTGTCACCACATGCTGATGCGCTAGATGCTCACGCACATCAAGAGCTCCTCGACGTCGCCTTCGATGGAGGCAGTTTGATGCATCTAGGGACGTCCAAAGAGTATCGACAAAGGAGCAGCGAGACAGCTGATGGGTCCGCCTCTGCGCTGCAAACCGAGCGAGAAAAAAGCGAGGGCAATATTTTTGTGTTAGCTTTCCATTTTTATTTGCATGAAATTTTTTAAAACAGGCACCCTATTTCTTCACTATGTACGTTGCTGTTGGAACCGCGCTTCAAATAGAAAATCCGAGCCAAACGCGCGGTTATCGTTTTGACGCGGTTCCAACATACAAAAACCAAGTCAATAGAGCAGAGAAGCACGGCAACAACAAGAGCAGCAGCAGCAGCATCATGGCGAGCAGCAGCAGCGCTCGCGAGCTCTTTGTCATGGCGGCGTACCTCTCGGGCGCAGTCTGCATCGTGCTCTGCACGCTCGCGCTCGGGTGGATCATCGTGTGGAAGTGCGTCTTGTCCAAGATGCCGTTCGTCCAGGAGCTCTTTGACCTCAAACCTGCGACAGCAGCAGCAGCAGTGTCTGCGACGACGGCAGCAGCATCCAGCAGCGCGAATGGCGACGACGACAGTGCAATACCGAGCGGCGAGAGCAAGACAATCTCGTTCCAAGAGCGCGTCGAAGCCACGAAGCGAGTACGTTGCCAGTGCTTGCTTGGATGTATTGATTGTTCTCCTTGCTTGGACGTGTCCGATCGACCCAGCTGGGTGGACGTATCCATGATGCGGATCAACTGACAGCGTACCATTGGACTATGTGCTGTGCATCTGTGCGGCTCACTAGAAGCGACTGTCGACCAAGTTCAAGTAGATGCACGTGCACAGCTCCATCCATCCATGCATTCGTCCATCGAACCGCACTGCCGCCGCCATCGCCTCGGACTGTGCGCAGGAGCTGCTTAACGACATGCCCACACGCCGAACAACGAGCCACGGAGTGCAGAGCCAAGCGACTGCAAATATCATTATCACCTTCCGCTCTATCGATCGGTCTATCACGTGCTCGCATCGGCTCATCGCACGAGCCACTTGTTCCCAGTCGACTCGCTCGCTTTGTCGCTTTGCTCGAGCTGCCGCACCATTGCCAAGTACGCGTCTTGCGGCGCACCAGTGTCCTGCTTGTCACTTGATTGATGCTGCTGCTGCTGCTTCTCGAGTCGCTTGAGCTCGATCTGCTTCTTGCGCTGCGCTGCGACGGCCATGCGCTCCTGCAGCGTCGCCATGCCTGGCGCTGTGCTTGTGTTTGTGCTTGTGCTGGATGAGCTGCTGGACGAAGCGTGCTGCGCTGTTTGTTGGTGCTGCGTGTGTGGGTCGTTGCCACTAGATGCTGCTGGCAGCGCAGCGTGAGCTACTGGCACAGGATCCCACGCATGTGCAGCGGTTAGTGCTGGACGCTGGACGACTGCCAGGAGTTCGTCAGGAAGCGTCCAGTAGCTCCGCCCGTGGACCATGTTAAAGTAGTACGTGCGCTAGCGAGGCACATGATGAGACAGTGGATGTGAGCGCACGCAAAGCAGCATCACGCAACAGCAGAAGACAGACGTACGCCATGTGCATCGCGATGCTCGGTCCAGATGCCGCTCTTCGTCATCGATCGCTCCATTCTCGTGTTGCTTTAATTGTCGAGCGAGATAAAAGCAAGGTCGATCGTCTTTCTGTTTGGATAGTGATAATATCAAGGTAAATCGACGGAAATGAGAATGAAAGTGATACTGAAAGCAAGTATGTATTCGAATGTATTGATGTTGTTCTGCTTGACGAATATACTCGGTTTTGTCACTACTACTACACAACACAACACGCAGTTCAGTACGCACGATGGACCTGATGCGACGACGTCGGCGGCGACGACGGCGCTGCTCGCCGACGACGATCGCAACGCTCGTGCTGCACGTGATCACACTCGCGTCGTTGCTGCTCACAGCGCTCAGGTACGCATTTACTACTGCTCACGCAGCGAACAGCGACAACGCACGTGAATCTGCTGCTGTTGTTACTGGTGTTCTTCTTCTCGCTCTTGCTTGCATGTCACTCACCTGTGTGTCTGTGCGTGCGTATGTGCGCAGCCTCGACCTGTCGAACCGAGGACTGACAAAGATCACTGCGAGCGCAAGTAGCAGTAGCAGTACGAACACAACAAGCGACGTCGTGACGTTCACGTTCGCGACAAGTGGCGGCGCGCTGCCGTCGATCTCGTCGGCTGATCTCCGTCTCGAGACTGAGCTCGTGCTCCGGAACAATGCGCTCACGACGATTCCAGCAGCGCTCTTTCACGCGCTTCAGAGCGCCAAGCGCGTGTACGTAGTTCTGCTGTGTGTGTGCGATAGAGCAAGACGAGCGATGGACTGACAGACTAACCGACGGCATGCGTGGCTGTGGCACGACCAGCGACTTGTCCAACAACCCGAAGCTTGTGACGCTCGAGTCGAACTCGTTCGTCGACTTGCCGCAG
Source organism: Pythium guiyangense (assembly GCA_003730235.1). Classification (NCBI taxonomy): domain Eukaryota; phylum Oomycota; class Peronosporomycetes; order Pythiales; family Pythiaceae; genus Pythium; species Pythium guiyangense. The sequence continues at coordinate 250,709 of QXDM01000014.1, forward strand.
CTTGTGGAGATCACGTACGTTGTCAGGCGTGAACTCGCTTGTGCGTGAGTTGGTCGACAGGACTAACACGCCTTGAACACTGCCACAGATGTGTCAACACGAGTCTCGTCGAGCTGCCGTCGCTCTTGATCAGCAACTGCCCAAAGCTCGAGACCGTGACGTTCAACCAGAGTTTGATCCACACGATTCACCCGAACGCGATTGCGCACTTGCCCAAGCTCCAGCAAGTGTACGTGTCCGTGTGTTGTGACGAGTCGTGACGTGTCGTGCAGAGTTGTGGGTTCTGTGTTGCAAACATGTTACTGACACAAATGCATTTGCAGCCACCTGTCGCAAAACAATGTGACAGAGCTGTTTGCAAACTCACTTGCAAACGTCTCGACGCTGCACACGCTCGGCTTGAGCTTCAACAACCTCACAGACGTCCCTGGCGAGCTCTTTGGACTTGCGCACGACTGGCGCGTCCTCGACTTTACCCACAACAACCTCACGGACGTCCCGCCGATGATCGCGACAGCGAACGTCTCGGGCTATATGTACGTTCATCAGAGAGTATTGGCTTTAGAGCGAGCGACTGATGTCCTGGCGTCTGACTCTGGTGCCACAAATCGACGTCTCACGACATGACATGAGCAGATCGTTTGAGCGGAACCTGTTCTTTGAGATCAAAGCCGGCGTCTTTGCGAACGCGGCGTCGATCAAGGAGCTCCGACTTGGCCACAACGGCATCTTCACGATCAACGCGAGTCCGTTTGCTGGCATGACGTCACTTCGCAAGCTGTACGTCGAATCTCCTGACTGATATGGTGCATCGTCAAGCCTACTCGACAGCAGCAGCAGATCCTGACAGAACGCGACTGACCATGTGACTGACTCGCTGTGTGAACTGACAGCGACCTGAGCGACAACGTGATCTCGGTCATCCGTCCGGATGCGTTCAAGGGCCTCGACGCACTGACAGAGCTGCTATTGGGCGACAACTACCTCAAGCGCCTCAAGCTCGACGTGTTGCCGCCGCGGCTCGCGCGTCTCGAGCTCCAGTCGAACCTGCTGGACCTCATGCCGGACTTTTCGACCAAGACGGGCGTGCTGGGCGCACCGCACTTGCGCGTCTTGTACGTCTCACAGTGACTAGTGAGCGCCTTTGCCGACTGACTGACGGAATGACTGACTGACTCGCTTACGACCGTACGGTCGCGCTGTCGCTCGCAGGAACTTGAGCCACAACGTCATCTGGGGCCTAGAGACAAACAGCCAGTTGGTGCCGTACTCGGGTCTCGTCCACCTGTATGTCGCTGTCTGTCTCGTCAGTAGCTCTCTCGACTCTTGTGCCTGAGCTCATACTTATCGCTCTCTTGCTCTCTGCTAGCGACCTGAGCTGGAATCGCATCGAGAACTTCACAGCCGCTGTCCTCACGTCGATCGAAGAGACGATCGAGACCATGTACGTCCGTCTGTCATGCTCACGAGCACTCGCCAGCCTCTCACACTCAGTCTCGTCATCTTTATCTTTCTTTGCCGCCGCTAGCAACTTGGACTACAACCAGATCGCGTCGGTCCCGAGCACCGTCTTCCTCGACATGCTCAGCAACGCTCGCACAACAGTGTGCGTCCCATTCACTCTGGACTCGCACGCGCTGCGCCATTCATCCATTGTCTTCATCGCGGTTGTCTGACCGCTCTTACTCAATTCGTACAGGTCGCTCCAGTCGAATCCAGGCATCAGCGCCACGCCGGACGTTCTTGGGCGACAGATCTGTCCGAACGGCAGCGTGTACAACCAGACGCTCGTGCACTCGGCGGCTCAGCCGGACACGGAGCTCTACGGCTGTATCCAGTGCCGCATCGGCTACTTCCACGATGTCGCTGCAGGCAAGTGCGTCCAGTGCAGTGGCCGCGCGTTCGCCGACAAAGACGGCGCGACCGCGTGTCAGTACTGTCCACACTCGTCCGACCTCGACACGGTGCGCCAGGTCTGCCTCGCGTTCGCGTGCAACGGCTTTTGCTGGCTCACGGTCGCCATCGCCATGGGCTTGCCGTTCGTGCTCGTGGGCGGCAAGCTCGCGCTCTACACGATCTCGACGACGATCGCAAAGCAGCAGCGCCTGAACCTCGCCGAGCAGGAGCAAATGACGACGTGGCGCATGGAGCAGATGATGCGGCAGCTCGGGTCCGCAACGCTCCCGGCGCCGAACGCACCAGGCGGCGGCGACGTCGACGACGACGCAGCGGCAAACAACGCGGCGGCGGGGACAGCGAACTACAACAGCGGGACGCTCGGACCGTGTCGCATCTACGACCTCCCGCGCGAGACGCAAGAGACGGTCTTGGAGACGCTCCAGGAGCACTTCTCGCTCCGCAAGCACAAGCTCCGCGCGACAGCAGCGCTGCAGCCCACCGTTATCGACACACCGGAGATTCTTGACAGTGGGGAGAATACCGGTATTCCCGGTACCGAACCGCTCGGAGCGAACGACTGGGACAACGTTGAGTGGGCGACGTTCCACATGCACCGCATCTTGAGCCGGAACTACCACGGCGAAGTCTTCCTCGGCGACTACTGCGGCACGCAAGTCGTCGTGAAGCGCCTCATGACGCTCCGGTTCGAAGTCCGCGAGCTCGCAGATGCGATCCGGGACATTGAGGTCATGCTGACGTTCCGCCACCCGAACATCACGACGTTTCTCGGGACGATGTGGACCGAGCGCGAGCACCTGTGCGTCATCTCCGAGTACGTCAAAGGCGGCGATCTCCATAACTTGCTCGAGATGGAGAGCATGGAGCACACTGCGCTCGGCGGCGGCGGCTTCTTGCCGTTTGGTGTGGAGTCGTTTTCGACGCAGCCGTTTTTGACGTCCTCGACGTCGATCGACAGTGCGAATGCGACGCTCTCGTGGTACTCGACGAAGCTCCAGATGATGCGCGACGTCTGCTGCGCGCTCGCGCATGCGCACGACATGGGCGTGGCGCACAGCGACCTCCGGAGCCGCAATGTCCTCGTGACCGAGACGTTTGCGTGCAAGCTCAACGACTTTAGCCCTGCGACGCGCGGCGACAAGTACGCGACGACGTCGCTGCGTCTGCAGTCGGAAGTGATCGACGACGACGAGACCGACCAGTTTGACGACGAGCTGGACGCGCTGAACCCTGAAGGAGTGCACCTGATCGAGTCCGAGACGTTCGGTGCGCCGCGGAGTGCGCGCAAGCGCGACGACTTCTTTGCACCGCAGCGGTCGTTCATGCTCCCCGTCCTGCCGCCCGAAGTGTTGTTGCACCACTCGACGCGGCACTTGGGCTCGGACATGTACAGCTGCGGCGTTTTGCTCATCGAGCTGTGGTTCTACCGCCACGTCTCGAGCGTGAGCATCACGCCGTCGCTCCAAGACGAGGTCTTTGGCGGCGGCGGTGACTCGCTCGAGCAGTCGAAGCTCCTGTCGACGATCGAGAGCACGTCGGACGACCCACGCTCGGCGTCTGAAGGCGGCAATGGCACTACCAACGGCGCGAGCGCAGTGGACTTGACGATGGCGGCGTCGTCGTTCTGGAGCTTGGACCGGAGCAAAGTCCACGGCGCGATGGTGCACCAGTTCATGGCGAAGCTCCGCGCGTGTGCGCACTTGGAGCCTGACGAGACGAACGACCGGAGCTTTGGGACTGCGACGACGTCGTCGTCTGCGAGTCTGTCGTTCCCGTCGACTGCGATGCTGACTGAGAAGCTCCTGGCCGTGATCGAGGAGTGTCTCCACTACGACCCGAAGAAGCGTCCGACCGCTAAGATGCTCGTGAAGCTCTTTCAGCAGCTCCTAGACGACGCGTCGCTGCGATGAGAGAGCAATGACACAAATCTGTCTGTAAGTTGGTAGGTAGATAGGAACGTCATAGTGCTAGGACACACAGTCACACACTCAAACGCATGGCCATTCACTTCACTTGGTCACGTCACTCAGTTCGGCCGCCCCTCGTGCTGTAGGACGTCGCACAGAGGCGACAACGGCTGCACACTCTCGCTCCTCATGCCGATTGCTCCTTCTCGAGACAGCGTCGAGACTGACGCGACTGCTGGAAAGAGCTCGCGGCGGAGCGCATCGATTGCACGCACGGCTTGCTCGAGCACCTGCGCGTCGACAGCGCTGTTTGTCGCTTGGAGTTGCCGCAGCTGCATTCCCAAGAGCGTCGCGCTTGTCAAGACTGCCGGGACGTTCACGACAGACGCTGCTGGACTTGAATGCACTGCCACTGCTGCTGCTGATGTTGACAACGATCCACTCGATGAGCTGTTGAGAATGCGGTCCATCGCAGTCGAAGGCGTGTCGAGACTGTGCCGATCGCGTGTGTCGATAGTATCAATATTGTCGTTTCCGACACTGTCGACTTCGTCGGCAATGCACTGCTGGTAGAACGCAGAGCTCTCGTCGTCCAAGTGCAGGAACGTCTGGAGCTTCGTCGCGAGTGTCGAGGCGTCTGCATCTCCGACTTGCTGCTGCTGCTCGTCAAAGCGCTGCAAAAGCGCCAGCATGTCGGTCTCAAGCTCGCACTCGACGGCCTCGACGCGCACGGCTGCTGCGTGGCTGCTGCTGCTGCCCTCGCGCTTGATCCGGAGCTGCGAGACAAAGTTTGCGTCTTCAAACGCACATCGCAGGAGCTCTGGCGAGACGTCGGCCCACGCGTCTGCGAGACACTGCGCCGCGTCGAGCAAGTGCGGCGCGCGACCAAAGAACAGACCAGCCGAGTGCGCGCGCACGTGCTGTGCACCGAGTGTGAGCTCGCGCTGGACGCCGACTGGCAGTGCGCGATACGCGAGCACGTCTTGCAAGACGCGGTGCTTGTACCGGTTCTTGAGTGCCGTGATCACGCCGCGCTCGAGCGGCGGCACCCACGCTGCGCTCTTTGGGTGGAGCGCCAGCACGCGGATGTCGCCTCTTTCAAAGCTCACGGGGTGTCCTGGCGCATTGTCGAGCAGCAAGAGCACTTTGCTGTTCTGGACATTGTCGAAATCGCGTGACCGACGCTGTTGCTGCTGCTCGACATGCGGCGCAAAGACGTCGTCAAACCACTGCGAGAACACGTGCGCGTCCAGCCACGCATTCGGTTGCGTAAAGCACGGCAACAGCGGCGCGTCGTGCACTCGCTTGCGCGCAATCACGCTCACTGGGAGCTTGTCTGACCCAGTGGCGTTGCAGCACACCACGAGCGTCACGCGGTCGAGCGCTTGTGTTCTCGACACTGTCGAAGATGTCGAAAACGCAGCTACAGACGCCTCGGCGTCCTGCGGCAAGAGCCGGTAGAACAGTCCAGTCTCGTCGACCGTGTAGACGTTCGCAGGCTCGTACGCCGCGACGATCGCTTCGAGGTCGTCAATCGGGACGACCGGGCCCAGACCGCGGCGGCGACAGAATGATGTGTACCAGTTCAGCGACGCTTTGAACGCGCCGTCGGGGATCGCGAGCTGCCGCGCGACGTCCTCTGCGCGACGACGCACGACGTGCGGCGGGACGTCGTGGCCGCACCGGCGACTCGCGTCGATCCAGTCGGCGACTACCGCTTCGAGCTCTGCGAACTGCGTGCGTCCGGCGCGGAACGTCGTCTGGCGCACGTCGATCGGGAGGCTCCGCGCGCGCTGCGCGATTGCACTCGCGTTCGCTTTGATGTGGCGGATCGTCGCTTCGTCGACGCCGAAGCGCTCCGCGAGCTTTCGGTTCGACACATGCGCGCTCGGGTGCTGCAGCAGCGCAATGATCTCGAGGCGCTGGCTGTCGCTCAGGCGCGGTCCAGCGCCGCGCTTGCGCTTTGGACGTCCTGCTGCGACTGCGAGACTGTCGTCAAGCGGCAGCGGCGCAGTCGTGGCGACAGCCGGCGACAGGAACGACTGCGCCTCGTCGTCGGCTTGCGCGCGTGCGAGCGCAGCGGCGCGGCGGCGCTGGAACGTCTTGAGCCAGCTCTTGCTCGGACTGAACTCGTGCGGTGGGATCGCCAATACCGCAGCGAGCTCTGTGGCTTTGCGCATGACAAAGTCGCTCACGTTCGCGTCGAGGCTCGTAGGATCATAGCCGTTCGCTTCGAGCCACGCCGCGAGCTGCGTCTCGAGCTCTGGGAACGCCTTTTGCACGACGCGCCGCGTGTTCAAGCGCACGTCCTCGGAGACTGCGAGCGCGCGCGTCGTGATCACGCTCGCGCGGTCGCGGACGTGCCGGATCGTCGCTTCGACGACGCCGAACTGCTTGGCGATCTTGCGCAGCGAGAGCGGCTCAGGTGCGTTCAAGAGCGCGATGATCTCGAGTCGCGTCGCGTCGTTCAGTCGCGCGCCGCTGCCCTGGCGCTTCTTACCGTTCGCAGCGTCAGGCGTTTGCGCTGCGCTGTTTGCAGCGTTGCTGTCACGCACGCGGAAGCGTGTGGTTGTTGTCGACGAAGCCGCGGCGGGCAGCGGTAGTGGCGACGGCCACAGCACTTGCTCGTGCTGCGACGGCGGCAGCATGCTCCCGCTCCTGCTGCTGCTGCTACGCGCGTGTGCGTGTTTGCTCCTGCAAGATGTGTCCTTCAGTCAGTATGCCTCATACAAATTTGAAGGTATTTTGGCTCGGCTTGGCTCAACTTGGCAAAAAAGAGAGCACCGTGAGGCTCTCTAGCCTACAAATTTCAAGGTATTTTAGCCCACTTTGGCTCGCTTAGGCTCGTTAGGCTCGGTTAAAACTGAAGACTGCGAAACTTGATATTTTTAGCCAATCACAGTGCAGCATTAATTCGTACTTAGTGGTATATTGAAATTTCAAGTAATGTTGACTTGATTTTGAGAAGGAAGTGATCGTAGCAATTCACTGTACTTTTTCACGTCTTTTTTGTATTGAAAAATACTGTAAAATGCTATGATCACTTCCTAGTCAAAATCAACTGTTCATCTTAAATACGAAATCGCATGTAAGTGAGTGAGCCAAAAAGTACGAGGTTTTTGTATTGAAGTGGACTTGACGGTACTGTGGCTCAACTTCGCATCGACGTTGACGTGACTGCCGAACGAGCGAGCTCGACCGTCTGCAGCACGCGCGCGACCGACGTGACCTGCTGCTCCGTGGCAAGCGAGGCATCCGCAGCATGTTCCTGCAGCCGCGCAAGACAATCACAGAGCTCCACGGTTACGCGGTGCGTCATTTGCGCGAGAGCAGCAACACGCGCTCGCTTGACGCGCAACTCTCTCACACTCACACACACAAATGCTCGTGTGCCACAGGTCGAGTTCAGTCCATTTGCCGACAACTTGCTCGCCGTCGGCACTGCGCAGTACTTTGGGATCATCGGCAATGGCAAGCAGAACGTCTACGAGATGCTCCCGAGCGGCGAGCTCGCACTGGTACGTCGCTGTCGTCGTCCTTGTCACTCGCTCGTATCAAGAGTCCTGACGCTCGCCACACGGCGGTAGGTGCGTGGGTTTGACACCGCCGAGGGCATCTACGACTGCGCGTGGAGCGAAGTGAACCCGCAGCAGCTCGTGAGCGGCTGTGCGAACGGCTCCGTGAAGCTCTGGGACCTGCAGACGCGCGACCAGTTCCCGATCCAGAACTACCACGAGCACACGCAGGAGGTCTCGGGCGTGAACTGGAACCTCGTCTCGAAAGACTCGTTCGTGTCGGCGTCGTGGGACGGCAGCGTCAAGGTCTGGCGCCCCGAGCGCCCGCACGCCGTCGTCACGCTCGCAGAACATACCAAAGCAGTCTACAACGCGGTCTGGAACACGCAGAACAACGCGCTCGTGGCGTCGTGCTCGGGCGACGGCACGATCAAGATCTGGGACCTCCACGCCGCGCGCTCGAGCACAACGATCGCGGCGCACGGGAACGAAGTCCTGGCGCTCGACTGGAACAAGTACCACCCGTTCGAAGTCGTCTCGGGCTCAGCGGACTGCAGTCTCAAGGTCTGGGACTTGCGCAACCCGAGTCGCGAAGTCCGCATGCTCACGGGCCACAACTACGCCGTGCGCCGCGTCAAGTGCTCGCCGCACGACCCGGACGTCGTTGCGAGCGTGTCGTACGACATGTCGGTCGGGCTCTGGAACACCAAGTCGCCGTACGCGCGGCTGCAAACGGCTTCGCACCACCGCGAGTTTGTGTTTGGGATCGACTTTAGTCTCTTTGTCGACGGCCTCGTCGCGTCCTGCGCGTGGGACCGGCAAGTAACGATCTGGAACTACTTTGGCGGCCCGCCGCAGCAGCAGATGCGTTGAGAGCGAGCGTAATAAGCAAACGAACAAGTGACGAGTGTCTATCTGACTGAGAGGACTGAGACCGAAGAGCTCTTCAGCTGATCATCCTCGCTCTCGCTACGTCTGGCATGCGTTCAAGAGGAGCGCACGCCGCCGTTGCAAGAGCTCTGAATCGCAAACTGGACTGCTGCAGGTCGGCTCGCGCGCTCCGATCGCAGACGTCCCTGTGTGGGCGACACCGGACGTCGCGCCAGGCGGCTTTGTCGCTGGTACTGGCACTGGCACTGAGTGTGTGTGCTGGTGTTGACGTCTGTCATTGCTGTTGTGAGCATGGTTGTTGCTGCGAGTGACTGTCACTCATGTGTGTGGCACGAGGTGGTCCACGTCGATTAGCGTGGTCCACATAGATCGACATGATCAGTCGTTTTAGCAACGAGTGGCTGGAGCAAGGCAAGCAAGCAACGAGCAAAGCAAACGAGTACAAGCTGCAAGGCGATCGATCACTCTTCCGCAGCATCAGCAGCAGCGGCAGCAACGAGTGCACGCACAGGGACGACAGCGGCGTCCCAGTGTGTATGTGTATGTGTATGTGTATGTGTGCTGCTACCAACCGACTGTGTGCATCTGCTTGTGTGCGTGCATGCGTGCATGTATGATCTGCATGTCGACTTGTCTGGACCACGACGTGCGCGCGTGTGCTCGGTCGTTTGTGGCTCGCTCTCATCTCTCATCCGCTATGGACGAGCGAGCGAGTGAGCTTGTGAACGCCGATGCAGCGACGCCCGCGCGCATGTGTGTTCTGACTGCGCCGCACAGAAGTCCCCGCGCACTCCTTGCACGGGGCTCTTTTTCATCGGACGCGAGAGCGAACTGGCTTGCCTGCTTTCATGTCAAGATCACGATATCTCCTCTTGACGTGCAACATTTGCGAGCCGATAGTCTTCTTCACCACTACTACCGCTACGTTCACCATGATCATGACCATGATCGCAACCACTGTCGATCGCCACGACCACAACCACGGCCATGGTCACGACACGATCACTACGGCGTTCATGCTCGCTTTGCAAGCGTAGCGTCGTGTATGTGAATGTGTAACCCAATGGATAGACCTCGTCACTTGTTTGCTTGTTAGCTTGCGTGTTCGGCAACTTGCTCGCTTGCTTGCTCGGCAACTTGTTTTGCTTTGCTTGCTTGTTCCTATCGGACCTGTTCGTCTCGCTGTTTGCGCCGTTGAGGTGTCCTGTGGCTGATTATGTCTGATGCTGCTGCTCCGCTCCGCTCCACTGCTGCATGTACACGCACACAAGCAAGCACATGCACTTGCGAGTTGCTCTTCGTATCGTACTCGCTGCTTGGTTGCTATCGTTGCACCAGCACCAGTACCAGCATCGCTGACTTGGAAATAGCTACAGCAGCGTCTTAGGACACGTCCTGAGTCTCCACCAGTGTGTCTTGCTGGTACCGGTCACTGCGAGCATTCCGAGCGCGTGTGATCACCATCAACAACACCGCTAGTATCGCACAGACAGGCAAGCAAGTGCAGCAGGCAAGCAACCAGTCCATCGGTCCATCAGTTAGACAGACAGCTCGAGTCATACGTACGTCAAACGAGCGAGCGAGCGGCACACGAGCACACACACACACGCACGCACGCATGCTGCTGCGACAGATCAGCTTCGAAGAGGTCGAGCTGCATCGGTCTGCGCACGACTGCTGGATCGTGCTCGGCCCTGTTGGACGCAAGCGAGTGTACGACGTCACGGCGTTCCTCGAAGACCACCCAGGCGGCCCCGAGCTCTTGCTCGACCTCGCAGGCCAGGACGCCCACGACGAGTTCGAGGTCTGTCTGTCTGTCTGTCTGTCTGTCTGTCTGTCTGTCTGTGCTAGCTGTGTCTGTGCGCAAACTTCTAAACGCACAAACGCACATACACTCGGACGGATGGACTGGAGAAGCCATGCACGCTTCGAGCTGACTGTCGTCGTCACCGTCGCCACCGCCGCCGTCGGCAACACTGCTGGCGTCGGCATCATACTTCGTCTGCATTCGTCTGCACACACACATATGGTCTAACTTCTCGAACGTGCATCGATGCACACAGGACATTGGTCACTCGCGCGCAGCTCGCGAGATGATCCAGGAGCTCTGCATCGGCGAGCTCCAGCACGACCACGACGCCCATGCGCGGCGAGAAGCGCATAATCAAGAGCGGCGCTCGCTGCTGCTCATGCAGGCACCGGAGCTGCTGCGGCTGGATGCTGATAGCTCCAGCACCTCGACATTTCGATCCGCGACACTACGAGGCACAACACCAGCAGCGGTCGCGACTGCGCTCGTCCTCGCTGGCTTTGTCGTCGCGATCGCTGCGATCTTGATCGAAACGACGCGGCTCTAGAGGCTCTTGATCGAGAGGTCGAGGTCGATCCGAAGCGCTGATGCACGCGAAGCGCCAATCAGTGTCTACCACGTTGCCACTAGCTTCAGGAACCGAACATTCTCGAAGCACGCATGGCAGACACTCAAAGTGTCATGACCTCTCGAAGCTCAAAGCTTGATGTGCTTGACCTCTTCGAACCTCGAACGAACCTCTCGAAGCTCGACCTAGAGAGAGAGAGAGGCGCGAGACGATCGGCGCAGTGTTAGTGGCTGCCACTGCCAACCGAGCGACCGGCGACACCTCTGCGACACGCCCCAGCATCTTCGACGTACGTCACATGTGCCAGTTTGCCACACATTTGCACGAGTGTGCGCTCATCTCGAACACGACAGCAACAAGCCCAAGCAAAGCAAGTCTTTCGCATCACGGAGAAGCCTCGGCATTCGACATTCGACATTCGACAATTCGCCGTCTGACACGCAAGTCACCAGTCCAGTCAAGACAAAGACCAACGACTGAACTGACTCACTCACACTACACACCAAGCACCAAACACCACGCACGCACGCACCATGCCGATCTCAACGCTTTCGACACCAATGACACCAATGGCAACGATGCGCTCGCCAACTGTCGCTACGAACGCCCACGCAACGAAGCTCCAGCAGCTCCAGCAGCAGCTCCAGGAGCACTTGCACCAGAGCTACAAGCACCCAGCGCGAACTGCATATCCGTCGTCCATGTCATTTCGGCATCAGCCACCGTATCCGTACCAACGCCGCGCACCTGTGCAAGCGACGTCAAACGCTGAGTTGGTGCAGCACTTGCGCGCCAGTGGCGTCGTGCGCTCGGACGCAGTCGCAGCAGCGATGCTCGCGACCGACCGCGCCGCGTACTTGCCGTCGCTCGAGCTCTCACAGGCAGCGAGCTACGCTGACTCGCCCAGTCTTATCGGATACAACCAGACCATGTCGGCGCCTCACACGGTACGTGATGTCTGTGCAGTTTTGCGTGTGAGCGTGTGTGATAGAGGATATCCAGTCGTGTAGTCAGGTGGACTCACATACATGCGTCTCTTTATCTCTTCTTGCCACTTTGCAGCACGCACACGCCCTCGAACTCTGCCACGATGCGATCCAGAACGTCGCCCAGCCGCGCGTCCTCGACATTGGCGCTGGCTCGGGCTACCTGACGACGTGCTTTGGTCAGCTAGTCGAAGCGCAGCACGGCCGGGTCGTTGGCCTCGAGATCGTCCCGGGCCTCGCGCAGTTCGCGCGCAAAGCGATCCAGAGCGCGGCTCCGGACTTGGCGGACACCGGTGTCGTCTCGGTGCACTGCGCGAATGGATGGGACGGCCTTGCGACCGACGCGCCGTTCCACTTTATCCACGTCGGCGCGGCTGTGAGCGAGCCACCGCAGGCGCTGCTGAGCCAGCTCGCAGACGGCGGTCGCCTCGTTGTGCCGCTCGACCAAGAGCGCGGCGGTCAGGTACTCGTCGAGATCACGCGCACGGGCAATGGGTTCTCGCAGCGCGCGCTCATGGGTGTGTGCTACGGTCCGCTCGTGCGCAGCCGTCGCTTGAGCGTGTAGTCATCGTCGTCGCGTGAGCACATGTGCAAGTGTGTCGAGCGCTCCAGAGATGACGGAGAGGACGGCGACGACGACAGCTGGAAGGTTCGATCGATGGCTAGCAGTCTATCTAGAAGGCGAGATGGCGAGATGGCTGGACAAGACCGAGCAAGCAAGTTGTGCGCGTCGTGTAGGCGTATAGGATAGTGTAGCAAAGGAAGTAGCAGTAGCAGTCGTAGTCGTACTTATACTTGTGTAGTCGTGCATGAAGTGCAATGAGGACGTATGATCATTGCAATGCACTGCAGCACGTTGGCAAAGACCCATAGGACGCGCAGCGTTACTAGCGAAGGCAATGCGCTCGTATTGTATGAAGTACTGTTTGTTTGATTGAGCGCGTGCGTGGCAATGCGCTCTTATTGTGTGATATTTTCGCTTCAGCTTGAAGGAAATGTGTTCTGTGTTTATCAATGTTGCATTTGTCAACAAATCATGTTTGTTTCATAATCGACAGCTGTGGCTCGCAAATGAACGCAAATGAACGCAAATGAACCCAGAGTCCATTTGAGTGTGAGTGAGTGAGGGTCACGATCTTGCTGTGGCGGTTCTGCTCTGGGTTGCTCGGGTTGCTCAGTTGCTCTGCTGCCCCTTTGCTCCATCCGGCCAATCTCTCTCTCTTTTCTCACTCGCCATTGCGCACACTCGAGGTCACACCACGCTACTGGCCGCCCAGCTTCACTGTCTGTCAGCACCTCACTCACACGTCTTCACGCGACTTCGCCACAAACACACACACATACACAACCAGCACATACAACAACGCACCATGTCGATCGCCTACGCTATTGCTCAGAGCGCACAGTACCCAGCGAACTCGGCAAAGCACGAAAGGTGGCAACAAGTCGTCCATGGCATGCAAACTGGACTGCTGCAGGTCGGCTCGCGCGCTCCGATCGCAGACGTCCCTGTGTGGGCGACACCGGACGTCGCGCCAGGCGGCTTTGTCACTGGCGACCTGCGCGCTGGCGGCGATCTCACAGACCACGAGCGTGCACGCGCAGATGAAGCACATCAACTCGGCTTTCGCGTCGCCGACAACACTCTGAACGACTCAGCTACAGCTGGACGCCTGACAGATGCTGCTCCAACTCGATTGCTTGCGAATCGGTTCCTGATCGAGCACGAGCGTGGACTGTTCGCGCTGCTCGAGATGCTCCACTCGCGGTGCTACCGCGTACGCGTTCCAGAAGAAGGCTGTTTGCTCGTCTACGCGTGGCTCTACGAGCACAACCACATTGAGGAGGCACAGGCATTGCTGCGTGAGATCCTGCCGTTCACCAGCCGCTTGCGCTTTCACCCAGCACCATGCGCAGAGCCAGAAGACGCGGCTCAAGTCTCGTTCCAGACCGTCGAGGCTGTCAAGACTGCGCTTCAGCAGCGCGCAGCGCGCCAAGCGTCCGTTCCGATCGAGCATCTCGCGCAACACGCACTGGAGCCGCGTCTTGAGCGCTGGTACACGCTGCGCGAGCAGATCCTCTCGCTCTGGCTCGAGACGTTGGACGACCCATCGATGCCGCCAACCGGCCGCTGGTCGTCGCCAGACGTGAGCACTGGACGGCGTGTGTTTGTGTACGATAGCAACGGCGGCTGGCCGTGCCAGCAGTACTCCGACACCTGGGTCTTCCGCGCACACACTGTCGTCGAAGCGTTCAAGCACACCGAAGGACTCGCTCGCTCGATCAAGAACCGCAGTCAGTACGCGCGCATGGTGGCGTCCGCAGAGACCGTGCTCGCTCGTGGTCCAAAGGCGCTGAGCGGCAAGGACGTGGCGTGGATCCGCTTGTGCCTTGCAAGCGCAAACGCAAAGCGCGGTCTCCCTGGCTCGAGCGCGAACGCGGCGTGGCTCGAGACAGTCAGAGCCAATCGCCAGCGATGGATCCAAGCGCTCGAAGCGAACCGCGCGCTCCATGCACTGGCGATCGAGCGCTTACAGGCTGTCGCACAGACCGACGCGCCGCACTTGAGCGCGAGTGAGGCACAGACGTTGTGCGAAGAGCTCATAACTGCGTTCCCACGCCACCAGCGCTCAGTCAAAACCATTCGCAGCGCAGTGATGAAGGCTGTTGGGATGGACCTCGACGACGTCTTCACGCGCAGCAAGTCGCTCGAAGCAGTCGCGGCGTTCCTCCCGACGTTCAGCTCGACGATCCGCTCGCGCGCAGCACTCGGTGCAGACGCAGACCCGGCACTGCAGTACCTCTACGAGCAGCTCCTCGTTGCGTTTGCAGCACGACGGTCGCTCCTGCTCTTGGACTACGCTGCGCAAGTGCGCGTGACAGAACTTCCGTGGCTCCGTGCGATCCACTCGGTCGTCCCAGCCGACACAAGAGCAAGCACAGGCACAGACGCGACAAAGGCGTTCGCGCGCTCGGTCGTCGTGCGCGCGCTGCAGCACTTTGGCGAAGTTCCGCTCTGCAATCCGTTCGTGCGCGAGCTCCAGGCGCTCCTAGACGCCGCACACGTCGACTCGTGCGCGCTCGTCGAAGAGCTCGCAGCCGACATCTTCATGGGCTCGTTCACGCCCAAGTTCACGCGCGCAGCACAAGTCGCGCAGGCGTTTGTGGCCGGCACTTTGTACCAAGCGTACTTCAGCTTGAACCCATCGGCACCCGAGGCGCTGCTCGATCCAACAGCGTTCGCTGCGCTCTGCCGCGCACGTGCAGGCGTCACAACAGACGGGTACTGGAGCGTCTCGAGCAACGGTAGGATCATTGAGCAGTGCCAGATCCTCACGACGCACAACCTCGCGCCGCTCTTTGTCGCGTTCCGTCTCCACGAGTCGCTCGAGGAGCTGGACGTCCCCGCGATCCTCACGCGGTGCGTTGCCGAGGTCGCGCGCTTGACAGCGCTGCTCGTGCGACCGCAAGCGCTGCAAGACTGGCGCATCCGCGGTCCGCTGCGACGGTCGATCGGCCACGTGTGGCGCCAGATGGTCTTCTTCTTCGCCGTGCTCGAGAAGTTTGACGCTCAGGTGCTTGCGACTGCAGTCGAGCAGCTCGAGCGCATCGCGACAACGATCAAGAGCGACGAGTACCGCGCGCACGTGGTCGCGCTCGCCGTGCTGCTG
Source organism: Pythium guiyangense (assembly GCA_003730235.1). Lineage (NCBI taxonomy): Eukaryota > Oomycota > Peronosporomycetes > Pythiales > Pythiaceae > Pythium > Pythium guiyangense. Next base: position 265,974 of record QXDM01000014.1, read on the forward strand.
CGCAGTCGCATGGGCAATAGTAGCGCTCCGGTCGAGAGCGCAGCGTACGTCCGAGCGTGGAACCAGTCTTGATGGTGTCGAGAGAGATTGGCAGGCAATGATGACAAATGGCTTCAAGTTGGAGTGCACACTCTGTTTTATCACTATTGCATTTGCCTATTGTTGTGAGGGCAATGGCTACAGACTGTCGTTTCACGTTGTAGTGCCTCTTGGAGTCGCACACTCGCCGTCGCTGGAGGAGGTGTGTGCGTCCGAGAGACTGCCGCGTCGAGCAGCAGCAGCAACAGCGCAACGATGATGATGGACATGGACCCTGTGATCGAGCTCTCGGGCGAGATCAGCGAAGTCGAGGACCTCACGAGTGCGAGCGCGATCATGCAGAGCTCCGAGAGCTCCATGTCGCTCTACGAAGAGGAGGACGGCGGCGGCGAGAGTGGCGGCAGTCTCGAAGTGACACAAGCTGGCGCCGCTGGTGCATCCGTTGCGCCACTGCCGTCGTGGCTCGCGAAAGCCCACGCAAACGCCGGCACGTCGGCGAGCAAGAAGACCAAGAGGCGGTACTACGCAGTCGCGATCACGCTCGCAATGGTCGTCGCTGGCTGCGGGTACCTCGCGACGTCCGGCGAGCTCGACCCAGAGAGCGAAGCAGCGAAAGGCCTCGACGAGCAGAGCGCGTTTGCAAAGCCCAGTGTGCCGTTTACACTCGGCTCCTCGAGTGGGAGCGGCTCGGGTCGCTCGTCTGCTGCTGGAGCGCCAGCGAGTGACGCAATCGACGCCTCGCTCGTGCTCAACAGCTCTGCAGTGCTCCAGAGCGGCGGGATGTTCCGCATCCAACTCGCGAGCGCAGAGCGCTGTCTCGACGTCGCAGACACCGCGACGAGCAACGATCGCAGCAGTGCTACGCCTGCTACGACCACGCGCACGCTTGTGTTCGCAACGTGCGATGCGCAGCGCGCGACCCAAGCGTTTGTCTATGACCCGTTCAACTACTTCATCATGAGCGTAGCGCACGCGAGCTGGTGTGTTGCCAGCAGCGGTGACAGCAGCAGTGGTAACAGCAGCACCCCGCTCTTGCAGCTCCAGTCCTGCGGCTCGCAGCCGTGGCGCCAGTTCTTTGAGTTTGATAGACAGAACGCGACGTTCCAGAACACGCACCTGGGGCTCTGCGTCACTGCGCACAACAGCAGCGCGAGTACGAGCGCTCGGTCTGCTGCTTCGACTCTCGCGTCCTGCACGCTCGCAAAGCAGCAGCGCATGGCACTTGCGCCGGTGATCGACCCGACGATCTGGACGCCACGCCGAGCGATCCTTCAGCACAGCGACGAGTTCCTACTCCGCAGCGTCGGGAAACTCAATCTGTGCATGGAGAGCAGCGAGTCGCGCGCTGGTTTCAGTGTCCAAGTCGCGCGCTGCAGCGCCAACAGCGGCGGCCAGCGCTTCACGTACAACGCGAGCATGCACTGGATCCAGAGCGCCGCGCGACCCGAGCTCTGTCTCGACGACAACAGCGCATGGCTCACAGCGAACGAAGCAAACAACGCGCGCGTCACGCTCACGCACTGCGACCCACTGAGCTACAACCAGAAGTTTGTCTACGACGAGCACGCGCGCATGGTGCGCAGTCCCGGGAAGCCGCGACTGTGTCTCGACGACGGCGGCGGGTACGATCCTGGCGCCTCGGCGTTCCGCGTCGCGCAGTGCGACGTCGCAGCCGGGAACCAGCAGTTCGAGCTCATACTGCGCAGCGCAATGTACAGCGTGTCGCCAGCGATGCTCCTCGCAACGGCGTCGCCGCCACGAACGTTCGTGGTCGAGTCAATCTACAAAGCGATGTGCGTCGACGTGCTCTTCCGCATGCAGCCGTGCGACCACGCGCGCGGCGCACCAGATCAGAGCTTCCAGTACGACAGCGTGCGCCAGGCGATCCAGAGCGCTGTGATCGGCGCCGGAACGCCGGCGCTGTTCTGCTGGACCCACACGCTGGTGCCTTCGAATGCGAGCAGTTTTGGCGTTGCGCACTTGACGCTCGAACCGTGTGGCGACGCACGCAGTTTGCGCCAGCGCTTCGTGTACAACGAGACGGCAAACGCACTCGAGAGCAGCGCTGGGCTGTGCCTCGATGACGGCGGCGGCTGGTTTGCAGGCGAGACACCGCTCGCACTGCGTCCATGCGATACACGCAGCATGCGGCAGCGCTTCTTGCTCCGCTCGACACTGTGATCGGACGTCGTCAGTGTGCACCCATACATGCGCTTTAGGTTGGGCTGTTGCAGGACTGAATGCGAGCTACAAGGCGCAGAATCGTAGATGCAGTCACGCGCAGCATTGAGATCATAGAGGCACAGCTACAGCACTGGCTCACAGAAGTGGTGGTCTCTGTCGAGTTGCATGTTGTTGGAGCACTCGAGGCTTTGGCTCTGAAGCGACTGGCGCTTGATGCTGCGGTCAAGCACTTAAACCACACACAGTGTCGCTTGATGATCACCACACGAGCTTGTCGTCGAGAGAGCGAGAGCTTTTCCAACATGCCCCAGCATGGCTACTGCTCGACATCAAGCGTGTTGGTAGATGAATCAGCCATCCAGAGCAGTGCTAGTAGTCGGCTGCAAGCACCACCACCGCTGCACTACTTCTCGAACTCATGACAGCTCGCAAACTCATGACGACGCCGACTCGACCAGACCGGCGTAGATGCCGTTGAGAGCGAGCAGCTCCGAGTGCGTGCCTTGCTCGGCAATGCGGCCGCCGCTCACGACGCAGATCTTGTCGGCCTTGCGGATCGTCGACAGTCGGTGCGCAATGATGATCGTCGTGCGGCGCTTGAGCGCCACGACCTTGTCGAGCGCCTCCTGCACGATCTTCTCGCTCTCCGAGTCGAGCGCGCTCGTGGCTTCGTCGAGCAGCAGGATCTCCGGGTTCTTCAGGATCGCGCGCGCAATGGCGATGCGCTGCTTCTGGCCGCCCGAGAGCTGCTCGCCCTTCATACCCACTTGCGTCTCGTAGCTGTCCGAGAAGCGCGTGATGAAGTCGTGCGCGTTCGCCATGCGCGCCACCTACTCGATCTCCTCCTGGCTCGGCTTCGTCTGCAGTCCGTACGCGATGTTGTCGGCGATCGTGCCGATGAACAGCGTCGGCTCCTGACCCACGAGGCCGATCTGCGATCGCAGCCAGTTCAGGTTCAGGTCCTTCAGGTAATGATCGCCTTGTTTTGTGACCGACTGGTTGCTTACTCTTGGCACGGCTTGGCTGGGTCACTATCGATGCATCTCACTGACTACTGCGACTACTGCGACTTGGCTCACTTCCACACATCGCCGACGAAGTGCTGCACAAGCGTCTTGGTCTTCTTCGCGCCGACGAACGTGCACACCTCGTTGTTTCGAGACATGGCTTTCTGGGTCCAGTTCGCCGACCCGACAAGCGACTGGGCCTTGTCCACGATAACAAGCTTGGAGTGCATGCTGTCATTGCCGTCCGTGACCTTCACCTCGATGCCGGCTCGGCGCAGTGTGTCGATGGCCTTGAACGGGGTCACGTGACCATGGACAACGACAAGCACGCGCACGTGACGCTTCGTCTTCACTTCAACGAGAGCCTGTATGAACAGGTCGTGGCGAAACGCATACATGCAGATATAGAGAATGAAACGAGCAGAATGTATAAATCCAATCACTTTCTTCATGCTCCTTCCCTTGTCTTTGAAAGTGATCACACCGGTGAACTTCGGCCGCGAGGCGGCCCACCGATCCTTCACCGCGGCGCGGATCGTCGACTCGCTGACTGCAAACTCGACCCTCACTCGAGCGACAATTCGCGCGACAGGCTCGCGGTCACGGCCGCCGTGGTTCGCGTCAGCCCACGCGTGCACCATGCGTCGCGCATCCGGCGACAACGCGGACGGACGCCCACGCCCTCTCGAGGATGCTGGTGGAGCGCGAGGGGCAGACGAAGGCGCCGCTGGCGCAGATGTCGCCGGCACAGGCAGTGTCGCGGAAACGGGTGCTGGTGCTGGAACGCAAAGCACCGCCGGCACTGATGCGATCGGCGCGGGTCTTGGGGCCAACGGACGGCGCTGCAGTTGAAGGTGTTGCTGCAGTTGGAGTTGTAGCTGTTGCTGGAGCTGTTGGACCTGGACCTGGACCTGCTGCAGCTGAAGTGCGTAGTACATCTGCTGTGACATCGCTTATTGAGGAATGAGGGCACAGTGCTGTGGAGTAGCTTGATCTGCCAGTTGGTTTTGTATATCGATTATCGGATAATGGAATGTATATCGCCCAGTCTCAAACCATAGTGAACTCGTGTTGTTGTTGCCTGAGCCAAACGCTAATGCAATCAAAATTCTAGATTTAGATCTTTTGGTTTCAGATCTCAACGCTATTTCAATAGCGAGCCAAAGGTCCAACAATGCAACTAATCGAACTTGGAATTTGTATACAGTGAGACCTTAATTGTTGAAGAAATCTGGGATTCCAGAATCTCCAACAAGTCCATCTCAATCGATACTCAATTCAAGTGACTCTTGTTGGCTTTGTTGGACTTCACAACAGGGCTTGGCTCAGCTCTTCAAATCTTTGAAAAATCGAGCCAATCACATCTCAAACCTGTAGCTATTGGTCACATACTCTATTGTATCTCTCATAGGCGCCATCTCATTGGCGACGCTCCTTTATTTGAAGCATTTTTGTGGCATTTGCAACTATGCCGGAATTACAAATCTATAAAATGTGAACCACACAAAATACACTCACTGCCAACCAAACAAGCAGATTACTTCTTGATGGCAAGACACCAAGAGCGCACGAGCATCAAGGGCGTGCATGCGCACAGCAAGAAGTACTCAAGGACGAAGTACAAGTACGAGTTCAAGAATGCTGTCGTCGAGCACTATCGAGTCTTCGGTATTGATGACACGATCGCCCGATTCTTTGCGACTGAGCCTCGCGACGCTGTGCACAAGCGCGTGAGCAAGTGGAACAAGAGCGCAAAGAGGGGAGCAAACCGTTTGGGTCAAGTGCGGCAAGCGCGAGAAGCAGAGAGCGACCGTGATGCTGCTGGCTGACTCGGATAGCAACAAGTTCCCGCCGTTTGTCGTGTTCAAGACCAAGCCATCATCAAGCGAAGAGACACAGACGATCAACGTGGCAAGTCGCCATGGATTCGGCCGACTGCTGTGGAAGGATGTCAAGGAGCTGCAAGACGCAAACGACGTGCAGATCTACGGCAACTCGACAGCTTGGTGGAACAGCGCAATGACGATCGAGTGGATGCGGTACATCTTCGGTGACCGTACGTCAACAAGCGAGCCGATTCTTCTCCTTCTCGACTCCTTCTCTGGTCATTGGACGAGCGAAGTCCAAGCGTACGCTACGCTCTGCAACGTCCAGCTCAAGTGCGTCCCGCCCAAGCTCACGTGGAAGTGCCAGCCAGCCGACGTCGCGTGGATGAAGCCGTTCAAGGACCAGCTGCGGGCCAAGTGGGTCGAACACCTGCGCGCTCAGCTCTCTCACCACCAGTCAGGAGCGTTCGTGATGGTCCCGCCGGACCGCAGTGACGTCGCCTCGTGAATCTCGCAGTGCTGGCTGTCGACGGCGTCGACAACCATCGTCTCTGGGTTTGCGAAGTGTGGTTTTGTGCAGCGTGCATGCACGATCGAAGCTCCGTCAGTCATTGACGACATCATGTGACCATCGCTAATGAGAGATACAATAGAGTACTGTGAATTAACCCATCAGTAGCAAATGCTAGCTTGCAACAGTCACATAACTAGATATGAGACTGTGTTGTGTGGAGCAAATCTACGAGCTCTCACAACCACTCAAATACAGCCGACACGAGAGAAGCAGCTCACTTCTCCTTTTGCCACGTGCCCGCCACGGCTCCCTCTTCCTTCTCCACCCGTCGTCCTGTCCCCCTTCCTCGACCGGGTCACCTCTTGTGACGTGGCCCATGACCATGGCGCGAGGTCCAGCTCGCTCCCTGTGCAACTTGATCCCCGTGAATAGCGAGACCTGCGCTCTTTTATCGCCGGCTCTGCTGTTTGAAAATCTTTGTCGCACACCTTTCCGAGCCATTTGCTGTTTGAAAGTGCGCGCCCATGAACAAGAGTTGCTCATGGGCGCGCACTTTCAAACTCGAAAATCGCGCTTAACACTTCGTTTTTGTATGCGGCTGTGCGAATCTCGGCTCAAAATCTGCGCGCAAGTCGTGTTGCGCAATCAATCTGGCCGTAAATAAGATTCGTAATCCGCGCGACGATTACGACAGCAGCCCCTCGTTTTTGTCACTATCGACTTTCAAGGCCACTTTGCGGCCGCTCTCGTCGTCCTCTCCGCCACATCTGGCACTTCGACATCCACCGACGACGACGACGACCACAGCGTGACGGCCGCCGCTGCTGCTGCTACCACCGCCACCCCCAGCAGCTCAGCCACTCTGCAACAAGCACACTGCACCGCAGCTCAGCTCAACACAAGACGCAGCACTGCAGCAGCAATGACCAGCATGAACGGCACAAGTGTGAACGGCGCTGCTCCGACTGCGAATGGCGCGTCCGCTGCCGCCGCGCCGCTTGCGCGCAACACGGGCACGTCCTCGATTGAAGACGCGATCGTGGCCATGAAGGCCGGCAAGTTCGTCGTCGTGATGGACAACGAGGACCGCGAGAACGAGGGCGACTTGATCATGGCCGCCGAGTTTGCGACAGAAGAGGCCGTGGCGTTCATGCTGCGCCACACGACGGGCATCATCTGCGTCCCAGCGCTGCGCGAGCGCATTGACGAGCTGCAGCTGCCGCTCATGGTCGAGAACAACACGGAGGTGCACAAGTGCAAGTTCACGGTGACCGTGGACCTGAAAGAAGGCAACTCGACGGGCGTCTCGGCCGCCGATCGCGCGCGCACGATCCGCGCGTTGGCCGACTCGAGCGTTCCGGCTGCGGCGTTCAACCGCCCAGGGCACATCTTCCCGCTCCTCGCAATGGACGGCGGCGTGCTCGTGCGCGCGGGCCACACAGAAGCAGCGACGGACCTCGCGCGCCTCGCAGGTGGCAAGCCCGTCGGCTACATTTGCGAAATGAACGACGACATGGGCCGCATGATGCGCCGTCCGCAGCTCGAAGCGTTCGCTGCGACGTACGACCTCCCGCTCATCACGATCTCGGACCTCATTCGCTATCGCGTGCGCACGGAGACGCTCGTGACGCGCTCGAGTGCAAAGGACGCGACGCTGCGCACGCCGCACGGGCAGTTTGCGTCGTTTGAGTACGCGTCGGTCGTGAGCGCTGCGCAGACGTACGCAGTGCTCGTGTACGGCGAAGTCGCAGGCGCAACGGACGTGCCCGTGTACTTTGTCGACGACGGTTTTAGCGCGAGCGTGCACGCGCAGTGGGCTCAGCAGCACATTGTCAAGCGCGGCGCAGGTGTCCTCATCTACGTGAACGACTCGAAGAAGCTGCTTGAGATCTCGGGCGAGCTCATGGCGCGCCAGAGCATCTTTGGCATGGGCATGCAGATCGTGCGCGACTTGGGCGTCGCGTCCGTTGCGCTGCTCTCGACCGCAGCGACTGCAGCGTTCGACATGCAGGGCTTTGGCATTCCTGTCACGGGCGTGCAGCAGCTCGTGATTCCGCAGTAGAACCGTCGCTAGTCGTTAGAACCGCTTCGTGCATCCATCCATCCATCCATTCTTCTTCATAGAGACACTGTAGTAGCCATTCTGTCGCTTTTTGTCCATCGTCACTCTGGGCGTCTTAGAACCGATCGTGATAGCCACTGATGGCGAGAGAGGCACAAGCTGAAGACCATTCATTGCGTTACGGTGATGTAGGAACAGTGTCGACAGTCTCTAGCTCTCTCTCTCATGGTCTGGCATGAATGAACAAGCGCACACACACGCCTAGTTGCTGCTGCTGCTGCCTGGACGGTGGTAGCCCTTGTGCTTGGCCGTGCGACGCGAGCGCACAAAGAGCAAGTACGCGCCGACAGCAAAGACCGGGAGGAAGTACCACGCAAAGAGCGACACGGGCGGCGCGCGCACCGACTGGAGACCTTGCGCGTCGGCCTTGGCGTTCGCGTGCACGGCCGCGTTGTCCTGCACGAGGCCCTTCGTGTTTGCGTGGTTCTCGATCCCGAGCTCCGCGTCTTTCGGCTTGTACGCGTTCGCAGCAGTCGCATGCGCCACTGGCGCTGCGCTCGCGTCGTCGACCTTGCGCAGCGCTGGCTCAGCCTTGGCAGTCGTCGCGACGGGCGCTGCAGTCGCGAGCGGCACCTCGACTTCGCGGTACGCGTACGTGCTGCCGAGCCACTTGTCGACCTCAATGAGCTCCCAGTTGCCTTCGTGGCCGCACGTGGGACAGACCTCGGGCTTGGGCCAGAGCGGGTGCAGGATCCGCGTGTTCACGGCGTTGTGCATCTCCCAGAGCCAGCGCTTGAGCGCGAGCGCCTTGTTCTCGGCGCGCGCGAGCGTCTGCACGCGCTCGAGCGTGTTGTACTCGAGGAAGTGGTCGCGGCACTGCACGCAGCCGAAGAAGTGCTTGACGAAGCGCCGGATCGTCGCCATGACGCTCACGAGGAGCTCGTCGCTCCGCGCGTTCGGCTCCGTTGGGTTCATCGTGAGCATGTGGAACATGTTCCACTGGCCGCACGTGTACAGCGCACACGCGCGGTACGACACGCCGTGGCCGAGGAAGACGTCCGACAGGCGCTGCCACTCGGGCACAGCGACGTCCGTGAAGTTGCGCGCCGCTTCCTCGCGCTCGAACGCCGCAACCGAGCCCTTCTGCCACTCGTTCACGATCGCGTCCCACGTGTCAAAGTCCAGGAGTCCGATCGGCTCGACGCGCGTCGCGAGCGTCTGCAGGATCTTGCGGTTGATCGAGCCCGGGAACGTCTTGGCGACCATCTTGAGCCAGCTCTTGAGCGCGTCGAGCTCGACGTCTTCGAGCACTTCGCGGCCCATGAACACGCCCTGCTTCAGCCCAAACACAAACGCCGAACCAGCGTCCTGGAGCCGCGTCGTGTGGTTCATCGGCAGCGTCGACTCTTCCCAGAGCTCGCTCCGGAGCTGCTCGCCTGGCTTGACCTCAGGCGTCGCAGGCGCAACAGGCGCGACTGGCGCAGCAACAGGGAGCGCGTTCACGTCCGTGAGGTTCGTGTGTGCCGGCACGTTCACGTTGCCAGCAGCGAGGCTGCCGCTGTCCTTTGGCGGCTGCGTGCCAGTCTCGTTGATCTTGGCTTCGAGGAAGACGCTGTTGACGTAGTCCTTGACCTCCTGGATCGTGTGCGTCCCGACCACGCGCTTGTTCTCGGCCTTTGGGCGCGTCTTGTCAAAGTTGAGCGTGATGAGCGTCGGGAAGCCCTTGATTCCGACGCGGCGGCACTTGACGTGGTCCATGCACGAGATCGCGCCGACGTACACGTTCCCGAGCTCTTTGTAGTACGCCGCGATCTCCAAGAACGCCGGCACGAACTGCTTGCAGTGCGGGCAGCTACAGACGATACACACAAGACACATCCACAGGTGCGTGAGCACACGCAAGCGACGCGATGCAAGGACGTACAAAGACGTACAAGGGGTGGTAAAAGTCCACGAGCCACGGCTTGTCGGTCTTCTCCATCCACGTGTCCCAGTTGTCGTCCGTGAGGTACGTGATGTTCGGGTGGCCGTCCGGGAAGAGCGGGTCGCCCTTATCGTTCGGGTCGATCTTGGCAGCGACGAGTGCCGAGCGCTGCGGCGACAGCACGAGCGCAGCGCACGCCGCGAGTGCGAGCGTCGCAGCACGTACGCGCTGCATCATGGTGCGAGTGTAGCTGCTGGCGGTGGCGGTGGCGGTGGCGGTGACAGCGACGCCGACTGCTAAGAGGGACAAAGACAGAGGAGGGGAGAGTGACGCTCGTGCACACACGGACGCGCAGTCGACGCTCGAACGCGGTATGCGAGTCGAGCGAGGCGGTCGAGGTCGAGGTCGAGCGGCCGTGGGAACGCCGTCGACGATGTCAATCAATCTGTCGCTTGACAAGTGGCGCTGTCAGTTTGGCGCCTTGAATAGTGCGCGCTGTCAGTTCGAGGACAGAGCTGCTCGATTCGACGCATTGTCTTGAAGTGTGTAAAGAGCATTCGACAGCCCTCTGTTGAGGTTGGTTTGTGCTGAACGCCTGAAATTGCCGTTAACTAGCTAGCATAAAAAGGTTTCTGACTCGCATGTTGTATGCCAAACGAATTTTATGCAGGTGAAATGACCTTTCTACAAATGCTCAAGTAAAAACGTAGGCTTTGCGCATGGTTGTACCAAGCCTAAAGCCTTCAAGCGCTGCAGCTCTACAAGCAGCTCCACATGCGTTCATTTGGGCTGCTAGGCATTGTGCGTGTTTGGTACTATAGTGAGTAGTCTCAGTGGAATGAATGTAGTGTGACTAAAAGCGTTTCTAAGTAAACTTCATAAACAACGCAAAAATATTATGAAATATTGATGTGGACGACACAAAATGCTACGTTCTATTTTGACGATATTCGACAACTAGCCCCATTCACTCTTCTCTTGTTTTTCGTATACATTTGTCTATCGCCACACCACTCAAGCGCAGCAACAACCGAGCCAATCAAGTGACCACATCATCGTAGAGCACCAGCAGCAAAGCAGCAGGAGACATGGCGACGAGAGGCGGACTGCGCATCGGCTCGAAGACCGAGGTCGTCAAGAACCTCCGCGAGCTCCTGCGCGTCGCGCGCAAGCGCAGCTCCGAGAAGCGTATTCAGCAGTGTCAGTGGTCGCAGCAGATCCTTGCACAGGTATGCAGGCGCACGCACAGCCCATGATGCGCACACTCAACGCCGCACGTGCGCGATCTTCGCAGCCGCGCCTCGCATCAACGCACTCGACTCACAGCGACACACTTGATTTCATTGCCCCGTGTGTATAGTACCGCGCGAACCAGCACGAGACGAGCCGCGACAAGATGCGTGCGATGCGCTCGCAGGCAGCCGACTACCTCATGCTGCTCAATGGCGTGCAGGAGCAACGCGTACGTCGCTCACTTACATCACAGTGTGTCATTTCTAATGGTTGAGTGCCTGTGTCTGGCGACTGACGAGGTGTCTTGCGATGTGAATGACTGCAGTACCTCTGGGAGCTCGACGCTGGCGCCGAGAAGAAGCTCACGGGCCAAGAGATCGTGAACCGCTCGGCCAAGCGCGTGGGACTCGCTGTGCCCGAGACGTACGCCGACCGTGAGGACAAGCGCATCGCTGCGGAGAAGTACCTCGCTGCGAAGCGCGCAAAGGAAGCAGCAGCAGCGCAAGACGCGACCGACAGTGCGTCGCAGGCATGAGCACGGGTGCGAGTGAGACGCATGTGCGTGCTGGTCGATAGCAAGAGACCTGCGAGTGCGCTGTTGGTGAAAGGCAGTTTGCCCCACTTGAGAGTCGGGTTTGACCCACTTGAGAGCTGGGTCGGACCTCGAACAGACAGAACAAACGACACCACATGACCCAACATGACGACTCTGGAGCGAGTGAGTGATCGAGCGAGTCCATTGAGCCACTCGGTCCGACGCGACACGAGACTCTGTCTACTACGTCCGCTTGCTGCTGCCGCTGCCTGCTGATGCCGCTGCTGCTTGACTGTGCCGCGCGCGCTCGTCTCGCGCGCCGAGCGCTGCGCTCTGCTCGGGCGTGAGCGCACTGAGCGCCACGACGCCCCGCCGCAAGTCGCTCAACACGACCTGCGCCACTTTGCCGCGCTCCGAGAGCAGCACGAGCTGCGTCGACGTGACGCCGGCGACGACTGCGACGTACGCGGCGCCAGACGCCTGGTGCTGCACAAACACGTCGTCGCCGTCGCAGAAGATCGCGTCGCGGTACAAGAGCTTCCCGCGGTGGCACCGCACGGTCGGGAGGTCCTCTGCGACTGCCGCGCGTCAAAGGCGAGCGAGAGCGAGAGAGAGTGAGTGTGTGAGAGTGACTGTAACAGGATGGACCAACCGCACGAGCAGCGGCACTCGCGCGACAGAGCCAGCCGACAGACACACAACGAGGCAGCGGACTGACCTGGCACCTCCATGCGGCGCTTCTTGGACGCGTCGAGCAGCGCGTGGAGCTCGCGCAGGTCAAAGTCGACCTCGGACGGCGCGAGGCGCTTCTCGAGCGCCTGGAACACGTTCCCAGCGCGCTTCTTGATCCGCTGCGCCGCGTCGAGCGCGAACGCTGCGCTGCCGCTACCATGTGCGCCGCTCGCGCCACTGCCACTGGCGCCACCGCCACTGCCGAGCGCGCCGCCAAAGTCCTTCTCGCCCGCCTTGGTGCGCGTGCTGCGCGTCTTGCGGGTCGTCGCGCGCACTGCCATTCGATTCGATTCAGATCGCATCGTCAGAGAGCGTCGCCAGAGTCGCTAGTTGGCCATCGTGTATGAGCGCCTCTCTGCATCACTAAGTCACTGGGTCATTCACCCACACTTGCTCGCGTCTCAAGCCCATGATGTCTAGGACCCAACGCATGCAGTCGAATCCGGTCGCACCAAGCACACAATACACAATCATTCAATCCAATCCACAGTACAATATATAATACAATAGACAAAACACAGGACAATACACACACCAAGCCCACACATGCCCATTATGTCGAGCGTCGTACGCACCCGAGGCACTCGCGCCGCCGCCGCTGCGGTCGCTGTGCAGCAGCGCCATCTCGTGCTGGATCTCGTCGAGCATGTCGTGCCGCAGCTTCTCGCAGCTGAGCTCGAACTCGCTCGTGGCCTCGGCGCACTCGTACGCAAAGAGCACGGCCGTCGTGTGGCGCAAGTACGCGTCGCGCTGCGTGGCGCGCGCGAGGAGGGCGTCGCGCTCACGCTCGAGCTTGCGCAGCCGCAGCTGCAGGTCGGCGTGCGTCTCGTCTGCGATCTTGCGCCGCGCCGCCTCGACGAACTGGAGCTGCACGCCCACGCGCGCGTGCAGTAGCGCGAGCTGCGCCTGGCGCGTCGTCCCGGGGCGCGCTGCTGGTACCGGCGCGAGCGCTCCTGCTGTGGGATCAGCGCCGCCGCTCGCGCTCGGAGCAGTCGATGGCGGCGCAGCGTCTGCACTCGGCGCAGCGTCTGCACTCGGCGCTGCGTCGGCGGCGGCGTCAGCTGGAGCTACGAGTGATGGCGGCGCATCTGCTGGTGGTGGTGGTGGTGGTGACAATGACGACAGTGGCGCTGCTGGCGGCTCTGGACCGGACGCGACGCCGTTCGCTGCGGCTGCTGCGCTCACAGGCGCGTTCGTATCTGCTGCTGCTGCTGCTGGAGGGTGCGCGCGAGTGCCCGTCGCAGGCGCAGAAGACGCCGCAGTGGCGTTGGGTGCGAGCGGCGCAGTGGCGTTCGGTGCCACTGGCGCCGGCTGCTGCTGCTGTTCGACGAGGATCGTCGCGGACATGGCGGCGCTTGGACGAGCGGGAGGGACGGCGCGTGGCTGGAGTGTGCGTGTGTCTGAGCGCAGCAAGAGGTGCGAGTCGGTCAATCAATCGCTCGCTCGCTCGTGTCTGTGCGTCTGCGTCTGTGCTGGCGCGTGTCGGTCGGTCGACTGCAGACAAAAGAGCGATGGAGAGTATCATGAGCACCACAGAGAGAGAGAGACGCACACACACTCAGTCGAGTGGCTGCACGCAGGACGCACTGCTGCTGCTGCTGCAGTCGCGTCGGTGGCGAGGGAGGCGGAATGGCTGCATGCGCACTCGCTCGCTCGCATCTCCTCGTCGTTGTCGTCCGCCACGACAGCAGCCGCAGCAAGCGGTCCAGCCAGGCTTTCTGCTGTTACTGCTACTGCCACTAGCACCCGAACGTCTGCAGCGCGTGGACGCACCTGTTGTTGTTGCTGCTGCTGTGGACGTTGGCGCTCGGAGCTCCTCCTGTCTGCTGCTGGGTCGGTCCGTCCGTCTATCGGTCTCACTCACACCACACTGTCAGTCGAGTCTGTATCGGTCTGACTGCTGTCTGCTGTCTGCAAGCTCAGCTGTCGAGCGATCGCTTTGGCTTTGCTTTGCTTTTTGCTTTTCGCCGAGCATTGTAGCATTATATGGCGGCACAGGCAAGCGGACGATGGCGGCACATGTCGGCACAGGTGGTGCTCGAAAGTGATTTTCGGTTGGCGACTCAAAACTGCGTTTCATTGAGCGAGTATATCAAATGTGGCCCACAGATATGCATTTTTGCGGATCGAATACAGCATTATTTGCAGTCAAAAATGGGTACACTCATACGTTCTCAAAAAAGGCAAGCTGTCGCTGCCTCCTTGCTCCTTGTTGTAAGTGACCTTCGTGTTGTACAAAGCGACGGGATATTATCTGGTCATGATCTCTCTCTCTCTCACTCACACCATAAAACATACAAATACAAAACGACATTTACAAGCATACAAACCCAATTATACAAAACTTGACTTCAGCACTGTCTAATCCATCAGCAACATACAAATCCTATTATCCAAAATATGACCAACGTACTTTACTTTGCAGGCTATCTGAATATTCAACAATGCAACACGGCTGCGTCAGCTGCCAATACTGAACAAGTGCGGAAAACACGATGGTATAAAACACATCAATACATCCTGTCGCAAAACGTACATATACTCTTTTCAGTACTTCCGGACATAGAACAGTGTCAAAATGACGTGTGTAACCACTGCAGCGGCTATTGTCACGAATCAACGCGTTCAGCAAAGTCGAATATAACGAAAAGATTCAATCTAACGTCAAACTATATCACTTCGCCATGCTGAAAAACACTGACACAACGACTGTTTTGAGTATTGCTTTGAACATCACAATAAGAAGACATGCATACGGCCAGTTTTTGCGGACAAAACAAAGGCATATACTGACATTTGTTTGTTGTATCGATCGCAAAGATATAGCAAACAGTATAGCGACCAATGTCATACATCACAGTCAACACGCAGGCTCATTGGCAGCCGGTGAGATGACATGTGGGTAGAGATATCCTCGAACACATTGACAGAGCAAACACAGAGCGTACATTAGCCGTACCCACCCCAGTACGTCTTTTAACATCGTTGCCAGAAATTTATGATAATGTGCCGTGGTGGTACCACACCAAGTGAATCGGCTTTTTAGTTAGCGATTTTTTGCAGCTACACACGCGATTGGTCGCCCTATATTTGTATTCGTTGTGTCACCGCGTTGGTGTTGACGGGTTGTTGCTAAAGAGGACTTCGACGGAGAGGTTGATGGCATCCTCGGTGATGCTCTGTAGTGCACGATAATCGTCGTCAATGATGGAGTGTCCAGGGTTGACGTCAAATGGATGTGAACAGTGAGACACTGAGACACGTTGATAAGGCGAGAAATGACCGCTCGTAGCATCAGTCTGTTCTCGACCTATCATCGCCGGTGCGACGTTGGGAACGTCCGTCAAGTGAAAGCTGCTGAATAGCGGCTCGCAAAGTCCATAAGCCTGGCGAGGTGGAAGGTAGGCGAGGAGTGGAGCTGGTGGATTAAGGCGCGCTTGAAGCGAGGCTGGTTGTTCCATGCATCGAACGACTTTGACTCAGCGTCACATCATCGGCACTAGCAAAGGGGCGGTCGTGGTGAAGCAAGTCCATCTCATCAGCGCCGCCCATTTGCTCCAGGTTTTCGGACTGGCAAGTGTCAACCCAAGAAATTCATGGGAAAGCGCCGTTGGCTGGTCAGCTGCTATCGAAAAACAAGATGGAACCCAGTCCCGTTTTGTCCGCCAGGGTCATGCGTCTTGTTGCAGACACGCAAGAGATTTTTCAAACACGTCACAGTCCATCGAGCGACACGTCGCAGGAAATCGTCTTGCTCGAGCCGAGTTGGCTGACGCACAAGCACTGGCGCACCAACGCGGCCTCGACACGCAGACTTGACTCCCCACTCCTCGTTGAAGTTCTAAGTCGTACAGCTAGCGCACGACATTCATCTGCTTGCCGGCCCAATCGTGTCAGCGCCGGCGCCTGGGTATGGTAATAAAGATGCTATTCGCAAAGTCATGTTGTGGGGCATTAACTTCACCGGAAGATGCGTACACATTGCTACCAGGAACTTTTCTGCTGCTGCGAGTTGCTCGATGTATGAAGGTAGTTAAAACATATATTCGTTTCGCGACTAACATGTCATCTCACTGGCTGTCAATGAGCCTGCGTGTTGACTGTGATGTATGACATTGGTCGCTATACTGTTTGCTATATCTTTGCGATCGATACAACAAACAAATGTCAGTATATGCCTTTGTTTTGTCCGCAAAAACTGGCCGTATGCATGTCTTCTTATTGTGATGTTCAAAGCAATACTCAAAACAGTCGTTGTGTCAGTGTTTTTCAGCATGGCGAAGTGATATAGTTTGACGTTAGATTGAATCTTTTCGTTATATTCGACTTTGCTGAACGCGTTGATTCGTGACAATAGCCGCTGCAGTGGTTACACACGTCATTTTGACACTGTTCTATGTCCGGAAGTACTGAAAAGAGTATATGTACGTTTTGCGACAGGATGTATTGATGTGTTTTATACCATCGTGTTTTCCGCACTTGTTCAGTATTGGCAGCTGACGCAGCCGTGTTGCATTGTTGAATATTCAGATAGCCTGCAAAGTAAAGTACGTTGGTCATATTTTGGATAATAGGATTTGTATGTTGCTGATGGATTAGACAGTGCTGAAGTCAAGTTTTGTATAATTGGGTTTGTATGCTTGTAAATGTCGTTTTGTATTTGTATGTTTTATGGTGTGAGTGAGAGAGAGAGAGATCATGACCAGATAATATCCCGTCGCTTTGTACAACACGAAGGTCACTTACAACAAGGAGCAAGGAGGCAGCGACAGCTTGCCTTTTTTGAGAACGTATGAGTGTACCCATTTTTGACTGCAAATAATGCTGTATTCGATCCGCAAAAATGCATATCTGTGGGCCACATTTGATATACTCGCTCAATGAAACGCAGTTTTGAGTCGCCAACCGAAAATCACTTTCGAGCACCACCTGTGCCGACATGTGCCGCCATCGTCCGCTTGCCTGTGCCGCCATATAATGCTACAATGCTCGGCGAAAAGCAAAAAGCAAAGCAAAGCCAAAGCGATCGCTCGACAGCTGAGCTTGCAGACAGCAGACAGCAGTCAGACCGATACAGACTCGACTGACAGTGTGGTGTGAGTGAGACCGATAGACGGACGGACCGACCCAGCAGCAGACAGGAGGAGCTCCGAGCGCCAACGTCCACAGCAGCAGCAACAACAACAGGTGCGTCCACGCGCTGCAGACGTTCGGGTGCTAGTGGCAGTAGCAGTAACAGCAGAAAGCCTGGCTGGACCGCTTGCTGCGGCTGCTGTCGTGGCGGACGACAACGACGAGGAGATGCGAGCGAGCGAGTGCGCATGCAGCCATTCCGCCTCCCTCGCCACCGACGCGACTGCAGCAGCAGCAGCAGTGCGTCCTGCGTGCAGCCACTCGACTGAGTGTGTGTGCGTCTCTCTCTCTCTGTGGTGCTCATGATACTCTCCATCGCTCTTTTGTCTGCAGTCGACCGACCGACACGCGCCAGCACAGACGCAGACGCACAGACACGAGCGAGCGAGCGATTGATTGACCGACTCGCACCTCTTGCTGCGCTCAGACACACGCACACTCCAGCCACGCGCCGTCCCTCCCGCTCGTCCAAGCGCCGCCATGTCCGCGACGATCCTCGTCGAACAGCAGCAGCAGCCGGCGCCAGTGGCACCGAACGCCACTGCGCCGCTCGCACCCAACGCCACTGCGGCGTCTTCTGCGCCTGCGACGGGCACTCGCGCGCACCCTCCAGCAGCAGCAGCAGCAGATACGAACGCGCCTGTGAGCGCAGCAGCCGCAGCGAACGGCGTCGCGTCCGGTCCAGAGCCGCCAGCAGCGCCACTGTCGTCATTGTCACCACCACCACCACCACCAGCAGATGCGCCGCCATCACTCGTAGCTCCAGCTGACGCCGCCGCCGACGCAGCGCCGAGTGCAGACGCTGCGCCGAGTGCAGACGCTGCGCCGCCATCGACTGCTCCGAGCGCGAGCGGCGGCGCTGATCCCACAGCAGGAGCGCTCGCGCCGGTACCAGCAGCGCGCCCCGGGACGACGCGCCAGGCGCAGCTCGCGCTACTGCACGCGCGCGTGGGCGTGCAGCTCCAGTTCGTCGAGGCGGCGCGGCGCAAGATCGCAGACGAGACGCACGCCGACCTGCAGCTGCGGCTGCGCAAGCTCGAGCGTGAGCGCGACGCCCTCCTCGCGCGCGCCACGCAGCGCGACGCGTACTTGCGCCACACGACGGCCGTGCTCTTTGCGTACGAGTGCGCCGAGGCCACGAGCGAGTTCGAGCTCAGCTGCGAGAAGCTGCGGCACGACATGCTCGACGAGATCCAGCACGAGATGGCGCTGCTGCACAGCGACCGCAGCGGCGGCGGCGCGAGTGCCTCGGGTGCGTACGACGCTCGACATAATGGGCATGTGTGGGCTTGGTGTGTGTATTGTCCTGTGTTTTGTCTATTGTATTATATATTGTACTGTGGATTGGATTGAATGATTGTGTATTGTGTGCTTGGTGCGACCGGATTCGACTGCATGCGTTGGGTCCTAGACATCATGGGCTTGAGACGCGAGCAAGTGTGGGTGAATGACCCAGTGACTTAGTGATGCAGAGAGGCGCTCATACACGATGGCCAACTAGCGACTCTGGCGACGCTCTCTGACGATGCGATCTGAATCGAATCGAATGGCAGTGCGCGCGACGACCCGCAAGACGCGCAGCACGCGCACCAAGGCGGGCGAGAAGGACTTTGGCGGCGCGCTCGGCAGTGGCGGTGGCGCCAGTGGCAGTGGCGCGAGCGGCGCACATGGTAGCGGCAGCGCAGCGTTCGCGCTCGACGCGGCGCAGCGGATCAAGAAGCGCGCTGGGAACGTGTTCCAGGCGCTCGAGAAGCGCCTCGCGCCGTCCGAGGTCGACTTTGACCTGCGCGAGCTCCACGCGCTGCTCGACGCGTCCAAGAAGCGCCGCATGGAGGTGCCAGGTCAGTCCGCTGCCTCGTTGTGTGTCTGTCGGCTGGCTCTGTCGCGCGAGTGCCGCTGCTCGTGCGGTTGGTCCATCCTGTTACAGTCACTCTCACACACTCACTCTCTCTCGCTCTCGCTCGCCTTTGACGCGCGGCAGTCGCAGAGGACCTCCCGACCGTGCGGTGCCACCGCGGGAAGCTCTTGTACCGCGACGCGATCTTCTGCGACGGCGACGACGTGTTTGTGCAGCACCAGGCGTCTGGCGCCGCGTACGTCGCAGTCGTCGCCGGCGTCACGTCGACGCAGCTCGTGCTGCTCTCGGAGCGCGGCAAAGTGGCGCAGGTCGTGTTGAGCGACTTGCGGCGGGGCGTCGTGGCGCTCAGTGCGCTCACGCCCGAGCAGAGCGCAGCGCTCGGCGCGCGAGACGAGCGCGCGCGGCACAGTCAAGCAGCAGCGGCATCAGCAGGCAGCGGCAGCAGCAAGCGGACGTAGTAGACAGAGTCTCGTGTCGCGTCGGACCGAGTGGCTCAATGGACTCGCTCGATCACTCACTCGCTCCAGAGTCGTCATGTTGGGTCATGTGGTGTCGTTTGTTCTGTCTGTTCGAGGTCCGACCCAGCTCTCAAGTGGGTCAAACCCGACTCTCAAGTGGGGCAAACTGCCTTTCACCAACAGCGCACTCGCAGGTCTCTTGCTATCGACCAGCACGCACATGCGTCTCACTCGCACCCGTGCTCATGCCTGCGACGCACTGTCGGTCGCGTCTTGCGCTGCTGCTGCTTCCTTTGCGCGCTTCGCAGCGAGGTACTTCTCCGCAGCGATGCGCTTGTCCTCACGGTCGGCGTACGTCTCAGTGAATGCCCCACAACAGGAAGAGACCACAGAGAGAGCTATTCGTCATGACCCAAGAGCTCCAGAGGATCCAATCGACCAGGGCAACGAACTGCAGCTCATCGTCTGTCGTTGGTGCTCAGTACTGCGACGCACTCCTTCTCTTTCTGCCATCGTCTCCTACTCACTCGAAACTGCGTGACTCACGTCGCTGCGACGTACGACGTCGTGAGCTTTGCGCCAATCGCGACTGCGACGCGCGCAAAACGCGTCGACGCGCGCTTGAGCACGTCCGGATTGTGCTTTTCGTATGCGGCGACGGCGGTCAAGAGCTTCTCGGACGCACCGAGGCCCGTGAGGTCGGGCACGACCGACTTAAAACTCGCGTCGAGCTTCACGTCTGTTGGCGTCTCGAGCGCTGCGACGGCCGGCACTGGCGCCGCAGTCGTCGCCACTGCGCTCTCGTCGTCCTTCATTGCGGTCAATGGCTTGACTGGCGGCGTCGGGACGACAGCGGCAGCGACTGCGACGGGCGCCGTCGTGCCTGGGAGCTCGGGCTTGACGCCTGCGGCTTTCGCCTTTGCGAGCGCGGCAGCCTGCGCGGCAGTCACACCTGGCACTGCGACGGGCGCTTGCGGCGCCGCAGCAGCAGGCGAGAGACCGGAGAGCGTCTTCGCTTGCGCGGCTTCGTACTCCTCTGCGAGCTTGCACTGCACGAGCTGCTGCGAGATCTTGTTGATCATCTGCGCAAGGCGCTGCGCCTGCTGCACGAGCTTCGCTTGCGTCGCCGGCGTCTTGGCGCGGCTCTGCTGCAGGATCAGCTCCTGCTGCTGCTCGCGGAGCTTCGCGTGCTGCGCCGTCAGCCGCTGCTTCTGCGCGTCCGGGAGCTTGAACGTCCGGTACTGCGCCGGTGTGAGCGCCGAGTTGGTCGTCATGAGGTTCGCGCCGCCCGGTGACGACACGGTCGACATGTCGATCGGGTGCTGCCGCGACGACCCGACGACTGGCGCCGCGCCAGCCGCGGCTGCTGCGGCGTCGGTCAACACAGTCGGAGGCGCCGTCGCGCCAGGCACTTGCTGGCCAGCAGCAGCGCGGAGCTGCGTCGCCTGCGCCGCTTTGACTTGCGCCGTAGTCGCTTGCTGCTGCGCGGCGAGCGCGGCTTTCTGGCGCTGCTGCTGCTGCTGCGCGGCAAGCAACTGCTGCTGCTGCTGCTGTTGCTGCTGCTGCTGCTGGCGCTGCTGGAGCTGCTGCGCCTGCAAGAGCTTCTGCTTGCGCTGCTGCTCGAGCATCTCGTGCTGCTTCTTGGTCGCGGCGGCGGCGGCGGCTTCGAGCTGCATCTTCTTCTTCTGCTCGTCCAAGAGCTTGCGCTGCTGCTCGGCCTTTTGCTGCTCCTGGAGCTTCTTCTGCTGCTCCTGGAGCTGTACGAGGCGCATCTGCTCCTGCTGCTTCTTGAGCTGCTCCTGCTGCTGCTGCTGCGCCAAGAGCGCGGCGGCGTTGGCGCCAGGCGACGTTGCTGTGGCGCCGCCTGGCGCGCCAGTGCGCGTCTTGTTCTTGAGGCGCTCGAGGATCGGGAGCACTTGCTTCTGGATGTGCGCCTCGACGCGGTCCAAGTCGTTCTTGTTGCTGCTCGTGGCCTTCGCCGGGTCCTGCTGCAGGAGCGCGATGATGCGCTTGAGGTTCACCAAGAACGTGTTGATGCGCTCCTGCTGCTGGTTCGCCGGCTTTTGCTTCACCATGCGCTCGAACTCGCGGTAGACGATCACGAGGTCGTCCCAGTACTTGGTCTTCATCTCTTTCAGGCGCTCAGCGTACGACATTGTCGACGTGGCAGCTGTAGGAGCCGCTGGCGTCGCGTGCGGCAGCGCGCTCTGCTCCATCTCGGCGGCGTTCTTCGCGCGCTGCGCCAAGCGCATTTGGTTCTGCTGCTCCTGCGCCGCGGCGACGGCGTCTGGCTTGGGGACTTGCGCAGCGGTCGCTGGGACTGCCGGCTGCACGGGCGCCGTCGCAGGCGCTGGGACGCCCGTCGGCAGCGCCATCGACGTTGGGACTGCAGCAGCCGGCACAGTCGCTTGCGTCGGGACCATGCCAGCAGTAGTCGCAGCACCGGGTGCAGCAGTGGCAGCGCCAGTCGCCGCGGCGCCAGGGAGCTGCCCAGTTTGCGTGAGCTGAAGCTGCTTCTGGAGCAAATACTGCTGCTGCTTGCGCTGGAGCTGCTGCTGCTTGCCTTTCTGGAGCTGCTGGAGGCGCTGCCGCGCGACTTGGTGCTGTTGCTGAAGCTGCTGGAGCTGCTGGCGCCGCACTTCAGGCGCCAAGCCCTGCTGCTGCTGCTGCTGCGCGAGCTGCTGCTGCTGGTTGAGTTGGTTCTGCCGCAGCTGCTGCGTCTCCTGGTTCTGCGTGTGGAGCAGCTGCTGTTGCTGCGCCTGGAACTGCACTTGGATGCGCTGGAGCCACTGCTGCGCCTGCTGCTGGTGCTGCTGCTGCTGCGCTGGGAGTCCGCCAGGCGCCGCGCCAGTCGCGACGGCCGCAGCACCAGTGGCTGCGCTCGGCATTGCAGCAGTCACTGGGATCGGCGCAACTGGAATCGTCCCGCCATTCGCCTGTTGTTGTTGTTGCTGCTGCTGCTGGAACGTGTTCATCGCCGCTTGCTGCTGCTGCTGCTGCGCAGCTTGCGTCGCTTGGAACTGCGCCTGCTGCTGCTGCTGCTGCGGAGTCAAACCGTTCGGCGCCAAGCCACTCGACGGGTTCAGCGCCGTGATGTTGTTGCTGCTGCTGGCGCCGTTCGCTGCAACGCCGTTTGCGCTCGCAGCTTGCATTGCCTGCGCGTTGTTCATCATGACTTGGTTCTGCATCGCGAGCTGCGCTTGGAGCGTCTGCTGCTGCTGCAGCGCCTGCTGTTGTTGTTGCTGCTGCTGCGGAGGCACCGCCTGCGCTTCATTTGGCACGGGCTTCTTCTTGAGACTCTGGATCTTGCGCTGCATCTTCATCAAGTACGTGTTCTAGGACCAGCGGACGACGGAATTGACCCAGGGAATGAATGACCCATTTCACCCATTTCACCCACACATCGATAGGTACAAACAGACAGATCGATCGACCACAGCGCGTGCTTAGTGATGATCGAGGCTGATCGAGACGAGCGTATGTGTGTGTGGGACGTACCCGATCCGGGCTGTTGGACCAGAGCATGAGCTCAAACTTGGCAGCTGAGCCCCAGACCTTCTGCTTGTCGCTCTCGCCAGAGATCCGCAGGAGCTCATGGTACCTACGCCATACAGACGTACGTACAAAGCAAAGAGAGAGAGAGAGAGACATACAGACGCATTGTCATTCAGTGACATATTCGCATACACACACAACAGACAGACAGATAGAGACGCGCATCTGCCATTCTTCGATCGATCGATCCAATTGCTCGCAGTCGTCGCTTGGAGCGAAAGCGACGCACGTGGCAGTCGCGAGACGTACATTTCCGTGATCATGTGCTTGCGCACGTCCTCTGGGATCTCCTGGCGCCATTGCACGTCCATCGTCGCAGTCGCAGTTGTCGTCACGGACGCAAATAGCGCAGTCCGACGTCGCCAGTCGCTCGCTCCTCGCTCGTCGTGCGCTCGACGCGGCAAATTCGCAAGTGATCGATACAAAAAGGCCACAATGACTCTGACTTGGTTTCAGTATTGTACATATTGTGCAGGATTTGGCCATGACATTGTACAGATATCGTCCATGTCTCAACCTCGCACACATCGATTGATCCGACTTGAGATCTACCTGGTCAACTTCTTCAGCACACTCAAAGCGCTCGATGCGAGACGCGCGATGCGGTTGTCTGGACGAGCGCTTGTCCGTACTAGATGCTGCAGTGCTGTTCTTGTTCTTGTTCTTGTTCATCCGCTGTCCAGCATTCAAACACCGGATCGTTTGCACTGGTGCTTGGTGCAGCAGCTGATTGAAGTCAAGACACTCCGACTGGTGTGTGGTGCTTCAGCTTGAGACTCTCGGTCTTGCGCTGCATCCGCGTCACGTACGTGCGCTGTCACGACGCATTGCATCACACACATACAACTACGTTCAGCCTTGGTCCTCTCTCGCGCGCTCGACATCCGCTGTCCAAAGCACACAAGCACACACAAGCGCGTCATTCGCACGACGACGTACTCGATCGGGGCTGTTCACAAAGACCAGGAGCTCAAACTTGGTCGCGAGCTCCCACACTTTGTGCGAGTCGCTCACTTTCGACATGCGTCGCAGCTCGAGGAACCTGTTCAAGTGTCCGTCCGTCCGTCCGTCCGTCCGTATCGACAAGTGAGTGGTAGAGTCTCTCTTTGCTTTCTCACGCGCACTCGCCTCGCTCGCTCCTCTTCACAAGCGAAGCGAGAGAGACCACACAGCGCCAAACAAGCTGCTAGAGCAGAGCAAAGTCTGTCGACGTACATGGCTGTGGCCATCTGCGTGCGCGTGTCTGTCGAGATCTCTTGGCGCCACTGTCGGTGCATCGCGAGCGCTGAATGTTGTGATGTGATGTGTCGTGCTGCCGCTTACGACGTGTGTGACTGCGTCTGCCTCGCGTGTGCGATCTTCCTCTTGTGCCTCGTTGGCGTCTGCTGCTGCTGCTGCTGCTACCTGCGCGGTCGGCTGCTGCTCGTCTCGGCCAATTCGCAAGTGAACGAGCAAGAGAAGAGCGAGTGCGTCGTGCGTGCGCAGGTCTTTAACAGACTCGCCCGTCGTGTGCGAGCGAGACGAACTGCCGCCGCGTAGCGCACCTGCCGAGCATTCGAATCGAGTGATACAAACGCCATGCAGGCTTTCGCATGCAGTAGGCGTCGTGTGCACGCTTGCTCTTGCTCTTGCTCTTGCTCTTGCTCTTGCTCTTGCTCTTGCTCTTGCTCTTGCTCTTGCTCTTGCTCTTGCTCTTGCTCTTGCTCTTGCTCTTGCTCTTGCTCTTGCTCTTGCTCTTGCTCTTGCTCTTGCTCTTGCTCTTGCTCTTGCTCTTGCTCTTGCTCTTGCTCTTGCTCTTGCTCTTGCTCTTGCTCTTGCTCTTGCTCTTGCTCTTGCTCTTGCTCTTGCTCTTGCTCTTGCTCTTGCTCTTGCTCTTGCTCTTGCTCTTGCTCTTGCTCTTGCTCTTGCTCTTGCTCTTGCTCTTGCTCTTGCTCTTGCTCTTGCTCTTGCTCTTGCTCTTGCTCTTGCTCTTGCTCTTGCTCTTGCTCTTGCTCTTGCTCTTGCTCTTGCTCTTGCTCTTGCTCTTGCTCTTGCTCTTGCTCTTGCTCTTGCTCTTGCTCTTGCTCTTGCTCTTGCTCTTGCTCTTGCTCTTGCTCTTGCTCTTGCTCTTGCTCTTGCTCTTGCTCTTGCTCTTGCTCTTGCTCTTGCTCTTGCTCTTGCTCTTGCTCTTGCTCTTGCTCTTGCTCTTGCTCTTGCTATTGCTCTTGCTATTGCTCTTGCTCTTGCTCTTGCTCTTGCTATTGCTCTTGCTATTGCTCTTGCTCGTGTTTGATCGTAGGAGGCGACTACAAGTACCGAGTCTGAGAGACTGCGATTGAACGAGAGAGCACGACGCACGCCATGTCTCTTCAAGATCGCTCGCCAGGCTCTCGCTCCTCGATCGTGTTCGTCTCAGTCTTGCTTCTCTCACTTGTCAGTCTTCTTCTTCTGCTGCTGCTGCTCGAGTCTCACTGTGGGCTCACACTCACGCACGCACACACTCGTAGCACTTTCGGGCGATGAACTGCTTCTTCAGCGATGATGCGACGCAGTCGAGACCGAATGGCGGCGCAGTCTTTGAGAGACGTCACGTCTGATAGTTAGTTAGTTAGGTGGCTACTGCTACTGGTGCTACTGGTGCTGATCTTGTTGTTGTTGTTACGACAGTCAGTGTTGTACACAGAGAGGTGTGTGTGTTAGAGAGAGAGATCGTCAAGTGGATGTGGGGAGTGCTCGAGTGCTTGGGTGAGTGGTGCTCGACTCAACATGCCGGTCGACACACGGTCACAGCATCGCTGCCGCTTCGCGCACGATGCTCAGCACTTGCGTCGTGTGCGACCAGGGCTGGCAGAAGACCGTGACGCGGAACGCCTCCTCCTGCGCGCCGCACGCATACGGACACCGACCCGAGCGCGGCGGCGGCGGCGACTCGAGCCCGACGAACTCGCTGTCGACGTGCCGCAGTGCGCATCCAGCGACGTGGAAGCGAAAGTTGATACCGTCCACAATCTGCTGCTCGATCGCCGTGACGTGGTCAAAGCAGATGCGCGGCGTCGCGGCGTCCGGGTGTATTGCTCCTGGCTGGAGCTGTGCGAGGCGTAGTGCGTCGTCGAGCACGCCGATCGTCGCAACGCTCGGAGTGGCGCTGAGCCACGGACCAAGCGAGTACGGCAGGTTGGCGTCGTCCACAGCTGATAGATGTGTAGCGGCGACTGGCGTGACAGTGGTCGCGAGGACGCCGATCGTCAGTGCGAGCGCAACAGCGATGGCGACAGTCGTGGAGGATGTGGTGGTGGTGGTCGTCGTAGCAGTACGAGCGAGTGTGCGGCGCATGGTGATCGACAGACGACGGTGTGTATGTGTTGTGTGATGCGGTGTCTTGCGTGCGCGAGCAAGTAGGTGAGCTGCTGGTGCTGCTGCTTGACGCGAGTCTTGAGTCTTGTCTCGAGTGCGGTGTTTCCAAGAGTGCGAGTGTGTGAATCGATCGATCGATCGATCTGAGAAGAGCTGCTTTGCTTGTTGTGTTCTGCGTGGTGTGGCGGTGGTGTGGTGTGTGGTGTGGTCCGACACGATGTCGCTCGCTTCGACTCGGTGCACCGAAAATGGCTCGAGCGAGTCGAATCGAACGCTGCTGCAGCAAAGCCGCGAGTCGCGCTGTCTTTTTGTCTTTGTCTTTGTATCTGCGCCATGTCACAGACACAAAATTGGTGTGTCTGCGTCTGCCTGCTGGAGCTGATCGCTTGAGCTGCTTGAGCCTGTGCTGCTGTGATGCACCGACGCACTCGCTGCCGACGCAACTGCCTTGCGCGTTCACTCGCTGTTGTGATATCTGATGTACACGAGCGCATGCGATTCAAGAGGGACTTGAAGTGCCAAACTGACTCGACTCATTTCGCTAGGACACACAACGACCGATTGACTACTCGTGCTTGTGCTCGCGTTCGCTTGCTCCTCGTGCTCTCGACTGGTCAGTCTCTAGTCGATAGCTCATCCTCGCAGGCACGCATGGCACGACAGCGAACGTCATAGTGCTCATTCACTTGCCTGGCGTTCGTGCTCCTGCACGATTCGAGCACCTCCACGCTTGAGATCCTTCGCACACACCAACTCACGCACGTACTCACTTACATTACGAGACAGCACCGACACTCTCACAAAGACTCACAACGACACTAACACTGGAGCGACGCCGCGAGCAGCTCCTTGACGTTCCTGTAGCTGATCCCGGCGCTCGTGACCGTCGAGTCGGCAGGCTTGCCAGTCGCGAACCAGAGAAAGTCTGGGTGGTCGTCGCGCGACGAGCCGACCCACTCGCCGCCGAGGATGTTCTTGCTCGCGTCGAGCTCGAGCACGTACGTGTACGTCCCGCTCGACGTGTACGATGCAGCGCGTCCAGTCTTGACGAGCGCGCCGTTCTCGAGCGTCTCGACCATCCACGCGACTTTGGTCTGGACGTACATGAGCGTCTGGGCTCTGCTGTTGAACGGGTACCTGGACGTCCCGAAGAACCGCTGCGCGCCTTGCTGTGTCGTCATCTCCATTTGCTGCAGCACTTGGTAGCTGTACACGGGCTGGTTCCACACCTGCGCGCCGCCCGTGACGTCGAGGATGAACGTCTTCTTGAACTTCCCGAGGAGATTCCCGAGCGCAATGTGCAAGTACCCAGGGCCAAGGTCGCGTCGAGACGAGTCGACGTAGCGTCCGTATTGGTCCTTCCTAGCACTCTTGTCCGGTCCGTTGAAGCGCACGCCCGTGAACACTGTAGAGAGCGCCGCGCCGTCGTAGACTTGCGTCAGTAGCGCCTTGAGGTCGAGCGGCTGGAACGTCACGCCGTTCTTCGTCACCGCACAGCGCGGCTCGGACTCGAGGATCGCAGCAGGTGCCCAAGCGTGGCAGATGCCAAACCACGTCGGGATGCAATAGCCTTGAAAATCGCCTGCTCGCTTGGCGCACGTGCTGCCGTCGCCAAGAAACGAGCACTGGAAGTTCGAGGAGCACCGCGTGCGTGACGCTTGCGAGAGCACGCCCGTTGTCCGCGAGATGGTCTGTGTGAACGCCTGGACGTTGAGTCCGAATGCAGCGGCGTACTTGGCGGCCGGGCTCGGCTGGCTTGGATTCCACTGGTAGTTGATCCCGTCTTGGTAGACTGGCCAGTAGCTGCTCGGCCACGGCATCGTCGGCGCACTGCCTCTCGTCGCGAGCTTCTTCACGTTGCGCTCCATGGACGTCTGGAAGTAGGATTCGAGGCGCTGGATGTCGGTCGACGACGCTTCGAGGCGTCGACGCCGGCGCATCGAGGCAGCAAAGACAGTGCCAGTCGCATTCGAGGCGTTCGTGTCGCCACTGATGTGCTCGTATGCGAATGTGATCGTGTTGGTGTTGGTGTTGGTGTTGTTATTGGGCACGGACGGCGATGCAGCGGCGGTCGTGGCGATCGGGCCGTTTGGACCGACGAGCACGAAGACGTCTGCGCTGCTGTCGAGGTCGCGGTTCTCGGCGTCGCTGCTGTCGACGTACGTGCGTTCTTCGTAGATCGTGTTCTCATCGGACGCGAGCTCGCTGCCGAACGCAGGGTGGCTGTGTGTGAGCGCGACGACGTTGCCGACGACTGCGCGCGGGTTGTACTCGAGCGGAGTGCTCTGGACCACGCCGATGAGCGAGGTAGTCGTGATCGTAGTCGCGAGGGCGAGGCACGCCGCGAGGGCTGTGAACGGGATCAACTTCACCATGAGATGGCAAAGAGGAAGAAGAGGAAGTAGCTGGCGCTGGAGCGGACGACTGAGGCGTCAAAATGCCGAGTGAGCTCGCGTCGCCACTGTGCGTTCTATCGGCTCGACGCTGCTCGCGCACTCAATGCACATGTCTTCGCAACGGTAGAGTCGATGCGATCGCGATGCTCCCATCCATGGCGTTGGTGTCGAGTCCTGGCGAGCCAGTCAACGTGCCTTGAGGAGCAACTGGATGCTTTGAGTCCAAGACTGAGAGAGCAAGAGTGACTGGCAGTGGTGGTTGAGCGTCATGGTGTGATAGCGCCAGTCCGAAGCGCCAGCAGCTGGGCGACAAACGGAGCTCCTGGAGTGGACGACAGCACATGAGCAGAACGAGCAGCTGAGCTCGCGACTGGCACTCGCGTTGTCTTGCACGTGATGACCAAAGCTGTTCGTGGCTGTCGGACCCTCGCGACAGTCTCTGCAAGTCAAACGACCAGAGCATGGGCGTGCATGACTACTCCATACGTCTATGCCAGGCTGAGACGCACGTGCACTGCTGCTTGGACTCGCAGCTCCTATGAACGCGTACAATTACCATGCATGCGCAGCACCGGATCTTCATGTATGGCGCACGTGCACGCCTGCGTGGAGCAGCAGCTCGTCGTGTCTCGCGCTGGGAGAGACCGACTGCGTCGTGGAGCAGGCACTTGTAGAGGCTACGTGGTCATTTCCGTGACGCTATGAGCAAGCACCTCTCGCGTTGAGGCACATGGCGCCGTGGAAGTCGCGAGCGCGTCGAGCTGCTACACTCCAGTCTGCTGCAGGACGATCGACGCCCTGAGTTCGTGTACAGTCGCGACGGTTCGTGTGTCACGCCCTCGCTTTTTTCTCGCTCGAATGTAGCGCAGAGTCGCGTAAAGGACACCGAAAGCGACCCATCAGCTGTCTCGCTGCTCCTTTGTCGAGACGCTCCGGACGTCCCTCGATGCGCGCGCGTGCGGTCGTTGAACCAGTCGACGCTGGCTTTTGTCCAAGTACTAGTGCTAGTCGGGAAGGACCGAACTGCCTTCAGCGCTGCTGACGCTGCAAGGTCTCTCTCTCACTCAACTGACCGGCCAGCCAGCCTGCTGAATGGAGCTCCTCACAGTTCAATTCACCCAGTCCGACGCACCGCGCGCACTACTCCACACACACACAACAGACACGATGGCCAAGATCTGCAAGCCGAACTCGCTCTTCGTGGCCGCTGCCGCTCTTGCGCTCGCCGCATCCAGCTCTGTCCTCGCGCAAGACATCAGCGGCGTTGAGTCGGTCGACTTTGACTCGGACATTGCCGCTGCGATCGTGACGGCGAGCGACGACACGACTGGCGATAACGCTGTCTTTGACGGCGTGCCGGTGGTGAACGAGAACCGCTCGGCGGACACCTTCGCGCAGGCTGCGAACAGCGCGGCGGCGCCAGACGACGAGGACCGCGCAGCCGACGACATCATGGCGGACACGGATGCGACTGACGACGTCGCGAACGAAGGCGATGCTGCTGTGACCACGGACGACGGCGACGACTTGGTTGGAGCAGAGGGCTCGGCCAATGACGACACTGTGATTGTCGGCGCGACGATCTTGGCTGGCTGGAAAGACCTCGAGCTCAACAACGACGCCGTGAACGTGCTCGTCGACGCGCTGAGCAACCCGAAGTTCTACGACCCGACCATCAAGGCGCCAGTGTGTGTGCTCCAGATCAACAGCGGCAAGTTCCAGACCGTCGCTGGCACGAACTACCGCTACCAGGTCCTCGGCTGCCCGATCAACTTCGCGGACGAGCTCGGCGCGTGCCGCAACCGTGAATGCGCGTCGTCCGCGTTCGAAGTCACGGTCTTCCAGCAGACGTGGACAGACACGCTTCAGGTGTCGTCGATCGCGCAGTCGGCGTAGATCAAGAGACGGCTCGTCGATGCCGACGCGTTCGAGTGGAGGACGCCAACGTCGATGAACGTCTCGTGTACGTTTGAATGTCAACCCACGTGCTGCCGCCTCCCGTGAGCTACCGATCAAGCAGTCTCAGACAACAAGAGGAGCAAGGAGAGCAAGCAGCACAACTGTAGATGAGTCGAAAGGTTCACGTCCTCATGCGAACACGTGCATGCGTTTGTGGTCTAGAACAAGTACAAAAGTGTCAATGGAACAAAGCGTTTAGAATCCTGACACTCTCGACATGCACGCGGGACGTACACGTACGTGCTCGAGCTCGACGCGAGCAAGAACATCCTCGGCGGCGAGTGGGTCGGCTCGTCGCGCGACGACCACCCAGACTTTCTCTGGTTCGCGACTGGCAAGCCTGCCGACTCGACGGTCACGAGCGCCGGGATCAGCTACAGGAACGTCAAGGAGCTGCTCGCGGCGTCGCTCCAGTGTTAGTGTCGTTGTGAGTCTTTGTGAGAGTGTCGGTGCTGTCTCGTAATGTAAGTGAGTACGTGCGTGAGTTGGTGTGTGCGAAGGATCTCAAGCGTGGAGGTGCTCGAATCGTGCAGGAGCACGAACGCCAGGCAAGTGAATGAGCACTATGACGTTCGCTGTCGTGCCATGCGTGCCTGCGAGGATGAGCTATCGACTAGAGACTGACCAGTCGAGAGCACGAGGAGCAAGCGAACGCGAGCACAAGCACGAGTAGTCAATCGGTCGTTGTGTGTCCTAGCGAAATGAGTCGAGTCAGTTTGGCACTTCAAGTCCCTCTTGAATCGCATGCGCTCGTGTACATCAGATATCACAACAGCGAGTGAACGCGCAAGGCAGTTGCGTCGGCAGCGAGTGCGTCGGTGCATCACAGCAGCACAGGCTCAAGCAGCTCAAGCGATCAGCTCCAGCAGGCAGACGCAGACACACCAATTTTGTGTCTGTGACATGGCGCAGATACAAAGACAAAGACAAAAAGACAGCGCGACTCGCGGCTTTGCTGCAGCAGCGTTCGATTCGACTCGCTCGAGCCATTTTCGGTGCACCGAGTCGAAGCGAGCGACATCGTGTCGGACCACACCACACACCACACCACCGCCACACCACGCAGAACACAACAAGCAAAGCAGCTCTTCTCAGATCGATCGATCGATCGATTCACACACTCGCACTCTTGGAAACACCGCACTCGAGACAAGACTCAAGACTCGCGTCAAGCAGCAGCACCAGCAGCTCACCTACTTGCTCGCGCACGCAAGACACCGCATCACACAACACATACACACCGTCGTCTGTCGATCACCATGCGCCGCACACTCGCTCGTACTGCTACGACGACCACCACCACCACATCCTCCACGACTGTCGCCATCGCTGTTGCGCTCGCACTGACGATCGGCGTCCTCGCGACCACTGTCACGCCAGTCGCCGCTACACATCTATCAGCTGTGGACGACGCCAACCTGCCGTACTCGCTTGGTCCGTGGCTCAGCGCCACTCCGAGCGTTGCGACGATCGGCGTGCTCGACGACGCACTACGCCTCGCACAGCTCCAGCCAGGAGCAATACACCCGGACGCCGCGACGCCGCGCATCTGCTTTGACCACGTCACGGCGATCGAGCAGCAGATTGTGGACGGTATCAACTTTCGCTTCCACGTCGCTGGATGCGCACTGCGGCACGTCGACAGCGAGTTCGTCGGGCTCGAGTCGCCGCCGCCGCCGCGCTCGGGTCGGTGTCCGTATGCGTGCGGCGCGCAGGAGGAGGCGTTCCGCGTCACGGTCTTCTGCCAGCCCTGGTCGCACACGACGCAAGTGCTGAGCATCGTGCGCGAAGCGGCAGCGATGCTGTGACCGTGTGTCGACCGGCATGTTGAGTCGAGCACCACTCACCCAAGCACTCGAGCACTCCCCACATCCACTTGACGATCTCTCTCTCTAACACACACACCTCTCTGTGTACAACACTGACTGTCGTAACAACAACAACAAGATCAGCACCAGTAGCACCAGTAGCAGTAGCCACCTAACTAACTAACTATCAGACGTGACGTCTCTCAAAGACTGCGCCGCCATTCGGTCTCGACTGCGTCGCATCATCGCTGAAGAAGCAGTTCATCGCCCGAAAGTGCTACGAGTGTGTGCGTGCGTGAGTGTGAGCCCACAGTGAGACTCGAGCAGCAGCAGCAGAAGAAGAAGACTGACAAGTGAGAGAAGCAAGACTGAGACGAACACGATCGAGGAGCGAGAGCCTGGCGAGCGATCTTGAAGAGACATGGCGTGCGTCGTGCTCTCTCGTTCAATCGCAGTCTCTCAGACTCGGTACTTGTAGTCGCCTCCTACGATCAAACACGAGCAAGAGCAATAGCAAGAGCAATAGCAAGAGCAAGAGCAAGAGCAAGAGCAAGAGCAATAGCAAGAGCAATAGCAATAGCAAGAGCAAGAGCAAGAGCAAGAGCAAGAGCAAGAGCAAGAGCAATAGCAAGAGCAATAGCAAGAGCAAGAGCAAGAGCAAGAGCAAGAGCAAGAGCAAGAGCAAGAGCAAGAGCAAGAGCAAGAGCAAGAGCAAGAGCAAGAGCAAGAGCAAGAGCAAGAGCAAGAGCA
This sequence comes from Pythium guiyangense, assembly GCA_003730235.1. Classification (NCBI taxonomy): domain Eukaryota; phylum Oomycota; class Peronosporomycetes; order Pythiales; family Pythiaceae; genus Pythium; species Pythium guiyangense. The sequence goes on from QXDM01000014.1 coordinate 299,280, forward strand.
AGAGCAAGAGCAAGAGCAAGAGCAAGAGCAAGAGCAAGAGCAAGAGCAAGAGCAAGAGCAAGAGCAAGAGCAAGAGCAAGAGCAAGAGCAAGAGCAAGAGCAAGAGCAAGAGCAAGAGCAAGAGCAAGAGCAAGAGCAAGAGCAAGAGCAAGCGTGCACACGACGCCTACTGCATGCGAAAGCCTGCATGGCGTTTGTATCACTCGATTCGAATGCTCGGCAGGTGCGCTACGCGGCGGCAGTTCGTCTCGCTCGCACACGACGGGCGAGTCTGTTAAAGACCTGCGCACGCACGACGCACTCGCTCTTCTCTTGCTCGTTCACTTGCGAATTGGCCGAGACGAGCAGCAGCCGACCGCGCAGGTAGCAGCAGCAGCAGCAGCAGACGCCAACGAGGCACAAGAGGAAGATCGCACACGCGAGGCAGACGCAGTCACACACGTCGTAAGCGGCAGCACGACACATCACATCACAACATTCAGCACTCGCGATGCACCGACGGTGGCATTTGAGCCCGATTCTTTTACAGTTCGTGTAGTTGGACTCTTGAGAGCTTAGTGTGACTGCCGTCTGGAGGCGTGTGTCTGCTGTAGCCGGTTCTAGTGCAGCGTGCTTTAGTCGCTGAGGAGCTGGAGCGCTTCGAGATCCTCGAGTGTCAACGTCATTGGCTGCTCGGATGGTTCAATGCCTTCGCTTCGCCGTTTCTGCGCTCGCTTCTTCGTCATCCGCTGCTGCGCTTCGTTCTCGCGCTGTCGATGGTCGTCGCATAGGCGATGGAGCTCGCCGTTCTTCTTGCGTCCTCGTGGGTTTGGGCACTGCGCATTCGTGTACATGCAGCGGTTCTCAGTCGTTACTGGCTCCTTTGTTGCCATCGCTGTCGGTCAAGTTGATAAATGAACAGTGCATTGCGCGAAGTCAGCGCCGACTGTGTGCACGCACACGAACGTGCCGCACATGTGATCGCTCGAGAGCGTCATAGCACGTTAGCGCACACGCGGGTACAAATTATACTGCGTATGTTGTGTTGCACTCGAGCATCCACGGACGCGCTTGCAGTGACATCGAGCAATGGTTTCCATTCACAGCGCGCGCAATGACTTGCGAACGCTCAAGTTGATCGACTGACTACACACATGCTGCCGCATCGCATTGCGTTAGTGTCGTTCAAGCCATTGCACAATGATCCGAAGCCAGGACTCACTTGTCCACAGCTGCAGAACTCAGCCACTCTCGACCATTCGGGTCGTTGTCAACCCGAGTTCTCACATACTCGCAAGGCCAAGAGCAGTCTCACTGGAGACTCGAGTAGCAATGTGCAACACGACAGCTCTCAGTCAGATCTCGGTGGTCCCTCTTTTTGGCTTAGATCTCGGATCTCACACGCTTGTTTCAAAAAGCAACAATTGCACCACCACTCATGCATTTTGAGCAGGTGAGTGATGGTTCAGGGCAACAAATGAACCGGCACTCTTTCAGCAAGATCGATGTCGACGAACGCTTGTGGCGCTTGTCGCGAGCGCTGCGTGTGGGCGTCCAGTGCCTAATGATGTCAAAAGTCAGAGCGCACAAAGAGCGCACAACGGTCTTTGGCTCTTGGTCTCTCTCTCGAATGACCCTACGCTTTGATCTATTCGCAACCCAAGGTGCAGTGCTCATGCATGTGAACACCAGCTGCTCTAGCGTGTGTGACAGGTGACAGAGTAGCATTCGATGCAAGCCACTCTTTGTGCGCACTCACGCACTTGATGCACATTTGATGCACATTACAGCGCCATGTTCCACACTATCTTTGACTGGCAGATCTTACTATATGTAGCCATTTCGACCTAAACTTGCGCAAGATCGCGCGCGCGTCTTATCTTCAAGCTGCCTTTGCTGTTCATGACGCGTGCGCAGAAGCGCCCGCTATGGCCGCACAACGCCATCCGCGCCTTCGGATCCATAGCGCAGCTCAACGCGACGCTCGCTTTCGCGCACACCTCGTCCTCGTCCACGCATCCACACGCGCACGTGCACACCCACACGTTCGCTTGAGCGAGTACGAGCACAACAGCAGCAGTCGCATCGGCAACACCGCAGCACCGCCACGAGTCACTACGCCCCACCGCTCGCTGCACCAGCGCCGTCCGGGATGCTCTCGCAAGAGCAGATCCAGGAACTCGACTCGGACTTTCTCAACATTGACGCCTTCTTTGCAAACAACGACGACGACCAAGACGGTGCGTGCGCTTTTGTTGCGCGAGCGACGATGAACTCGATGGCTAACGTATGCTCGCTCCCTTGCTAGATCTATGGCTCACGCCACGCACGGGCACTGCACTGGACGATGACTGGTTTGGTACCGAGCTCGACCCGCTCGTGACGGACCCAGAAGATGCTGCAGCGCCGTACATCAAGCAAGAGAGTCCTGCAAAGCTCCAGCACGCGTCCAAGCCAGTGCTCGCTGATAGCGCCAGTGAGAAGTCCGTGTCGATCAAACAAGAGGAGCGGTGTTATGTCGTTGCCCAGCATGATCACCACGCGCACAAAGACGACGGCTACGAAGAAGACGATGAAGGCGACGACGAGTCTCACGGCTGTTGCGGCCACTACAGCGCTGGCGAGGTCCAGTCCGAAGCAGAGGGGCTCCTTGACGACACGACGTGGTTTGACTTTGGTCGATCGCCGCTCGTGAGTCCGTCAGTGCCGCTCGCGAGCCCTTCGCTGCGTGACAAGCCGTCTGCACTGAACCCAGCCATCAAGCAAGAAGAGCCGTTCGTCCTCCCGGACATACCCGACTACAACCTGCCAGAGCTTACAGACGACGAAGTGGCAGCGCTCGTAGACTCGCCATCGCCAAGCGCCATGAGCATGTCGTCGACGAACGCGTTCAGCGCCTTTGACGCGACCGCTAAGACCACACACGGCGTCGTTCACCCGCAGCGCAAGTTGTTGCCAGCACCAGCGCACGCAAGCACAAGCGCTGAGAAGGACATCCCCGACATGGTCAACATGTTCAGCTCAATGCACTCACCAAGCGAAGCCGTGCGCTTGAGCAACGTTCGCAGGAGCAGCAGCAGCGCTGTGCAGCCGCCCGCCCCGCATCCTGGCGCGTCGCTCAGCATCCTCGTACCGGCGCCGTACATGTATCCAACGATGTTCCCGTTCACCACGACTGGCGCAAGCGTGCCGAGCGCTGGGACTGCAGGCGCACCAGGACCAGCATCTGCGCATGGCAACGCAAGCAGCAGCTCAACTGGTGCGAGCGTGAACCAGTTTGACTACTTCACGCCGCCTGGGTACGCCGCGAACGGCAGTCAGCTGAACCCGTCGGTGTTCCTGAACGCTGCCGAGACGCTCTCGCCGGCGTCCAAGCCACCGATGCTGGCGAGCGCGGCGACTGCAACTGCCCAGTCGCGCGCGTACGCACAAGCCCACGCGCACGCTGCTGCTGTCGCCATGGCCAACTCGGCTGCTGCCGTGAGCACGATGCGCAAGCTCAACACGACGTACGGCGTTCCCATCGCGCCGCTGCAGCGCACGCTCCATCCCGAGCTCAAGCCCAAGCCAGTGAGCACTGGCGCAAAGACAGCAGCAGCTGCAGTCGCCGTCAGTAGCAGTGGCAGAGGAGGGTCCAAGACGCTCCTCGCTGCGGCAACGAGCGCTGCGTCGAAGGCGCTGCTCGCACCGTCCGCGAGCGCGAGCAAAGTCACGAAGATCTCGATCACGCCCGATATCTCGGACTTCAAGCTCGTGCAGATCTTCCACAGCTTCTGCGACCCCGCGACGAAGCTCATCACGCTCGCGCGCTTTCACCAGCTCGTGCAGCACCACCAAGGCAAAGAGGACGCGAGTGCAGCAGCAGCTGCTGCGAACAAGCAACAGCAGCAGCCAGCGAGCAGCAAAGCCAGCGCGCCGATCTCGTCCGAGACGCAGCGTCTCTTCCGAGCGCTCGACCCAAAAGGCACCGGTGCGATCGACCTCGAGCGCTTCATGAGCTCGTTCCAGATCTGCAATCGATGCACAGAAGCCAAGCGCCGCGCGCACTCGGCGCACTGCGCGAGCCACGGCCAGGCGTTCGTTGCGACGGCGCTCGAGCGACAGCTCATGGAAGACGTTGCGCCAGTGATTGTGCGCGTCGTGCCAACGAGCTACGAAGGGAGCAAGGTCAAGAGCTGCGAGCACTACCAGTGGACGTGGTGCGAAGGCTTTGAGAAGACTGGGAACGAGAAGTGCCGCGGCACGAATCGCCACGACAAGTGCCCCAAGTACCTCGCGAACTGCACGCTCTGGAAGCACAAGCTCCCGCCGAAGAACCGCAAAGCGAAGCAAGTGCTCGAGAACCAGGAGTCGCCGTCGAAGAAGTTCAAGCACTTTGCATGACTGTCGGACGCGATCGCTCAATCAATCATCTACGACAGTCTATCATCACTAGCACTAGCATTGTCCTTGGCGTCTCTGTCACGCGTGTGCTTGAGCGTCTTGCGTGGCGCAGGCGCGAGTCGCTCGTGTGTGTCGAGTCATTGCCGCCGGTTCACTAGCAAACGTTACGTGGGACACGACGCAAGGTGCTTGCTCGCATTGGCACACAAGCACGAGCACGCGGACGAGGATACGAGGCGATGGGCGCGACGTGCAGCTCGTGCTGCTGGAGCGACCGACGCGCGAGCGACGTGCTCATCGAGAGCACGCTCCAGGACAAGCTCCTCGATGCAAGCGGCAACTACGACGGCGGCAACTCGACGCTGATCGAAGACTCGCCTGGGAACCCGTACGCGCGCTCCGAGTCGCGCATGAAAGCGTCGTGGCCGCGACCAGAAGCCTCGCCGACGTCCGTGTACACGCACGACGACCACGACGACGACGACGACGTGACGGACCATAGCGAGTGCGACTCGGACGTGCGGAGCTCGAGTATGAGTGCGCACTCGATGACTGGCCATGCGTGGAACGTACGGGAAGCCGAGAGTGCGAGCGACTCCATCGCACACACAGAGCAGCTCAGCGACGACGACGACGGCAGCAGCAACGCGCCGTCAGGCTATGCGCTGCGCGCTGCTCGTGCGATCAGCGCGGCGCAGTCTGTGCGCTCGAGCACGAGCGACTCGTACGCGTCGACGCGCAACTTGCAGACGTACGAGTCGCAGCTCTTTGCAGACGACCCGTCGAGTCGCTCGCCTACGCACACCGCAAGCCAAGGAAGCGACGAAGATGACGACGATGAGGATCGGCGCGCTCGCGCATCGACGTCTGCGTTCTCAGACCGACAGCTCTCGCCCTCGCGCGCGCCGAGCACAAGCAGCACAAGCACGAGCACGAGTCACGCAGGACAGCGCAAGCGGAGCTACTGAGCCACACCCAAGGACAGAGGCAGGCACTTGCGCCACACTGGAGCGAGCGAGCAAGAGAACGAGGACGTGCCGTGGTGAATATCGAGTACTCTAGTCAACGCACAGACACACACTCGGCAGAGCAGACAGTAGCGAGCGATGCAGTCGTAGACAACAGTGAAGTATCTTGTCGCACAGTCACGTGGCTCCCTAGCGACACATCCTAAGCGCTCGATTGAGACTCGACGTTGTCTGTCATCGCCATCGAGACGCTGCTGCCGTCTCAGAGGTCCCAAACAGCTTCGGCGGACGGAATCGACTGGTGCTGCTGCCACACGACTTCAGCTGGCGAGCTATGGCGCGGCGACGGCTGCCGTTGTGGTCGCTCTTGCTCCGAGACGTGTTGTTGCTGCTGCTGTTGCTGCTGCGGTTGCTGCGGTTGTGCGCTTGGACTCACGTACGGCGGTGGTGTGTACACGCTCTGCTGCTTCTGGAGCGCTGGCTGGTGGTGAATGAGGTTGTACGAGCTCCACTTCTTCCAGCTCTCGTCTTCGACCACGAGCGGCTGCTGCTCCTGGGCACTGAGCGCAGTCGCGCTGCTCGGTGCGTCGTCGTCTTTCTTCTGGAGCGCCGGCTTGTCGAGCGACGCCGCGGCGGAGGTCGGACAGCAGCTCCTCGTCAAGCACGTACAAAGTCGCTGGCCCATGAGCCTCGGCGCATGCACTGCTCACGCACTTGTAGCGCTAGTCCTCGATCTCGTGCGCACGCGACTTGCATGAGCGCCTCGCGATCCGCCGCATCGCCAAGCGACAACTCGTAGCGACTCTTTGGGTCGAGTGCTCAAGCGCCACACAAAACGGCCAGAGGCTCATGTGCTAGTTGATGCCCTTGCCATGCTTGAGCGCCGGGATGCCCGAGAGCGAGAGCGTGGGCATTGAGAGCGAGCTGGAGCGAGGACTTGGGCATCCAAGGTGAGACTGTCGTGCTGATGTTGACGCTGGTCGTACCTCTGTAGTATCTATACTTTCCTTTTCTAAAGAGAGATGTATCACAGAAACCTTTGTAGTTCACATCAACAACCTTGCTATGTCCACTACGATGACGCTCTGAGCCAAGTCAATGGGTTCACATGCGCGAGCGCCACTCGCGGCACTTCGCCACAACGAGACGCTCGAATGAAGTTCGACGCCCACGTGCTCTCGGACGACGAGCTCGTTGTGCTCGAGTCGACGCTGCGCGTGCAGCTCGCAGTCGCCAAGCACGTGCGCGTGCAGCAAGTGACTGCTGCGCTCGGCGGCGCGTTGCTCACCGGCGGCATCTCGTCGCTCCTCGCGTGTCCGTCGATCGTGTGCTCGACCGTCTTGCGGCGCAAGTGCAAGCGCCGGCATGCTGCGTGTTGTGATGAGCTCACACTCCGTGGCGTCGCGCTCGCGCCTGTGCAGGAAGTGACGTTCGCCAAGCGCGCGCTCGCACTGTCGATCGCAAGCGGTCTCACGTGCTGCGTCCTCGGCGTTGCGCTCGATGTGCTCGTTGACGGCGCCGTGCTCGAAGTCATCACGTTCTTCTTCTCGTCGCTCGTTGAGGATCACATGGCAACGACTACGACTGCCGTGCTCCAGCGCCGCGCTGCCGATCTCGTCGGTCGCGACCACGTGTACCTCATCGACGAACCGCCAGGGCTCTGGAGCCGAGACGCGACGACTGCTCCGGGCGCAGCGGGTCTTGGAGCTGCTGCTGGTGCAGCTGGTACGCTGCAGCAACAACAAGGCAAGTGGAGCCTTGTCGACCGGTCGCGCCAGCTCTGGAAGAGCGCGTCGTGGTCGTTCACGACGCGAGAGGTGCAGCGCAAGGTCCGCGACGCCAAGCGCGCGTTCCGGCACCGACCGAGTCTCCACGACACTGGCACGCGCACCGACACCGACGCGGATGACGACGACTGGCGAACGCTGTTTGCGGCAAAGAGCGCTCCGAACGCAAGCAACCAGGACGAGGAAGCGCGGCGACGCGCGTGTGTGACGCTCTTTGGGTGCGTTGTCTACGACGCCACCGACGCGTCAGAAGCCGCAGCGCGGGAGACGCACGTCGAGCTCGTGCCTAGTGAGGCGTTCACGCTCTTTGGCGACTGCTACGTCGTGCGCGCGCGACCAGCGAGCGAGGAAGATAGAGCCACGCTGCTCTTCCCACGCGCAGCGTCTCCATCGCGACGGAGCACTTGGTTGAGTGCGACACTGGTGCGCGGCGTCCCCGTCGCTCATGCCGTCGGTTCACAGGACCACAGCGTTGTAGATGAAGCACAGAGGCGAGCGGATCGCCAGAGCATCGTGATCGCTGGCGACGACGACGCGTGTGCGTTCTGGGACCGCATGTGGCTCGACGACGATGAGAGCGACGGCCGAGTTGACAACTACGAGGACGGCGACGCGGACTTGGACGCTATCGACGCCATCGACGTCTCTGGGATCGTCCTTACCCACGAGGACGCGATGCTCTCGCTCAACCGCTCACGCGTGTCCTACAGCACGGAACCGGCACTTGTAGTGGATGACGAGAAGGACGACGATCCGTTCTCGCTCTTTGGACCATCTCGACCAACGCACGGCGCCAGTGCTGCGTACATGTCGCCAGCAAAGACTGTTAGGTCGCCTGAGCCTGAGCTCAACGACGAAGAAGGCGAGTCATACACGCGCTTGTTTGGGTAGGAGGGTGACCACGTTCTCTAGAGCTCTCTCTCTCTATGTCTCCATGTATGCAGTAGGAGTCAGGCTACCCATCGTCCTCGCGTGATGAGCTCACGTGGATCGCAGCAGCACCTGAACGTCACTATTTGAAGCCCCGATCTTGTCGGGGGACCTTGTCATTGCCACGGGCGATGTCGGCATGGGCGATGAGCGCTACTAGCCCACAGCCGATTCACCGCTGTCGTGCACAAGCCCCGCGTCGTCGCCTCGAGTCGCCATGCCACTGATCGCGTCGCCACGCAAGAGCGCTGCGCCAAAGCACGGACTCGATGCAAAGGCCGAGTACTTGGACGCCGATGGTGTCATGCGCCGGTCCGAGAGCGTGACGCGGCGCATGCTCCAGCGCGGCTTGAGCATCAGCCACGCCGCGGTGTTCACGGACGCCGATCAAGCCCACATGTCGCTCGACGAGAGAGAGCGCGACGAAGCACTGCGCAACGCAAAGTTCATGAGCGAGATCGCCGACCTCCAGCAGAAGCAAGGCGCGAGCAGTGCGTTCAAGACGCGGATCAAAGCCGAGCGCCGGCGCTGGATCGACGAGAGCTACGCGCTCGTGGCGCTCCGACTCGACATTCTCTACAGCAACGAGCTCGTCGCGCACGGCGACCCAGCCATCGATGTGACGGAACAGAACACGCCGCTGTCGCCGTCCAAGCACTTGCGGTACATTGACGAGTCCGGCAACCTCCGGCGCAAGTCGACTGCCTTGTCCTCTGTGACTGGACCGACCGACGCAGCGCTGGAGGTAGAGCCGACAGCGAAAGACCACGGAGAGTACGTTCAAGTCGCCACGCCACCAGTCACATCGACCGAGCCTCCATACACACCATAGACCCCTCATTAGAGTAGAGCGAGACCCGGCAAACGAGGCTCGCTGCTTTCGTATCATAGACATCCATATACACACGCGCTCTGCTTTCTTCTTGACTGCTTGTGATGCGCTCCATGGCGCGTTGGTGCGTGGGTTGACTAGCCTTGGTCATAGTGCCACGCAGCTTCGAGTCCTAGAACATGAGAGGGGATGACTTGAGATCTTGGACGATCAAGTGCGAGGACTGCGACCACGTGGTGCAGCGCCGTATCCTGATCAGAACGCCAAGGTCCAGGCACTGGCTCAAGCGCCGCAGTGCCCAGTCTCTCGTCTCGCACACTCCATTGCTCGTTGCCGCAGCGCAGAGCAGAGAACACTTAGCGAACCTCGACTACATACCCGTGCGATGATGGCGATCGAGACTGTCAGCGCTCGTCACGCTGCTCCTGGTAGCATGGTCGAGCTGATGTGCTCGCACTTGATGCCAGTACAGTCAGCGCCGTACCAACTCGCAGTCGCAGTGGACGACTACCTCGATGACTACGGCGTGATCCGTCGAGCGAGCACAGTCGGCATCGCATCGAGCGTCTTGGCGTGCGCCGAGTCGAGTGAAGCTGTCGATCTCCAAGCTTTCACCTCCGCAGCAGCAGCAGCAGCAGCAGCGCAGACGTCTGATGAAGCCAGCGGCAGCAACACCGGCGCACCAAGTGACGCACAAGCGCAGCAAGACGAGAGCGCTGAAGAGCGGTGTGCGCGGCGGAAGGTCCTCGTCGCACGACTGCGCGAGCGCAAGCGCGAGCTCCTTCGAGCTCAGAGTGCGCGCACGCAAGAGCGCCTCGAGCTCTGGTACGAAGCGAGCGAGCTCGACCCGGACGTTGAGACATCGCCAAGACACACGATCCACTCGCCGTCCACGCGCGCGCAGTCGTTCATCGACGCGGACGGCAACATCCGTCGCAAGAGCTGCGTCAACGCGAGTGAGGAATCGAATGGCGCGAGTCCGCCACCGTCGCCGTCGCGCCAGCGATCGCAGTCGAGCCCTCACAAAGCGCTCGTGCTCGAGTTCGTCCAAGCGATCATCGATGACTAGGATGTCTACCGACCTATCTATCTAACGCAGCAACGAAGCGGAGTGCTGGGAGGTTCAGACTTCACCTTGTACAAGGTGCTGAAGCTCGTGCTCGCCTCGATCCGTGCTGGGACTCGGAAGACTCGCCACTTCAGTTACGTCCATTCGAACTTGTTCAGTAGTGTTCATGGCTGAGAGCAGCACGACGCAAGAGCGCGTCGCAGCGCGTGTCGGTGCTCCAAGTCGCGAGTGCGTCTACCACGTGCGCGTCCTCCAGCCGTGGGCATCCGAGTCGACACTGTCAGAGACTTGCAGCAGCAGCAGCGCGCGAGACACATCGTTCTTTGGACTTGAGCTCGAGCTCCATGGCGTCCAAACTGGCACAGATCCGCCTGCAGCAGCGTCGCTCGCGCTTGCATTTAACCACTCGGCGCAGCTCCGCGACGCGTTCACTGCGTCCAGCGCACTCGCAACACTCGTCGGTCCGTTCTCGATTCGCGTCGCGAGCAAGCGAGCAGCGACAACTGAGCGCAATAAGCGCGTGCGCCAGACGTTCGCCGCCGTGCAGCCTGGGAACACGCTCTTTGAGATCAACGGCGTGCGCTTCCTCGCTGCGTGCTCGACTGTGCACGATGTGTACAAGCAGCTCATGCGCGTCGCCACGCGCGTGAGCCTCGCGACGCCGTTCGAGCTCACGTTCGCACGGCATAACCATGCGCAGGCAGCCGCCAAGATCGTGCCGTTCGCCATGCGCACGGACGTCCAGCGCGCGCAAGTCGCGCAGTACGCCAAGATGCAAGCCCACGACGCCGCGCTGAGCGACGCAGTGCGGCGCAAGAAGCTTTGTATCACGCAGCAGATCGACTACGAGCAGGAACAGTACCTCCTCAGCCACATTGGCCACGACCTCGTCGCGCTCCACGACGCCACCATGGCAAACGGACAGTGGCAAGCGTACGAGTTTGACCAAGCGCTCTGGTACTTCCACGCGCCGACGGCGCGGCTGTATGCAGAGCACCCGATGCGCAGCAGCGACGCGACGCGCCAGCTCCTCGGCGCCGTGCAGTTCCAGACGCGCTTTGCCGTCCAGCGCCTCCAGCGCGCAGTGCGCATCGCACATCGGCGCAGCGCCCTCGAAACTGCTGCTGTGCACCACGGCAAGCTCCTCGAGGCGATCTGGCAAGACGTGTGGGATCATGCGTGGATGCGGATCTGGCAGGACGAAGCGTGTGCGTCGGAGCCCATTGCGCCGCTAGGAGCGGGACCAGAGCCCGAGGCAGCAGCTGAAGCGCCGACCGACCCGCTCGGCGTCGATCAAGAGATCGCGCAGCTTGTCCAGCGCTGGCGAGCGCGAACAGCCAAGACGTCGACTGGACCGCCTGCGCTCACACTCGCCGACGTCGTGAAGCACGGGATCCCATCGCTGCGAGCGCAGGAGCCCGCGTGTGTGCCTGCGAGTGCTACAGACAAACAGCCAGTTGACGCTGCCATGCCTAGCAGTCTGGAAGAGAGCGTACTCGCCAGCTCAGCGTCACCGCCACCGCCGTCAGCACCGCCAGTGGCGCTCGCTCGACCGCCTGCAGTCGTGCTCGTCGACGAGTCAACGCAGACGCCCACGCCACGCGCGTTGCCGATCGAACGCGACGCGGACGAGACCAAGCGGATCGAGGAAGAGCGTCCAGTGGGACCGACAGCCGTCGTTTTGGCTCCGACCGACACGAGTGCGCTCGCACTGCCAGCTGAAGCGCTTGCGGACGAGGCGAAGGACGAGGCAGAAGCTGCTACGGACAACGAAGGCAATGACGAAGAGGACGACGACGATGATGACCGACGAGAGTGGCGCGCGTCCTTGACGCTGCTCAAAGCAAGTCTCCAGCACAAGAAAGCGGCGTCACCGCCTAAGCACGCGGCTCAGCACTTCTACTCGCTCGCGTCGAGTCCAACGCAGCGCACTCGAGTCGACGCTGTTGGCGCAAAGCGAGCTCCAGGCAGAACGAGTGGCGACCGAGACGACGACGACGAGCGAGTCCTTCCGCGCGTCGCTCAGATTGACGGTGTGCGTCTCCGCACTTCGTCGACGATCGTACCGCCCCCGCGGAGCTCCATGACGCCGTTCGTGCTCAAGAAGGCTCTTCATGGACCCACAGGCAGCGCGTACAAGGTACGAGCGCAACAGCGTCGAGCGAGACAGAGCGTTCGACCTGAGACTAATTGGACAGGACGGCGTTGTGCTCGTGCTGTGTGTAGCCACTCGGCCATGGCGATGAGGACGATGAGGACGACCGAGCGCTCCCAGCGCCAGCGTCGCTGCTGCGGCAGCCGCCACCTGTCGAGTCGCTGATCGAGAGCGTCGACGCGTGGCCGCGCAGTGCGAGCTTCCGCGCGTTCCACTCGTTCTTTGCGCAGCGCATTGACAAGAACGACGACGGCGCACGAGCGCTACCGAGCACCATTGACTACGTCCCGATGACGCCGTGGCCCCAGGCACCGACCGTGTTGGTCCATCAGCAGCACCAGCCAGTCAGTCAGTCGAGTGGATCGAGTCCGACGGCATCGGCGTCGTCGCCGCCACTGCGTCTGCTGCCGTCTGCGCTGTCTGTCCCAGCGCCGTTTGCATCGAGTGGCGACTACGACATGCACACTCCACTGCCGAGCGCAGCGACGTCTCTATCCTACGACCAGCAGCAGCAGCCGATGCGCAAGGCGCTGACAGCGACAGAGATAGCGATTCTCCGCCACGACCGCGCAACGTACGCAACGGCAGCAGGCGCGCAGAGTCCGACGAAGCTGCCGTACATCGTGCGCAAGAAGCGGCCGAGTCCGAGCTGAGCGCGCGTGCAAAGTGAGTAGAACCACGACACGTAGAGAGAGCGCATGTGTGCAAGTGGCATTGCTCCTGCGACAATGACAGACGCACAGCCGAGTGCGTCGAACGCTCAGGACGACGCGCGACTACTTGTTCTGCTTCATCTTGCGCACGTACTCGCCGAGGCGGTGCTGCGCCTTGTTCGCGACCTAGCGGCAGAATCCCATAATCCGTGAATACCCATTTCACCCACCTCTCTTGGATAAATAATCCCAAACGCACGAACCTCAATGTTTGGGTTGATCGAGTTGAGCGCGCGGATGTCCTGGAGCGCGAGTGGGTAGCGCTCGAGCCCTTCGTACGCGAGCGCGCGGCGCAGGAGCGCCTTTTGGTTCTCTGGCTCGAACTCGAGCACGTGCGTGCAGTCGCGAATGACCGCAGAGAAGTTGCTCAGCTGCTGGTTGCACGCCGCGCGGTTGTTAAAGCACGAGAGCGTGAGCGCGTCGCTCGGACTCGACGACGCGTCGATCGCCTGCGAGTAAAACCCAATCGCAGCTTCGAACGACGCGGCCTTGAACGCGTCGTTGCCCTTCTCTTTCAGGAGCTCCACAGGGTTCAGGCCCGACCGGCGCGCAGCTTCGACTTGCGCCTGCAGCGGCTCAATGTCCGTGATGAGCTTGTTCAAGTCGCGGTTGTTAAAGTCCTTGCGCTGACCGGCGCGGAGCGTCGCGAGCGCTTCTTCGTACTTCTTGAGGCCCTTGAGCGCCACGCCGTGACGGTGGTAGCCCTTCACAAAGTCCGGGTTCACAGCGATGCACTTGGCGGCATCGTCCGCAGCTTCCTGGAACTTGTGCGCGCCAGCGTACGCCGCACTGTGTGTCGCATCGTACGTGTGTGCGTGAGAGAGAGAGAGCGATACGATACATTCGTAGGCTGTGCAGACACGAGCGAACGCACCTGCGGTTCGAGTAGTAGACGTGGTTCGACGCGTCGATCGCAATGGCCTCAGTGTACTTTTGCACGGCGACGTCCCACTTGCCGTGCTTGAACGCCTCGTTCCCCTCGCTACAAACGCATTATAACGACAACAGCAGCAAAAGCAGGAGGGGTGAGTCTCGTACATGCGCATGCACAGGAAGAGCGTGGTGACGCTGCTTGGACGCACTTCTTCTTGGCTTCGGCGGCAGCGTTGACCATCGTGACGGTGCTGGTGGTCGGCGTGAAATGGGGCTGATGTGCGAATGCAAGCGTACACTACTGAACAGCACAGATGATTTATTAATCTGTCCCACAATGTACTTCTGATCACTCCAAGAATCAGGACAACACATGCTAGTGCTTCAGCTTGAGACTCGGTCTTGCGCTGCATCCGCGTCACGTACGTGCGCTGTCACGACGCATTGCATCACACACATACAACTACGTTCAGCCTTGGTCCTCTCTCGCGCGCTCGACATCCGCTGTCCAAAGCACACAAGCACACACAAGCGCGTCATTCGCACGACGACGTACTCGATCGGGGCTGTTCACAAAGACCAGGAGCTCAAACTTGGTCGCGAGCTCCCACACTTTGTGCGAGTCGCTCACTTTCGACACGCGTCGCAGCTCGAGGAACCTGTCCAAGTGTCCGTCCGTCCGTCCGTCCGTCCGTATCGACAAGTGAGTGGTAGAGTCTCTCTTTGCTTTCTCACGCGCACTCGCCTCGCTCGCTCCTCTTCACAAGCGAAGCGAGAGAGACCACACAGCGCCAAACAAGCTGCTAGAGCAGAGCAAAGTCTGTCGACGTACATGGCTGTGGCCATCTGCGTGCGCGTGTCTGTCGAGATCTCTTGGCGCCACTGTCGGTGCATCGCGAGCGCTGAATGTTGTGATGTGATGTGTCGTGCTGCCGCTTACGACGTGTGTGACTGCGTCTGCCTCGCGTGTGCGATCTTCCTCTTGTGCCTCGTTGGCGTCTGCTGCTGCTGCTGCTGCTACCTGCGCGGTCGGCTGCTGCTCGTCTCGGCCAATTCGCAAGTGAACGAGCAAGAGAAGAGCGAGTGCGTCGTGCGTGCGCAGGTCTTTAACAGACTCGCCCGTCGTGTGCGAGCGAGACGAACTGCCGCCGCGTAGCGCACCTGCCGAGCATTCGAATCGAGTGATACAAACGCCATGCAGGCTTTCGCATGCAGTAGGCGTCGTGTGCACGCTTGCTCTTGCTCTTGCTCTTGCTCTTGCTCTTGCTCTTGCTCTTGCTCTTGCTCTTGCTATTGCTCTTGCTATTGCTCTTGCTATTGCTATTGCTCTTGCTCTTGCTCTTGCTCTTGCTCTTGCTCTTGCTCTTGCTCGTGTTTGATCGTAGGAGGCGACTACAAGTACCGAGTCTGAGAGACTGCGATTGAACGAGAGAGCACGACGCACGCTATGTCTAGTGTGTACATCGCTGGTTGCTTCACGAGTAATACACTCAGACCCATTGTCGGTGTCGATTGGTGAGCAGCAGCCTTGCACACTTGAGCTGCATGACGATGGTGGCTCTATCGTACTCACTCTCTTTCATACACCCATCTAACATTGCGAGTGCAGATGCGACCGAGCAACAGCAGCGCAAGTCTGCACGCTGTTCGCTCGGATCAACAGCGCTGCACCACCACCACGCAGTTGAAGTCAAGGTTGACACGCATGCGACGTGCTACGAGTGTGTAGTCCACACCACGACAAAACAAAGTGGGCCACAGGAAATAGATAGCCTCGCTCGAATGACTTCACCTCGTTTGAATGCCTTCTCAAACTCACAGTTGATTGCCATCACAGACAGTTCATGAGCGCTTGTGCGCTTGAGCAGCTCGCTCACTGGATCTCGCTCGTCGCACGTCGAGCTTGCACCAGATCTACGTCCGACACGGTGCTATGAAGCTTGCTATGCACTGTGAACACGTGTGTTTTCATACCAGACGCGCGTGGTGGATCCTCGTGCTCTGTTTCAAACGATGCTCTCAGCAGCTCCTCTCGCTTGTTGCGAGCTGCTCATTGTGACGATGAAGAGGCGCGAAACAAAGCATTTCGCCACAGCTTACAGCGACAGCAGCTCACTTCGTCTTCGCTCTCGCTGCGTGCAGCCTAAGTACAATCCGCCTCTCATCGTTCGTTCTGGACAGAGGCATCGATGTGATCGTACTACAAGTTCGACGCCACGCTCGCTGTTCTCTCTACGTTGAAGCAGAGCTCACACGTGAGCTGCATTTGCTGTGCCCACGTCCAGTCGTGTGTCGCTGATGTTAGCGAGCGACTGCGTGAGATGCGGTAGAGCGATAGCTGCCGCACGCGGTGGATACAGAGCGATGGCTGAGATCTGGGAGTCGCATTCGAGTAGCATCCAGACGAGCGAAATTTGGTCGAGGTCGTCACACACGTCATCGCGCACGTGACGGTGATTCCGACTAACGACACGACGCGACTTGGTTGTTCCAAGGCGCTGTTGATTGACTCAAACGTGTATCTGTGGAGTAGCCACTGCGTCGCACCGCTGGACGAGACCAAGTCGAGCGCGCAGATGCGAGAGATCCAGGTCCATCTACGCATGGACACGTCAGTGCTCGCTTCGGCGTAGCCATGAGTCGGTCGTGAAAAAAGTGTACACTCCTCAAACGATCCGGTCAGTGACTAAGAGAGTGAGAGCTCTTGATTGAGGTGAAGCGTTCGCAGTCGCTCGAGCTCCAGCGCTGCTGCCTCTGTCGCTGTCACACTACACAGTCCGATTTGTCCCCTTTGGCACATATCTGACACTCGTCCTTGCCACATACGAACGTTCAAGGGCACAGCGTCAATCGAGCCATAGATCCAGCGGCACCACTCGCTCATATGGCATCTGCTCAACACAGTTCGCTCGCGATCCCTTCAACCGACGTGCGCTGTAAGTACCCGAGCAAGCCCTGCAACAACCCACGCGCCGTGAAGCAGGACAAGACGCTCCACCGCCTTTGCGAGCTGCACCGACGACGAGCGAACCTGAACCAGCAGCGCATGCAGCAGCGTCGTCGCCTCCTTCGCCGGCGTCAGTTGCTGGACGACGAGAGCGACGCCAGCGCTAGCTTCCGCCACAGCGTCGGGTCGGTTCACACCGTCTCACCCACTGCTGCGTTCGAGATGGCCGACATGAGTGGCCTCGGAAGCGCGCTCTGCTTCCACGACCACGCGTTCTCGCCAGACGAGCTGCACGTGCTCGAGCGCCTGCTGTTTGACAGCGGCGAGGACTTTGACGACGCTGACGCTGGCACTGGCGTCGACCTCCACGCCGATCTCAACCTCCACCTCGACTTTGAGTACACCTTTGACGCTGCTGCCGACTGGCGCTTCAGTTGCTGACACCGCGGCGCGCAGGTGACTCGCACTCACGTTCGCACTCTGACGCAAGCGCAAGCACAGGCGCAAGCACACTCGGATCGATTTCAATCAAGGTCGTCGCGTCAGTCGGTGCCTCTATCTGTCTGTTCGCAAGCGCACTACGCTCACACACACACAAGCACCTCATTAAGTATAAAGCAAGCGCCACTTGCTCACCTTCTCTTGCTCGCTCTTGCTCTTGCTCTTGCTCGCAGTGTCTGGTGTTTTCTTCGTTGCGTTGCAGAATGTACCCAGCTATTGAGCTCTGTGTGGTCGCTGTTGTCTGTGATCCTCAAGCAAATATGCTGTGAGCGAGCGACTGCATCGAGGCGAAGGATGATCCGCGTTCGTGCAAATGTGCGAGCGAGCCGTCCTGTTCGTACACATCCGCTCGTCGTCAGTGACAACAGCAGCAGCAGCAGCAGTGCGGATGTATCAATTCGAGTCGGACTCGCTCGATCACATGTGCTGGTGCGAGCACCCACTCGCTCGAGATGCGGACGGGTCGTCGTCTGCACGAACCGCTGTGTGCGTCAATGACGTGTACAGCACCTCGTTGCGATGCTAGCGCGCGCGAGCCTGACGCCTCGCACCTGAAGCAGAACAGCAGACACCATCGGCTCGCTCCGTCACAGGAGCCTCCGTGCTGCCACTTGTTGTTGCTGTTGTTGCTGTTGCTCAAGTGGTCGAGACAA
Source organism: Pythium guiyangense (assembly GCA_003730235.1). Taxonomy (NCBI): domain Eukaryota; phylum Oomycota; class Peronosporomycetes; order Pythiales; family Pythiaceae; genus Pythium; species Pythium guiyangense. The sequence continues at coordinate 317,070 of QXDM01000014.1, forward strand.
ATGTTGCTTTTTTCGGCAGCCAGGCTTGTTTTGTGTCAGCCAATGAGCTCGCCGCGACCTGAGTCTCATCTACACTGGCTGCTCTCACACCACACCACGCCACACCACTTCACACAACGCCACTTCACTCCGCCAAACCAACAAGCGAGCAAGACAGCGACCGACTGCACGAGATGGTATCCGATGCAGCGCCACCACTGCTGGTGCTGCTGCTGGCGGCGACACACATATAGCGATGGCAGTTGCGCCACACGCGCGCTGGTGTTGTCGACGCGCGCCTACTCCTTTACAGTTGCGTGCAGATTGTAACAGAGCACTCTGCACGCAGCAGCGCATTCGCAGCCTCGCTCGCGCTCGAACACTCGTCGGCCGAGATACACACACAAGCGCAGATCTCACAGCACGTTGCAACGCTCCATTGTCACTCGCAATGCCTCCTTGTACAATGCACAGCTACACGCAGCAGTTGCAGCATCCGCAGCAGCGACAACAATAGTTGCAGTAGCAGCTGTCCTGCCGTCACCATCGCTGCCTCGATGTCCTTGCGCTCCAGCGCGCACACAAGAGCAAGGTGTGCACGAACCGACCTACGCACACAGTGAGAACAATAACGATAGTGCTGAGCTAGATTCGACACTCGTGACGCTTGTTGCCGCTGGCCTAAATGACTTCGGATGTGAGATCTCGATTTACGATGCTTACTAGTGCCGACAGAACTCTCTGTCTCGGCACCGTCCGCGTGGATGCGTATACAACTGCCTCCTGTCCTAAAGTCTGCCCTCGGCCACTCTCTAGGTCAATCCTAAGCTAGTTGCCACTACCCACGGGCTGCACCCGAAGGCACAGCCCATCTCACTTGTCTTGATCACGCTGTCTGAGCTCTCAGGAGACGACCTGGTCGCGCTTCGCCATTCATCTTGAGCGTCGCGAGCGTGTGGATGTTGCGTGCGCCGTTTGTGTCTCTGCCCCAGAACACACGGCAGGCAGGGCACCGGAGCACCTTGTACAACTCGGCAGTGAGCGTCGCGAAGCATGATGAGCACGTCGCGCTCGTTCGGTACTCGTCGACCTTGACGACAGTTGCACGCGCTGCCAGAGCTTCTTCAAAGCGATTGAGTGGTGCGCGCGGGTAACCGCGCGGGTAACCGCGGATGACGTCTTGTCGGCTCCAATCGCCAAAAGCGATCGTCATTCCTGGCTCTGGAGCAATGCGGCGCGCGAGAGCAGCACTCGTCTTCATCTCGAACACGTGACGCTTGAACTGCCACTGTCTGAAAGCGTGCGACCAACCGAACGCGAGAGCATAGCACACGCGCGCGTGGAAGACGTGGAGCCCATCGAGAACTGCACCGAGGCTCGCGGTCTTGAACGACGGCATCGTCCGCAGAGTCTCTGCCCATGTTGGTTCACGCACTTTGAGCGACTCCAACCAGTACGTGCAATGGTGGAGGCGTGCCGAGTGCCGATACTCGCGAAGTGACACTTGCTGCACCGTGTAGGCGTTGTCGCTCGCTCCGAGACCGTCGATACGAACCCCACGTGGTGGCGCAGCATGCGTCCTCTTGTGGCGCGCGGTTCCTCGGTGTGACCGGCGTCCTTTCTTCTTGAACACGCGCCGCGTACGTTCATGTGTCGCCACTTGCTCTTCCTGCATGCGGCCGCTCTTCGCGAGGCGCTTTCGCTTGCGTCGGCGACGCTCTCGAGCGCGCTTACCACGGCGTCGCTGTGGCGCTCGCTGTGCTTGGAGCTCGCACCGATGCGCCTTCTTGCGAGCGCGCTTCGATGCACCGGCTGCCTTTGCTGTTTGCTCGCGTACTTCGTTCGCCGCGGCAACCGTCGTAGCACGCAAGGAGACGGCGGTGGCGATCGTTCGCACGCCTGGGTCAATCGCCACGAGCATCGCTGGGTCGACCGGAGCAGTGAAGTCGTATCGCGTTGGACCGCTTCGTCGATCTCGGTCAACGTCTTGCGCGGCGCGATGGCGAGCAAAGTGCAGCGCCACAGCGACGCCGTGGTAAGCGCGCTCGAGAGCGTCGCCGACGCAAGCGAAAGCGCCTCGCGAAGAGCGGCCGCATGCAGGAAGAGCAAGTGGCGACACATGAACGTACGCGGCGCGTGTTCAAGAAGAAAGGACGCCGGTCACACCGAGGAACCGCGCGCCACAAGAGGACGCATGCTGCGCCACCACGTGGGGTTCGTATCGACGGTCTCGGAGCGAGCGACAACGCCTACACGGTGCAGCAAGTGTCACTTCGCGAGTATCGGCACTCGGCACGCCTCCACCATTGCACGTACTGGTTGGAGTCGCTCAAAGTGCGTGAACCAACATGGGCAGAGACTCTGCGGACGATGCCGTCGTTCAAGACCGCGAGCCTCGGTGCAGTTCTCGATGGGCTCCACGTCTTCCACGCGCGCGTGTGCTATGCTCTCGCGTTCGGTTGGTCGCACGCTTTCAGACAGTGGCAGTTCAAGCGTCACGTGTTCGAGATGAAGACGAGTGCTGCTCTCGCGCGCCGCATTGCTCCAGAGCCAGGAATGACGATCGCTTTTGGCGATTGGAGCCGACAAGACGTCATCCGCGGTTACCCGCGCGGTTACCCGCGCGCACCACTCAATCGCTTTGAAGAAGCTCTGGCAGCGCGTGCAACTGTCGTCAAGGTCGACGAGTACCGAACGAGCGCGACGTGCTCATCATGCTTCGCGACGCTCACTGCCGAGTTGTACAAGGTGCTCCGGTGCCCTGCCTGCCGTGTGTTCTGGGGCAGAGACACAAACGGCGCACGCAACATCCACACGCTCGCGACGCTCAAGATGAATGGCGAAGCGCGACCAGGTCGTCTCCTGAGAGCTCAGACAGCGTGATCAAGACAAGTGAGATGGGCTGTGCCTTCGGGTGCAGCCCGTGGGTAGTGGCAACTAGCTTAGGATTGACCTAGAGAGTGGCCGAGGGCAGACTTTAGGACAGGAGGCAGTTGTATACGCATCCACGCGGACGGTGCCGAGACAGAGAGTTCTGTCGGCACTAGTAAGCATCGTAAATCGAGATCTCACATCCGAAGTCATTTAGGCCAGCGGCAACAAGCGTCACGAGTGTCGAATCTAGCTCAGCACTATCGTTATTGTTCTCACTGTGTGCGTAGGTCGGTTCGTGCACACCTTGCTCTTGTGTGCGCGCTGGAGCGCAAGGACATCGAGGCAGCGATGGTGACGGCAGGACAGCTGCTACTGCAACTATTGTTGTCGCTGCTGCGGATGCTGCAACTGCTGCGTGTAGCTGTGCATTGTACAAGGAGGCATTGCGAGTGACAATGGAGCGTTGCAACGTGCTGTGAGATCTGCGCTTGTGTGTGTATCTCGGCCGACGAGTGTTCGAGCGCGAGCGAGGCTGCGAATGCGCTGCTGCGTGCAGAGTGCTCTGTTACAATCTGCACGCAACTGTAAAGGAGTAGGCGCGCGTCGACAACACCAGCGCGCGTGTGGCGCAACTGCCATCGCTATATGTGTGTCGCCGCCAGCAGCAGCACCAGCAGTGGTGGCGCTGCATCGGATACCATCTCGTGCAGTCGGTCGCTGTCTTGCTCGCTTGTTGGTTTGGCGGAGTGAAGTGGCGTTGTGTGAAGTGGTGTGGCGTGGTGTGGTGTGAGAGCAGCCAGTGTAGATGAGACTCAGGTCGCGGCGAGCTCATTGGCTGACACAAAACAAGCCTGGCTGCCGAAAAAAGCAACATTTGTCTCGACCACTTGAGCAACAGCAACAACAGCAACAACAAGTGGCAGCACGGAGGCTCCTGTGACGGAGCGAGCCGATGGTGTCTGCTGTTCTGCTTCAGGTGCGAGGCGTCAGGCTCGCGCGCGCTAGCATCGCAACGAGGTGCTGTACACGTCATTGACGCACACAGCGGTTCGTGCAGACGACGACCCGTCCGCATCTCGAGCGAGTGGGTGCTCGCACCAGCACATGTGATCGAGCGAGTCCGACTCGAATTGATACATCCGCACTGCTGCTGCTGCTGCTGTTGTCACTGACGACGAGCGGATGTGTACGAACAGGACGGCTCGCTCGCACATTTGCACGAACGCGGATCATCCTTCGCCTCGATGCAGTCGCTCGCTCACAGCATATTTGCTTGAGGATCACAGACAACAGCGACCACACAGAGCTCAATAGCTGGGTACATTCTGCAACGCAACGAAGAAAACACCAGACACTGCGAGCAAGAGCAAGAGCAAGAGCGAGCAAGAGAAGGTGAGCAAGTGGCGCTTGCTTTATACTTAATGAGGTGCTTGTGTGTGTGTGAGCGTAGTGCGCTTGCGAACAGACAGATAGAGGCACCGACTGACGCGACGACCTTGATTGAAATCGATCCGAGTGTGCTTGCGCCTGTGCTTGCGCTTGCGTCAGAGTGCGAACGTGAGTGCGAGTCACCTGCGCGCCGCGGTGTCAGCAACTGAAGCGCCAGTCGGCAGCAGCGTCAAAGGTGTACTCAAAGTCGAGGTGGAGGTTGAGATCGGCGTGGAGGTCGACGCCAGTGCCAGCGTCAGCGTCGTCAAAGTCCTCGCCGCTGTCAAACAGCAGGCGCTCGAGCACGTGCAGCTCGTCTGGCGAGAACGCGTGGTCGTGGAAGCAGAGCGCGCTTCCGAGGCCACTCATGTCGGCCATCTCGAACGCAGCAGTGGGTGAGACGGTGTGAACCGACCCGACGCTGTGGCGGAAGCTAGCGCTGGCGTCGCTCTCGTCGTCCAGCAACTGACGCCGGCGAAGGAGGCGACGACGCTGCTGCATGCGCTGCTGGTTCAGGTTCGCTCGTCGTCGGTGCAGCTCGCAAAGGCGGTGGAGCGTCTTGTCCTGCTTCACGGCGCGTGGGTTGTTGCAGGGCTTGCTCGGGTATGTGCAGCATTTGTCAGTTGGAAGGATGCGCGCCGTGTTCGCGATGACAGGCGCTGTAGCGATCGTGGTCGCCATCGTGGACGAAGTGTTGAGTGTCGACGTCATGGCAAGGTGGCTTTGCTTGTTTGATGGTGTGTGTGATGTCTTGATCGCTCGAGTGCGAGCAAGCAGCTCGGTGGTCGCCTGTGGTAGGTAACAGCGTATGTGCTGCGAGGTGAAATGAATTGTGTGAAGCAGCAGACGTCGATCCTTGTGCCTCAACGACAACGCATGTTCAATCGCTCTCGCCGTCCAACACAATGTGCAGCAAGTGGAGTGAACGTCGTCGTAATGGCTCTGACGCATCGGTCATCTCAGTCGCTGACTTGATATCGAGTGGCTGTCACGCGACACCAAAGGCGACCGACTTGTGGCTGCTGGCCGCTGTCTTGACACTGGATCTCTCGCGCTCGTGGGTCTGTGCACGCCGACAATACCGCGGCGAGGCGTCTTGATGCGGGCAGTGGCTACACTCGAGCTCGGTCATTAGGTGCGTGTGTGGCGAAGCAACGCCTGGAGCACGAAACCTTAGCGCCGCGCGCCAAGTGCATGCTGCAGCGTGGACCCACTCTCGACTGATCCAATGGCGCGAGTCGCGGTGTTAGTCGAAACCGGCTCTGCCAACGTGATGGCGTGTGCGCTCCTCCTCCGCGCGATGCCAACAACATCAGTGAACTCATGGCCACGATCACCCGCACATGATTGGCGACCACTTGCTCTCTCGCAGCACAGTTCACGAGTGTTCTCTCTCGACCGTTGCTCGGCGCCGTCGCGACGCCGCAGTGCAGTCCAACGTTGCTCCGCATCGACTCGACGACTACCGCGTGGACTGCTCTGGTGCGATGCGTGCGCGAGGCAACTTGGTCGACGACTGTGGCGCGAACGCTCGTCCAAGGGCGGACCTCGCTTGTGTTCTATCGCGCTCTCAAACCTGCTGCACATGTAAATGGGGCAAACAGATCCGTGCTGCACGCCTTCTTTGCAGTGCCGATCACATCGCCATCTGTGCACACTTGATGGAGGACTCGAGCATGAACGTCTACACCAGCAGCGCATAGAGAGCTGTGTGTGAATCCACCACGCGCGTCTGGTATGAAAACACACGTGTTCACAGTGCATAGCAAGCTTCATAGCACCGTGTCGGACGTAGATCTGGTGCAAGCTCGACGTGCGACGAGCGAGATCCAGTGAGCGAGCTGCTCAAGCGCACAAGCGCTCATGAACTGTCTGTGATGGCAATCAACTGTGAGTTTGAGAAGGCATTCAAACGAGGTGAAGTCATTCGAGCGAGGCTATCTATTTCCTGTGGCCCACTTTGTTTTGTCGTGGTGTGGACTACACACTCGTAGCACGTCGCATGCGTGTCAACCTTGACTTCAACTGCGTGGTGGTGGTGCAGCGCTGTTGATCCGAGCGAACAGCGTGCAGACTTGCGCTGCTGTTGCTCGGTCGCATCTGCACTCGCAATGTTAGATGGGTGTATGAAAGAGAGTGAGTACGATAGAGCCACCATCGTCATGCAGCTCAAGTGTGCAAGGCTGCTGCTCGTTCATGGACTGTGATTGTGATACCAGTCTTCATGGACAGCCAGCACGGAGCACTGTGCAGGCAAGTGCTGGTATTTGGTTGCGCAGCGCCACGCGCACGGTCAACTCGTAGTGTGTGTGCGCGCTTGCACCGTCCTGGGCACTCGCACAGTACTGGACTGGACTCGCGTGGAACGAAGCAAGGAGACAGCGCTGCGATCTTGAGCAGTCGCGACACCAGGCAGATGCAGGAGGTGCGTGTCGCGTCTCGCTGTCGTCGTCGTTCTCGTCGTAGCGTAGCGTCAACCCGGAGTGATGGTCTAGCATCAACGAGCGAGCGAGCGAGCAGAGTGGAGTTGGTCGCGCCAACGACGAGAGTGCGCGTCGTAGCACAATCAGATCGTCGTCGTCGCTCCGTCCGTCAGTCCGTCAGTCCGTCGGTCCCTCTCTGGACGTTTTGCTTGCTTCGATCGTCTCGCGACGAGTTCGATCGCGAAGAGGAGAGGGTCGGTTCGTCTGAGTGTATCTGCGGTCTCGAGAGACGGCGGTGCCACTGCTTCTTCTCGCGAGAATCGAGCAAGAGACAGCAGCAGCAATGGCGGCGCCTGCATCTTTGAGCGCCACTGCGCACACAGCGAGCAGTCAACACTGGTGTGCGCCTCGCAGGCTTTTGCGCATGTGTGTGCGCGTGCGCGTGAGGAGATCAGTGATCTCATTCCTCGGTTCATTTGCCTCGGGCTACTCTCTCGGTCTCTCTCGGTCTCTCTCGGTCTCTCTCGGTCTCTCTCGGTCTCTCTCGCAAGCGACCAGCGAACCAAAGGCAAGAGCAAGCGTGTGCAAGCATCCAGCGAGGTCAGTCGTCGGCACGTGCCTTGCTTCGCACTCGGACACACACACACACACGAGCTGCGCTGGATTGCCTGTTCTATTCGGCACCAGCAGCACCAAGTGTCCAAGAGTCTCTGAATGCAAGGCAGCAACCGCTCGATGGCCATTGAGAGGCACGTCGAGCACGAATCGTGCATCTGCATGTGCGGTCCGATGGCGGGAGCGTGCACCTGCACGCGGCCGCGTGTACAGAGCCTGTGTTGGGTGGTGCACACGTCCCTTGATGGCGCTCCTGCCGTTGCGCATGGAGCAAGGGAGGGAGCATTGATGGCCATCACCGCGGCAGTCAGCGCACGAACGCGCGGAACCACTTGACGCGCAGCCGCGACTTGAGGCGCTCTCCTTCGCAGCAACTCGAGTGCAACGATGCGCTCTGCTTGCGTTCCTCCTCGACAGGAGCGACCCGACTTGTTCGCAAGTGTATCGAGCGTGAAAATACTCCGGGCAATCGCTCCAATGCAGGTGCAGGCGTGTTTGGGTCTGACGCAGCGAGCGCGTGGCGAGCAGAAGTCGCTGCTGCTGGTGTAGACACCAGACATGCGCCGCTTGCTTCTTGCTTGCGCGAGCAGTCCATACATATACACAAGGATGTGTGGCTAACGCTGCGAAAGGCACTGCTGCGTTCATCGACTGCGTCCGGATCTTTCGACCGGCGTGTCCGCACTCGAGTTCGCCGACGGCCGGTCCCGACGTCGTGCTCGCCGCCGCGCTTGCGCCATGTCAAGCCGGTCGCGACGTTTGCTAGTGGGTGGTGCTGTAGAGTGTCGCTACTGGCTGCAACAACCAGTCGAGGATGGCGGCGCGCGCGCTGTGCAATCGACTCGAGGCGGCGGCTCGCGCACTGTGTCGGCGGCTTTCCACCTCTCGATCGATCGTGAGCGCTCGGAGTGTGACCAAGCCGGCAGACGGACTCGCAAATCGAATCGACAGTCTCCTCGACCGAGCACCGCATCGAGATGTCGCGCAGCGCCACCACCACCATCGACGACGGTCACATGGGTCTTTGAGCCAGCAGCAAGCAAGTAAGCACGTCGCGCTTGTGCCTTGACCGTGCTGTCTCGTGTTCGCGCACGTGTGTGTGTGAGTATTTGGGTGGGATCGTAACGCGCTCGAGCGTCTTGCGTCTTGCGTCGCGCGCTCTCTCTCTCTCTTGCTCGGTTGATGTGCGAGCGAGGTCGCCGACCATGTTCTGACAGTGGCCATCGATCGACTCGAGCATTGAGTATTGAGCATTGAGCATCGAGCATCAGCCGATCGCGCTGCGAGATGGCCTCAACGACAACGACGCCGAAGGTTTCATTGCGCGATATGAACGCGATAGTGCTATAAACAAGTGGCTCGCACCTGCAATCCAGTCAGTCAAGGAGTTCAGATCGCGTGTTGATGCTATGACAATCACTCCGACTCGTCCTTTCCGAGACAGTGGGACGGGTGGGACGAGTGGGACACCAGGGACAGTAGGACGGGACGAATAAGTCGCGCTGCCGTCTTGCGTGTAGTATGGAAACATCGCGGTATACTTTCGCCAAGACCAACGTTTTCGACAAGGTCGCGGCGACATCTTGCGTGCAGTATGTAAAAGTCGTGTCCGGAAAGAACGTTTCATGATCGTTTCATTCTTTTGTTGACATTTTCGACTGCAGGGACACGAGGGACACGCGATTATGCTATGACCATCGCTCTGTCGGAGTGGCGGTCGCGAACGATGGATACAAACACCATACAAACATCCAGTCAATCTGGTTTTCCCCGAGCCCTACGCCGCGTCGAATTAAAACCGCTGACCCGTCTGCTAGCACTCACGCCGCACAGGGAAGAACTGGCGCAGAAGGCATGTGAAGTGCCAGCAGCAGCAGCAGCAGCTCCTCGGCGCGCTCGCATTGTCCAATTCCTCCCGCGAGCTCCACACACACACACGCACACGCACACGCACACGCACACGCGAGCATGTCGATCCTCGTGGCGAAGCCAAAACCGACTCTTGACGCCATGGCCGCCGACCAGCGCTGCTCGTACCCGGGGAAAAAGTGCACCGCGACGCGCGCGCTCAAGCCGAACGGCACGCTGCACAAGCTGTGCGAGCTCCACCGCCGCCGCGCCAACTTGAACCAGAAGCGCCTGCAGCAAAAGCGCCGCTTGCTTCGCGACAAGCTCTTCAAGCGCGCACACGGCATCGCAAGCAACAACAACAACAACCACAAGACGGTTGGCAAGACGACAGCGTGCGAAATGCTCTATGCGATCGACGTGCCGCGGTCGCCGACGCCATCGTCAACGTCCTCTGCGTTTTCGTCGCCATCGTCAGCGTCTGGCATGGCATCTGCGTTGTCGTCGCCGTCGTCTGCGTCGAGCGTGCTCTCGAGTCCACTGAGCATGGACGCGTCGTCGGGACTGCACTACAACGCGCCGATGTCGTACGCCGAGCAGATTGAGTACCTCTTTGCGGACCCGCTGCTGCAGCAGCCGCACTGCGTGCTCGACACGGCGCCCGAGTTCTCGAGCGAAGACGTCTACATGCTCCACGACGCGCTCTTTGGCTGCGCACCAAGCTTTGTGCTGCCGGCACCGCAGTTTGCGTGGCACGCGGCAGTCTAGTGCTGCGATCGCATTGTCGATGCGAGACGCTCTCTCTTATCTATCTGCTGTCGCGCGTGCGTGTTCGAGCTGCTGCTGCGTTCTAGCGAGCGAGCGATGACGACGATGCCGCCGCTACGAGCGCTTCCTTTAGACCGTGTAACTCTATTTATCCTCGACACTGTCGCTCTCTTCTTGTGTCGCTCTCTTCTCCTTCTCGCTTGTACGTACGGTAGGCAGCGCCTTGTCTGCTCGAGCGACGACTTGCTAGTCGAGCGCCAGCGCATCGCGATCCTCTTGAGAGAGCGCATGGTACTCGGCGCCTGAGAGTGAGATGCTTGGCGCCAGAGCGTCCACGTTGAGCCAAGGCGCGTGCAGCGAGAGCCTGTGCGCACACACATACACATACGTGCACACGCCGCCGTCCTCTTCGCTTCCATCAAGCCGATCCAGCGCTCGAAATGGCTCACACACTGCTGCAACCACACACGAAGATCGTCTGCGCACTCGAGCCGGGTTGTCGAACAACAGAGGGTTTCGTATTTTAAAGAGGTCATTTGAACAGTGTAACACACGTCGGACGCGATGACTCCACTCTCGTGCCAGTCGACTCGCCAGTATTGGAGCCATAGAGTGGGAGACCTGCTGAATTCTCGTTGCTCTGGTCGTAAGCTGCTCGCCGCGAAGGACGTTGTGCGTCGCGCGCGCAGTCGCCGCCGAGATCGTCGTCGCACACTCAGCAGCACCTCTGCGGCCATGCAGCGCCACTCGACGCAAGCTGGATGGATCTTGCTGCCACTCGAGCCGTGCGACGTGCTCGGTCGCGATCCAGCGCAGCAATCGCGCCGCTACAACATGTACACTCGCCTCTCGACACTCGACGCTTGGTGCATGCAGTGGATGCGTGTCCGTCGTGCACACATACCTTGCGCATGCAATTGGTCGCGACAGGCAGGCAGGCCGTAGCAGCACCATAGTCTTATGAGAGAGAGCGAGGCTCGTAGGTGAACAAGCATCCTTGGTCACTCGACTCCAGCTGGCGATGCCTGCAAAGCGTGCTCTTATCCGAGAAGCCTGGAGGAGAAGAATCAAGAACACGCGGCAAACGTATTTCCGATCAGGACCTGTGACCCTCGCCAGCTCAAGCTCGACTGGTTACTGTTTGCGCGGTCGTCTGTCATCATGTTGACTCGATCCTTTTATCATTTGCCAGGATGCGCCCCGCACGACTTGCGAGGCAGGCCTCAGCCCGGCGCGGCTCGGCCAAGCAAGCACGTTCGACTCGCTACTGTAGCAGCACTCCATCCATCTCAGAGCTCCAGTGTGCGCCACCGCCTTGATTCGTCTCGAGGCTCGCCCTGGCGCTGTCGACTCGAAACGGCGTGCGCAAGGCAAAGGAGCAGCACATGGCACCACGCGTGACTGCCACCTGGACATGCTCTCGCTAGCAGCATTCCGCTTGATAGTGCGCAATCGACCGAGCGTGGGGCTCACAAAAGGTCGTCAGGACGCAGCGCTCCGTCTAGAGCACAAGTGTCGAGCCGTCCAGAGCGCGGGCTCGTTGACGCACACAAGATTGAGTGGACGACGGCAAGACACTCGTTGGTTCAACGCGAGCACGCGCGCATGCGCGAGCAGACGAATGTCCATGCACACACACAACCCGGCACGCCCGATCGTGCGCGCACGTGTTGAGACATCAAGACGGCGGCGGCGACATCGCAATGGCGGCTGATGTCTAGCCATTTCTGTGTTCTGGTTTCAAGCTCCGCGCTCGGCGATGATCAGGTCGGCGGCGCTTCGGTCCGACGGCACGCCTAGCGCTGGCGACTAAGGTTTCGCGTCCTGGGGAGTGCGTGGAGCGCACTGTCGTCGTGTGGCCATCGCGAGCCTCGAGAGACGTCCACTTGCCGCGACTGATCCATTCATCCATCCATCCATTCGTTCGTTCCGAGATGCGCTACTACGCATTATGCAGGGCAGCGCTGCAATAGAGGCGAGCTGATTGCGGCAAGATCTGTCACGTTGACAGCTCTGCAGAGCCATAATCCGACCATGATGTTGCGCCAAATTGCAGCGTTTTACACGCAGAACCTAGCCAATCGCGCTGAATGGCTTCGCGCGTTATGGCAACGGGTGGTCGAACCGTCCCTGGCGAGCTTGGGTTCAGCACCGCTCTGCGGCTCACGTGCGCGACTGCCCTCGACTGCGCGCTCCTTGCTCCGCGAGCTCCTGTTGTTCTGCGCCTCGCGCGCGCCGCCGCCTTCCCGTCGCCCACTGCCGTTCCCCTTTCCGTTCTCTCTCTCTATGCCAGCTGCCCAGCGCCAGCAGACAGCAGTCCCATGAGCGGATGGTGGTCGGTCACATCCTGCCGGTGTGATCGCTGACAGCTTCTGCTGTAGCTGACGGAGCGGCTGACTGGCTTCGAGCTCGGGCAGGACGACCGGCCGGCGGCTCGCAGCTCGACGCCCGCCGCCCGTATCACTTCCAAATCCACGAGCTCGTGCGCACTACCAGCACTTCCACCGCTGCCTCTAACGCAGCGCCACAGCCTCAGCAGCAAACTGCACTAAACAGCAGCTACAGCTACAGCTTCACACGCAGTCATCACTCGCAGTGTACATCCGATCCTATCATCCTCCGCACACACCTGCACAAGCGCACTTATCCAAGCAAACAGCCATGTCCGCCATCCCTGCAGTCGCGCCGTTGCCGATCGTCGTCGCAGTCAACCCGAGCTCGCCGGTCAAGTCGCCAGCCAAGTCGCCAAAGCGCGACCTCGCAGCAAAGGACGAGGACGTGCCGCTCGAGCTGCGCTGCTCGTACCGCAGCAAGCCGTGCCAAAAGCGCCGCGCGATCAAGGTCAACGGCGAGCTCCACAAGCTCTGCGACTTTCATCGCAAGCGCGCGAACGTGAACCAGCAGCGCGTGCACTTGCGGCGCCGCATCTCCAAGAAACAGGCGCAGCAACTCGAGGCGCTCTACGGCCCGCTCTCGGGCGACGAAGCCGTGGGCTTTGAGCCGTCCCCAGAGCCGTGTGGCGACCTCACGCTGCCGGAGCTGCAGCTCCTCGAAGTGCTGCTGTCCGACAACCCTGCCACATTCGAAGCGTTCGAAGCGGCGCAGCGCACCAACGCCTACAGCATGGTGATGTCTTCGTACTATGCCATCTAGGAGTAACTTATTCAATCAACCGGTGCCTATGTAGCGACTCGTGCAGCGTCTCCGTGCTTGTGTGCTTGCTGAAAAGCGTTTGGTCTCACCTCTCAGACTCGTTGCGCGCCAAAGAGGCAAACAGCAGAGGAGCGTCGACGAAGTGAAGGCAAGGAAGACCATGAGGTTGTCGCGACGGATCTCTGCCTCGCTGCTACTGTCAGCTAGTGTGTCCAAAGTCCGCGACCTGGCAGTGAACGCAGCGTTGCAAATTCGCAAGTGCGCTCACAACTTTCACGAGCATGGTTCCAGCTTCTGCTGGGCCCTTAGACGACTCGTACATGCACGCTCCTTGAGCTGCACCAAGAAGGAAACACGACTCTCACGCGAATTCTCTGCCGCTCGACAGCTCGGAGCTGGAGCGGCATGGCTCTTGCGTGCCTACTCTGTTGCAGATGTGCGCTGGACGCCACGCGTAACGCCATTCAGCAGCACAGTCTGCTACATGCAGCAGTGTCTTCGGCGCATGTGCGTACGTCATGCGCTGGATAATCGGATAGTGCACGTGAGCGGTGTCAGGACTTGTGCTGAATCGGCGCTCCAGTGTGCACCGCGCGCAAGCGAGTGCCGGCGCTTCGAGCGAGCGCCGGTAGCGACATCACGTCGTACGCCGCTCAGTACAAGTACACTCGAGCGAATGAACGAGCGAGTGACGACTGCATGTCCGATCGACGTCGACTGCGAAGCCACCTCAGGCTCTCTCTGTCGCGATCGTGCCGCTTCAACGAAGGGTGTGGCGTATCGCCATTTGCACTCCTGCGAGCACGTCGCATGAGAGTGTGTAGCGGATTGCGTGTACGAGCTCGCGACCGTGCACTGGCGCTCGACAGCTCGACAGCGCAAAGCTCGTTGTGCCTGCCTGCCTGCTTGGCGCTGACTTCCACCGAAAGGACGACAGACAGGACGGAAACTGAACCCACTGACCCTCTTTTTGATCATCGCAGTGCGCGCAAGTGTTCATTGCCTCGATCGGCGTCGAGCGGTGCGCGTGCCTGAGGGTCGATGCACATGTAAGTACACGCGGCACATATTGCTATTGCTCATGTGTGCCGCGGCAAAGCTATCAACCACTGCGCAGTCGGGATTACAGCCCCATTGCGTGCGGCTCCGTTCAGCTCCGCTGTACCAATAGCGATCGGGTAAGAGCTCTCTCAAAGGAGCGTGCGGTATGCGCTCGCGCCGCAATGGCTAAGATAGAGCGCGACTTTGCCGGCGCTTTCACAGTCGCGAGCGCTCGCTGTAAGGACGTCCGCACGCACGGCTCCAAGCCCAGTGCTTGTGGACGGTGCAAGAAAATCAACTGGAAGTCGCAGACGCACTCGCCGTTATCCGTTCGCTTGACGCTGACAGTCGCTGCTCCATCCACCTCTCTCTCTGTCGCTCGCTTACTTGCCCAGGTTCGACACGCTGTCGCTAGGACTGCAGCAAGAGCAGTGTATCGCGGCAGCGGCAGCGAAGATCTTGCCATTGTTACTATGCTCTCTAGCTCCTCTCGACTTGGCGGTTCGGATCGAGGGCACTGGGTCAATCAAACTCACTCAACACCAGATCGATTGGTCGTAGCGATCCACAGCTAGCTGCAGCGTGCACGTCAGCGGATCGCGGCGTGCTAATACACTCGTAGTCGTGGACTCTACGCAGCCAGTCATCGCGAGCGTTTGAGTGGACAGCTGCGCGCACATGTTGTCGCACTCGAGTGTCTCGCGTGCAGGCATCGGAAGTGGATTCGCTGCTGCTCCGTCGGCTGACCGCACGAGCAACTCGGCCGATCAGCGTCTACGAAAACACGGTGTTTAGTCAGTCCGTCACGAGCGGATAGAGGCTACTCTGCGTGTGTCTGTCCACGGCGCACCAGTTCGCACTTGCAACTATCGTCTATCGCGCTCCATTGTCCGACGTGGCGAGGAGCAGACACTGGTCAGCACCAGTGGTGGTGCGCGCGAGCCAACAATGCGTCTGCTTGGTGACTACGTCGGGTCAAGCCTGTGTTTCTGTGTCAAAGGCGAGATACCCGGCGCCTTGGCTGACCCCTGGGGGACACTTGCGCTCGAGCAAACACCGTAAAGCGACCGAATACTATGGACGTGCGTGCGTGCAAGAGTGTGTGAAGTCATGCTTCGTGCTGCTCCTGCGCGCTAACGGAATCGGAGGGCGTCGAGGAAGTGAGCGAGCGGGCAAGCGAGAGCAAGCGAGATGATCTGTGGTGGCAAGCAGCGCGCTGAGCTGCACGCGTTATACGGCTCTGACCAGCAGCATTCGCTCGCGTCGATCTCGGGACAGGCTGCGCGACAGCGGAAGCGTTCAAGCACTTAGTACTTGAGCGAGCGGTGTAGACTCCTTGCATCATCGCGAGACGGACGATATGCTTGCGAACGCGATAAGCTCTGGACCGTCGAAGCAAGCGAGCGAGCGTAACAACGGCTCTGATCTGGTGGGTCGCTGCCGCCTACTCAAAAGACACACGCTGTCGCCATCTTGGTTAGCACGCCATGGGCGGACGCTGCTCCACACAGACAGCAAAATCCTTGGAAAGCGCGCGTGCGGCAGCAGCAACGACCGCATCATGCCTTCATCATGGAGCGCAGCTCGGCGCGCAACACAGGCGAGGCGAGGCGAGCCGGCGAGACACAGTCGTGTGGATTCGTTCCTGGAAACTCTGCTGCGGTTCGTCGGCTTGTGTTCACTTGCGCCTGTCAAGTCGCTGCGCTGGCTGGCTGGCGCAGAGCAGGCGTGATACGTGATGCAAGACGCGGTTGTGCCTCTGGTTGGTCTCCGACGCGCGTTGCTGGTTGGCTGGTGCAAGGAAGGTGTGACGCCAACGGCGACGACGACCGCAGTGTCTTGAGCGCGCTGAACTCTCGAGCTACCGTGACAACGAGAGTGCAGTGCGCGGCTTGCGTGAAGTGTACTCGCCAGGTCCGTAGCAGGCAAATGGCTGTGTCCGCGAGCTGTTTCGTCCAGTCACTTGACTGAGCCAGTGCAGCAGCGTCGAGGAGGCTCAAGAAGATGGCGGCGCTGCCAGGTCTTGACGCTTCCGCAAGCGTTCAGCGAGCGATGCCACTCACTGGTCGTGACACCGCCGTCGCAAGCTTGCACACACCGGTGTGTAGGGGCGTTGCTGTCCTTCCAGCCGTCGTACCTGCTCGTGGTCCCCATCTGCAAACTCTGTTTAGGGTCACGATGGGAGGGTGAGTGTGCGTGTGTGTGCGGGCGAGAGGATGCAAGCGCGTCCGTTCCGTGACCTCGTCGAAGTCTCGATCATTGTTCAATTCGCCAGCACGCACACGCACCACGAGCGCCTCTCGAGCCAAGCCTTCGCTCCGCCTCTTCTTCGGGCAGCCTCGCCCGTCCACAATGGCTTCGAGCACATACCCGCCAGCAGTCAGCGCAGCACGAGCAGCATCGCACTCGAGCGACGAAATGGACTTAGACGTGCCGGAGGAGCTGCGCTGCACCTACCGCAGCAAGCCTTGCTGGCAGATCCGCGCGATCAAAGCGAATGGCGAGTACCACAAGCTCTGCGACTTGCACCGCAAGCGCGCCAACATCAACCAACAGCGCGTGCACTTGCGCCGCCGCTTGTCGAAGCAGCAGCTTGAGCAGCTCGACCAGAAGTACGGTCCATTGCCGAGCAACGCAGAGCTCGAGAAGGAGGAGGAGGAGCTCCAGATCGAGCCGAGCTCGTCGCCGTGCGGAGACTTGTCGCCTCGTGAGGTCGAGATTCTCAAGCTCTTGCTCTCGGACGATCCGCGCGACCAGGAGCGCGTGGTGTTCTTTGACGGCGACGGCGAGGGTGGCGACAACAACGCTGGTAAGTAGCGAGCGAGCAGGCGTGTGTGCTGCACCACCAGCAGCGTTGGAGCGAGTGTGCACGAAGTGGCGTGCACTCGTGCGCGTGCCGTGCGAGAGAGAGACACTCGCAGACGATAGGAATGCATTAGAAAAGTACCAAGACCACCAACTACGAACTACAATGAGAATTGATTCACATCACGGAGCGCCATGACGCACAGAACGTTGTGCTGTGCCGGCAATGGCGCCGGGCCAATGCTGTCAGGACCTTGCGAGACAGCTCGTGGCGCCGAAGCCAAAACTGACGTCATTCCAGACCGGCGACCACATCCTTGCGTTGACGTCGCTCCTCTCGGTGATACGATCAATCGAGCACGAGCGCCAGCACTGGACGCAACAGCGGCCTTCGCCCGAATACCATGGAGTCTTCCATCCACTCTCTCCGTCATGCTAGAGCTGCTGCCTTGACACAGCGCGCGCAGCCGCAGTGACCAAGTCTGTGTTTTCGAGCAGATCCCTCGATGCACGCCGCTGCACTGACAAGGAAAGCACACGGTTGTCTTTCAAGCACTCGTGCGGACTCGCTCGAGTCAGAGCAGAGGCAGACACCCGTGGCCTTCCTACAGAGCCGAAATGCGTGCTCTTGATGAACGTGCCTTATCAGCTGACGCACGCCCGGCAAGTCGCGGATACAGCGCAAGAGTCGGCGACCTCCAGCTCCGACTCAATCTGTGCATGTTCGCGTGCTTGAGCCACGTCTGCTGCGCTGTGGTCTCGCAAAGATGCGCAGCACCTCCGCTGCGTCGACCAGGAGTGGCGCTGCGAATGAATGGATGGATGTACACGAACAACACTTGGGATATATGCAGCTAAGCCGCTCGTCGAGCAAGCAAAGACTCGAGCCTCCAAGTGTAAGTTGAACGAAAGGCGTTCGTCAGGTCGGTGCTGCTCATCGCGGCGCTGGCGCTCGACTCTGGGCGTCCAAGCGACGCCGGAGCAGCAACTGACCCTAGAAGTCTTTCGTGTTCGCTGTGTGGCCGGTGTTCGCGGTAGCAAGTCGCGCACACGCGCTGCGCCTGGCATCCAGCAGCAGGATCTGCAGCAGCAGTCGCCACCACTCGTTCCGGTCGCTTCGCGCGCTCGCTCGCTCAAGCGGCGCAGCGCTGCCTGCGTTGCGCAAGGGACACTGACGTGTCTGCAGTCGAAGCTCAGAAATGTTCAGACCTGAGTTGGCCTAAACAGTGGGATGGTGCGCGCCAGCGTAGCGTGTGGCCGAGATTCGCCATCCAGCCAGCCAGCATGCAAGCGAGTGCTCTTGACGACCTGGAGCCGACTCTGACGCTGGCACAACAAACATGCGTGTGATCGTGAGCTTGCTTCGTGCAGCTCAAGACCGCAGGCTTCGTCCTGATGGCCTGATGGTGCGATCTCATCGTCGCGGCGACGATGTCAGGTGCAAACAAGACTCCACTTGAGCAGTCAAAGAGGCTCGAAGACAGCGCCTCTGAGCACTTGCACTCGTGTGCGCTCGGCAGATTCAGAGAACGTCTCGAGTGCGCGAGCTTAAAGCTGTCACGTATGCGAGCGATTACTCGAGTGGAACGAAGAACCGAGCGGCTGACTGCCAGCGCCAACGGACGGAGAATCGACTAAAGCAACGAATGGGTCCAGATCCAGCGCGAACGAGTGGCTCGGAACAGCGCGCGTTGTGTGTGAGTGCATGTCGATGAGCGGGAAGCCAAGTCGGCATGTGACAGCCTCCAAGTATCCACCTAAAGTGTATACCAAACTCAGATATCCACACAAATATGCGGACAATTAAGCTTTGGTATTCGACAGTTATCCAGCACATGTGCACTATACGTATAGACTGGAGCTGTCTCAAGTGTGTCGCGACAATGGCGACGACGACCTCCACGACTGCGGCAGCGCGCATGGCTGCGTGACACCAACGAGCGCGCGCCGACCAAGGACTGCTCAACCGTACCTTCACGGATACTGCGCAAGATATCGTCGGCGTGATTCTGCTACTGCAGCGCCTTCGCTCAGACTCGAGCGCTCATTTCGGCATTTGCCTCGGATCGGCAATGGCAAGGTACTCTACGCCTCTCTCCTCGAACAGCAACATTAGCAGCAGCAGTAGTTCGCAAGCGGACTTTACCACAGGGCTCAGCATCTCCCCAGTGACAGGAACAGGTGCAGCCTCGCGCGCGTCCGCGGCGCGTGATCTTTCCAAGTGTCTGTACAGAAGCAAAGTGTGCGCCAACCCGCGCGCAGTCAAAGTCAACGGCGAGCTCCATCTGCTGTGCAGCTACCACCGCAAACGAGCCAACTTGAACCAGCAGCGCGTGCACCAGCGCCGCAAGATCCGCACCAAGCAGCGCAGTGGCGCCTCGAGCGCCTCGACCGAGTGCTGGGAGCTACTCGAGCCGTACTCGAGTCCCTGCGGCGACCTCACTGCTCATGAACTCAAGATCCTCGAGATCTTGCTCTTCTTCTCCAATTCGCCGACGTCATCGCGACAGAACAGCTACGACTCAGACAGCGACAGCGTTACTAGCAGTGTCAGTACTCGGCGCCAGACACCTGACAACGCAGACAGTGTTGATGGAGCAATACGCAGCTAGCGTGCATCGTCTGATTCATCGAGTCTGGTCGTTCAGCATACAGTCCTCGTTTGGTTGTTTGGTTGTTTGAGAATGCATCGCGTGTCTAGCTTTCGATCTCTCGCGCACACGCACGCTGGTCGACGCTACGATCGCAACTCGACGTGAGCGAATGCTGCGTTGTAGCGAGCGCAACACAGCTTGGGCACCGGAGACTATGCTTCGCGAACTTGAGGTCGTCCCTCGACTCGACATGTCTGACTCGCAGATCGGAGCAACAGACCCGACTCGCCTTGCGTCATTCAAGTCCGCCATCACAGCACTCACTTGTTCCGAGCTTGAGCTGATCGAGTGCTTACAGACAACGCGAGGCAATCCGAACGACAGCTTGCCTCACTTCAGAGCCAGCGAGCGAGGATACTGCGCTCGTCCATGTCAACGCGACTCTCTTCTGCAGTGGGACGCGGATCGCGTGTGCGCTTGGTCTGTCTCCTTGTCCTTGGCGAAGAGCGGGCTGTGTCGTGTCGCGCTCTTTGCGAGTACCGAGCGTCGAGCACGTGCTGCCGCTTTGATCGAAAGAGTCGCGGAGAGCGATGCTGTCAAAGCAGTGTGGAGCCAATGCAGAGCGGACTACATCGCGTGTTGCCTCACGCGTTTGCGCTATGGAGCGATGTCGATCAGCGAACAGCAGTCGCAACGGAGGCTTGCTTCAGAGGATGTTGAACAGCGAGCGTCTCGTTCAGAAGCGATGCGGACGTGGCGCTTCGGTTGTCGTACAGAGCCGAGATGCAGGCAGACGCCGTGACGTACAGAATGACATCGCGCGCGTGTACGCGGAGGCCTGTACCTGCAGGAGAGATCAAGCGGCGAAGCCAGCGTGGACGCGCTCGCATCTCGCACACGAGAAATGGCTTCACGTCGCGGCGTATGGCGTCGTCATCGCCGCTGGTTTCGCCGTGCGCATCGTCGTCGCCGAGTGTTGCTTGTTTGCTTGCTTGTGCGGGCGCCGCGCGTGATTCGACATCTCGTTGTCTCAGTAAGCCTGCATGCCTCGTCTTGTCTGGCTGTGTTCGAAGAGCTGTGTGGTGGCGTGTTTGCGGTGCTCGTCGTGGAGGCGCAATGCCTTGGCGTGTGCTGGCGTCTTGGCGTGCAATGCGAGCTCTTGCTGCACAACGACGCGTCTTGCAAGTTCCTGCAAGGATTCCAGCGTGAGAGCAGCAGCACCAGCAGCAGCACCAGCAGCAGCACCAGCAGCGGTTGGTCTGAGCAGTCGCGAATGACCAAGTGAGCCGCAGTTCGTCGAAAGCGCTTGACCAGCGTCTCGTTTCTGCACCGACCGCACACCTCATCAAGAACTCGCTAATTTTATATCGCCACATCCACTCAATTTTTAGACACGTCTTGCGTTCAGTATGCCGAGTGTGGATTTTCCAGTCATCCTCGCAACGGCTCCGATCTTCATCGCCGGAGCTGAACGCCCTCGCAACTCGCGAGGCAAGTCGGCAAGTCAGCGAGCGATCATTGTCCAATTTCCTCTGAGCCGCGCACTCGACAATTTGCCACAGACACACACACCCGCACCATGAGCTCCTCAATCGCCACGACTGTCTCGCCAGCGATGAAGTGCTCGTACCGGAGCAAGCCGTGCCACGCCGTGCGCGCGACCAAGATGAACGGCGAGTTCCACAAGCTCTGCGAGTACCACCGCCGCCGGGCCAACTTGAACCAGCAGCGCGTGCACCAGCGCCGAAAGCTGCGCGAGTATGGCCAAAAGCAGCAACAACAACAACAACAACAGAAGCAGAAGCAGCAAAGCAATGTCCAGCCTCTGCGTTGCGTGATCCCATCGCCGTCCGAGTCGTCGCCACTCGCGTGGGGTCTGGCGTCGCCCACGAGCGCGGACAAGTTCTTTGACGAAGACATCCTGAGCGACATTGAGCTCGAGTTCGACTTTGACTTCGACTTTGAGTGCGAGCCGAGCACAAGTCCGTGTGGCGACTTGCCACTGCCAGACCTCGAGATCTTGGAGCTCCTGCTCTCGGACTCGACTGCCTCGGCGGCCGCGACGGATGTAAAGCCTGCGTCCCGGTTCGAGTTCCTCGAGTTGGACTTCGCGGAGGTCTAACGCGCGTATAGTTGTAGTGCCAAGTATCTATTGTGTTATCTAACTAGTGTGCCGTAGTCAATCAAGAGTTTCGATCCTTCAGGCATGTGTGTGTGCGTCTTGGCTCGTTCACGTTGCTCTCGAGTCCCAGGCTACGTCGTGTTGAAGCTTGTAGCCTCGTGCACAATGTACTTTGTCTCGAGCAAACGGAGTGGAGTGGATGATGCTCAGAGACCGCTTCAAGGCTCATGGCGCGCTCGCTCGTGACAAAGCGTACAGGTACATGTACTTGTACTTGCAGAGCGCTGACCGCTGACCGCTGAGGCAGGCGGCCAGGGCGGTCGCGCGTGCAGGTTTGACTGACTGGCCGACTGACTAACTGAGTGACTGCCATTCGTCTCCATCCAAACAGCGTGCGTGACAACGTGGTCCATGCGTCGTCGCAAGTGCAAGTGCGAGGTGGTTGGCGATGGTTGAAATCGTTTTGTGCCGCTGGTGCCTCCCACTTACGACCAGCGCCGCTGAGCCTCACGTTCATGGCTCCAGGGCCACAAACGCGCTGACACACTGTCTCATCGAGTGTCAGCAGCGCGCACACACAGGTAGACTCAGGTAGGCACGCGCCGCGAGACTTGACGCAACGCAACTGAGTGAGTGAGTGAGCATTGCACACGCCAAGTCTTGTCACGACATGCGTGACAAGAGCGACCGCATCGACCGTCAGTAGTGGAAGCGGCGCCGAATGCGACCACATGCGTGTTGCCGATTGCTTCAACGCGCAGCACACACCGCGCGATCGATCGCTTGTGCGTGTTTGTTGCAGTCATGGTGCACGAGCTCGCCGCACACCTTGCGGTATGCACCCGACCGACAAGAATGGTCAGTGGCTTCGCGGTGTGTTGGATACTGCGTGGTGTGCGTGAGCGGCGGCGGTGACAGCGACGAATAGTCTCAATGGCGTCTCGATCGCAGCTCGTGTGCACGCAGTGCACATTGTGCAGTGAAGCCGCGTTGCAAGATCTCTCTCGCGCGCGCATGCTGCTGTATGTGACTGGCCACTCGGTGGTGACGACGCGGATGCGTGCTCGACGCTCAGTACGAGCGGTTGGCGGCGCCTCGGCGATCCACAAACGCGCGACGGCTCGCTGATGCTACGCTGGACCGTCCCACTTTAAATGTGTGGCTCGGAGCGCTCGGCGGCCGATAAGACTCTCTCATTTGATACGATTGCGCTATGCCAGAGAGCGCCGGTGGCCTGCTCGTGACTTGCCATTTGTATGGATTTGCCGCGCCACAAAATCCTGGAGCGGGTTCAGAAACCGTGATGACCGATTGAGGCATTTGTGGGCTCGGCAGTGTCACATGCGCCAAGTCGAGCGCGCGGCCACGGACGCAGCGTGTGGACGACGGCTGCGAGCCAAGCCGATCTTTCGGACGTCCGCGTGCGCGCTCGACCTGTCAAGGACCTCACAACTCCATTTGCGCGCCACCGCACACTGCTTGACGAACAGAATCGCTCGTCCACTTGCACTCGCAGCAACCGCATCAGCAACGCATCCCAACACACAAGCACGTACTACACGTACTACACAGGATGAACGTCACCACCAGCTACACCTCGCGACCGCTCGTGTCGACTCAGATGAAGTGCTCGTACCGGAGCAAGCCGTGCCACGCCGTGCGCGCGACCAAGATGAACGGCGAGTTCCACAAGCTCTGCGAGTACCACCGCCGCCGGGCCAACTTGAACCAGCAGCGCGTGCACCAGCGCCGAAAGCTGCGCGAGTTCAGCGAGCAACAGGCGCGGTATCGATTGAGCCTCGACGAAAGCCCAAGCGACATCGAGTTTGAGTTTGAGTGCGAGCCGAGCACGAGTCCGTGTGGCGACTTGCCACTGCCAGACCTCGAGATCTTGGAGCTGCTGCTGTCCGACACGTTTGGCGTCGAGTCGTCGTCGGGCACATTTGTGCAGCTGCAGCACCAGCACCAGCACTTGCCGGAGAACATGTGCCTGTAGCGGCACAATTCTCATTTGCGTGAGGAAGATGGCTTCAGTCGTTTTGATACGCGAGTGCGTGCAAGTGGAGTAGGATAGGAAGGATAGGATTCGTGGCGCCGTGGTTGTTCAACTTATTGATGCAAAGACATCGTTTTGACACTGTCTGCTCCGTTGATCTTGGCGTTGAGACGTATGAAATGGCTACCTTCGTCTTAGTGCGATCGGCCAAACGCACACTGATCAAGCCACAGCGGTAGCGTCGTCTGCTAGCACTGGAGCAGCAAGTCAGACGCCCACGCGTTGTTGTTGCTGCTGCTGTTGCCTCCAGGCACGAACACCTGAAGATCTATGGCGTTGATGGCTTGGAGCGTTGGCGGTTGACAGATCGATCGTTTGATGGACCAGTCGACCGAATGCATGTCTGGCAGACAGCCACGAGTGAGTCGCAACAAGCGAGCGGTGCAGTGAGTGTACTTGTGTGCTTGGTCTCACTTCCTCGTCACGTGGTGGCGCTCACTCGTTGAGACCAGTCGCAGCACACAACCACCATCGACTTTGTGTGAGCGCAAACGCAGAGCGCAAGAGTGCGAGTGCGAGCGCGAGTGCAAACGCTGATCGCCCGCGCACAAGTAAGCCAGGTGCGCACAGATGGAGCTCGGGCACGAGCATTCGCGCTCGTGTGTTGTTGGCGTTGCGTTGGTGTGGTCGAAATATTTGGTGTGCTGAACTCACTGCGCGCAAACTGACGACTCGAAGACTCGGAGGCTCGCTTGGAGACTCGCTAGTTGACGCCAGGCGATCGCGCGTGCACACAATCGGACCGACTCGACTCAGCTCTGCGTTCCGACCTTCACTTTGCCACCAATGCACCATCTGTGCGAGAAAATCCACTCACGCTGACACGGACATCCGGCATTGACACTGCGCGCGTCGCTTGTCACAGAGCGCTCGCTGCTCAGCTTGAGCAGCGCAAGTGTTTGGCGATTGGTCCTCGCTCGTTGCTTGCTTGTTGCTTGTTGCGGTCGTGTCGGCGGCGCTGGCTGGCTGGTCAGTCACGGTGTGGCTGTTGTTGTTGTTGCTGTTCGCCGCTGTTGTCGTCGTCAGTGTATCCATCCATGCGTCCATCGATTCGTCGGTCCATTGTCTGTCCGTCTGGTGTGGTTTGAAAAAAAGCGTTCGCGGCGGCGCTCTCTCGGCTTTCGGCTTTCGGCTTTCGGCTTTCGGCTTTCGGCTTTCGGCTTTCGGCTTTCGGCTTTCGGCTTTCGGCTTTCGGCTTTCGGCTTTCGGCTTTCGGCTTTCGGCTTTCGGCTTTGCTTCTGCCTTTGTCGTCGGTATCTCTCTCTCTCTCTTTTGAATGGCTACGCTTTGCGGCTATCAACCGATCAATCACTCGGTCGCGGTCGCGGTGTGTAGTGTGTAGTATGCAGTGTGTATGTAGACGAAGACGATGACGAAGCCGGGAGTGAATACTCTGGAGACGGGACTCGACACGAGCCTCGTGTCTTGGACTCTTGCACGGCCTTGTCGTCGTGGTCTCCGCCAAAGTATATCTGTATGTATGTGGCGTGTACTAGTACTCGTTATCCGATGATTGATTGACTGCTTGACTGTGTGAGCGTGCGTGCATGACCGAGTGTGAGTGAGCGTCTCGACTCGGTAGCTGGCTGGCTGGTTGGCTGCTGGATGTTCTGCATAGCCGACACAGACGCACACACAGCGACGCGGATGGTGTGCGACTCGCAAGACAACAGTGCGATCCACGCAGCGTGTCGGCATGTGCAAGCAAGTGCAAGTGCGCGCGTCGGCTCTCTTGACCGTTCACTGACGGACTGACGGACAGACTGACAGACTGATTGATCGACCGACTTGCTCGCTCACAGTGCGTCTGCAATGGCGCGACGACGAGCATCTAAACAAGCATGTGCGCGTGTCGGATTGATGTGCCACGAACCTGCTAACTCACGACGAGTGCGGCGGTTGTGATGATGGAAGGTGCACGCGTGTGTGCGTGTGCGCGCCGAAGTGATGCGAGTGAGGTCAGCAGGTCAGCGTCGGCGCTGCTCGGGCGCTCCGAGCCACAGATCTCGGTCGCGTGCTCCGACGTCTGGGGACGCTGGAAAATTCGACTCTCTGAATTGATACACTAAAAATGACGAATGGAGCCATCTGGTATTTGCTTTTTCACTTTGCGCCTGGCTGCCCACAAATGATGCGCTCGTCTGCGAGCCACAGAACGCGCTGGTGTTCAGACCGACCCGGCGCGTCCCTTCAGGAGCAGCTCCCGTTGCGTTTGTTCGTTTGTTTTTGCGGTTGCACGCACTCACGCACTCGCGTGCGCAGGGACTAAGGCTTGTCATTCGCGAATTGGCGTCCCCAAGTGCAGGTGCATGTGCCTCACTGTGATCCACCCCCAGTACGCGGCGGCGGCGACGACGACCACGACGACGATGTCGATGTCGACGACAGCACGAGACGCGAGCGCGTCGTCTGCCGCCAAGCGACAGCGGGTGACATCGTCGTCGTCGTCGAGCACTATTGCAACTGCGACTGCAGCAACAGCGACTTCGGTGTCAGCGCCTGTTTCAGCGAGAGACGCTGCAAGCGCCGCCAGCGGTGGTAGCGCGCTCGGCAGTCCGCGCTGCTGCTACCGCAGCAAGCAATGCAACAACACACGCGCGCTGAAGCCGAGCGGCGAGTTTCACCAGCTCTGCGAGTACCACCGTCGCCGCGCGAACTTGAACCAGCAGCGCGTCCACCAGCGGCGCAAGTTCCGACTGAAGCAGTCCAAGGCGCTGCTCGCGTCCTCGTCTTCGCTGTCAGCATCGTCGTCGCCATCGCCATCGCCGTCGTCGTCATTACTCTCACTGTCGTTGTCAGCATCGACACCGAGCTCGCCATCGCCACGGTCGTCGGAAGCGACTGACGGCCTCTACTCCGGAGCAACCGTCTCCTTCGCTGCAGCAGCTACCTCGTCGCTCGCAGACCGTACGTGGACAGTCTTAGAGCCGTTCACGAGTCCGTGCGGGGACCTCCCAGTCTACGACCTGATCATCTTGGAAGCGCTCCTGTTCAGTCCGTCGTCGTCGCCGTTGTCGTTGTCATCGCCCGCGTCGTCTGTGTCGTCTGCGCATGACGAGGTATTCGCAGAAGCGCAGACACAAGCACGAACACGAGCACAAGCAGAAGCAGAGGAGCTGCTGTGGTCGGGTCGGACCGTGCCGATATATACCAGCGGCATGACGCGAAATCGGCAGCAGAGCGAGCGAGCAAGCGAGTGGCAGCGATAGCCTGGTTTAGCCTAGTCTGCGTGTGTTTATGTCAGTGCACGTATGTTGTTCGCGACGAAGCGTGCGCGTTCTTGGATGGCAGTGGGTCGTGCAAGACGGGTCTAGCTGTGCTGGGAGATGCCATCCCACCGCTCGTTTTCAGTTGGTCGTCGCAGGGTCAACGCCGTCGGCAGCACCTCGTGTCGGCGCAATATGATCTGCGCAAAGCAGACCATGTAGCTGCAGCTGAGATCGCATCGAGCGTGAGTGAGCCCTATTGCGTGTTCGACAACGATCTCAACGTCACGCAAGTGGGTCCGCCACGACTCGACACGTCACACGGCTGCCTCGACACTGCTCGTCTCCACGCCAAAGCTCAAGCCGGAGCTATTTCTCTATCTACAGTACGTTGCTAGTAGTGCCTACTTGCGCATTGTGCACTGTGCTCGCGACGCGTTCTTGCCGTCCAGCCCCGGTCAAGCATCAAGGTCACACTTGCGCAAGCCGAGCATGCCGCTGCGATGCGAGTATTGCTGCATCGCTGCTCCTGTCTCCGTGACGCAGAGTGCGGAGACCAAACCAACAAACCGGTCGAGCAGCTAATCAGCCAGTCGGTCGATCAGTCAAGGTCTCAAGGTCGTCGTGTCCGCTTTGGCCTTTGCCTCGACTTTGATGTGCATGTCTGTCGCATTGATTGTGTGTATATCTTTGCCTGTGTCTGTGTCTGTGTCTGTGTCGTGACTACTACGGGCGAGCTCGTCAAGTGGCTTCAGATCTGGCTCGTGCAGCGTGCAATGTGTGGTCGTGTGCGAAAACGACAAGCAAGCGAGCGAGCGAGCAAGCGAGTTGCAAGAGAGCGCTGAGCGAGCTGCGGGTGAATAAGTGAGTGAGCAAAGTGCAATCGGAGTCTGAACGCACGTCACATTTTTTACTTGCTTGTCATTCTGAAAATGCTCATAAAAATAGAGAACAAGGAGGATGGGCAAAAGATCCACTTAACTTTTTCACCAGACGAGCAAGCAAACAACCAAGCGATTCAGAGCGAATATCCACGCAACTCCCTATTTTGATGCGCCATCCTTGTCCCGATCATGCATTGTCTTCCGTGACGGACTGACAGCCCAAAAAATGGGAGCCATGTTGCTGATCGAGGTCAGCGCGCGACGGATGGACGCAAGCGCGCACAATGGCTATGTCACATGTGCGCAGGTCCCAGAACTTCGATAGCGTCAGCACCAACAGCGGTCGCAGTCACTGAGTCAACCAGCCATTCAGCTCCGTATCCGCGAGCCGCGAGCCCAGCAGGCAGTCACTCTTCAACTTGCCCCTTACCCACGAGCACTCCACACAAGCTCCGCCACGGCACGAACAGAAACACAATGACTTCACTGACTCCGTCTGCGGCGACGCTCCAGGCCATCTACACGCTCCCAGACGAAGTGCGCTGCATGTACTCGAGCAAGAACTGCCCGCACCACCGCGCTGTGAAAGACAACGGCGACTTGCACAAGCTCTGCGACCTGCACCGCAAGAAAGCCAACATCAACCAGCAGCGCATGCAAGAGCGCCGCAAACTCATGCGCCAGAAGATGCTCGAAGCGAAGCAGCAGTACCTCGACTCGACCTCCTCCTCCCCATCGTCGTCATTGCGAAGGAAGAGCGCTGCAGCACCAGCTGCAGCGTCCCCAACAGTCAAGATTGAGGGACTCGTTGAGCCGTGCCCGAGTCCATGCGGCAGCGAGTTCTCAGAAGAAGACCTGCGGCTACTCGAGCTCGTGCTCTTCGATGCAGACGAAATGGACAGCGACAGCAGCGACGTGCTCATGCAGTCCATCGACGTTGGCATGTGAATCGCGCCACACCACGGTGGCCGAGCAGTCGATGCAGACTACACTATCTACGCTCGAGTGCGCTGTCGCCGCCATCGTGGACACAAGCACCACGCACCACACATCACCCACGCAATAGCACGAGACGGAGAGCATAGGAACGAGCGAGAGAGAGAGAGAGAGTAAGAGTGAAATTTTGAAGAAGTACAAGTAATATGTCAACACGAAAGCAATAAGTACGAGCTCCAAGCACAACGGTGCTAAAGGTTGTCATGGCGGCAAATAGCCTCCGTTTGAGTTTGGCTTGCGCGAGTGACTCCGATCTCGGCGTTGAGACGTATGAAATGGCTACCTTCGTCTTAGTGCGATCGGCCAAACGCACACTGATCAAGCCACAGCGGTAGCGTCGTCTGCTAGCACTGGAGCAGCAAGTCAGACGCCCACGCGTTGTTGTTGCTGCTGCTGTTGCCTCCAGGCACGAACACCTGAAGATCTATGGCGTTGATGGCTTGGAGCGTTGGCGGTTGACAGATCGATCGTTTGATGGACCAGTCGACCGAATGCATGTCTGGCAGACAGCCACGAGTGAGTCGCAACAAGCGAGCGGTGCAGTGAGTGTACTTGTGTGCTTGGTCTCACTTCCTCGTCACGTGGTGGCGCTCACTCGTTGAGACCAGTCGCAGCACACAACCACCATCGACTTTGTGTGAGCGCAAACGCAGAGCGCAAGAGTGCGAGTGCGAGCGCGAGTGCAAACGCTGATCGCCCGCGCACAAGTAAGCCAGGTGCGCACAGATGGAGCTCGGGCACGAGCATTCGCGCTCGTGTGTTGTTGGCGTTGCGTTGGTGTGGTCGAAATATTTGGTGTGCTGAACTCACTGCGCGCAAACTGACGACTCGAAGACTCGGAGGCTCGCTTGGAGACTCGCTAGTTGACGCCAGGCGATCGCGCGTGCACACAATCGGACCGACTCGACTCAGCTCTGCGTTCCGACCTTCACTTTGCCACCA
Organism: Pythium guiyangense; assembly: GCA_003730235.1. NCBI lineage: Eukaryota > Oomycota > Peronosporomycetes > Pythiales > Pythiaceae > Pythium > Pythium guiyangense. Next base: position 346,804 of record QXDM01000014.1, read on the forward strand.
ATGCACCATCTGTGCGAGAAAATCCACTCACGCTGACACGGACATCCGGCATTGACACTGCGCGCGTCGCTTGTCACAGAGCGCTCGCTGCTCAGCTTGAGCAGCGCAAGTGTTTGGCGATTGGTCCTCGCTCGTTGCTTGCTTGTTGCTTGTTGCGGTCGTGTCGGCGGCGCTGGCTGGCTGGTCAGTCACGGTGTGGCTGTTGTTGTTGTTGCTGTTCGCCGCTGTTGTCGTCGTCAGTGTATCCATCCATGCGTCCATCGATTCGTCGGTCCATTGTCTGTCCGTCTGGTGTGGTTTGAAAAAAAGCGTTCGCGGCGGCGCTCTCTCGGCTTTCGGCTTTCGGCTTTCGGCTTTCGGCTTTCGGCTTTCGGCTTTCGGCTTTCGGCTTTCGGCTTTGCTTCTGCCTTTGTCGTCGGTATCTCTCTCTCTCTCTTTTGAATGGCTACGCTTTGCGGCTATCAACCGATCAATCACTCGGTCGCGGTCGCGGTGTGTAGTGTGTAGTATGCAGTGTGTATGTAGACGAAGACGATGACGAAGCCGGGAGTGAATACTCTGGAGACGGGACTCGACACGAGCCTCGTGTCTTGGACTCTTGCACGGCCTTGTCGTCGTGGTCTCCGCCAAAGTATATCTGTATGTATGTGGCGTGTACTAGTACTCGTTATCCGATGATTGATTGACTGCTTGACTGTGTGAGCGTGCGTGCATGACCGAGTGTGAGTGAGCGTCTCGACTCGGTAGCTGGCTGGCTGGTTGGCTGCTGGATGTTCTGCATAGCCGACACAGACGCACACACAGCGACGCGGATGGTGTGCGACTCGCAAGACAACAGTGCGATCCACGCAGCGTGTCGGCATGTGCAAGCAAGTGCAAGTGCGCGCGTCGGCTCTCTTGACCGTTCACTGACGGACTGACGGACAGACTGACAGACTGATTGATCGACCGACTTGCTCGCTCACAGTGCGTCTGCAATGGCGCGACGACGAGCATCTAAACAAGCATGTGCGCGTGTCGGATTGATGTGCCACGAACCTGCTAACTCACGACGAGTGCGGCGGTTGTGATGATGGAAGGTGCACGCGTGTGTGCGTGTGCGCGCCGAAGTGATGCGAGTGAGGTCAGCAGGTCAGCGTCGGCGCTGCTCGGGCGCTCCGAGCCACAGATCTCGGTCGCGTGCTCCGACGTCTGGGGACGCTGGAAAATTCGACTCTCTGAATTGATACACTAAAAATGACGAATGGAGCCATCTGGTATTTGCTTTTTCACTTTGCGCCTGGCTGCCCACAAATGATGCGCTCGTCTGCGAGCCACAGAACGCGCTGGTGTTCAGACCGACCCGGCGCGTCCCTTCAGGAGCAGCTCCCGTTGCGTTTGTTCGTTTGTTTTTGCGGTTGCACGCACTCACGCACTCGCGTGCGCAGGGACTAAGGCTTGTCATTCGCGAATTGGCGTCCCCAAGTGCAGGTGCATGTGCCTCACTGTGATCCACCCCCAGTACGCGGCGGCGGCGACGACGACCACGACGACGATGTCGATGTCGACGACAGCACGAGACGCGAGCGCGTCGTCTGCCGCCAAGCGACAGCGGGTGACATCGTCGTCGTCGTCGAGCACTATTGCAACTGCGACTGCAGCAACAGCGACTTCGGTGTCAGCGCCTGTTTCAGCGAGAGACGCTGCAAGCGCCGCCAGCGGTGGTAGCGCGCTCGGCAGTCCGCGCTGCTGCTACCGCAGCAAGCAATGCAACAACACACGCGCGCTGAAGCCGAGCGGCGAGTTTCACCAGCTCTGCGAGTACCACCGTCGCCGCGCGAACTTGAACCAGCAGCGCGTCCACCAGCGGCGCAAGTTCCGACTGAAGCAGTCCAAGGCGCTGCTCGCGTCCTCGTCTTCGCTGTCAGCATCGTCGTCGCCATCGCCATCGCCGTCGTCGTCATTACTCTCACTGTCGTTGTCAGCATCGACACCGAGCTCGCCATCGCCACGGTCGTCGGAAGCGACTGACGGCCTCTACTCCGGAGCAACCGTCTCCTTCGCTGCAGCAGCTACCTCGTCGCTCGCAGACCGTACGTGGACAGTCTTAGAGCCGTTCACGAGTCCGTGCGGGGACCTCCCAGTCTACGACCTGATCATCTTGGAAGCGCTCCTGTTCAGTCCGTCGTCGTCGCCGTTGTCGTTGTCATCGCCCGCGTCGTCTGTGTCGTCTGCGCATGACGAGGTATTCGCAGAAGCGCAGACACAAGCACGAACACGAGCACAAGCAGAAGCAGAGGAGCTGCTGTGGTCGGGTCGGACCGTGCCGATATATACCAGCGGCATGACGCGAAATCGGCAGCAGAGCGAGCGAGCAAGCGAGTGGCAGCGATAGCCTGGTTTAGCCTAGTCTGCGTGTGTTTATGTCAGTGCACGTATGTTGTTCGCGACGAAGCGTGCGCGTTCTTGGATGGCAGTGGGTCGTGCAAGACGGGTCTAGCTGTGCTGGGAGATGCCATCCCACCGCTCGTTTTCAGTTGGTCGTCGCAGGGTCAACGCCGTCGGCAGCACCTCGTGTCGGCGCAATATGATCTGCGCAAAGCAGACCATGTAGCTGCAGCTGAGATCGCATCGAGCGTGAGTGAGCCCTATTGCGTGTTCGACAACGATCTCAACGTCACGCAAGTGGGTCCGCCACGACTCGACACGTCACACGGCTGCCTCGACACTGCTCGTCTCCACGCCAAAGCTCAAGCCGGAGCTATTTCTCTATCTACAGTACGTTGCTAGTAGTGCCTACTTGCGCATTGTGCACTGTGCTCGCGACGCGTTCTTGCCGTCCAGCCCCGGTCAAGCATCAAGGTCACACTTGCGCAAGCCGAGCATGCCGCTGCGATGCGAGTATTGCTGCATCGCTGCTCCTGTCTCCGTGACGCAGAGTGCGGAGACCAAACCAACAAACCGGTCGAGCAGCTAATCAGCCAGTCGGTCGATCAGTCAAGGTCTCAAGGTCGTCGTGTCCGCTTTGGCCTTTGCCTCGACTTTGATGTGCATGTCTGTCGCATTGATTGTGTGTATATCTTTGCCTGTGTCTGTGTCTGTGTCTGTGTCGTGACTACTACGGGCGAGCTCGTCAAGTGGCTTCAGATCTGGCTCGTGCAGCGTGCAATGTGTGGTCGTGTGCGAAAACGACAAGCAAGCGAGCGAGCGAGCAAGCGAGTTGCAAGAGAGCGCTGAGCGAGCTGCGGGTGAATAAGTGAGTGAGCAAAGTGCAATCGGAGTCTGAACGCACGTCACATTTTTTACTTGCTTGTCATTCTGAAAATGCTCATAAAAATAGAGAACAAGGAGGATGGGCAAAAGATCCACTTAACTTTTTCACCAGACGAGCAAGCAAACAACCAAGCGATTCAGAGCGAATATCCACGCAACTCCCTATTTTGATGCGCCATCCTTGTCCCGATCATGCATTGTCTTCCGTGACGGACTGACAGCCCAAAAAATGGGAGCCATGTTGCTGATCGAGGTCAGCGCGCGACGGATGGACGCAAGCGCGCACAATGGCTATGTCACATGTGCGCAGGTCCCAGAACTTCGATAGCGTCAGCACCAACAGCGGTCGCAGTCACTGAGTCAACCAGCCATTCAGCTCCGTATCCGCGAGCCGCGAGCCCAGCAGGCAGTCACTCTTCAACTTGCCCCTTACCCACGAGCACTCCACACAAGCTCCGCCACGGCACGAACAGAAACACAATGACTTCACTGACTCCGTCTGCGGCGACGCTCCAGGCCATCTACACGCTCCCAGACGAAGTGCGCTGCATGTACTCGAGCAAGAACTGCCCGCACCACCGCGCTGTGAAAGACAACGGCGACTTGCACAAGCTCTGCGACCTGCACCGCAAGAAAGCCAACATCAACCAGCAGCGCATGCAAGAGCGCCGCAAACTCATGCGCCAGAAGATGCTCGAAGCGAAGCAGCAGTACCTCGACTCGACCTCCTCCTCCCCATCGTCGTCATTGCGAAGGAAGAGCGCTGCAGCACCAGCTGCAGCGTCCCCAACAGTCAAGATTGAGGGACTCGTTGAGCCGTGCCCGAGTCCATGCGGCAGCGAGTTCTCAGAAGAAGACCTGCGGCTACTCGAGCTCGTGCTCTTCGATGCAGACGAAATGGACAGCGACAGCAGCGACGTGCTCATGCAGTCCATCGACGTTGGCATGTGAATCGCGCCACACCACGGTGGCCGAGCAGTCGATGCAGACTACACTATCTACGCTCGAGTGCGCTGTCGCCGCCATCGTGGACACAAGCACCACGCACCACACATCACCCACGCAATAGCACGAGACGGAGAGCATAGGAACGAGCGAGAGAGAGAGAGAGTAAGAGTGAAATTTTGAAGAAGTACAAGTAATATGTCAACACGAAAGCAATAAGTACGAGCTCCAAGCACAACGGTGCTAAAGGTTGTCATGGCGGCAAATAGCCTCCGTTTGAGTTTGGCTTGCGCGAGTGACTCCGATCTCGGCGTTGAGACGTATGAAATGGCTACCTTCGTCTTAGTGCGATCGGCCAAACGCACACTGATCAAGCCACAGCGGTAGCGTCGTCTGCTAGCACTGGAGCAGCAAGTCAGACGCCCACGCGTTGTTGTTGCTGCTGCTGTTGCCTCCAGGCACGAACACCTGAAGATCTATGGCGTTGATGGCTTGGAGCGTTGGCGGTTGACAGATCGATCGTTTGATGGACCAGTCGACCGAATGCATGTCTGGCAGACAGCCACGAGTGAGTCGCAACAAGCGAGCGGTGCAGTGAGTGTACTTGTGTGCTTGGTCTCACTTCCTCGTCACGTGGTGGCGCTCACTCGTTGAGACCAGTCGCAGCACACAACCACCATCGACTTTGTGTGAGCGCAAACGCAGAGCGCAAGAGTGCGAGTGCGAGCGCGAGTGCAAACGCTGATCGCCCGCGCACAAGTAAGCCAGGTGCGCACAGATGGAGCTCGGGCACGAGCATTCGCGCTCGTGTGTTGTTGGCGTTGCGTTGGTGTGGTCGAAATATTTGGTGTGCTGAACTCACTGCGCGCAAACTGACGACTCGAAGACTCGGAGGCTCGCTTGGAGACTCGCTAGTTGACGCCAGGCGATCGCGCGTGCACACAATCGGACCGACTCGACTCAGCTCTGCGTTCCGACCTTCACTTTGCCACCAATGCACCATCTGTGCGAGAAAATCCACTCACGCTGACACGGACATCCGGCATTGACACTGCGCGCGTCGCTTGTCACAGAGCGCTCGCTGCTCAGCTTGAGCAGCGCAAGTGTTTGGCGATTGGTCCTCGCTCGTTGCTTGCTTGTTGCTTGTTGCGGTCGTGTCGGCGGCGCTGGCTGGCTGGTCAGTCACGGTGTGGCTGTTGTTGTTGTTGCTGTTCGCCGCTGTTGTCGTCGTCAGTGTATCCATCCATGCGTCCATCGATTCGTCGGTCCATTGTCTGTCCGTCTGGTGTGGTTTGAAAAAAAGCGTTCGCGGCGGCGCTCTCTCGGCTTTCGGCTTTCGGCTTTCGGCTTTCGGCTTTCGGCTTTCGGCTTTCGGCTTTCGGCTTTCGGCTTTCGGCTTTCGGCTTTCGGCTTTCGGCTTTCGGCTTTCGGCTTTGCTTCTGCCTTTGTCGTCGGTATCTCTCTCTCTCTCTTTTGAATGGCTACGCTTTGCGGCTATCAACCGATCAATCACTCGGTCGCGGTCGCGGTGTGTAGTGTGTAGTATGCAGTGTGTATGTAGACGAAGACGATGACGAAGCCGGGAGTGAATACTCTGGAGACGGGACTCGACACGAGCCTCGTGTCTTGGACTCTTGCACGGCCTTGTCGTCGTGGTCTCCGCCAAAGTATATCTGTATGTATGTGGCGTGTACTAGTACTCGTTATCCGATGATTGATTGACTGCTTGACTGTGTGAGCGTGCGTGCATGACCGAGTGTGAGTGAGCGTCTCGACTCGGTAGCTGGCTGGCTGGTTGGCTGCTGGATGTTCTGCATAGCCGACACAGACGCACACACAGCGACGCGGATGGTGTGCGACTCGCAAGACAACAGTGCGATCCACGCAGCGTGTCGGCATGTGCAAGCAAGTGCAAGTGCGCGCGTCGGCTCTCTTGACCGTTCACTGACGGACTGACGGACAGACTGACAGACTGATTGATCGACCGACTTGCTCGCTCACAGTGCGTCTGCAATGGCGCGACGACGAGCATCTAAACAAGCATGTGCGCGTGTCGGATTGATGTGCCACGAACCTGCTAACTCACGACGAGTGCGGCGGTTGTGATGATGGAAGGTGCACGCGTGTGTGCGTGTGCGCGCCGAAGTGATGCGAGTGAGGTCAGCAGGTCAGCGTCGGCGCTGCTCGGGCGCTCCGAGCCACAGATCTCGGTCGCGTGCTCCGACGTCTGGGGACGCTGGAAAATTCGACTCTCTGAATTGATACACTAAAAATGACGAATGGAGCCATCTGGTATTTGCTTTTTCACTTTGCGCCTGGCTGCCCACAAATGATGCGCTCGTCTGCGAGCCACAGAACGCGCTGGTGTTCAGACCGACCCGGCGCGTCCCTTCAGGAGCAGCTCCCGTTGCGTTTGTTCGTTTGTTTTTGCGGTTGCACGCACTCACGCACTCGCGTGCGCAGGGACTAAGGCTTGTCATTCGCGAATTGGCGTCCCCAAGTGCAGGTGCATGTGCCTCACTGTGATCCACCCCCAGTACGCGGCGGCGGCGACGACGACCACGACGACGATGTCGATGTCGACGACAGCACGAGACGCGAGCGCGTCGTCTGCCGCCAAGCGACAGCGGGTGACATCGTCGTCGTCGTCGAGCACTATTGCAACTGCGACTGCAGCAACAGCGACTTCGGTGTCAGCGCCTGTTTCAGCGAGAGACGCTGCAAGCGCCGCCAGCGGTGGTAGCGCGCTCGGCAGTCCGCGCTGCTGCTACCGCAGCAAGCAATGCAACAACACACGCGCGCTGAAGCCGAGCGGCGAGTTTCACCAGCTCTGCGAGTACCACCGTCGCCGCGCGAACTTGAACCAGCAGCGCGTCCACCAGCGGCGCAAGTTCCGACTGAAGCAGTCCAAGGCGCTGCTCGCGTCCTCGTCTTCGCTGTCAGCATCGTCGTCGCCATCGCCATCGCCGTCGTCGTCATTACTCTCACTGTCGTTGTCAGCATCGACACCGAGCTCGCCATCGCCACGGTCGTCGGAAGCGACTGACGGCCTCTACTCCGGAGCAACCGTCTCCTTCGCTGCAGCAGCTACCTCGTCGCTCGCAGACCGTACGTGGACAGTCTTAGAGCCGTTCACGAGTCCGTGCGGGGACCTCCCAGTCTACGACCTGATCATCTTGGAAGCGCTCCTGTTCAGTCCGTCGTCGTCGCCGTTGTCGTTGTCATCGCCCGCGTCGTCTGTGTCGTCTGCGCATGACGAGGTATTCGCAGAAGCGCAGACACAAGCACGAACACGAGCACAAGCAGAAGCAGAGGAGCTGCTGTGGTCGGGTCGGACCGTGCCGATATATACCAGCGGCATGACGCGAAATCGGCAGCAGAGCGAGCGAGCAAGCGAGTGGCAGCGATAGCCTGGTTTAGCCTAGTCTGCGTGTGTTTATGTCAGTGCACGTATGTTGTTCGCGACGAAGCGTGCGCGTTCTTGGATGGCAGTGGGTCGTGCAAGACGGGTCTAGCTGTGCTGGGAGATGCCATCCCACCGCTCGTTTTCAGTTGGTCGTCGCAGGGTCAACGCCGTCGGCAGCACCTCGTGTCGGCGCAATATGATCTGCGCAAAGCAGACCATGTAGCTGCAGCTGAGATCGCATCGAGCGTGAGTGAGCCCTATTGCGTGTTCGACAACGATCTCAACGTCACGCAAGTGGGTCCGCCACGACTCGACACGTCACACGGCTGCCTCGACACTGCTCGTCTCCACGCCAAAGCTCAAGCCGGAGCTATTTCTCTATCTACAGTACGTTGCTAGTAGTGCCTACTTGCGCATTGTGCACTGTGCTCGCGACGCGTTCTTGCCGTCCAGCCCCGGTCAAGCATCAAGGTCACACTTGCGCAAGCCGAGCATGCCGCTGCGATGCGAGTATTGCTGCATCGCTGCTCCTGTCTCCGTGACGCAGAGTGCGGAGACCAAACCAACAAACCGGTCGAGCAGCTAATCAGCCAGTCGGTCGATCAGTCAAGGTCTCAAGGTCGTCGTGTCCGCTTTGGCCTTTGCCTCGACTTTGATGTGCATGTCTGTCGCATTGATTGTGTGTATATCTTTGCCTGTGTCTGTGTCTGTGTCTGTGTCGTGACTACTACGGGCGAGCTCGTCAAGTGGCTTCAGATCTGGCTCGTGCAGCGTGCAATGTGTGGTCGTGTGCGAAAACGACAAGCAAGCGAGCGAGCGAGCAAGCGAGTTGCAAGAGAGCGCTGAGCGAGCTGCGGGTGAATAAGTGAGTGAGCAAAGTGCAATCGGAGTCTGAACGCACGTCACATTTTTTACTTGCTTGTCATTCTGAAAATGCTCATAAAAATAGAGAACAAGGAGGATGGGCAAAAGATCCACTTAACTTTTTCACCAGACGAGCAAGCAAACAACCAAGCGATTCAGAGCGAATATCCACGCAACTCCCTATTTTGATGCGCCATCCTTGTCCCGATCATGCATTGTCTTCCGTGACGGACTGACAGCCCAAAAAATGGGAGCCATGTTGCTGATCGAGGTCAGCGCGCGACGGATGGACGCAAGCGCGCACAATGGCTATGTCACATGTGCGCAGGTCCCAGAACTTCGATAGCGTCAGCACCAACAGCGGTCGCAGTCACTGAGTCAACCAGCCATTCAGCTCCGTATCCGCGAGCCGCGAGCCCAGCAGGCAGTCACTCTTCAACTTGCCCCTTACCCACGAGCACTCCACACAAGCTCCGCCACGGCACGAACAGAAACACAATGACTTCACTGACTCCGTCTGCGGCGACGCTCCAGGCCATCTACACGCTCCCAGACGAAGTGCGCTGCATGTACTCGAGCAAGAACTGCCCGCACCACCGCGCTGTGAAAGACAACGGCGACTTGCACAAGCTCTGCGACCTGCACCGCAAGAAAGCCAACATCAACCAGCAGCGCATGCAAGAGCGCCGCAAACTCATGCGCCAGAAGATGCTCGAAGCGAAGCAGCAGTACCTCGACTCGACCTCCTCCTCCCCATCGTCGTCATTGCGAAGGAAGAGCGCTGCAGCACCAGCTGCAGCGTCCCCAACAGTCAAGATTGAGGGACTCGTTGAGCCGTGCCCGAGTCCATGCGGCAGCGAGTTCTCAGAAGAAGACCTGCGGCTACTCGAGCTCGTGCTCTTCGATGCAGACGAAATGGACAGCGACAGCAGCGACGTGCTCATGCAGTCCATCGACGTTGGCATGTGAATCGCGCCACACCACGGTGGCCGAGCAGTCGATGCAGACTACACTATCTACGCTCGAGTGCGCTGTCGCCGCCATCGTGGACACAAGCACCACGCACCACACATCACCCACGCAATAGCACGAGACGGAGAGCATAGGAACGAGCGAGAGAGAGAGAGAGTAAGAGTGAAATTTTGAAGAAGTACAAGTAATATGTCAACACGAAAGCAATAAGTACGAGCTCCAAGCACAACGGTGCTAAAGGTTGTCATGGCGGCAAATAGCCTCCGTTTGAGTTTGGCTTGCGCGAGTGACTCCGATCTCGGCGTTGAGACGAATGAGATGGCACGACAAACTCGAGCGCAAGTTGTACAATCGTGTTCTAAACGACACACATTTCCTTGATCAGTTCTTGAACTCCGGAGAGCACACGTAGCATATTAATCGTGCTCGCTAACACACGGATGCAGAAGTAGGAGGTTCAACTGAGCAGATATGACTGGAACAACCCCAACGAAGTCACACGCTCTAGAATGGCAGGACAACGAGGCCATTCTCCTAACCTGAAAACAGGCTACACTGACCGCTGTTGGTGCTGACGCTATCGAAGTTCTGGGACCTGCGCACATGTGACATAGCCATTGTGCGCGCTTGCGTCCATCCGTCGCGCGCTGACCTCGATCAGCAACATGGCTCCCATTTTTTGGGCTGTCAGTCCGTCACGGAAGACAATGCATGATCGGGACAAGGATGGCGCATCAAAATAGGGAGTTGCGTGGATATTCGCTCTGAATCGCTTGGTTGTTTGCTTGCTCGTCTGGTGAAAAAGTTAAGTGGATCTTTTGCCCATCCTCCTTGTTCTCTATTTTTATGAGCATTTTCAGAATGACAAGCAAGTAAAAAATGTGACGTGCGTTCAGACTCCGATTGCACTTTGCTCACTCACTTATTCACCCGCAGCTCGCTCAGCGCTCTCTTGCAACTCGCTTGCTCGCTCGCTCGCTTGCTTGTCGTTTTCGCACACGACCACACATTGCACGCTGCACGAGCCAGATCTGAAGCCACTTGACGAGCTCGCCCGTAGTAGTCACGACACAGACACAGACACAGACACAGACACAGGCAAAGATATACACACAATCAATGCGACAGACATGCACATCAAAGTCGAGGCAAAGGCCAAAGCGGACACGACGACCTTGAGACCTTGACTGATCGACCGACTGGCTGATTAGCTGCTCGACCGGTTTGTTGGTTTGGTCTCCGCACTCTGCGTCACGGAGACAGGAGCAGCGATGCAGCAATACTCGCATCGCAGCGGCATGCTCGGCTTGCGCAAGTGTGACCTTGATGCTTGACCGGGGCTGGACGGCAAGAACGCGTCGCGAGCACAGTGCACAATGCGCAAGTAGGCACTACTAGCAACGTACTGTAGATAGAGAAATAGCTCCGGCTTGAGCTTTGGCGTGGAGACGAGCAGTGTCGAGGCAGCCGTGTGACGTGTCGAGTCGTGGCGGACCCACTTGCGTGACGTTGAGATCGTTGTCGAACACGCAATAGGGCTCACTCACGCTCGATGCGATCTCAGCTGCAGCTACATGGTCTGCTTTGCGCAGATCATATTGCGCCGACACGAGGTGCTGCCGACGGCGTTGACCCTGCGACGACCAACTGAAAACGAGCGGTGGGATGGCATCTCCCAGCACAGCTAGACCCGTCTTGCACGACCCACTGCCATCCAAGAACGCGCACGCTTCGTCGCGAACAACATACGTGCACTGACATAAACACACGCAGACTAGGCTAAACCAGGCTATCGCTGCCACTCGCTTGCTCGCTCGCTCTGCTGCCGATTTCGCGTCATGCCGCTGGTATATATCGGCACGGTCCGACCCGACCACAGCAGCTCCTCTGCTTCTGCTTGTGCTCGTGTTCGTGCTTGTGTCTGCGCTTCTGCGAATACCTCGTCATGCGCAGACGACACAGACGACGCGGGCGATGACAACGACAACGGCGACGACGACGGACTGAACAGGAGCGCTTCCAAGATGATCAGGTCGTAGACTGGGAGGTCCCCGCACGGACTCGTGAACGGCTCTAAGACTGTCCACGTACGGTCTGCGAGCGACGAGGTAGCTGCTGCAGCGAAGGAGACGGTTGCTCCGGAGTAGAGGCCGTCAGTCGCTTCCGACGACCGTGGCGATGGCGAGCTCGGTGTCGATGCTGACAACGACAGTGAGAGTAATGACGACGACGGCGATGGCGATGGCGACGACGATGCTGACAGCGAAGACGAGGACGCGAGCAGCGCCTTGGACTGCTTCAGTCGGAACTTGCGCCGCTGGTGGACGCGCTGCTGGTTCAAGTTCGCGCGGCGACGGTGGTACTCGCAGAGCTGGTGAAACTCGCCGCTCGGCTTCAGCGCGCGTGTGTTGTTGCATTGCTTGCTGCGGTAGCAGCAGCGCGGACTGCCGAGCGCGCTACCACCGCTGGCGGCGCTTGCAGCGTCTCTCGCTGAAACAGGCGCTGACACCGAAGTCGCTGTTGCTGCAGTCGCAGTTGCAATAGTGCTCGACGACGACGACGATGTCACCCGCTGTCGCTTGGCGGCAGACGACGCGCTCGCGTCTCGTGCTGTCGTCGACATCGACATCGTCGTCGTGGTCGTCGTCGCCGCCGCCGCGTACTGGGGGTGGATCACAGTGAGGCACATGCACCTGCACTTGGGGACGCCAATTCGCGAATGACAAGCCTTAGTCCCTGCGCACGCGAGTGCGTGAGTGCGTGCAACCGCAAAAACAAACGAACAAACGCAACGGGAGCTGCTCCTGAAGGGACGCGCCGGGTCGGTCTGAACACCAGCGCGTTCTGTGGCTCGCAGACGAGCGCATCATTTGTGGGCAGCCAGGCGCAAAGTGAAAAAGCAAATACCAGATGGCTCCATTCGTCATTTTTAGTGTATCAATTCAGAGAGTCGAATTTTCCAGCGTCCCCAGACGTCGGAGCACGCGACCGAGATCTGTGGCTCGGAGCGCCCGAGCAGCGCCGACGCTGACCTGCTGACCTCACTCGCATCACTTCGGCGCGCACACGCACACACGCGTGCACCTTCCATCATCACAACCGCCGCACTCGTCGTGAGTTAGCAGGTTCGTGGCACATCAATCCGACACGCGCACATGCTTGTTTAGATGCTCGTCGTCGCGCCATTGCAGACGCACTGTGAGCGAGCAAGTCGGTCGATCAATCAGTCTGTCAGTCTGTCCGTCAGTCCGTCAGTGAACGGTCAAGAGAGCCGACGCGCGCACTTGCACTTGCTTGCACATGCCGACACGCTGCGTGGATCGCACTGTTGTCTTGCGAGTCGCACACCATCCGCGTCGCTGTGTGTGCGTCTGTGTCGGCTATGCAGAACATCCAGCAGCCAACCAGCCAGCCAGCTACCGAGTCGAGACGCTCACTCACACTCGGTCATGCACGCACGCTCACACAGTCAAGCAGTCAATCAATCATCGGATAACGAGTACTAGTACACGCCACATACATACAGATATACTTTGGCGGAGACCACGACGACAAGGCCGTGCAAGAGTCCAAGACACGAGGCTCGTGTCGAGTCCCGTCTCCAGAGTATTCACTCCCGGCTTCGTCATCGTCTTCGTCTACATACACACTGCATACTACACACTACACACCGCGACCGCGACCGAGTGATTGATCGGTTGATAGCCGCAAAGCGTAGCCATTCAAAAGAGAGAGAGAGAGATACCGACGACAAAGGCAGAAGCAAAGCCGAAAGCCGAAAGCCGAAAGCCGAAAGCCGAAAGCCGAAAGCCGAAAGCCGAAAGCCGAAAGCCGAAAGCCGAAAGCCGAAAGCCGAAAGCCGAAAGCCGAAAGCCGAAAGCCGAAAGCCGAAAGCCGAAAGCCGAAAGCCGAAAGCCGAAAGCCGAGAGAGCGCCGCCGCGAACGCTTTTTTTCAAACCACACCAGACGGACAGACAATGGACCGACGAATCGATGGACGCATGGATGGATACACTGACGACGACAACAGCGGCGAACAGCAACAACAACAACAGCCACACCGTGACTGACCAGCCAGCCAGCGCCGCCGACACGACCGCAACAAGCAACAAGCAAGCAACGAGCGAGGACCAATCGCCAAACACTTGCGCTGCTCAAGCTGAGCAGCGAGCGCTCTGTGACAAGCGACGCGCGCAGTGTCAATGCCGGATGTCCGTGTCAGCGTGAGTGGATTTTCTCGCACAGATGGTGCATTGGTGGCAAAGTGAAGGTCGGAACGCAGAGCTGAGTCGAGTCGGTCCGATTGTGTGCACGCGCGATCGCCTGGCGTCAACTAGCGAGTCTCCAAGCGAGCCTCCGAGTCTTCGAGTCGTCAGTTTGCGCGCAGTGAGTTCAGCACACCAAATATTTCGACCACACCAACGCAACGCCAACAACACACGAGCGCGAATGCTCGTGCCCGAGCTCCATCTGTGCGCACCTGGCTTACTTGTGCGCGGGCGATCAGCGTTTGCACTCGCGCTCGCACTCGCACTCTTGCGCTCTGCGTTTGCGCTCACACAAAGTCGATGGTGGTTGTGTGCTGCGACTGGTCTCAACGAGTGAGCGCCACCACGTGACGAGGAAGTGAGACCAAGCACACAAGTACACTCACTGCACCGCTCGCTTGTTGCGACTCACTCGTGGCTGTCTGCCAGACATGCATTCGGTCGACTGGTCCATCAAACGATCGATCTGTCAACCGCCAACACTCCAAGCCATCAACGCCATAGATCTTCAGGTGTTCGTGCCTGGAGGCAACAGCAGCAGCAACAACAACGCGTGGGCGTCTGACTTGCTGCTCCAGTGCTAGCAGACGACGCTACCGCTGTGGCTTGACCAAGGTACGATGATCGGACACACGAGATGGTAACATACACCCTTGTTCCTTTGGCTCTCATCCCATGCAGCGATCACTGAGCTTGATCGATGCAGTGCCTGTTAGTGTCGGCAAACGAGCAAGCGAGAGCTGGTACGCCTCGGGTGTACGGCTTTGGAGCCGTCGACTCGCTTCGATCAGACTCTCGAGGTCATGTTATCAGCCTTGAGGTCCGTGCTGCGCTGCTGCTCCTCGCTGTCGTGGTCGATGCCGCGCGCTGTCACAAAGCGCTGTACCATGGCGCCAGCGGCAAAGAGCGCGAGCGAGATCGCGCACGTGGTCCACCACGCCGCCTCGATCTTGTCGCTGAGCTGAGCACGCGCCTCGATGCGCGTCGAGTAGACCGTCGGATCAAAGTTGCGCACGATCGCCTTGTAGACAAAGTAGCGAACGCCGTTGACGCAGATGTCGGCGCCGACAAAGCTCGTCGCCGCCACGAGTCCTGGCTTCTTGAGCGCGAGCGTGAGCGCTGCGCAGATCACACCGCCGAGCGTCAAGCACAAGCCGTTCACGCCAATCGCGCCGCGAAAGTCCGCCATGTACAGCACCATCGACGCAAGCTCGACGCCGGCGCAGAAGCCCGCGATGCCGACGCCCGCTTTGGTGTGGAAGAGCGCGAGTGCGCCAAAGACAGCGCCGGCGATGAAGAACGTGAGGTGGTACCACGTCTCGTCAGCCATGAACTTGGCGTCGGCGATCGCAAGGAGCTCCGTGATGTAGTCGCCAGCGGCAACGAGCGCAGTCGCTGCGACGCTCATGCGGCGAAAGCGGTAGCCGGCAGCAGCGATCGCGAGTCCAACGGCGATCCACAAGAGCGCGAGGATCGTCGCGTACGTCGGCGATGTGCTGTAGTCAAAGTTCATGGTGAGTGTGGTGGTTGTTCAAGAGTGAGAGAGCTTGTGTGGCGTCGATCTGGTCGTGGCGCCGCTCGCAATCGACGTGAGCAGATCAGAGCGAGTCGCAGAGTGAGCGAGTGAGCAAGAGAGTGAGCGAATGGCGAACAAGCGCCTCGTCGACCGACTAACACGGCGGGAGGTCCAAGAGCAACACACAAGACACTGATTTGCGTCGGTGCTGCTGATCTGGAGGATGAGTGGGCACAAGGTGCAGCAGCAGCAACGCGACGACAGCGCCACGACCTGTTGGACACACTGTTGCTCGAAACAAGCTGTCAGTGCGACTGGCTCGCTCCATCGCAGATGCTGTCGACATCGGCATCAAGTAGTAGCAAGAGGACCAGGAGACACACGAGACGCACGCATTGAGCCACTCGAGCGAACTGGACCAAGTGCGATCGACTCGAAGCAGCACGCCTAACACTCTGGTCCATATCTCACTCTTCTCCTCCTACAGACTCGACGGACGCCGATGCGAGCGTGAGCAAGTGGAGCTCGAGCGCAAACGGCCGGTCGAGAGCAAAGTCCTCGGTCGAGACGTGCGGCGCGCAGTGCCCCACGCGCTTTGTTGTACTCACGCGCGCGCTCGTGGCAATCGCGTCGATCGAGACGCTCGCTGGCGCTACGAGGAGCGCGTGTCTGAAGCGCTCGGGCCGCGAGACGCTCACTGCGTCGTCATGTGCTGTCTGCTGGTCGAGCGCTTGGGCGAACGCAAGCGCCGCGCTGCCGTCACCGCCACCTGCGAGGTCGATCACGCGGAAGCCGTGGCGCGCTTGGACGCCTGCGAGGAGGAACCGCGGCGGCATGTACGTCCTGTAGAACACGATCGGGACGGCGCCAATGAGCGGCGCGACCGTCGCCTTGTCGAACGCACACGACGACGCGAGCTGGAGCGGCAAAGGCAGCGCTGTGTCGCTCGCGTGGCGCGACAGCGTCAAGAGCATCGGCACGACGCCGCCCTGGTGCAGCACGCCAAAGAACAGCGCCACGAGCGCGTTGAACGCGAGCCAGAGGCACCAGCGCGCGCGGTGCGTGAGCAGCTGCGCCGGCGCGGCCGAGAGCAGGAGCGGCACGATGAGCGGCAAGAGGAACCGCGGCTCTTGGTGCGGCGCGAGCGAGAGCCCTGCGAGCGGCACGAGCACGCAGAGCGCGCTGAACAAGGCGCTCGGCGCCGCTTGGACAGAAGTCGCCGGCGATGCAAACGCCGCTTGCACCGGCGCCACGACGCACGAGAGCACGAACTGGAGCGCCAGTGGCCCAAAGAGCAGCGGCATGTTGACGAACGCGTGCGTCGTGCGCGCGTGGACGCCGTGGAGCGCGAGGTTGTCGTACTGGAGGTTGTACTGGAGGTTGTGCCATGGCGCGACGACGAGCGCCGGGAGGTGGCGCCAGTGCGCGAGTGCGCGCGTCTCGGGCCGAAAGTAGAGCGTGTCGAGGACCACGACAGCGCCAGAGCAGACTGCGAACGTCGCGAAGCCTTGGAGCGCGAGCCAGAGCGTCGCAGCGACGCGCGTGACGCCAGAGACGCCAGTCGGATGCCGATCGCCACTCGCCGCATCGTCGCTGTCGGCCTTCTTGCGGTGGCGCTGACAGAGCAGCGCGTCCTGCTGCCGCGCGAGCTCAAGGCCGATGGGGACGAAGAAGAGCGCGAACGTGAAGCGCGTGAAGACGCCGAGCGCCAGCAGCGCGCCGAGCCGAAGCGTCTGGACGTGCAAGACGCCGCCGATGCGCCGGTGCGGGTCTCCGAGCACGAGCGCCGCGACGCAGAGCGCGAGCACGAGCGTCTCGAGCGTGTTCGAGAACGTGCGCGTGAGGAGCACGAGCGTCGGCCACGCGGTCGCGAAGCAGAGCACGGGCGTCAATGGCGCGGGCCGCCGGAGCTTCTGCGCGACGGCGTACAGGAGCCAGTCTAGCGCACGCAGGCGTCGTCCTGTGAGTGCGAGTGTGTGGCGATGCGAGCGAACGGCGCAGAGAGCGACGTACCGATGAAGAACGACGCGAAGCAGAGCACGAGGCGCGGGACGATGAGCAAGAGGAAGCCCGATGGCGCGACGCCGAGCCAGCGCAGGACGTGGTACGGCAGTCCTGCGACGAGCGCACTGCACGCAGTCGGGCATCAGCAGCAGACGCAGTGCGTGCTGTAGTGCAAAGGCAAGACAAAGAGAGATAGACGTACGGAAAGAGCACGGAGCGATTCGGCGTCGGGAGCTCGTACTCCCACGGCAGCCAGAGCTGCTGCTGCAGCACAGGATCGCTCTCGAGAACGTGTCGCGCCATCACCTCCTGGCTCTGGAAGAACTCGTCCGGGTGCACCATGCCAGGCAGCGCGACGACTGCGAGTACACGCACGAGCGCAAGCAGTGCGAGCAGCGGCGCATGCATCCGTGTACTCGCAGTGACAGACGGCGGTGTCGTGACGTCCTCATCCGCTCGCTTCATGGTGGTCATCGCCATCGTCGCTCACAAGTGTAGCGTTGTCAGTTGGAACAATAGCAAGAGCGGATAGTGAAATAATCGAGATCGTGATCCAAGCCAACACACAGCAAGTCAGCCATGGCACCCTCCTCGCCCTCGTGTCTGTCTCCCGCTCGCTTTCAACTGCTTCGTCCTGCTTCGACAGTCGTCGTCATCGTTGTTTTGGACTGAGCGCCTGCCTTCAGCCAGAGCTCGAGCATCTGGTGGCTGTCGGGGTACGCGTCGTGGGTCCCGGCGTACGGCACGGACTCGAGTCCGATCTTGGTGTAGAACGCGTCGACGAGCCAGCCTTTCGCACACTCGGCGCGCACGACGTCGACCTGGAGCGCCGAGGCCGGGGTGGTGGCGCTGGAACGCACGCCGGCAGGGACACGGAGGGTGTGCGAGAGAAAGAGCTTTAGTCGTTGAGCTTGGGAGTAGCTCCAGTACCTCCATGTGCTTGATCCTGCCTCTGTCTGCGAGCTTGTGCCTGCCTCTGTCTGCTAGCTTGTCGTGTATGTCGTGCTTGAGCTTGTTGTGATGCACTGGGCCTTGTCGCGTGCTGCACGACGCGCGTTGCCTCGGTCGACAGTGTTGGGAATAACTTAGTACATTCTGCGATAGACTATTACACTACACTCAGCAATCGCTCACTCAAACACTGGAGGTGCATGCTCGTCTCGAATGAACGTACATGTTGTGCGCGAGCAGCACGCTAACGGGACGATCTCGAGTATTCACTACCAACACGACGCGTACCCCGACAGCCACCAGATGCTCGAGCTCTGGCTGAAGGCAGGCGCTCAGTCCAAAACAACGATGACGACGACTGTCGAAGCAGGACGAAGCAGTTGAAAGCGAGCGGGAGACAGACACGATGGCGAGGAGGGTGCCATGGCTGACTTGCTGTATGTTGGCTTGGATCACGATCTCGATTATTTCACTATCAGAAGTAGTTGAAATCAAGCTTTACACCTCATTGAGTGGATTTGTATCCATAAGATAATTGTCAGACTATCTTAACTTTTTTGCGTAATTTGTACGCAAATTAGGATACTTGACGTTTTGTACAAGAAATACAGTACTTTGTCTATTTTCTGCTGATTACACGTTGTCCCTTTTCACTTTACTATTGTCCCTTTTTACTTTACTATTGTCCCTTTTTACTTTACTGTAGTTATATTATTTAATGGGAGATAAAACAAGCGAGATAAAACATGTTGGCTTGGATCACGAACTCGGTTGTTTGATGCGATTGTGAGCGTGCTTTACACGTCATTAGTGCCCAAAAGATAAATGTACGAAACATAGTGACTCTTTGCTTACTGTGTTTTGTACGCATATCAAAATACATGTTGTGCGCGTCTTCGCGGTCAACGAACGTGACCATCTCATGGTTCCACGTGAGACCGGCCACCGTCCAGTTCAAGGACCCCTGGAGGCCGATCACCTTGTCAATGACGAGGGACTTCGCGTGTGCACAGCGCGCTGGTCGCCTTCACCGTGACGTTCCCGCGCCGGAGCGCGAAGATCGTGTTGGCGGGCGTCTGCTGCCCGTCGACGACCACGTAGACGACCGACTGGTTGCTTACTCTTGGCACGCGGGATGGCTTGGCTGGGTGTAGTGAAATCGAGAAGTGAGCGAGAGTGAGTGAGCGCGAGTCGCAGGCATTGAATGGCTGGCGAGCGTGAGAGCGTGAGACGGACTGGCGAGCTGCGAACGAATGCGTTCGGTTCACTTGAACCTGAAACGCCAGTGCATCTTCAACATGCCCTCTCTTTCGTCACTATCGATGCACCTCACTGACTACTGCGACTACTGCAACTTTACTCACTTCTACACATCGCCGACGAAGTGCTGCACAAGCGTCTTGGTCTTCTTCGCGCCGACGAACGTGCACACCTCGTTGTTTCGAGACATGGCTTTCTGGGTCCAGTTCGCCGACCCGACAAGCGACTGGGCCTTGTCCACGATAACAAGCTTGGAGTGCATGCTGTCATTGCCGTCCGAGACCTTCACCTCGATGCCGGCTCGGCGCAGTGTGTCGATGACCTTGAACGGGGTCACGTGACCATGGACAACGACAAGCACGCGCACGTGACGCTTCGTCTTCACTTCAACGAGAGCCTGTATGAACAGGTCGTGGCGAAACGCATACATGCAGATATAGAGAATGAAACGAGCAGAATGTATAAATCCAAGCACTTTCTTCATGCTCCTTCCCTTGTCTTTGAAAGTGATCACACCGGTGAACTTCGGCCGCGAGGCGGCCCACCGATCCTTCACCGCGGCGCGGATCGTCGACTCGCTGACTGCAAACTCGACCCTCACTCGAGCGACAATTCGCGCGACAGGCTTGCGGTCACGGCCGCCGTGGTTCGCGTCATCCCACGCGTGCACCATGCGTCGCGCATCCGGCGACAACGCGGACGGACGCCCACGCCCTCTCGAGGATGCTGGTGGAGCGCGAGGCGCAGACGAAGGCACCGCTGGCGCAGATGTCGCCGGCACAGGCAGTGTCGCGGAAACGGGTACTGGAGCGCGCACTGGTGCTGGAACGCAAAGCACCGCCGGCACTGATGCTGGCGATGCGATCGGCGCGGGTCTTGGGGCCAACGGACGGCGCTGCGGTTGAAGGTGTTGCTGCAGTTGAAGGTGTTGCTGCAGTTGAAGTCGTAGCTGTTGCTGGAGCTGTTGCTGGACCTGCTGCAGCAGTTGGACCTACTGCAGCTGAAGTGTGTAGTACATCTGCTGTGACATCGCTTATTGAGGAATGAGAGCTCCAGCACAGTGATGTGCTGGAGTAGCTTGATCTGCCAGTTGGTTTTGTATATCGATTATCGGATAATGGAATGTATATACCATAGTGAACTCGTGTTGTTGTTGCCTGAGCCAAACGCTAATGCAATCAAAATTCTAAATTTAGATCTATTGGTTTCAGATCTCAACGCTATTTCAATAGCGAGCCAAAGGTCCAACAATGCAACTAGTCAAACTTGGAATATACAGTGAGACCTGAATTGTTGAAGAAATATGGGATTCCAGAATCTTCAACAACTCCTTTTCTTTCTATGCTCAATTCAAGTGACTTGACAGGATTTCTCGGACTTTCATGACAGGGCTTGGCTCAGCTCTTCGAATCTTTGAAAAATCGAGCCAATCAGCGAGTTAACCTAAAATAAAGTGGACCACATTTTTTCAGTTCAGCACAATCGATGGCTTGAGTGGACCACAAAAGAGAGTGCACCATAATTAATGATTATTGTACGTAATTACTTCGAATTGTACATTTTTGGATTAATTATTATTAAAATTTAGGTTATAAAAGATACTTTATCTATTTTTTCGAGAATCAGGAATTGATTGTATCAGATAATAGATAGTGTCTGCGAGCCAAACCCCTCATTTTTCCTTCTGTGTTTCCCGAAGAAACCTCTCAACACATTGAACTTGGTTTTCTGGTAGCCTTTGTCGGTCTCAGACACATCACACTCACATTGTAACACACCCAGTATCGACCATCGAGAGGTTCACGAGAAAACAATAGGCGCACGTGACGTGGCGCATGGACCAAGACTAGCTAAACTCTTCAGCAAGAGAGGCAAGGATGAGCGCGAATGGCTTCTACGTGCAGAGCGTATTCCCAATCGTCAACATCATCATCGAATGCACGAACTAAAATCGACCATCATCAAAGATGCGAACAAACTTCTGCCCAGGGCCGCAGTCTCTGCCATAGAGGAAACGACTGGTTGGTATTAGTATGGGTAATGACCACAAGAAGTGAAAAAATTTCCATGCAAAGATATATCGCTTTTAAAGGGGATGGTCACTTAAAAGGAACGGTTCCGCAAAGTTGAACTCGATCGGCATTACATTTTTCTTACAAATACCAAGTCATTTGGCTTTGCAATCTCTCTCAGGCTCAGAAAACTCAAACAGCAAAATGGCTCGGACTGAAAACGGGGCATTTTCACTTTTCGAAACTTGCAAAGAGCTGATCTCACTCATTTTGGAGAAAGACCAACGCACGCCGCACCACATGACGACCTACAAGCGCAGGGCGAACGCACGCAAGGCGCAGGCGCGCCGCCTTTGCCCGCTCCACCACGCTCTCCTCGCCCTTGCTCTTCTCTACCGAGCGCACGCTCTCCTCCACCGAACTTGACAACGCTCGTTGGTCATGTGGACACTTTATTGTGCGACGCCACCGTGTCTAGCTTGTTCGCAAAGGCTTCTGTGGTAACGCAATACATGATCGCTTTGACGCTTGGATTGGCGCCGCCCATCTCGCTGAGCAACCATTCTACGTGATTGTTCTGAAGTTCTTGCATGGGTGTTGACCTGACGGACTGATCTCCCTTCATTGACTTTGTCTGGAGCCGTGCTTCTGGCGCTTCACAGCCTTAGTCTCGTACAGCTGCCACGTTCTTTCAATCGTCAGCTTCTTCATGAACGACTGCACTCGATCTTACTCTTCACTCACCTGATCTTGCTCTTCATGTTTGGTTTATCTCCAGATAAAATATAACTTTAACTATAATAGTGAAAAGGACAATTTCATTAACAGCATAAAATCGACAAATTTGTTCTATTTTTGTTCAAAACGTCAAGTATTTTGATTTGCGTACAAAACACAGTAAGCAAAGAGTCACTATGTTTCGTACATTTATCTTTTGGGCACTAATGACGTGTAAAGCACGCTCACAATCGCATCAAACAACCGAGTTCGTGATCCAAGCCAACATGTTTTATCTCGCTTGTTTTATCTCCCATTAAATAATATAACTACAGTAAAGTAAAAAGGGACAATAGTAAAGTAAAAAGGGACAATAGTAAAGTGAAAAGGGACAACGTGTAATCAGCAGAAAATAGACAAAGTACTGTATTTCTTGTACAAAACGTCAAGTATCCTAATTTGCGTACAAATTACGCAAAAAAGTTAAGATAGTCTGACAATTATCTTATGGATACAAATCCACTCAATGAGGTGTAAAGCTTGATTTCAACTACTTCTGATAGTGAAATAATCGAGATCGTGATCCAAGCCAACATACAGCAAGTCAGCCATGGCACCCTCCTCGCCATCGTGTCTGTCTCCCGCTCGCTTTCAACTGCTTCGTCCTGCTTCGACAGTCGTCGTCATCGTTGTTTTGGACTGAGCGCCTGCCTTCAGCCAGAGCTCGAGCATCTGGTGGCTGTCGGGGTACGCGTCGTGGGTCCCGGCGTACGGCACGGACTCGAGTCCGATCTTGGTGTAGAACGCGTCGACGAGCCAGCCTTTCGCACACTCGGCGCGCACGACGTCGACCTGGAGCGCCGCGGCTTCGCGTTGGATGAACTGCAAGAGCTGGAGACCGACGCCCTGGCGCTGGAACGCCGGCAGGACCTTGATCTGCGCGAGGTAGAGCTGCTTCACGCACTCGTCGTCGAGCTTGGGGAAGTAGCTGGGGTACCCGAGACCCAAGAGCATGGACCCTACGACCTCGCCAGTCTCGCACACCTCTGCGACGAACACGCGGAGCTTCCGGTCGCTCCAGTCGACGCGCTGCAGCGCAGCGGCGTAAAAGTCCTGCGAGAGCTGCTCCGAGTGCTGCGCTACCACGGGGATGTCGCGCTCCTGGAGCGCTCGGATCACGACGCGAGTCGTGGCATTCGACTGAGTGGGTCCTGCTGCGTCTGTCATTGTGAACGGACGGGTCGAAGAGGTCGTGGCGATCGATTGAGTGTGTTGGCTTGTATGCTGTAGCTCGCAGTCGTCGAGGATATGCGAGTTAGTGTCCGTGAGCTGGTAGATCCGAGAGTACGCGCGTGCGTTCGAGCACACACAGCCGACGCGCTTGGAGGTGTCCTCGACGAGACAAAGGTCCAAGGGAAGCAGAGGAAGAAGAATGTTGGCGCGACTCGCACTTCCACAAGCATTCCCAGTCCAACGACGGAAGTCCTCGTCTTGGTTGTCGAACAGGACCTCGTGCGCATATGAGTGCTTGAGGCGAGACATCGTCATTGGCGGCCGAGCTAAAGAAGTCAAAGCGACAAGCAGGCGACACATGAGACTGACAGAGTGGTTTGAGACTCGCCTGTTGTCGCTTTGCAAGAGCTTCGTGCTCAGGTGACGAGCGCGCTATTCATCTTGAGCAAGGCGAGACGATGGGAGCGCAGACAATCGTCGTCACTGCGCGCGAGAGTCGATGGAGCGGGACAACGACCCAAGCAGCCACACTCGCACGAGCGTCGACACTGCAGCGGCAGTGTCGACGCGCGCAAGTCGCAGGCATTGAATGGCTGGCGAGCGTGAGAGCGTGAGACGGACTGGCGAGCTGCGAACGAATGCGTTCGGTTCACTTGAACCTGAAACGCCAGTGCATCTTCAACATGCCCTCTCTTTCGTCACTATCGATTTCGTGAAGTTGTGATTCAAGCATAGCGAAAACGAGTATACAGCTTGGTTTTGTCACTATCAAAAATTGACACAGAAGTGTGCACTTGCATACTCGATTCAAGTCTAAGTGTGTGCACTGTCATTTTCGCGCACCGGTGACAGCGGAGACGTATCGACGCTGCTTCGAGGTCATGGTCGTTTTCTGGCCGGCTGTTTGGCCAATCCGCGGCCGCTTCAATCACACACAATTACGAATCTAGTCGCAGCCACGCACACCGCGTCACTCTTGTTTGCTTTATTGCAAATACAGCCATGAAACACTTGATTGTCATTCGCTGAAAAGTGAAACACTTGCTTGTCATTCGCTGAAACGCGTTCAAGTAGGCTAAAAGTGTAATTTAGTGTACCTCGTGACGCTCTGTCGCAGGCGTCCAGTTTTTGGTGGCACACACACACCCCACCCCACAACGCACACTACGCACGACAAGCCAAGCGCTTGGCCAAAAGCTGCGGCTCCAAGCGCTCTCACTCGCGAATCGCCCGCCAAGCCATCGTCCCTGCTGCTGCCGCTGGATGCCTGAGCGCCTCTGAGCCCTTTGTCGTCCACTCCTCCTCCCTCGCTTCTCCTCCTCCGCTCCACACACATCACATCACAATGGCTGCGCGTGGGAACCTCGTGCGCCGCAACTCGCGCGCAACGGTCGACCAGCTCCTGCACGACGCGTTCGACCGCGTGGACGTGAACAAGGACGGCAAAGTCGATGCGCTCGACATCCAGAAAGGACTGCGCGACGCGGGCGTGCGCTTGTCGCCAGACCAAGTCGGGAGTTTGATGAGCAAGCTCGACCCGACAAACCGCGGACAGATCGCGTTCGAGGACTTCCAAGCGATCCACGACGCGTTCATCGTTGAGACGTTCAAGGCGTTTGACAAGGACAACAAGGGGTACCTCGACGACGCGGCGCTCCAGGACGCGATGCAAGCGCTCGGTGTCAAGGTCACGCTCCAGGAAGCGCACACGATGATCCAGGAGCTCAACCCTGCGGACACGCACCGCGTGCACGAGACCGACTTCAAGTACCTGTACCTGTACTTGCGCGCCAAGATGCAGACGTCGACGCTCGAGTACTTCCTCTGGGACCCGGACGTCCGCCAGCTCTCGAAGCACTGGTGGCAGTCGAGCGTCGAGGTCGGCGAAGGCGGTCTCCGCGCGCCGATCCCAGCGCCCGCGCCGGCGCAGGGCGAGACGAAGCGCGTGACGCCGACGCAAAAGTTCCTCGGCGGCGCGCTCTCGGGCGTGATCGAAGCGATCATCCTCACGCCGCTCGACGTCACGAAGACGCGGCTGCAGCTCGACAAGACCGGTCAGTACAAAGGCATGATCGACTGCGGCCAGAAGCTCTTTCGCGCCGAAGGTCCGCGCGGTCTGTTCAAGGGCTTCACGCCCTGGACGATCCACGTCGTGACGAAGAACGGCACGCGGTTCTACTTTAACGCAGTCTACCGCAAGCTCTTGGCCGACAAGAACGGCCAAGTGAGCGGCTCGAAGGAGTTCATCGCCGGTGCGCTCGCTGGTGCGACTGAGGCCGTGCTCATTGTGACGCCGTTCGAAGTGATCAAGACGCGCATGCAGGGGCAGAACATCGTCAAGGGCGAAGTCGCCAAGTACGGCGGTCCGGTCCAGACGACGCTCACGATCATCAAGAACGAAGGTCCGTTCGCGCTCTGGAAGGGCGTGGCGCCGACGATCGGTCGCCAGGGCCTCAACCAAGCGTGCAGCTTCTGGTCGAACAACGCGATCAAGAAGCACGTCTGGAAGCTCCAGGACGGCGAGACGCTCCCGGCGTGGAAGAGCGGCTTGACTGGTATGCTCGGTGCGATCCCAGGCCCGTGCATCAACTGCCCGATGGACGTCGTGAAGACGCGCTTGATGGCGCAAGAGACCGTCGCAGGCGTCGCGCCAAAGTACACGGGCATGGTCCAAGCCATGCGCGTGATTGCGAAAGAGGAGGGCTTCCCAGCGCTCTACAAGGGCCTCGTACCGCGCCTCACGCGTCTCTGTCCGTCGTACGGCATCCAGTGGCTCGTGATGGACCAAGTCTCGGCGTACTTCTCCAAGAACTAGTTCGCCATACGCCCTGCGTTGTGCGCTCGCATCGCGAACGAGCGCTCGCGCACAATAGAACACGCTCGTGCATCCAGATGCGCGCCAACGAATACACTGCATTGTCCATTGCGCTACTCTCGTTTGTCTCTAGGTCCTAGTCGAGTCCTAGTCGGCAAGGTACCCAAGCGTCCTAGAACGATCTTAGAGTCCTTGGCGCCGATAGACGTGTCTTTGGGCATCGTTGTGACGTACTGGACGAGACAAACAGCGCAAGTGGCTGCGTACGTCACTCGAGACGACGCACTCATGCACCAACGCCTCTCATCAGCAGAGCAGACCCCACTGAGCAAAGACGCAGAGTCCAAGTACTTGGCTCCAGTTGTATTGATTGACTCTCGCTCCAGTATCGCAATGGAACAACTCGCAGGCTCAAGAGGCAGATGAACGAGAGTGAAAAAGATCGCGCGTGTTCGGTCTCGCTCCATTTCCAGCGTACGCGCTCCTACTGCAGTCCTTGCTGTCGCGTCGCTCTGAGCGCAACGCGATGACTGGCACTGCACGTCGAACGCACGCATAGCGCACTGATGTTGGTACTGTTTTCGACAGTGTCGAAGATGTCACCAACTGCGCACATTCTCGACTGCTGCGCACTTAGCCGTCGAGCGACGCAGCGCCGGAAATAATCTCAATCAGCTCCGTCGTAATGCGCGACTGGCGCGCCTTGTTGTACACGAGCGTGAGCGACGAGATGAGCTCCTGCGCGTTCGTCGTCGCGTTCTCCATCGCCGACATGCGCGAGCTCTCTTCGCTCGTCGAGTTCTCGATCAGACCCTCGTAGATCGCCGACGCGATCTCAAACTCCTTGAGGTCCGCGAGCACCTCCTCGCGGTTGTCCGGCTCGAGCTCGTAGCCTGCGAGGACGTCCGAGTCGACCGAGACCGCGAGCGACCGGATCGACGGCAAGTACGCAATCGCCGACTGGAACTTGTTGTACACCACGTGCACGTGCTCGTTGTCCGACTTGGCGGTCGCAACAACGCCCTCGGCGATCGCAGACGCGACCGTAAAGTTTGGCGGGTTCGCGAACGTCTCCGTGACGTTGCCGCGGATCTGCGGGCCGTACTCGCGGCGGAGCTGCGCGCGGCCCTTGTCACCAATCACAAAGAGCTCGGCCGTCGCGTTCTCCGTGCCGAGCTGCTTGCGCACGGCCTTGGCAATGCCCGAGTTGATGCCGCCGCAGAGACCACGGTCCGACGACACAACGACGAACGCGTGCTCGCCCGCGAGCTCGTCCGCTGGCACGACACCGTCACGCTCGAGCACGCGGTTCTTGCCGTTGAGGTTGTCGAGCCACGCCTGGTTGGATTGCAATAATTATTGGCATGGGTGAGACTCTGTTATATGGAAAAGAGTATGGGCTTGAGACACACACGAGCGTACCGTGAACGGGCGGCCGGCGTTCATGCGGTTCTCAGCGCCACGCATCTTCGCAGCCGACACCATCTTCATCGACTTGGTGATCTTCGCGATGTTCGACGTCGCACCAATGCGCATGAGAACTAGAGACGATACGCACGCGCACGTGTGAGTCGCTTGCACAACGGGGCGGCAGACAGAGGAGGCGCATGCATAAGAGCGCGAGACGTACTCTGCTTCTCAGTGGCCATGCCACGGACCTGCTGGCCGGCAACCCTGTGAACTCGCACACACACGCACGCACGCAGTGAAGGAAGATAGGAGGCACAAGTGAGTGCGCTGAGTCTGTTGTTGCGTCACGCGTTCGAAGGTCGCTCTGCGCCGCCTCCTCGGTCGCCTTCGTCAGGTGCGCGCCGCGTCATCGAAAGCGCAGAGGAGACGGCGGGAACGGTGCGTGCTGCCACACATGGGGAGTGCCGCGCACGCATCGCAATCGCAGTAGCAGGGGCGAGGACGCACTTCATGGCCGGGAGGGAGTTCTTGACGAGCGCCATCTTGTGTCTGCGGGAGTTGCTTTGTGTGGCGGCGGCGAGCTGGCGAAGGGGGCAAAACTAGCGGCTCAAAGCACGCGCTCGCAGAACTCGGGGATACATACTTAATTGTATATTTTTCATGAGACTGATTATACTTATTTTAAGTATGATTGTCAGAAAAACTGGTGCCGATACTCTATCCATGACACTTTGATGCAACCTCATACACTTGAAATTTGTAATAACTAAGAATTGGATTTTGTCGATTCATTGTCTATCCACGAATCGAGTCGTGGATCCTTGTGCTCGAAACGACGCGAGATGCGTGTCATCATCCTCATGGCGAGCGCGCTGCTGCAGCGAGCGACCGGAGCTCGTTGTACGACGGCGGCACGGCAAACACCGAGTCGCGCCACGCGCCTGCGCGACGAGGCTTTGCTGCACTGCGCTTTGGCGTCTGCGGTCGGTCGACTGCTGCTGCTGTTGCAGTGCGAAAGAGCTTCTCCGCCACAGTCGTAGTCACAGCAGGTGTACTCTGGTTCTTCTCATTACTGGCGTCTGGACTCTCGTCGACGATCAGCGGGTCAGTTTGCTCGCCCAAGAGCGTCTGCACGAGCGATCGCTTGCTGTCGCGCTCGGTCTTGGCCTGTAGCTTCGGTGGACCGATCCAGATCGCTGGACGCCGCAGCTTTGGCGCATCAGCAAGCGACTCGTCATCCGATGACGAGAGCGCGTCCGATGCTGGCGCGACCTGCTGCAGCAGCGACGCCGTGCGCACAAAGCTGCCTCGACGCGGACGAGTCTTTGCTGTTGCGATGCGGATTGCACCGCGTCGCGCAGGTTTCATCGCCGTGTAGAACGCAATCGCTTGCTGCACCGACTGCGCGCGCCACGTGCCGCCTGCATTCGCTGTCTGGTTGCACAGCGTCTGCGCGTGCTTGAAGTGCGTGTGCGCCTGCGGGAGGTTCCCGCGCTGCACGCAACACTCGCCGAGCTCGTACTGCGCCAAGCTCTCGATGCGCGACTCGCCGAGCGCGCGACTGAGGTTGAGAATCTCAGTGAACTCGCTCTGTGCGAGCTCGAGCTCGCCCATGCGCAAGAACGCTTGGCCGACGTGGTGGTGGCACCGCAGCACGTAGCTTCGGTCTTTTGTCGTGAGCGCTGTCTGGAGACTCTCTTGGTGGAGCTGGAGCGCGTCGCTGTGCTCTGGCGTGAGCTCGAGCAGCCCTCGCGCGTAGACGTCGCTGCACATCAGCTCGAAGCGCGACAGCCCCGAGAACGTGCCGTCGCACGCACCGATCTCTTTTGCCAAGTCTGCGCACAGCTCAGCATATAGTAGTGCGTGAGGCATAGTCGTGCAGCGGCGCCAGCTCGCCATTGCTAGCAGCACGCGCGTGAGCACGAGCAGCGCGTCGCGCATGAGCATTGCGAGAACTGCTTCTTGGTGCGACTGCGAGGTGCCAGTGCTGTTTGCCACTGCTGCTTCGAGCGCAGAGAGCGACATGCGTCCAATTTGCGTCGGGAAGCGCCGCACTGCTGGCGCAAGCGTCTGTGCGAGCCACTTGCGCACGGAGCGGTTCTCCACGAGCTGCTGGCGCCGCGCTCCTCCTGTGGCTCGCAATGTTGCTGTGACAGCTGCCAAGAGCTCTTGAACGTTGCTGACGTGGTCCGTCAGCCCCAATGCGACGACTGTGAGGTCGTGCGCAAGTAGCGCACCGAGGAACGCCGCAGTGGTGTCGAACGCCGCCTCGAGCGCGTGGACATCGTCGCGACTCGCGCACTGGTGGTGCACATTCTCGTGCATCATCGTCTCGAGGTTCACGAGCCACGGCGCTACGACAATGGCGTGCAGTGTGCGAACGCCTGTGCAAAGCGTCTCGTAGAAGCGCTCACGCTCGTCGCTGATGTCTCCGCGGTCCTCTGGCTCCTCGCTCTCGTCTTCGCTGTCGTCGCCTTGCTGTTGCTGCTGCTCGTCTTGGTTTGGTGTGTCAAAGACTGCAAGGAGCTCCAGTGTCGTCTTGAGCGGCGGCGCAAGGCTGTCAAGTGGGAGCGTCTGCGCGTCGACTGCGAGCTCGCGTTCGAGCTGGTCGATGCGTGGAGTGACATCAGCGCCAGTTCGTTGGCGCGCTAGCCCAATGAACTCGACTGCGTGTGTCGTGTTGCCCAGTGCACGAGCGCTCTGAGCCGCGAGGATGAGCGCGTCGACACAGTCTGGAGCGAGTGCGATCGCAGTCACAGCGTCGTCGAGTGCTTTCTCAACGCCGCAAAGCGTAGACACTGGTGCACTGTCGCCATCGTGGAAGAGCGCACGGCTGTTGCTGCTATCTCCTTCGTCTTGCTGCTCTGGCTCGTCGCTCTCCGTGTCTTGGACGGACGGTGCGGCACTGAAGAGCGTCGCTGAGAGCTGCGCCGAGGCATCGTAGTCGACGTAGCGCAAGATCGACTCGGCACGCTGGCAATAGAGCGCTGTGAGCTGTTGGTTCTGCTCTGCTGCTTGCTGCTTGGCGGTGTCCGACTTGGTCTCTTTCGTGGTCGACTCTGACGCAGTGGCTGTCGTCTCTGAGCTGAGGCTGCTGTTTGCTCCGAGCTGCAAGCGCTGGATCTGCTGGGTCAGATCGACAAGCGCGTCGGCTTCCGGTTGAAGCGACCGCTGCTCCGGTGTGTTGCTGCAAGTCTCGCTCAGGAGCTTCGCACCGAGCAAGTTGTCAAACTCGCACGAGATCACAGCGAGTTGGTTGACGTCACTGCTCGCAGTGCGTTCGCAGTGCAAGTCGGCCATGCTGAGTCACTGAAGAGGAAGATAGATCGATGTCTGTCACGAAGCGCGCGTGTCCAAGAATGAGCACAGCTTGCATCACAACCGACAGCTCGCAGTAGCAAGAGCGCCAGGCACACACGGAGTTGCTGCTGAAGATAGCAGATCGCGATCGCACGCACGAGCCAGGCAAGCAGGAGAGCTTCCGACCGACAGGAGACCTTGCGATCGCACTCGGAGCTGATCGCACGTGGTGGCGGCTAATTGAGGCTCGGAGCTCGCGAGTTCTGAGGTGCGACATACGAAAGCTATGCGCTTCTTTTGCTTCGCATCGGGACCACTGAACACGGAGCGGACTCGCACTGCACGGTGTTGAACACAAGCGGTCGAGGTCTCTTCAAAGACGCCCTCGTTGGTACCTCGACCAACAAGTCTACGGCGACAACGAGGCATGGATCACTGGCTGTTGATCTCAAGGAGTGTGCGAGTGGCGCTGCCATCTCCAGAGTCTCGGTCCGTGGCATCCTCAGGACTGTCGTCACCATCGTCAGGCGTATCATCGTCTACCCTATATCCCAGATGGATCGGTTTCACAGTGTGCTGGTGTGCTGGTGTGAAGCGAGGTCGAGAAGCTCTCGAGTCAGCGTGCGTTGTGAGTATGGCGAGCAAGAGATCGAGAAGCAGGAGAACGTCTCGAGCCTCTCCGATCGGCACGAGCCGGATGCTCTGATGCAAAGAAGTTCTCCAGCCTGACATCCCAGATACGCGTGACGAGTGCCCAGCAAGCCTAGACGCAAGCAATCGAGCGACTGCGAGGGTTGAGTTCGAGAACAAGAGCGAGAGCTAGCATTCTTCACTCGATCACGTCGCCTCTCCCTTTCAAATTCCCAAGCGACTTGGGCTCGATGCTGCTCACATGCTCGCAAAGTCTCCGAGCCGTGCACTGTCGACTATGAATGGTGCGCTCGCTTCACAGAGAGACACAGAGAGCAGGAACCGAAGCTGAAGCAGACGCATGATGCATGTTGTCGAGTGTCGACAATGGACCTCTTCAACTTGATTATAGGCTGTTTGGCAGTCTAACATATGCTATACAGCAGGATTTCCCAACAGCAACTTTTGTGCGTGCCAGTCAACTCAGTCAGTCGTCTCGACCACGCTCGCCATCGCACCAGCCGCTGTCGCTGTCATCGCCTCTGTCGCCGCAGACGCAGCGAGGACGCGCGGCACTTGCGCTTTCGCCCACTGCAGCTGCCGCATCCGCTGGCGCGTCTGATCCCACACGCGTGTGTGTGCCCCACTCGCTCGCTCATTCCCAGTGCCTCGACCCACGTGAGCAGCAGCATCGGCAGTAGCTCCCTTCCTTCCTCCCTCCCCTCGCGCAAGAGCTCAAGAGCGCTCCATTGCGTCGCACCCACCCACACACTCGTACGTCTAGCAACAGACCCAACGATGGAGAACTTTCAAAAGGTCGAGAAGATCGGCGAAGGCACGTACGGCATTGTGTACAAAGCGCGCGACTTGGCCAACAACCGCGTCGTGGCACTCAAGAAGATCCGACTCGAAGCCGACGACGAAGGCGTGCCGTCGACTGCGATGCGCGAGATCTCGCTCTTGAAAGAGCTGTCGTCGCACCCGAACGTCGTGTACCTCTACGACGTCATCCACCAGCAGAACAAGCTCTACCTCGTGTTTGAGTTCGTGGACCAGGACCTGAAGAAGTGCCTCGAGAAGACGCCGCAGCGCATGGACGTGATGCAGATCAAGAGCTATCTCTACCAGCTCCTCGCTGGCATTGCGTTCTGCCACGCGAACCGCGTGCTCCATCGCGACCTCAAGCCGCAGAACTTGCTCATTGACCAGTACGGGAACCTCAAGCTTGCCGACTTTGGCTTGGCGCGCGCGTTTGGGATTCCGATCCGGAGCTACACGCACGAAGTCGTGACGCTCTGGTACCGCGCGCCCGAGATCCTCTTGGGCGCGAAGCACTACTCCACGCCCGTGGACTCGTGGTCCATCGGCTGCATCTTTGTCGAAATGGTCAACAAGCAGCCGCTCTTCCCCGGCGACTCGGAGATCGACGAGCTCTTTCGGATCTTCCGGTGCGTCTACCGAACTATCGATGCCGCTACTGTTGTCAACGGTGCGTGACTCATCGTGCGGATCTCTGTGTGTGATGCGCAGCGTCTTGGGGACGCCAGATGAAGGGAGCTGGCCAGGCGTCTCGAGCCTTCCGGACTACAAGACGAGCTTCCCCAAGTGGCGCCCGCAGCCGCTGAGTAAGATCGTCCCGCAGCTCGACCACGTCGGACTCGACCTGCTCTCGGTGCGTCTCTTGTCCATTGCGTACGTGGCTCTAGACTGCAGAAGGCGAGTGGCTGACCGAGTCTATCTCTCTGTACGACAGCGCATGCTCGTGTACGAGCCAAGTCGGCGCATCTCAGCGCGCGCTGCGATGTCGCACCCGTGGTTCGACGACCTGCACCAGCAGTACGCGGCGTTCCGCGGCGCGAGCAACCAGCACCACTAGCCGACACGTACGCAGGCGATTGCGACTGCGTGGCGTCCACATCCTAGAACACCATAGCAACTGAGAAACAACTGAGCGACGACCATGCGTCCGAGCGCCTTCCGTCCAGAACCAAGAGAGCGACGCGCGAGCTCCAAGCAATCGCTAACAAACAGCAGCAGCTCCCAGTCCGATGCGCACGAGCTGCTGCGTCCACAACGCGCAAGAGTTGCGGACACGACAGCACACTTAACGACCCAACGATCCGACCAGGACAGCGCCAACGCCCCAGAGCTGGCCTTGACACCAGTAAGAGAGTGAGAGAATAGCGAGTAGGTCAGGAGGTCGACAGACGACTGTCTGGTCCTAACGAGAAGCCCACAAGCAGGTCAGCGCACGCTGCATGACACCGTCCACAGCATTGGCATCTTCGTGGTCGAAGTGTGCCCTGATTCTTCAAATGTGAGGATTTTTTGCTGATAATTGGCAATTAGTTTGTGAAATGTGAGCAAATCGTGACTCGCATGATGACCATGCGCTTGAGCCCGATGTGTACGACACTGCAGCGAGTGTCTATGACAGCGCTCCAGGCGACTGAAGACAGAGCTCAAGCCCCAAGATCAAGCTGTACCGGAGCTCGAGACAAAGGAGACGCCATCGGCTCAACTCGCAAGCAAAGCTAACTATGCTATCGTCGATCTCAATGCATCCGATCTCGACGACGCCCTAGTCCTCAAAGCCACAACCACCGGTGCTGACCACGACAACGCGCACATGGAGATCTGCATTGCACACCACCCGCTTAAGCTTCCACACCGGCAGCTTGTACCACTAGCTTTGCGTGTCAGCCGGACACGAGGGACAGCACGTCACGACGCCAGCTATGGCGGCGATCACAAGCTCCCAGCTTGGCATCGAGCGCTTCGAGTACCAGAGCGTTGGCGCAGACGATAGTGCTGGTTTGAGCGACGACGACGCTTGAGTCAGTCAATCATGTTCTCGGAGCGAGCGCGCTACTCTGTTTCGTCGCGAGTGCCTCGAATGCCGATGCGCTGAGGCTGCTTGACAGTGCGCCGCTCACCAGGTCTGCTCCTCCATGCATACACAGCAGTTCGCTAGTCAGGAACGCAGTGTCCCGAACCACGAGCGCGGCAGAGCGACGGACGCACCGGTCGACGTACTCGATCGCGGCCATCTCGGCGCTATCGCTCTGTCGAAACTCCGCCTTCAGGATGCGCGCCCGGCACTGGTGTGCGCAGGACCAATCAACTTCGCGAGCGTCACGCATGGTACGTCGCACGAAGGAGCTCCTTGGTCATCGAGATCGTCATGCACTTGTCACGAGCTGGTCGGCCCTCGTCCAGCACATGCCCATCAAGAGCGCAAAGGAGGATGTTTTCAGTGCGACTGGAGCAGCGAGACGCTGCGCTGAACGCTCATCGAGATTATTGCGCATGATAGCGAATGCAGAGGCGGTCAATCGAGTGCCACATGCACCAGAGCATCGTGCATCAGTGCTTCGACGTGCGGTTGAACGCCACGCCACGCCGAGTTGAAGCCATTGCGCTTGTTGAAGTGACATTCACTGCAATAGACGACTTGTATTGAGCGAAAGAGATATACACATCTCAAGATATAATTATCATACCATAATGATATAAACGAGGAATGTGCAGCACACGTATTACCTCATTTTTGGTATTGAATGTGCCACCTCGAATTGGTCAAGCCAAAATGTATTGCAACATTTGAATCGAGCGGGCGCGAAACGACGTGGAAACGGACAGCTCAACCTGATCATCGAGTTATGCTTTTGTATATGTTGCGACCGTCTGCGCGCACACTTCCATCAGCAGCACCACCAGCAGCAGCAGGACATCGATCTACTCGCCGGCCCGCACGTTCATCGCCCCCATCCCTTTCTCGCTCGCTTGCTCTACACGTCCAACAACAAACATGGGGAACGTGCAGCAGCACATTGGGAAGCGCACGACGATCGGTCGGTACGAGGTCGAGGTGGTCAAGTACCTCGGCGAAGGCGGCTCGTCGTTCATCTTCCTCGTCAAAGACGTCGTGTCGTCAAGCGCCAAACCCATGGTGCTCAAGCGCTTGCTCGCGGAGAACGAGACGACGCTCGCGTGGATCCACAGCGAGATCCGCATGCACCAGCGCTTTCGCCACCCGCAGATCGTCGAGTTCATTGCGTCGCAGACGAATCGCGTCAAAGGCGCTGAGCGCGAAGTCTTCATTCTCATGGAGTACTGTCCGTCCGGTCACTTGTACGAGAACATGATGAAGATGGGCGAGAAGCGCTTCACGGAGCGCGAGCTCCTACGCGTCTTTCGGCAGCTCTGTGTGTGCGTTGCGTGTCATGCATATGTTGATCTTGTTGTCGCTCGATGCGAGCGAGTCCTCGAGGACCTCAGACTAGCCAGCGGCCTCTGCATCGCGTACTCACACACTATCGGCACTTACTCTTGTGCGTCTGTGACGACCTGTACGTGACAGCCCCGTGAGCTTGCTCCACCAACAGGACCCACCAATCGCGCATCGCGACCTCAAGCTCGAGAACTTCCTCATGGCCGCGAACGGAGTCTACAAGCTCTGTGACTTTGGATCGTGCGTCGACGGTCCGCAGAGTCTCAAGACGAAAGAAGATCGCGCGCGCGAGCTCGAGAACGTCGACAAGCGCACGACTGCGATGTACCGGTCGCCCGAGCTCGCAGACGTCGAAGGCACTGCGATGTTTGGCGCCGGCGAGCTCACGGAGGCAGTCGACGTCTGGGCCATGGGCTGCATCTTGTACACCATGGCGTTCTTCAAGCCGCCGTTCCCGCCAGATGGACTGCGCACGGAGCGGTACACAATCCCAGAGGGCTCCAAGTACTCGGCCGACGTTCACGCGCTCATCAAGCGCATGCTCACCGCTGACGTCGAGCTCCGCGCGACGCTCAACCATGTCATGGAGTGCATTGACGAGATGATGGAAGGGCGCCCGATGCCGCCGCTGCGCAAAGGCGGTGGGAGCAGTGGCGCTGCAAAGCTGGCAGCGACGTCTGGAGCTGCGAAGACGCGCGATAGCGCGAGTGCCGCGCCAGCAGCGACGAAGAAGACGACAGAGGCGCGGAAAGAGACCGTCCCATCGTCTACGTCGACCAAGCCAGCGATGGACCTGCTCGACATGGACTTCCGGCCAGCTACTACCAGTAGCACAGTGTCCAAGACAGACAGTGGCAGCGCTGCGGCATGGAACGTCGCGCCGACCGACACGTTTGCCAACTTTGCGAGCTTCCCGTCGCCAACAGGAGGAGGGAGCAGCAGTGGGGGTGGCTCGAGTCTTGACGGCAAGCGCATGGACGCGTTCGGGTTCCCAGCGAGTCCTGTGAAGGCGCAGCCGTCACCGGCCTTTGGCTTCACGCCAGCAGCAGCAGCGCCGCCGCCAGTCGCAGCGCCACCTGTCGATCCGTTCGCAGAACTTGCAGCGCCAGGAATGGGCGGTCACTTTCGACCTGGCGCGCCAATCATGGGCGGTGCACCAGGCTTCACGCCGGCGTTCCAGCACCACGCTGGAGCTCCGCAGCAGCAGCAGCAGCAGTTCTATGGCCAGCAGCCGCAGGGCTTCTACCCGCCGCCCATGCAGCAGCAGCAGCACGCAGCGCAAGGCTTCTACCAACCGCAGCAGCAGCAGATGTGGGGAGCGCAGCAGCAGCAGCAGCAGCAACAGGCGTTTGGTGGCGCGAACGCATTCAACAACGCGCGGTTCTAGCGGACACGAGAGAGACTGAGAGCGTCCATTTGCATTGCCCTCGCGCTCGTCTCCGTCGAAGCGAGCGAGCGCCCTGTACTGTGAGCGTATCGTACATAGACATACACTCACCGTCCCAATCGCTCGTTCGTATCGACTCGTCTATAGCGTCGCAGACACTTCCACTTCGACGTGGTGCGGCGCAACTGGCGCCTCGCCGCTTGCTGGCGACAGCACGCGGTCACGATTGCGCTGGTCGCACGCGAGCGGCGTCCGGAGCTTCGCAGTGTACACACACGTCGCGGGCTCGTCGACTGCGTAGAGCTCGACTGGGAGCGCGCCGCACTCGAGCGCGACTTGGATCGACCGCTCGGGTCCATTCCAGCACTTGTCGCCGCCCGAGAACGTCAGCGTCGTCAGTGCGTCGTCGTCATTGATGTCTTGCATCGCGCCCAAGCGCGTGTTGCTCTGCTTCGCGTCGCCAAAGACGCAGACCGAGTACGTGTACTCGCCCGACTGCGTCTCGTAGCACTGGTCGCGCAGCGCATAGAGCACGCGGTCTGGGCCGTACGCTTTCGCGAGCTTTGCGTCCAAGACGCGCAAGTCGGTCTCGTGCGTCCCGAGCGACTGCGTCGTGTCTGCGAGCGTCGCGCGCGCTTCTGCGGCCTCGGGTCGTTCGTAGTCGTTGTGCGCATGGAGCTCTTGGAACAGCAGCTTCGCCGGTCGCTCTTCAATCTCTGGGAGAACCAGATCTGAGTCGCCCGTTGACTCAGAGGAAGATGATTCAGACTCAGAAGTAGTTGACTCTGATCCACCGACACCAGGGACATCGTCGCTTGTCGCTGCTGCTGCTGCGTCTCGCGCCGCGCGACGCTCGTCCAGAAGTGCTTGGATGCGCTCGGTCTCGCGCTGTCGCGCTTCGTCGCGGACGCGGAACGCCGCCTCTTGCTCCTCGATCGGCGATGGCGGCAGTGGCGTCGCTTGCGCGGCGCTCACACTCGCGCGCTCGCGCGCAATGAGCGCGAGGAGCTCGTCTGGCGAGTCCAAGTGCTTGCTCAGCTCCAGGACAATGAGACTGAGCTGCTCGTGCGAGAGGTCTGCGAGTCCGAGCTGCTGCAGCAGCGTCGCTTGTTTTTCACGCAAGCGCGAGACGCGGTCTGCGCGCTCGAGCTCCTCCTCGTGCGCTTTGCGCGCCTCTTGCTGCTCGAGCATGACGCGAAGCGACGCGACGGACGACGCGAGTGCGGCGCGCTTGTCCTGGTCCGCTGCGTATGCGGCTGCGGCGTCGGCGACGAGGACTTTGCGGTCGGCTTCACCGGCTTCCATCGACGCGATCTCGACCGCTTTGTCGGCTTGGAACGTCTTCATGAGCGCTGCGCACGTGACTGGGCACTGCGCGCCGCTCGCGTACTCGTCCGAGCCATCGCAGCAGTCTAGATCACGATCGATCGCAACGTTTATAAACTGTGAGAGTCGAGCAACAATCACAGTATGCGATCAGACCAGAGAGAACGACGTACCGCAGATCTGGTCGTTCACACGCGACGTCGGGATGTCCTGCGCGTAGAAGCCCGCGTTCGCGCAGTGGAAGACCGCAGGCGTGTGCGAGCACGCAGACGTGCCTGGCTCGTCGCTGCCGTCGTCGCAATCGCAGTAGTTGTCGTTGATGCGCGCGAGGTCGAAGCGCTTCGCGCCACCGTCGCACGTGAACTACAAGCGCATGAACGTACGTACAAGCACATACATACACACGTGTTTGAGTGCATTGACATTCAGCGCACGTGCGTCCAGAGCGAGCGCGAGGACTGAGATCCTAGATCCCATCTAGCGCGCACGGCGAGTGCTACTGGCATCAACAGAGAGAGCGCGAGAGTAATGATGGACGTACCGACGTGGCGACTGCGAGCGTGCGCTGCAGCGCTGGCGAGATGCCGTGGAGACTGCTCAGCGACGACAGCGCGGCCGACGCGTGGAGGGGCAGCGCTGCGGCGGCGCACACAGCGGCAGCGGCGAAGACGGAGCTGCAGCGCATGATGTCGACGATGTTGCTGCCGGATCTTCTTTTTGGCAACGTGGCAAAATATTTTGCCAAAAACTTGCCAAACTGATGTTCTTAGTTGTTGCATTCCCTGTTTAAACCGATCATGGTAGTCAGTTGGTATTTTCGTTCTTTTATTGATTTCGCCAGGATATGCAATTTTGAAATATATGTTCTTTTGCTGCATGTATTTGTTTTTTGTATGACCGCGACAGAGATTTCTAATCTCGCGTGTCGCGGCCATACAAAAAACAACATGTAGCGGCATTGTTGTCCTTTTTCTCGACACATTTCGCTTTTGTCACTATAAGAAATCAAATAGACTGTTTTGCTCTACACTGAATATAAGACTATTCTTGTTTTTACTCGTTTTTAGCGCTATCGACAAATCATTAGCTGTTTTGGTTCATACTGGATGTCTAAGAAAAATTCACATTTGAACAATTGAAGTGTCGCTTCATAGGTCGTCGAACTGCACCAGCAAGTCGTCGCGATCAAGACGCAGCGACAATGGCATCGTCGCAGCGCTGGCTCCGCTGTTGTGTCAATGTACGGCGAGCGAGAGACAGCTAGTGTCCTCGTCCTGGTCTAAGTGCGTTGGCTCATGTCAATCAATGTCTATCAGAAGCAAGAGAAGCGAGCACTTGCACCAGACTGGCGATGCCTCGATCACTCAAGCAACGCCCCATTGAGCTCATCTTGTCTACGCAAGACACGCTCTTGATCGCGTCGTTCACGTTCACGGACGCCG
The DNA here is from genome assembly GCA_003730235.1 of Pythium guiyangense. Lineage (NCBI taxonomy): Eukaryota > Oomycota > Peronosporomycetes > Pythiales > Pythiaceae > Pythium > Pythium guiyangense. The sequence goes on from QXDM01000014.1 coordinate 386,748, forward strand.
ACATCGCGAATGCGATCCTCGCGGTTCGGCCCGGGCATCCCGTTTTTGATGGATACTCGAACTTTGTTCGTCTGTGGGCGAACGCAAAGTACCAGAGCAAAGAAGCACAGCAGCTGGAGGAAGACCGGCGCCGTGGTTTGCCTCTACGACAGCGCTGCGCCGGATGTGATGCCGGGACGTCATTCGTCACTCAAGTTGTGCAGTGTGTGAACCAACAGCAGACAGCAGTAATAACGCAGTATGAGAGAGCTCAAACCAAGGAGCTGATTCTGTCGATGCTTCGCTCAAGAGCACCAGCGCTTGAGCTGCCAGCATCAGAGGCAACACGCACACCAGCTGCAGCGACCCCAGCGTCGCCAGAACCCCCTGCTCCTCGCATCCACCCGCGCTGCAGTGTGGACGGCTGCTCGATGACCGTGCGTTCACGGGGGCTGTGCAGTGGACACAGCGGTGGTCGCAAGTGTTGTGCGGACGGATGCTCTCTGTCGACTGGTGCACGTGCGGCGCTTGCTACGTGCGACTCACGAAGAGCGAGAGCGAGAGACCAACGGAGCGAGGCAAGGAATGAATCGCACATGCGCATGCTGCTGCTGTTGCTGTATTTCGCTCTAAGATGCAGCGAGCACGTCGCTCGTTCTCTATCAATCGATCTATGCGGTGTCTCTGTGTCTGTGTGTGCTACTATACGCTCTTGCTGCGACGCGTGCACAATGGTCGCTCATATGTCATGGATGGTGGTGGTGGTGGTGGTTGGCATTCGATATGCCGACTGCTCGTGCGCGCATGTGCGCGCTTATAAGTTGAGCAGCCAGCCGGCAAAGTCGTCCTCCTCTGTCTTTACGACGACGACGGCGGGCACTGTCGCCGTCAGCTTCTGCTTCTTTGGCTGCGGTGCGCGCTTTGGGGTCTTGCGGCTCTTGGACGCAGGCGACGCGTGGCCGTCAGTCTCCGTCGTCTGGTCCTCGTCGCTGAAGAGCAGCGTCTCGAGGATGTGCAGGTCTTGTGGGTCAAAGAGTGGCTTGGCGTCGCTCGCACGGATGCTCGTGGTCGGGTTGTTCTCGCGGTGGAGCGCGAGCGGCATGAGGTCGATCTCGAGGTTGTCCTCGACCGAGAGCACGCTCCCAAAGTCGTCCTCGTCGTGCGTGTCGTGCTCGCCGCCTCTCGACGACGACCGCTTCTTCGTGTACGGACTGCTCGTGCTGCTCGACGTCGGCGACCCGTTCTGCGCATTGCGCTGTGCCAAGCGCTTGAGCACGCGGCGGCGGTGGTCCAGACGCATCTGGTTCCGGTTCGCCTTCTCGCGGTGCACGGCGCAGAACTTGTGCAAGCCGCCGCTCTTCTTGTTTGTGCGGTGGTTCTCGCAGCGCTTGCTCGAGTACTGGCACCGGAGCTCCTCTGGCACGGTCGGCACGAGGAGCGGCGCTGGTGCAGTGGCGCCTGTGCGGTGATGCATGTATGCGTTGTGGTGGTGGTGCTGCGTCGTGTGCATGACTGGCGTTGGTGCTGCTGTCGCAGTCGCGGCTGTGAGGAAGTGCTGGTGCGGGAGCTCGTGCTGCGGCTGGAAGACTGGGTACATCATCATGGACGTGGTCATTGCGGACGCTGCGTGTGTGTGGAACGTGTTGTGGTGTGTGCTGCTGTCGATCGAGACGAGCAGTGGCGTCGTGTGGTGGTCGTGTGCTAGTGGCGCGCGGCGACTTGCAGGCGGCGTCGTCGTCGTGCTGCTGCTGCTCGCTGTTGCTGCTGTGTGTGCGTGACGGCGAATTCGGAAATGCCTTGACCGGCGCAGCGTCTCTGCGGCGAAGGTGGCGGATGCACCGAGCGACTGCACAGGAGGTGCGCGCCTGCGCCTGCGACGACCGCCACCACCTACGAGAGCGACACACACTCTAGACTCGTCTGGCGTCGATGAGAGGCAGCCATGTCGTCGAAAGCCAGTCAGTCAGGCCGACACACAAATTCGCAGGTGCAGAAAATCCATGCGGTACCTACAATATGAAGTTAGCGAGTGCTACAGTTTGCAAGTCTAATGAGTCTCTCTCACTTTGTGCGAAATTGCGCGTCCGGATCCCCAAATACAAATGCCCAGTCACTCGCGTCGGTGCAAAATTCTATGCACATTTTGCACGCAAGGCGATCGCGTGTGTGCGTCGGCCGGCGTCTTGGCGCTTACGCTCTAAGAGCTCCATGTGAACGAGAAGCGAGCGAGCGAGCGTACGGGGAGAACCCATGCTGACGCGACAGTCTGACGATGTCGACTGAAACCTGAGCAAGCTCGTTCTCTCTTGCTTCTCTCGCTCGTTCTCTTGGTGCTTTCAAAGCGTTAAACGCTGTGCAGAGCCGGCGCAGGCAGCGAGCGCTTCACTCGCTCGCTCACTCACTCACTCACACTTCTTCACTCGCCCCGAAACAACACGTACTCAAATGTTCAGGTTTCCTGAGGATGTTGTGTTTTGTATCGCTTCAATACGTCAAGCAGGGTGAGCAGGCAGCGCTGTGTGCAAGGACCTCGCAAGCGCAAAGAGCGCAGGCTCTTCGTGGATCTCAAGCTGCATGGCCACAATCATGTCCACGCCTGAAGCACACAGGACCCCAACAAACACGGTCGAGAACAGTCGAGAATGCGCGAGGACTCGTTGCATGAAGGATGCAATGGACCGAGGCGTAAACTGCGAGCTCGACGCCAACGACGATGACTACGTTAGCGAGAGGAGGACTGCGTGGTCGACGAGTGCGACGTGAACAGCGCTGGCATCCTCGTACACGCAAGCGTACACGCAGCGCGCGCAGCGTGTGGTCCATGTGGATCAAGTCGTGTCGCTGCTTGGTGCTTGGCGAGAGGACCTCGCGCTCTGCCCGCGAACGACTTGGCGTTTGTATGTGGAAGGCGTGTCGCGAGATATTGGTCCCACACAATTGAGTGGATTTGGATCCAAAATTGCTGACATTAATTTGGGGAGTTGTGGTAGCGTAAACAAATGTGGTAAAACCACGCGACGCATGCAATTCAGGAGGCAACGGATGCAATTCAAGAGCTATTATCAGGATAAGGGGCGCTTGGATGCGTAAGCATTTTTTCTCACCTGCATTGGCTTTGGACGCTGCTGCGCTCGTGCGTGCTCTTTCGCTTGCACAGCAGTCCGACGCACACGCACACACACATTCCAGCACGGACTTTGTGCTGACGTGGCAGCCGTGTTTGCCACGCAGCGCAATGTTCTCGCACCTGCTTCTAGCAAGGCTGTAGCAAGCTCTAACGCCCAAGATCTCAAAGCGCCTCAAGTGCATAAAGACAGAGGACCTACTGCACTCGCTGATTTGATGGGGTTCCTTTTTGCCGCAGCCAAAATGATTGCCGCGAACCGAGGGAACTTTGCCGAATCGTTTCGCTCGAATCGATTAAGCCGGACGTCGCGTCTGTCGCATCAGCGGGTGCGTTGCAGACTGTCGGTGCGCTCTATTCACAAAGACACAAGAGAGACGGCGCGCGCGTTGGCGCGTCTCGAGACTCGGATCCCTCGCGTGCATCGTTCGTGACCAGCTCGAGCACTTGCTTAACAACTATTAGCAGGAGCAGCAAAGAGACGTCGTCGTCGTGACCGCTGCTCGAGCACATGCACGCACACTTGCATGCATCGGTTCGATATTCCCAGTCACAACACTGCTGCATGAGAGGACTGACGAGGCGAAGCACTCGCATGTCGTGACCTTCTGGTCGTCAAGCGCTGGTGTCGTGACCGATCCGTCGTATCTATCAAGGTGGACAGTGCGACTTGATCGCGCGCACACCCTCTCTCGCTTTGACGCATTGCGGCGCCAGGTCACCACCAGCACCAGTCAGTCCTGTTCGTGCGTCCAGAGGAGCGAGCGAGCAAGTGCTGCTGTGACTGCGATGACTGCTGTCGGCACAATGAGCGCATTGACTGCATTGACTGACCGCGCTCGCCTTCCTTGAGTGCGAGCTCCGGCTCTCGACGACGCCTTTTGTGAGACGGTGTCGGCGATACATGGAGGAGATGAGATGAGGGGTCGTCGTCGTCGTTTACCTACAGTAGTAGCATCATGATGGATCGATCGCTTCACTGTCCGAGACCGGCTCGCGGCGCCGATCGCAGGCAGGTGTGCTCGCATATCAATCACAGCGACGGATGGCAATCGCACCGCCACCACCACCACCACCGCCATGGCAAGCCATGATATCAAGTGACGAGAGAGAGAGATCCAGCGAGACTGGCCAAGCAGCCTGCGATCTTTGCACTATGCGTCTGTGTTTATCGAACAAGCCAACCATCAGTGAGGTCACGTTGCCACTTGATCGATCACCACAGCACGACTACTCGAGTGCGCGCGTACGGAGCCGATCTCATGTGATAGGACAACGCATGTGCTGGAGCCAGGAAGTCGGGCAAAGCAAGCGCGCATGTGATGGATAATGGAATGGAATGGCTTCGGTTTTGCCAAGCGTCGTTGCTTCATACATAGCGCTGGCCACACGCTCGTGTAGTGGCGATGACGATACGTATCGCCACTAAGAGGTGACGACGAGTGAACGCGCGCGAACTGCGATCGACCGCGAGCGAGCTGCATGACGACGGGAATATGCGCAGCGAGGAACTGGCGCTCGCTCGCTGCGCAAGACACACAAGGCACAAGACTCCTTCATGTGGTGCCTATAGCACTGCCGATTGCGATGTGAAGACCGCCGCTGCTCACTCGCTCGCAGGTGCATGCGTCGCGTCGAGGCGAGCACGTACATCTGGCTTTGTGCCGTCGTCGTCGTGGCGGACTTCATGCTGCGCGCACCGCGCAATCAGCTGGCGCGCATAGGCTCGCCTCGCGGGTGCACGAGCTGGCTCGCACGACCTTGCCGACACCGGCAGTGGCGATCGCACAAGTCTGCAGGAGCGGCGCCGGCGATCGATCGACCGGTCGACTGCCTCGCACCTTCAACGTTGATGCGATGCTAGAGAGTGCGTGAGCGACAGACCCCGTGCCAAGAGCACATACGCGGCAGTCCTGAGGAACGTGCGCGTGCGACCACGCGACCAAGCAGCGCGGCGGCGAGTCAAAGACTGATGAGCGTCGCGCGCGTGAGTGCGCAAACCAACCTGGTCTGAAGAAGCGGAGCGCGACGACGACCCGAGGGAATGCGGTGCACGCGTCGTCGTCGACGTGCGCGGCTTCTCTCCTCGGCGCGTGCACGCCCTTGCGCTCGCACTGCTTTGCGGCGACGAGGGCGGACTGACTTGATCAGCAGGGTCATCATCATCATCATCCATCTCTCGCGCGCTGCTTGTCTGTGTGAGTGCGCGTGTGTGGGTGCGTTGAGTGGCGCGGCTCGCTGCGATGATCATCGCGCGGCCACTTGCGAATCCGACGCCGCTCGTGCACAGGCGCCGAGTTACGCACGCTCTCGCTCTCTTGTTCATACGCACACTAACCCACATGCGCGCACGTCTACAGAGACGACGAGGATGCATGTGCATGGCGCTGCAGACGCGTCCAGGTGCGTAGCGTTTAACTGTGCGCGCCGTGATCTGATCAACGCGTTCGATGAACGGATGGATCATGGCGATCGATCGACTGCAGACGAAGACGGCGCTCGTGCGACACACGCTCGCTCACTCAGTCGACGACGATGTCATACGAAGCAATGGACGAGTGTCAGCCACACACGAGTCTCAAGACGTCGTGCGCATCGTCTGCGGGAGAGCTCTTGCTGGTCGAGCGCTGCGTTCGCGAGCAGAGCGCGGGCGGCGGCGGCGCTCACGCACTCGCCCATTTGCTTGCACTCGGTCACTCGGCGTCGCGACTAGCAGAACAACCGCACAGCGGCGAAGTGGAGCAGACGCGGGTGTCGCTGTCGTGCTTGTCGCTTCGTGTGGCGCGAACTGCGTGTCGTGTCGTGCTTCGTTGCTTCGTTTGGCGGCTGATGCATCGATCAACGAGCGTTGTCTGCGCGCTGGACACAGGCGACTCGCACGATCGTCGTTCGCACGCACAGACACATCCGATCGAGTGCGTTGCTCTCGTTTCGCAGCGGCGATGCATGAGCGCGCTCGTTTGTCCAAGCGATCTCAATCTTGCATACGCACGCCCTTCTCGCATCATAGGCAGCAAGAGGAGTGACAACATATCGAAAGCGCGCGTTGAGCTTCTGCTGCTGCGGATGCGATGGATCCACAGGAACAGATCGCTCGTCCGTGCCGATTTGCTCAGTGTTGCTTCGTCAGATCTTGCACGAGACTCCTTCTCACTGCACGCAGCACGCCATCCGTGTGCATCCGCGCGTGTTACCGAGCACAACGTTCTTCCTCTGGCGATGAGTGGTGAGTCTCGGTCGATGTGTCGGTGTCACGCATCGCTTGCTTGCTGCTTTGGCTTCTTTAGCTCGGCCGCCAATGACGATGTCTCGCCTCAAGCACTCATATGCGCACGAGGTCCTGTTCGACAACCAAGACGAGGACTTCCGTCGTTGGACTGGGAATGCTTGTGGAAGTGCGAGTCGCGCCAACATTCTTCTTCCTCTGCTTCCCTTGGACCTTTGTCTCGTCGAGGACACCTCCAAGCGCGTCGGCTGTGTGTGCTCGAACGCACGCGCGTACTCTCGGATCTACCAGCTCACGGACACTAACTCGCATATCCTCGACGACTGCGAGCTACAGCATACAAGCCAACACACTCAATCGATCGCCACGACCTCTTCGACCCGTCCGTTCACAATGACAGACGCAGCAGGACCCACTCAGTCGAATGCCACGACTCGCGTCGTGATCCGAGCGCTCCAGGAGCGCGACATCCCCGTGGTAGCGCAGCACTCGGAGCAGCTCTCGCAGGACTTTTACGCCGCTGCGCTGCAGCGCGTCGACTGGAGCGACCGGAAGCTCCGCGTGTTCGTCGCAGAGGTGTGCGAGACTGGCGAGGTCGTAGGGTCCATGCTCTTGGGTCTCGGGTACCCCAGCTACTTCCCCAAGCTCGACGACGAGTGCGTGAAGCAGCTCTACCTCGCGCAGATCAAGGTCCTGCCGGCGTTCCAGCGCCAGGGCGTCGGTCTCCAGCTCTTGCAGTTCATCCAACGCGAAGCCGCGGCGCTCCAGGTCGACGTCGTGCGCGCCGAGTGTGCGAAAGGCTGGCTCGTCGACGCGTTCTACACCAAGATCGGACTCGAGTCCGTGCCGTACGCCGGGACCCACGACGCGTACCCCGACAGCCACCAGATGCTCGAGCTCTGGCTGAAGGCAGGCGCTCAGTCCAAAACAACGATGACGACGACTGTCGAAGCAGGACGAAGCAGTTGAAAGCGAGCGGGAGACAGACACGATGGCGAGGAGGGTGCCATGGCTGACTTGCTGTATGTTGGCTTGGATCACGATCTCGATTATTTCACTATCCGCTCTTGCTATTGTTCCAACTGACAACGCTACACTTGTGAGCGACGATGGCGATGACCACCATGAAGCGAGCGGATGAGGACGTCACGACACCGCCGTCTGTCACTGCGAGTACACGGATGCATGCGCCGCTGCTCGCACTGCTTGCGCTCGTGCGTGTACTCGCAGTCGTCGCGCTGCCTGGCATGGTGCACCCGGACGAGTTCTTCCAGAGCCAGGAGGTGATGGCGCGACACGTTCTCGAGAGCGATCCTGTGCTGCAGCAGCAGCTCTGGCTGCCGTGGGAGTACGAGCTCCCGACGCCGAATCGCTCCGTGCTCTTTCCGTACGTCTATCTCTCTTTGTCTTGCCTTTGCACTACAGCACGCACTGCGTCTGCTGCTGATGCCCGACTGCGTGCAGTGCGCTCGTCGCAGGACTGCCGTACCACGTCCTGCGCTGGCTCGGCGTCGCGCCATCGGGCTTCCTCTTGCTCATCGTCCCGCGCCTCGTGCTCTGCTTCGCGTCGTTCTTCATCGGTACGTCGCTCTCTGCGCCGTTCGCTCGCATCGCCACACACTCGCACTCACAGGACGACGCCTGCGTGCGCTAGACTGGCTCCTGTACGCCGTCGCGCAGAAGCTCCGGCGGCCCGCGCCATTGACGCCCGTGCTCTGCTTCGCGACCGCGTGGCCGACGCTCGTGCTCCTCACGCGCACGTTCTCGAACACGCTCGAGACGCTCGTGCTCGCGCTCTGCGTCGCGGCGCTCGTGCTCGGAGACCCGCACCGGCGCATCGGCGGCGTCTTGCACGTCCAGACGCTTCGGCTCGGCGCGCTGCTGGCGCTCGGCGTCTTCACGCGCTTCACGTTCGCGCTCTTCTTCGTCCCCATCGGCCTTGAGCTCGCGCGGCAGCAGGACGCGCTGCTCTGTCAGCGCCACCGCAAGAAGGCCGACAGCGACGATGCGGCGAGTGGCGATCGGCATCCGACTGGCGTCTCTGGCGTCACGCGCGTCGCTGCGACGCTCTGGCTCGCGCTCCAAGGCTTCGCGACGTTCGCAGTCTGCTCTGGCGCTGTCGTGGTCCTCGACACGCTCTACTTTCGGCCCGAGACGCGCGCACTCGCGCACTGGCGCCACCTCCCGGCGCTCGTCGTCGCGCCATGGCACAACCTCCAGTACAACCTCCAGTACGACAACCTCGCGCTCCACGGCGTCCACGCGCGCACGACGCACGCGTTCGTCAACATGCCGCTGCTCTTTGGGCCACTGGCGCTCCAGTTCGTGCTCTCGTGCGTCGTGGCGCCGGTGCAAGCGGCGTTTGCATCGCCGGCGACTTCTGTCCAAGCGGCGCCGAGCGCCTTGTTCAGCGCGCTCTGCGTGCTCGTGCCGCTCGCAGGGCTCTCGCTCGCGCCGCACCAAGAGCCGCGGTTCCTCTTGCCGCTCATCGTGCCGCTCCTGCTCTCGGCCGCGCCGGCGCAGCTGCTCACGCACCGCGCGCGCTGGTGCCTCTGGCTCGCGTTCAACGCGCTCGTGGCGCTGTTCTTTGGCGTGCTGCACCAGGGCGGCGTCGTGCCGATGCTCTTGACGCTGTCGCGCCACGCGAGCGACACAGCGCTGCCTTTGCCGCTCCAGCTCGCGTCGTCGTGTGCGTTCGACAAGGCGACGGTCGCGCCGCTCATTGGCGCCGTCCCGATCGTGTTCTACAGGACGTACATGCCGCCGCGGTTCCTCCTCGCAGGCGTCCAAGCGCGCCACGGCTTCCGCGTGATCGACCTCGCAGGTGGCGGTGACGGCAGCGCGGCGCTTGCGTTCGCCCAAGCGCTCGACCAGCAGACAGCACATGACGACGCAGTGAGCGTCTCGCGGCCCGAGCGCTTCAGACACGCGCTCCTCGTAGCGCCAGCGAGCGTCTCGATCGACGCGATTGCCACGAGCGCGCGCGTGAGTACAACAAAGCGCGTGGGGCACTGCGCGCCGCACGTCTCGACCGAGGACTTTGCTCTCGACCGGCCGTTTGCGCTCGAGCTCCACTTGCTCACGCTCGCATCGGCGTCCGTCGAGTCTGTAGGAGGAGAAGAGTGAGATATGGACCAGAGTGTTAGGCGTGCTGCTTCGAGTCGATCGCACTTGGTCCAGTTCGCTCGAGTGGCTCAATGCGTGCGTCTCGTGTGTCTCCTGGTCCTCTTGCTACTACTTGATGCCGATGTCGACAGCATCTGCGATGGAGCGAGCCAGTCGCACTGACAGCTTGTTTCGAGCAACAGTGTGTCCAACAGGTCGTGGCGCTGTCGTCGCGTTGCTGCTGCTGCACCTTGTGCCCACTCATCCTCCAGATCAGCAGCACCGACGCAAATCAGTGTCTTGTGTGTTGCTCTTGGACCTCCCGCCGTGTTAGTCGGTCGACGAGGCGCTTGTTCGCCATTCGCTCACTCTCTTGCTCACTCGCTCACTCTGCGACTCGCTCTGATCTGCTCACGTCGATTGCGAGCGGCGCCACGACCAGATCGACGCCACACAAGCTCTCTCACTCTTGAACAACCACCACACTCACCATGAACTTTGACTACAGCACATCGCCGACGTACGCGACGATCCTCGCGCTCTTGTGGATCGCCGTTGGACTCGCGATCGCTGCTGCCGGCTACCGCTTTCGCCGCATGAGCGTCGCAGCGACTGCGCTCGTTGCCGCTGGCGACTACATCACGGAGCTCCTTGCGATCGCCGACGCCAAGTTCATGGCTGACGAGACGTGGTACCACCTCACGTTCTTCATCGCCGGCGCTGTCTTTGGCGCACTCGCGCTCTTCCACACCAAAGCGGGCGTCGGCATCGCGGGCTTCTGCGCCGGCGTCGAGCTTGCGTCGATGGTGCTGTACATGGCGGACTTTCGCGGCGCGATTGGCGTGAACGGCTTGTGCTTGACGCTCGGCGGTGTGATCTGCGCAGCGCTCACGCTCGCGCTCAAGAAGCCAGGACTCGTGGCGGCGACGAGCTTTGTCGGCGCCGACATCTGCGTCAACGGCGTTCGCTACTTTGTCTACAAGGCGATCGTGCGCAACTTTGATCCGACGGTCTACTCGACGCGCATCGAGGCGCGTGCTCAGCTCAGCGACAAGATCGAGGCGGCGTGGTGGACCACGTGCGCGATCTCGCTCGCGCTCTTTGCCGCTGGCGCCATGGTACAGCGCTTTGTGACAGCGCGCGGCATCGACCACGACAGCGAGGAGCAGCAGCGCAGCACGGACCTCAAGGCTGGCAACACGGTCTCGATGGCCTGATCGATGTGCTGGTGCTTGCTTGGTGATAGTTCACGTCCAGTACAACGTTCATCTGCCTCTCTGCCTTGTTCTTTGTATGGAATTGAAGCCAGTGGCCACCGACCACCTCCTATCCCAATCATTCCAGCTTTAGCGACCAAAGCAGCAGCACGTGCGTCCATGTGTCTCTGTGTGCTCGCCGTCGTGCTCGTGCTGCTGCTCGTGCTCGGCGCGCTCGGCGCGCTCGTTGTCTACAGCGCCCCGGTCGCATGCGCGCTCGTACTGTGGCTCTATGCGCTCGCAGCGTCATTTGCAGCCGCGTACCCGCGCGTCGCACTGCTGCTCGTCGCGCTCAGTCTCTTTGTCGCGTTTGGCGATGCGCGCGTGCTCGCGACGCACTTGCTGCGCAAGTACGCACGCAACACAGTTGGCGAGCGCGTCGAGCTTCGCTGGTCTGTGCGTCGTGGCGTGCTCGAGCTCAAGCACATTGCGCTCTCAAAGCGCGCACTGTCGAGGCTCGAGTCGAGCGTTGGCTTCCCCGTCGGCTTTGAGAGCGTCGAGCTCGAATCGCTTGTGATCGAGCTGCCGCTCATCGACCGCTTCGTCTATCGCAAACGACAGAAGCACCTGCGCGTGCGTCTCACTGGCGTGCAGATCAGCACGACGCTCTTTGCGTCCGAGCATTACGACTGGACGCGTCATGAGAACGCCACGCGACTCGAGAGCGCGATCCTGAAAGCAGCAAGAGCTCGTTTGGCGCGCATCGACGCCTGGACAGCGATGATCGTCCAGAAGTTCGGAGCGCTCGCGCCATCAGCGTCTCCACTAAGAGCATCAGCGCCGTCGACGCGCTGGAGCAAACTTCGGACTCGCCTGATCAACGCACTGGCGATCGACGTGCAGGACGTTCGAGTGACCGTCCGCGACGAGACGAAAGCGTCGTCGAGCGTGCGCGTGACGCTCAAGACGCTGACTGTCAGTCGCACTCGCCAGCGATGCACTCGGAGCACTGAGCGCGCGATCGAACTCACGCAGTTCGAGGTCTTGCTATGCCCGCGCGAGCGCTTGCTCTTCCGAGCAAATGCGGTCGTGATCGACGCAGTGACCGAGTGCGCGGCGCTGCTGCGCACGCTCACGCTCACAGTGTCGCTCACGCGGCACGGCATGGTTCCGTTTCGGATACACCCGCGTCATCTCCTGTTCACGCGCACGTCGGTGCTCGAGGCGCTCCATCACTACAGCAACTGGTCCAAGCACGCAGTCAAGCGCGACCAACAGACGTGCGTCGACCTGACCGCGAGCGAAGCACGCGAGTACGTTCAGCTATTCTACGAGCAGTGGACGCTCGACGCAGCGACCGACAAGAGCGGCTGGTTCACGGGCGCGGAGCACAAGCGTGCGGTCGCGACGCGCCGTGCGCGCATCCGAGCGCTCGAGACGAAAGCGCATGCGCTGCTCATTCTCGAGCTCCGTGCAAAGGCGCTTGGGTGGACACTCGAGCGTCCGAGTGGCGCGACAGCGAGTGGAGAGGGCAGTCACGTGCTCCACCGCAGCAACGTGAGTGCGTTTCTCCAGACGCTCGTCGAGACGTACGCGCACGAGCGACGCGAGACACCAGACGACACGCTGGCGTTCCATCGCGTCGACGTCACGATCGAGGTCTGGTCGCGTCTCAAGCGCTTCGATGGCGAGACCCAGCTTCACGCGCCGCCGCCTGCGTCTATTGAGGATCCGTTCGCCGTTGACGAGCCGTTCTTCAGCCCTCTCGTCGCATGGGCGCTCGACAAGCGCGAGGCGATTACGAGCTTGTGGAGGTTGTGTCTTCAATCTCCACAATAGAGAGATGTGGTAGTGAATAAATCAAGGGAGTGTTTGGCATTTTGGCGCGCAAGTTTGAATTTCGCTCAAAGTTGTGCGACCTGGCGATCGAAATGACCGGATCGTCGCCCTCCCAAGCAGCAGCAGCAGACGACGCGATGGCGCACGACGCGGTCTATCGCGCGGCGCTCGTCGAGATGCAGAGCGAGTTCACGCGCGCAGTCGACGCCTTGGAGAAGCAGGTCGCGTGCCTCACGGCGCACAACGAGCTGCTCGAAGCGGCGCAGCAGCAGCAGCGCACGTACGACTCGTTTGATTGATTGCTTTGGGCTCTGTCCGACAGATACACAGGAGCTGATGGGCGTGTGTGTATGTGTCTTGCTCGCTATCATGGTATCGACGACCTGCAGCGAGCTCGCAGCGCTCCAGCACGAGCTCGAGACAACAAACGACGCGCGCGCTCGTGAGCAATCGCACGCACGTGAGACGATCGCAGCGCTCGAGCGCGAGCTCGCATCGTGCCGCGAAGACGCAGCGAGCAAACAAGCAGCACTGATAGCGCGTGAACAGACGCTCGCGCTCGAGTGCGACGCGCTCAAGCAGCTCGTCGCGCACGAGCAGAGCTACTGGACGCGCTTCGAGGCGGCCAAGCAGCGCGAAGTCGAGTCGCTCCATGCGCTCGTCGCGACGGCGCGCGCCGACGCACAGACGCACAAGCAGCAGAGTGACCGCCTCGGACGCGAACTGCAGTCGCTCCAGAGCCGCGTGGACGCAGCGACGCGCGCGTCGCGCCACTTGGAGCAGCGCTTGGCGGTCGTGAGCCACGAGAAGCGCGACTCGGAGCGTGCGTCCGAAGCGCATGTCCGGCGTTTACAGCGCAAAGTCGCGGATAAGCGCGAACAGAATCGGTTGTTAGCAGACGCCCTCGCAACGCGCGACGACGAGCTCCAGCGCTTGCGGCCGCGCCAGATCGACGCTGCGCACGAGCTCCAGTCGCACGCGCCGACGTCACCGACTGCGTCGTCGCCAGACGTGACGCCGCCGACGACGCCGCACAAGCGCAAGCCTGCGCGCAGTAGTAGTAGCAGTAGCCGGAGTCGGGACCAGGACGCAGTGCCAGCAAAAGCAGCAGCGAGTCGGAGCCGCCAGAGCTCGCGCATGGAGCGCGAGATGAGCGACTTGCGGCGCAAACTCGACGCCTGCATGCGCGCAGACGACGACGACGACGCGCGACTGTGAAGACGCGAGGACGAGAAGGATGGTGTACCGTATTTAACACGAGTCGCAGGTCGCTCTCTCTCTCTCTCTCGTGTCGAGACACACGCAGCACAGAGAACAGCAGCAGCAAACCGACTCACACGGGCGCAGCAGACGGACGGCGGAAGCGCCGCGCAGCAGCAGTCGGCGACGCAGCGCTCATGCGATCCGAGCCAACAGCAGCGGCGAGCTGCTCGGCCGCGTGGATCAGCGCCGACGCGTCGTTTGTGCTGCTGCGGCGGCTCGCAAAGCGCACAGTTGGCTTGAACGGCGAGCGCCGCGGCGCGTCAAAGACTGGGACGTGGGGCGATGCAGCGCCGCTCGGACTCGGTCGCTCGAGCACATTGTCGTCGTCGTCGTCCTCTGGCTCGCGCGCAAACGCGGCCATGTCGAGCGAGAACCGGTCGGTCGCGCCAGACGCGCTCGTGGTCCCAGACGACGTGTACAGCGACGACGACGCACCGCTCGACGGCGCCGTGCAGTAGTACGTCGAGAAGAGCTGCGAGCCACGGCGGCGCGCGCTCGACGCCGACGCGTCGCTACTTGCGTACAGCCCATGGGCTGTGAACGCTGCGAGGCGGTCGTCGCATGCGTCGTTGTCGTTGTCTTCCGCATCGTCATCGTCGTCGTCGTCGTCATAGCCAGCGAAGTCGCTTCCGTCGGCGGAGCTCGCGTGCAAGTCGTCAGACGATGCAATCTGCGCACATGTCGCATATTTTCGAGTCAGTCTGCTATACTTGATACCAAATATGAGAATCCACGATCAAATAAGACGACGTACCGAGAGCGACCGCGTCACGCGGCGATGACACGCGAGCTCGGTCGAGACGCTACTGCTCACGCTCACGCAGTCGATCGAGTCACGAGACGTGCGCTGTTTCACACCAGGCGACGACCGCTGCTGCTGGTTCGAGCGCTTCGTGCTGTCGGTGCTGCCTGCGCGCGCACGGGACGCGAGGACAGCGGCTGTGAGGCGCGGACTCGCGTGGTGGATCCCAAGCGAGATCGTGCGCATGAGCACCGGCGCGCGCGGCGGGATCGCCAAGTCGCTCATGTCGTCGCTGTCAGTCGCGTCGCTCGTGCTCACTGCGTCGCTCGGCTTGCTACGCGGCGAGAGCAGTGGCGTCGTCGGCGTCGCTGGCGCTGCTGCGAGGCTAAAGTTGTGGCGCATCCACTCCTCTTGCTGCTGCTTCAGGAGCTGCTCCTCTTTGTACTTGTGCTTGAGGATCGTCAAGAGCGACTCTTTCTGCCGCAAGATGTCTTTGTGCGCCACTGGCGACGACGGCGGCGTGAAGTCGAGCTGGTTATTGTTGTTGTTGGTCTTTGTCGTGCGAGTGGTTGGTGACATTATTGACATTTTCGACACCTTCGTTTTCGACACTTGCGATGGTGCCGGTCCTGGGATCTCGAGATCGCTCGGCACTGGACGCGTCGCTCCGCTGCTGCTGCTGCTGCTGTTTGGGCGTCGACAGTCTCCGGATGCAGCAGCGCTCGGTGGCATTTGGTACCCGTCGAGGTTCTTGAGCAAGAGCTGGACGCGCAAGTTGTCGCGCTGGGACTTGGGGGCGTCGGAGCCGCTGCTGGTCGGCACCCGCTGCTGCGGCGCGAGTGGCGGCGACGGACTCTGCGGCAGTCGGAGCTGCGGCGGCGCGTGCGTACGTGGCGCGACTGCAGGGCCTGTGATTGGCGATGACGAGTACCCGAGCGGCGGCGGTGGCGCACCAGTCATCGTGGCGACTGTGCTGCCTCGGCGACCTGCTCGCATTGGCGGCTGCGTACGACGCGCTACTGGCTCGCAGTCGTTACCTTCGCCAGTCTCATCCGCACTGTTGTTGTTGTTGTCTTCGAGCTGATTGCCAGTGCGGCGCGCCAGTGGCTCGTGCGGACTCTTTGTAGCGGCGCTGCACGGTCGCGTCACGTCCTGACGCGGCGGTGTCGATGGCGCCGACGGCACGAGCATCGGCCGCATGCGCTGCTGCTGACTGAATGGACTCGCGTTCGGCGGCGACGGCGTTGGCGTGAACGCAGTCATGGAGTGGCGCTTCCGCCGCGCATGCGCTGCTGGCACTGGCGACGCAATGTACTCGGGCGGCGCCGCAGTCGCGAACCCAGCGCCAGACGTCGCGATCTGCGGCCGCGCCATCTTGAATGCCTCGGGGCGTCTGCTTGCTGCTGCTGGCGACGTGGTCGTGCTGCTGTTCGGTCGCTCGGACCAGTCGATCGGCGACGGCGCCATCGCGCTCGTCTGGTTCGAGCTGCTGCTGTGCTGGCGACTGCTCAGCGTCGGCTGGCGCGCAGACGGCGCGAGCGGCGCGTCGCTCTTGCGGCCGAGCGCGCTGCTGTCCGCCAAGCAGTCAAAGTGGAGCTCGACCTCAGTGTTCCCAACGAGCAAGCGGTCGCCCGTGCGCACGATCACGGCTTCGCGATGCACGCGGCGGCTGCTGTTGAGCGTCGTGCCGTACACGCTATGGTCGACGTAGACCCACACGCCGTGCTTCACCGTGCACTCGAGCGTCCCGTGCTCGGGCGAGACCTAGACAAGCAGGATGAGTACGTGAGCCATTGGCCACTTGCGAGCCACAGGAAGGAACGGCGGAAGACGCACCATGGGGTCGTTGTTGCAGTGGAACGCAGCGCTCGAGAGCGTGCCGATCGCGATGCCAAGAGGCGTCGCGCGCTGCGGCTCGGAGCTCTTGGTCACGATCGGGCTCTTGTTGCTCGGGTGGAGGTTGTTCCCGCCTGGTCGCACGCGCAGCACGACGACGTGGTTGCTAGTCTGGGTGCCAGCGAGTGCGTGGTGGTGGTGGTGGTGGTGGTAGCGCGTCTTGCTGAAGCCAAGTGTCGGGTCGAATGCGCTGCGATGCCGCGCGCCGCCGCTGTCGGTGCTCGAGGCGCGGCGCAAGTTGACTGGCGTGAGCATCTTGAGTGTGTGAGTGAGTCTGTCTCTCGGATTCAATGCGAGCGATCTAGTGAAGAGCTCCGGCGGCTCCGTTGCGCGCGTGTCGATCGACGCAGCGAGCGAGCGATGCGCGTCAATCGATCAGCTCGTCAGTCGGCAAGGTATCAGTGGTCAATGGGCTTCGAGACTGCACAGCGACGAACGACGACGACGTGCACGCGCAGCACAAGAGTGTCACGAAGCGAGCGAGCTGCAGCTGCAGTTATGCAGTTATGTCGAAGAAGCGACGCTGGAGCTTGATCCAAGAGATCAAGCTTCGCGCATACAAATTGCTAGTGTAAAATGCCACCGGCGCTCAGTAAGTTGTAACAGCTCACAAGTAGTAGTATTATATCGACTTATGACAGCTCGTGATTAATGACAGTTCGTCGTTTATGACTACTCGTCAAAGCGATAGGGCGTTAAAGCGACCGACATGGTCCTAAGGAACTCCGCAGCGGCTAGCGCTGCCGCAGTCTTCATCTTGTCGAGTGTTGCCCGCGCGTCATGGAGGTCACTCGCGTTGCTGTTGTCTGCGTTTGTCGTTTTGTGCAGTAAAAGATCCAAGGAACGAATAGTGGTTCGTTAGACTTGAAGTTTGTATGAAAGGTAGTCGCTGGCGTTTGCATAGAGCAGAAAATGAGGGAGTGATGCTTTTGACTTGAAGTTTGTAGGCAAAGTAGTCGCTCGACTCGTCGATAGAGCGGTTTTTCAGGGACTGACGTACAACTACTTGTGTTCACTATGCGGATCAGATCTCTCTTTAAATTGTTTATAGTGATAATTGCGAGTGAAGAACCACTTTTTCACCACTCACATACATTTTTCAAGATGTGTAGGTTTATTTTTCACCAAAAAAGCTACACATCTTGAAAAATGTATGTGGATGGTGAAAAAGTGGCGCAATAGTGAAATAACACAATAACACCAATATATATAGTGTGGTCCACTCTCTGTTTCTTAGGACAAATGGTCCTAAATAATTAAGTGTCAGCCACACCAATTCGCCCTTTCGCTTGAAGGACTGCTAATGAGACTAGATAGTGCGAAAAACAAGTATTGACCTCGAAATCAACTTGCCAAGTGTAAGTGGTTGATAGAGCGGGTAGTGATGAAAACGCGGGAATGAAATGGCTGTTTCATAGTTTGTGTGAGTTAATCCGGTGATCGCATTGTGAATATTCGTGTGCGCCACACCACCTGATGAAGAGCGTCCATCCATCAACAGCAGCAGCAGCAGAGACCGATCGATCGATCGCATCGACACCAACCTCGACGACCTCGACAACGATGACTGCGACGCTCCTGCACTTGCGCCGCGCGGCGGCACGCGCTGTTGCTGCCTCTACGTCTGCTGCAGCGCGCCGCGCAGCTGCGACCACAAGCAGCGCGACGCTGCGCACCGGTGCGACCAGCTGCGCAAGTCTCCGATCTTTCCAGACGACGGCGTCGCTGCTCAAGCAGCACACGACCGACGTGACAAAGGACGCAAAGCGCTCAGTCGCTGCTGCTCTTGCGAACAAGCGCAACGACGACGAAGAAGTTGAAGAAGAAGAGGAAGGCTCTGAAGACAGCGACAGCGACGACGATGACGACGCTGAGAGCGACGACGAAGAGGAAGAGGATGACGAGGACGAAGAGGACGATGCTGCCGCTGAGATTGACCCAGAGAACCCTGCGGCTGCGTACATTGGCGTGACGTACTACCCATCAAAGGTGAAGAAGTACAGCGCAGAGCTGCACATTGACGGCCACGTGATCAGCGGCGGCGACTACTGGACCGCGCTCGACGCTGCGAAGGGCTACGACGAGCTTGTGGACCTCTACTGCGACCTCGACACGCCGCGCAACTTTCCAGCCGGTGCTGCTGACGCTGAAGACGCAGCGGCGGGTCTCGGAGACGCCGCAACTGGCGCCGTGAGCGAGTGGGAAGTCCCAGAAGTCGGCAAGCGCCACGCTGACATCATCCCACCGATTCCACAGTACGTGCGTGTGTCCACAGCTCGAGGACGCTTTGGTGCGCACTAGAACCTTACTGACGCTCCTGCTTGTGCTGTAGGACGTACTTGACGCTCGACGAAGTCCTCGCGGCGCTTGAGAAGGAGAAAGCGCTGGACGTGTACACGATCGACCTCGCAGGCAAGTCGAGCCTCGCCGCGTACATGATCTTCACGACTGGTCGGTCGCAAGCGCACATGCGGCGTATGGCCGACCTCTTGATCGCGTCGATGCGCGCGCGCGCACTCGACGACGAGTTCTCGTACTCGGTCGAGGGCCGCGACTGCGACGACTGGATGATCGCCGACTGCAACAACATCGTCGTGCACTTCATGCGCGAAGACACGCGGCGGATCCTCAACCTCGAGGACCACTGGGAGAACATGGTCGACGACAAGCACCGCGTGTACGGCGACATGACCGAGGACGAGTACATGGACAAGTTTGGCACGAGCGAGCTCATGGAGTACCTCGACGACGACGACCACGCGAGCGGCGATGGCAGCGACGACAGCGAAGGCTCGGGCGTCGAGTGGAAGTAGAGAGAGAGATCGCCAGGACGCGTCCGTCTAGACCTAACGCAACAGAGACCGCGAGCGGTAGGATCATAGAGCTACGACTGCGGTGTATCAGGTGGGTGCCTCGTCATCGTCCTACGCGCGCGTGGGCTTGGGCGACGTCACTGGGAGTCCTGGCGCGTGCTTGTCGAGCTTGTCGTCGTCATTGTGCTTCGTGGATGTGGATGTGACTGGGAGCGAGTAGATGTAGACGCCGGACGCGACGCACGCGACCGAGAGCGCGAGCGAGAGCGTGAGCGGGACGCCAAAGAGCAGCGCCGTGAGGAGCGGGAGCACGACGAGCTCGAGCGCACTCGCGATCGCTTTGCGCACCGAGTCGAGGACTTTGAGGAAGCGACTCGTGACGACGCCGATGAACGCCATGATGAGCACCATTGGCAGAACGTAGAAGCTGAAGAGCACGCGCACGGCCGCTGGCTGCACGACGTCACGGAAGGACTGGCCCGTGAGCCCGAGCACGAGCATCGCGACGGTGCACACGAGCGAGTCGATGTACATGAAGATGTTCTGGAGGTTCAGTGGGATCGCGCTCTGCTTCTTGAGGAGCGCTTCGTTGTACACGCCGGCGAACGTGCTGCTGAGCATCTGGAGCAGCAGCATCGCGTACGCGGCAGTCGTTGGACCAGTAGCGCTAGCTGATGAGGAGGAGGACGTGCTCCCGAGCGTCTTGATCGCGCACCCGAGCGTCGTGACGACGAGCGACGTCCACTGGTTCCGGTTCAGCTGCTTCTGGAACATGCACTGGTGCAACACGCCGGTGATGACCATGCGGAACTGCAGCAGGAGGAAGTACGTCGGCGCGTCGAACTGCCGCAAGTTGACGTACGAGAGCACGTCGTAGAGCACGTAGAGCCCTGCGGGGATGAAGTATCGCAGCAGCAACACGCGGTGCTTCACGACCTGCTGTGCGAGGTGCCGACTGCGTGCGACCCAGTCGCGGCGCTTCCCTGCGCTAATCGCGTCGGTCGTGAGGAACATGTACGTGGCGATCGCGAGCTTGAGCAGCGACTGGAGCACGACGGCAGACGTCGAGTTGAAGCGCACGTCGTGGCGCTTCGCGAGCTCATTCAAGAGCCCGTAGCTGACCCAGAGCGCCATGTACGTCACGAACACGCCACGCTGCTCGGTCGTCTCGAGTCCCAGCGGCGCGGCCATGCTTGCGATCACTTGCGGTTGAGATGAGGTCGTGCTGCTGCTTGTGAATGTCGTCAAGATGTGTTGCTCGCGAGCTGTTTCGCTTGTGTTGAATACAATGCAATAGTGATGAAAGAAAGGGTGTCATAACAAATAGTGACAATAGTGACGAAAACAAGAACAAATGGGTTGTGGATGCAACTCTTTTCAACACATATCAACACATAGGGTCACAACGTATTTGCACTCATTTAATCGTTTTGTTCTCATTTTGTCCTAGTTTATGAACAATAGTTATTGCTCGTACAGTTACTATATAAAGTCATCGTAAAGAACAGTTGTGCAATACGCAAAAACAACAACCAAATCAAGAACCAACGAAAGCGCTTCATTTAGTAATTTCAGTGCACGAATTCAGATTATCATTAAATCGTTGCGTCGTTGGTTAATCAAAACGCAAGAAACCTCGGTTTGTACTCTTTTGTATCATTTTGGCCAAAGTTTACTTCAACAAAAGTTATTGCATGTACGCACTTGTCTGACAATGATGTCATTGTTGGTATAAAGGTCAGTTTCGTTTTTCGTGTCTTCTTGAGAAAGTATCTTTGCTCTTCAGACATCGACTCTTTTTCCAACGATCACAACCTTGTGCAACAAGCTCATAAAAATGGTGGCCCTACCTGCTCTCAATCTTAGCGACTGGCAACACGACACTTTGTCCAAAACAATTCTTCTTGCGCAGATAAGTGGGCATGTCTCCAGGACTATACCAAAATTTCCACATCGTTCAGAATATGTCTGAATGGCTAAAATCTATTCGATATTGATATCGTATTTGGCAATGCACCAGCATTGGCTCACATAATCTCTAAATTTACTGTAATATCCAGTTTGGAGAGGTACACAGGCTCTATTTTGATTGCAAATGTAAAGGTTTACCTGGCAATGATGTGAATATATTACCACCAAATCAAAGGTGACGTCGCTAAGGATGAATTTATTTGTTGATTTCGTTCACTTAGCCCTACACTCTCTCGGACAGATGGAAAAATTGCCCAACGTCATTTCGAGTCCTACCTCCGTCTCTTTGGTGTGGTTCACATTAACAAACCGAATGTCCTTTCCGGTGATCAACAATAATGATTGCTCGTACAGTCACTATACCCATTATTGAACACCACTAATAATAGATACCCTCTACAAACCGTTTCGAATAAATTTACGACCATTTTTGTGTCAATATGTATTTCTTTTCACACATATCAACACAACACGTAGGGACGCATCTCTACTCATATTGCATTGATACATCTCATTTTGTACAATACTTCAGATATTGTATCGGCAATACAATTCTGTACATGTTGAATTGTATTTTGTATTACGGATTCATTTGCACTATAACTCCATCATGAACGTTTTGGTATAAATATAGATTACATACAATTTAGTGTATGAAGCCAAAACGATGTGATTGCAAACAAACGCCAAACCAATCTCATTTTGTACAGTTCCGCAATGCTCATGTCAATATAGCAAAGGCTACAATATTATTTTGGTGTCAATTTGTACAGGCATCTGCGTCAAACAATCCTATAATTGGGGATCGTCCAGGCATCGTTGTCGTCACAGCAACCACACATTGACTTGCACTTTCAATATCCATCACTTGTTTCTCTTGCATCAATACTTGTTGATAGCATACTGATAGGTCTTGAAGGCAAATTGGTTGCTAATAGTGATGCCGCCAAAAAGTGGTATTGCAATGGATGGAATTGTCAGATACAGCGCTATTGCCCCTAAAACATCCAATGAACATAATCACCAGGAACAGGCTTAAACCATCCAATTCAGTGATTATCACATGAACTTGAACCTTGATCTTGTTGAATTGATGAACGTCTCGTTGGAATTTGCATCATCTTGTAGGCATATGTAACGGGGCGAAAGTGCCGGTTACATAGATTGATGTCAATGTTTGACTAAAAATAGAATGATTCGAATTTGATGAATCTATATACAAAACCATTTCCATAAGAAATCAGAAATACTCAAGCAACTTTACTATTATGGTATGAAATAATATCGTTTTATCTCATTTTGTTCAATATTCTTTCATTCAGCCAAATAATCCCTATTGCTATACTCCATTGAACTCCTCACTGCGCAAAATAACACATACCCAAACATTATGTTTTATTTCTTCAAACCTCAATTGCACAGACTACACTCTCAGTAGTGCGGTCAAAAATATGGAATAATTATGTATCCAATAGAGTATCTGGTGCATGTAAGTATACTGACAGTGACAGAACACTGTTCATTGCGAGCATGACACACAATACCGATTCTCATACAAAGCAATGGACCGCACAACAATCGTGTCTGTCTGTATGCTTCTCTTGTCTCTGTGATTCAGCAACACGCTCATTCAACAGCACATGACATTGTTATAATGTTTCTTTTGAGCTTAGTGCTCGCGCGACATTGTACACATGCATGGGTTTGTGGCAATTCAAGGCCCAGGACCGGGGCACGACAGCAAAGTCTGCAGCTCGCATGACTGCTGCAGATCACGACACGCATTGACCCGCATCGCAGCCGACCGAGTCTCCCAGGTCTGAAGCGCTCCCAGGTCCAAGGTCCCGGAAGCTCTAATGTCTCCGAAGCTCCAAAGTTCCAGGAGACCTCTCTCAACTCCGCGCACCATAGTGCCCCCGAGTCCTTGCGGATTCCGGGAGGCAAATCGTCACACATGCCCAGAAGACGCTCTACAGGGAGATCAGCAAGACTTCCGCTGCTTCGTCATCGACAAAGACTTCACTGAGACTCCTCTTCTGTGTGAGGCGTTCCCCTGACGCCCACCTGCTCCTCTGTCACTGTCATGTGCAGAAGGCGCTGTACAAAGAGATCAGGAAGGCGAAGTACGACTTCAGCGCGTTCCAGAAGGCGAGCCTGAAGACCGCAGTCGACGACGCGATCTACACACTGTCGCCTCAGCGATTCCCTGGTCTTAACGATCATGTGTAGCACTTGCTGGGAGACAAAGCTGCGAGCTGGAACATGTACTTTGACCGCAACTGAGCATCGTGCACGGAGATGTGGTGCTATTACTGTCGGGACAGTGTGCCTAACCTCGGCATCAACACCAACAACCGGTACATATATTACACTACTACCGTTATGAGGTTTGCTCTGTACTAACCCTATGCTGTGTAGAGTCGAACTGGCAAAAGATCAAGCAGCTGGTTCGCGCATCTCGACAATAACGCGGTCTCAGTAGTCTTTTGGCAGACGGTGGCAGAGCGTGAGTTGTAGCGCAAGCTGTACACTCCGCAAAAGAGCAACGATCCAACTCGAGACGAAGAGCTCCTAGCACTTGGAACCGTTGTCGGAGCGCACGCGTTTGAGCTCATCAACTCACTTCTTGTCTTCAAAGGTAATGTGGTGTTGTTGTGTCGAATCCACGCATCCCTTCTTCTGCTGATAGTCTTCACAAGACGCTGCCCGTTCGTGTTGATCTGGCGAGAAAAGTTTTGCGAAGAAAGCACTGCAAGGACCTGTTTGGGGGGTCGCTTGTGTGCTGAGAGGACGAAGGTGAAGCGCGTTTTCGATCAACGATTCTTCTAGGCAAACTTCCTTGCACAAAGGATACGCTGCTTGTCATTTGCCACACATATCAATTGGAACTACCGCGGGCGTGTCTTGTAGTTGGGTTTTCTCGCTTTGCGGTAGGAGTTTTATGGCGTGAGGTACTGCGAGCATAGATCTTGGTCTTGACGTGGATTTGACTTCTAACATCATAACACACAAACTTCGCCAGACTCAAAAATCGTCAGACCTTTTTCGTTTTGTGTTTATGCAAAAAAACGTCTGCCGTTAATCGCGTGTCTCGTTCGGAGTGCTACACTCGGCACACTGGCCAACTCGCCAGACGGACAAACGCTACACCTACGCCATGCTCAACAGCGATGATGCGCAAACAACACACAGCGCCGTGTGCATTATTGAGGGCGGCGTCAAAACACAACCACAAACTCTCTTATTGTGCATAGCCTGAAATATAATTGGGATACTTAATGAAGCAACGCAACTCAGATCTACGTTGTCACGTCCATTTATTCGATAATTGATATGCCTTGAGTTATTGTTTGTGGCCAAACCTACAAACCTATGTGCACCGCGAACAATATTTTTTTTATCTCATATCGTTCAGAATCTGATTGCATGGTTTGTCATCACTATTTATCACCTCTTTTCACTACACTTTAGTAATCGCCAAGCAATTTACTTGACCATGCAACAAGGGTTATATTTACCACTTTTTTCCTGACCCTTCAGTTACTTTAACTAATGCATTTATGTTGTTTGATCACATAAACACATTTACATGCTGTGATAAATCTGTTTATGTTAGCAGCGAACATATCCGTAGTTTTGTCACTATCATAACTGTGATGCTATTATTTGCATACTTTATTCAAGTCAAAACGTCTCTCCAGATGCTGTTCGCGCCAAATTCAAAAAAGGCAAACCTCGAAAGGCAACACCTGCGCCTGCTCGACCTCGTGCGTCTGCGCCATCGCTGTCGAGGTCGTCGCGATGCTGAGCCGCGTGCACGACACGCGCGTGTTCACGGGCTCGCACGACGTCGTCTACAGCGACGCGACAGACCGTGACGCGCACAAACGCCTCGCACAGCGTCCTTTGTATGCGCGTATGCACCAGCAACTCGGTCCGACGACGACGACTGCTGACAACGACGACGCCAGTGATAGCAGCAGCGATGCTCTGAGCGCTGACGACAGCGCAGACGAGTACGAGTACTTTCGCGACTCGCGCCACCCGCCGAGCGCTGCGCTGCATCCGCACCATCCGTACAACACGCAGCTGCGCGCACTCGCACCGAGTCCACGAGCCGCACGAGGCGGTACGGTCACAAAGCGCAGCAGTAGCAGTAGACGCCACGGTATGTCAGCAGAGCGCGCGCCGATGGAGTTTGTGTACTTGCCGAGCGGCGAGATCCGACCGCGCGACGAGTGTCCGCCAGGGCTGTTGCTCCCGCCGCCCGCGTCGTCCGCGCCACCGGCGATCGCTGCCGACGCCTTTCGCAGGAGCGGTCGTCATAGTGAGCAGCAACAGCGCACACACCGCGCGCCTGCGTCTGGCCGCACACGCCAGTCGCACGTGTCTTCCGACTCGGACGCGTCGTTGTTGTCTGGTTCGGAGGCGCCAGTGCGGCGGCGACGCGACAACAATCGCCACGCGAGCGACCCCACCAGTCAGTTCGAGAGCCTCCAGCGCCAGAGCGCGAGCGCGTCTGAGCACGAGAGTGACGATGGCAATCGCGCGTCAGAGGACGAGAGCGAGAGCGGCGAGAGCGCGCTGGACGAGAAGGAGAACGTCCAGACGCAGCAGACGCGCCGTGACGCGCACAAGCGACCGCCGTCTACCGACCGCGCACCAGTGACGCACACGGCAAAGCACGAGCGCGAGCGTAGCGCAGATCGTCGACCAGAGCACCGTCATGCAGCGCCGTCGTCGTCTTCAGAGCGACAGCGGCGCAGTGGCGACGCTGAAGACGCTGACGCTCCGCAGCAGCAGGAGCCACGTCGCCAGCCGTCGACAACGTCGCACCAGACCGAGCAGGAACCAGCACACGCGCGCAAACGAGCGAGCAAGCAGTCGACGCAGGCAGCGCCGTCGGACGCCGTGCGCGCACATGCGGTCAAGTCGACAAAGCTCGACGTGCGCGACCTCTTGAGCGACCACGCGCCGCTTCGTGCGCCACCAGCGAGGTCCGCACCTTCATCAGCGCTGCGTAAACAAGTCGCAGACCTCGAGCGTGCGCTCCAGTCCGAGAAGCAGCGCGTGCTCGAGACGATGACCCAAGTCCTCGACGCCCAGCGCTCGGCGCAGGACCGAGCGCACGACGTCGCGCGTCTCGAGGCGCAGCTCGCTGCGAAGGACCACGAGACCGACCGCCGCGTTCGAGACGCAGTCGCCAAGGAGCAAGCGCACTGGAGCGCGCGCGTGAGTGCGCTCGAGGCCGACGCGCAGGCGAAAGACGCCGCCGTCGCAGCCCTCGAGACCAACGTCCGGACGCTCGAGAGCGAGCTCCAGCACCCGCAAAGCGCTGCTGCGACGAGTCGCTCGAGCCCAGTGACGCAGGACCAGACGCAGCAGCAGATGGAGAAGATCGTCGCGAAGCTCCGCAAGTTCCACGCGCGCGTCGAGCGCTGGAAGCGCAGCAGCCGCGCCGCAACGGACGTGTGTGCGTCGCCAGCGGACGTCGCGAGTCTCCTCGACGCGCTCTGGCGTGACTTTCCTGCGCTGCCGCTGCGCGAACTCGTCACGAGCGACGCACCGGCGGACGACAGCACGCGCGCGTCGAACGAGCCGGCGCACATGGTCGCGTTCCTCACCAAGCGCTTGCGCCTGCGCGAAGACGAGCTCGCGCAGACGCACGCCAAGTACGGCGAGCTCAAGGAGCTCTGCGCGCGCCAGTGCGTGCGCGAAGCCGACTTGCAGAACTTCATCAACGAGCACCGCCTGCGCGGCAACTTGGTCATTCGCAACACTGGGACGGCGGCGGCCACAGACAACACCAACACCAACACCAACAATGGCGACGACGGCGCGAGTGATGACCGGCGCAAGACCGTGCAGTTCCACGCACAAGGTGGCAGCGAGCAGCGAACGCGCGAGCGCTCGGCGCGTGCGAGTACGAGTCGAGCGACCAACACGCCACCAGTGTACTTTGCCGCAGACGACGACGTGGACGACGGTGGCGATGATGATGATGGTGGTGGCGATGATCGTAGCGGCGACGAAGCAACGAGCGGCGAAGACGACGATCGTCAAGGCTATGACTGCGACGAGGACGAAACGTCGGAAGCCCAGAGCGCGTACCTCGTGCGCGAGCCCAAGGTGTTTGTCCAAGTCGGACGCGACGGCGTGTTTGAGCACGCTGGGGCGTCGTCTGCAGTGCTGCGCAAGCTCGAAGACGAGCGCATGCGGCAGCAGCTCGCGAGTCGCAGTAGCGCTCGGCCGCGTCGCGACGTGGAGCGCATACGACTCGTGCCGTCACCAGCGCTTGCGCGGCGCTACGAGCGCGTGCCACCGACTGAGACGCGGCGAAAAGCGCCGAGCGCAGCAGCGACGCCCGTTCGGTCCAGTACGCGGTCGTCTGTGCGGCAACCGCCGTCGATCAGTGCGACGCGGAGCGCCAACAGCGCTGCTCGACGCCGAGCAGCACCGCCGCAGCCGCTGCCTCGAGCGAGTGGCAGTGTACGGTCTGGATCCGTGACGTCGTCGCGCAACTCGCGCATTGCAGCGGCGCCGTGGGTCTGAAGACGGATCAACCGCGACGAGAGCTAGACGGACGTAGGAGTAGGAGCCTGTGGGAGTGAGTAAGACTTGGACTCCCACGCAGCTAGACCGACTGTCCGAGTTCGTAAGAGAGAGAAGTGGCAATGACAACTCTGTCGTCTTCATCACTAGGAGGGCGCAGCGGACAGACATATCGACATGGCACTTCCTGCACCTCAACACCCAGGATGATGGAACGGCGTCCAAGCAAGACTCCGCCTCCAGCAAACCCACTTCGCAGGACGAGGCGCCAACACGCAAGCAACCACAACAACCACTTCTGAGTGAGCAACAAGCAACAAGAAACAACAACGACCAATTGTGCGTCTCTTGCAGCGCATGATCCAAGCGCTTCGATCACGTCAAGATGTGTGGATTGGATGGACAACAGACGAAGTGCCTTAGACGATCCAAGCGGCGTGGGCTTGAAGTGCTCGATCGTTAGGCGCACCTGCACGCCAAGAGCGGACGAAGGAGAGACACCGAGCGAACGCGCAATGCCAATGTCGATCGAGTGAATGTTAGTGCTTGGTTGACAGGCGGCTAGATAGATGAGAACGAGGCGCTACTACACAAGACTGATCGGGTCCTTTGCGCCAGCACGCGCCTTCGCATCGTGCTGCTGCGGCGTCTCGACCTTCGTGAACTCGGCAAGCGGATCTGCTGGCTCAGCTGGAGCATCGCGGTCGATGCCGCGCGCAGTCACAAACATCTGCACGGCCACTGCGACGGCGAAGAGCGCAAACACAACCACGATCATGATACGCCACGCATCGCCGATCGTGTCGAAGTACCCGAAGCTTGCATCGAACATGCTGTTGCTGGTGGCGTCCTGCTGCTCCTTCTGGTAATCGTCGTAGATCTTCTTGAAGACGAAGAAGCGGACGCCGTCCATGAACACGATCGCGCCAACGAAGCTCGTCGCACCAACGAGTCCCGGCTTCTTGAGTACGAGCGCGAGGCCGCCGCAGATCGCGCCGCCGATTGTCAGGATGACATCGTACCCGACCACCATGATTTGGAACTGGATCAAGTCCATGATCATTGTCGTCAACGCGACGCCAGCGCAAAAGCCCGTGATGACAACGCCAGTCTTGGTGTGGAAGCGTCCGAGCGCGCCACAGACGATGCCAGTGGTGACGAACGCGAGGAAGTACCAGTTGTCATCGCCCAGGAACCGATCGTCGGACGCAAAGAGGAGCATGACCACGTAGTTGCCAGCCGCGAAGAGCGCGCTCGCAACCATCGCAGCGCGGTGGTAGCGGTAGCCGCTTGTCGCGATCGCGAGACCCACGATGATGCACAGAATCGCGAGGATCGTGGCGTACGCCGGTGCGTCCGAGTAGTCGAGGTTCATGGCGATTGCAGTGCGATCGGAGCGTGTGTGTGGATGGAGGTTGTCGATGGATGTGTTCGAGTAGGACTGAGTGAATGGGAGAGTGAGGACTCCGTGGCCGATCGGTCGCCTGCGCGGGACACACCGCCTGCGGCAAGGCTGACGAGTGCATCCACAATGTATGCGCTATGATCGAGTCAATCAATACCTCGGAAGCGATGCATGTTGGTTGAGTCCAACAGCGAGGGGCATTCTATGGCACAGTCGACTAAAGCGCAGCCACTTTGTAGTATGACCGAGGTCGGTTTGCAAGAGGGTGTCGAGAGGTCTGTTAGCAAGCACAGTGTGCGACGTACCACAGGCCACTGCTATGAGTCCGACGTGCTTGTCTCTTGAGCTCAAGCGGGACTCGGATCTTGAGCTCCATGGTTCGTCGACTCCAGCAAGAGAACCAACAACAAGCAGCAAGCAACCGCATCAAGCAACACGCAACAAGGTACAAGCAACTACAACTTGTGCAAGTGAGCTAGTCGCGCATCATTGCAAGCACAACAAGCGACTCGAGTTGTCAGCAACCACACACGATCCCTTTGCTCTCAACCACACACTCGCATGCCCTCCTCAGTTGTTGTCGCTGGCGCTCAGACTCGCGAGCTCGTCGTGCGCGGCCTTGAGCACCTTGACGGCGTTCGCAGTGATGACGGACGTCGCGGCGTCGCCGTTGTAGACCTTGGAGTTGCTCACGACGAGCTCCAGGTCCTTCACAAACTCGCGCACGGACGCGTAGACGCAGTCGCGGACCTTGCGCGCGATCGTCGCGAGGTCCATCGGCTGCTTGATCACGCGGTAGTAGTCGGGCACGACCGTCGCGTCGACCGCCGCGCGGAAGAGCTCGCTCTCGGGCATCGCCACAAGCGCAGACACGACGCGCGCGAGGCTGCTGTTGAGCTGCGACGCCGGCATGCGCGAGCGGCTCTGCGTCACGGCGTGCCCGACGTACGGCCGCTTGTACACCTCGGCCTGCTCGCGCACGTCCTGCAGCCGCTTGCGCTTCTTCTCAGCGAGGTGCTTGCGCGCGCCGTCGCGGAGCTCCGACAGGTTCAGCGTCGTGCTGCCAGCTGCAGTCGTCGACTGGTCCGAGTCGCTCGCGCCGTCGCTCGCCATGTGGAGCGCCACGGGCTTGAGCTTGAGCTTGAGCGGCATCGCAGCGTCGCCGTCGCTCTTCTTCCCAGTGGACGCAGACGCAGACGTCGCGCCCGTCGCGCGCGCGTCGTCCACCAAGTACAGCGGACAGCTCCGGTTCGTGCGGATGTGGCCGGCCTGGCCGCACTGCGTGCACCGCACTTGGCCCTTCTGCGGCGTGCCGCCGAGGAGCAGCAGCGCGCCGTCTTCGCCCTGCGTCTCGAGCAGCGCCTGGTAGCCGCGGTTCTGCTGCTCCGTGATCTCGAGCTGCTTGAGCTCCTCCTGCAGCTGCTTGCGCTTCTTCGCCTTGTCAATGATCCCCGCGCCGCTGTCTGCTGTCGCCGCATCGGCCGCCGCGTCGAGCGCCAACACGCGCTTGCGCTTGCGCAGCAGCGCGCGCTCCTCCGACTTCTGCTGCCGCTCCTTGCGCTGCTGCATGGCGCGGAACCGCGCGACGTGGCGCTCGTCGACGATGAACTCGATCTTGACGCTCTCGCTCCCGTCCTCTTCGATCACGCGCGTCGTGCGCTTGAGCACCTTGCGGCCGCTCGGCACGGGCCTGCGCACTGCCGACGACGACGCGCTCGGCGGCTCGGATCGCCGGCCACTCGGCGTCGGTGACCCGGCGCGCGAGAGGTGCTCGGTCGGCGTCGCGAGTGCGCTCGAGAGGACCGAGCCGCCGCGCGACGAGACTGCGAGCGCGCCGCCAGGACGACTCGTCGTGCCGCTTGAGGCGCCGGCAGTGGCGCTCTCTTTGATCCCACTCGCCCGCAACTGGCTGCGCAGCGAGCTCGCGTCGACGTCCGGACGGCGCACGGCGCTCGCACTCGCACTCGGCGCGCCGCTGTCCTCTTTCATCTCCTCCATCAAGCGTCGGAGCTCGACGGCGTCCTCGCGCTCGCGCAGCGACTCGGCCGAGCGGTTGAGCCCGCCGCCGCCCTTCGCAAAGAGGTTCTTCGGGCCGCCCTTGGAGATCTTCTCCATGTCGTTCCCGCCCGTGATGCCGGCCTCAATGTCCTTCTCCCACTCGTCCAGGTCGTCGTCGTCGCCGTCATCCGACGCGTCGTCGGACGAGAACGTCGTCGCGCCGCTGCTCAGGACGTCCATCTGCCGCGCGTAGATCACGTCGCACTTCTTCCGGTACTCCTGCTGCTGCGCCGAGAGCGACCGCCGCTCGTCGCGCGCAAACTTGCTCAGGACCTTGAACCCGTGCGCCGTCGCGCGGTTGCTCAGCTCGCGGATCATGTGCACGCGGTCCCAGCGCCGGAGCTTCTTGATGTCCGCCTCCGCGAGCCCGAGGTTCCGCAGCACGTCGCCCGCCTCTTTCATCTTGAGCTTGCGCAAGTCGGCGGCCGTGCCCGTGACCGCAGCGACTGCTTTCGGGACAGCGCCGCCGCTCTTGCCCGTGCCGCCTGCACCGCTCGCGCCAGTGCCACCGGCGCCGCCCGCCGCGCCACTCGCGTCGTCGTCGTCGTCCTTCTTCTTGGCGCGCGACTGCGGCACGCGCACAAAGCTAAAGCCTTCGCCGCGGCCGGTCGGGTCGCCGATGCCGCCGAGCTTGAGCATGCCCGAGCCTTTGCCCTGCAAGTGGCACTCGACGTAGTTGTTCGTCAAGTTCCACGGCGTGAGCTGGAGCTGCTCGTCGATGTACCGCGCCACTTGGATGTCGCGCTCGAGCTTGCGCACCAGCGCGTCGGCTTTCCAGAGCGCGTCGCGCGCCTTCTCCTTCGCGCGGCGCTCGAGGTGCTGCGGCTCAATGAGCGTCGCCGCGAGCTGCTGCTTCCGGAGCTCCAGGCGCTTGAGCAGCCGCTTGATCGCGCCGTTCACCTCGGCCGGCGTGAAGAGCTTCGTGAGCCCAATGTCCGTGAGCCCGATGTCCAGGAGCCGGCGCTGCCCGGCCATCATGCTCTCGTACAGACACACGGACTCGGGCGAGATGCGCGTGCGGATCTCCTCTTCGCTCGTGAGCTGCGCCGCCGGCTTCTTCTTCCACCACCCCGAGTCGTTCCCGCCGCGCTCGAACGTCGCCACCTCCTTCATGCGCTTACGGATCGCCGTCGCCGACTGGTTCGGGAACGCGCGCGCAATGTCCTCGATCTTGAGCCGCTCGCCGTCGCTCGCCTTCTTGAACAGCCGCAGGATGTGGAACGACATGTACTGCCGGATGAACTCGTTCGCGCCGCGCGAGTTCGGCGCCGGGACCTCCATCTGCGGCTCCACTTGCCCGGCGATGAACACGTCCGGGAGCTCCATGACGTGCACCGTCGTCGTCGCGGCCGCCAAGCTCCCGAGACCGCCTGCGCCGGCGCTACTCTTCTTGCCTTTCGACACGGCGCGGCAGAGCAGAAAGAGCACCGCGTCGCCGCGGCTGCGCGCCTCGGGCGTCGGCGCGAACGGCGCCGTCGGCTTGTGCGGGAACAGCGGCACTTTGTACAGCTTCGAGTTGAGCGACGTGACCATGCGCCCGGGCGGGATGTCGCCCACGAACGGCGACTCGTCGCGCGGTCCGAGCGTGATGACCTGGCCCATCGCCATGTCCGGCGGCTTGGCGGCCGTCGCGCGCTTCACCTTCTTCTTCCCGAGACTGCTCAGGTCGTTCGCGTCGCTCGCGTCGACCGGCGGGCGCCAGTAGTGCAGGATGCGCGCAGCCATGCCCGGACTCGCGAGCATCGGCGGCGTCTGCTCCGAGTACTCGATCACGATGAGCTTCCCGCCCGCCGTCGGGTACAGGTCCGCACTCTTCTTGATTTGCGTGAGCGTCATCGCCGCCGACTCGTCCTTGCGCGTCGCCAGCACTGCCGCCGGCCGCGCCGCGACGAAGCGCAGGCGCTCGTTGATCTTGAACTTGCCGCGCGGCCGGTGGAGCTCGCGCAGCCGCGACTTGGGGAGCTCGGGCTTTGTCAGCGACAGCTTGATCGCCGGCAGCGAGTGGTGCACCACGCCGATGTTCTTCACCACGCGCGTGTCCTTGGGCTTCTTCCCCACCTCGGTGCGCATCGGACCCGTCGCCGTGTCCTCGCCGACGTTGATGCCGCCCATGGCGACGCTGATGCGCGACGCCTTGCTCAGCCGGTCCTCCTCGAGCTGCTTCAGCCGCTGCTCCGCCGCGCCGATCTTGCGCTCCGGGATGCGCAGCGTCGGGCGACTGTCTTCGCGCGTCGTGTGTGGCGCAAAGAGCAGCCGCGCGTCGTTCGCGTCGAGCACGAGCGCGCTCGGCGGCATGTCCTGCGTCGCGCTCCAGCCGATCGCCGCGACCCACGAGTCGCTCAGGAGCTCGCGGTTCAGCGGACACGGCAGCGCAGATGTGGCGGTAGTAGCGACGGCGGTCGAGACCAACGAGGCTGCTGCTGTAGCTGTAGCTGTAGTCGTAGCAGTTGAGATGGAGGAAGACGCGTCATGATGCGCGCCACTCGACTGCGACGCTCGACTGCGGCGACTGCGAGAGGCAGCCGGGTCGTCGGGGATCTCCCAGCGATACGTGCGCGGCTTGGCCATGTCGAACGCCTCTGGTGGCGCACCGCCGCTGCCAGGTGCTCCGACTGCCGATGCGACTGCAGACACAGGACGAGCGCTTGTGGGTGCGAGCCGCGGCCGCGTCATCTGCTGGGACGGTGGTCTGTGGCCAGCGCCAGTGTTGCTGCTGCTACTGCTGCTCGGAGCGCCGAACGATCCTGGATGTGCGTACGCGCCAGCGCTCGCGCGTGACGCCAGTGACATTGACGTGTCTCCTCTTCCGCCTGCTGTCGCTGCTGACACGGCGCCTGTTGTCTCGCGATCGCCACTGCCGTCCTCGGTCTCGATGATCTGCTCGCTACTGCTGCTGCGGTCGTCTCCTCCTCCTGCGCCACTGCCAGTCGCCGCGCCGTGCGCCGCGCCAAAGTCGATGCCCCAGAGGATGTTGTTCTCCCACGGCACCTGCTGCACTTTGCTGTACAGCTCCTCGCGCGCATCGAGCTCCAGCGCCTCGCGCGCACGCGTCGTCTGCGCCGCCAGCACGGCGTTCACGAACGGCGACGCGGCAGTCGAGAGCGCTGCGAAGCGCACCATCGGCTTGCCTTTCGCGTCCCGCGGTTTGGCCGCGACCGGAAAGTGCTCGGGTCGCGCGCTCTCGCTGCCCACGTTCTCGCGCGACGACAGCAAGAGCTGCACGTGGTCCGGCGCGACGCTCGTGGTCGCACCCGCCGCGTCGCTATCGGCATTGCTGTTCGCGCGCCGCCGCCGCCGCGCAGCATCTGCGAGCTCGTCTGCGAGGTCCGCGAGCGACTCGAACGCGTCGCCATCGGGTGCGCGCTGGTAGAGCTTGGCAAAGTGCACGATCGGCTGCTCGCTGCTGCGGCTGCTCAGGAGCGGGAGCTCGGGAAGGAGCGCTGCTGCCTCGGCGCGGTCGAGGCCCCTCGCAGTCAGCGCTGCATTCGCTGTGGTTGTGGTGGTTGTTGTTGTTGTCGCATGGGGAGCTGTTGCTGCTACTGCTGACGACGCAGATGCAGTGGCGACAGACGGCGTCGGCGCCATGCTCACGCGCTCGCGCACTCGCTCGCTCGTTCAAGCCTGTGCTTGCTCGCTTGTTTGGTTTGTCGGTTTGGCGCTGTTGTGTTTGTGGTGTGGCGCTGGTGTGGCAGTCGATCCAGTCGAAAACGGCACTTGCGAGTGTATGTGCGATTCTTCAAGACTGATGGCTCGAGGCATTCATTGACTGTTGTTAGAGCAGCGGAGACCTATCTCTCTCTTGCTGCGTTGTCGACTCCTTCGCTATGCTGTTGTTGTTGTCGTTGTCGTTGTTGTTGTTGTTGTCGATGTTGTTGTGGTCGTTGTTGTTGCTGAACAAGTGCACATTGGTTTGTACCCAACTCATCTGCAGCTGGCAGTTGGCTAAGTCTGGTGCTGGGGTTGAAAGCGCTGTCCTTCTCAAGTGCGTCCTGGAGACTGACAGATGACTCGAGGCGCTAGACTAGCTCAACGACAAAGTCGCTTCACGTTGGCTCCATACGCTGTACGACCAACAGATCGTCGATGCGTGCGGTTGTGAAGCACTGGAGTGCTGTCTGTTGTCGTTGGTCTCGGAAGTCCAAGACAAGCTCAACTCTCAACATACGTCGAGGCGCTACCAGACGACACTCGCACCATAACAAGCGTGAACGCATCTCCATCAGGAACATAGCACAAGAAAGACCCAGCGCCACTCGCTCGCTCACATGCTCATTCATGTACTCGTACTACTCAATACACACGACTCGCTCACTGGATCGTCATACGACTGTGACTCTTGTTGCTCCTACTGTGTCGCGCACGTGGGCTCACGCACTCACTCGTTTTGCTCACTCACTCATCGACTCCCGCTCTTGCTCGGGCGACTCGATGCGCGCGTGGCAAAGCCCGAGCCCGAACCCATGGCGCGCAGACCCGCCGAGCTCGCGCGCTTGAAGCTGTTCTGCTTGATGAGCGCCGTCTCGCGCCGCTCTTCTTCGACCATGTCGAGCGTCCGGAGCTCAAAGTGGATCTGCACTGCAGATGGCCGGTTCGACGGGTCGACTTCGAGGCACTGGTTGATGAGGCGCCGGACACTCGCCGGACAGTCGTCTGTGATCGTAGGTTTGAGCGAACCGGAGCTCACGAGCACGGCAATGCGCGTGTTCGTGTGCTGGTTGCTTCCGCCGCCGTTCTCTTCGTTCGGGAGGCCGTCCGAGTACGGGCGGCGGCAAGTGTCGAGCTCCGTCATGATCACGCCGAACGAGTAGATGTCTGCTTTCTCCGTGTACCGCTCGCCGCGGAGCACTTCCGGAGCGATCCACGACACGGTGCCAATCTCGCCAGTCATCGTCTGGTCTTCGTCGAGCTCGCGACTCACGCCAAAGTCCGTGAGCTTGGCCTCCCAGTCGTGGCTCAAGAGGACGTTCCGGGACTTGAGGTCCCGATGGATGATCGGACTCATGAACGAGTGCAAGTACACGAGCGCCTCGGCAATGTCGAGCGCCAGGAGGCTCTTGCACTTGGCGCTGCTCGCGTTCGCGCTCGTCTGGAACCAGCCAAAGTCGAGGCGACTCACTGCGCCGCTCGCTTGGCGCTGGAGCTGCTCAGTCAGCAACGACCCGAGGTCGCCGTTCGCCATGAACTCCATCACGACGCTCAGGTCGAGGAGCGAGCTCCACGTCACGCCGATGAACCGCACGACCTTCGGGTGGTCCAGCGCCGCGCAGATCCGGATCTCGTCCATGAAGCTCTTGAGGATCTGCTTGTTCCGCGTCTTGTCGGGCAGGAGCTGCTTCACGACGACCGTCTCGTTCCGGAACTTGGCTTTGTACACCGCGCCGTAGCCGCCTCTTGCGAGCAGCCGCCCGCGCACGACCTCGCGCTGCTGCAGTCGGAATGGCTGCATCTCTTCGTCCGTCCGGATGTCGTTCGGCAAGTACGCAAACT
This sequence comes from Pythium guiyangense, assembly GCA_003730235.1. Classification (NCBI taxonomy): domain Eukaryota; phylum Oomycota; class Peronosporomycetes; order Pythiales; family Pythiaceae; genus Pythium; species Pythium guiyangense. Next base: position 423,404 of record QXDM01000014.1, read on the forward strand.
CGCCGCCTGTGTTGTAGGCGCTGCCACCGGTGCCCGGCTCGCCGCCGCGCGTGAGCGTCGAGATGCTGCCGTGGATGAACTGCGTGGCTTTCGTGGCGTTGCTCGTGACTTCGTACTCGAGCTCCTCGGTCTCTTTGAGCTTCTTGCGCCGCCGCAAGAGCATGAACGCGACCATCGCGAGCACGATCGCAAAGAGCACGGCGACGCTGATGACTGCGAGCAACATCCAGTTCTGCTGCTGCGCAGGCGAGTTGGTGGTGCTAACCGTCGTTGGTGCGGTCGACGGTGCCGCGCTCGGCGGTGCCTCGGTCGTCGCAGCGCGCATGAGGGTGCGCATCGCGCGTGACTCGGTTTCAGCGCGTACTGCTGCTGTCGTTGTTGCTGTTGCTCTTGCTGATAGTGCGAGAGTGATGCAAGAGAGGAGCGCCAGCGAACGCCGACTCGCAAGCGCCGTGCTCTCCATGCGCTTCATGCTCTCGAGCGACTTGCGCTCCAAGTCGTCGTCGAGACGCTGTGCGGTCGAAGCGATCGAGCGTGTTGTGCTGTGCGCTCTTGACTGCTGCTGCTGGTCGGAGCTCTGCTGGCCACATTGGACCGTTCTTTGTCGGCTTTTTAGGTGGATAAACTGTTTGTCGAGTAGATTTTCTCGCCTATCGAAACACATTGTTTGATGGTTTGACTTGTGTTTGTATGTTTGATTGCAATCTATCAGATAGCCTACAAAGCCTTCGAGGTTGCATCAGTAAGACAATTCAATTGTTTACACTACATAGATGCAGAACATTATACATTATGAAACTGCATAGTATCCGACAAATCCGAGAAACCGAGAAAAGGAGCCAGCGTGCGCTCACTTTTGGACGAAATGCGAGATTACATCCCTTTCAAAATCGATTTACTAAACGTGTGGTTTGCGTTTCAATGACCTGCAACAACCTATAAACGTGTGTGATCACATCCTGCAGGCTCAGATTGATAACAGCAGGGAGTCATTCCCCTCTGCATAAATGGTTTTCGTATAAAGAGGAATGCGTGGTCACGATTTGATACAATGCACGAGTCATCGTACCGCACTGCAGTTATACAGAGGGTATTCTGTGTTTTCACACGCGAGATTCACAACTTGACCATCACGACGCTCCATCAAAAGCGCATCAACAGAACGCACACTCGCGCTTTCACTCGAGTGCTTCAAGTGCTTTCAGCTCCGACGCCAGCAACCAGTCCAGAGCCGATGGTATCGCGCAAGGTGGAGCGGCTCGTACGACCAAGCGCGTCGTGCTGTGATCGTGTCGAAGTGATGCATGCATGGCGTCCTCGCTTTCATCAGCGCAACACCTGAGTTTGCAATGCTTGCCGATGAGATGGCTTCAATGCACTTGTGGTGGCTACACCTGCACCAGCTCTCATGTCAGAGTCGTCGAGCTCACAAAGCTAGAGCTCCGCTCACAGCGCTCTTGTCCACACATGCAGCACGATTATCTTTGACACCTATCAGCGCAACGATTGCTTGCTTCACACGTGACGTCAGGCTCGACACTGGTGCCTTTAGATCGCTTCACTCACATACAGTCGCTATGACCAAGTACGCGCGGCATCGAAGAAGCACATGTACAACTTCACCTCGAGCTCCGGACGCTCGACATGGTCGAAGAAGAGCGGCGCGAGACGGCGCTCATCAAGCAGAACAGCTTCAAGCGCGCGAGCTCGGCGGGTCTGCGCGCCATGGGTTCGGGCTCGGGCTTTGCCACGCGCGCATCGAGTCGCCCGAGCAAGAGCGGGAGTCGATGAGTGAGTGAGCAAAACGAGTGAGTGCGTGAGCCCACGTGCGCGACACAGTAGGAGCAACAAGAGTCACAGTCGTATGACGATCCAGTGAGCGAGTCGTGTGTATTGAGTAGTACGAGTACATGAATGAGCATGTGAGCGAGCGAGTGGCGCTGGGTCTTTCTTGTGCTATGTTCCTGATGGAGATGCGTTCACGCTTGTTATGGTGCGAGTGTCGTCTGGTAGCGCCTCGACGTATGTTGAGAGTTGAGCTTGTCTTGGACTTCCGAGACCAACGACAACAGACAGCACTCCAGTGCTTCACAACCGCACGCATCGACGATCTGTTGGTCGTACAGCGTATGGAGCCAACGTGAAGCGACTTTGTCGTTGAGCTAGTCTAGCGCCTCGAGTCATCTGTCAGTCTCCAGGACGCACTTGAGAAGGACAGCGCTTTCAACCCCAGCACCAGACTTAGCCAACTGCCAGCTGCAGATGAGTTGGGTACAAACCAATGTGCACTTGTTCAGCAACAACAACGACCACAACAACATCGACAACAACAACAACAACGACAACGACAACAACAACAGCATAGCGAAGGAGTCGACAACGCAGCAAGAGAGAGATAGGTCTCCGCTGCTCTAACAACAGTCAATGAATGCCTCGAGCCATCAGTCTTGAAGAATCGCACATACACTCGCAAGTGCCGTTTTCGACTGGATCGACTGCCACACCAGCGCCACACCACAAACACAACAGCGCCAAACCGACAAACCAAACAAGCGAGCAAGCACAGGCTTGAACGAGCGAGCGAGTGCGCGAGCGCGTGAGCATGGCGCCGACGCCGTCTGTCGCCACTGCATCTGCGTCGTCAGCAGTAGCAGCAACAGCTCCCCATGCGACAACAACAACAACCACCACAACCACAGCGAATGCAGCGCTGACTGCGAGGGGCCTCGACCGCGCCGAGGCAGCAGCGCTCCTTCCCGAGCTCCCGCTCCTGAGCAGCCGCAGCAGCGAGCAGCCGATCGTGCACTTTGCCAAGCTCTACCAGCGCGCACCCGATGGCGACGCGTTCGAGTCGCTCGCGGACCTCGCAGACGAGCTCGCAGATGCTGCGCGGCGGCGGCGGCGCGCGAACAGCAATGCCGATAGCGACGCGGCGGGTGCGACCACGAGCGTCGCGCCGGACCACGTGCAGCTCTTGCTGTCGTCGCGCGAGAACGTGGGCAGCGAGAGCGCGCGACCCGAGCACTTTCCGGTCGCGGCCAAACCGCGGGACGCGAAAGGCAAGCCGATGGTGCGCTTCGCAGCGCTCTCGACTGCCGCGTCGCCGTTCGTGAACGCCGTGCTGGCGGCGCAGACGACGCGTGCGCGCGAGGCGCTGGAGCTCGATGCGCGCGAGGAGCTGTACAGCAAAGTGCAGCAGGTGCCGTGGGAGAACAACATCCTCTGGGGCATCGACTTTGGCGCGGCGCACGGCGCGGCGACTGGCAGTGGCGCAGGAGGAGGAGACGACCGCAGCAGCAGTAGCGAGCAGATCATCGAGACCGAGGACGGCAGTGGCGATCGCGAGACAACAGGCGCCGTGTCAGCAGCGACAGCAGGCGGAAGAGGAGACACGTCAATGTCACTGGCGTCACGCGCGAGCGCTGGCGCGTACGCACATCCAGGATCGTTCGGCGCTCCGAGCAGCAGTAGCAGCAGCAACACTGGCGCTGGCCACAGACCACCGTCCCAGCAGATGACGCGGCCGCGGCTCGCACCCACAAGCGCTCGTCCTGTGTCTGCAGTCGCATCGGCAGTCGGAGCACCTGGCAGCGGCGGTGCGCCACCAGAGGCGTTCGACATGGCCAAGCCGCGCACGTATCGCTGGGAGATCCCCGACGACCCGGCTGCCTCTCGCAGTCGCCGCAGTCGAGCGTCGCAGTCGAGTGGCGCGCATCATGACGCGTCTTCCTCCATCTCAACTGCTACGACTACAGCTACAGCTACAGCAGCAGCCTCGTTGGTCTCGACCGCCGTCGCTACTACCGCCACATCTGCGCTGCCGTGTCCGCTGAACCGCGAGCTCCTGAGCGACTCGTGGGTCGCGGCGATCGGCTGGAGCGCGACGCAGGACATGCCGCCGAGCGCGCTCGTGCTCGACGCGAACGACGCGCGGCTGCTCTTTGCGCCACACACGACGCGCGAAGACAGTCGCCCGACGCTGCGCATCCCGGAGCGCAAGATCGGCGCGGCGGAGCAGCGGCTGAAGCAGCTCGAGGAGGACCGGCTGAGCAAGGCGTCGCGCATCAGCGTCGCCATGGGCGGCATCAACGTCGGCGAGGACACGGCGACGGGTCCGATGCGCACCGAGGTGGGGAAGAAGCCCAAGGACACGCGCGTGGTGAAGAACATCGGCGTGGTGCACCACTCGCTGCCGGCGATCAAGCTGTCGCTGACAAAGCCCGAGCTCCCCAAGTCGCGGCTGCGCGAGCTCCACCGGCCGCGCGGCAAGTTCAAGATCAACGAGCGCCTGCGCTTCGTCGCGGCGCGGCCGGCGGCAGTGCTGGCGACGCGCAAGGACGAGTCGGCGGCGATGACGCTCACGCAAATCAAGAAGAGTGCGGACCTGTACCCGACGGCGGGCGGGAAGCTCATCGTGATCGAGTACTCGGAGCAGACGCCGCCGATGCTCGCGAGTCCGGGCATGGCTGCGCGCATCCTGCACTACTGGCGCCCGCCGGTCGACGCGAGCGACGCGAACGACCTGAGCAGTCTCGGGAAGAAGAAGGTGAAGCGCGCGACGGCCGCCAAGCCGCCGGACATGGCGATGGGCCAGGTCATCACGCTCGGACCGCGCGACGAGTCGCCGTTCGTGGGCGACATCCCGCCCGGGCGCATGGTCACGTCGCTCAACTCGAAGCTGTACAAAGTGCCGCTGTTCCCGCACAAGCCGACGGCGCCGTTCGCGCCGACGCCCGAGGCGCGCAGCCGCGGCGACGCGGTGCTCTTTCTGCTCTGCCGCGCCGTGTCGAAAGGCAAGAAGAGTAGCGCCGGCGCAGGCGGTCTCGGGAGCTTGGCGGCCGCGACGACGACGGTGCACGTCATGGAGCTCCCGGACGTGTTCATCGCCGGGCAAGTGGAGCCGCAGATGGAGGTCCCGGCGCCGAACTCGCGCGGCGCGAACGAGTTCATCCGGCAGTACATGTCGTTCCACATCCTGCGGCTGTTCAAGAAGGCGAGCGACGGCGAGCGGCTCAAGATCGAGGACATTGCGCGCGCGTTCCCGAACCAGTCGGCGACGGCGATCCGTAAGCGCATGAAGGAGGTGGCGACGTTCGAGCGCGGCGGGAACGACTCGGGGTGGTGGAAGAAGAAGCCGGCGGCGCAGCTCACGAGCGAAGAGGAGATCCGCACGCGCATCTCGCCCGAGTCCGTGTGTCTGTACGAGAGCATGATGGCCGGGCAGCGCCGGCTCCTGGACATCGGGCTCACGGACATTGGGCTCACGAAGCTCTTCACGCCGGCCGAGGTGAACGGCGCGATCAAGCGGCTGCTCAAGCGGCTGGAGCTCCGGAAGCAGCAGCTCGCGGCGACGCTCATTGAGCCGCAGCACCTCGAGCGCCGCGCGAAGGAGAAGGCGCGCGACGCGCTCTGGAAAGCCGACGCGCTGGTGCGCAAGCTCGAGCGCGACATCCAAGTGGCGCGGTACATCGACGAGCAGCTCCAGCTCACGCCGTGGAACTTGACGAACAACTACGTCGAGTGCCACTTGCAGGGCAAAGGCTCGGGCATGCTCAAGCTCGGCGGCATCGGCGACCCGACCGGCCGCGGCGAAGGCTTTAGCTTTGTGCGCGTGCCGCAGTCGCGCGCCAAGAAGAAGGACGACGACGACGACGCGAGTGGCGCGGCGGGCGGCGCCGGTGGCACTGGCGCGAGCGGTGCAGGCGGCACGGGCAAGAGCGGCGGCGCTGTCCCGAAAGCAGTCGCTGCGGTCACGGGCACGGCCGCCGACTTGCGCAAGCTCAAGATGAAAGAGGCGGGCGACGTGCTGCGGAACCTCGGGCTCGCGGAGGCGGACATCAAGAAGCTCCGGCGCTGGGACCGCGTGCACATGATCCGCGAGCTGAGCAACCGCGCGACGGCGCACGGGTTCAAGGTCCTGAGCAAGTTTGCGCGCGACGAGCGGCGGTCGCTCTCGGCGCAGCAGCAGGAGTACCGGAAGAAGTGCGACGTGATCTACGCGCGGCAGATGGACGTCCTGAGCAGCGGCGCGACGACGTTCTCGTCCGACGACGCGTCGGATGACGGCGACGACGACGACCTGGACGAGTGGGAGAAGGACATTGAGGCCGGCATCACGGGCGGGAACGACATGGAGAAGATCTCCAAGGGCGGCCCGAAGAACCTCTTTGCGAAGGGCGGCGGCGGGCTCAACCGCTCGGCCGAGTCGCTGCGCGAGCGCGAGGACGCCGTCGAGCTCCGACGCTTGATGGAGGAGATGAAAGAGGACAGCGGCGCGCCGAGTGCGAGTGCGAGCGCCGTGCGCCGTCCGGACGTCGACGCGAGCTCGCTGCGCAGCCAGTTGCGGGCGAGTGGGATCAAAGAGAGCGCCACTGCCGGCGCCTCAAGCGGCACGACGAGTCGTCCTGGCGGCGCGCTCGCAGTCTCGTCGCGCGGCGGCTCGGTCCTCTCGAGCGCACTCGCGACGCCGACCGAGCACCTCTCGCGCGCCGGGTCACCGACGCCGAGTGGCCGGCGATCCGAGCCGCCGAGCGCGTCGTCGTCGGCAGTGCGCAGGCCCGTGCCGAGCGGCCGCAAGGTGCTCAAGCGCACGACGCGCGTGATCGAAGAGGACGGGAGCGAGAGCGTCAAGATCGAGTTCATCGTCGACGAGCGCCACGTCGCGCGGTTCCGCGCCATGCAGCAGCGCAAGGAGCGGCAGCAGAAGTCGGAGGAGCGCGCGCTGCTGCGCAAGCGCAAGCGCGTGTTGGCGCTCGACGCGGCGGCCGATGCGGCGACAGCAGACAGCGGCGCGGGGATCATTGACAAGGCGAAGAAGCGCAAGCAGCTGCAGGAGGAGCTCAAGCAGCTCGAGATCACGGAGCAGCAGAACCGCGGCTACCAGGCGCTGCTCGAGACGCAGGGCGAAGACGGCGCGCTGCTGCTCCTCGGCGGCACGCCGCAGAAGGGCCAAGTGCGGTGCACGCAGTGCGGCCAGGCCGGCCACATCCGCACGAACCGGAGCTGTCCGCTGTACTTGGTGGACGACGCGCGCGCGACGGGCGCGACGTCTGCGTCTGCGTCCACTGGGAAGAAGAGCGACGGCGACGCTGCGATGCCGCTCAAGCTCAAGCTCAAGCCCGTGGCGCTCCACATGGCGAGCGACGGCGCGAGCGACTCGGACCAGTCGACGACTGCAGCTGGCAGCACGACGCTGAACCTGTCGGAGCTCCGCGACGGCGCGCGCAAGCACCTCGCTGAGAAGAAGCGCAAGCGGCTGCAGGACGTGCGCGAGCAGGCCGAGGTGTACAAGCGGCCGTACGTCGGGCACGCCGTGACGCAGAGCCGCTCGCGCATGCCGGCGTCGCAGCTCAACAGCAGCCTCGCGCGCGTCGTGTCTGCGCTTGTGGCGATGCCCGAGAGCGAGCTCTTCCGCGCGGCGGTCGACGCGACGGTCGTGCCCGACTACTACCGCGTGATCAAGCAGCCGATGGACCTCGCGACGATCGCGCGCAAGGTCCGCGACTGCGTCTACGCGTCCGTGCGCGAGTTTGTGAAGGACCTGGAGCTCGTCGTGAGCAACTCCAAGGTCTACAACGGCGACGCCGCGACGTCCGTCATCACTGCGAACGCCGTCAAGGTGCTCAAGGCCGCGCACGACGAGCTCGCGAGTCTGAGCGCCAGCGACAACAACTGAGGAGGGCATGCGAGTGTGTGGTTGAGAGCAAAGGGATCGTGTGTGGTTGCTGACAACTCGAGTCGCTTGTTGTGCTTGCAATGATGCGCGACTAGCTCACTTGCACAAGTTGTAGTTGCTTGTACCTTGTTGCGTGTTGCTTGATGCGGTTGCTTGCTGCTTGTTGTTGGTTCTCTTGCTGGAGTCGACGAACCATGGAGCTCAAGATCCGAGTCCCGCTTGAGCTCAAGAGACAAGCACGTCGGACTCATAGCAGTGGCCTGTGGTACGTCGCACACTGTGCTTGCTAACAGACCTCTCGACACCCTCTTGCAAACCGACCTCGGTCATACTACAAAGTGGCTGCGCTTTAGTCGACTGTGCCATAGAATGCCCCTCGCTGTTGGACTCAACCAACATGCATCGCTTCCGAGGTATTGATTGACTCGATCATAGCGCATACATTGTGGATGCACTCGTCAGCCTTGCCGCAGGCGGTGTGTCCCGCGCAGGCGACCGATCGGCCACGGAGTCCTCACTCTCCCATTCACTCAGTCCTACTCGAACACATCCATCGACAACCTCCATCCACACACACGCTCCGATCGCACTGCAATCGCCATGAACCTCGACTACTCGGACGCACCGGCGTACGCCACGATCCTCGCGATTCTGTGCATCATCGTGGGTCTCGCGATCGCGACAAGCGGCTACCGCTACCACCGCGCTGCGATGGTTGCGAGCGCGCTCTTCGCGGCTGGCAACTACGTGGTCATGCTCCTCTTTGCGTCCGACGATCGGTTCCTGGGCGATGACAACTGGTACTTCCTCGCGTTCGTCACCACTGGCATCGTCTGTGGCGCGCTCGGACGCTTCCACACCAAGACTGGCGTTGTCATCACGGGCTTTTGCGCTGGCGTCGCGTTGACGACAATGATCATGGACTTGATCCAGTTCCAAATCATGGTGGTCGGGTACGATGTCATCCTGACAATCGGCGGCGCGATCTGCGGCGGCCTCGCGCTCGTACTCAAGAAGCCGGGACTCGTTGGTGCGACGAGCTTCGTTGGCGCGATCGTGTTCATGGACGGCGTCCGCTTCTTCGTCTTCAAGAAGATCTACGACGATTACCAGAAGGAGCAGCAGGACGCCACCAGCAACAGCATGTTCGATGCAAGCTTCGGGTACTTCGACACGATCGGCGATGCGTGGCGTATCATGATCGTGGTTGTGTTTGCGCTCTTCGCCGTCGCAGTGGCCGTGCAGATGTTTGTGACTGCGCGCGGCATCGACCGCGATGCTCCAGCTGAGCCAGCAGATCCGCTTGCCGAGTTCACGAAGGTCGAGACGCCGCAGCAGCACGATGCGAAGGCGCGTGCTGGCGCAAAGGACCCGATCAGTCTTGTGTAGTAGCGCCTCGTTCTCATCTATCTAGCCGCCTGTCAACCAAGCACTAACATTCACTCGATCGACATTGGCATTGCGCGTTCGCTCGGTGTCTCTCCTTCGTCCGCTCTTGGCGTGCAGGTGCGCCTAACGATCGAGCACTTCAAGCCCACGCCGCTTGGATCGTCTAAGGCACTTCGTCTGTTGTCCATCCAATCCACACACCTTGACGTGATCGAAGCGCTTGGATCATGCGCTGCAAGAGTTCAGTCCGCACATCGAGCGCTCCCACGGTCTTCGTCAAACGTGGTGGTGGTATCGAGAAGCGCGACGTCGAACTTCACTCACTCGCGACTCGAGTCTGGGCGATCACGCTGCATGACGTCTTCATCATGTCATGGCGCAAAGCTCGTGTTCTTCGTTCACCCACGCACAGCTCCTGCTGCTCGTGTCTCTCGACGACGCAAGACTCGGTCCTGTGCTGCGAATGGCTCGCGACTGAGTGGCGCTGAGCGCGACACTGCGAGGGGTACAATACAGGTACAACTGTGTAGGTTCAAAAATCAAATGCCACAATTTGTATACATTACACTCTTTAAAAGGACAGTGACTACAGCCACAAGTTCTGCAAATCCGAAACCACTTGGTGTTTGTATGGAAAGAAAGCCAGCAGCAGCTGTGTTTACGATGATCATGGTCTCGACGTTCCTGTGCGGCACATGCACAAGAGCAGCTGGTCGAGACCGGGTGGCGCTGGTTTACACGAGCCATCGCGCTGCGCTGCGTCAACCGCAGTCAGTCTTCACACCGCGCGCTCCTGCCGACGCCGCACGCGCGTCGAGTGACACACTAACAAAGCATGCGCGTGCCGCGATGTGTCGCGCTGCCAGCGCTGCTGCTGCTGCTGCTGCTCGCGATGCACGACGCACACGCTGCGTCGTGCGCGCGCTCTGGCTTCGCGACGCCGCCAGCAAACACGACGCTCGCAGCAGACGTCACGAACACCGACGCAGCAGTCGTCGTCACAACTGCGTGCAGCGAGAGTGCGCTCGCAGTCGACAAGAAGATCCCGTCCGAGACGACGCTCGACGCCGCGTCGCTCAACATCGTGCGCGTCGCGAGTCTCCCGCAAGTGAACAAGCTGTGCGTCCGCAGCGTGTAGAGCTTCATACATGACGCTCGTCCAGCGCCTCACTCACTCTCGTGCCTCCTGTATCTGGCCAAACAGCCTCGCTGCTGGGAACAAGATCAGCTCGTTCCAAGCCGCCGACGACACGGGCCTCACGACGCTGTACGTCCACTTGAGCAGCAGCCTCTGGACGCTCTTGTGCCATCGGTACTGACGCACTGCGTCTCTCTGTGGCGCTAGCGACCTCGCGAACAACAACATCCAGTCGCTTAGCGACGGATTCAAGTTCCCGTCGACGCTCGCGTCGCTGTACGTCGCCACTCGGACCGTTCCGTGCCTCGGTCTGTCTCCATTGCTGACACCTGATGCGCTGCGTCTGTAGTGACTTGTCCGACAACCTGATCACATCGACGCTCGCGTCGCACTTCCCGAAAGGACTCACAGAGCTGTACGTCCATCGGATCCGTCGCTCTCTCTTCTCAGTCTCTCTCTCGAAGACAAACTAACGGACGGACTGTTGCGCAGGTACTTGGCCAAGAACGGGATCAAGTCGCTCACGCTCTTCGACTTCCCGTCCGGACTCACGCGCCTGAGTCTCAATGGCAATCCGCTCACCACGCTCAACGGCGCCGTTCTCCCGCCAGCGCTCACGACATTGTACGTGCGCCAGTGTCTCTCTACGTATCGCTACAGACGGTCAGTCAGACTGACTAGAGACGCTCTGTGTCTCCTGTGCAGCGAGTGCCAGACGTGTCAGCTCACTGCGATCGAAGGCGTGCGGTTCCAGTCGCCGCTCACAAAGCTGTGCGTCCTCAGCAAGGCGCAGTCTCATTGACTCGTTCTGCTTCTCTCGCTCACACTCCTATCTCTTGCTTCTGTAGTGCGATCAGCGGCACGGCGCCACTCACGACGATCGTCGTGCGCAAGTCGGACGTCGTGAACCTCCAGAGCGCTGCAGCAGGCTCGCTGAGCGCCAAAGTCACGTCGTGCGACGCCGGCGCGACGCTCACAACAACGGCTGGCGGCCTGGCGCTCTGCGTCATGGAGGGTACGCCCATGTATCACCGACCGCCTTCTGCCTGATGACTGGCACGCACTTACTCGACTGCCTCTTGCTCTCCTTCGTCTCTAGACAAGGCGTTCGACGCCAAGTACCCACAGCGCAGCGCCGTGAACAAGTCGCCAACGTCCTCGACGACTACGACGACTGCTCCGTCGACTGCGAGCGGATCGTCTACAGCGCCTGCGCCAGGCGACAGCTCGAGCAACGCCAACACCACAACTGGCGGCAGTGATAGCAACAGCACCATGTACATTCTCGTCGGTGTCCTCGTGCTCGCCGCCGTTGTCATTGGCGCCGGCATTGGCTTTGTCGTCCAGCGCCGGAAGCGCAAGCCGCTGCGGGCGTCCGACCTGCGCGAGCTCCTCGCTGAAGCCGCTGCGACGACGCAGACGACGACGAACAACCACCACTCGAACCTCAGCAGCAACGCCAAGAGCGTCGGGACGATCGTCACCGGCCAGTCCGTGACGCTCGGGATCGAAGTGACCGACCCACTGCCGCCGTCGTCGTCGTCCAAGTCGTCTGGCTACTTCACGAACGACGTCCGAAACGACGAAGAGCTCTTGCCGTATCGCCTACCGCGCGACGACGTCAAGCTCGTGCGCGAGCTCGCAGTCGGCGGCTTTGGCGTCGTCTACCTCGCGCTCTTCTTTGACGAACTGGTCGTCGTGAAGCAGACGCTGCCGACCAAAATGGCGTCGAACGCGATCCTCAAGCGCTTCATGGCCGAGATCCGGCTGTACGCGCGCTTGGAGCACCCAAAGATCGCGCGGTTCATCGGTCTGTCGTGGACCACGCTCTTTGACCTCTCGCTCGTGATGGAGTACTGCGCGAACGGCGACTTGCACGACCTGCTCAAGCGCAGTCGCGCCGATCCGCGCGGTCGCGAGGTCTTCACGTGGTTCAGCCCTGCGGCGACGCCGCGGTGCAAGACGCTCATTGCGCTCGACATGGCCGAGGCGCTCGTGTACTTGCACTCGTTCGAGCCCGTGATCATCCACCGCGACCTCAAGTCCAAGAACGTCCTTATGACAGACGACTGGACCGCAAAGCTCGCGGACTTTGGCATCAGCCGCGAAGCCGACGCCGAGACCATGACCGGCGGCATGGGCACGACCGCGTGGATCGCGCCCGAGGTGCTCCAGGGCGAGCGGTACTCGGAGAAAGCTGACATCTACTCGTTCGGCGTCGTGCTCAGCGAGCTCGACACCTGTGGCCATCCGTACAACAGCAACCGCGCATCGGACGACTCGCTCACGGACCCAAAGATCGCTGTGCTCGTGAGCACCGACGCGATCAAACCGACGATCGAACCAGACTGTCCGCCAGCGATCCGCGACTTGATCCTCAGCTGCGTCGCGTTCGAGCCGTCGCGGCGGCCGAGTGCGATGGAGCTCCACTTTCGCTTGCGCACGATCCGCTCCGAGGCGCTGGCGCTCGGACACGTCTAGGACACTCACTTGTCGTAATTATGAACCGCAGCGTCCACTGCGAGTGGACAGATGATGGAGACCGTGTAGAGAGGACTGAGTGTGAATGAATCGCTCAAGGCAGTCGATGGAGTCCCTTGCTCGCTAGTCTTCATGGGCGTCATGTAAGCCCTGGCGTGTACGTGATCCTGGGCTAGAAGAGGAGCGACAGAGTTGCTGCTGGTGCTGCTTGCCGTCCTGGTGTACATGAAGTCGCAGTGGCTCGCGTGACGGCGTGTGGTTCTTCCTGTAGACTTGTTCGTACCGATTGATCCAGGACGTACCAAGTGCTCGCTTGACGAAGCCAGCGTCGCGTGTCGTGCATGAACTTGCACGAGAGCTGAGGCTTTTAGGAGTTGCTTGTACTTGAGCGAGACGACGTTCTGCTGCGGAATCGCATGTGCGACGCCACCACTGCACGCAAGACTGTCATGGCAGAACTGCTTCTCGCAGCCACTCAATGCGCGACTGCGACTCGATTCGCGCCGACGTCATGCCGCGCGCGAGGTGATGCCAGCGCGCGCTGCAACGACACGCGCACATGTGCGTGATTCCCATCCTTTCTGGCGCAGCACCTCCAAACACAACCACGACGACCGCGCTGATGACTCGGATCACCGAGTCGAGGCGATCGATCGAGCACGAAGTGAGGAGAGGACATCATTGCGCGCTGCGCGCATCGAGTGCCTCAAGAGCGTCGGTTGACGACGACCGCGAAACGAACTGCGAAAAACTCGAACGAGTGACTCGCAGTGCCGCCTGCTGGAGTACGAGACACGGGAGCGCGACGACCATAGGCAGGCGAGCACGACCGAAGCACCAGGCGCTCGTATGAGCAAGGCGGCGTTGGTCCGAGCACCGGAGCAACGGAGCGCTGAGCAAGCGAAGCGGGAAGGCAGGCAGTCGTGAGTGAGTTCAAGCGAGCGAGGGCAACTGGTGAAACTGCGAGTAGACTAGTGTACACCTGTATTTGTACAGATTGGCTGTGTTTCACCTTGTTTTGAATACTGAGGACGAATTGACTATACAAAATCCTGATCTCGGCAGTTGCAACAACAACGAGCGCGTTCCGATGGTTTCATAGTTCGCGAAACACGGTGCATCGTCGGGTTGTCTCACATTCGTGTCCATGTCTATGGCGCCGCTTCGCGATGAAAATGGACATTTCACTTGATGTTTGTATACTGCATCGTAGCATTTGTTGTTGCACACACGCGTACCTTGTGAGCGAAGCGTCGTCGTCAAGCAGCGTCACGCTCGATGACACAGCCGCCTCGGCGCACATGACACGCCGTCGCTCGGAGCGTGCGCGAATGATGGAGGCAGGCTGGATCGCCTTGCGTCGCTTGCGCTCGCTCAGGCACGAGCTGGACCAACTGCTGCACGATGGGCGTGCGATGCACCCGTGCTCCTGCTGCTCATTCCAACATCTTCGACCTCGAGCTCAAGTGACTCGCCACTTGTTCGTCTCCCTCTCCATCGTCGTTGTCAACACCTCCGCCGATCCGGTCGTGCGTCCGCCTCACTAGCAGCAGCAGCACCAACAAGTCCACAGTAGCCATGGCGACCTGGGGCGAGCTCATCAAGAACGCCAACTGGTTCATGTGCTACTACCTCGCGATCGTGCACACGGGTGCGATCGTGGGGCTCACGTGCTTGCCGCACGTCAAGTGGCAGACGCTGCTGCTCGGCCTCGGGTTCTACTACCTCTCGGGGCTTGGCATCACCATGGGCGCGCACCGCTTGTGGTCGCACCGGTCGTTCAAGGCGCACGGCAGTGTCCGGTTCTTCCTCATGCTCTGCAACTCGCTCGCGAACCAGGGCACGATCTTCCACTGGTGTCGCGACCACCGCGTGCACCACAAGTACTCGGACACGAACGCGGACCCGCACGACTCGGGCCGCGGCTTCTTCTTCGCGCACATGGGCTGGCTCATGGTCAAGAAGGACCCGCGCGTGATCGAAGGCGGGAACAAGCTCAACTACGACGACCTCTGGGCCGACTGGACCGTCGTGCTCCAGGAGAAGCTCAACCCGTGGGGCCAGCTCGGCGTCTGCTTTGTCGTCCCGATGCTCGCGGGTATGTACATCACGGGCGAGTCGTGGTACGACGCGCTCTTTGTGCTCGGCTTCCTGCGCTATGTCCTCGTGCTCCACGCCACGTGGCTCGTCAACAGCGCGGCGCACTTCTACGGCTACACGCCGTACGACGAGACGATCCCGCCGCGCGAGAACAGCTTCGTCGCAGTCTTCGCTATTGGTGAGGGCTGGCACAACTGGCACCACAAGTTCCCGTACGACTACGCGACGTCCGAGTTTGGCGTGACGCAGCAGTTCAACCCGACGAAGCTCACGATCGACGTGCTCGCAGCCATTGGTTTGGTCTCGGACCGCAAGCGCGCGACGGGTGTGTGGGAGAAGATGAAGGAGGCCAAGGCGAACGGCAAAGGCGCGTCGAGCGTCCAGGACCCGGACGGCGACGACCCGAACAAGGCGTACTCGGAGCTCAAGGCGAAGGCGCACTAAGCGCACGCACATCTGCATGTGTCGGTCGAGTGACTGTGTCTGTCGATTGCGCACGCGCGCGCTCTTGCGGCGGCGTCAGCTCCGCGAGTCTCGTTCGTTGTGTGCTCTTTATACACTTGCCTTTTCGTTGGACCATTGATCTTGTTAGTGTCCACCCGCAGTGGACACTGTTGTTGTTGTCCACTTGGTGTGTCCACTTGGAGTGGACGCTCTTGCAATAGCTCCGACTGCTATTCATAGCTCAAGTTGACCAGCGACATGGCCCTGTGGATGCACACGACAGCAAGCGCTGCAGTGGCACTCGCACCATGAGCATGACGCCGCGCACGTATGAGCTCGCAGATGGAGCAGTTCATGAGCTCGACCATGACCGACTGCACCAGCCGCTCGACGATGACGACGATGTCGCAAACAACAGCAGCGACGACGAAGGTCCTGACGAGCTGCGTCCGCACGACAGCGACGATGGTGCACTCGAGTCGCCTGCCGTCTCGAGCGCACGCTCGTTTGCGAGTGAGCCAGCAACAACGAGCGAGACAGCGCCTCTGCTGCTGGACGAGAGCGAGTCAATCTGGAGTCGGCCTGAGCACAAACTCGCAGCCTTCGCGTTCTTGCTGCTCGATGAGTTCCTCGTGGCGTATCAGCTCAGCAAAGCCGCGCGCGCACTCAAAGACGAGCTGATAGAGCGTAAGCTTGGCGTCCCGAGCCGCAGCGCCGAGCTCTGGTGCGAGCTGCACCACAGTTGCCGCACAGTGCTCGGTCGCAAGAGTAGCAGTAAGAGCGCGGGTGCAAGCACGACGCTCGAGCAGCTCCTCGAGTTCTGCACGAACAGCAGCGCGATCGCATCGAACCGTCGAGGCTTTGCGCTCGACCTGCTGAGTCATAGCCCGGTGAGCGTCTGCGCGTCGCCAAAGAAGTCGAGCAAGCGCAGCAGCGCGTTCTCGCTCATGGACGCGCACATCCAGATGCTGCGCTCGCCAGTCGTACGACCGAGTCGACGGAGCGTATCAAGCGCAGCTGCTCAAGACTCGACCACAGGACTGACAAGCTCTGCGTCTGCTCCTGTGCTCGCAACAAGTCACGGTGCAAGCAGCAGCGCAGTCGTGTCGTCGCCGGTCAAGGCAGCTCCAGCTGTCAGCGCCGCGAAGAAAGCCAAGAAGAAGCGCAAGCACGGCGCCGCGGCTGCGATGACGCTGCATCGCCAGCAAGTGCAGCACCACCACCCTGAGAGCTACTACTACGTGAACGACAAGCCTCATACGAACGGACACTTTGGCGGCTCGCAGACAAACGTAAGTGTACACGCAAGCTTTGAGGCGCGCACGTGCACACCTGGTTCGTACGTCGAGCCAGCGCTGGTGCTCGCGCACGAAGCGCAGCTCAAGCGCGAGCTCTCGTCCGTGCGCATCCTTGAGCGCGAGCTACGGCACATCCGACTCGAGAAGATTGCAAACGAGCCCAAGCGCGCGCTCGTGAAGCGTCTCGGGTTTGCGTCCATGAACAAAGCCGAGGTGCAGCACCAGCGCGAGAAGCAGGACCCGTACTTGAACGACCTTGTGCTCGAGAAGCTCGGCTTCAGCAAGCGCTCGGACTGCGCGCTGTGCCAATTCAGCTTCTTGCAAGTGAACCTGCCGCACAAAGTGAGCTTCAAGTGCATTATGGACGTGTACGCCAAGTGGCAGTACGAACCGCCGGATCGCGAGAGCGCGAGCAAGTACCGCGCGCCGCTCTGCTACGACGCCGTGCAGGTCTGCCGCATGTGCGCGCAGATCGTGCTCGAGCACACTGCTGCTGCTGCTGTCGACACAACCAGAGCATCCGCAATGGCGATGTCCTCGCAGCAACAGCAGCAGTCGCAGCGTCGCGTGTCACCCAAGACCAAGAGAGGCTCCACACCGAGCGACTCGAGCTTTTGCTCGGACCCGTATGCGCTCCCGCCTCTGTTTGCAGACGACTGCTACGACGAGCGCAGCGCTGCGCAGCGACTCGACGACGCTCACGAAGAGCATCGGAGCGTGCCGCTCGTCGAGTCACCAGCAAAGGCGATCGTGTACGCGAACCAGGGCACGGAGCTGAGTCAGTTCATGACGTCAAAGGAGTGGGAAGTGATCAATCCGCAGCGGAGCTTCATTCGCGCCGCGATCGAGAGCACTGTGAAGAAATCGTCGACTGGCGGTGCCAACTCGACGCTCGTCGCAGCGCTCTCGAACGCGAGCAGGAGCGCTGGCAAGTAGCTCAAGCACACACACAGGAGCTCAGTTCACTGAATGCCAATCAATCACGAGAAAAATGCAGGTGGTCAATGGGTTCACTAACACATGGGCTTTGCCAAGAAGAGCTACAACATGACCGAAGGCAAGAAGACGCATGGCTAAAGAGCGACAAGTGAACACTATGAAAGGAAGGAACCAGAGCTCATTTCATTAGCAAGTGCGCTCGAGAGCGCGACCTGCGCGTGAGACGGACTGTGCCACTACGTGTCCATAACGATCGAACAAGACGCTTACGCGCTGTCCTCGTTCTGGAACTGGTACGTCACGTGGCACTTGCCGCAGTAGTGGCGGTCAAAGTGCGTGGCCATGAAGACACCGGCGCCACACGCTGGCGACGGGCACTCCTTTTTCAGGCGCTTGATCTTGCCGTTGTCGTCCACCTTGTAGAACTTGAGGACCGCGAGCTTGACCTTGCGGTGCTTGTGCTTGATCTTCTTAGGCTTGGTGTACTGCTTCTTCTTGCGCTTCTTGCCACCACCACGCAGGCGGAGCACGAGGTGCAGCGTCGACTCCTTCTGGATGTTGTAGTCCGAGAGCGTGCGGCCGTCCTCGAGCTGCTTGCCCGCGAAGATCAGGCGCTGCTGGTCAGGCGGAATCCCTGTTCAAAGGCACAAGACAGTGTGAGTGGACTGGTCTAGACGCGCTGCGTAGCCTAGAGATCAAGGCACTAGGAACTCGAACCGACCTTCCTTGTCCTGGATCTTCGACTTCACGTTGTCGATGCTGTCCGACGGCTCGACATCGAGCGTGATGGTCTTGCCCGTGAGGGTCTTCACGAAAATCTGCATTTTCTGTAGGAGGCAACGACGGCGACCGTTAGTCGCGAGGCGCAGGGCGAGAGCGAACGTACGAGAGGCGAGGCGACGGCACTTGAGCAGGCGCAACAGGCAACAGCGTCCGGGACGACAGCGACTGCAGGCGACGCAAGCAAGAGCTGGAAGAACCCGACTGTATCGCTGCAGCAGGTCACGCAGTCAGCACAACGCGGGTCGCGGCACTGGAGCGTGAGCATCCAGCACTGCGACTTTGTGTCACGTATGAGACCGCAACCCACTGCAGACGACACGGACAGTCCTTCTATCGCTCCTGAGCAGCTCTGATCTGCTTGCATGCGCTGGAACATGGTGCTTTGCAGTCGCTGTCGATGGATGCTGCGCGCTGATGCGAATTGCCGCGTGTCGTCGCCACTGCCTCTCGCACGCTCGTGGGAGCAAGGGATCATGCAGGCTCATGCATACACCTACGGATCAGGGACTGGCGCTCCATGGAGGTGGAAGCGCCAGCCGCCTAATCCGATCCTTGATATACACAGAAGCGCATAATCCTTGCCGCCCGCGGAGCTGCTGCTGTCTGGCTGATGGATCGAATGTGTCACTGACCGCCACTGAGCGCCAAGAGTCGTTCCCGTCTTCCCGAGGCGCGTGCGTGCGCGTGCGCTCGGTCGAGGTCGTCCGTGCGAGCGAGCGTCCGAGTAGTCATCATCGGGTGGTCAACCAGCAGCACCGCTGCGGCGTCGGAGGTCTGCTGTCTTCGTGTGGTCTATCGCTGGATCGTCCGTAGGTGTGTGCGTGTGCGTGGACATGGTGTCTTGAGACGAAGAAGGAGAAGAAGGCGTCGATCACATACCGCTGCTCGGTCTTGGTTCCCAATTCCAAAGTGTTTTCGCACGAGCGCTGTCGGCACCGAGCGCTCCTCCTGTCGATCCAAGCGCTCGCACACAAAGCGCAAGACACACACACAAGCGCCGTTGGTGGCTGGAGGCGGTCGCCGCGCGCAAAGCACTTGCAGACCAATCAAATTGAGGTACTGCGTGTTTTCGAAAAAGTACGAATATGGTACTGCGTTGTATCTACAAAGTGCGAAAATATGTTAAGTGCGACGCGTATTTTACGGTTGTGTATTTTTACGCCATCTCAAAAAATTGCGCCATCGCGATTCTGGCGTACAAAAAAGGATTCCAAGCCCTGTCGAAATTGATGTGACTACGTTTTGCTTCGAACAGCATTTCCGAGCCATTTGAAAATGCTTGTCACGGCCGGACAAGTTTGTGGCAAGCGAATTTGCGATTGGCTCGGATTTGCAGTTTGAAGCGTTGACAGCTAGTCACATCGGTTTCGAGAGGGTCATTTCGAGCACATTTGCTCATGGCCTCGGACATCTTTTTTATTTAAAGTCCTGGTAGTGAAATAAGTAAGGTTCTGCCAAAGTACACTTGTCTCTGCAAGCCCTTGGACAAGATGGCACGAACACGAGTTGCTTCCTGTCCTTTGCTTGTCGGTTTGGACTACCACCAACTTCCCAAGCTACGCCTGAGAGCGAGGCCGCCTTAACACCACTCCGATCGATCAAACGCGAGACGAACGAGGTGTGCGCACGAGCGTGTGCAGAGTTCACACAAGTCTGAAGTCAGCCTCAACGAGAACCATGCCAAGTAGACGGAGTAGAGCATGTTCTCAGGCTCCTAGACTTGCGCCACAATGACGGCTTTGTCGCTGGAGTTCATTCGATGTTGTCGATCGTCGCACTCACTCGCTCTCTCGCTTGTCCTCACACTTGCTCTGCGAGCGCAGGCACCTGATGCGACGACAGTCGTCATTGGCAGCTCTGAGTTCGTTGCTCGTTTGACATTGCGGTGTTGCGTCCGTCGAGCACGCTCGAGAACACCACTCGTTTGCCCCTTGCTTCGAGTCCGGCTTGCAAGTTCACTTTGATGCACCTTGTCGTCACACGCTGACGTGCTCGCCTTCACACGAAAGCATGGACTTGTATCGAACTGATCCAGTCTGCGGATGCGTCCACGCCACACGGAATCAACCAGTGTGCTTGTCGACTCTGCTCGGATGTCTCCAGCTCAGTCACAGCATAGTACCAGAGCACCAGAGCACCAGCAGAGTCGCGATGCGATCAAACAAGAGCAATCGGCTTGAGCTGGATCGCGAAACGACCTCGGGTTGCCTTTGCCTCCAACTCTTCATTCCCAAACTCGCCTGCGTCTTCGCAAGCCTCCAAGTCTCTCCACTCAGCTCGGCTACTCGACTCAAGATTCAAGACCCGCTGCGATGAAGCTCTCGACCACCATTGCACTCATGGCTGCGCTCGCTGCGGCTCTGAACCTTAACAGCTCGTGTGCGCAGCAAATCGGCACCAGTGAACGAGAGGTGCACCCAGCGCTTCCATCGCAGACATGCGCGTCTGGCAGCGGCTGCACCAACGAAGCGACCAAGGTCGTCCTGGATGCGAACTGGCGCTGGATCCACAAGGTTGGCGACTACAAGAACTGCTACAGCGGCAACAACTGGGACGCCACGCTCTGTCCGGATCCAGCCACGTGCGCCAAGAACTGCGCCGTCGAAGGCGTCAAGTACCAGGACACGTACGGGATCTCGACGTCGGGCTCCGAGCTGTCGCTCACGCTCGTGACAAAGGGACAGTACGGCACGAACATCGGCTCGCGTCTGTACTTGCTCGAGAACGACTCGCAGTACAAGCTCTTCAAGCTGCTCAACCAGGAGTTCACGTTCGACGTCGACGTGTCCAAGCTCCCGTGTGGCACGAACGGTGCGCTGTACTTTGTCCAGATGGACGCCGACGGCGGCAAGTCCAAGTACCCGAGCAACGCCGCCGGCGCCGCGTACGGCACGGGCTACTGCGACGCGCAGTGTCCGAGAGACATCAAGTTCATCAACGGCGAGGCGAACGTGCTCGACTGGAAGCCGAGCGGGTCGGACCAAAACTCTGGCGGTGGTCGCTACGGCGCGTGCTGCATGGAGATGGACATATGGGAAGCGAACAGCATCAGCAGCGCGTACACGTCCCACCCGTGCTCGACCGACGAGCTCTATCGATGTGAGTCGCCGACAGAGTGCGGCGCTGGCGCTGGGAACCGCTACAAGGGCGTCTGTGACAAGGACGGCTGTGATAACAACCCATTCCGCATGGGCAACAAGACGTTCTTCGGACCCGGCGCGGGCTTCCAGATCGACACGACCAAGCCGTTTACAGTCGTCACGCAGTTCATCACGAGCGACAAGACTGCGAGCGGCACGCTCGTCGAGATCAAGCGGCTCTTCAAGCAGAACGGCAACGTGGTCGAGAACCCGACGATCAACATCGCCGGCGTCGACCCGCTCGCGTCGATCACTGAGGCCATGTGCACACAGACGAAGAAGGTGTTTGGCGACGTGGACGACCACAGCGCCAAGGGCGGACTCGCAAAGATGGGCAAGGCGCTGGAGCGCGGCATGGTGCTCACGATGAGTCTCTGGACCGACCACGACGCGCACTGCCTCTGGCTCGACAGCAACTACCCGGTGCACCGCAGTCCGAGCGAACCGGGCGTCGCGCGCGGCACGTGCCCAACCTCGAGCGGCGTGCCTGCCGAGGTCGAGGCGCAGCACCCGGACGCGACAGTCAAGTTCATGAACATCCGCGTCGGCGACATCGGCTCGACGTATTGAGTGTCGTGGTTGTAGCGAGCACTTGGGAGTCGGAGCGTGCAGGTTGCAAGGACACGAGTTGGTAAAGCAATCGCACATGCATGGGTACTCGCCTCTTGCTTGCTTCTCGCGTCCATCTGGAGGTGACTATGTCTCTCGCTTGAGGCTGGAGGCACGCCGCGCCACATGTGTCCGACGGACTGGCTGGCTGGCTGAGCGTCGCGGCTCAGGATGGATGTTCCAGCAGCAGGTGTTCCAGCGCACTGTTCAGTGGTTGTGTGGTTGACGCGAGCTCCTCGACCAGCGCTGCCTGCACGATTTGCACCAGGTGCTGCTATCACGAACGCTCGAGTGAGCTGTGGTGGACCGGAGAAGGAGCGCTGTAGGGGCTTGCTGTAGCAGAGCGTGAGTGAGCGTCGAGCGCGAGCATTCTGTTCAATGCGACACCGACATTGTGTTTGACCAGCACTTGCATTGACGATACCACGCTGTTGTTTGTTTGTTTGTTTGACATCAAGCGAATGAGAGACCGAGGATTTGCATGGAGTCTCAACTCGCGCTTGTGCACATACGACGCGATCGGTTCGATCGATCGATCGAGCTGGTGGTCGTCGTTGCCTTCGTCGCCTTGATGCTTGCGAGCACAACAAGCAAGCATGAACATGTGTCTTGAGTGCCTCTTGTGTGCGCGTGAAATGAAATGAACCCAGCGCGTCGCGACCACATGCTCGCGCTGCGTGGTGCGACTGTCCGCCCTCCATCCATCCATCCAGCGCAATGTAGCGCCACGACACACACAACATGCGCGCTCATGCTCATGATTGAGCACAAGCACGAGCAAGCCAGCAAGGACACACAGTGCGACGACACTAACGACAGCGTCGCCTTTGCCTCAGCTTATGCTGTCTCTGGACAGTACGTGCTCTCATACATGGTCGCTACACGCACGCAAATCGGTCGAAGGAATCCGTGTGAGTGACTGTCACTTTTCTAGATTAGACATTAGCGACTGATTTGCAGCTGTTGATTCGAAGCGTGCTGGTGTGGCGCACATGAATCACGGTACGAGGCGTTTTCTGCGGCTCTTCACTGCTGCGCTCTCTTCACTCACTCGCAGTCTTGCTGTCTCGCAGTCGTCCTGAGCACGCGCGCAGTCTGCTCTCGGCTTCGCGCATCACGACGAGAAGCGTACAAGTGCGCGCGCGCGTTCTCACTCGCTCACTCGTTCGCTCTCGCTCTCTCTCTCGCAACGCTGCAGCGAGCTCACCAAGACACCAGCAGCAGCAACAACAAGAGCAAGTGAGTGGCTTGTTTATCCGCTCTCCGCACTTGCGCCACGCTCGCTTGCGTTGTCACACTTGCGCAGCAAACAAGATAAGACAACGCGCGACTCGGCAAGCAAATTGCAATTGCTCGCACTCAACGACACCAATTGGCACGATGCGCGGGTTCGCCGTGCCAACGGCGATGATGCCGGCGTGGAACCGCATGCTGGAGCTGCGCGCGCTGTACGCCGTGCAGCCGATGCGCAGCATGCAGCAGCGCTTCTCGTCGCCGCTCGCGTGGCGCAAGACCAGCAACGCCACAAACAACAACAGCAACAGCAGCAGCCGCAGGAGCGCGACCAACCAGACAGGCTCGACCAAGCGACGGCTGAGTGCGCGCCGGTCATCTGCGTGCACAGGGACACTGAGCGCAGCGGCGCGGTGCTCGAGCAGCAGCAGCGCGACCAGCAAGCTCGCAGTGCGCGCAGCGCTCGAAGCGAGCTCGAGCCTCGACGAGTTCGAAGTGCTCGACGTGCTCGGTCGCGGGACGTTTGGCGTCGTGAAGCTCGCTCGGCACATCGCCACGGGCGCCGCAGTCGCGCTCAAAGTGCTCGACAAGCGCATGATCGTTGCGATGCGGCAGGAGACGAACATCTTGCGCGAACAGACCGTGCACTTGCTCCTCGACCACGCGTTCGTCTCGACGCTGTACGCGACGTTCCAAGACCCGCAGGCGCTGTACTTTGTCGTCGAGTACTGTCCCGGCGGCGAGGTCTTCAGCTTGGTCTATGACCAGCCGAGCGCCTCGGACGACGGCCACGACACAGACGACGACGACGATGAACAGCAGCAGCAGCGTAGGAGCTGCGACCGCCACAGCCGCAGTGCGTCGAACGCCACGGCTGCGGCGGCTCGGAGCAATCAGGAGACACACGACGACGACGTGCTCACGACCGGGACGACCGACTCGGAGTCGGAAGACGACCGAGACCAAGCCAAGGCCGTCGCTGCGGCGCGCGCAACGAAGCTCGCGCTGTACCTCGACAACGCGCAGGCCAAGCGCGCGCTCAAGAGCACGGCGTTCGACGGCTTAGCGGAGCCGTTCGCGGCGTTCTACCTCGCGTGTCTCCTCGTCAGTCTCGAGTACCTCCACGACATGAACGTCCTGTACCGCGACGTGAAGCTCGAGAACCTCGTGCTCGACTGCGACGGGTACCCGAAGCTCATTGACTTTGGGCTGTCGAAGCCCGATGCAGCGGACGACCACGTGCGGAACCGCACGATGTGCGGGAGCATGGAGTACATGGCGCCGGAAGTGCTCCAGCGCGAGGCGTATGACCAGCGCGCCGACATGTGGGCATTTGGCATCGTCATGTACGAGCTCTTGCTCGGCGCGACGCCGTTCTACCACCCGAACACGCGCGAGCAGGGCCGGCGGATCACGTCCGAGCCCGTGACGTTCCCAAACAACTTTGAAGACGCGCACCCGGACGCCTGCGCGCTCATCACGGCGCTCTTGGCCAAGGACCCGCGCGCGCGGCCGCAGTCGTTCGCACACGTTCGAACGAGCGCGTTCTTCACGACGCACTTTGCAACTGCGAGCGCGTGGCAGAAGCTCCGGACGCGGCAGCTCCGCGCGCCGTTTGTCCCGAAGCTCGACGGTCCATTCGACACGAGTCTGTTTGTCAAAGCGGCGTCGTACGAAGACGAAAGCGACGACCTCTACGGCTACTGACGAGTGTCGAGACGGGTCGAGAAGAGTGAGTGACGTGCGTCCACCAACGAGACGCAGTATTTAAGAGAGAGTGACGCTGTCGAAATGAGTCGAAATGAGTCGAAGTGAGTCAGTGTGTATGAGCGAACCCAAGCACCTCCACCAGAGACAGAGACTGAGCGAGTGACTGAGAGACAAGTGTATAACTTAGAGTATCGTACGGAACAGTCGTCTCCTCCTCCTTCTCCTTCTCCTACGCGCCAGTGTCCTAGAACGCGCGAAAGATGTGCGAGCCGTCTTCAAAGTACGGCTCGACGCTGTCGTCAAACGCGTCGTCGTCGTCAGCGCCGTCGCTCGAGTCCATCGTCTCGAAGAACGACGTGTCGAACGGACCCGCGAGCTTTGGGACAAACGGCGCGCGGAGCTCTTTGCGCGTGAGCGCGTCCCACGCAGCGGCGTCTGGGAACCGCTGCGAGAAGAACGCGTGTGACTTGACTGCGCGCATGCTTGCGAGGCGCTCGCACGGCGCTTTCACGAGGAGCTTCCGGATGAGGTCGCACGCTGCAGGGTGCTCGCGCTCGAACGCGTCCGGGAACGCCACGGGCTCGGACGTGATCCTCCGCCCGACTTCGCGCGGGTTCGTGTGGTAGAACGGCGTCTTGCCGAGCAAGAGCTCGTACATGATGATCCCGAACGACCAGATGTCCACGCGCTCGTCGTGCGGCTCGTGGCGCAAGATCTCGGGCGCCATGTAGTCCATGCTCCCACACAGCGTCATGTTGCGCGGTGGCGCGGTCGTCGTGCTCGTGGCGTTCGGCTTGGCAAAGCCAAAGTCCAGAACCTTGGGGTACCCCATGCGATCGAGCACGAGGTTCTCGAGCTTGAGGTCGCGGTAGAGCAGGCCCTGCGCATGGAGGTACTCGAGCGCTGAGAGGATCGACGCGAGGTAGAACACTGCGTGGTCTTCTTTCAAGCCGCCGTGTGCGCTCCGGAGCAGGCCGCGGCTCTTGGCGTCGAGACGCACCACGTGTGCTGGCGACTTGGGACTGCGGCGGCGCAGCGGCGAGTTGAGCGCACGGTGCTGCTCACTGTCGTCACTCAGCACGAGCTTGAGCGCGAGGCGCTGCGTCAGTGTGCGCGGCTCGGCGTCCTCGGTCGGGGAGCAGCTGCGCGCTTCAGTGACTTTCACACCAGTCGCTGGCGCGTGCTGCTGCTGCTGCTGTTGGTCGTCGCAAGTGTCCTGAGCGTCGCTACTGGTGCTTCCAAGCGCTGGCTTGTTCGCGAGCGCGAGCGCACTGGCGTCTGGGACCACGCGCTCGCTTTCGCTGTCGCTGCCGTCGTTGTTGTCAAAGTCCGAGTAGACGAGACTCCAGAGCTCGCCGCCGGGGAGGTACTCGATCACGAGGTACAGGCAGTCGGCGTCCTGGAACGTGCCGTACAGACGCGCAATGAACGCGTGCTGGAGCTCCAAGTGCACCGCGCGCTCGCGCAAGATGTGCTTCTCCTGCCGCATCGACACGATGTGCTCCTTGGACAGGACCTTGAGCGCGACGCTCGCACCCGATGCGATGTGGCGCGCGAGCTTCACGACGCCGTACGTCCCGACACCGAGCACGCCGATGACTGCAAAGTCTTGCATCGCGAGCGCCGCGAGCTCTGCGTCTGTGGGTTCCCACTTGGGCTCTGTCACGTGCACTGAGGTGCTGCGCTTGCGAGACGCGAGCGTGTAGCTACTTGCGATCGTCTGCTGCTCCTGCTCGGCGTCGAGCGCCACGAGTGCGTCTGTGAGTGTTTTGTGCGCGTCGCGCGCGTCGGTCTTCTCGGGACTCGACGGCGGCGCGAGCAGCGCCTTGTCATCGTACGAGCAGCTCATTGTCATGTGCCTTTGACCGAGTGCGCGCGTGTCGGCTTTTCTTCGTATGACTGCCGTCGACGTGCGCGAGCGAAGTCTCGCTATTTTGAGCGCAAGCACGTCGTCCCACACCCCACCTATCGGTCACACATTTGCGGGTGGCTCTGTCGCGAGCATGTGCACGCAGCGACCACCACTTCCTTCCTGTGCCCCTCCTGCGAACCACATGACCACATGACGATCGACGCGATCGCACGGATGTGCAGAGCCGCAGCACCCTCGGATGAAACCGAGTCGCGAGAGTGCAGAGGGTGATGTTGCCAACACAGCGATTGTGTCGCACCTGCGGGTGTTTTGAAGCGCACCTTGGGTGATTTGAAAATCCCAGGTGACTTGATCCATACAAAAAAACGTTTGTTGTTTCACCCGCGGGCAATTTTCAGATCGAACCCCTGATATCAAGTCAGTGATAGTCAGTCCGCCCCGAACGCTTGGGCACCAGGACACCAGCTCGCTGTGCACCCACGCCACGCACGTGCACGCCCGCTTGTGGACCAAATCACACTCGTCCTGGCTGTAGCACGCACCGGCCTCCAACGTGTGGCCGCCGCGCATGCGCTGCTGACTCTCCGACTAGCAAGCAAGCGAGCAAACGCATCGCGATAGCTTCAAACAGAACAGGGCGGACTGGCGAACATGAGTGCATGCAGTGGATATTGAGCTGCTTGCTGCGCGTCTGCGTGAGTGTGGGTGTGCATTGTGTTGCTGCTGTCGGCGCTTCGATGAGTTCTCAACCAGAAGCAAGGGAGCAGCAACAGCAGTCGCAACGACAGCGACAGCGACAACGACGTGGAGGACCAAGCGCTTGCATCGAAACCACATCGTCGTGCGCTCTCTCTATGTCTGACTAGTTGATGCGTTCAGACGCCGATGTCCACGAGGTGCTCGCGTCCACGAGTTCGCCGACCAGAGGCACAACACGTCGCCGCGCTGCTGATGCTGATGCCGCTGCTGATCCGCGCGAGGGTAGGCGACGACGACCACTTGCTCGCGCGCTTGCTTGATCGTCTCGGATACTACAGCTCGACCTCGAAACTACACTTCGCCGAGTACTCTATGCCTACACCATTGCCCATGCGTCCAGACGTGTTGTTGCTTCGACGCGTGTGTTCGCGCTCATGGACAGAGTCAAACGCGCGTACAGTAGAAGATCAAGGCCACTGTCGCGACGCTCGCTCCAGCGCTCACACTGCGACTCGCATCGACTGCACCAACACACGAGCACGAGCACGGCAGTCAGAGTTGGTCTCAAGCTCGAGTAGCGTCACAAGCAGCTCTCTCTCTCTCACGCACACCCGCGGTTCTCGCTTGCTTGTCTGTGCGAGAAGGCGATCGAGACAATCACGCATGAACCGCCACGGCGCGATAGGAAGTGATAGTGCTTGCTTCGTGCGTCCTGCGCCGAGTTTGTTGTCCTCAATGTAAGTATATGCTGAGTCGAGTCGTCTTTGACGAGCTCGTTATCAGCGACTTGACCACGGTGTGCTTGATCTCACTAGCTGTGTATGCTCCAAGCAGAGTACTCATAGCGCCAAAGCAAGCATCTGCAGTGCTGGCATAGCAGTGAAGAGCATCGCTGCTCCTTCATCGTGGTCGTCGTGGTCGGGATCACATCAAGCTTTTGTGGTAGTGAAGTAAACGAGGGTTGATCAAATACTGGTCACATACTTGTTTACCTCGCACAACCAGTAGCAATCAGTATCATGACGTGGACCACACACACCATTTGACTCACTACTGGTATACTGCGATGTTGAAACTGCTAGCGCCATTTCCTTACATTTTTCAAGTCACCCAAATGCGCGAAACGGCTTCTCAGTCCGGCTCAATCCGACTCAAGCTCGCAAAATGAAGCAAGCGCTTGAGGTGAGCTGGCGTCATTCGCCAATCCGCAGACTCGCCGCCAGCCCTCGCTCGTAGCCGCCTTGCTGCGTCCGTCGCTCCCTACTCTTCTCCTCTCTCTCTCCTCTACACACAACATCACCACCATGTCGACGGACTTCTCCAAGGTCGAGAACAACCCCGTGCCGCTCATCCTCGACAAGCACGACAAGAACGTCGCGTTCGTGATCTACCGCAACAAGAACAAGAACGTCGTCGTGTACGCCGGCAAGGTCGATGCGGATGGCATGCTCAGCGGCGCCGAGCCGCTCGACGTCTACTGGGTCATGTTTGAGAACGACGGCCACCCGCGCGAGGAGCTCAACATGATCGAGCGCAACTCGGCGTACGGCGCGACGATCAAGCCGGTGCCAGGCAAGCCGGGCGTGTACGAGGTCGTGCTCACGTCGCTCAAGGACCGCTCAATCTTCCTCTCGGTCGAAGACGGCAAGGTCGTCGGTCGCGGCACGATCAACGGCGTCGAGAACTGCACGCTCGAGCGCGTGTATGTGTACTCGACGACGTCCTGGGGACTGCCCAAGGTGCGTCCCTGTGCCTCTTGCTTATGATGCGCCTGCGTCTCGTGTGCTCTTCTTGATACTTGTGTGCTGTCTCGAGACCCTCTCACATGTTGTGCGTCTGCGTGTTTGTGACGACTAGGTGCAACACATTGAGATCCACGGCCGGGACCCGAGCGGCAACCCGATCATGGAGAAGAAGCTGCCATAGTGTTCTCTCTTGATGATTTGAGCGATGCACGCACGCATGCGAGCACGTACACGCTACAACCGAACGGGGCTCTATTCCCACCATGATAATGCCACGCACACGCAGACTCAATACACTGCTGCTCGCTCGCTCACACTTGCATCCACCCGCGACGGCTGCTTGGGGCTCTTGCTGCCACGTGTCGTCGTCGTGAACACGCGTGTCGCGCCGTCAGTGCATCATCACAATTGTTGTTGTGCGAGCCGAGTCGCAGCATTGTGTCGCTCGCTCGCTCGCTCAGCGTGCGTGCGTGCAAAGATCGCGCAACTTCAACTTGCCTCCAGCTGTCTCTCTCCACGTCGGCGACGACAACACCACGAGCAGCATCCTCAAGCAACTCGATGCAAGCGCACATGGACGCTCATTGCCTCCTCGATGAACGCCCTTGCATTCATGCTTGCAGGACCGGACGTCGCGTCACGCGCTCACGCACACAATGGCTCGGAAGGGGCTTGCTCGCCGGACATGGAGCCGATTGGCTTGCTATTCGTGGCATCGATTCGACCCAAATAGCACACGACCGCGTCGTCGGACGATCACTGCCATCGCACGCGCTCGCAGCCATCGGCAGTCGCTCCTTCGATCAGCAGCAGCGCCTTGCTCGTCTCGCGTCGAGGGTGTCGCGCGTGTGCGTGTGTCCTTGAGACGACTTCGTCGTTCGCGCACGTACGATGGGCGACAACGTCGAAGACTCGGCAGTGAATGACTTCCTCCTCATTCTCGAGGAGCACCGCAAGAACTGCGAGCGGCAGGGCAAGTACGTCGAAGCCGAGATCGCGAAGAATCGCCTCGAAGAGCTTAAAGTGCATGAAGAGAACCGACGGAAAGAGGCGATGCGGTCGCGCCAGATCGCGGAGCGTCTCGGCGTCGAAGAAGCGCACATGCTTGAGTTCCAGCAGTTCAACCAGGTCTGGGACCGCAAGATGGACGAGTACGAGCGCAATGTCGAAGAGCTCGTCGTGAACATGCGCGTACGTCTTCAGCTCACGCTCTGTGCATATGTGCTCGCCAACCGCCTGCGAGCTCATTGACACACACTTACACACGCAAACGCTTGTCTGTGGGGCCACTCGCAGGAGAAGCACAAAGCCGAGCTGCTCGAGTTCCAGCAGAAGCAGCTCGAGAAGCAGCAAAAGCCAAAGTACTCGAAGGACCTGCTCAACCTGCGCCGCATCGAAGAGCACCTTGCGCGGCAGAAAGAGTGCGTCTGCTTGTGCGTCGTGTGTCTGCCTGCAGCGTGGACGTGACTCTCACGCCGCTATGTCCTCTCGAACAACTCGACAGCTACGCAGAGGCACACAAGATCAAGCTCAAATCCGATGCACTCGTGCGTGCAACGCTGCAACCTCTTGCTTGTTTGCAAGCACGTGTGTCCGACTTGCTCACTTGTTTGTTTGCTTGTTTGCTTGTTTGCTTGCTTGTAGGAGGCATGGGAGCTCGAGAAGTGGCGCAACCTCAAGCAGCAAGAGATGTTCCAGCGCGAGCTGACGTTCAAACAGCGGCAGAAGCAGGACCTCGATGCGCTCATGAAGCGCATTCAGTCGGGGCGAGAGGAGCAGAAGAAGCAGCGGCAGGTCGACCTCGAGCGGTGCGTCCGCTGAACGATCGATGTATTGCCTCGTTCTCGATGCACACTTGTACACTTGCGTTGCTGACGACTGGCAACGCGTGCAGCTTGTTGCAACGGTACCAGAACGTCAAAGCCGAGCTCCAGCAGCAGCAGAACCTTGAGCGCATTCGCCACGAGAAGTTTGCGCAGCGACCGAGCGGCAGCAACGCAAGTGCTGTCGTCAAAGGGCGAGCATAGCGCGTACGTTATAAGCGAACGACCGACAGCAACAACAACATGAGCTGTCGTTTGATTGCACTTGGACACGTTGACTTGCTTGGTCTTTACTTTCGCTTGTACGGGCAGCACGTTTGCTAGCTTGTGCTCATGCGCTTGAGACTGATGTGTGGTGTGTGGCGTGCGCAGTGTCGAGCTGGTGCAATATGCGCTGCTGCTGCGAGCGACTGCGTCGCGACGCTAGTCTCGGCGCAGCGACTTGAATGCCTTGCGGTTCTGCATGACCATGTACGCCATCGGGAGGATCACGCCTGCGAGCAGGATGAGCAGACCGCCGACGTACGCGCCAGAGAAGTACGAGATGTCTGCCATGCTGTTGCCTTCGTCGTCTTGCTGCTGCTGCTTGTCGTCGCAGAAAACGATTTATAAAGTCCAGTTTGCAAGCGCATAAACCTGGTGTGTCTAGAAACTAAAGTTGCACAAGAAATATCCATACAACATCCTAGTACACACTCTCACTCCAGACCCAGCACAGGATCGCCACACAAAGCGCACAAAACAGCAGCAGCACCATGGTGGTCAAGATGGCGACGACAGCGCTGGGACTCGCTGCGCGCCGCGCGCGTCTCCCTCTGCAGCAGCAGCAGCGCTATGCGCGCAAGATGCTCTCGACTGCATCGACAAGCGCCACGCCAGGCGCTGCCGCCTCTGGCCCGCCGTTCAAGCGCTACTTCCTGTACACGACGGCGGTCATGTTTGGCATCCCCGGCGCGATCGGCGCTGTGTTCGTGCACAACCTCAAGACCGACGACGAGTTCTACAGCCACTTCAACGACCGGTACCCGGACCTGATCGCAGCGATCAACGAGTACTACCCGCTCGACCCCCAGAGCGTCGTGGACCTCGCGAGTCGCACGGACATTGGTCCGATCACGCCCACGAGCGAGCTGCTCGACGAGAGTGCGTCTTTGTGTCTATGTGTAGCAGTGTGCTGCTTGGCTACAGCAGAGGCTCTGCCTTCTTGACTTCCTGACGAGCTCGTCTGAGGCAACGACGGACGGACTGACTGACACGTGATGCCGTTGTTGCAATGTGCTGTGCAGCCATGACGGTGGTCGCAGAGCTCCAGTCGCGCAAGCGCGTGCGGTTCCAGGTCAAGGGCGACGCGAGCGAAGAGGAGATCACGAAGATCGCATTGAGCCACTCGCAGTATCCGGGCGACCGCGTCGTGTCGATCACGTTTGACGAAGACGCGTCGGCAGACAGCGACGAGGTTGTGATCGAAGAGAGCAGCAGCAGCTTTGGCCGCGTGCCGGCCGCGAGAACGGCATCGCCGCTGAAGCAGCCGGTGGCGCCACCACGTCCTGGCGTGGGCTGGCAGCGCTTGCCGACGGCCGCCGAGAAGCCGCTGAGCGAGATCCGCGCCGAGATCGAAGCGATCCGCGTGCAGCAAGCCGCGCTCGAAGAGTCCAAGTACGCGGGCCGCGACGTCGACGAGGCGGACGAGGAGATCCAGGCGCTCGAGGCGCGAAAAGCCGAGCTCAAGAAGTACTTGCCGCGCAAACGCTTCCTCTACATCTTCTGAGCCGAAGGGTGCGTGAGTAGCGATCGTGTCGGTGGCGTCGGTCATGCCGTCGCCGTTGTCGTGCGCGCTAACACCGTCCGTAGTGTGAACTTCCATGACTACCATCTACACATACAACCACATACGAAAGCATACATTCGCATACAACCACAGCCACTTGCACACGCACAAAGGGGCTGCATGCGCATGGATCGATAGCCACATGAACTCTGTCATGAAGCGATAGCCATTGCTGCAATGTTGCGTTGCGCGACAGGAGATCGCAGACGACAAAGTCACTCAACGCACACGAAGGGCACACGAAGGGTGCCGAACGGCGCGTCGTTCTGCGGCAGGGGACGCATCTTGCACCTCTTGTGCCTCTTGCGCTCGCTCACTCGCGTACGCCACTCACAAGTAGTGGTGCTCGCTATCGACGTTAGTGCGTGAGTGCGTGAGCGTGAGAGTGTACTGTAGCCATGTAGCAGCGGCAGAGACTATAGTCATAGAGTCCATGGAGACACACCCACACCACATACGCACGCGAGCGTGCACGATGCAATGGAGCACAGGAGATCTAGCCGATCTAGCCGATCAACCGATCGAGAGAGAGAGAACTGAGCGCGCGCTGTCCATGGATGCGGATGGATGTGCGCGTCGCTTCGACCGAGCAGCGTCAGTGCTCTTGCGCGCCACGGCCGCTGGCTGCTGGTGCTATCAGCACATTGTGCAAGACGCAAGTTGCAAGTGCACCACTGCTACTGCTGTCTGTGAAGCGTCGTCGCTGCCATCATCGCTTGATGCGCATCCAAGTTCAATGCGAGTGGTGTGTGGTGTGGTGCGTGGTGTGGCAGCAAGCGGATTCGAATTGAACTTGGCAAAACCCAGACGTGAATCTAGCGCGAGGCAGCTGAGCAGCCGCACCAACAACGTGTGTCCACAACCACATATTCTGTCGCAGTCATTCCTCCACTACAAATTTTGCAAAGCAGCGAGCTGACCAGAGCCTCTCTCTCCCGCACTACACGATCACAGCAACTCGCCGATCTTGTAGAGGCGCTACTTGTTGGTTGTTGCTTGTTGACTGCTTCATAGCAAGATGACCAGAGACTGTGAGGCTGTGAGACTGTGAGACGAGAGGACACGCCAGCCAAAGAGCCAAAGCCAAAGCAAGGGTTCCTTCCATCGTCGCTACTACGGCGACGACGATGAGCGTCTCTCTGGAGACTCTATCTGCTCGATACTACGCTGTCCTAGTATGCACGAGCGCGATAGAGAGAAGACAGAGATGCAAGTCTGCTGGCAGATCTTCGTGGCGGAGCGATCGGTATGCTTGCGAGCATTGCGCATTGCGCTGAGCATTGCTCGCACCGAGGGCTCTTCTCGCTCTCGCTCTAGCTCTCGCTCTTGCTGAACCGCTTTGCCTTTCACGCAGCAGTAGCAGCAGTAGTAGCAGCACTGCCACTGTCAATACGACTCACACAAGCAGCAGCAGCCATTGCAACCTACGTGCACTGTGCCCGCACTGTGCGGCGCACATGCGTCGTGTGCGCGTGCTGATGTCTAATGTCTAACGTCTGCTACCACTTGATGTGGCCGGCAATGCTTGTCTGTCTGTGCCTTGATTTGTCTTGGTTTGACGGTGGCGCGCGGGCACGAGCACACTCAAAAGAGCTCGTCGTCGTCTTGGTGCTAGCGAGCGCACCCACTTGAGCGAGGCGAGTTGCAATTTGTTGTTGCTGCGGCTCGTTTACACTGCTGGTATCGTCGAATCGAGCTCAGTCGCGTTTGCGCATGTCAACACACGCGCTGGTGGTTGAAAACAGAAAGGCAATGTACTGAGGCCATTCGCGCCGTGCGGAGGGGTCTTTGACTTGGGGTTTGTATGTCTTGTGTCCACTGCTGCGTCCGCTTGCCTGCAGCAGCTATGCGTTGAAATGTGCACAACAGTCTATTTGTATGCCGTAGCAGATACGTGTTGCAATTGCACACTGTTTTAGCGAGCAAAAGTGGATACACAAGGACGACCAATGGAGACACTTTGACGCTATCGTGTTGCAAAAGAAGGGTTTCGTGTAAAAGTGATCCATTGTTTGACATGTCGACTTTGATTTCTTCCTTTCCAAAGCCATTCATTGATTGACAACCATCCCCGCACAGCTCGTGTTTCGTGGATTGCACCCGCTTGTATCGCTTTCTGTCGCTCAAATTGTCAAATATCAAGAAAACCAAGCTCAAATATCTACAATCCAAACATTCGCAGTGTGAAAAAAGCGAGCGAGAAAAAGCGCAGCGGAGATGAGCCCAAGTGTATGTATGTGTTGCGAGGCGATGCGTGAGCACCAAGCAAGCAAGCGAGCGCCTGTTGTTGTTGTTGCTGGTCTTGCTCGTGCCTTGGCGCGCTCGTCCTGCGGGACATGAAAGCGGCCGCGCGTGTGTGTGTGTGATCCATCCTTGTTGTCTTGGTGTCGTCGTCGTTGGTGGTGTTGGTGATCCCAAGACCGCCGCATCGCCACAACCAGCTTTCATCGCCAGCGCACACACGCCCTCACCGAGCGACGCGAGGTCGATCGCCACCGTCGGTCGTAAACACCGCCTACGCTTCTTCTACTGTGCTCGCGAGCTTCTTTCGCTCGCTCTCTCTCTCGCGCGCGCTCGCACGCTCATCCATCGCTATCGCTATCGGCCAGACCTCGGACGACGCGGACGAACGAAATCGACAGCCGCGCATTGTGCGTTGCTCGCCGCCGCGCACACACGAGAAGTACAAGAGACACGCTCTCTCGGTCACGCGACTCGCGCGTTTTGCGTTTGCGCGTTCTTTGCTCGCGACCACGACCGACAAGCGATCCAACTCGCAACGAGCAGCAAGAGAAGAGCGACGTCAAGCGAGCTCACTTGTCGAATCACCTCGTCCCACGACAGCAGCAGCGCCAACAGACAGCGGACTGCAGCACCAGCACCGCCGTGTCGTGTGGAGACGAACGAACACACAGTCCACCGATCGACGGATCGATCACACTCACTCACACACTACAACACACTCACACAGCACACACGACAGCCATGACATTCGGACCAGTCGTAACCTCTCGCCACTTTGCGCCGACCGACCTCTCGATGCTCGCGGCGCACGCGACGCCGTCTGCGCCAGTCGCAGTGCCCCAGCCGCCGATCTCCGGCTCGACCACGCGCACGCGCGACACGCTCGAGCTCGACCCGGACCTCGACCTGGCGCTCGACGCGTCGTTTCTTGCCAAGCCCGAGGACGCGATGCTGCGCATGCGCACGAGCCGCAGCGACATCAGCTCGGCGAAGCTCAAGCTCTACCACGAGCACTGCAACAAGCGCCTGGACCACACGCTCCACCTCTTCCGCTTGCGTGAAGAGCGCGAGCGCATCGCGATCTCGCGCGGCGCCAAGAAGCAGCGCGTCGGGAGTGTCGAGCACGCGGCGTCGACCGCGACAGTCGAGTCGCGCGACCGGCAGTGGAAGCTCATTCGCGAGTCGAACGACGTGCGCGTGTATCGCCACATCCGGCGCAAGCAGCGCACGAGCACGGTGATGGCGAGCGGGACGATCCACGGCTCGCTCAGCGACGTCATGAACGGCCTCTACGCCGACACGACGCACGATTCGCAGGTGCTCCACACGCTCCTGAGCAGCAAGTTCATCGACGCGCACGTGCTCCACGTCGACCGCCGCACGGACGACCACGAGCCGTTCCAGTTCTCTGGCATCACGTGGACGGCGCTCAAGACCCCGGGGCTGTTCTTCTGCAAGAACCGCGACTTGCTGTGCTTCAAGAAGATGGACTGCTTCAAAGACGACTACGGCGACGAGTTTGGGTACTTGGTACTCCAGTCGATCGACGCGACGGA
The DNA here is from genome assembly GCA_003730235.1 of Pythium guiyangense. NCBI lineage: Eukaryota > Oomycota > Peronosporomycetes > Pythiales > Pythiaceae > Pythium > Pythium guiyangense. The sequence continues at coordinate 460,111 of QXDM01000014.1, forward strand.
CGCCTGTGCCAAGGCGATCGCGAGCAAAGCGAGTCGCTACGTGCGCGGGTACATCTCGATCGCCGTGCTCTTTAAGAAGCAGGACGACGACCTCGTGAGCATGTACATGCACGGCGAGTTCAACCCCAAGGGCCGCATCTCGTCGGCGTTTGGCGACGCGTGCTTTGCCAACAGCATCGTCGCGCTCGCCAACACGGCGCAGAGCGGTCAGGCGAAGAACCTCTCGATGCTCCTGCACTCGTTCAGCGCTGCGCCGAGTCCGCCGACGCAGCTCTTTGGCCCCAAAGCCGGGAAAGACCGCTGCAGCGTCTGCGCGCGGTCGATGTTCTTCTGGGACGCGCCACAGCACTGCCGCGGCTGCTGGCAGCGCACGTGCCGGTCGTGCCGCGTCAAGAAGCCGATCTTCTGCGCGCAGCTCCATCGGTCGCACCATGGCGCAATGGCGAGCAAGCCGCAGGCGCCGTGCACCGAGTCGTTCTGCTTGCAGTGCGTCGCGTCGGTCGTTCCATCAGGCGTCCAGACAAAGGCGAAGCTCCTGCAGCAGCTCGAGAAGAAGCGCAAGCGCTCGACCGGTTCGACGCACCGGCCGACGATGTCGTCGTCAATGACCGACAGCTCGGCGATCCGCGGCGGCGCCGTGTTTGCGCACCAGCAGCACCTCCACGCGTCGCTCGCGGTCCCTGACGACCACTCGTCGATCTCCGCGGCGTCGTTCAACGAGTCGGAGAAGCACCAGGCGCTCCGCTTGAGTCTCACGCGCGCGAGCAAGACCCCACGCGCGCGTCCTGCGTCGATGGTCGACGTCGTCGAGCGCTTTGAGACTGCGCAGCAGCGCGCGCCGTACCACCGACCGCTCGTCTCGGGCGCCGCGTCGTCGTCGATGCCGTCGCTCATCTCGTTCTCGTCGAACGACGCCGGGACGATCAGCGACTACGATGGCGCAAGTGGCACTGGCGTCGCGCCGGCGACGCGCGCAGCAGAGGCGTCTGCAGTCGCGCACCACCGTGACGGCGGCGACTATCGCGTCGGGACGCGTCAGTACCACATGGACGTGCTCGCCGCGGGCTTGAAGCGCGACTCGATCGGGGCGGTCACTGGCGGCACTGGCAGCAGCAGCAAGCGCCGCACGGACGAGTACTACCACAAAGTGCTCCAGCGGTACTTGCGGAGCAACCGGAGCCACATCAGCGTGAACAGCAACTTCAGCAGCGCGTTCACGAATGCGAGCAGCCACCACGCGCTCACGGACCACGAAGACGTCTCGACCGTGCGGTCGGTGGTCGACTCGGTCTCGACAGGCTCTGGCGCGTCGATCGCAACGGCGGATCTCTACTTCAAGCGCCTGTAGCTGAGCGCACGTGTGCGTGCGAATGGCTCGCAGCGGCACTTGTGAAGGAGCGAGTGCTGACGTCGTGAGCCGAACCGAGCGACTGCGCGTGTCGCTGTCGTCGTCGATGTCCATAGGATCAGACAGAGAGAACTAGTGCGTCTCCTCATGCGAAGTGCCTCGTACACTAAGAGGCGTTGAGGACTGTAGCGACATCGCGTCTCAGTTGTTCGTCCCTCACTCGCTGAGCGCCGCAGTGCCAGCCGCGACGACCGACCGGTCGCTGCCGCTGCGGCTGAACGACGGCTTGCGCAGGAGCGAGCGCTTGCTCTGCATGCGCGACGAGAGCAGGATCGGAATGACCTTTTCGTTCACGTCGTGCGACGACGCGAAGCAGTGGAGCTCCTCCTCGGTCGCAGTCGTCTGCTCGCGCTGGATGTGCATCGAGAGGTCGTCCGTGTTCGCGTCGTTCGGCCGGAGCCACTTTTGCAGCGTCTCGGCGAGCTCGCTGAACGTCGGGCGCTGCTCTGGGTCCGAGTCCCAGCACTGCTTCATGAGCTGCTCGAGCCCGAGCGGCGCTGGGTTCGTGAACTCGGCTGGCCGCAAGCTGTCGTTCGCGACGAGCAGCGGCACTTGGTACGCATTGAGGTTCTCGTACGGGTCCTTGCGCTCAACGAGCTCCCAGAGCACGATCGCGTAGCTGTACACGTCGGCCTTTTCGTCGTACTCTTCGTGCCGAATGACCTCTGGCGCTGCCCAAAACGGCGTGCCAACGAACGTGTACTGTCCGTAGAGCTTGCTCTTGAAGCGCGCGAGGCCAAAGTCAGCGACCTTGACGACGAGATTCTCCGAGAGCAAGCAGTTCTTGGACTTGAGGTCGCGCTGGAGAATGCCGCTTTGATGGATGTAGCTCATGCCCGCGGCGATGTCGTACGCGCAGGTCGTGATCATCTGCTCGGGGAAGAAGTTGGCTTCGTCGCGGAGGTACTCGTAGAGCGAGCCGTTCGGCATGTACTCCATCACGAGCACGTAACAGCTCGGCGTCAAGCTCGCGCCAATGAGCTTGAGGATGTTTGGGTGTTTGAGCGAGCTCATGACCCAGATCTCGCGCCGGAAGTTCTTCACAGCCTCGGCCAAGTGGTCCACGACGCCTTCGCGCGGCATCAAGAGCTTCACACCGACCTTCGTGTCGCGCCAGATCGCAGCGTACACTTCGCTCAGCGGCCCGAACGCGAGGCGCTTCACGAGGTTGATCTCCTTGAGCTTCACTTCGTACACAGACGCCTTGTCGCCGCCGACTTGGAACTGCAGCTGCGAGCTCGAGCCAACGCTCAGTCGGCGCTTGTCGCGCAGCTCCATGCTCGAGCGCCGCTCGTTCTCGAGGCGGTCGTCTGGCGATAGCTCAGTCAGTCCGAGCTTCGTCTCGTACGACGGCACGTCGAACGCCGTGTGCGTGTGCGAGTGATGCCGCACGAGCGGCGCATTGCTGCGCTTTGTGAAGAAGTCGGGGGGCGCAAACACCGTCGCGAGGCGCTTGCGGAACGAGTTCGAGCGTCCTGTTTGGTCGCCACTTGGACTTGCCTGTGCGTCGACGTCGCCGGGCTCGGTTGATCGCGACGCGTTGCGGACAAGCACAGGGGCAACGGAGCTCGCTTTTCGAGCACCGTCGCCTCGTCCAGGACGCGAACCAGGACGGCGCTTGCTGATCCGGATCGATCCATCGCGCGTCATGGTTTCAACCTCGGACGGCCCTCGGAACGACTGGACGTCGTTCATATCGTGGCTCGACTGCTCAGACTCGAGCGACAGAGCTGCGTCGCCGCGAGCGCGGTCGGTTGCAAAGTCCATGCGCGACATGCGCTGCGTCTGCTTGATGAAGTGCGCGCCGTGCTTGTGCGAGTTCTTGTGACTCATGATGTGCGCCAAGCGCGCGTCCTTCTTGATGACTGAGAGCGGCAGCGGCGACGTCCTGCTGCGGAGACGGGTCCAGACGCGCCGCCCAGATGATTTCGACGCGTGCGCGCGTCCAAGCACACGGCGAACTATCGAGCCTTCGCTGTACGTCTCGTCGCCACTGTCGCTCGAGCGACGGCAGCGTACACGTCGACAACAGCCTGTTGCGACGCAGCAGAGCATGACAAGCACGAGCACAGCGAGGATGCAGAGCGCGAGCTGGAGCCACGCGTCCACGAGCACGCACGAGCTCTTGTGCTCGCAGTAGTACGTCGAGAAGAGCGTCCACGTCCCCATGCGTGTCGACGGCGTCAGTCGTGTGTGCACACGCTGTTGGTGCTGTTAGTCTTGCTGTCGGTGTTGCTTTGTGTCGCGTCACGTCGAATGTGAAGTCTGGCTGTCCTATCTTTATCGACTTGCTTTCAGTATGCCCCCAAGCACATGCAGCGCACTCGGTAGTGCGAAAAGCAAGTGTAGCCATCTCGCCATAACAGTGTAGCCACTTTGCTCTGGAATGCCCGAGTAGACAACCGCAGCACTAGCAGCAGCGACACCAGCTCGCCTCACGTCGAGCGACGCGTGTTGTACGTACAAGCGAATGAAAGAACAGACAGCAGACATTGGGTGTTGGTATTGCACTCGGTGTGCTCACACATGGATCAGTCAGAGCGTCTGCTACAGCTCGGAGTACACGACTATCGTTGCAAGCGCGCGACTTGGTGCTGAAGCGACTTGGAGCGTGCAGCGACACCGGCGACGGCTTTGGCGGTGAAGATCGAGGCGAGAGACGAAAGCGGAGGAGACGAAAGAGACGGCAGGATCAGAGGACGCGAAGAAGTAGAGGGTGGAGACGAACGTGGCGAAAGCGACGAGTGCGAGCGAGCGAGCGAGTGAAATTGGAGCTCACTGTTCGCCTGGATGTCACGTGCTAGCTCACTGGCCAGGTGTATGGAACGTGCTGCCAAAACAGGCACTCAACCCGCAGACTGGTGTCCACGTCTGTCAGTCGACTGCTCGACACGACGCGCTTACAAGTACGGTGTAGCTTAGTGTTGCGAACTGCATAACCGCATGAGCAGAGTCGCGTGACGCGGGACACGGTAACTTGGTGAAGCGTGGTATGAGAGTGGTGCTTCTGCGTATTTTAGACAAGACCTTCGGTTGGTGAACTGAAGTTGGTGAGCTGAGCTGAACGGAGCTTCGCACCAGGACTAGGATCAATAGCAGTATCACATCCGTACGCTGAGGACCCAAGTCCTGAGCTACAATGAGTTCGTGACACCAGGCCATTCACTGTCAAAGAGATGCGTTGATGCACCAGCGACGAAGCTCGATGGTCGCAGATATCCCATCCGCGCACTGGGTCGCCGAAGCATGTGCGTACCAATCAAGGCTGTGAAAACGCGACAAGCCTGGGCTTCGGATTGCAAGTGTCGATAGTGCTATAATCCAATGATGGACATCAATATACTTGCATTCACTATACCTGTGGGCATTGCCTTTGAAATTTTGATAGTGAAAGTAATCAGGTTAGTCATTCGTCACGAACCACGCCCAAACACGCTAATTGTCAAACTCAAAGACAGACAAGCAAGCGGATGGCGAGCGCTGGAGATCAGACTGCGGCCATGGCGGCGCACCGCACTACATCGAGCCCGAATGACACGGACGACGGCGCGTCGCTGGGCTACGACACGCTCTTTCGCTCGCTCGCGCGCCACGCGCGTGTGTTTCCTCTCAAGAGCGAGCGCGTGGCGCTCTTGGCGTCGCCGACAGCGTTCTACAACCAGCTGATCACCAACGTGCGCGCGGCGACGCGGCGCATCACGATCTCGTCGCTGTACTTGGGCACTGGGCCGCTCGAGCGCGCGCTCGTAGACGAGATCGCCGCGAAGCTCCGCACGTGCGCAGACGTGCAGGTGAAGATCGTACTGGACTACTCGCGCGGGCAGCGCGGCGGGCAGGACCGGAGCTCCGTGAGCATGTTCAAGGGTCTGTTGACCGAGTTCCCAGCGAACGTTGAGCTGTATCTGTACAAAGTGCCGCAGCTCCAGGGCCTCAAGGCTGCGCTCCCGCCGCCGTTCAACGAGACCATGGGTGTGTCGCACGCCAAGGTCTACCTCGTCGACGACACGCTCGTGCTCAGCGGCGCCAACTTGAGCGAAGACTACTTCACGAACCGGCAGGACCGGTACGTGCACATGGCCGAGTGCGGCGGCCTCGCCGAGTTCTACCACCAGTTTGTGAGCATCGTCGCGGCGCATGCGTTCCGCGTCAGTCTGCGGCCAAGCAAGTTGAGCAGCAGCAGCAGTGGCGACAGCGCCGCAGCGACGAGTTTTAAGTACGAGCTCAGCCGCGCCTCGAGCGACTCGGGCGCCGACTTGGCGGCCATGAAGCGCGCGCTCGAAGACCTCGTGTCCGTGCAGACGCATCCTACCGACGCGTTCCCAGCGACAGCGCTCTCCGGCGACGACGACGACACGACAGACGCGTGGGCGTTCCCGACGATCCAGTTCACGCCGATCGGCGTCACGCACGACGAAGCGGTGCTTAGTGCGTTCGTCGAGCAGCTCCCACCGCGCTCGGCGCTGCGCATTGCGTCCGGGTACTTCAACTTCCCGCCGTTCCTCGACGACTTGCTCGTGCGCTGCCGCGCAGACGTCGACGTGCTCTTGGCCGCGCCGATCGCAAACGGCTTCTTCAACGCGAATGGCGTGAAAGGCGCGCTCCCGATGGCGTACTCGCTCATTGAGCACGAGTTCTACGACAAGATGCGCACGAGTGCGAGCCGCACAGACGCAACGACGGTCCTGCGCGAGTTCAACCGCGCGCACTGGACGTTCCACGGCAAAGGCATGTGGTGGAGCCCGACGCTCGAGAGCGCGCCGCAGCTCACGATCTTTGGGAGCTCGAACTTTGGGCGTCGGTCCTACGGCTGCGACCTCGAGTCCCAAGTCGTGCTGTACACAAAGGACCCGTCGCTCCAGCGCCGTCTCGGCGCCGAGTACGACGCGCTCACAGAGCACGCTGAAGTCGTGACCGAGCACGTGTGGCAACGCCCGGACCGGATGCTCAGCGGTTTGTTCTCGTGGAAGTCCGGCCACTGGATCCGTCCTGTGACGAAGCTCATCTCGGCGTACTTGTGAGGCACTGGTGCTGTCACTCGCGCACGCACACGCGCGCTATAGACCCATCGTCCACGTGGCGTCCGCGAGACTCTGAGTGAGCAGTACAAGCGTAACAGACACTGATGATAGACAGAAGCATGCACCGAGCGCTGGTGTCCAGTCATTAATTCTCTATCTCAGTACTCGAACCCGAGCACGTGGCCATTGAGCTGCAGCAGCAGCGCTGCAAGCAGTGGCAGCGTGAGGTTGTCGTCCCAACCGCGGATGTCTGCGCACTCGGCCGTTGCTGCTGCGAGACCCGCAAGCAGCGCTTTCGGCACGAGTGCAGTGCGGTCGACTGCGTCGCCGCGGTTCCCAGGATCGCCGAGTCCGAGAACAGCGGCGCTCGCAAGCGCCGATGCGGCGAATGCGCCGACAAAGCCAGCCCACGACTTGGTGCCTCGCGCGCCAGTGACTGATTTGAGTGCGCTATGCGGCGCAAAGCGCTGCCGATAGAGCGTGCCGACAAGCGACGCAGCAGGGTCGCCGACTGAGAGCTGCGAGTGTGAGAGAGCGCATGCAGTCAAAGGGCATATGCGGATGTGAGAACACTGCGCCACTCCCAATGGTGATGGCCGTTTGGACAGCGCCGCAGCCATACAAAGCAGAAGTATAACACAAACACTGGCGACGTACATGTACAACTGCGAGGCGCGCGATGCTGAGCGGAAAGAGCGCGAGCGTGAGCGCCGAGCCGAGCACAAAGTAGAACGCGCCAGGGAGCACGCGCTTTGCGGCTTCGTCTTGCCGGAGAATGCCGCGGAAGCTCGCGAGGTAGAGCTTGTCGATGCGCGGCGAGCGCTTGCGGAGCTCGTGGACGAGATAGAAGCCGCCAGCTGCGCCAAGGAGCACTGTGACCGCGAGGTCGGGTGCGAGCGCGCCGGCTGCGATGTAGAACAGCAGTCCTGTGAGTGCGTGCTGCGCTTTGCGCTGGAGATGGAGCGCGCTGCGGAGCGGGAAGTGCGCGACCGAGAGCGTTGTGCGATGCGTCGGCGCGCGGCTGACGAGGAACTGGAAGAGCACGATGCCCGCGACCCAGAGCGGCCACGACGCACTCGCGCTCCAGTTCATGGGCATGGCCATCATCGACATGCGTGGCGAGTCTAGCGTGATTGTGCCTGAACACAAGGAGACGCGGCGCTTTGCTGTGTGAACATCGAGCGAGAAGAAATCGAGGGAATACAGCAAAGAGGTCAGTATTTGAGTGTGTCGCTTCAACTTCAGACGAACAATGTCCAGCAGTGCTGGATGACCACGCTCGATGTGTTGGAGCACGCTTTCGTTCGCTGCTCGTGTGCGCTGAGCGTCTTCATGGAAGCTCTGTATCTAGGTAGATGACTCCTGGTGCAGCTGCTGCGTGCTTGCGTCGTCATGGACCAGCAACAACAACGATGGCGCTCTGCTACAGCGTCGCCGGATTGTCGAGCGTGGTGCTTGGCGATCGCAATGCTCAGCATCGCGGTGAGCTCAGTGCTCATACCGCCACCACCTGCGCTACGCAAGTAGAATCCAGTGACCGAAGCACTCTGCGCGTCCATCGACATGGCTCGACTCGCGTGTGACGATCGCAGCATGCGCATCTGAGCACAGCACTCAATCTAACACCAGGGCCTCAACGAATGGCTTGCGAGCGCGGTGCAGCGACGTCAGCTCGCCGCTAGCTGCACTCCTTACTGGCGCTTCATCAAGCACAACTGAACAGCTCACTTCGCATTCTACCAGCTCAGGCTCACACCAGTCAGCAGCTCCGCCTCGCCTCGCTCTTCGCCAAGAATGGTCGCTGTTCGTCTCTTCGCAAGCGCGGCCACTGCGCTCGTAGCGCTTGCGCTCGTTGGAGCAAGCGACTCAAGCCTTCCGCGTGTCGACCCGAGCGTCCACCGCGTACTCAGAAAAGCTGGCACTGTCGACCTCATTGTCACGATGAAGGAGTCGCCAGCGCCGGTCATGGCGCGCTCGAAGCGCCAGGAAAGCACGTTTGCGAACCGTGGTGACAAGATCGCGAACCTCGTGAGCAGCCTCGAAGCGCACGCGCACGAGACGCAAACATCGCTGCGCACACTCTTTGCGCAAGAGTCGTCCGACTCGAGCAACCCAATGTTCCAAGCCACGAAGAGCTTCTGGATCAGCAACCAAGTGTTCATCAAAGGCGCGTCGAGCGACCTCGTGAGCAAGCTCAGCACGATGTCCAGCATTGCTGAGGTGCGCGAGCAGATCGTGCTGCCGGTGCCGACCGTCACGCCTGCGACCAACAGCAGCGGCATCGGTCTGCTCGCGAACGAGTGGGGCGTGAGCAAGGTCCAGGCGCCGAGCGTCTGGGCACTCGGCAACACGGCGCAGAACGTCGTCGTGTCCAACATCGACACGGGCGTGCTGTACACGCACGAGGCGCTCAAGGGCAACTGGCGCAGCTCGTACGGCTGGTTCGACCCGGCCAAGAAGTCGCTCACGCCGGCGGACGAGAACGGACACGGCACGCACACGATGGGCACGATCGCCGGTGCGAACGGCATCGGCGTCGCTCCGGGCGCCAAGTGGATCGCCTGCCGTGGCTGCACGAGCGACGGGTGCACGGAGGCGGACCTGCTCTCATGCGCGCAGTTCATCACGTGCCCGACGGACGCGAGCGGCAACAACAAGGACTGCTCCAAGGCGCCGCAGGTCGTGAGCAACAGCTGGGGCGGCGGCCAGGGTGACACGTTCTACAAGTCGGCGGTCGACGCGTGGGCGGCGGCGGGTATCATCCCGATCTTCGCGAACGGCAACGAGGGTCCTGCATGCACGACCGCGAGCTCGCCGGGCGACTACGCGAACGTCATTGCGGTCGGCGCGACTGACAGCGGCGATGGCCTCGCGAGCTTCAGCAGCAAGGGTCCGTCGAAGGGCGGCTTGCTCAAGCCGGAGGTCTCGGCGCCAGGTGCCAACATCCGCTCGGCGTGGCACACTGGCAACACGGCGTACAACTCGATCTCGGGCACGTCCATGGCGACGCCGCACGTCACGGGTATCGTCGCGCTCCTGCTGCAGAACAACCCGAGCCTGACGTTCGCCCAGGTCAAGAGCATCCTCACGACCACGGTCGACACGTCGACGCTCAAGGCCGCGGGCTACTCGTGCGGCGGCACCACGGACGGCAAGTTCCCGAACAACAACTTTGGCTACGGCCGCGTGAACGCGCTCAAGGCCGTCAACAGCCAGGGTCCGGTCACGCCGACGGTCGCGCCGACGCCAGTGCCGACATCTGTCCCAGCTCCTACTGTAGCACCAACTGCGATTCCGCCAACTCCGACGCCGACGCCTTCGGGTCCTTTGCCTACGGAAGCGCCATCAACGTGCTCGACCTTGGGTTTCTACGAGTGCTTGAGCGCTTCGAAGTGCAGTTTCGACTGGTCGTCGTTTGCCTGCAAAGCGAAGTAGAGAGCATGGTACGTCCACGTGAGCATGAGATTTGATCACAACTCGCAACACCATCGGAAGTGCTGCAGCCGTGCCAGCAAAGCTACATCGATGAGGTGACGTAGTCCAGGAGGCTGACAGGCACAGACATAGCAAGCCAATCTTCCGTCGTAGGGAGATACACAGTAGGGTGAAGAACGGTCAACACGGATCCTGCTGTTGCGTTACGAGTGCCTAGTAGTGGCTGTAGAAGTGGTGACTAGCAGCGACGGCAGCAGGCGCGGACGACACGGCATGGGACGCTTCACATCAAGAGTTGCTGGTGGTGGGGGTGGTGGTGCTGGAGAGCGGCGCTGGCTGGCTCCGACCCGTGCTTTGCTCGCTTGGCTCCTCTCGTATGGGCGAGTGGCAGAGCCCAAGCGAGCGAGGCGAGACTTCGAGACTTCAAACAACGGAGCTGCTGGCGACAGAGACGACCACTCTAGTAGTCGACGCACTTGTACTCAGACCAGCTCCAGACGCAGTTGTCCGAGTAGTAGCAGTCGATGAAGCCGAGCGACGCGCACGTGGACGGTGCCTGGGTGGTCGGCGCTGGTGTTGGCGCCTTCGTGGTCGGGACAGGCGTCGGGGCCTTCGTCGTCGGCACTGGCGTTGGTGCCTTCGTGGTCGGGACCGGCGTTGGCGCCTTCGTCGTCGGCACTGGCGTCGGCGCGACCGTCGGCGTGACCGGACCCTGGCTGTTGACGGCCTTGAGCGCGTTCACGCGGCCGTAGCCAAAGTTGTTGTTCGGGAACTTGCCGTCCGTGGTGCCGCCGCACGAGTAGCCCGCGGCCTTGAGCGTCGACGTGTCGACCGTGGTCGTGAGGATGCTCTTGACCTGGGCGAACGTCAGGCTCGGGTTGTTCTGCAGCAGGAGCGCGACGATACCCGTGACGTGCGGCGTCGCCATGGACGTGCCCGAGATCGAGTTGTACGCCGTCGCACCGGTGTTCCACGCCGAGCGCACGTTCGCGCCCGGTGCCGAGACCTCCGGCTTGAGCAAGCCGCCCTTCGACGGACCCTTGCTGCTGAAGCTCGCGAGGCCATCGCCGCTGTCAGTCGCGCCGACCGCAATGACGTTCGCGTAGTCGCCCGGCGAGCTCGCGGTCGTGCATGCAGGACCCTCGTTGCCGTTCGCGAAGATCGGGATGATACCCGCCGCCGCCCACGCGTCGACCGCCGACTTGTAGAACGTGTCACCCTGGCCGCCGCCCCAGCTGTTGCTCACGACCTGCGGCGCCTTGGAGCAGTCCTTGTTGTTGCCGCTCGCGTCCGTCGGGCACGTGATGAACTGCGCGCATGAGAGCAGGTCCGCCTCCGTGCACCCGTCGCTCGTGCAGCCACGGCAGGCGATCCACTTGGCGCCCGGAGCGACGCCGATGCCGTTCGCACCGGCGATCGTGCCCATCGTGTGCGTGCCGTGTCCGTTCTCGTCCGCCGGCGTGAGCGACTTCTTGGCCGGGTCGAACCAGCCGTACGAGCTGCGCCAGTTGCCCTTGAGCGCCTCGTGCGTGTACAGCACGCCCGTGTCGATGTTGGACACGACGACGTTCTGCGCCGTGTTGCCGAGTGCCCAGACGCTCGGCGCCTGGACCTTGCTCACGCCCCACTCGTTCGCGAGCAGACCGATGCCGCTGCTGTTGGTCGCAGGCGTGACGGTCGGCACCGGCAGCACGATCTGCTCGCGCACCTCGGCGAGGTTCGGGTTCGCCGCGAGCTTCTCGACGAGCGCGAAGGTGGCGCCGGAGAAGAAGACCTGGTTGCTGATCCAGAACGGCTGTGCCGCGGCGTAGAGACCCGAGCTCTCCTGCGCGAAGACGTCGAGGCCCTTGAGGCTCTGCTCCGAGTGCGCCTCAAGGCGCGAGACGAGGTTCGAGATCTTGTCGCCGCGCGAGGCGAACTCGGCCTCCTTGACGTTGCTGATGATCTCCTTCGGCGACTCCTTGAAGGTCACGATGATGTCGGCCGTACCCTGCGCACGGAGGGTGCGGTGGACGCCCGGGTGCACGCGCGGCGTGGCGCTGACGTCCGAGGCGGCGACGGCGGCCACGAGGAGCGCGGTCGCAAACTTGATCGAGACCATGACTGAGGAGGAGCGAGTGTGAAGCTTGGAGCTTGAACTGGCGGCTGGTGTGGTGTGGTGTGTGTGGTGGTTGCTTCGGACGTGCGCGGTAGGCGGCGAAAGAAGGAATGAGAGAGGTTGGCGGCGGCAAAGTGGAGCGTGTGTTCGGGCGTGTTGTCTCGAGTCAGAGCTGAAGCGGCGACAAGAAAGCGGAGGCGGGGACGAGTGTGCGCTGGCTGAGCTCGAGTGTGCTTGCTCGAAGCAATGGAATGCGCGGAGATGAAGAGGGTGAAGTCGCTGTCAAGCTGTCAAGAAGGCACGAAGAGAGACCGGCCGCAACGGACGGACGAATGAGCGGGTGGTAGACTCGCACCGCTGCTTGCAGGCTTGGTTGGGTCATCGTCGTCGTCACAGCCATCCTATTTCTCGTTCGCGCCTTGCAACTGCGTTTGCGCAGCTGGTTGTGTCGAAGCAAGAGACTGTGGCAGCGGCGCGGCGGTCATCCGAGGCTGCGAGCAAGCTCATCATCACATGCACCCAGCGCTCGTGCGCAGTGCAGAGCGCACAGTGCGGCCAGCAACCAGCAGGTGCTGCGCCGACGTCTCACTCGGTCGTTTGTCTCGACCGGTCACTCGTTCGTCCGCAGCTTCGCGCTCGATCGGTCACTCGTTCGCTCATGCGTTTGCGCTCGCTCGTGTGCTGCTGGATCAGATCCGAGCGATCCAACGCGTCCAACTCTCTGGCCCTCGCTCGCGTCCACGTAACCAGATGTGGCCGAGATGTGTTCGCGCCGATTGATCGATTGATCGATCGATCGATCGGTTCGTTCGTTCACGAGCCGATGCTGCTGTCCGCTCTCACCACATCATCGCGCGCGTCCGCAGACCTTGATGCTGTCGCTGCTGCTGCTCTTGTATCAAGAGGTGATAGCCTCGCGGCGTCTCGAGACGCAGTGCCGCTGACGATCGCTCGCTCGCTATTGCGCGCCTCGTCGTGACGCCAAAACCTGAAATACGACCCAACACATCGCGGCCAAACCCAAGGGGACTCGAGGCGATCGCAGTCGCAGGCGTATCGAGCGCTGTTGAGTTCATGTACTATCGAGCGCACTCGAGCTCGACGTGAGGACGTCTCCTCCGTGTCTGAACGAGAAACACGTTCCATCGATTGCTCGGCTATTGCTGCCACGCGGCTGTCGTGGATGACGGTCTCTCGGAAGCGAGCGCCGCAATGCCTCGACTCGATGCTCGTCACTCACCCTCGTCACTCTCGACCTCTTGATCTCTCGGTCGATCGATCGGGTGCACGCGCGCCTGGTTTTGGTGTCAACCCAGACCTGGCAACTCGCTCCAAGCTTGGACGCCGTCTACTCACAGACACACACACACGCGTGTGCGTGAAAGAGAGCGAGAGGATTGCGTGGACGCTGTCGCTGCCATCCCTGGCTTCGTCCTAGTATCCGTCTTCACCGGCTGTATTGGCTGTATTAGCTTCACGTCAGCTCCACATTGTCGGCGTCCTAGACACTCGAGGGTTATCCAAGACACTAGAGACTGTCCAAGACACTCGAACTCGAAGTCAAAGACTCTCAAGCTCAAAGTCAAAGCCACTCTCGACCACGAGCTCAAGTCCGAACGAGTGCGAGCTCAAGCCACTCTGGCGGCGACAGCAGAGAGCTGTCAGCGACAGCCGAAGCATGAGAGAACGTAGCGACACTTGGCCGGATGAGTGTGCAAACAAGGAGACTTGGCGGGTGCCAATGTCGCTCGAGTTCTCAGCATTCGAGCGCTCGTGTTTCGTCGCCATGAGAGAGAGTTGCCACTCGAGTCGAACACGAGCGGATCTTTGAGATCTACGCGAAAGCGATTCCGAGCAGAGAATCAGACGACACCAGTGCCTGTCGTTGTGGTCGAGACGTCCACATCACTGATGCCATCATGCCAACACTAATAAGTCGAGAGACACAGCGAGTGGTTCCCTCTCGTCTCGCGCTACTTTCGCGTCGACACTGTGTCGCTTCAGTCGGATCAATGCAGGTCTGCTGTGTTTGCCAACTGCTATGTAGTGCACACCAGGCAGTCATTTTGCTCGTGCCAACTCGCCTCGAGCTCGCTCGCGTCGACTCGAGCAGATGTGAACGAAAGCATGAGGATCTCAAGTCGATTAGTATCGCTTCGCTTGCGGTTCCAAACCTCGGACGAACCGATCTTGGAGATCCGCTCGGATCTTGCGACGAAGATGCGTGCGGTCGTTCGTTCACACACACCACGTGACGACCCACGTCTCGAATGCTCTCGTTCTCGATCTCGATCTCGACGGCCGTGCTGCCAAGTACTCTTCATGAGGTTCATCCGAGTTTGATCAAGCACAAAAGCGATTGATAGCGTGATAGCACTGCTCGTGTGGTTCACCGATTCTCATACGATGTCTGTTGAGGACTCGTCCAATGAACCTCATGAAGAGTACTTGGCAGCACGGCCGTCGAGATCGAGATCGAGAACGAGAGCATTCGAGACGTGGGTCGTCACGTGGTGTGTGTGAACGAACGACCGCACGCATCTTCGTCGCAAGATCCGAGCGGATCTCCAAGATCGGTTCGTCCGAGGTTTGGAACCGCAAGCGAAGCGATACTAATCGACTTGAGATCCTCATGCTTTCGTTCACATCTGCTCGAGTCGACGCGAGCGAGCTCGAGGCGAGTTGGCACGAGCAAAATGACTGCCTGGTGTGCACTACATAGCAGTTGGCAAACACAGCAGACCTGCATTGATCCGACTGAAGCGACACAGTGTCGACGCGAAAGTAGCGCGAGACGAGAGGGAACCACTCGCTGTGTCTCTCGACTTATTAGTGTTGGCATGATGGCATCAGTGATGTGGACGTCTCGACCACAACGACAGGCACTGGTGTCGTCTGATTCTCTGCTCGGAATCGCTTTCGCGTAGATCTCAAAGATCCGCTCGTGTTCGACTCGAGTGGCAACTCTCTCTCATGGCGACGAAACACGAGCGCTCGAATGCTGAGAACTCGAGCGACATTGGCACCCGCCAAGTCTCCTTGTTTGCACACTCATCCGGCCAAGTGTCGCTACGTTCTCTCATGCTTCGGCTGTCGCTGACAGCTCTCTGCTGTCGCCGCCAGAGTGGCTTGAGCTCGCACTCGTTCGGACTTGAGCTCGTGGTCGAGAGTGGCTTTGACTTTGAGCTTGAGAGTCTTTGACTTCGAGTTCGAGTGTCTTGGACAGTCTCTAGTGTCTTGGATAACCCTCGAGTGTCTAGGACGCCGACAATGTGGAGCTGACGTGAAGCTAATACAGCCAATACAGCCGGTGAAGACGGATACTAGGACGAAGCCAGGGATGGCAGCGACAGCGTCCACGCAATCCTCTCGCTCTCTTTCACGCACACGCGTGTGTGTGTGTCTGTGAGTAGACGGCGTCCAAGCTTGGAGCGAGTTGCCAGGTCTGGGTTGACACCAAAACCAGGCGCGCGTGCACCCGATCGATCGACCGAGAGATCAAGAGGTCGAGAGTGACGAGGGTGAGTGACGAGCATCGAGTCGAGGCATTGCGGCGCTCGCTTCCGAGAGACCGTCATCCACGACAGCCGCGTGGCAGCAATAGCCGAGCAATCGATGGAACGTGTTTCTCGTTCAGACACGGAGGAGACGTCCTCACGTCGAGCTCGAGTGCGCTCGATAGTACATGAACTCAACAGCGCTCGATACGCCTGCGACTGCGATCGCCTCGAGTCCCCTTGGGTTTGGCCGCGATGTGTTGGGTCGTATTTCAGGTTTTGGCGTCACGACGAGGCGCGCAATAGCGAGCGAGCGATCGTCAGCGGCACTGCGTCTCGAGACGCCGCGAGGCTATCACCTCTTGATACAAGAGCAGCAGCAGCGACAGCATCAAGGTCTGCGGACGCGCGCGATGATGTGGTGAGAGCGGACAGCAGCATCGGCTCGTGAACGAACGAACCGATCGATCGATCGATCAATCGATCAATCGGCGCGAACACATCTCGGCCACATCTGGTTACGTGGACGCGAGCGAGGGCCAGAGAGTTGGACGCGTTGGATCGCTCGGATCTGATCCAGCAGCACACGAGCGAGCGCAAACGCATGAGCGAACGAGTGACCGATCGAGCGCGAAGCTGCGGACGAACGAGTGACCGGTCGAGACAAACGACCGAGTGAGACGTCGGCGCAGCACCTGCTGGTTGCTGGCCGCACTGTGCGCTCTGCACTGCGCACGAGCGCTGGGTGCATGTGATGATGAGCTTGCTCGCAGCCTCGGATGACCGCCGCGCCGCTGCCACAGTCTCTTGCTTCGACACAACCAGCTGCGCAAACGCAGTTGCAAGGCGCGAACGAGAAATAGGATGGCTGTGACGACGACGATGACCCAACCAAGCCTGCAAGCAGCGGTGCGAGTCTACCACCCGCTCATTCGTCCGTCCGTTGCGGCCGGTCTCTCTTCGTGCCTTCTTGACAGCTTGACAGCGACTTCACCCTCTTCATCTCCGCGCATTCCATTGCTTCGAGCAAGCACACTCGAGCTCAGCCAGCGCACACTCGTCCCCGCCTCCGCTTTCTTGTCGCCGCTTCAGCTCTGACTCGAGACAACACGCCCGAACACACGCTCCACTTTGCCGCCGCCAACCTCTCTCATTCCTTCTTTCGCCGCCTACCGCGCACGTCCGAAGCAACCACCACACACACCACACCACACCAGCCGCCAGTTCAAGCTCCAAGCTTCACACTCGCTCCTCCTCAGTCATGGTCTCGATCAAGTTTGCGACCGCGCTCCTCGTGGCCGCCGTCGCCGCCTCGGACGTCAGCGCCACGCCGCGCGTGCACCCGGGCGTCCACCGCACCCTCCGTGCGCAGGGTACGGCCGACATCATCGTGACCTTCAAGGAGTCGCCGAAGGAGATCATCAGCAACGTCAAGGAGGCCGAGTTCGCCTCGCGCGGCGACAAGATCTCGAACCTCGTCTCGCGCCTTGAGGCGCACTCGGAGCAGAGCCTCAAGGGCCTCGACGTCTTCGCGCAGGAGAGCTCGGGTCTCTACGCCGCGGCACAGCCGTTCTGGATCAGCAACCAGGTCTTCTTCTCCGGCGCCACCTTCGCGCTCGTCGAGAAGCTCGCGGCGAACCCGAACCTCGCCGAGGTGCGCGAGCAGATCGTGCTGCCGGTGCCGACCGTCACGCCTGCGACCAACAGCAGCGGCATCGGTCTGCTCGCGAACGAGTGGGGCGTGAGCAAGGTCCAGGCGCCGAGCGTCTGGGCACTCGGCAACACGGCGCAGAACGTCGTCGTGTCCAACATCGACACGGGCGTGCTGTACACGCACGAGGCGCTCAAGGGCAACTGGCGCAGCTCGTACGGCTGGTTCGACCCGGCCAAGAAGTCGCTCACGCCGGCGGACGAGAACGGACACGGCACGCACACGATGGGCACGATCGCCGGTGCGAACGGCATCGGCGTCGCTCCGGGCGCCAAGTGGATCGCCTGCCGTGGCTGCACGAGCGACGGGTGCACGGAGGCGGACCTGCTCTCATGCGCGCAGTTCATCACGTGCCCGACGGACGCGAGCGGCAACAACAAGGACTGCTCCAAGGCGCCGCAGGTCGTGAGCAACAGCTGGGGCGGCGGCCAGGGTGACACGTTCTACAAGTCGGCGGTCGACGCGTGGGCGGCGGCGGGTATCATCCCGATCTTCGCGAACGGCAACGAGGGTCCTGCATGCACGACCGCGAGCTCGCCGGGCGACTACGCGAACGTCATTGCGGTCGGCGCGACTGACAGCGGCGATGGCCTCGCGAGCTTCAGCAGCAAGGGTCCGTCGAAGGGCGGCTTGCTCAAGCCGGAGGTCTCGGCACCGGGCGCGAACGTGCGCTCGGCGTGGAACACCGGTGCGACGGCGTACAACTCGATCTCGGGCACGTCCATGGCGACGCCGCACGTCACGGGTATCGTCGCGCTCCTGCTGCAGAACAACCCGAGCCTGACGTTCGCCCAGGTCAAGAGCATCCTCACGACCACGGTCGACACGTCGACGCTCAAGGCCGCGGGCTACTCGTGCGGCGGCACCACGGACGGCAAGTTCCCGAACAACAACTTTGGCTACGGCCGCGTGAACGCGCTCAAGGCCGTCAACAGCCAGGGTCCGGTCACGCCGACGGTCGCGCCGACGCCAGTGCCGACGACGAAGGCGCCAACGCCGGTCCCGACCACGAAGGCACCAACGCCAGTGCCGACGACGAAGGCCCCGACGCCTGTCCCGACCACGAAGGCGCCAACACCAGCGCCGACCACCCAGGCACCGTCCACGTGCGCGTCGCTCGGCTTCATCGACTGCTACTACTCGGACAACTGCGTCTGGAGCTGGTCTGAGTACAAGTGCGTCGACTACTAGAGTGGTCGTCTCTGTCGCCAGCAGCTCCGTTGTTTGAAGTCTCGAAGTCTCGCCTCGCTCGCTTGGGCTCTGCCACTCGCCCATACGAGAGGAGCCAAGCGAGCAAAGCACGGGTCGGAGCCAGCCAGCGCCGCTCTCCAGCACCACCACCCCCACCACCAGCAACTCTTGATGTGAAGCGTCCCATGCCGTGTCGTCCGCGCCTGCTGCCGTCGCTGCTAGTCACCACTTCTACAGCCACTACTAGGCACTCGTAACGCAACAGCAGGATCCGTGTTGACCGTTCTTCACTTGGTGCCTTTCTCTATCGGTCGGCGAGTCTTCGCCGTGCTCTTCTCGGGCGATGTCCTAGATAGACGCAGGTCATGGCTTGAAGACCAGTCGTGGCGGTCTAGGACTTCTCTTTTGACTCGGCTGTTCCCCGCCTCTGGACCTTAGAGCTCGAGGAACTTGGTCGCTTTGCGGTGCTCCTGACTCACGAGCGGCTCGAGCGACGCGACGTCGACGTCTTCGACTACAAAGTGCGCCGTGAGCTCCGTCCGCAGAGCGTTCGCAAAGTGCTCGCGCGTCGCGACGTCCTTGCTTAAGACGTCGCGGAGCGTACAGAGGAACTCGAGGTGCGAGCGCTTCTGGCGGTACGCTGGCTGCCGCGCTGGGTTCGTCAAGTACTCCATGTTGCGCGGGTCAAAGTCCCAGAGGAACGACGTGTGGTGGAGCCATCGGTCCTTCGAGATGCTCTGCGCGTTGCCGCCGAACTTGCGGTCGCCAAAGACGTAGTCGTCCTCGCGCAACGCAAACGTCTAGCGCCACACGACAGGCAGAGCGACGAGAGGCGTTAGCGCAGCGTACGTATTGCAGTACAGAGCAAACGAGGCGAGACGCACGAGGTCGTCGCGACACACGCGCTTGAAGAACGGCGCGAAGAACGTGCTCGACCACGCCATGATCTCGCGCGGGAACGGCTTCACGTGTGGGAACGCGTCCTAGGACCCGCGTGGTTGCATGGATAGAGAGCGGTGTGAGTGCGATAGTAGCTAGCGATCCATTGCTACAGAGTGAGAGACGCACCGTGTTGCAGATGAACGTCGTGAAGACCGTGTTGTGGTCCACGATGACAGTGCCACCGCCGCTGAAGCGCTTGAGCACTGGGATGCCGTCGCTAGAGCCATCGACATGATAACATGAGCCAATGGGCGTACGCTACAGCGCCGCTACAGTAGCGGCAGGTGCGTGTGTGTTGCTGTCGCCATGCAGCAGGACGCACCGCTTGACTGAATCGAGGTGCAGGAGCTGCTCGGGTTTGCCCGAGATGCCCATGACGATCGTCACCGGCGTCTTCTCTTCGTTGTAGATGAACCAGTTGCGCGACTTGTCGACGCGGAAGAGCGCCTCTTCGACGCGGAGCTGCTCCTGGATCGGTGCGCGCATGCGCACGAAGCCCAGGCGCGGCTTGCGCAGCGCCGCCGCCGCGGCAGTCGTCGCCATCGTCGCAAGTCTGCTTCGAGTGTCTTTGTGTGATTGGATGTGTTGCAGAAGAGCTCGTGGTGTACAGATGGTGTGTCAATGGTGTGGTGCACACAACACAACAATGATTCGACATTGTATCTTGATGTTTGAATGCATTTACTTGCTCTTTTTGGATGCGAGCTACAACACACACAACGATCACAGCACGAGCATGACGCGGCAGCAGGAGGACGACGAAGGGGGCGGCGACGCTGCGAGTGCGCAGCCGCTGCTGCTCGACGTCCGCGAGCTCGCGCGCGTAACAAAGCCTCCTGCCTCTGCAGACACTGACGCGAGCGACCAAGCGTTTGTCGTTGCTGCGTTCGGCACAGAGCGCGTCGCAGTGCTCGAAGTCACACGACGTCGTGGCTTACGTGGCACAGCGTCAGTGCGCATTGGCGTCTTCTACGCGAGCGACGACGTATCCGCACCGCAATCAACGACAACCACACATCCAAGTCCATGGGCTGCGCTCTGGACCCGCGAGGAAGCCGAAGCAGCATCCAGCGACGACGCAGCGAGCGACTTCACGTGGACACTCGCATGGAGCTCTGACGGCTCGTACCTCATTGTGAGCGGCGGCGTCGTGAGTCGCGACGGAGCTTCGCAAGTCCGGCTCTGGATCTACACAACGAGCGCGTGGCTCGCAGTCGCAGACGCAGCGTCAGCGCCGAGCGCACGACCGCACGCGCCGCTACTGATCCAAGTCGACCCAGCGACGTACCTCTCGCTTAAAGACGCTCGTGGCGCAATTGTTGCAGTCTTTTGTGACACCAGCAAGCGCCACCGCGTGTTTTATGTCACAAGCGACAGTCAGATCGTCAAAGTTGATATCCAGCTCCCAAAGCTCGCGCTCTTGACTTTGGAAGACAACGACGGCGCGAGCGCGAGTACGAAGGCGCTGTTTGCCATGGCGGTCGTCCAGCGCATGCGCAACTGGCACGCGAGCGTCGACACTGCGGCGTTTGATCCAGCGAGCGCGACGCTCGTCGTCACAGGTGGCATTGCAGACCCGAGCGACGAGCTCGTGGCGCGCCGCGCGTCGTCGCTCTCAGTCTGGAAGGTGCGCGATGCCGAGCCGTTTTGCGAGCTCCTCGACAGCACTGTCGTCTTGCGCGACGCAGTGCCACTAGATGGCGATCAAGACAACGAAGCGGCGACAGAGAGCGATGGTCTCGAGACGCTATCCGCTCCATCGACTGGACTGCTTGCGTCGCTCGCACGGCCACTGGCGTTCATAACTGGTCGCGGGAGCGCACCTGCGCCTGCGCGCGTGCTCGCTGGCTCGATCCGGCAGCTCGCAGTCTCACCACGCGGTGAGTACGTCGCGATGCTCGACGACGCCGGTCGCTTTGCAGTGCGCGAGATCGCGACGTGCAGCGATGTGTTGACGTGGCAGTCGGTCGCTTCGTCGTCCACGTTGACGTACGAGCGCCTCCGTAACGAAGCAACAGCCACGACGTCCGTGCTCTGGGCGTCATCCGACGTCCTTAGCTGCGTCTTGGCGACTGGAGGCGCGGTCTTTGGCTCGCTCGTGACGACAGAGAGTCTGGAAGGTGAGCCGTCGGACGCACGAGCGATCGCGTGGCGTCCAGTCGAGACGCACTACCGCAGCTTCTCGAGTCGCCATCGCACGGACGTGCGCGTCCACGCGCTCGCTGCCGTCGCCAGCTCGACAGACGCGATTGCCGGCTTTGAGCTCGCAACAGTCGATGGCGCGTTTGCCGTGAGCGCGTTCGCAGCGGTCGACGTCGCGGCGTTTGTCGATGCGCTCGTGGCGTCGCAGGCGTTTGACCGCGCGCTCGCAGTCGCCGAAGCGCTGGAAGCGACCGAGAGCGTCGATCTCGACCGCATCCACCGCCACGTCTGGACGCAGTTCAAAGCAGTGGCGACCATCAACTCGACCACTCAAGACAACAGCAACTGCGACGACGCGGTGCTGCTCGCAACGGACGTTGGAGACGCATCACCGAACTTTGCGACTGCGCTGCACCACTTGCGCTCGCTCCAGGACGCGCAATGGGTCACCCACGAGTGCGCGACAGTCGTCGCAGTCGACTCACCGGAGCACATGCTCGCGATCCTAGAGACCGGACTTCGTGTGAGCGCGGCACAAGATGCGGCGACGGAGCAGCAGCAGCGCTTGCAGTCGTTCCGCTACCGTCTCGAGACGCTCAACGCGATGCTCGCCGCTGAAGCTCAAGAGCGCACTGGCGACGTTGACTCGGACGCAACTGCAGACGAGCAGCTCTACGACGGCGCGGTGTTTCGCCAGTTCCGGCGCGCATCCATCGTCGACGTCGCCCAAGAGCTCGCGAGTGGCGCCCGCGTCACAGCACTCTCTGTGCTGTTTGACCGCCACGCTCCGCTCCTTGCGCCGCGGCGCCTCGCGCTGCTCTCGCGCTTGCCAGCGACGCTGTCGCCACGTGCGTACGCGCACTTGCTCCCGGCTGCTGGACCCGATGCGACGCAGCTGTACACGCTCGTGCCACGAGCAGACGCTGTCGAGACTGGCGACGACCTTGACGACCTCGACGATGGCACTCACGGTCGTGTCCGAGCAGTCAACGTGAGTGGCGCGACTGCACCGGACGCCCTAGACGCTGCAGACGCTGCGCTGCTCGATCAGTACATGAACGAGAGCGTGGACGTTCGGTACGAAGCGTACGCTCGGTGGTTCCACGACCGCGTAGTTGAGATCGACCGCGTCTTTGGACAACTCGCCGTCGCGCACGAGCTGAGTGCGCTCGCCACGGAGTGTCTTGCCGCATGGGACGACGCTACAAGTGACGCCAAGCGCGCGTTTGAGGCGTTCACGCAGCACGTCGAGCGTCTCCACACTGCGAGCTACGTCCTCGCGCTGCCGTCGTGCGCGTTCCTCACGCTCGACGCCTGGACGGCGCTCTCGATTCACGACCAGATGCTCCTTGTTGTCGGCGACATAAGCGACTGGTCGATCGGCGACAGCGGCGATCTATCGGCAGTCACCGACGCGATCGACCGGCTCCACGCCGTCTTTGTGGCGCAGCGCTGCGATGCGCTCTACACACTCGACGACGCGCTCGCGGCGCTCTGCCAGACGCTCTCGGCCATGTCGCCAGCGTCGCCAGCACCAGCAGTGGCGCTGTCAGCGCTCGCGATCAGTGCGCACGTGCTCCACCACAGCAACCCGTCGATGCCGATGGCCGAGCGCTGGATCCAACGCGACGCGCTGCTGCTGCGCACGGCGATCGACGTCGTGTACGCCGCAACGACCGAGGCGCTGGACCGAGCGCCAGAGACACACGCAATGCAGCACCGAGCGATGGTCGAGCACCTCTGGCGCGTCTTCCAGTCCCTCCCAGTGCGCAAAGACGACGACGGACCGGAGATCGCCGCGCTCCAAGTCCAAGTCGACGCGATGGAAGACCTCCTCGTGACAATGGACGTCCTGAGCAAGTACGGCGTCCTGCGATCACCGAAGGAGCTCCAACTCGAGCTCCACGACGTGAGCAGCGCCACGGCCGACGACCTCCTCGCGCGCATGTGCCGCTTTGCTCTGCCAGGCAACGATGATGGCGAAAACGGCGGTCTTGAGTGTGAAGATGATGATGACGACAGCGCCGAGCGCGACGCGCAGCAGTGGATGGACGTCTGGCGCGATGCCACGAAGCTCAAGACGCACGTCTTTGGCGAACGCATCAGCCACGACACGCTCTTGGACGCGATCCTGCGCCACTTGCTCGTTCACGACCGCTACATGCGCGCAGCCGAGCACCTCGTGACGAACTGGATCAGCTCAAACGCCGACGCAGTGCCGCACGTCCTCACGCTCCTGCTCCAGTCGATCCAAGCAAAGAGCGACGCGCTCTGTGGCCACTTTGCCGGCTCAACGGACCGCGCGACGTACGCGGCCGTGCGCCAGTGCACGGCGATCGCCGAGCACGTGCTCTCAGTCGCGTTGGCGGCGCCGAACGCGCTGGACGAGGCGTTCACGGCCGCGTACACGCAGCAGCTGAGCGACGAGCACGACCTCGTGCTCGCGTGCCAGCTCCTCGACGTCCTCACGTACGGCGCCGTGAAGCGCGCGCCGAGTGTGTTGCGTCCGCTCACTGACGCGCGCGACCGCGTCAACGTTGTGCTCGAGGTCTTGACGACGAACCCGAGCCATTACAAGGTGTCACAGCGCGCGCGCGACTGGTTTGCCACACACGACCTCGCGCACGTCCTTGCTCCAGCACCGGCGTCGTCAGCTGCGAGCAGCGAGCTCGCCGCGGTCTTGTACCTCGCGACGCTGCTGCGCATTAGCGACGCCGAGACGCCGCAGATCGTGCTCAAAGGCGCGTACGCGGCGCTCTACTGCGGCGACTACGACGTTGCGTATCGCCTCACGACCGACGTCTTGGCGACAATGGACGCCACATCGCCAGACGCGAGTGACGATCGCCTCAGCGACGACACGGACCTCCAGCACTTGCTCTCGCTCGTCTTGGACCTCGTCTCGGCGTCGTCGTTTGCGTCGTGGAGCAAGAAGCTCGCGCTCTGTCGCCGTGTGTTTAGCGCCGCGAGCATCGACTCGGCGCGGCTCATAGGGCACCAAGTCACGCATCTTGTGCTCGCGGCGATGCACAAGCTCGAGGCGATTGAGGCGCTCGCGACCGAGTTGGGACTATCAGAAGCAGACGTCGAAGCGCGGCGGCAGCAAGAGAGCAGCAGCAATGCGAGTACGACGGCAAAGACGTCGGCCATGAAGCAGCGCATCAGTGCCGAGGAGCTGCTCTTGAACGAGCTCACGCTCGTGGTCGAGCTGCTCCAAGAGGAAGAGGCCAAGAGCGACCGCGCGTTTGTGCTGCGGCTGCTCCAAAAGGGCTTCCAGGTCGTCAATGTCAGTCTCACGAGCCGCCTCGCGCAGCCAGCAGACGAGAGCGGTGACGCCACAGCAGAGATCGTCGCGAGTGGCGACGTCGACCGCGCCGTGCGACTCGTGCAGCACATGAGCCGTCTGTGCTTTGTCGAAGCGATTGCGAGCGCAAAAGCGGCCGACGCCGGACACCAGGAGGCAGTGGCGACCGACTGGCGCGAGTACTTGGACCTCGGCTGCCGCTACTTGGTCGAATGGACCGAGTGGCAGCAAGACGACGATGGCCGCGCGCTCGAAACGTTCTGGCGCGACGACATTGCACCGCTGCTCACGGCCGCATCGCCGGTATCGACTGGCGCGACGACGCACGCGCGCGACCTCGTAGTGCGCCACTTGCACCACTTCTTCACGCTCCAAGTCGCCTCGCCGCTGCTCTTGGATATGACCGAAGAGAATGGCGACGCTGCGAGTCACACGCACATGCTCCAAGAGCGCCGCGCTCGCATCGAGCAGTTTACGAGCTCGTACGACGCAGCGAAGCAGTTTGTCGCGTCGATGGACCTCGAGCCCGAAGCGGCACCAGAAGAAGGCGACAACGACGATGCATGCGCGGCGACCGCATCGGACGATACCAGCGAGACGCTGCGCGCGCGGCGGTCGCCACTCTCGCGCCAGACGCAAGCGCTTGTGCGCATCGCGGCGCACTGTCAGGACCTCGTGCGGTCGCACAAGAAGACGCAGGAGCTCGAAGCCATGAGCTCGTTCTTCAACGAGACGCTCGACCTCAAGCGCTTTGCAGACGACGCCACGTACCGCGAGCGCTCGATCCTCACGCTCGCGACGACGCGCGCGCACTTGCGCAGTGCGCAGCAGTTCGCCGCCAAGTACGGCGTCGATCCGTTCGCGTGCGTACTCGCATACGTTCGCGCGGCGTTTGTCCCTAGCAACGGCAGTGCGCTGTTGTCGCCGCTCGAGCGCCACGAGCAACTCGAGCTCGCGTTTGAGCGCCGCAGTGGCGCAGACAGCGACGGCGACGACGACGTGCTCGAGCAAGCGCTCGCGCGGCCACTTGCGTTTGCCAACTGCCTGCTCAACGCGAGTGGCGACAGCGTCTACGACGCGCTCGATGGGACCGACCACGTCGGCATCCTCTTGCTCTTGCGCATGGTGCTCGAGTGCTCCAAGCGCCTGCAGTCTCAAGACGGCGACGCCACGACGAATGGCGATGCCCACGACGCGCTCTTCCCGCTGTCCAAGGCAGCGAGTGACCGCGTGACGCTCCTGTTTGTGTGCCTCAAGCGCTTGAAAGAGCTCGCGCCGCACCATCACGTGGACGACACAGTCGACTTTAAGCGCGTGTGCGCTGCCGAGCGCTGCGTCGATGTCGTGGCGCCGCCGGCGTCGCCTGTAGATGCCCGCGCACGCGCGGTCGCCGCAGTCGTCCCAGCGCTGAACGCCAAGACAATCAAAGTCGTGAGCAAGATTCTGCAGAAGTTCCACCACGTGGCGCCGAGCGCCGTGGTCCTCATCTACTTGAGCCACTTGCTCGCGACGATCGCCCGCGAGCAGCAGCACACACGTGCTGCGAGTCGCGACCCTCGGCGCCGACCTCGCTGCGTACGCGTACGAGGCGTGCACGCCGTTCCTCTCGGTGCTCTCGACCGAGCACGTCTTGCTCTTCCACCACGCGTTCCTCTATGGCGCTCTGCCGACTACAACGGACGTTGGTGATGCGTTCTACGGCCAAGCGCTCACTGGCCTCACGCACTTCCACGCGCTCGTGTCGCCTGCGAAGCGCGTCGCGATCGTCTCCGACACGCTCCGACTCATCCAGACGCGCTTTGACACGTGGCATGCAGCGGCGAATGGAACGGACAACGGTGACGCTCTGGCGGCCAAGACGCGCGAGCTCCAAGCGCTCGAGCGCGAACTCGTCGAAGCCGCCGTGTGGTTTGTTGTCGACTGCGCAAAGCAGCATGCGCAGTCGCTTCCAGCTCCGCCGTCGACACTGTCGAGTGCGCACTGGGACGCGTGTGCACGTCGCCTGGAGCGCTGGTTCACGGCCGCATCGACCGACGGAGCGATCGCGCCGCGCGACGAGCTCATCGAGCTCATTGTGCCGCTCAGTCAGCTCATCGCGTCTGTGGAGCTCACTGCGCTCTTGCTCGAGTTCGTGGTCCTAGCAGCGCCGCCGCATAGTGATGCAGAGGACTTGTCGGTCGCAGCGATGCTCGACGCAGTCTGCCGCCGCGTCTTTGCTGCGACTGTCGCGACGCACTTGAGCGGAGGCGACGCACAGTCGGCAGTGCACCGACTCGCGAGCGACTGGACGACTGCACTGCGTCTCGACGCGAATGGGACATGGAGCAGCAGCGCGTCGTTTGCCCATTTCGCCGCTGCGATCGACGCGCTCTGCGGCGCAAGTCCAGTCGCGCACAAGCAGTCAGAACGAGCGGCGCTGAACGCCATTGTCATGGAGCTCGAGTCGGTCGCAAGCAGTGCAGTGCAGGCGGTCGTTGCTGCGCGAAAGCCACTGCTCGTGAGTCGCGCCGAGGCATCTGGCGCTGCTGACGTTGCTGCAGCTGCTGTTGTCGCCGAGTGGCGCGTTGTCCTTGTGACTAACGAGCAGCAGCAGCAGTTTGAACGGAGCGCCGTGCTCGCGCGTCTCGTGCTCGACAGCGCTGCAGCGCGTGCGATCGCAGCAACCGAGCGTCCTTTGTACGAGCGCGAGGCGTTTGGGCTGCAGGCGAAAGCGGCGTTCTCGGCACTGCAGTGGCAATCAAGTGGCGACGCCAGCAGTGGCGTCCTATCCGAGTCGCTCGCGTTTGTCTTGGACATCCCGACTGCCGCGGTGCTCGCGTCGTTTGACGCCATCGTCGCCTCTGCGCTTGCGCTCGTGCGCTCATCGTCACCGGCGCTTGCGTCGCGACTGACGCTCACGCTCGCGAACCTCCTCACGCTGTACGACGCCAGTGCCGCAGAGGCGACCGACAGCGGCGCCATCACGTGGCCAAGCGAACAGCAGCGCGCACTGGCGACGCGCCTCCAGAGTCAATTTGCCGTTGGAGACGCACATGAGCTACTCGCCCCCGCAGAAGCTACAGACGACAGTGCACGCAGCTCGTGGTGGGCGTCGCTGCTGCTCGATGGCCACTGGCCGCACGACCGCGTGCGCTTGCAGTGGTACATCGAGACTGCTGCGTACCGCAGGATCACGTCGCCGCGAACGCTCGAAGCGTTTGCAATGGCGCACTGGGACACGGCGCGCCTTGCGAGCGTCGAGCTCTTGCTCGTGTCGCCGTTCCCAGCGCTCCACGCGCACCACTGCGAGCGGCTCGTGGCGTTCGCCGCTGGTACTGGACATGGCGACAGTGACGATCACGCGCGGCTGGTGGAGCTCTTGCTCCTCCGGTACGACCTCGCGCTCTTGCTGCGCGCAGGTCTGTACCCTGCGCTCGTTGCGCTCGTGACGGCGCCTCGATCAAGTGGTGACTCGAACGCGCGGCGCTGGACGTCGAGCGGCGAGTACCTCGTCTGTGCGCTCGTCGCGGCGCACGAAGTCGCAATGGCGAGTCGCCTCGCGAGTGCGCTCTGGCACGCGCACCCGCTGCTCTGGGACTTTGAGAGCGCGCGCTGGACGCTCGTGAACTTTCTCAAAACGCTCACAGCCACGAGCGCTCGACGCATTGCGATGAGCAGCAGCAGTCAGGACACAGTGGCAGTGCTCCAAGCCGACGCAGTGCGCTCTGCACTTGACGCGGTCCAGGCGACGCTGCGGCAGTAGATGCAATTCTGATAGTGACGAAACAAAGGGAAATTGACCATCACTCAGCGTCCATCGACACTCTTCCAACGACAGTACTAGACGTTGAGCTTCACGAGGTCGACGACGTGCGGGTTGCGCCAGTCCTTGGTCACGTCTTCGACGTGCTCGTCAAAGTCAACAACGTCCGTGAACGCCTGCTGCTCGAGCGCGCGCGCGAGGACCTGCGGCGCGGTGCTGCTCGCGAGGCGCAAGCGGTTGTCCACGCGCACCCAGCCGCGCTTGACGTCTTTCAGCAAGAGCTAGTGACGCACATGTGCGTTTGTATGGATGTGAGTCTACGAGTCGATACACACGAACAGATCCAAGCGCAATGGGACGCACCTGCACGGCACTCTTGGCGTCGCTGCTGAGCTGCTGGTTGTCCACGAGGAGCACGCACGCGCGCGAGCAGTTGGCGTCGATCTTGTCTGCGAGCTTCTCAGTAAAGTGGCTTAGCGCAGTCGTCTCGAGCGCTGCGCCAGCGTAGTACAGCCCCACGATCTTGTGGCGCGGCGAGAGCGACTGGCACCACGTGTCCACGACTGCGCACGCGACTTCGAGCAGCGGTGCGAGCGGCGCCGCGTGGTGGAAGAGCGGCACGGCGTCGGTGATGACAAAGCCCTGGCCCTGCTCTTCGCCCACGAGCAGTCCGCTGCATGCGTTCGCAGGGAACTTGGCGGCGTGGAGCAGCAGCTTCACGTACGCAGTCGTCTCGACGCTGTAGTCGCTCATCGTCGTTGATGCTATTTGTTTGAGGGTTCCCTCTGTCCAATTTGTATTGGGTATTCACATAGAGACCTTGTAGAGAGATGCTCTTGTAACGAGAGAACCTTTCGTGTAAACTACAGTTAGTTTACACGTAAATTTCACAAACGGTTACATAAAAAGGACAGCGTGACGACGCGTCGTCACGCTGTCATTTAAACTAAATTTTTGATTTTATCACTATCCGAACTCGAAGGTACCTATATAGGTCATCTCGTTATTTGCACTGTACCTACAAGGCGTGACGCGCCCTGTTGTATTTCGATACTAACAGGGCGCGTCATCCGTTTTATGTCCTAAAGAGGTAAAGTATCGCCTCGTATAGCTTGCACTATGCCTTCGACATCGGAAGCAGAGAGGGAGAGCGAGCCCGCTCTGCCCGAGGCATGCGCCTCGGCTCTCTCTCTGCCTCTCGTGAGACGACTGTCGGTACGACCGTCTTCCTTTGACTGCGTTGAATACCTCATTGCGCTGCGTCGACGCTGTCAATCTCAGAGCAAATACGTCTCTAAAGCAAAGACGATTGAACTACGACAAGTCTCGATCTCTGTTCATGATGAAGTTGAGCGGTGAAACACACAACAAGCCTACGCTCACGACACTACAGACACACGCCTACGCAAGCAAGATCGGCTTGCTAGCGCCAGCCGCTTTCGCGTTTTGGTGCGGCGTCTGTGAGTCAGCGTACTGCGTCGGGAGCTCGTCGTGCTGCGACTGCTGAACATCGTTGTCGTGGTCGATGTTGCGCGCAGTGAGACGCAGCTGCACGACTGCAGCGACAACAGCGAACGCAAACAGGATCGCCGTGATGGTCCACCACGCGCTGTCGAGCTTGCTGGCGAGGCGCTCCCAGCTCTCAATGCCGTTGCTGTAGTTCCCTTCGTCATCGCTCGAGTACGCATTGTTTTCGTCAGCGACGATCTGCTTGCTGACAAAGTAGTAGACGCCGTCGGTGAAGACGTACGCGCCGACGAAGCTCGTTGCCGCCACGAGTCCTCGCTTCTTGAGCACGACTATGAGCGGCGCGCAGATCAAGCCGCCGATGGTCAAGGCGATGTTGTTCCAGCCAGTGGCACCGCGATAGTCCGCCATGCGAAGGATCACAGACGCCAACAGGACGCCAGCGCTAAAGCCCGCGACGACGATGCCGCTCTTGACGTGGCGCAGCCCAAGCACGGCAAAGATGGCGCCGGCAGCAAAGTATGTCGGGTAGTACCATGTCGGTTCAGCCAGGAACTGCCCGTCGAGAGCAAAGAGGAGGTTCGTGATGTAGTCACCAGCGGCAAAGAGCGCGACAGCGGCCAATCCAGCGCGACGGAAGCGGTAGCCGGCGACAGCGATCGCAAGCCCAACGACGATGCACACAATGGAGATGATCGTGGCGTACGTCGGTGCGCTGAAGTACTCGAGGTACATGCTGATTGTCGTGTGATCGGAGCTGGCGTGTGGATGGCGTGGAGTGGAGGTCGACGGTGTGTTCGAGCTTGTCAGAGCGAATTGAAGAGTGAGAGAGAGGACTGAGTGATCGATGTGAGAGAGAACAGCTAAACCGGAGCTCCACAACCAGATCCGGGCAGCAGTGCATCTGCAATCCCAAAGTTTCGAGGAGTGTGGGAGTCCACCATAGTGGGTACACACACAAGTATTTCGTTAGCATTGAGAGTCCGAGTCGAACAGTCCACCAAGCGAGTCGAGTCGCGTCAGTCATGCATGCGCAGCGCACCAAGCGACTCGCGCCTGAGCAGAGGCGCCAGTACTCTGTCTCGCCATGGATACTGCCAAGTCGACCGTTGGAGGCGGTGACATGTGCGCTGACTCACCTCTCGTAGCGACAAGCACGCAGAACGATTCACACGAAGAGCTCTCGCAACGCTGCACTATCAACACGCTTGCACGAAGTCCGACGTGAGAGAGAGAGCACTGATGCTGGCTCTCACGAGCGCTCGAGGCGGTCGAGGCAGCAGCCTCACAACGAGTCTTGTGCAAGATGGTCCTGCACAGTATGTCTTCTTAGAAGTACGATTCCCATTTAATGTCATACTGCTGTCAACTATGCCATTCCGTGGTATTTGTGTGATGGACACGCATGGTGTCTCATGCCGATTCGCTGCCATTCGCGAAGTTG
Source organism: Pythium guiyangense (assembly GCA_003730235.1). NCBI lineage: Eukaryota > Oomycota > Peronosporomycetes > Pythiales > Pythiaceae > Pythium > Pythium guiyangense. The sequence goes on from QXDM01000014.1 coordinate 491,510, forward strand.
TGGACGACGACGACGACGACGACGACGAGCGGAAGAGCGCGCAGTCGACAGGAGCTCCGTGACACTCACCAGCAACAGCAGCAGCTCCACAATCCGCTTCGTGTCCGTACGCCACGCCACACTTGAAAGCCATGCAGCGCAGCAGCAAGCACCGCAGTCGCTCGCCGTCGCTCACGGCATCATCGTCGTCCTCCTCCTCGTCGTCGTCGGACGACGAGTCCAAGCCGCAGCGCATGCAGACGCGCTTTCCGTACGTCCCGCCGCCAGTGTTCTCGTCAAAAGTCGCTGCTGTGATCACGGACGCCAAGCGCAAGCACCGCACAGGTCCGTCTCTCTCTATCCTCTCATACTCTCTCACACTCACGCACACCGAAGCTCACCTTGTCTGTATCCTGCCATTGCCATGTCGCCTACATACAGACATCAAAAGCCACGAGTGGGGTCGCGAAGGCTTTGCTGGCTCAGACGTCTGCGAGCTGCCGCTCGACGAGTCGAACCCAATCAAGCGCGAGCACTGCAGCGAGCTGAGCGTCGAGCGGTTCATCGCCGAGTACGAAGCGCCGTTCGTGCCGGTTGTGATCGAAGGCATCCCCGAGGCCGAGCGCTGGGGCGCAGTCGACCACTGGACGCTCAAGCGCCTGCGGAAGCAGTACAAGCGTGTGCAGCTCAAGTGCGGCGAAGACGACGACGGCAAGTCGATCCGGATCAAGTACAAGCACTTTGCCGCGTACATGAAACGCCAGACCGACGACAGTCCGCTCTACATCTTTGATAGCGCGTTCGACGAGAAGCCCGAGACGAAGCCGCTGCTCGAGGACTACCGCGTGCCGCGGTACTTTCCTGACGACCTGTTTGCGCTCGTGGGCGAAGCGCGGCGTCCGCCGTACCGGTGGTTCCTCGTTGGCCCGAAGCGCTCGGGCACGTGCGTGCACTTGGACCCACTCGGTACGAGCGCCTGGAACACGCTCCTCGTTGGCCGCAAGCGCTGGGTCCTCTTCCCGCCGGATGTGCCAAAGGCCATTGTGAAAGGCAAAGGCCACGTCCGCCGCGGCGAAGACGACGAGGCCGTGAACTACTTTATGGACATCTTGCCGCGCATCAAGCGCGCGCACGCGCCCGAGACGCTCCGGTGCATCGAGCTCATGCAGTACCCTGGCGACACGATCTTCGTGCCCGGCGGCTGGTGGCACGCAGTGCTCAACGTCGAGGACACGGTCGCCGTGACGCAGAACTACTGCAGTCCGCAGAACTTTGACCGCGTGTGGCGCAAGACGCGCTCGGGACGCAAGCGCATGGCAGTCAAGTGGCTCGGCAAGCTCGCGGCGACGCCAGCGTACGCGCACTTGGCGGACCGCGCGCGCGAGCTGAACGCCGCTGACGACTTTGTCATGTATAGCAAAGCGAGTGGCGGCGACGACGACAAGGAGAGCGAGAGCATGGCAAAGAAGAAGAAGAAGAAGGCGGAAGAGACGGAGAGTGGCGACGGGAGCAGCAAGCGCAAGTCCAAGCACAAGGAGCGCGACGACGGCGAGACGTCGAGTCGCAAAAAGGCAAAGAAGATGTAGATGGCGATCGGTACCAGCGCGTTGGCACTGAAGCGAAGACTGTCAGTCGCTCAGGCAGATAGCGGGAGTGAAGGCGAGGCACAATCAGTAGAGGTTCACAAGGCTCAGTCAGTACAGCTCAGGGCTTGCGTGAGCTGTGGAGCGCCACATACGAGCTCCCAGTCGTCAGTCACGGACGCATGCGGATCAGCGATCGATCGAAAGCACCAGTGGCGCGTCGCGCCAGACACTGTTGCCACTGTCTAGGCTGTTGACACACCATACAGCCGTCTCGACGGCGCCACAGCGCAGTCTATCACACGATACACTCACACACTCACACAAGCGAGCAAGTACGCGAGACGCTTGCACAAGTGTCCTGAGGTCCATTACGTCTTAGCAGCACACAGTTGCGGCTCAGGAGCAGACGCTACGCAATGCCATCGAGAGCTGGCCCAGCACACGCGATCGCTCTCTGTCTCTCCCGTCTCTCCCTGCACGATCACTCACTCGTTGCGAGCACCTGGTGGTGACGAGTGAGCGTGAGCAAGAGAGAGAGAGCAAACGCGTTGCTGGGTCCATCGAGTGCAGAGCCCAGCTCGACTCTGCACTGCCGCGTCACGCGCCACTGACGCGGCCACGGATGTATGTGGCTTCTGGCGGTGCACGACCGAGTTAGTAGTCGAGGCACTCGCCGTCGTACCAGCTCCAGTAGCAGTCGGACGCGTCGAGGCACGCTTCGTACTCGAGCGACTGGCACGTGGACGGCGTCTGGGTCGTCGGAGCCGGTGTCGGGCTGTCCGTGGTAGGCGTCGGCGTCGGAGGCTTCGTCGTCGGTGCAGACGTCGGCGTGACCGTCGGCGATGGCGTGACCGACCCCTGGCTGCTGACGGCCTTGAGCGCGTTCACGCGGCCGTAGCCAAAGTTGTTGTTCGGGAACGTGCCGTCCGCCGTGCCGCCGCAGGTCCTGCCAGCTGGCTTGAGCGTCGCCGTGTCGACCGTGGTCGTGAGGATGCTCTTGACCTGGGCGAACGTCAGGCTCGGGTTGTTCTGCAGCAGGAGCGCGACGATACCCGTGACGTGCGGCGTCGCCATGGACGTGCCCGAGATCGAGTTGTACGCCGTGTTGCCAGTGTGCCACGCCGAGCGGATGTTGGCACCTGGCGCCGAGACCTCCGGCTTGAGCAAGCCGCCCTTCGACGGACCCTTGCTGCTGAAGCTCGCGAGGCCATCGCCGCTGTCAGTCGCGCCGACCGCAATGACGTTCGCGTAGTCGCCCGGCGAGCTCGCGGTCGTGCATGCAGGACCCTCGTTGCCGTTCGCGAAGATCGGGATGATACCCGCCGCCGCCCACGCGTCGACCGCCGACTTGTAGAACGTGTCACCCTGGCCGCCGCCCCAGCTGTTGCTCACGACCTGCGGCGCCTTGGAGCAGTCCTTGTTGTTGCCGCTCGCGTCCGTCGGGCACGTGATGAACTGCGCGCATGAGAGCAGGTCCGCCTCCGTGCACCCGTCGCTCGTGCAGCCACGGCAGGCGATCCACTTGGCGCCCGGAGCGACGCCGATGCCGTTCGCACCGGCGATCGTGCCCATCGTGTGCGTGCCGTGTCCGTTCTCGTCCGCCGGCGTGAGCGACTTCTTGGCCGGGTCGAACCAGCCGTACGAGCTGCGCCAGTTGCCCTTGAGCGCCTCGTGCGTGTACAGCACGCCCGTGTCGATGTTGGACACGACGACGTTCTGCGCCGTGTTGCCGAGGGCCCAGACGCTCGGCGCCTGGACCTTGCTCACGCCCCACTCGTTCGCGAGCAGACCGATGCCGCTGCTGTTGGTCGCAGGCGTGACGGTCGGCACCGGCAGCACGATCTGCTCGCGCACCTCGGCGAGGTTCGGGTTCGCCGCGAGCTTCTCGACGAGCGCGAAGGTGGCGCCGGAGAAGAAGACCTGGTTGCTGATCCAGAACGGCTGTGCCGCGGCGTAGAGACCCGAGCTCTCCTGCGCGAAGACGTCGAGGCCCTTGAGGCTCTGCTCCGAGTGCGCCTCAAGGCGCGAGACGAGGTTCGAGATCTTGTCGCCGCGCGAGGCGAACTCGGCCTCCTTGACGTTGCTGATGATCTCCTTCGGCGACTCCTTGAAGGTCACGATGATGTCGGCCGTACCCTGCGCACGGAGGGTGCGGTGGACGCCCGGGTGCACGCGCGGCGTGGCGCTGACGTCCGAGGCGGCGGCGGCGGCCACGAGGAGCGCGGTCGCAAACTTGATCGAGACCATGACTGAGGAGGGGCGAGTGTGAAGCTTGGAGCGTGGAGCGTGGAGCTGGAAGCTTCAAACTTGTGAGTGGTAAGTGCTTGGAGCTTGCGCTTGCGGAGGGTTGCTTTCGGTGTGCGCGGTGGCAGGCAAAAGCTGGAATGAGCTGAGCTTGGCGGCGAGTGCGAGTGCGAGTGCGAGGGCGAGAGCGTGTGAGCGCGCGGGCTGTGACTCTTTCTTTCCTTTAGCGCTCGACTGCCGTTGTTGCCGTCGCCTGACCCAAGAGGCAGCATCCTGCTTCCTAGCAACGTGCTGGCACTGACATCTCTGTGCTCGGAAGTTCCGAGAGAGGATAGTCCAAGTCCTCTCACCGCAGCTACGAGTACTCCGCACCCAGGCAGTGAGTGGCTGACCCCCTCGAGATCTCGGCGGTGTTGCTCAGCACTCTTGCTCGTCATCAAGTGCGATGAATGATGTCGCGATGAAGAGATGCTCGCGTCGTCCTGAACCTTGACGGCGACGGCGACGGCGACGGCGACAGCGAAGTTATCAGATGCGCTCTTGGACTGGCTCCGGGTGTCTGCTGGCGGTGCTGCGGCTGCACACTGAGGGCGGCGCACGAAAGAGCTAGCGAGTGCATACAGCAACGCACGCCTCCCCAGCTCACGCGTCATGAGCAAGCACGCGGACGAGCGCGCAAGTGTCAAGCGCCAAACGCTAAACGCGAAAGTCAGACCGCCATCCTCCTTGATCCTTGATCCTCCGTCCGCGCGTCGCGACAGACTCGCCGATCAATCGAAAAGACGCACCACACCTTTTGACGACGACTCAGACGCAGCTGTCGGTCGTCTCGGCGTTGTCGCTCGATCGACAAGCGCGCGTCCGTGAGCAAGCAAGTGTGGGTGTGCTCATGTCGACGAACTGACTGGAGTGTTCATTCGTCTGCGATCGAACGCGCAAACGAGCGCATGATCGACTAATTCGACCACTCGGTGCCTCTTGACATCGAGTTGAGCATGTGTGACTCGTGACTTCGTTCGTGTACATGACATGGCGAAGTGCGTTGCCAACGCGAGGATCCTCTCAACCAGATCCACCAGTGCGCTCAGTGATTGCACTTAAGATCTTACTTGACGATCGCCACACTGTTTGGGGAACGATGCATCGCGAATCCTCGCATCTTGGTCGCTGGACTTGCTCGAGGTCGTTTGCGCTGAGACTTTGCTGACTTGTGCATGAATCCGATCGGTCACCCACGCACATGCGCTTGTCCTCTCCATCAAGTCGTGTCGTACGCAAAGACGCGCTGGAGACCGACTACAAGCTGTCATGCCCTGGTGCACTCGAAGTCCTAGTATCTGCTCGAGCTCAAGCAAACCGAAAGCAAGTATCAGGTACCTTGACCTTCTCGACACCAGGTGCGCCAGCCAAGTCACCATGCTTGCTCACGGACGCGCGCTTGTCGATCGAGCGACAACGCCGAGACGACCGACAGCTGCGTCTGAGTCGTCGTCAAAAGGTGTGGTGCGTCTTTTCGATTGATCGGCGAGTCTGTCGCGACGCGCGGACGGAGGATCAAGGATCAAGGAGGATGGCGGTCTGACTTTCGCGTTTAGCGTTTGGCGCTTGACACTTGCGCGCTCGTCCGCGTGCTTGCTCATGACGCGTGAGCTGGGGAGGCGTGCGTTGCTGTATGCACTCGCTAGCTCTTTCGTGCGCCGCCCTCAGTGTGCAGCCGCAGCACCGCCAGCAGACACCCGGAGCCAGTCCAAGAGCGCATCTGATAACTTCGCTGTCGCCGTCGCCGTCGCCGTCGCCGTCAAGGTTCAGGACGACGCGAGCATCTCTTCATCGCGACATCATTCATCGCACTTGATGACGAGCAAGAGTGCTGAGCAACACCGCCGAGATCTCGAGGGGGTCAGCCACTCACTGCCTGGGTGCGGAGTACTCGTAGCTGCGGTGAGAGGACTTGGACTATCCTCTCTCGGAACTTCCGAGCACAGAGATGTCAGTGCCAGCACGTTGCTAGGAAGCAGGATGCTGCCTCTTGGGTCAGGCGACGGCAACAACGGCAGTCGAGCGCTAAAGGAAAGAAAGAGTCACAGCCCGCGCGCTCACACGCTCTCGCCCTCGCACTCGCACTCGCACTCGCCGCCAAGCTCAGCTCATTCCAGCTTTTGCCTGCCACCGCGCACACCGAAAGCAACCCTCCGCAAGCGCAAGCTCCAAGCACTTACCACTCACAAGTTTGAAGCTTCCAGCTCCACGCTCCACGCTCCAAGCTTCACACTCGCCCCTCCTCAGTCATGGTCTCGATCAAGTTTGCGACCGCGCTCCTCGTGGCCGCCGCCGCCGCCTCGGACGTCAGCGCCACGCCGCGCGTGCACCCGGGCGTCCACCGCACCCTCCGTGCGCAGGGTACGGCCGACATCATCGTGACCTTCAAGGAGTCGCCGAAGGAGATCATCAGCAACGTCAAGGAGGCCGAGTTCGCCTCGCGCGGCGACAAGATCTCGAACCTCGTCTCGCGCCTTGAGGCGCACTCGGAGCAGAGCCTCAAGGGCCTCGACGTCTTCGCGCAGGAGAGCTCGGGTCTCTACGCCGCGGCACAGCCGTTCTGGATCAGCAACCAGGTCTTCTTCTCCGGCGCCACCTTCGCGCTCGTCGAGAAGCTCGCGGCGAACCCGAACCTCGCCGAGGTGCGCGAGCAGATCGTGCTGCCGGTGCCGACCGTCACGCCTGCGACCAACAGCAGCGGCATCGGTCTGCTCGCGAACGAGTGGGGCGTGAGCAAGGTCCAGGCGCCGAGCGTCTGGGCCCTCGGCAACACGGCGCAGAACGTCGTCGTGTCCAACATCGACACGGGCGTGCTGTACACGCACGAGGCGCTCAAGGGCAACTGGCGCAGCTCGTACGGCTGGTTCGACCCGGCCAAGAAGTCGCTCACGCCGGCGGACGAGAACGGACACGGCACGCACACGATGGGCACGATCGCCGGTGCGAACGGCATCGGCGTCGCTCCGGGCGCCAAGTGGATCGCCTGCCGTGGCTGCACGAGCGACGGGTGCACGGAGGCGGACCTGCTCTCATGCGCGCAGTTCATCACGTGCCCGACGGACGCGAGCGGCAACAACAAGGACTGCTCCAAGGCGCCGCAGGTCGTGAGCAACAGCTGGGGCGGCGGCCAGGGTGACACGTTCTACAAGTCGGCGGTCGACGCGTGGGCGGCGGCGGGTATCATCCCGATCTTCGCGAACGGCAACGAGGGTCCTGCATGCACGACCGCGAGCTCGCCGGGCGACTACGCGAACGTCATTGCGGTCGGCGCGACTGACAGCGGCGATGGCCTCGCGAGCTTCAGCAGCAAGGGTCCGTCGAAGGGCGGCTTGCTCAAGCCGGAGGTCTCGGCGCCAGGTGCCAACATCCGCTCGGCGTGGCACACTGGCAACACGGCGTACAACTCGATCTCGGGCACGTCCATGGCGACGCCGCACGTCACGGGTATCGTCGCGCTCCTGCTGCAGAACAACCCGAGCCTGACGTTCGCCCAGGTCAAGAGCATCCTCACGACCACGGTCGACACGGCGACGCTCAAGCCAGCTGGCAGGACCTGCGGCGGCACGGCGGACGGCACGTTCCCGAACAACAACTTTGGCTACGGCCGCGTGAACGCGCTCAAGGCCGTCAGCAGCCAGGGGTCGGTCACGCCATCGCCGACGGTCACGCCGACGTCTGCACCGACGACGAAGCCTCCGACGCCGACGCCTACCACGGACAGCCCGACACCGGCTCCGACGACCCAGACGCCGTCCACGTGCCAGTCGCTCGAGTACGAAGCGTGCCTCGACGCGTCCGACTGCTACTGGAGCTGGTACGACGGCGAGTGCCTCGACTACTAACTCGGTCGTGCACCGCCAGAAGCCACATACATCCGTGGCCGCGTCAGTGGCGCGTGACGCGGCAGTGCAGAGTCGAGCTGGGCTCTGCACTCGATGGACCCAGCAACGCGTTTGCTCTCTCTCTCTTGCTCACGCTCACTCGTCACCACCAGGTGCTCGCAACGAGTGAGTGATCGTGCAGGGAGAGACGGGAGAGACAGAGAGCGATCGCGTGTGCTGGGCCAGCTCTCGATGGCATTGCGTAGCGTCTGCTCCTGAGCCGCAACTGTGTGCTGCTAAGACGTAATGGACCTCAGGACACTTGTGCAAGCGTCTCGCGTACTTGCTCGCTTGTGTGAGTGTGTGAGTGTATCGTGTGATAGACTGCGCTGTGGCGCCGTCGAGACGGCTGTATGGTGTGTCAACAGCCTAGACAGTGGCAACAGTGTCTGGCGCGACGCGCCACTGGTGCTTTCGATCGATCGCTGATCCGCATGCGTCCGTGACTGACGACTGGGAGCTCGTATGTGGCGCTCCACAGCTCACGCAAGCCCTGAGCTGTACTGACTGAGCCTTGCACAGTGTGTCTGCGTGCTCGCTTCTCTATTTCGCTCAGGCGCAACGCACGCTGCACTCAGACGCACTCCCAGCCCTCATACTGAGATGTCCGCGCTACGGAACGCATCCTATGCTCACGCAGTCGTGAAGCCGTACATGTCGGTGTCGAGCGTCGCGTACAGCACGGCGCGGAGCTGCGCGCGGTCCGTGTGGAGCGGCAAGTCCAAGCGATTGAAGCACGCGTGGCTCCAGAGGTACCCGTCGTCCACGAGCGGCACGCCTTTGAGCGAGAACGGACTGAGGCGGCCGTCGTAGCTCGTGAGCGCGCGGAAGCCTGCGACCGGGACGCGCGACGAGCCCGTGGCAAAGTGCAGCAGGCGCTGGCGATACGCGTTCGGCATCTCGCGCACGATCTCCCAGAACCACATGACGGCCGGGAGCGACCGCAAGTGCGCGCTCGAGTACCGCGTGTGCGCCATCCAGTCGTCCACGTTGATCGCGTCGGAGCCGCAGAGGAGGAAGTCGAGCTCCTCGGCGTCGAGCGTCGCCACGAGCGCGTGCGGAATGACTTGGTAGAAGCCGCAAAGGAATGCCGCGAGCTGCTGCTGCACGCGCTCCACGAGCACGTACCGGAGCCGCCGGTCAATGTACGCGTGCTTGTTCTCGTCCGTGACGTCGATCGCGCGGCCGTTCGGTACGAGGTTGACGACTGCGATCGTGTCATCGCCGTGGTCTTCGGTCACGCTGAAGTCGAGTCCGAGCGCGTCGACGCCTTCGTGGGTCTCGAGCCACCGCAGGTTCCGGTGCAGCTCTGGGTCGGCGTGTGCGAGGTCGCGGAGCGAGAGCGGAAGCCCGAGCATCGTCTTGAGCAGCGACAGCGAGAGGTGGAACCCGAGCGGGTGGCCCTCGAGCAGCGCGCGGCCGACGAGGCGACCAGTAGCGAAGATCCACACGAGGTGCTGTGGCCCGATTGCGTGCTCGGACTGCGGGTTCAGCAACAGCGTCTGGTCCGCGCGGTTCGTGCACGTGAAGACGCCGGCGCTCGGCGCCGCGAGCTTCTCGGTTAGCAGCACGAACCACTCGCGCTGCAAGCCGCCGGCGTCCACGCCGATCTCGTCTGCGAACGCCACGCGGATGACCGACCGGACAACGGCGTCGGGGATCGCCGCGAGGGCCTCGATCGAGTCCTCGAGCACACACGCGCGCCGGATCGTGAGCTTCAGCACGCGGCGCGACGCCGGGACGATCAGCGCCGCTGTCGTCGCGACCACGTGCGCGTGCTTTGCTGGGAACGGCCTGACGCTCATGGCGAGGACGTCGAGCCACGACACACTGGTGTCCGAGGCGGCTTCAAGCGACAAGAGTGTGGGATCTGCGGCGCTCGCGTCCACGAGCTCAAGCGCTGTCGTCGCTGTGAGTGCCTCGAGCTCTCTCGCGCGTTCCTCGACCGTCACGAGTTCGCGAGAGGCTGGAGCTGTCGCTGTGTGCGAGCTGTCGCCATTGTCGCTTTTGCTGGCGCGATGTCGGGTCTCAGCCTCCGTGGCGACGGTATCGTCAGTGTCAGTCGGTACGACGCGGACGTCAACCGCAGCGCTCTGGTCGCCGTTCAGCGACGTCTTTGCCTCAAACAAGCGCACTACAAAGCCTGGAGATGGCTGGTCGGCGCTCTCGCGTCCGACGAGGACTGTCGTGTCGCGGCACCACGTCAAGTTCCCGTCGGCGTCGAGCCAGCGCGTCCACTCCTTGCGCTCTCTGCAGCACCAGCACAGACACACGAAGGACGACAAGAGCCACAGTCACACACACTCATTCGATGTGAGACCAAGGCGCTGCTACAGCTCCAGTCAGTTCGCTCGCTCTCGACTGCGAGTCGCTCTGTTGCCAAACAGCGCTCGAGCGACGGACCTGGTGCGCTGCTGGCGCGTTGTGAGTCGACTCGCGTTTGCATCAGTCGAGCACTCATCAGTGAGCGACTCGCCGCAGATGCAGCACGCAGTGGCGCTGTGGAAGTTCTCAAAGCCGCATCGTGCGCACGTGTGGTGCGGCGCCTCTGCTTCTCTGATGGCGTCGCCATCCACAGCACAAGCAACGGAGAAGGAAGGTGAGCTGGGGTGTGCATGCGCCAGGAGCACCACTCGCAACGCGCAATAGAGCGTAGGAGCTCAAGATTGAAGGATGACAGCGTACAGGAGCGCAGCATCCAGGCGATGGGCGTCCACACTGCGCACAAGCACCAAGCAGCAGCAACCGTGTGTGTTAGTAGAGCAACTCCATGTATGCAGTAGCAGTAGCAGTCGTGGTCTATAGCAAGCAGCGACGCTCGCGCACACGCACCGGTCAATGAGCGGGGTGTCGAGACCGCGAGCGAGTTCGCGCAGGCGCCGCCGCTTGAGCACACACGAGAGCAGCGCGCAGAGCGCGATCGAGCCGAAGAGGAGCGCGATCACAGAGAGAGTTATCGACGGGTCCGAGCCTGCGCTGGAGCTGCTCATGGCGCACGCATGCGTGTCTGTTGCTACTGCTGTCGCGTGCGAATGGCGAATGGTGAGGTGGGCATGTCGTGGAGGAGGTGGTGCATCGGAGTGGGACTATCGTTGTCTGCTGGTGGCGGGACCAATGACTGATCGACCAGCAGTTGACGCATTGTGGATGCACGCGGGTCCCCGCGAGCGCTTGCGCGCATTGCGAGCGATGCGAGTGCTGAGCGAGTTGATGCGAGTGCTGTGGTGTCCAGCGAAGCGCTTCGTGTTGCGTGCATTCGGTTGGCAGCGACGAGTGACGTCGAGGCGAACGACTCGTAGAGTCAGCGAGTTCATTCGGCAACTGAGGTCTTCAGATCGAGCTGGCAACCAAGACAACGAGCGTCATGAGGAGATCGCGACAGAGCGAGCGCATCGCTTCGAGTGTCGAGGTCGTTTGGTGATATTCACATACAAACCTCTTGTCAATCAAAGACGAAATATCAACTAACATACCTATATTTAAAGAAAAATAGATCACAAAACAAAGTAAATATACATATAAAGATATGCATATAAATAGACTCATTTGATGCGCATTGACCACATAATATTCGCCCACTTTTTCAACCGAACAAACGACCGAAAGCAGGACAGCAACGATGGCGCTCGATGTCGCGGCGCCTGCGAAGGACGACGAGAGCGGCGTCGCGGGCGGCGACCTGCAGCAGCACCTGCAGCTCGAAGCGTGCGACGGAAAGTACCTCACGCGCCAGGAGATCTTGCTCCTCGAGCTCTTCCAGTCGTTCCACCAGGTGCGCACTCGTCGCTTTGTTCTACTATCACTCACGTGTGACTCTCGCGAAAGCGAATCGTGTCGACTGCTCATGGTCTCAACGCTGTCACTCTCGCTCCGTATCTGCATGTGCACCCGCGATAGGACGGCGGTAAGAGCACGCCGCTAGCGAGCGCCGGCTCTGCGGCTCAAGACGCAGCGCTCAGTGCTGGCAACAGCCACAGCGCATCTGCGAGTGCAGGCGCAGGGCTCAAGAGCGCTACAGCGTCGACGCTCGCAAAAGCAACAGCGTCTGCGACGACACCAAAGCGCCAGGTCTCGACAGACCGCGAGCGCGTGCAGAACTTTCTGCTCCAGCGCCAGCACTCGTCGAGTGGCGCGAGCGGCGCTAGCAGCAGCAGCGCGGGTCCTGGCGCAGCTCTGAAAGGCGCGAGCGCTGCTGCGTCGAAGCAACCAGCGATGTCTGCAGTTGAGCGCGCGAAGCTCGTGATGGCGAAGAAAGTCGCGCCTGTGAAGACGCTCGGAGGCGCAGCGTCGAGCGCTGTGAAGCGCACGAACCCGCTCACGGACATCCTCAAGGGCGGGTCTGGGAGCATCGTCGGGAGCGTCCCGGCAGCGAAGCGCCCGCGCACAAAGAGCGACAAGCCAGGCGAGATCAAGATCCAAGGCGGTCGGAGCTCGATCCAAGTACGTCGCGTTGATAACACTTGTGGGTTTCTATTTGTGTTAGCAACTCACGTGTGAAAATTGCTATCGACAATGCAATGCTAGCTCCCACTTGAGAGCTTCTTGCGGTCTGAGGACTGGGACTCTGCGACTGCACCGGCGCTCGACATCGTCTTGCCAGAGGTCGCGTTCGCAACGAACAACACGCTCATTGTGCACGCGACGATGCCGCAGCGCGCGTCGCGGTTCTGTTTCAACATCAGCACGCAAGCGAGTTTGCTCAGCGGCGCGCCGTACCCAGGCACGGTGCTGTACCACTTTAACCCGCGCCGTGCGCGCGGCGGTCAGATCCTTCAGAACAGCAACATTGACGGCCGCTGGGGCTGCACGCAGCCGCTCCCGCGCTGCCCAATTGCGTTTGGCGAGCCGTTCACTCTCCGGCTCACGATCGTCCCGACCGGCTTCCTCGTGTTCATGGACGAGATCTTCCAGGACGAGTTCAAGCACCGCGTGCCGATTCGCGAAGGAGAGAACCTCGTGCTCACGGTCCCGACACGCGACGAGAACGGCCACGCAGAGGGCGTGATCGTCCACAGCGTCTGGTGGGGCCACGCCGAAGCGCCTGCGAATGTCGACCACATGCGCCGCGGCTTTCACGGCCACGGCCCGCGGAGCTACGACAGCGACCGCATGGGTGGCGGCTACCGCGGCGGCCGTGGCGGCAACGACCGGTTCCAGAGCAATCCGCACCCGTACGAAGTGTACGTGGGCAACTTGCCGCAGGGCACGACGCGCGAGGAGCTATCGTACTTGTTCCAGTACCTCGGCTTCGAGACTGTGCGCATCACTGCGCGCGGCTTTGGGTTCGTGACGCTCCGGAGCGCGGAGAACATGCACCGCGCGGTCGAAGACCTCGACGGTCGGGACTTTAACGGCATGAAGCTCCGCGTCTCGTGCGCACTGCCGCCCAAGTGAGACGAAGAGAGAGAGCGTCGGAGAGGTTATTGTGGTGAAAGAGGACCGAAATCGCAATAAACTGGTATTGTGTATTGTGTAATTGAATAGTATACTGAAACCGAGTCAAACCGGTGAACGCGCCATTTGCACAGTTCAAAATGGCAGGAACGACCAGCGCGAGAATGCGCGTGTGCGCTGCGTATGGACGCGCTGGGCGACGCTCTGCGCGCTTCGTGCTGCTCGCTCTCGTGCTCTGGAGCGCAAGCGTAGAGAGCGCATCAAATGTCGGCGTGCCGACATCGCCGGTCGCGTCGCAGCAGCAGATACAACAACAACCACAGCACACAGTGCGGCGAGATCTCCACGACCAGCTCGAAGTGCTCGCGAGCGAGCTCGATGGCTGCACTCAGCGCGCGGCACTCGACCGCGGTGCGCTGCAGCACCGCATCGACGCGTCGCAGGCGCGCATCGCTAGCCTCTTTGCGTCAGAGCGCAGTGCGACGGAGCAGTTTGTCCGCGACACGCGCGTGAAGATGCAGACCATGCGCGACGTGCTCGAGATCGAGATGCACGATGCACTGCGCGAGATGCAGCAGCGCATACAGCAAGCAGTCGAGAACGTCAGCGCACTTTCGCAGCAGCGCGCGCGCATGAAGCAAGCGCACGTGGAGCAGCTCCACGAGCTCAGCGAGCGCCGTCGAGCTGCCGCTGCTGAGCGGCAGCGCCGTGCTGCACAAGACGCAGCAGCCGCTGAAGCGCGAGCGCTCGCTGCTGCGTGGAGCAGCGCCAGCAGCAGTAGCGAAGATGCGGAGGACGCCGCTAGCGCTCTGAACGTCTCGACAGTCGACCAGGTCGATCGTCCGTCAGCAACAACGACTGACCAACTGCCAGACGCCCCACGCTCGCGCGTCGCGGCGCTTGTACAGGACTTCGTCGCGACTCTCGCGTGGCTCTTTGTGCGCGTCGTCGTGCCAGCAGTGCTCGCAATCGGCGGCGTGCTCCTCGCGCTCGTCGCGGTCGTGAAGCTCCAGCAGCGTCAGCGCGCAAAGCAGCGCGCGCGCCGCGTGCTCTACTCCAACTACCTCAAGCCCCGCGACGGACGCACAGCAGGCACTGCAAGTCGCCATCGCGACCCATTGCCAAGCGCCGAGTCGGTTCGTCCAGACGCCAGAGTGGCGAGACGCAGTGCACCAGTGGCGCGGTCGTCGTAGTGCAGAGCGAGCAAGAGGGAGCGCTGTCGTCTATTTATCAAGAAGCGACCAGTCGCGTGCATGTGAATGAGCGAGCCCTTCTCACACACGATCGCCTTCGTCGTCACGCGCGCATGGCTCTCGCTCTCTCGTTACGACTTGTCATGATGCATGAGGTGTGTGTGGAGCTTGTCATTTCAAGGAATAACCCCTAGAACGAAATAACCTCTTATGTACCTATAAGACACCTTGTTCACGCAGTCCTGCGCAAGCAAACGCGACCATCGACTCGAGACGCAAAGAGGAGGTGCGCGTTGTTGCTGGCTTTGCGTGTGCGATCTCGACTCAGATCGACTGCTCCTTGGGCCAAGGCTCTGTTCGCACGTTGGGGTCACTGTCAGTGTCCTTGAAACCGTACGCGATGCCGACTCGAGTCTGTGCACAGACGCTCAAGCAAGCGTCTCCTTCAAAGGCTCGTGAGTGAGCGAGTGAGCGAGTTGTGGGCCGAGCGAGCACTTTAGTGTATGAGCGACGCGTGCATGTTCGTGTGTGTGTGATCTACTCACTCGAGACGCATCGCTCTCATAGATCGAATGTGAGTGCGCACAACAGAGAAACACAACAACCAGGTCGTCATCGCGCAGTCGCGCTCTTCGTCGACACCTGCTGCGCTCTGGATCGCCCAAGACGACAGGAAGATCGGCTGTCAAGATGTTCTCAGATCGTGGGGTCCCACCTTCGCGACAGCTGTGCGATCCAGATTCACAGCGGGCATCACGCAATGCGGTGGACGACGCTCGAGCGATCGAGTACTGTGGCGCAGCACACGCAAAGGCGTCGTTGTTGCGGACACACTTCGTTGCGAGGACGCACCAATGACTCCTGGCACAAGCAGCCACGGCACGTTCAGTGCGACCAACTGCTGCGATTTGCGCCAAGCGCTCGCTGGAGCTGCGCATCTCCACGAACAGCAACTGAGCAGACACCGGTGATCCATCAACAGCATCGGATCGGCGCCACTGGTGCTCGCAGAGAAGAGCCCTCGCTGTCTCCAATGTGTGAGCCGGAGACACAGCGTTGAGTGCTTCTCCGGCGCGCGATGCGAATCTGCCGAGCGATGCCCATCGCCTGCCACACATTCACGCTCGCTCGCCTTTTGCTTCGTGTCGCCAGCTGATGCCCTCCAGCAGTCCTCTTGCACTGCGCGCCGTTCGCGAACCGAGTGCTCGCTGCGTGCCTCCAATGTTGCTCGCAGTCCTCTCACTCTTCAATTCGCCTCGAGCCACGCACGATGGTCTTCACCAAGCTCTCCGCTCTCCTCGCACTCGCAACGCTCGCCGCTGTGGCAACGGACGTGTCCGCCATGCCTCGCGTGCACGCAAGTGTGCACCGCGCTCTGCGCAAGCAGGGCACGGTGAACCTTATCGTGACAATGAAGGACTCGCCAAAGGCGACGCTCGAGAGCGTCAAGGAAGCCGAGTTCGCCACGCGCGGGCAGCAGATTGCGAGCATCGTCGAGCGTCTCGAGGAGTTTGCACAAGGTTCGCAAGCGTCGATCACCGAGCTGCTGAGTCAAGAGGCAGCGACTGCGACGCCGCTCTTCACGAAGCACGAGGCGTACTGGATCACGAACCAGGTGTTCTTTCAGGATGCGACGTTCGAGCTCGTGCAAAAGCTCAGCGCGCTACCGTCAATCGCTGACGTTCGTGAAGAGCAGCGCCTCCCGCGCTGGAAGCCGGTCGTGTCCTCGGCAGCGAGCGCGAGCAACTCGACCGCGTCGACCACGCGCCGCCTCGCTGGAACGCCAGAGTGGGGTGTCGCCAAGATCAAGGCGCCAGAGGTCTGGGCGAGCGGTAACACGGCGCAGAACATTGTCGTGTCGAGCATCGACAGCGGTGTGCTCGCGAGCCACGAAGCACTCAAGGGCAACTGGCGCAGCTCGTTCGGCTGGTTTGACCCGGAGAAGAAGGCTGCGACACCGTACGACGTCGACGGACACGGCACGCACACGATGGGTACGATCGCCGGTGCGAACGGCATCGGTGTCGCTCCTGGCGCGACCTGGATCTCGTGCAAGGGCTGCCGTGTCGAAGAGTGCACCGAGTCGGACTTGCTCACGTGCGCGCAGTTCATTACGTGCCCAACGGATGTGACTGGAACCGTGAAGGACTGCTCCAAGGCGCCGCACATTGTGAGCAACAGCTGGGGCGGTGGCCAAGGCGATGCGTGGTACCAGTCGGCAGTCGACACGTGGCTCGCAGCTGGAATCATCCCGATCTTCGCGAACGGCAACGAGGGTCCCAAGTGCAGCACTGCAAGCTCGCCAGGTGACTACGCGAATGTCATTGCCGTCGGTGCGACCGATGTCAACGACGGCCTCGCGAGCTTCAGCAGCAAGGGTCCATCGGTCAAGAAGGTGCTCAAGCCCGACCTGTCGGCTCCTGGTGACGAAGTGCGCTCGGCGTGGGGCACTGGCAACACGGCGTACGACACCATCTCGGGCACGTCCATGGCGACGCCGCACGTCTCGGGTATCGTCGCGCTCATGCTGAACGCGAACCCGAAGCTCACGTTCGCGGACGTCAAGCGCATCTTGACGACGACCGTCGAGACCTCCACGCTCAAGCCGGCTGGCAAGACGTGCGGTGGCACGCGCGATGGTACGTTCCCGAACAACAACTTTGGCTACGGCCGCGTGAATGCGCTCGCGGCAGTCACGAGCGCAGTCAGTGGAGGTGGAGCTGCGACGCCAGTGCCAACTACGAAGTCGCCGACTCCTGTGCCAACGACCAAGAAGCCGACGCCGACGACGAAGAAGCCAACGCCGCGTCCGACCACGAAGGCGCCAGTGCCGTCGGCGTGCTCGGAGCTGAACTACGCTGCCTGCTTTGAGGCTGAGCTCTGCAGCTGGAACTGGTCGACTAACTCGTGTGTCGACTACTGAGAGACCGACTCGGTGCCGCAGACAGCTGAGTGACATGGCGAAAGAGTAGCGAAGGCTGAAAACAAACGTTGCCATTCACTTGCGTACGTATGTCTTCCGGTCGTGTACTGAGTATCTACTTAGTACGAGGCTGCTACGCCTGACCTCTTGATTGTCAGCATAGCTCCTTGACTGACGGCTTCGAGGTCATTCGATCACCTGAGGGCGCCAACACCAACAAGGGCGCCGACGCGCAAGTCCTACCAAACCTTGTTCATGGAGTCGAACTTTGCAAAAACGCGCTTGGTAAAGCACGCGTTTGCTGATGAAGCTCTGTGCTAGGGCTCACCGACCCAAGCTTCACTGCGCTCAACAACATCGTTTGCGCAGCGCTCAGCTCTGCAGTGCAAGCAGCGCAGTGGTCGTCAATATAGACAACTTGCAGTTATTAATAAATAGTGCAATTAAGATTAAACACACAACGTCAAAATTATTGACGTTAAATGTTTGGATTCTCCAATGACATTTCCAAACAAGAATTCCAGCCCTAACTAGAGCTTGGACGGCTAGAAAGTGACACCCATAACACTGATCCAATGTTTGATTTCGTCTGATCTAGGCACTTGCGCTGCATCGATTGAGGCACTGCCGAGGAGGTGATTTGAAAATATGAAGACATACTGCTAGGTGTGAGTCGCACATCCAAATGTGCGATGATTCGCCGGAACGACTGTGCACCGTGCGCGTTGTTAAACCAAAGCGTTTCGCACAGTGGTGACTGGTGGCTCCAAGCAAGCCCAGTGTGTGACGTGCGAGTTGCTGCAGCACCACGTCACGAAGGGAATGCATTGTTTGTGTGAGTAGTTGTTGGTGTCTTGCTAGCCTTGAACCCGCCGCACCGCCTGTATGCGGGAGTACTGCGCTGTGAGGGGATGTCCATTACGCGAGCGGCGTTAGCCGCGGACAGACCGGCGGCAATATGGTCGCCACCGCGAGTGTACAGAGCGGATGATCCATCAACTGGGCAGAGCAAGTAATGTCGAGACTCACTGACCTTTCCTCTTGGATAGCGATCAGACCATTCATTTGACCACGAGTGGAGGTTGGATTACTGGGTTGGATTACTGGTGGGAGGATGGGTAAAACGAATGGGCCAAGTATTAGGTCAAACAACAGTGTCGGATCACGATGGGATGACCGAACATACTTTGTGAAGCGCTACAGTGCCCGAACTTGAAATAAGTACACCGACTTTAGTATGCTTGTGACTTGAGTTGTTCGTGTTTTGCAACCAAATTGCACCATTAGACGCAGAATTCTAAAGCGGTTATAGATGTCAAAATCACGTTTAAATCGAGTGAGTCTGTCAGATGCTACAAATTTTCGCCTAGTTTTTGCTGCAAAATTAAAATACTGACAGCGAGTTAACTCGCTGTCAATAATATAATCAAGTCAAAATAGGGCATCAAAATTTTCATTTGACCAAAAAACATACAAAATCATCGCCTCGATCACATAGAGCTCTCTCACGCGATGCGCAATGGGACTCATGACACGAGACCTAGTCACTTTGACAAAGTGAACACATGAGATGAATGTGTCAAAGCGAGATGCATAGAGCTGCAATATTGCATTTGTTATCGACATGGCTAGCTCTATATTTGCATTTGCATAGTCATTTTGATACAACCACAGTCAAAAATGGGACGGCTGAGTGATCGTGGACAGCTACGATTTGTCCCAGTGTTTCTTGTGTTTGTCCTGGCGAATTGCACATTGGAACGTCAATGTGGATTGCGGACCCCACATGATCAGTAGGTTTTTAAAAGCTCGGAAACACAGTTTATTTGCAACTTAGATAATAATAACTAGAATTGTAAAACAACTGTGGAAGAATTGTGTGAGAATCTACGCTCAATACCGAACGTATATGCAAACCTTGTGTAGGGCCTTCAAGTACAATTTACCAGATAAGAAGGATATTCTCAGATACGTGGACTCTTGCGCGCAATTGTTTCAGAATAATGGCATCTACTGAGGAAAATTTATGCTAGTGGCAAATATAAGTATAATTCAGTGGGTGCGATTGAGGCATCATTTCGGAAAGTGGGCGATTACGATTGATAGACTTGAACCAGACTTGCGTTTACAATACTATGGAGTAGTAGTAGTGGAGTGGAGTGGTGTATTTGATTTCCGGTAGTTAAAAGTGAAAACCAGACATGAAAGGGTGAAATTGATCGACATCCTGTACTTGTAATTGGTGCGGCAGATTTTAAAAAATGCCGTGCAAAAACCGACTTTTAAAGCATTAGTAGAAGGATTTGTGTAGTCGATTGATAAGTCATAAAATCATCCTGTTGTTTGTTCAAATTTTTAAGGCGCTGTCTACACTCACCGATTCTTTGTCCCCCTATATCACATTTCTGGGTGTTTGATTTTTTCGTTTATAGTATTTGATTAAACGAATGATTGTCCTTTCATTTTTTGACTTCCCAACTAACCTCAAGCCCCTGGGGCAGGCTGAATCAAGAGCAGTAAGCCTACAAGCGTTCTCTGGGCAAAGACCCTACGCGTTTGAGTGTGCGAAGTCACAGCTCTCTTCTCCGTAAAACAAGCCATTTCGATTTGAATTTTTGGCTCGGATTTTATTAGGCGGGTGGTTTTTTCAATATTAGCAATGAGAATCGGTGAATACAGACACTTCCTTTTTAAACCTTGTCAGATATTGCTAACATATAATCAATGCGTACGCGCTAGTATTGTCATTGCAAAGTCCACGAATATGTTTTGGATGTCGTCAACAAGTGATTTTAAGTGTGCGGAAGTGAGAGAAATAAATATTAGAATAACTTTTGGATAACCCTTCAAACTGCGATGTATGCAATGCTGCATACAGCAATACCATTAACAACATCATGGAGCAAGTTCGTGCAATTACTGTCATTGTAAAGTCGATTAAATTCGTAGGTTCTAAGTGATGTACAGTTTCGTAGTGAGAGAGAAGTAATGCAGAAAGTGCTATAGTTAGGATTAAACCCTTCAAAAGTGATTGGCCGAACTGGGCTGTATAACGGCCAGCGCTACAGCCCAATCAGCTTCACATATCGTCCGATTTCTACTCCCATAACTCTCCAGTTACTACAAACTTCATACATGCGATCTGTTCCAATATAGTGGCAGATCTGAAGTGTTCTTGCCTCAAAAGAGTTCTGGAGCGATGTTCAAGTGAGCAAGCTCATATTTGTCCCCTTGTACGACGCCAGATATCTCATTGAGCAAGTTCTTGTCATGCGCGACAACAACGGCAGCGACCGCGTCCATATACCACCCCATTGATCGGTCAGTTCGAGCCAATAAGCAATCAATGTGAACAGTCACAGTTAAATCGAGTGGTTGTAATCGAAAGTTGGATTTGTATTTCATTCAAAACGAGCAAAGTCGCATTTATAGTTAATCAAACAATCGACTCAAGCACCGTATTGCATGTCCGCGTTGCGGATATCTGCTGCTCGGCTACGCGAGATGCGTGACTGTGGTAGCTGCACACAATCTGGGAAGTGGTTTTGGGCAACGCGTGCTTGGCAGCTCATTTTAAAGCCTGCGCGCGACGGTCGGTGAACGACTGGCCAGTAGCACGTGGCGCACAAAGCTCGTCCAAGTGAAGACGCAAGTAGCTTTTGGCGCTCGCTTTGACGACACTAAAGCAACCCACAATGGATGTACAAATCGGCGAGAATGGGCCGAGACGCAAGAGCACGGCATATTCGTGCTTTGGGGAACAGCTGTTAGACTTGGATATTTGCGGGCGCATTGTCGAGAACGATCACACACGCACCCTTTCTTGCCCTTGTCGTTGTCGACAAGTCACGCGACGCTTTCATTGCTTGTTAGTCGTCCTCCGGGAAGGCAACACTATGATCCATTCGAAAGCTGCCTCGCTCGATCTTGTAGAGGTAGAGGCCGTCGCTCACCGACGCGGTGCACTGAATCTGCACGCTCGCGCCCTTTGACGGCGGCGGGACGACGATAATGCGCTCTCCTTTGTGGTGCGCGCTCTATTGCGCGCTTGGTGTACACTTCGATATGTTTTTCGTTGCAGTACACCACTTAGTCGTCTGCTGCCTCGTTCTTGATGGTGCGATGTGCGAACACCTTTTTCTTGGACTGGTTTTCTTCGCTATTGCATTTCGATGGTTCTACGCGAACCTGTCAGCGCCTTCCACATGCTGACTTGCGCCGATAGCGTACCGATGTGCATGTGCACGACTCACTTGGTTTAAAGTGAAGGGTTTGTCGCGGAGCTTGTGACAGATCCTAAATGGAGAAAGCGAGACTCTGAAGTCGAACAGCATCATCTTACTCATCTCCTCTGAGCTATAGCTTGCATTCTCGTTCACATACGCCTCGTGTAGACGAACGTGTCCGGGTTACGCAGCACCCATGAGAGGAGGCGTGTACCGAAAACCCTTCGACATTAGCCACTGCGAATAAACATCACGCTGTGATATCTAATGTACAATCAATTCTACAGGGTAAATAATATGGGGCGTGTGTAGTGTACATGCCTGCATGTACCAAAACAAGCGACAAGAGAATTGTATGCACTACAAGGCAGCTCTAAACCGTCGTGCTTGTACCGCTTCCATCACACTATCATCTGATGATTGTGTCGAAATTTTATGGTGTGGCATATGTCAACGGATCGCATTCGGATTAATTATCATACAAAATCCAGCATGGTTTACCATGGTCTACAGCAAGGGCTTTACGGTGATATTCCGCAAGGATTGTAGGCACAAAGACGGATGCAAATAATGACACAGGTTTGAATAGGTCTAAAATGGAAGTGTTCATCAAGTTGAAAGTGTGGACTCCGCCATTTGGTGCGATTCATTAGGTCAAAGTATGCAATACTAGAATTAAGTCAACAAAGTATGATTGGCTCCAAGAATCTAAGTTCACTGATTGGCTAATATTGTGTAATTATCTACCAATAAGACAGACCACCAAGTGGCCAGTGATTAAGGAAGTGCGTGAATGATTTATCCGCAAAGCAAGATTTACGCAACAATAATCGTAGATTGTGAACCCCATTACACCACGAGGGCGACCTCAATCTCCTTCGTGCACTTTGTAACAGCCGTTCGCGCACCACCACGAGGCAGACTATCGACGCACCTGCTGCTCACGACACGCCAGGCATATTCAAAATTCGATTCCAACAGCTCGGGCCCTTCCGTGACACAGCACTGTGCGAGGAAACGTCTTATAGTCTTTGCGTGACAAAGAGTACGATTGTCTTGGAGTTTGTATGCGCCGGCGAGAATGTTCTCGCTGACGAGGAAACAGACGGAAAAGGTATGATTGTAGGGAAAAGAAGAGTGAGAAGAGTGAGATTGAGGTGCGAGCTTCCTGCAGCTCGCACTTAAGAGGAAAACCTAAAAACCTAAGACCTCCTACTCTGATTGGCTAGTCACGGTGTGCCTCCAAGTCAATGAGTGGTATTATAGCTCATGCGTCACAGGGACCTTTCGTGTCTGTCACAGGAGTGTGTTCCGTGACGTAGCTTACACGTAGTCTTACGAGGAAGCGATGGGGTGAAGCGCAGAGGAACTGCGCTGAACTCGGTATTTTCAACTCTGAGGTTTTTGTATTGAGATCATGAATAGTGATGAAAGTGAGGGAGCTAACCATATTAGTGATGTAACGGGCCTACCCTGGCCGTTACATGGGGTACGGTTGTGTGGACCACACCACCCTGTAGCCTCAGGGAAGTTGGTGGATACCAACATTCCCACATGATGATGTCATGGTATGACGTCATGGGCATTCTCGCATGGACCAGTGGGTGTAATCACCTCTGGGAGTAATCCATTGCAGAATGATGGTTCCTGCACTTGGGGAACTGGATCGGTGACGCGTGGCGACGCGACACTGATGTTTGAGTGAGAGGCGTGAGCCAATCACGGATCAAGGAATTTTCTCACCGGACTTCAAGTTCAAGGTCTGTGGGTTGAACCTCGATTGTACCCAAGGTTTTATATTAGGCAAAGTAGGTTGATATCAGTAGGAGTGAGGTTTTACTCATAAAACCTCTAGGCGCCCTTGAGGTGATTTAGGAAAGCAGAACAGAGCGACTGCCGACAGCGGCAGCTCGCAGCAGGAACCACCAGTGCATTTTAAGTCAGTTGCGAATTTACCTTCTACCACTCAAGTCGCCTTCCTCTCCTCTCTCCGGCCGTCCTCTCGGCACCAAGACCCCCTCCACGCACAAGCGATCGGCTCACTTCGTGTGAGTCCCTTCGCGCTGGAGCCCAAGCTTCCTCAAGACCCCGTATTGGGACTCAGTGTTGTCCAACTGCTCTGCAGTTCGGTCGTCTGAGGTCCCATTACACCTGGTAGCACTTCGAGGAGTCCTTCCAACTCCTTCGAGACGAGAGCCAAGATGTCGAGTGCATCGATCGGGAAGACGATGCTCGACAGGAACGACTACCTTCACCTGGCGGATGAAGAGTGGTTGGCGTATTCAAGGATGGTCGAGCCCATCGGCGAGGACAGCGTCGGCATGATGCTGACTACGTTCTCGCCAGATGAGCAGAAGAAGGCTGCGGTGCGCTTCATGCATCAGGAACTGATGCGTGCGCGTGCCCAGCCGGCAACTCCTTCTGCTCCGCGTCGGGTTCCCCCGCTCAAGCTCGACATCTCGCCGTATCGAGGCGGCGAGAGCGAACCGCTTCTGCGCTGGTTCGTAGAGCTTGAGGCTGCCATCGAGGCTCGACAGCTGACGGATCCAAGTCAGCAAGTCGCTTTTGCGATGTCGAAGCTCGCTGGGCGCGCGAAGACGTGGGCGTTCGGTAAGCGGATGGCGGATGCCAACTGCTTTCCAACCTATGACCATTTCAAGTACGATCTCAAGCAAGCCTTCGAACCACCCAAGTGTGAGTTTCGAGCGCGAGCTGAGTTCCTGGACCTGCGCCAAGGGCGCTCGGACCTGCACAACTACGTGCAGCGTGCGCGCTACCTCGTATCGAGCGTCGTGAGCGAACCGATCGAGGAAGCCACACGAGTCGTGACGTTCATGAAGGGTCTGAACGACGGTCCGATCAAGACGCAGCTGTTCCGCGAGTATCCTGCGACGATGGAGGACGCGATCAGCCTGGCGCTCCAGGAGGACTTCAGCCTACGGCAGGCACGAGTCGGCAGTGCGACGTACCGGCCGCCAAGACAACCGGTGCAGCTCCAGCGTCCAGTGTACAACGGCCCTGAGCCGATGGACCTGTCTGCAGTGTCGCAAGACTCGGGTGGCAACCAACGCTCAAGCGCGAACGTCAAGTGTTTCCGCTGTGGCAAGATGGGCCACATGAAGAAGGACTGTCGCGTGCGGATGGACAAGAAGACGCTCGCGACATACTCTCGCCCCGGCAACTCGGGCCAACGTCGGCCTGGTGGGCAGAGTGAGCCAGCAAAAAACGGCTACGGACAGTAGGGGCGGGGCTCCCTACTGGCCGCGAGACGTGTTCTGCGAACAGGGTGGACTCGCAGGACAGCGGCCCCAGCGTGCGGGATGCACGGACAAGGACGACCAAGATCAAGACGAAAGAGTCTGACAGCCGCGGATCCAAGCTGATCGTTCTGAACGTGAAGCTGGATCGAACTTCGGTTCCATTGCGCGCGCTTGTCGACAGTGGCGCGACGAACAATTTTGTTCGGGCGGACGCTCTTCTGCAAAGCAAGGGATTTGCTCCTGCAGTGAGTGTCCGAGGCAAGATGGTCGTTCGTTTTGCTGACGGTTCAGCAATCGAACAAGCCAAGCGATGTGTTTCGCTTCGGCTCACGAGTGAAGTGTTCCAAGGCGAGGATGAGTTCATTCTCCTCGACCTTGACGACAAGTATGACATCATACTTGGGATGCCGTGGTTGATGCGTTACCAACCAAAGATCGATTGGGATCGGCGTCAGATCAGTGTTCGAGGATCGAACGCGGTGCAGTGGGAAGCTGCGGACGAGGAGCAAGTCTCCTGGGTTACCGCTTCGGTTGAAGAAGTCGAGATTCTGCACAAGTGCAAGTGGCGTGCGATGGCCCCACACGCACTACGGGCGAATCTCTCGGGTCCAGCAGTGAAGAGCGCGGTCAAAGTCAAGTCGTGAATCTTCAACCGAAGAAGGTGGAAGTCTCGGCGGTTGAACCTGTTCAACTCAGCCGTCGGGATCCGTCGAAGGATCAAAGTTCGAGCGCGACGCGTGTCCCTGAACAAGGCACGAAGACGTCGGACATGATCGTCGACGAGGGCTGCGTCAAGCGCGACGACGCAGAGGGCGAGCGGTACGTCCAGGCAATGGCGTACGACGCTTCGGGGAACGCGCGGGGCATGCGCGGGTACAAGGTTCAAGATCCCCCGAATTCGCTATCGAGGCTGCTCTCTCTGGAAGAGATGAGCGAGAAGAAGTTCCTCGGAGATCTCAAGGCTGGTGAGATCGTTCAAGTGTGCAAGATCGTTGCTTCGGCCGATCTGGAAGAAATCAAGACGTCGTCGAACATGGATATCGAGGTTCTGGACGACAAGACACGCGCTGAGCGCTTCGAGGCTCAGTCGTGGGATGCGCTCAAGGGAAATCCTGTGTACGAGCTTGCTCAAGAGTTCAAGGACATCTTCCCAGACGCGGTGCCGGAAGAGCTGCCGCCTGACCGAGGCGTGCACCACGAAATCGACTTGGCTCCGGGCACCAAGTACTGCGTCACTCGGCAGTGGCCTCTGCCGAAGGAACAAGTCGAGGCAATCGACGAATTCTTCGAGAAGCGTCGGAAAGCTGGTCACGTGCGTGAGAGCAAGTCTCCGCATTGCAGCCCAACCTTCTGCGTGAAGAAGGCAACGGGAGGTTGGAGGATCGTTCATGCTTTCAACAAGCTGAACGATGCCACCATTCCTGCCCAGACCCCCGTGCCACGAAAGGACATGATCCTGGACGGAATGGTCGGGAGCACGATCTTCAGCACCCTGGATCTGATGGACGGGTTCTATCAGATTAGGATGCGAGAGGAAGATGTGCCCCTCACTGCGGTGTCGACACCCAGTGGAATGCTGTGGGAATGGCTTATGATGCCCCAAGGGCTCAAGAATGCGCCGGCGACGTTCAATCGCATGGTGACCAACATTCTTCGACCCTTGCGAGACTTCGCTCCAAGCTATTTCGATGACATCTTTGTCCACAGCAAGGCGTCGGGTAACCAGACGGACGTGGAGGTTCACCTCCAGCACCTTCGACGGCTGTTCGAAGTGATGCGGGAGAACAAGCTCTACGCGAACCTGAAGAAGTGCATCTTCTTCTCGCCAGAGATTCCCGTCCTTGGTTGCTTCGTCGGCAGAAATGGCGTTCGCGCAGATCAAGAAAAGATCAAGGCGATCACCGACTGGCCGGCACCCGGCAACATCAAGCAGCTACGCCAGTGGCTGGGTCTTGCCAACTATCTCCACAAGTACACGCGAAACTACGCGGAGATGGTTCGGCCGATGACGCTTCTGCTCAAGAAGGACACCGAGTGGAAATGGGACGTCGAACAGCAAAATGCGTTCGACAGGGTCAAGCGGAGTTTGCAGGAAGCCCCAGTGCTCGCACTCCTTGACGCCTCAAAGCCGTTTCACGTCGTGTGCGACGCGAGCGACTACGCGATCGGTTGCGCTCTGATGCAACACGATGCGCAAGGGCATGAGCGGGTGGTCTCGTACCAGTCGAGACAGCTCAAACCGGCCGAACGGAACTACCCAGTTCACGACAAGGAGCTACTTGCGATGAAGTACGCTCTTGTCAAGTTCCGTGTTCACCTACTAGGTGAAGAGCGATTCGTGATCTACACAGATCATGCTTCACTGAGGACTGCGGTGAAGACTCCGCACCTCTCGCAGAGAATGGCAAGGTGGATCTCCTTCTTTGCGGAGTACAACTTCGTTGTACACTACAAGCCCGGCAGTACCAACATACTGGCCGACGCGCTTTCAAGACGGCCCGACTACGACCCTAAGTCGAGCGAAGACGCTTCAAGTGCAGGATGCAGAAGCTGTCCAAGTGGAAGCGAGGCTGCGAATGCCATCGCAGTGCGCGCAAGTTCAAGTGTCGTGGACGACATCAAGCGCGCGTACAAGGACGACAAGGAGTGCAGCGAGATAACGCACTACCTGGAAGACCCAAGGGACGACAAGCTGACGAAGCTCTCGTCCAAGGCAAGGTCAAGGGTCCACAGGTTTTCCGTTCGAGACGGAATCCTGTACCACAGAGTGGAGGACGATGACCAGATGCGAATCGTCGTGCCGAACGACGAGGAGCTACGGCATCGGCTGCTGTTCGACTACCACGACAGCCCCTCTGGAGGCCACATGGGTCGAGAGAAGACGTTCCTCAGTCTTTCTCGAGACTACTACTGGCCGCACATGTACAAGTGGGTACGCAAGTACGTCCGTACATGTGAAGTGTGCCAACGCGTGAAGCCTTCGAGCTCGTCTCAGGCTCCGCTGCGGTCACTTGCTGTCCCAACAGACTGTTGGAGGTCCGTAAGCATGGACTTTGTCTTCGGACTTCCAACAGACTCGCAAGGGCGAACTGGCATCCTCGTCATTGTGGACCGATTCAGCAAGATGATCCACATGACTGCCGTTCGTGACACCATCGATGCCGAGGGAACCGCCCATGTCTTTGTGGACACGGTGTTCCGGCTCCATGGTCTGCCCGAAGAGATCGTGAGCGATCGCGATCCTCGGTTCACCTCTGTCTTGTGGCGCACAGTCTTTGAGCGCCTGGGGACGAAGCTGTCAATGTCGACGGCGGCACACCCAGAGACGGATGGTCAGACCGAGCGAGTCAACCGCGTGCTGGAGGACGTGTTGCGTAGCTACGCGACATCCTTCAAAGAATGGAGCGACTTCCTCCCTCTTGTTGAGTTCTCGATCAATAACCCAACGCACGCCTCGACGGGCTACTCTCCCTTCTACATCAACTACGGGTTCCATCCTCGGGTACCGGCAACGCTATCCGGGGTGGGCTCTACTCTGAGTGGGGGAGGAACTCCAGCAGAAGCGGAGTTGCACCATGCGAGTGGGACAAGCGCCAACTTCGACGCTTTGGTACAGAAGACCAAGCTGTCGGGGCGCGACAAGAGCCAAATTCTCAGCTTCGTCGACAAAAGACAAGCAATCGTGAGATTTGTGCGGGACGCCCTTGCTCTAGCCCAGGATCGGCAAAAAGAGCAAGCGGACAAGCACGGAAGACGGAATATGCACAAGTTCAAGAAAGGAGACCTAGTATTGCTTAATGCTACGGATCTGCCTGAACATGCAGTGTCCAACCTAGGAAGCAAAAAGCTTCTGCCAAGGTTCATCGGACCGTTCCAGATTCTGAAGTGTTTCGGCGATGCCTACAAGCTAGACATCCCGACAAGTATGCGTCTTCACCCAACGTTCTACGTGGGCAGACTGAAGCCATACTTACCAAGTGGATCGGCTGATCCTACTTGTGACGACGAAGACGCTCGAGGTCATGCTGAAGAGCATCGACCTGCTCCCGAAGACGTGCCATCTCGGCCGTCTGGAGCTGGCTCTCGGCGTAGAAACGCTGAAGGACGTCGAACGACTGTTCCTTCACCGACTCAAGCGCAACAAGGCGAGCCTCGAGGTCACCGCGGAGCTTGGAGAGAACCGAGCCCGCGTCGTCGACAGCGACGAGAAGGCGAGACTGCTTCGAGTCACGCTCCTTCTCCCGCTGCTGTAGCTCCCGCAAGTCCGAGCGGAGAGGCTGCAGGGCAGTCTCAACATGAGGCGCGGAAGCCACCAAGTCGAGGCGATCCTCGAGGGCACCGCAACGAGCCTCAAGAGACTCGCAACGCGCCGTCAGATCGGAGCAGTGCTGGAACAGCTCTGCGATCTGGAGACGGTGAGCGCTCTTCCACTTCCAGAGCCGCTCGATCGTCTTGGCGTTCAGCCCCACCTCCGGTGATTGATTCTCATGGAGATCGTCGGTGGCTGGTGGAGTCGATCGTGGATCATCGGGATGATCACACACGGTCGAGGCGCGGGGAGATGCGACCGACTCGCTTCTTCCGTGTGCGCTGGCGGGGATATCCGCCGAGCGAAGATACTTGGGAGCATCGTGAGAGCCTCGCGGCTGATGTTCCTGATATCGTTCGCGAGTACGAGAACCGTCTGTAGACTCGGAGCGATCCGAGCTACGACGATCGGAGGATCGGTGGGCATCCGAACTCCGATGAGAGTCAAGCCTCGCCTTCGCAAGAAGGGAGTCGATCTTGCTCTCGTTCTCGAGACGGACAAACGTTCGCCAAGAGTTGGTCTTCGCAGCCAGCGACTGGGTCGGGTCATCACGGCGGTTGACCCGACGCCAGGCGAAGAAGCGGTCGCGATAGTACTCAAAGCCACCTCGAGGATGGTGAATCCCCAAGATGTCGAAGAGCGCTGCCGTGCCCGACTTCTTCTTGGCGGAACGGCTGGAGTCCCGTTCACTTGCGCGCTTCATGGCAGCAAGGAACGGCTCGCAGCGACGGAGGGAAAGGATCCACTCCGACCAGAGCTGACTCGGTCAGTCTGGCAGTCGGCTTCAGCTCCGAGTGGTTGTGCACTTTGGACTGGAACGCCCCGGACACGGTTGACCGTGGCCTTCCGGCAGCAGCCTCGCGTTTAACCTGTCCGCCGCCCACTCGTTTGGAACTAGTGCCACGGAGTCGAGGGCAACGGGTCAGGGATCGCAATGCTGTCGGCTTGGGACGTTCCCCCTTGCGGGTTTTCGTCGAGCGCTTGTCAGGTCGGTGGCGAATTGCCGAATGAGGCGAATGCCGACCTGCTCGCGGCTCGTGGCGATGCCAGCGTGTGACTGTCCACCGAATGGTGAGACATGTGATGACGCAATCAAGAGCGTAATCATCGGTCACGAAGAGCCATCACGGCGTAATCAGCCAAGGATTCTTGATGGTTCGCGAAGGTTCAAGAACCTTCGAGAATGTTCCAGGATGATCTCGAATGAGATGAACCTAGAGCACACCTTATAGCTCGACGGAGTCGAACTTTAAGGGGGAGGTGATGTAACGGGCCTACCCTGGCCGTTACATTGGGTACGGTTGTGTGGACCACACCACCCTGTAGCCTCAGGGAAGTTGGTGGATACCAACATTCCCACATGATGATGTCATGGTATGACGTCATGGGCATTCTCGCATGGACCAGTGGGTGTAATCACCTCTGGGAGTAATCCATTGCAGAATGATGGTTCCTGCACTTGGGGAACTGGATCGGTGACGCGTGGCGACGCGACACTGATGTTTGAGTGAGAGGCGTGAGCCAATCACGGATCAAGGAATTTTCTCACCGGACTTCAAGTTCAAGGTCTGTGGGTTGAACCTCGATTGTACCCAAGGTTTTATATTAGGCAAAGTAGGTTGATATCAGTAGGAGTGAGGTTTTACTCATAAAACCTCTAGGCGCCCTTGAGGTGATTTAGGAAAGCAGAACAGAGCGACTGCCGACAGCGGCAGCTCGCAGCAGGAACCACCAGTGCATTTTAAGTCAGTTGCGAATTTACCTTCTACCACTCAAGTCGCCTTCCTCTCCTCTCTCCGGCCGTCCTCTCGGCACCAAGACCCCCTCCACGCACAAGCGATCGGCTCACTTCGTGTGAGTCCCTTCGCGCTGGAGCCCAAGCTTCCTCAAGACCCCGTATTGGGACTCAGTGTTGTCCAACTGCTCTGCAGTTTGGTCGTCTGAGGTCCCATTACAAGTGAGTCCACTGATGGGATGACCATGGTCGTCAGAAATCAGGTTAGGCCACTAAATGGGAGTCTGCTGTGCTCCTTCGTACTTATCACAGCAGCCCCGTTACACCATCCCCCACACAAGCTTGCTGACACGCAAGCGAAAGAAGGCGAATGCACACAAAACCAAAGCACACAACGCGCACACGTGGCGCGACGCAGCGAGCAAGAAGAGCAACGAATACGAAGACCATGCAGCGCGGCACTGAGAGCCGCGCTATCTGCAAGTTCTGCAACCAGCCGATGCCGAGCGCGAGCGCGATCGCAGCGACGACGACATACGCCGACGCGCTTCGCCGACTGTCGCTGTACGACTGCAGAGGCGTGCGGGACTCGCCAGGCGACGAGGCACTCGCCGACATGCGGCGTCGATGGCGCCAGTCGCGCGGCAAGCCGATCACAACGACCGGCAACGTGACGAAGGAGGCGCTTGACGAGTCGTGGACGCGCTTCGTTGCACGCTGGAACCTCGAGCCAAACATGGCGCTCGAGCTCGAGCGCCGCGAGTCGCAACACGAGCGCTTTCACCTCGGCGAGCTCGCCGAGCGTGTGTGTTGGCGTCGTGGGACGCAGATCGGCCGTGTTGCTTCGTTTAGGTCGTGGCGTACTGTCGCATCTGCAACCACCGCGAGAAGTCGACGGTCGCGCAGTGGGAGGCGATGCTCGCCGAGTATCCGCTTGACGAAAACAAGAAGGCTCTCCTCGCCAAGTATCACCGCGCCGTCTCGCCATCACGTCGCTCGCCCGCGCGCGCTCTCGCTCTCGTTCTCGTTCTCGCGGCCGATCCTGCTCGAGGTCTCCGTCTTGTCACGCGCCGAGCACGCGCGGGCCTACGCCTTGGCGCGAGCAGCGGCCTCATACGCCTATACCAGTTCGCGGACATCTTCAAATATCGTGGTGCGAGGCTCCATCAAGTCATTGAACTGATCGAAGCCAATCCAGCGAACGCGATACTCGCGCGTTTCTGGAACACCACAAAGGTCGCGGTGATCAAGCAGGCGGTCGACGATCCAGCGCAGACGACCCGCGCTGTCGACAATAGGCGGCGGACCATCGCGGCGGAACGTGGCGCGACGAGACAACGGTCGCGCCTGCGCCTGATCAGCTTCGGATGCTGTCGCACGACACGGATGTGGCTCTGAGCCGAGCGGACGACGCGATCGCAGAGATGGACCGGCTCGACTCCGAGGTTGCTGCGCTGAAGGCGCAGCTGGCGAAGGTCGTTTAAGCGAACGAGGCTCTTCGCGCGGACAACCGGGCGTTCCGTGCGGGTCAGCAGCCACCAAGTGCTCTGGCGAAGCCGCGTCCTCGTCACGTCGGGTCGCGCTTCGAACCTGGCGTGGCGGCACGTCCGTCGGAACCGTAGCAGCCACGTAGCGCTTTAAGCGCCCGACATAAAAGGTCGGGTGCACCTTCAATGCACTTGGCATGTCGAGAGTGTACGCCTTGCCTTTGCGTCGTGTGATCGTGAACGGGCCGATGAAGCGCGGCGCGAGCTTGGTCGCACCAAGGTTCGTGACAGAACCAGGTGCAATGCCGGACGCCGATGACTAAACACGGTCACCGACCGCGAATATTTCCAAGTTCTTGCGCCCGTGCTGGTCGGCTGCTGTTTTCTGCCGATCGACTGCTGCAGCGATCGCATCGCGCACAAAGCGAGCGACCGACTCGCGCTTTTGAACGAACTCGAGCACACGATCCTCGCCGATTGAAGACACAGGCGCGGATGGTTTGTCCGCGCCAGCGCGTGTGGTGATGGCGATAGCGCGTCGCGACGGCGCGATGAGAGCCGCGCTGACCCAAGCTGTCGCCTCGTTTGGCGTCATAGCAACAGCGCAGTGTGACGACCGGTCGTCGCTCGCAACTGTCTCTGTCGCGCGCCGAAGACCGCCGCACGATACCGATGAGCTCGGTGTCCCTCCCCCTTCAAGAGAGCTGCCGTCGTCAAAGCCAAGAACTGCGGGAACGCGCGGGTGACGCGCGTTGTTGATGACGAACGGCGTGTGACCAGTGGACTCGTGCACCGCGTTGTTGATCGCGAAGTCGACCATCGGCAGCAGCGCGCTCCACGACGTGTGTGACGTCGCGTGACTGCGTAGCACGTCCTCGACGACTCGATTGACGCGCTCCGTCTGCCCGTCGGTCTCATGGTGCGACGCTGTTGAAATGAGCAACCGCGTCCCGAGCAGTTGGAAGAGGCGGCCCCAGAACGCTGCCGTGAAGCGCAGGTCGCGGTCAGAGACGATCGACGTCGGCATGCCGTGGTGCCGATACACCATGTTGAGGAAGAGCTCAGCTGTCTCCTGCGCGGTGATGCCGACCGCGACTGGCGCGAGGTGTGCCATCTTGCTGAAGCGGTCGACAACCACGAAGATGCCTGAGCGACCAGCGTGATCCCGAGGCAGCCCAAAGATGAAGTCCATTCTCACGGATCGCCAGGCATCCGCGGCGATTGGGAGCGGTTGCAGCGGGGCTTGCGACGACTGCGACGACTTCACGCGCTGGCACGTCTCGCACGACCGGACCCACTTGCGCACCCACTTGTACATGTGCGGCCAGTAGAAGTCGCGCGCAAGAGCGAGATACGTCTTCTCGCGGCCAAGATGGCCGCCAGACGCAGCGTCGTGGTACTCGTGCAAGATGCGAGCGCGCAAGTCGTCGTCGAGTGGTACGACGACTCGAGGGCTGTCAAAGCGGTCGATCTGGTACTTGAGCAAGTCGCCGGATGCCGAGAAGCGCGGCGCCTGGCTCCGCGCTGAAGGAGCGAGAAGCTGCAGAGTCGATTTGGACGTTTCTCGGCAGTACTTGAGCATGGCGGTGCACGACGGGTCGCGGGAGTACGCCGCAACGATCTCGTCTGGCTATGGGCTCACAGCAGTTGACGCCGTCGCGCTTATGCCGAGCGCGACACACGCATTGCACTCGTCGTCATCGTCATCGTCGGCGGCGTGGCGCGGCGAGTTGGGTCGCGGGTCGTAGTCCGGACGCCGCGACAGCGCGTCAGCGATGATGTTCGTCGAACCGGGCTTGTAGAAGACGACGAAGTTGTACTCGGCAAAGAACGACAGCCAGGGCGTCATGCGCTGGCTCAAGTGCGGCGACTTCGTCGCGGTGCGGAGTGACGCGTGGTCGGTGTAGATCGCGAACGTCTGCTCGCCCAGCAGATACACGCGAAACTTCACCAACGCGTAGCGCATCTCGAGCAGCTCCTTGTCGTGCACGGGGTAGTTGCGTTCCGCGGACTTCAACTGTCTCGACTGGAAGCTGATGACGCGCTCTCGTCCCTCGTCGTCGTGCTGCATGAGCGCGCAGCCTATCGCGAAGTCACTCGCGTCGCACACGATGTGGAACGCCTTGGTGTGATCCGCCAAAGCAAGGATCGGCGCGGTGGAGAGCCGCGTCTTGGCGTCGTCGAACGCTGTCTGATGATCGCGACGCCGCTCCCACGTGGCGTCTTTCTTCAGCAACTGCGAGAGCGGGAAGATGACGGACGCGAAGACTTTCGCGTAGTGGTGAAGGTAGTTCGCGAGCCCGAGCAACTGCCAAAGCTCCTTTTGGTCGCGAGGGTACCGGCCACGCGACGATCGAAGCCACCTTCTCTGGATCAGCGCGGACGCCGTCCGCGCTTACGTAGCTGCCGAGCACTGGGATCTCGGGAGCGCAAAAGATACACTTCTTCAAGTTCGCGTATAGCTTGTTCTCGCGCATGGCTTCGAAGACCTTCCGCAAGTGCCCGAGGTGGACGTCCAGATCTGTCGCGCCCTCAGTGGCGCGACTGTGCACGAAGATGCCATCGAAGTAGCTTGGGGCGAAGTCACGCAACGGGCGCAGCACGTGCGAGACCATGCGGTTGAACGTGGCGGGGGCGTTCTTCAGCCCTTGCGGCATCACAAGCCACTCCCAGAGCATGCCGCTGGGAGTACTGACCGCCGTCTGCGGAACGTCCGACTCGCGCATGAGGATCTGGTAGAAGCCGTCCGTGAGGTCTATCCCGCTGAAGATCGTGCTGCCAGACATGGTGTTGAGAACCATGTCTTTGCGTGGGATCGGCGTCTGCGCCGGGATCGTCGCGTCGTTGAGCTTGTTGAACGCGTGCACAATGCGCCAGCCTCCGGTCGCCTTCTTTACGCAGAACGTTGGACTCGAGTGCGGCGACGTCGACTCGCGTACGTGCCCGGCAGCTCGCCGGCCTTCGAAGAACGCGTCGATCGCTTCGACTTGGTCGCGCGGCAGTGGCCACTGCCGCGTCACGCAGTGCTTTGTTCCAGGCACGAGGTCGATCTCGTGGCGTACGCCCCTGTCCGCCGGCAGCACCGGCGGAATCTTGTCGGGGAAGATGTCGGAGAACTCGCGGGTGAGGTCCAAGACTGGGTTCATAGATGCTTCGAGCTCGTCCCACGACTGCGCAGCGTAGCGTTCTTCACGAGCGGACTTCGGCTCTGCTCCAGCAGGGCGCTCGCTGCCAACGAGCGCCGGATCCGCTGGGTCGACCACGACGGCGCAAAGCTGTTCGACGCGACCGAGTTTGATCTCGCTGAGCATGTTCTTCCAAGACATCACAGGCAGCCGAGTGAGCGCGGTTGCTTCGCGAGGCGGACTCGTGATCTTCATGTCGTGGCGCGGCGGGCCGTGACCATTCATGTTGATGACGTGGATCGTGTCGTACGTCGGCGCCGGCGCAGAGGGCCAAGCCGGTGCGCGTGGGTGACTCTCTTGGGGCAGCGGAACTGTAGCGCGAGCCACTGCTCGCGCTTTACCAACTTCTGCACGATCGGACGCGGCCCTGCTCTTAGCTGCAGAAGCCGCTGCCTTCCTGCGGCTCACAGTGACCCACTGGTCGTCGGCGTTCGCTTGTCGCGTCGGCGTGGCGCACGGTTCTTTACAACAAACCGAGCATGAAGGGCCATCGCTCTCTTCATGCGGGTTGAGCGTCCTGGAGTCGGGATCCACGACTGTGACGTGCGGTCAGGCGCTTGCGCTGCCGCTCAAGTGGGCGAGAACACCGCCGATGTCGATGTCGCGCAGCTTTACTGTGCGACTCAGCCAGTCGATGTCAGGCCTGTGGCACGCAAGCCGCGGCATTCCAAAGATGCAGTCAAACGAGCCGCCAAGGTCGACAACTAGGAACGCGTCGCTGCTCTTGAATCCGTCAAACTCGTACTGGAACTCAACCGAGCGCCGCGGCAGTGACCGCGGTTCCCCGTCTGTGAACTTGACGATCATTGCGCCTGGTTGCTCGCGGGCACGCACCCGCGAGGGCAGGAGTTGCAAAGTCTCGGCTCGTACAAAGTTGTTCGTCGCGCCTGAATCGACAAGGGCGAGAAGGGATCGCTTCGCGCCGGCGACGTGCAAGCTGAGTACGATCAGTCGCTTGTCGCTGCTTGAGGTGGTGGCAAAGAGCTGCGCATGAAGCGCAGCAGTGGTGGGGCTAGCGGAACGTGACGTCACCGGAGGCAAGTTTCGCTCAATGCGCCCAGTAGGTCGCCCTGCACCTACTGGGTGCCCGCATTTTTTGCGTGCGCGGGCTGCTCGGTCTCGTCTAGAACCTCAACAGTAGCAAGTATCGCGCACAACACAACACAACACAATACAATACAATACACACACACACAGGAGCAATCGAGCACAGAGCCAGAAGATCGAGTCCTATATCGCAACTAAAGAGAGACCACGGACGTTAGTTATCAAGCACAACACAACACAACACAACACAACACAACACAACATAGCACCACAAACAAAACTTCGCAAACATCTCCGAACACAGTGCGGCGTGGCAGACCATGTGAAGGTGAGCACGAGTACGAGTGAGAGCGAGCGAGCGAGTGAGGCGCAGCACTAGTGATGGCATGCAAAAAATACACCGACGCATGCAAAGCAAAGCAAAAGGAAAGCAAAGCGAGCGCGGAGCACAGCTCAAGCGCGTAACGCCACGTAAAGACAAAGCGCGCGCGAGTAGAGCAAAGTGCAGTGTAGTGTAGTGTAGTGCAGTGCGATACGATACGATACGAGTAAAAGAAAAGGTGATGCCCCCAGGCAGGATTGAACTACCGACCTTCCGCTTACTAAGCGGGTGCTCTACCACTGAGCTATAGGGGCTCACCTGTGCTGCTCTTGACGAACGGCGGCGACGCCGACGGCTTCAAGACGGTCTCGAACAAGAAGAAGCGCAGCCGCAACGACATCGACTTCACTGCGCTGCTCACGAACCAGCTTCCGCAGCCTCTTGACGGCATCGCGACGTCGAACTACTTCCAGTCGCTCCAGTCGATGGAAGTCGAGTTCGAGCTGAAGGATGTCACCGCGGACAAGAAGCACGGCCGACGCAAGCAGATCGTGCCGACGAACGTGAAGCGCCCTGAAGCCGTGAAGACGTCGGCCGAGTCGGCGTTCTTCATCGAGAAGCACCACACCAAGATCGTGAAGGCAACCAAGGCGACGCCAGTCGCGGAGGTGTCCGAGTCGATGCTGAACGACGAGAACACGGCGCTGCTCGACACGCTGCCAGATCGCCTCGCGGCCGCGGACTCGAAGGTTGGCGGAGTCGTCAAGCTGATCGAGAACGCCGCGAACCCGGACCACATCGTGAAGAAGATCGCCGAGAACCCGCTCGCGTTCAACAGCGCGCTGTCGCTCAAGATGTCGAGCCCAGGCAACGAGATCGCTGAGCTTGCGCAGCTGCACGCGATCAATCGCGTGTTGAGTGCGACGAACCCGGGCGACGACACGACATTCGCGACGAAGTGGAAGAAGACCATGGGCTCGAGTGTACCGTCGAAGCGCGGCGACATCTTCAAAGCGTGCGGCAAGTGGTGGACACACACCGACGCGATCACGGAGCTGGCGCGCGCATCGAAGGCACTCGGCATGTTCGAGCTGGCGTTGATGGCGACGGCTCCGGTCCTGTTCAAGAACGACCACTGGATCCAGTACTTCACGGGTCGGCCGGTCGAGTGGATCCCGGCGCACCACGCGCGCTTCCTGCACCCGAACACGCTGCTGATGCTGTTGCGGTCGGAGCTCGGTGCGCTTTGCATGAAGCAGTGGCGCGAAGTGCAGTGGCAAGGTCACTTGCTCGACGACTTGGAGGCTCTGCGCGCGCTGGAAGGCTTCTACCCGGAAGACTCGTCGGTGCTGAAGACCTGCCTCGCTGAAGATGGCTCGGTGACGACAGTGGCGAGCGCCTTGGCGTCTCGTTGCTAAAGTCTTCGAGCCCCAGCACGCCTGGAACGGCGTCAGTCTCTTGACCGTCAACACCAACGGCGTCAAGAAGAACGGCCATCTCTTCATCGACCATCTTCTCTCCAAGCACTCTGTGTCGTGCGTCCAAGAAACCAAGTTCGCAGACGCACAACACCTCTCGACCTTCAACTTCCATCTCGACTCGAGCTTCGCGCACAAGCTCTTCGTCAACGACCCGAACGCGCTGCTGGATCGGCCCACGCGCGGTCGAAGCGGCGGCGTGATGACCGTGCTGCGCTCCGACTTCCCGGGTTTCGACTCGGCCGTCGAAGTGTCGCGCTTGTCGGTTCCTGGGCGATACCTCGTCGTGAAGGTGACGGTCGAGCTTGCTCCCGTCTACATCCACAACGTGTACGCGCCAGTCGACCGCCAGGAGAAGCAGCAGTTCTTCGCGAGCTTGGACACCGACGGCTTCGAGGACGACGCGACACACTTCGTGCTCGGCGACTTGAACACCCCGCTCGACCCGAGACTCGACTGCTCCACGCCCGACTTGCGCTACGACCCGAGTCGTTCCAGCTGCCTTGAGTGGTTGGCGCGGCTTGGTGTCGTCGACGCTTGGCGGATCCACCACGACTTGAAGCGCTTGTTCACCGGTCCGCTTCCTCGGAAGAACCGGCTGGACTACGTGCTGATGTCCGAGACGTTCTGCAATCGCTTCTACGGCTCGTCCAAGTACTTCTTGCCGACGCACGCTGGTGACCACCTCGCGCACAGCGTCTCGCTCCGCTCCGGGACGCAGCTCCACGGTCGCGGCTACTGGAAGTTCCCGCGGTACTTGCTCGACTACCCGAAGGTCGTCTCGGCGATCGAGAAGGAGGCCGAGCTGGTGCGCGACAAGCTTCGAGACGCCGACAACCCGGGCAAAGTCTGGGAAGCGTGGAAGGTCGCCATCAAGAAGCAGCTGCAAGACGTCCAGAAGAAGCTCCGCTCGCAAGACACGCGTGCAGTCGAAGACGCCCGGGTTGCGCTGGATCAAGCTGCTGCGCGGCACCGTGTGTCGTCGAACGAAGACGACCGCGCGCTCTTCGACGAAGCCATGCGCCACTACAAGGAGACGGTCTTGCGGACGAGCCAGTACCACCAGGATACTGCGTTTGACTTCCAAGCGGCCAACTCCGAGCGTTCGACGTCGCACTTCTTCCGTCCGCTGGACACGAGCTTGCGTAAGATCTCGATCGAGGAGGTCGAGACACCGGATGGAAGTGTCTCGACGAACCCGCACGAGATCTCGCTTCGCTTCCTGGAGCACTGGGGGTCGGAGATGGGTGACCCGGACAGTCCTGCAGGAAGCGCTCCGCCGCCGGACGAAGACATGCAGCGCAAGCTCCTCGCTTCGATCACGCGCTTCGTCTCTGCGGCAGACCGCTTGAGGCTTGACGCTGAAGTGACCGGCGCAGACCTCGCCGACGCGATCCGGCACATGAAGCCTTCGTCGGCACCTGGCATGGACGGCTTGACCGCGGGGTTCTACCAAGTGGCGTCGGACGTCTTTGGCGAGTGCTTGGCGATTGTCTTCAACGACCGGCTCCGTCGTGGCGAGCTGCTCGCGTCCCAGCGCAAGTCGGCTGTCGTACTACTCCACAAGAAGGACTCGCGCGCCGTGCCTGGCAACTACCGGCCGATCACCGTCATGCCCGTCGACGTGAAGGCGCTGTCGAAAGCGCTGATGCGTCGCATGATCATGGCGCTCGGCGACTTGATCCACTCCGACCAGAAGGGCTTCGTCACGGGCCGCTCGATCCACCACCATGTGCGCTTCCTCACCGACTTGCAAGACCTCGTCACAAGCCGCGATGAAGAGGCGTACGCGCTGTTCTTGGACTTCCAGAAGGCGTTCGACCGCGTCAACTGGGCGTACATGTTCCGGCTGCTCGAGCGCATGGGCTTCGGCGAGGGCTTCATCCGCTGGATCAGGCTGCTGTACACGAAGCCGCAGGCGCACTTGCTGATCAACAACAACGCCCAGCCGGCGCTGCATCCGACGCGCGGCGTGAAGCAAGGGGATCCGTTGTCGGCGCTGCTCTTCGTCTTAACGATCGAGCCGCTTGGCAACCTTCTTCGAGCGCACGAGGAGCACGGCGTGTGTCTGAACGCGGACCACACGGCGACTGGGGTCTTCTTCGCCGACGACTCGACGCTCCTTGCTAGTTCGATCCCGAACTTGCAAGCGCAGCTCGCCATCGTCGACGACTACTGCCGAGGCTCTGGTGCGAAGCTCAACTTGTCCAAGTCGGTGCTGCTGGCGCTGAACCGGAACCAGGTGTGCCCTGCGCTTCCGGGCGTTCGCGTTCTCGGTCGCTCGGACACGGTCAAGTACCTTGGCATCCCGTTCGGACAGGCTTCGGTCGACGACGCGATTGTTGAGTTCTTGGACCAGCGCTTCTACGACGGCTTCAAGGCATGGTACCGGCGCGCGCGCACGCTTCGAGGCCGGCTCTTGGTCGCGCAGACAATGGTGCTCTCGCGCTTGTGGCACTACACGCAGCACGTCGCGATCCCGGCGACAGTCGTGCGACGGTGGCAGTCGATGCTCAACCGGTTCGTCTTGAGCCGCAAGCACGATCGCGACGCCTCGCACGTTCAGCTGATCCCGGGCGAGTTCTTGTACCAGCGACGCAGCGACGGTGGCTTGGGCATCCCGAGTCTCGACGCGCAGCTCAAGCGACAGCGACTCGCACTGCTCCTGCAGTTCATGCGAGCCGCACGCGCAACGGGCATGCGCAACTGGGCGACTCCGGGCGTCGAGCTGCTCACGTCGGTGCTTCCGCGGTACGGAGGCGCTCACGCGCTCGACTTCCTCACGATCTCCCCGCTTCGACACGGCGACTTGATCAAGCGGCGCCAAGCGTCGACGTGGTGGCGAGCGACGTGGACGTGGTGGTACAAGACGCGCTGGGAGATCACGTGGCGCGACCTGCCTTCGGATGAGCGCGCGACGTACGGTCTTCATCAGCCGATCTGGTTCCACGCGGACGCCGAGCTGCACTACGAGAAGAAGCGACGCTCTGGAACAGTCGAGGCGCATCGACGGTGTCTTGGCATGATCCCGGAGCCGCAACGAAGCTTCCGTCTGCATGTGTCGCGCGTCTTCGGCTTGCGGTCGCTTGCGGACTTCTGTCGCGACGGGGAAGCTTGGTCGACTCGACTTGACTTCGTGCAGCGCCACATCGACTACACGCTCGCGTCGACGTCGCCGGGCGTGCAGGCGAAGTGGCTGGGCACGCTGCATCGTGAAGCAACGCAGATCGTCGAGCGACTTGGCGCGCTGGAGCTCGTCTTCGACGCCTCGAGTACCAGCGACCGTCGTTTGTTTCCGTACGTGGGCTGCACGAGCGGCGCGAAGACGTCCTTGATCCCGGCGATCCCGCGGTCAGCGCTTCTTCGAGTCGTCTGGATGCCCAAGACCCCGACGAAGCAGCACCCGATGCAGATCCACTCGCAGCGAGTCGACGAGCAGCAGATCAAGGGCTTCGTGCAGCACGACAAGCGCCTGCGCAGGATCTTGCTGCCGGTCTTCGACGATCTGCAGTTCCGTCTCGCATTCCGTCTTCTGCCCGTGCGCTCTCGCTTCTGGTTCTTGGAGCCGTCGCATCCGGGCATTCGTGTCTGCATCCGCGACGGCTGCAACGCGATCGAGTCCGAGCAGCACTTGTTCTTCGATTGCACGCTCGCATCGCAGCTCTGGCGCGAGGTCTCGCGACTCGTCGCCCCGTTCTTCGTAGCGCGGCCGACGTGGCTGGACATCGCCTTGGGGCGGAAGATGCGCGTGTGTGCCGACTGGGAAGACTGCGAAGACGTCGTCGGCGATGCTTGGCACGTACTGCGCGCGGTCACGCTGCACTTCGTCTGGAGCGATCGCAACCG
Source organism: Pythium guiyangense (assembly GCA_003730235.1). Taxonomy (NCBI): domain Eukaryota; phylum Oomycota; class Peronosporomycetes; order Pythiales; family Pythiaceae; genus Pythium; species Pythium guiyangense. The sequence continues at coordinate 533,644 of QXDM01000014.1, forward strand.
GTGCTTGTTCGATCTTCGACGGCCGACGCCTGCTGCTCAAGCGCTTCTGGTGATCTTCGCGACGTTCTCAGCGCACGTTCGGTTCTTCAAGCGGCGTCTGTACGAGCATGAAGACACACGATCGTTAGACCGCGTAATCAAGGCGATGGCGACCAGCGACAGTGTCGCATTCCGGGCGTTTGCGTCCGCGCAGTCGGCTCGGCTTCCCTCTCGCCATCGTGCGCTCTAACGAAGCCCAAGGCGTTCGCAAAGAAGCAACAGAGTTCAAGAACCGACAACGACAAAGCCAAGTACCTTACTCGTTACCCCGCGACACAAGACTTACTTTGCGAACGAACCCGATGTTCCGGATCCACGTGTGCTCCATGATGCCGGAATTGACGCCGTTCTCGCGGACGACCATCGTCTCCCCGTCCGTCTTCATGGCAACGCAGTGCCCACGGTGCGACGACTTGTACGCGTACACCAAGTACACTCCTGGCTCGAGCGCGTTCTTCGTTCTCCATGACAGCGATGCCACAGCGATCGGCCCAACGCCAGCTCCTTGGAACCAGTTCTTCGAGAAGACTTGGAGATCGAACGCCTTCAAGTTCTTGGGCATCTCTTCCCGCATGAACTTCACGAGCTGCGCGTACTTGAGCCCACCGAAGCGCTTGTACTCCGTCTCTTGCATCGCGGCGAGGAAGTGCTTGGCGCGCTCTTGGATCTTCGCCGCCGTCTCCTCGTGGCCGCCCATGAGCTCGAGCGCCATCTGCACCGCGTGCAGTGCACAGTCATCGCGCGGGCTGTCGGCCATGAGCCGGATCGACTGCAAGTCGCTCGCGACGAACCGACCGTACGGGACTTGGGGCGACGCTCGGTGCGCCATGTACCGGTCGAACGCCGCGACGAGCTCCTTACACCCGTCGAGATCGCGCTGCGGCAACCACTCCGACGACAGGTCCTTCCACTCGACGAGGTACTCGAGCGTGTCGCCACGGCCGCGACGGCGGAGCACTCGGGTCACCTCATGGCGCTCCTCCACCGCGTCAGAGTCGCTCGAGTCGTCTCGATCGCTCCCTGCCTTTGCCTCGCTCTCGGACTCGTCACCACGGCGCAGTCTTCGTCGCTTCGCGCGCGGCGCCACAGCCTCGGTCTCGTCCTCGGAGCCAAGTCCGACGTCGGCGGGATCATTCACGGGCTCACGCATCGGTCTTGAGCCCCCAGTTCCCGCTAGGGGATCATGCGACGACACCATAGCCCCGACATCATCCGTGTCACCTGACTCGACGCCAGACGACGGCACCCTTGGACTCCCCGACACTCCGACACTCCGCACACGACACGACTCGGACTCCGCAGCAGGCGACGACGGCACGGACGAGCGCGACGGCGACACTGCAGGCGACCCGACACACGACACGACAGGCGACTCGGACACTGGCGGCACTGCAGCAGGCGACGACGGCACGGGCGAGCGCGACGGCGACACTGCAGGCGACCCGACACACGACACGGCAGGCGACTCGGACACGGGTGCGGTAAGCGACGACGGTGGCTCTGGCGTGCGCGGCGACGACACGGTCACTTGCGCCAGCTCGGGCTGCACCACGGGCGAACTCGCACTTGGAAGACACACGCTCACGGACACTGGAGGCGCTTCATGCGGCGACGCTGGTGCTGGCACACGACAGCCAGGCAGCGGGACACATCAGCGACCACACACACAGCACACAACGCGGCAGACGAAGCGACACGTACGGGTCTCGATGGAGGAGCTGGCACGGATTGGGCTCGGCATGTTGGAGTCTTGGTGCTGATTGACGAATGCGGCCACAAGACCGCCTCGCCAACCACCCAATTCCAATCAACCGTTCCCTCCCCAAGCCACACCAACGACACACCAGCACCACACCAGCACCACACCAGCACCACACCAGCACCACACCAGCACCACACCATCGACACACACGTACCACACCAACGACACACCAACGGACGGACACACCCAGGATCGATGCAGTGACCACTTGGTCATGCAACGAGCCCGATACCACTCGAGCTATACAGCACACATGGTAAGAGCTGGTATCACCGGTACTTGGTACTTCAGATGTTTTGAGCAGACAACATGTAGATTAGGGTATGTACAGTAGTCAGAAACAGCTGTTACTAGGTAGATTGAGAAGTCACACACTCAGTCTATTCATGTAATAGACTATCTTTCAACTGAGCTATAGGGGCTCGGCCAAACACACACAAAACCACACACAAACACAAACGCAAACTACCACACGAAAACCTTATTTTGGGTTCCCACTACAACAACGACCACAACAACACACAACACACTGCACACTGCACACAACACACTCCACACTGCACACTACAACACACAAACTCAAGCAACAACAACACGCGCACAAACGCTCAAACACACAAACACACAACAACACAACAGATTATATCATATCAAAACATTTAAACTCAAATCAAAACAAAACAAGATCACGCACTTGCAACGCACACTTTACACGCTCTCTTGACCGCGTCCTGTCCAAAGCAGTTCACTCCTCTTCAATGGCGCGCGCCGTCTGCCGCGTTTGACTGTCCATTGCGAGTAGCCACCGTCAACGAACAACGACCCGTTTCATCACACAGAGCGGTGTCAAATGGCTCGATGTGTACGCACCAGACAGTACACAGCACACTAGTACTCCATCATCAAGAAGCACCCAACGAAACGAACGGAACCACGCGCAGTGTGTTCATATAAAATATAAGAATAGACGTATGAAGCACCAGGCATCCGTCTGCACACCACACACAACACTACATGAATATACAAAGTACACATAATATATACTCATGAAAGAGCGCACACGGACAGACCTGCAGTACCAGGTGCTCGATACAATCCAGTATCGCGCACAACACAACACAACACAACACAACACAACACAATACAATACAATACACACACACACAGGAACAATCGAGCACAGAGCCGGAAGATCGAGTCCTATATCGCAACTAAAGAGAGACCACGGACGTTAGTTATCAAGCACAACACAACACAACACAACACAACACAACATAGCACCACAAACAAAACTTCGCAAACATCTCCGAACACAGTGCGGCGTAGCAGACCATGTGAAGGTGAGCACGAGTACGAGTGAGAGCGAGCGAGCGAGTGAGGCGCAGCACTAGTGATGGCATGCAAAAAATACACCGACGCATGCAAAGCAAAGCAAAAGGAAAGCAAAGCGAGCGCGGAGCACAGCTCAAGCGCGTAACGCCACGTAAAGACAAAGCGCGCGCGAGCAGAGCAAAGTGCAGTGTAGTGTAGTGTAGTGCAGTGCGATACGATACGATACGAGTAAAAGAAAAGGTGATGCCCCCAGGCAGGATTGAACTACCGACCTTCCGCTTACTAAGCGGGTGCTCTACCACTGAGCTATAGGGGCTCGGCCAAACACACACAAAACCACACACAAACACAAACGCAAACTACCACACGAAAACCTTATTTTGGGTTCCCACTACAACAACGACCACAACAACACACAACACACTGCACACTGCACACAACACACTCCACACTGCACACTACAACACACAAACTCAAGCAACAACAACACGCGCACAAACGCTCAAACACACACACAAACACAAACACACAACAACACAACAGATTATATCATATCAAAACATTTAAACTCAAATCAAAACAAAACAAGATCACGCACTTGCAACGCACACTTTACACGCTCTCTTGACCGCGTCCTGTCCAAAGCAGTTCACTCCTCTTCAATGGCGCGCGCCGTCTGCCGCGTTTGACTGTCCATTGCGAGTAGCCACCGTCAACGAACAACGACCCGTTTCATCACACAGAGCGGTGTCAAATGGCTCGATGTGTACGCACCAGACAGTACACAGCACACTAGTACTCCATCATCAAGAAGCACCCAACGAAACGAACGGAACCACGCGCAGTGTGTTCATATAAAATATAAGAATAGACGTATGAAGCACCAGGCATCCGTCTGCACACCACACACAACACTACATGAATATACAAAGTACACATAATATATACTCATGAAAGAGCGCACACGGACAGACCTGCAGTACCAGGTGCTCGATACAATCCAGTATCGCGCACAACACAACACAACACAACACAACACAACACAACACAACACAACACACAACACAACACAATACAATACAATACACACACACACACACACAGGAACAATCGAGCACAGAGCCGGAAGATCGAGTCCTATATCGCAACTAAAGAGAGACCACGGACGTTAGTTATCAAGCACAACACAACACAACACAACACAACACAACATAGCACCACAAACAAAACTTCGCAAACATCTCCGAACACAGTGCGGCGTGGCAGACCATGTGAAGGTGAGCACGAGTACGAGTGAGAGCGAGCGAGCGAGTGAGGCGCAGCACTAGTGATGGCATGCAAAAAATACACCGACGCATGCAAAGCAAAGCAAAAGGAAAGCAAAGCGAGCGCGGAGCACAGCTCAAGCGCGTAACGCCACGTAAAGACAAAGCGCGCGCGAGCAGAGCAAAGTGCAGTGTAGTGTAGTGTAGTGCAGTGCGATACGATACGATACGAGTAAAAGAAAAGGTGATGCCCCCAGGCAGGATTGAACTACCGACCTTCCGCTTACTAAGCGGGTGCTCTACCACTGAGCTATAGGGGCTCGGCCAAACACACACAAAACCACACACAAACACAAACGCAAACTACCACACGAAAACCTTATTTTGGGTTCCCACTACAACAACGACCACAACAACACACAACACACTGCACACTGCACACAACACACTCCACACTGCACACTACAACACACAAACTCAAGCAACAACAACACGCGCACAAACGCTCAAACACACACACAAACACAAACACACAACAACACAACAACACAACAGATTATATCATATCAAAACATTTAAACTCAAATCAAAACAAAACAAGATCACGCACTTGCAACGCACACTTTACACGCTCTCTTGACCGCGTCCTGTCCAAAGCAGTTCACTCCTCTTCAATGGCGCGCGCCGTCTGCCGCGTTTGACTGTCCATTGCGAGTAGCCACCGTCAACGAACAACGAGCCCGTTTCATCACACAGAGCGGTGTCAAATGGCTCGATGTGTACGCACCAGACAGTACACAGCACACTAGTACTCCATCATCAAGAAGCACCCAACGAAACGAACGGAACCACGCGCAGTGTGTTCATATAAAATATAAGAATAGACGTATGAAGCACCAGGCATCCGTCTGCACACCACACACAACACTACATGAATATACAAAGTACACATAATATATACTCATGAAAGAGCGCACACGGACAGACCTGCAGTACCAGGTGCTCGATACAATCCAGTATCGCGCACAACACAACACAACACAACACAACACAACACAACACAACACAACACAACACAACACAACACAATACAATACACACACACACACACACAGGAACAATCGAGCACAGAGCCGGAAGATCGAGTCCTATATCGCAACTAAAGAGAGACCACGGACGTTAGTTATCAAGCACAACACAACACAACACAACACAACAACACAACATAGCACCACAAACAAAACTTCGCAAACATCTCCGAACACAGTGCGGCGTGGCAGACCATGTGAAGGTGAGCACGAGTACGAGTGAGAGCGAGCGAGCGAGTGAGGCGCAGCACTAGTGATGGCATGCAAAAAATACACCGACGCATGCAAAGCAAAGCAAAAGGAAAGCAAAGCGAGCGCGGAGCACAGCTCAAGCGCGTAACGCCACGTAAAGACAAAGCGCGCGCGAGCAGAGCAAAGTGCAGTGTAGTGTAGTGTAGTGCAGTGCGATACGATACGATACGAGTAAAAGAAAAGGTGATGCCCCCAGGCAGGATTGAACTACCGACCTTCCGCTTACTAAGCGGGTGCTCTACCACTGAGCTATAGGGGCTCGGCCAAACACACACAAAACCACACACAAACACAAACGCAAACTACCACACGAAAACCTTATTTTGGGTTCCCACTACAACAACGACCACAACAACACACAACACACTGCACACTGCACACAACACACTCCACACTGCACACTACAACACACAAACTCAAGCAACAACAACACGCGCACAAACGCTCAAACACACACACAAACACAAACACACAACAACACAACAGATTATATCATATCAAAACATTTAAACTCAAATCAAAACAAAACAAGATCACGCACTTGCAACGCACACTTTACACGCTCTCTTGACCGCGTCCTGTCCAAAGCAGTTCACTCCTCTTCAATGGCGCGCGCCGTCTGCCGCGTTTGACTGTCCATTGCGAGTAGCCACCGTCAACGAACAACGAGCCGTTTCATCACACAGAGCGGTGTCAAATGGCTCGATGTGTACGCACCAGACAGTACACAGCACACTAGTACTCCATCATCAAGAAGCACCCAACGAAACGAACGGAACCACGCGCAGTGTGTTCATATAAAATATAAGAATAGACGTATGAAGCACCAGGCATCCGTCTGCACACCACACACAACACTACATGAATATACAAAGTACACATAATATATACTCATGAAAGAGCGCACACGGACAGACCTGCAGTACCAGGTGCTCGATACAATCCAGTATCGCGCACAACAACACAACACAACACAACACAACACAACACAACACAACACACAATACAATACAATACACACACACACACAGGAACAATCGAGCACAGAGCCGGAAGATCGAGTCCTATATCGCAACTAAAGAGAGACCACGGACGTTAGTTATCAAGCACAACACAACACAACACAACACAACACAACATAGCACCACAAACAAAACTTCGCAAACATCTCCGAACACAGTGCGGCGTGGCAGACCATGTGAAGGTGAGCACGAGTACGAGTGAGAGCGAGCGAGCGAGTGAGGCGCAGCACTAGTGATGGCATGCAAAAAATACACCGACGCATGCAAAGCAAAGCAAAAGGAAAGCAAAGCGAGCGCGGAGCACAGCTCAAGCGCGTAACGCCACGTAAAGACAAAGCGCGCGCGAGCAGAGCAAAGTGCAGTGTAGTGTAGTGTAGTGCAGTGCGATACGATACGATACGAGTAAAAGAAAAGGTGATGCCCCCAGGCAGGATTGAACTACCGACCTTCCGCTTACTAAGCGGGTGCTCTACCACTGAGCTATAGGGGCTCGGCCAAACACACACAAAACCACACACAAACACAAACGCAAACTACCACACGAAAACCTTATTTTGGGTTCCCACTACAACAACGACCACAACAACACACAACACACTGCACACTGCACACAACACACTCCACACTGCACACTACAACACACAAACTCAAGCAACAACAACACGCGCACAAACGCTCAAACACACACACAAACACAAACACACAACAACACAACAACACAACAGATTATATCATATCAAAACATTTAAACTCAAATCAAAACAAAACAAGATCACGCACTTGCAACGCACACTTTACACGCTCTCTTGACCGCGTCCTGTCCAAAGCAGTTCACTCCTCTTCAATGGCGCGCGCCGTCTGCCGCGTTTGACTGTCCATTGCGAGTAGCCACCGTCAACGAACAACGAGCCGTTTCATCACACAGAGCGGTGTCAAATGGCTCGATGTGTACGCACCAGACAGTACACAGCACACTAGTACTCCATCATCAAGAAGCACCCAACGAAACGAACGGAACCACGCGCAGTGTGTTCATATAAAATATAAGAATAGACGTATGAAGCACCAGGCATCCGTCTGCACACCACACACAACACTACATGAATATACAAAGTACACATAATATATACTCATGAAAGAGCGCACACGGACAGACCTGCAGTACCAGGTGCTCGATACAATCCAGTATCGCGCACAACACAACACAACACAACACAACACAATACAATACACACACACACACACAGGAACAATCGAGCACAGAGCCGGAAGATCGAGTCCTATATCGCAACTAAAGAGAGACCACGGACGTTAGTTATCAAGCACAACACAACACAACACAACACAACACAACATAGCACCACAAACAAAACTTCGCAAACATCTCCGAACACAGTGCGGCGTGGCAGACCATGTGAAGGTGAGCACGAGTACGAGTGAGAGCGAGCGAGCGAGTGAGGCGCAGCACTAGTGATGGCATGCAAAAAATACACCGACGCATGCAAAGCAAAGCAAAAGGAAAGCAAAGCGAGCGCGGAGCACAGCTCAAGCGCGTAACGCCACGTAAAGACAAAGCGCGCGCGAGCAGAGCAAAGTGCAGTGTAGTGTAGTGTAGTGCAGTGCGATACGATACGATACGAGTAAAAGAAAAGGTGATGCCCCCAGGCAGGATTGAACTACCGACCTTCCGCTTACTAAGCGGGTGCTCTACCACTGAGCTATAGGGGCTCGGCCAAACACACACAAAACCACACACAAACACAAACGCAAACTACCACACGAAAACCTTATTTTGGGTTCCCACTACAACAACGACCACAACAACACACAACACACTGCACACTGCACACAACACACTCCACACTGCACACTACAACACACAAACTCAAGCAACAACAACACGCGCACAAACGCTCAAACACACACACAAACACAAACACACAACAACACAACAACACAACAGATTATATCATATCAAAACATTTAAACTCAAATCAAAACAAAACAAGATCACGCACTTGCAACGCACACTTTACACGCTCTCTTGACCGCGTCCTGTCCAAAGCAGTTCACTCCTCTTCAATGGCGCGCGCCGTCTGCCGCGTTTGACTGTCCATTGCGAGTAGCCACCGTCAACGAACAACGAGCCGTTTCATCACACAGAGCGGTGTCAAATGGCTCGATGTGTACGCACCAGACAGTACACAGCACACTAGTACTCCATCATCAAGAAGCACCCAACGAAACGAACGGAACCACGCGCAGTGTGTTCATATAAAATATAAGAATAGACGTATGAAGCACCAGGCATCCGTCTGCACACCACACACAACACTACATGAATATACAAAGTACACATAATATATACTCATGAAAGAGCGCACACGGACAGACCTGCAGTACCAGGTGCTCGATACAATCCAGTATCGCGCACAACACAACAACACAACACAACACAACACAACACAATACAATACACACACACACACACAGGAACAATCGAGCACAGAGCCGGAAGATCGAGTCCTATATCGCAACTAAAGAGAGACCACGGACGTTAGTTATCAAGCACAACACAACACAACACAACACAACACAACACAACATAGCACCACAAACAAAACTTCGCAAACATCTCCGAACACAGTGCGGCGTGGCAGACCATGTGAAGGTGAGCACGAGTACGAGTGAGAGCGAGCGAGCGAGTGAGGCGCAGCACTAGTGATGGCATGCAAAAAATACACCGACGCATGCAAAGCAAAGCAAAAGGAAAGCAAAGCGAGCGCGGAGCACAGCTCAAGCGCGTAACGCCACGTAAAGACAAAGCGCGCGCGAGCAGAGCAAAGTGCAGTGTAGTGTAGTGTAGTGCAGTGCGATACGATACGATACGAGTAAAAGAAAAGGTGATGCCCCCAGGCAGGATTGAACTACCGACCTTCCGCTTACTAAGCGGGTGCTCTACCACTGAGCTATAGGGGCTCGGCCAAACACACACAAAACCACACACAAACACAAACGCAAACTACCACACGAAAACCTTATTTTGGGTTCCCACTACAACAACGACCACAACAACACACAACACACTGCACACTGCACACAACACACTCCACACTGCACACTACAACACACAAACTCAAGCAACAACAACACGCGCACAAACGCTCAAACACACACACAAACACAAACACACAACAACACAACAACACAACAGATTATATCATATCAAAACATTTAAACTCAAATCAAAACAAAACAAGATCACGCACTTGCAACGCACACTTTACACGCTCTCTTGACCGCGTCCTGTCCAAAGCAGTTCACTCCTCTTCAATGGCGCGCGCCGTCTGCCGCGTTTGACTGTCCATTGCGAGTAGCCACCGTCAACGAACAACGAGCCGTTTCATCACACAGAGCGGTGTCAAATGGCTCGATGTGTACGCACCAGACAGTACACAGCACACTAGTACTCCATCATCAAGAAGCACCCAACGAAACGAACGGAACCACGCGCAGTGTGTTCATATAAAATATAAGAATAGACGTATGAAGCACCAGGCATCCGTCTGCACACCACACACAACACTACATGAATATACAAAGTACACATAATATATACTCATGAAAGAGCGCACACGGACAGACCTGCAGTACCAGGTGCTCGATACAATCCAGTATCGCGCACAACACAACACAACACAACACAACACACACAATACAATACACACACACACACACAGGAACAATCGAGCACAGAGCCGGAAGATCGAGTCCTATATCGCAACTAAAGAGAGACCACGGACGTTAGTTATCAAGCACAACACAACACAACACAACACAACACAACACAACATAGCACCACAAACAAAACTTCGCAAACATCTCCGAACACAGTGCGGCGTGGCAGACCATGTGAAGGTGAGCACGAGTACGAGTGAGAGCGAGCGAGCGAGTGAGGCGCAGCACTAGTGATGGCATGCAAAAAATACACCGACGCATGCAAAGCAAAGCAAAAGGAAAGCAAAGCGAGCGCGGAGCACAGCTCAAGCGCGTAACGCCACGTAAAGACAAAGCGCGCGCGAGCAGAGCAAAGTGCAGTGTAGTGTAGTGTAGTGCAGTGCGATACGATACGATACGAGTAAAAGAAAAGGTGATGCCCCCAGGCAGGATTGAACTACCGACCTTCCGCTTACTAAGCGGGTGCTCTACCACTGAGCTATAGGGGCTCGGCCAAACACACACAAAACCACACACAAACACAAACGCAAACTACCACACGAAAACCTTATTTTGGGTTCCCACTACAACAACGACCACAACAACACACAACACACTGCACACTGCACACAACACACTCCACACTGCACACTACAACACACAAACTCAAGCAACAACAACACGCGCACAAACGCTCAAACACACACACAAACACAAACACACAACAACACAACAACACAACAGATTATATCATATCAAAACATTTAAACTCAAATCAAAACAAAACAAGATCACGCACTTGCAACGCACACTTTACACGCTCTCTTGACCGCGTCCTGTCCAAAGCAGTTCACTCCTCTTCAATGGCGCGCGCCGTCTGCCGCGTTTGACTGTCCATTGCGAGTAGCCACCGTCAACGAACAACGAGCCGTTTCATCACACAGAGCGGTGTCAAATGGCTCGATGTGTACGCACCAGACAGTACACAGCACACTAGTACTCCATCATCAAGAAGCACCCAACGAAACGAACGGAACCACGCGCAGTGTGTTCATATAAAATATAAGAATAGACGTATGAAGCACCAGGCATCCGTCTGCACACCACACACAACACTACATGAATATACAAAGTACACATAATATATACTCATGAAAGAGCGCACACGGACAGACCTGCAGTACCAGGTGCTCGATACAATCCAGTATCGCGCACAACACAACACAACACAACACAAACACAATACAATACACACACACACACAGGAACAATCGAGCACAGAGCCGGAAGATCGAGTCCTATATCGCAACTAAAGAGAGACCACGGACGTTAGTTATCAAGCACAACACAACACAACACAACACAACACAACACAACATAGCACCACAAACAAAACTTCGCAAACATCTCCGAACACAGTGCGGCGTGGCAGACCATGTGAAGGTGAGCACGAGTACGAGTGAGAGCGAGCGAGCGAGTGAGGCGCAGCACTAGTGATGGCATGCAAAAAATACACCGACGCATGCAAAGCAAAAGGAAAGCAAAGCGAGCGCGGAGCACAGCTCAAGCGCGTAACGCCACGTAAAGACAAAGCGCGCGCGAGCAGAGCAAAGTGCAGTGTAGTGTAGTGTAGTGCAGTGCGATACGATACGATACGAGTAAAAGAAAAGGTGATGCCCCCAGGCAGGATTGAACTACCGACCTTCCGCTTACTAAGCGGGTGCTCTACCACTGAGCTATAGGGGCTCGGCCAAACACACACAAAACCACACACAAACACAAACGCAAACTACCACACGAAAACCTTATTTTGGGTTCCCACTACAACAACGACCACAACAACACACAACACACTGCACACTGCACACAACACACTCCACACTGCACACTACAACACACAAACTCAAGCAACAACAACACGCGCACAAACGCTCAAACACACACACAAACACAAACACACAACAACACAACAACACAACAGATTATATCATATCAAAACATTTAAACTCAAATCAAAACAAAACAAGATCACGCACTTGCAACGCACACTTTACACGCTCTCTTGACCGCGTCCTGTCCAAAGCAGTTCACTCCTCTTCAATGGCGCGCGCCGTCTGCCGCGTTTGACTGTCCATTGCGAGTAGCCACCGTCAACGAACAACGAGCCGTTTCATCACACAGAGCGGTGTCAAATGGCTCGATGTGTACGCACCAGACAGTACACAGCACACTAGTACTCCATCATCAAGAAGCACCCAACGAAACGAACGGAACCACGCGCAGTGTGTTCATATAAAATATAAGAATAGACGTATGAAGCACCAGGCATCCGTCTGCACACCACACACAACACTACATGAATATACAAAGTACACATAATATATACTCATGAAAGAGCGCACACGGACAGACCTGCAGTACCAGGTGCTCGATACAATCCAGTATCGCGCACAACACAACACAACACAACACAACACAATACAATACACACACACACACAGGAACAATCGAGCACAGAGCCGGAAGATCGAGTCCTATATCGCAACTAAAGAGAGACCACGGACGTTAGTTATCAAGCACAACACAACACAACACAACACAACACAACACAACATAGCACCACAAACAAAACTTCGCAAACATCTCCGAACACAGTGCGGCGTGGCAGACCATGTGAAGGTGAGCACGAGTACGAGTGAGAGCGAGCGAGCGAGTGAGGCGCAGCACTAGTGATGGCATGCAAAAAATACACCGACGCATGCAAAGCAAAGCAAAAGGAAAGCAAAGCGAGCGCGGAGCACAGCTCAAGCGCGTAACGCCACGTAAAGACAAAGCGCGCGCGAGCAGAGCAAAGTGCAGTGTAGTGTAGTGTAGTGCAGTGCGATACGATACGATACGAGTAAAAGAAAAGGTGATGCCCCCAGGCAGGATTGAACTACCGACCTTCCGCTTACTAAGCGGGTGCTCTACCACTGAGCTATAGGGGCTCGGCCAAACACACACAAAACCACACACAAACACAAACGCAAACTACCACACGAAAACCTTATTTTGGGTTCCCACTACAACAACGACCACAACAACACACAACACACTGCACACTGCACACAACACACTCCACACTGCACACTACAACACACAAACTCAAGCAACAACAACACGCGCACAAACGCTCAAACACACACACAAACACAAACACACAACAACACAACAACACAACAGATTATATCATATCAAAACATTTAAACTCAAATCAAAACAAAACAAGATCACGCACTTGCAACGCACACTTTACACGCTCTCTTGACCGCGTCCTGTCCAAAGCAGTTCACTCCTCTTCAATGGCGCGCGCCGTCTGCCGCGTTTGACTGTCCATTGCGAGTAGCCACCGTCAACGAACAACGAGCCGTTTCATCACACAGAGCGGTGTCAAATGGCTCGATGTGTACGCACCAGACAGTACACAGCACACTAGTACTCCATCATCAAGAAGCACCCAACGAAACGAACGGAACCACGCGCAGTGTGTTCATATAAAATATAAGAATAGACGTATGAAGCACCAGGCATCCGTCTGCACACCACACACAACACTACATGAATATACAAAGTACACATAATATATACTCATGAAAGAGCGCACACGGACAGACCTGCAGTACCAGGTGCTCGATACAATCCAGTATCGCGCACAACACAACACAACACAACACAACACAATACAATACACACACACACACAGGAACAATCGAGCACAGAGCCGGAAGATCGAGTCCTATATCGCAACTAAAGAGAGACCACGGACGTTAGTTATCAAGCACAACACAACACAACACAACACAACACAACACAACATAGCACCACAAACAAAACTTCGCAAACATCTCCGAACACAGTGCGGCGTGGCAGACCATGTGAAGGTGAGCACGAGTACGAGTGAGAGCGAGCGAGCGAGTGAGGCGCAGCACTAGTGATGGCATGCAAAAAATACACCGACGCATGCAAAGCAAAAGGAAAGCAAAGCGAGCGCGGAGCACAGCTCAAGCGCGTAACGCCACGTAAAGACAAAGCGCGCGCGAGCAGAGCAAAGTGCAGTGTAGTGTAGTGTAGTGCAGTGCGATACGATACGATACGAGTAAAAGAAAAGGTGATGCCCCCAGGCAGGATTGAACTACCGACCTTCCGCTTACTAAGCGGGTGCTCTACCACTGAGCTATAGGGGCTCGGCCAAACACACACAAAACCACACACAAACACAAACGCAAACTACCACACGAAAACCTTATTTTGGGTTCCCACTACAACAACGACCACAACAACACACAACACACTGCACACTGCACACAACACACTCCACACTGCACACTACAACACACAAACTCAAGCAACAACAACACGCGCACAAACGCTCAAACACACACACAAACACAAACACACAACAACACAACAACACAACAGATTATATCATATCAAACATTTAAACTCAAATCAAAACAAAACAAGATCACGCACTTGCAACGCACACTTTACACGCTCTCTTGACCGCGTCCTGTCCAAAGCAGTTCACTCCTCTTCAATGGCGCGCGCCGTCTGCCGCGTTTGACTGTCCATTGCGAGTAGCCACCGTCAACGAACAACGAGCCGTTTCATCACACAGAGCGGTGTCAAATGGCTCGATGTGTACGCACCAGACAGTACACAGCACACTAGTACTCCATCATCAAGAAGCACCCAACGAAACGAACGGAACCACGCGCAGTGTGTTCATATAAAATATAAGAATAGACGTATGAAGCACCAGGCATCCGTCTGCACACCACACACAACACTACATGAATATACAAAGTACACATAATATATACTCATGAAAGAGCGCACACGGACAGACCTGCAGTACCAGGTGCTCGATACAATCCAGTATCGCGCACAACACAACACAACACAACACAACACAATACAATACACACACACACACAGGAACAATCGAGCACAGAGCCGGAAGATCGAGTCCTATATCGCAACTAAAGAGAGACCACGGACGTTAGTTATCAAGCACAACACAACACAACACAACACAACACAACACAACATAGCACCACAAACAAAACTTCGCAAACATCTCCGAACACAGTGCGGCGTGGCAGACCATGTGAAGGTGAGCACGAGTACGAGTGAGAGCGAGCGAGCGAGTGAGGCGCAGCACTAGTGATGGCATGCAAAAAATACACCGACGCATGCAAAGCAAAAGGAAAGCAAAGCGAGCGCGGAGCACAGCTCAAGCGCGTAACGCCACGTAAAGACAAAGCGCGCGCGAGCAGAGCAAAGTGCAGTGTAGTGTAGTGTAGTGCAGTGCGATACGATACGATACGAGTAAAAGAAAAGGTGATGCCCCCAGGCAGGATTGAACTACCGACCTTCCGCTTACTAAGCGGGTGCTCTACCACTGAGCTATAGGGGCTCGGCCAAACACACACAAAACCACACACAAACACAAACGCAAACTACCACACGAAAACCTTATTTTGGGTTCCCACTACAACAACGACCACAACAACACACAACACACTGCACACTGCACACAACACACTCCACACTGCACACTACAACACACAAACTCAAGCAACAACAACACGCGCACAAACGCTCAAACACACACACAAACACAAACACACAACAACACAACAACACAACAGATTATATCATATCAAAACATTTAAACTCAAATCAAAACAAAACAAGATCACGCACTTGCAACGCACACTTTACACGCTCTCTTGACCGCGTCCTGTCCAAAGCAGTTCACTCCTCTTCAATGGCGCGCGCCGTCTGCCGCGTTTGACTGTCCATTGCGAGTAGCCACCGTCAACGAACAACGAGCCGTTTCATCACACAGAGCGGTGTCAAATGGCTCGATGTGTACGCACCAGACAGTACACAGCACACTAGTACTCCATCATCAAGAAGCACCCAACGAAACGAACGGAACCACGCGCAGTGTGTTCATATAAAATATAAGAATAGACGTATGAAGCACCAGGCATCCGTCTGCACACCACACACAACACTACATGAATATACAAAGTACACATAATATATACTCATGAAAGAGCGCACACGGACAGACCTGCAGTACCAGGTGCTCGATACAATCCAGTATCGCGCACAACACAACACAACACAATACAATACAATACACACACACACACACACACAGGAACAATCGAGCACAGAGCCGGAAGATCGAGTCCTATATCGCAACTAAAGAGAGACCACGGACGTTAGTTATCAAGCACAACGCAACGCATTAACACAAACGCAGCACTAACTAATACTCACAAACACATTTTAGCAAAAACAATTCATCGCAAATTCGTGCGCACGGTTGCACTGACCGTCGTCGCTCCATGCCCTCGCCACGTTTGACTGCAAAACACGCACACACGTAGTGCCAATCCGCACACAACACGAGACGACGAGCGATGCATGAAGCACAAGCTTCCACTGCTTCTTGCATAAAGTAGCGATTTAAAGATTGAACGTTGCATACTCAAAGTGTGCTATTAAATCTACTGTCTTCTCAGTCATGAAGCTGTGGATATAAGCCATCAAGACACTCCAGCAGGCCTTACTGAAGTTCGTCATTATGCTTTATAGGCCTAAGCGCGCTATCGAGAGCTTTCTAGAGTTGATGATGCCATGCCATTAGCCGCAAGGCACACACACGAGGCCCTGATCTTCGCGGTATGCCGAAAGCAATGTCAGTGATAATGGTACCTGTGCTATCTGGCGCAAGCACTCTCCTATGGGGACAGCTGCGACGAACAGATCTGCGATTCAGATCGCGTACTCGTTCTTGACGATGCTCACTTTGTGTATTCTAAGTAGGACGCGTCTGGTTCCGCTTGACGCAAGTTATCGCCCTGGGATGGAGGGATCATGAAAGTTGATCGCTCGCTGCGCGACCAGCAGGACCTCGAGGCTGGGACAAGTTGCGGTTTGTTTCATTGTAGTAAATGGTGAGGTTGTCACGAGCAATTTGCGTGCTTGTGGCCCGGACAAACGCAGCTCGCTTGGGCATTTTAGCGCTACTGTTCATCGTGTCGAACTCGTTCCTGACTTGCTATGTCGTGTCGAACATGCTCTAGAGCGCGCGACGAAATGCAGACTTGCTCACGTGTACGTCGAGGTCGCTCGCGAGCCTGTCACGAAAGCTGTTTAGTCCGTGGCAGCAACCTTCTTCGAGGCAATCTTTTAGCGCTGACATCACATTGACCGTCGTCTCCACACTCGCTGTCCTCACTCCCCCGCGCGTGGTGAGCGTTCTGTCTGCTCAAATGGCTGCGCGTCTCGCTGTGTAGTAGATGACATCGTAGGCCGCAGCGAGATCGCACCAGTTCTTTTCCTCCTGGAAGGCTTAGACGACGCGCTGCTTTGCGCATTCGCGCTCGTGCAGCTTCTCGCTCGGTGCAGGCTGGTTTAGCTTGGACACGTTGCGTTGTTGGCGCTGCTGGTCAGAGCGACAATGAGAGCGGAGGTGCATCAACGAGAAACTGTGCAAACGCATGCATGTTTTAGCGCATGTGAATGGCTGACTGTTGGTTCTCTCTCAAATGTAATACGACTGGCACAAATGGACGCATAGATGCGCACAATGAATTGCAACTTGCAATACATGTTTGCAATTCGACCGGGACATATTGTAGATATTGGATGCATCACCTCACGTTTAAATCCCGCCGAGATAATGCACGTGGTCTTGCTGCTTGATTGCGAAGAGGAGAGACGACACGCTGCGTTTCTTGACCATGTGCCGCCGTTCGCTGCTGCAGCGTGCGCCAAACACACCAAGGTAAAAGCGCAGCTGTAGTCGTTGTCTTAGTGCGCACGGTTTGCGTATGCTTACTTGGTTGTGGAGATCTGCAGTCTAGTCTTTGGGTTCACCGTGTTTGTCTGGCTTTAAGTGTCGTGCTTGAAACCGAGAGCAATAGACATCATTTCGATAAGTACAAAAATTGCTACTAAAACGTTTGAGCCACTTTTTGGATTAACTAATGCAATCTAGCCGCATTTAAACCAGTAGATTCAAAAACCACACTGTTTGACGCAGCAGCGAGAGTAATATTTTTTCCCAATACAAGTTACCATAAAGGATGAACCAATAGAAAAATTGACTTGCTGTGGGGTGCTCAGTTTACTGGCCTCTTGATTGGCTGTAACTCGTGGCTATAACCCGTGCACACGTACTCACTTTCAAAATATATTTGAGCTGCTGCGCAGTTGAAGACTGATATTTTATAGTTATTCGTCTGAATATTTATAGACATATTATATATTGCACTAGACTACAGTGACTAGTACCGATATTAAACCGAAAGTCTGGTTTGTTGGTGCATAATATATTGGGTGTTCAATTTACAGCAGCTAGTCATATTTTATCTCGCACAGCAAAATCTAAGAGCAAGTTAGATTTGTAATCCCTTCTGTGATGGATTAATCACAACAACCGCTCTCAGATACGAAAAACAAAGCTGATAAGCTGCAGCAGCAACAAGAATTTTTATATGATGTTGTTCACACAGTGCATATTCGAGCCACGACAAAATATCGACTTACTGCTGCTTTGAACCATTGGAGTATTCAAATGAGTGGGCCTGTGTTTGGCTTTGATCGTCCGCTCAAAAAACTTGCAGCAGCAAGTCATAAAAAGCATGACTTGCTGCTGCAAATTGATTACCCCTTATCTAGTCGAATGGAACAGTGCTCAGAAGTACTTCATATTGAAATTTTTGGGAGCGTTTTCAAAATGACTGGCTATATATGATAACCACAAACAACCAATGTCAATTAAGCGGTATTTGAAGATACGATTAGCCTATAACGACAACGTCCGGCGAATATTTCGCCGGCCTGAGGCGCCTACAAGCAGTACGGAGGTCACCACCGGGGCGCAGCGAAGGTAGGTGACTCCGCCTGATGTGGAGCAGCTGAAGGTTTGCGCATAGGTGCACTTACAGAACCGTTTGGCTGGCCCGTCGAGGACGGGCACTATAGTTATTTGACCATTTATTGCGGTTAAATGGCCACTAGAATAAAATACCAATAAATCGCTGCACACTTGGCTTTTGTTTTACCTGCCCAACAAATCAAACTAAAGCCTGCCAAATCGAGCTTGATGATAAGATGCCGTTACAATTCTGGCCCTTTTATGTCTGGTTTTCTTTTTTGTCACTATCAGAAATCAAATAATGTGTTAGATAGTATAGCGAACGCAAGTCTAATTCAGTTTTTTGTGCTGTTATCACGATCGAGAATTGTATCTGATGTATTTGATAAAATACATAGTGAACGCAAGTCTATCTATGATATTTGCTCGATGGTTCCACTTTCCCAAACTTCCTGCGCTGTTTTCTCGCTACACAAGAGGTGCCACGCTTAAGTGCAAAAGGGAACAAAAACACGTGCAAAAGCGTGTTTTTGTTACCGCAATTTTGACTTTTAAAGAGTACTGATGTAGTTGGCGCTGTCTACAGTCACCGATGCTATTTCCTCCCACATCACTATTTCTGGCGGTTTATGCACATTTCAACTTTTTGTACATAATATTTGATTTAAGGAATGACGGCCATTTCATTTTGTACCACCCGGAGCAGCGGGTGGTAGGGGAGCGTGGCAAATCAAGTACAGCAAACCTACAAGTGTCCTTGGTGGCAAAGACTCTAAGCGTTCAAGTGTGTTAAAAGCGAAGTCACAGCTCTCTTCTACGCATTTCGATTTGAATTTTTGGCTCGGATTTTATTACGCAGGGGTTTGTCAAAATTTAGGATTCATTCAAAGTACTTTGGCTTGCCAATTCTAATGCTCGATTTTTCCTTTGTCTGGATAAATTTCGACAAGTCAATGCATATTACATTATTGGACATTAATCATCTACTAATCATCGTATATGTTCAAAATGTGCAAAACTGTGTCAAAAACTTGCGCTCATTCGTCTTGATTAAAGTATGTGTTTTTCGTGCAAATGGGTGGCGCGTAAGTATGCTATATTTTGCAAACTAGACGCGGATTGCGTCTATTTATGTAATAACTATAATAATATTTGATGAAAATAGCCAAACTGACCAGCTGACCACACACTGACCAATTGATCGATTTTGAAAGGGAATGCTAATACAAGTTTTTGGGTTCTCGCTTGTTGCATCGATATATTTTTGCATGCAGGTCGATGGAGACGACTTTGATGGAGATGGAGATGGAAGCAGCTGGTGCTGCTCGTGCAGCACCAGTTGCAAGCGATGACAAGAGCGCAACGAAGAAGCGCAAGACGAGCAAGAAGGTGCCAAAGCAGCACCGCGTCGGCAACTTTCGAAGGTCCGTGCGTGTGTACTTCGTCGTTGCTTGTTGCGTGTGGCTGTCATGCTCATTCGTCGCTCGTCACGTGTTTGTTGTCTCTCGTTGCTCGTGCGACTGCACTAGCTACTACACGTTCCGATTAGGGCAGTCGCGCCAAGGTGAGCTCGAAGATGACTCGCGTCTCCGTGTGCTCGAGAAGACGTGGTTCTGCGGCAAGCGCGGACTCGACATCGGCTGCAACTCGGGCGACTTGACAATTGCGATTGGTACGGTGCGCATCTGCACATGTGTGCGTGCGCGAGCACTCGACTGCACAAGCCGCTCACATGTGTCTGATTGTGCGTGTATGTGTGCATGTGTGCTGGTATCGCTGCAGCAAAGACCATGGAGCCAGCGTACGTGCTTGGGGTCGACGTGGACGCAACTCTCGTGTCCCGCGCACGCAGCAACTTGAAAGAGCTGCTGCAGCACGAGCAAGTCAAGCAAGCGTTCGCGTCGATACCAGTAGTTGCAGCCGCAGCCGCAGACGCGCCACAACATGAGCAAGACAGTGGCGCTGTCGTGACTGTTCCGCAGCTCACGCACAAGCTCGAGCATGCGAGCACAGGCGACACAGCGCGCACGAGCGATAGCAGCAGCAAGAGCAAGAGCGTGGACGCTGTTGCTGAAGCAAATGCAGCAGCGGGCGACGCGCCGGCAGGGATCGACATGCCGCTGTCGTTTCGACTGTGGAAGCCGCCAGTGCAGAGTGCAGTGCACGCGCCAAAAGCGCTCGGCAAAGTCCCAACTGGGTGCGTCCTTGCGCTCAGTTTACAAGATCTTGCAAGTCGTTTGTTTGCTTCGCAACTCATGCAAGTTGCAATTGCTTGTTGCAGCACGAGCTTTCCAGCAAACGTCGTGTTCAAGCGCGAAGACATCGTGACTGACACGCACGCTGGCAAGGACTACGACTTCATCACGTGGTGCGTCTTTGCAATGCAGACATGTGCTTGTGTGTGCGTTGATGCGGTGTCTAACACACTCATGTGCGTGCGCTCGACAGCTTCAGTGTCACAAAGTGGATCCACTTGTTCCACGGCGACGACGGCATCAAGCGCGTGTTTGCAAAGATCTACGCGCTACTCGCACCTGGCGGGCGCTTCATTGTCGAGCCACAGCCGTGGAAGTCGTACCACAAGCGCAAGTTCACGTCCGAGGTGACTGCTGCAAACTATGGCGCGATTGCGCTACGACCGAAGGACTTCCCAGCGTTCCTCGTCGACACGATCGGCTTCAAGTCGTGCACGTTCTTACAAGTCTGTCGCACGTCTACAAACGGCTTTCGGCGTCCCGTGTACGTCTTGGAGAAGTAAGAGGACGTGTAGAGAGAGCATCGGCAGCAGCACAGCAAGCGAAAGCAAGAACGCGCGATGTCTGGCGCAATTGTCTATTGAGCGCGAGCTGCTCGTGGCACAGCGCATGCGCAGCGTCCGGCACGAATAATATTGCAGAGTCGCACACGTCGCGGGCGAGCAAGTGCTGGTGCAACGTGCATAACAAGACTTGTGTGCGCTGACTTGTTTGCTGCCTTGTGCTGTGAATGTCTCGAGACGCAGCTGCGAGTGTTGTGACGTAAGCGCGCTAGTCGCGGAAGTTGCCTCGTCTCTCTTGCGCTGCACGCACGTAACAGCACGAAGCAGCGCGTGAGTCGCGCATCGAAACGACAAGCACTCGTTGCCGAGCGCCTCGTACCTTTCCGGATGATCGCTGCTGCTTGACCGCGCGGCCCGCCGCCGCCGGGTCCACCTTGTCCGAGCGCTGGGACTGCGCCTTTGTGCTTCTTCCACATCTTCACGCGCTTGAACATCGGCGCGTGCTTTAACGTACAATACCAACAGCACAGACCAGCAGCAGCAGCAGGAATCGCACGTCCACAGTCAAGGAGATCCAGTTGCACGTGATGCAAACAAGCAAGCGAGGTGCACACGCAGACAGCAAACAAAGAAGCACGCAATACATCACACGACCATGCAAGCAAGTGGAGGAGGATATATGTCTGGGAAGACGATGAACATGATTTGGCTGCCGCGCACGTACACTTGCTCGACGTGCGTCGTGCTGCCGTTCAGCTCGGTGCGCACGGCGTCTTTGAGCAAGCAGTTCATGTTGTCCTCTGTCTCGTCCAAGAAGCCGCGGTACGTCTCGCCGGACTTGAGCTCGATCGACACGATCGTGCCTTCGCCGTCGTGCAGCAGGATCGTCGGGATCCCGACGCCGCGCTTGCCTGTCACCGCCATCACGACGACCACGCGCTTGCTCTGCTCTTCAGCTGCTTGATGCTTGTTCGAGCTGTTTGGTCGAGCTCGAACTCTTGACCACAGTATAGTATACAAAATGCTGTTATTCGGAGCAGTACCGTGATGTTCACTAGTATACATTTTTCAAGACGATTTCATTCGCAAAAATTGCCTTTTATGTACAAAATTGAGTCAAAGCTTGTTTTCTTCACTACTGATCACTCAAAATTGAGGGACAAGCAAACAGGCAAAGCATCGAGCAAGTCCCCGAAAGGCAAACCTCCGCAGTGACTTCGTCTAGCACCAGTCAATCACTTAGGCAACACTCGCAACAGCTCGATGACAAGTTTGTCACGATGGCTTCGTCAACCACGACTTGGTCCTCAACGAGATCTCGCTCCATGACGATCGATATGAGCGCCGACACGGCTGGACAACACCAAGCAATCTAGCACACGAGACGAGGTTGCTGCTAAATATCGCACGTTGTATTCATGAGCTACGTCTTTAGAGAACTCTCTGCAGCCGCTTGAGGGATGCTGATGCTCCAGCGTACTCGCGCACACTGGAGACGCAGCGAGCGACTGCTGCCGCGACTTTGAAGACAGACGCGACGACTGCTTGCTGGAGCGAGCGCCAGGGAGACTGCACGACCGAGCGCGGCGACGAGAGGCGAGCCCAATCGGGGAGGAGAGTCCGCTTAACGGTACGACTTCTGGAAGCGGGCGCGCGCCGACTTACCACCGAACTTCTTCGCCTCCTTGCGGCGCGGGTCCGCGACGAGGAGCGTGCGGTCGTACGCGAGAAGGATGTCCTTGATCTCCTTCTTCGACGCCTCGTCAACGTCTGCAAGCGCACAGTCAAGTCGTACGAGTGATGTTAGTCCACTGTATGTGCAAGCGCCGAGAGACCCAAGACAAGCGCGAGGACGTACACTTCTGGTAGTACGCAACGAGCGCCTTGGCGATCGCCTGGCGGATCGCGTAGATCTGCGCAGTGTGACCACCGCCCTTCACGCGAAGACGGATGTCGACCTGCACAATCAGCAAAGAGAGAGCACGCGCGCGGGCGTCGGAGGCGGTTTAGTCTCTATGCGCAAGCGCACAAGAGCCGAGTCGAGTTGGTGATTGCAAGCCCGTTGCGACAGCATGGCATTTACACGACGGTAAATAGCGCATGCACACAGATAGGTTGGGTGGTGCGCGTGCTTTCACAGCTGAGAGCGTGTGGTGGCGTGTGGGTGTGGGGTGACAAAGTGCCAATGGCAGTCGGTCCGTCCGGCGATGCAGACAGACGCGAGCGTGCCAGGCGCTGTGGTGGAGAGCTCGCTCCAGGCAGGCGGCAGGCATGGCGACAGTAGTGTTGCTGCTGGCTGCTGACGCGCTGCTGGTTCATGCGTGTGGCCGCGTGTCGATGCGCTACCGAGCTGGACTGCTGCTGCTGCTGATTGGTTGATGCCAATGCCAATGCCGCTGCTGGAGACGAGGTCCGGTGTGTGTGGTGCAAATGCCATGCTGCTGCGTCGAGGGGTCTTGCGGTCGAGTGTGTAGATGCGGTCAACGTACGTTCGCGAAGCGCTGCTGGCCGAGGAGGAGCACCGGCTCGTAGGTCTTCACGCGGAGGACCTCCGGCTCAACGAGCTCAATCGGCGTGCCGTTGATCTTGATGAGGCCGTTGCCGCGCTTGCAGTAGGCGACCGCCGTGGCGTTCTTCTTGCGGCCAAAGACCTGGACCGATTCGATCTTTCCCTCCATTTTGTCTTCCCGTGTGCGAAAATGAGCAATGTCGCGGTCATGCGCGATGTCGGCGCTCAACGCGCGCGTCTCGGCCAGTCGATGCGAGAGCCAACCAATCTCGCTTGGCGCTTTGTAATTCGGTCGACCGCAATAAGCAGATCTGCCAAATTGTATGCGCTACAAATGCCGTGTGTTCTGTGGTGTCCTCTCAAGTGCGGTGCACCGAGTTACACAGGTGCGAGCGAGCCAACCATCTATCGGTGGCAGCGACAGCGGCGCACCAAACGACAGACCGACCGACACGCTCATCGACGACGACTGCTTCACGCCTCGCTCTGCGCACGTACCTTTCGCCAGCACGCTTGCACCACACACAGACAACAACACAGACAGCATGCGCCCTCTCACTGACGAAGAGCTCCAGACCGTGTTCGAGAAGATCAGCAAATAGTACGTCCGATTGCCACGACTGCTACTGCTACTGCCGTGAGCGAGCGAGCGAGCGCTTGTCTGATGTTGATGCACAACAACTAACGCCACTGCGTCTTGCTTGTGTCGTATGCAGCATTGGTCGCAATGTGCAGCACCTTGTGACGCGTCCGGACGAGAAGTACTGCTTCCGTCTCCACGGCAACATCGTGTACTACTGCAGCGAGAAGCTCATGCGCCAGTCGACGAACATCGGCACGGACGAGCTCCTGAGCATCGGCACGGCTGTCGGTAAGCTCACGAAGACGAAGAAGTTCCACTTGCGCATTACGTTCCTCGACTACCTCGCGCAGTACGCCAAGGTACGACCCCTCGGCTCTGCTGCATCAGACCGTTCTACTAAAGCCATGGCTTACATTCTCTCTATCCTTCCATCCCTGCAGTACAAGGTCTGGATCAAGCCCAACTCGGAGATGTCGTTCCTCTACGGCAACAACGTCGTCAAGTCGGGTCTCGGCCGCATCACAGAAGGCACGCCGCAGTACGCGGGCGTTGTGGTCTACAGCATGAACGACATCCCGCTCGGCTTTGGCATCGCGGCGCAGGCAACGGAGCTGTGCAAAGACCTCGAGCCGACGGCGTACGTCGTGCTGCACCAAGCAGATATCGGCGAGTACTTGCGCGTGGAAGACGAAATGTTCTAAGTAGCAGCACGGACCCATCGAGCGCAAGACCTTGCACTCGTCGCTCTTCTATATAATAGACACTCTCTCTCGTTTACTCGCACCCTCGTTGTCCTGTTCTCTATAGCATTCAGATCGACACTGTGTAGAGGCGCATGTAGTGGCGGTGCTTCTACTCGAGCAACACGCTCGAGAGCGTGCTGTGGATCTTCTCGTACGACGCAAACACGATCGCGCCGGTCGGAATGACCTTGAGCAGGTTCGGCACCAAGCCCTTGAAGAGCCCGGCGTAGCCCTCGTGGCGCACGATCTTCGATGCGCAGTCCCACGTGCCGCTGTACTGCAGCGCCGACTCGCCGCCTTGCTGCAAGCGCGCTTTGATCACTTGGTACGGATACGTCGCAGTCGACGCAAACGCCTGCGAGATCGCGCCCATTGCGAGTGTCGGGACAATGTCCATCTCTGGACCCCAGCGGCTCTGGTACGCGCTCTTGATCGTCTCGTACGCAACAAACTAGCAGTAGACGAGTGCATCAGTCACTCACGTGCATATGAACACTAGCAGTTGAACATGGGCAGACGCACCTTGAACGCGCCGTGCGTCGTCAAGAACAGCGCAGGCACGACGCCTTTGTACAGCGCAAACACGCCTTCTTCCGCTACGATCCGTCGGAACGCGTCTGCGTTCACGGCGACACAGTATGGGTCAGTTGCCTGTGAATGTACGTAGGACGCATGCACAGTACGAGGACGTACCCGACATGCTCTTGTACGGCGCGCTCTTTGCAATTGCTTTCACGGCGTCTTTGCCAACGGACGACGCAGCAGTCGGGAGCGTCTGGACGTTCGACTGCACTTGCATGCGCACTTTCACGAGCCAGATCGGGTTCGTGATCGGGACGCAGATGATACCGGCCTCGAGCGCCGAGAAGAAGTACTGCCACGAGCCTTGGATCACGCCTGTGTCCGCCAAGCGCGCGTACCGCTCCTTGGCGTTCTGGTAAAAGTACATGTAGAGTCCCCACGACAGCGCCGAGCCATACAGCGCTGGGCTCATGCCGCGGAAGAGCGACCGCGCGCCTTCTTCTGCGACGATCGAGCGAAAGCCGTGGGCGATCGAGCGGTACCGCCGCGCCGACTTGTCGTGCACTTGGTACCGCACCTTGACGAGGTCGAGCGGGTAGAGCATCGCGGTCGAGATCGCGCCGGCGCCGAGCCCGGACGCGGTCTGGATCACGTCCTTCCACTGCGACTCGGACAGCATGTCGCGCATCACGGCTGCGCACATCGAGCGACGTGCCAAAGAGTCTCTGAGCTACCTGTCGGTTGGTCCGTGCACTCACGAGCACGCGCGCGTGGGAGTGTCCAGAGAGAGCCGCCAGTTGGCGCCGTCGGCTTCTGCCACTGTCGATGCTCGATGCTCGATGGCCACCACCACATGATGCTCGCCGAAATCACGTTAAACACAGTGTACTGTGATCGCTCGCATAAAGTCGCAGTCTGTGCTATATACGCACTTCAACTTGCGTCCTTTCACAACAGCAGCAGCAACTCGATGGCGCCGCGAGCGAGTGGCGAGCGCCGCAGCGCGCAGTTCGTGCAGCGGAACCTCGCGCTCCTGGGCTTTGGGAGCCACGAGCGCGCGCTCGTGCAGACTGTGAAAGAGCTCTTTGAGAACGGTGCGATCGTCCACGAGTGCACTGAAGCGACATGCACGCTCGCATCACTCATGCCACGCTCTCTTGATCTACACGACGGCAGCGCTCGATGCAACGTGCTTGAGCGCGCCAAACGCACGGTGGGAGGATGCTCCGCTGCAAGTCTTGCGCATTAACGTGCGTGGCGATCCATCAACTGGCGTCGTCGACGTCGTGTGCGCCGACAACGGCACGGGCATCCAGACACATCAGCTCACGCAGCTCTGCTGCGGCGTGTTTGAGACGACAAAGAGCGGTGCTGATACCGCGCCGCGAGCGACTACAACCGCTGGCAAATACGGTTGCGACCTGCACACGTGTTCTCTTGCTCGCTTCTAGGACAGCTCTGCTATGCAAGAAAGCGCCAAGCACACTGACGAACCAGCACGACACTGCACAGGCGTGGGCTTGAAAGCTGCGATGCTCTACAGTCAGCAGCACGTCCCAGGCGCGAGCTTGAAGATCGTCACGACTGCGTCCTCGGCGCAGATCCTATACATCCAGCTGCGCATCGACGCAGCGTCCGAGGAGCCGGCGGTCGTGCAGCAGCTCACGCAGTTCGTCCTGAGCGACGCGCACGAGCAGTTCTCGGGCACAGAGATGCGACTCGCGCTCCCGTGTCCGCGCTCCGAGGCGACGCTCGAGCGCGCTGCAGATACGCTCGCGACGTACTTTGAGACGGCGCGGTATACACTCCCACCGTTCATCGGCGTCGCGTTCGACTTGGCCGTAGGGACAGTGCGTGCTCGTGTCGAGTGCGCGCTCGGTGGCGACCCGATCGACCGATTCACTGCGGATCTCGGCGCGTCGCTTGACGATATCGTCTACGTCGAGCGCACAGACGCGCGCTGCGCGGTCAATTGCATGGCGTTCATGGCACTTCCGAGTAGTAGTGACCAGACCGGCGCGATCGAGCTCTGCGTGCTGCGGTATGCGAACCACGTCCCGCTCGTGAACGCAGACGACATTGCGCAGTGCGGCGTCCTCCGAGGCGTCTTAGCGAAGCGCACGTGGAAGAAACTGGGACTCGAGTGCCGCGCGACTGGCGCGCATCTCGTGAACCAGCTCATTGCGACACCGTTTCGAGGCACCGCACCTCATCGACGGAACAGTAGCAGTAGTGAGGACGGTCGAGCGCCACAACAGCTCGTGCTCGCGATCGACGTGTGTGCGCGCAGCGACAGCGCGCTCACGTACGGCAACTTGGCAAAGAGCACGCTCGCAACGTGCTACAGCGACGCGGTGCGTCAGTGCTGCGAGTCGGTCCTCCAGCAGCTCGTTGCGAACGGCGCACTGCGAACGCCCCAGCAGATCCGCGACGACGAGCTCGTGTCGACTTTCACACCGCTGCTTGCGCGCGCGGTCGTGAGCATCGCAAAGTACGCGATGGCGCCGTCTTCTCGACTGCAAAGCGATCGCCATAGCGTGCTCCAGACGCTCGCGTGCGACCAAATCGATGTCGACGACGTCACTGCGCGCGTGCAAGCGCTCGTGATGGCGGACATGGGGTACCAGCCGTCGCCCTTAGCGTGATTTGAGTTCCTGGAGACAGCGACCCAGGAGGTGACGATCGTAGAGAGAGACGCTCGTTAGCAAGTGGCGTCCATGTCGAAGTCGCGTTCGAGTACGTCGAGAGCTCCAGGTCGCAGTTCTAGGTATACTTCTCAGGTGCTCGTTGGAGGTATAGTCAAGAAGATTAACCGGACTGAAACGATACAGTTGAGCATTGGTATCCGACGCAGTATACATGCGCATCTTGAAGCAGTTTGATTGTGGAGACCTCAACGGTGCTGTCTTCGCACTCTCGAACGAGCGCTCTCTCGGACAAGCACGATGCCGCGCGCCAAGAGCAAGAAGCCGGTGGGTCGTCCATGTGTGCTGTCGCCCGCACAAGTCGATGAAGTCGTGGCGTGGGCCGACGCGAACGTCGGGCCGAAATCCAAGCCCATCAGCGACATCGTGCGCACCATCCAGACACGCCTTCAAGTCAACGGCACGACGATCCGCAACATCGTCAAGCGTCGCTGGCGCGAGACGCGCGAAGATTTCACCGACGCGCTCCGCTTCTGTGGCGACGGCGTCGCACTGCAGAGGTTCTTGGCGTTCTTCGCATCGGCGCGACGCACGATCCACGCGTACGTATACGGGTTCACGAGCCAAGTGCTCGTCAACGCGCTCGTTGCTGCAAAGCGACGCGGCATTCGCGTGTACGTCGTCGTCGCCGGTACGGCGCCTGCAGGAATCGTCATCGCACTGCGCACTGCAGGCATTCAAACGAAAGTCATCAGCGTGCGGCGTCGCCCGCACACGCAGATCTTTGTCGTCGACAAGACAGTCGGTCTCCACGGAGCCATGGCTTGGAGTGAGGACG
Source organism: Pythium guiyangense (assembly GCA_003730235.1). Lineage (NCBI taxonomy): Eukaryota > Oomycota > Peronosporomycetes > Pythiales > Pythiaceae > Pythium > Pythium guiyangense. The sequence continues at coordinate 563,663 of QXDM01000014.1, forward strand.
GTCTGCGCGACATCGGCGGGTTCATGGCCTTTATCAACGGCGCGGACGCAGGCGAGCTGTTCAAGTTCGTGCAAAAGGAGCTAGCAGCGAGCGAGCGAGCGAGTGAGCGCGAGTGTAAGTGCTGTGAGTGTAAGAGTGATAGCGGTGAGGGTGCGAGTGAGAGTGAGAGTGATGAGTGAGAGTGATGAGTGAGTGTGAGCAAGTGCGTAAGTAGGGAGTGAGTAGGTAGCAGTCCACATAATGTGTCGTTCTCCAGGTCTCTCGCTCTTCATCGACCACGTTGCGTCTACTTACCACGCTATACGTCGAGCGTCGTCGGTATTGTGGCGTCCACAAGGTGCGTCAGTGTGCGCAGATCGAGTCGCCTCTCAGTAGATCGTGCCGTGCTCTGTAAGCTGGGAGAAGAGAGGTAGTGGCTTAAGATCTGGTCGCACAGGTGCGGTGCTGCTTGAGAGCAGCTCACGCGAGTGTCGTGGCGCTCTAGCAGCGCGTTGTTGTCGTGACAATAACGGCGACGACAACGCACAAGCAAGCGTACTTGAGAACTCGTGTCGGCATTCGCACCACGCGCAGTCGTGATGGTGGACATAGTGTTTCAGGCGTCGTCGTTGAGGGTGTGAGGCGACATCGCCTCTCATGTCGAGCGGCCTGCTCTGGAGTACGTCGAGACGCATCTCGAGGATCCAGGTATACTTTCGAGAGGCTCGTTGGAGGTATAGTCGCCAAAACTAACCGTACAAAACGAATACAATAGAGTGCTGATATCCGACGCAGTATACGCGCAACGCAACCAGCCAAATCAACCAAACACACACAGACGCACGCGAAGAGCAAGCAGGAGCGAGAGCAGCAGCATGTCGGCGATCGGAGCGCTTCGTCAGCTCGAGAAGGAGAAGAACAAGGACGCGGGCAAGGGCGGCGTCAAGGTACGCGCTTTCAGCAGCTCCCCCTCTCTCTCGCGCGCGTGCTATCGCCTATACGCATACGACGCTTGCAGCAATTGTGACTGCGTCATGAGCGTCGCTGTGTTTCTGCGTCACGATGATCGACAAACGCGTGATCGACTGACTGTCATGCAAATGTACTCTGTGGCATCGACACACTAGGCGCTGTTCACGAACCTGCCGTCGCGCATTCGCCAGTCGGGTCCAGTCAAGAGCGGTCTCAACTTTGCGAAGGCGGTGCGTCCTTCTTCTCTTACAACTGCTGCGACTACTACTCGTGCGATTGCTCCATGTACCAGCAACACGCTCGAAGCTCACGCATGCGCTCGCATCTGCTGCGACTGACAGTCGTGGAACAAGTCGTCGCGATGGATCTGGATCTTCTCCACGACGATGCTCATCACGCTCGTGCCGCTGAGCATTGAGGTACGAACGACCGCTCTGTAGCTCTTTGACACTGAGAGAGACGACGCGCACTCGACTGACTGACGCGCTCTCGCTTGTGGCACTAGCTCCTGCGCGAAGAGCAGACGAACGAGATCGTGAAGGAGCTGCTCGGCAAGGGCTTCACGTACAACCAGATCCAGGGCATGGGCTACTCGGTCTCGGCGCCGCAGAGCACGCTCGCAGGCTCGGACGCTGCGCTGCAGTAAGCGCACAATTAGTCGCATACAAGACTGTCCATCGCATGTGGACGCTAGTCGCCAGCGCCAGAGAGACGTCCACCGAGACACGAGGCGAATGCGACGCGGTCGATTCATTCCTTTGCGCGTTGCTCTACTGTCGCGTCGCTCTGTCCTATGATGTCGCTCTCGTGTGCACATGTGAACGCACGCAACGTCTGCGCGTCTCCTCTTCGCGACACTACAAGGAGCTCACGCAGTCTTCTTCTTTGGCGCCTTCGACCGCAGCATCACGAGCCCAACGAACGTCGCAGCGCCGCTGAACACGAGCACAACGAGCGCTGCGGGAATCGCAATCGCGTAGTGATACGGCAGGAAGAAGCGCTGGATCGCATGGTCGCGCGCAATGAACGGCTGCGTCGTGTATGAGCGATGCGTGAGGTGTAGATCACCACGGATACATGCCGATCGCGCGCACGTACCGTCACGATGACCCACGCAGTGTAGTACACATAGACGAAGATGCTCACGAGGAGCAGTGCGAGTCCGACAGCTTTGTCTGATGCCCCCTGTCATGGCACACAAGAGCACAAGGTTATGTGTGAGTGAGTGAGGTCATAGCGCTGCTGATCCGATTGCCAGCGACAGCGCAGCTGAAAGACACACACAAGTGTGTACAAATACACAGCACGCGTGTTCTCTCATGTATCGCTCGACGATCAGCAGCAGCGGCCATGCGCACACACACGCACACACACACACAAGTTGGTCGCTCACCATCTTGAGTTAGTTCGTCGGCAGTCAATTTCAATTTCGTGATCGGACCTCCCTCACAGGCTTTACTTTCTGATAGTGCGAAAAACAAGGATAGATGGAATCAACTATACAACATACAAATACAAAGTCTAATCGACAGAACTGACTTCACTTGGACGCACCCACACACGTCACATGCGCTACTGCGCGTCGTCGTCGACTGCTTCGGTCGCGCCTGCGATGCCCATGCGCGCGAGCAGCGGACCGACAAAGTAGTGCCGCGCCTGGATGTTCTTGAGGTTCACTTTCGTCGGGTAGTGCTCCAGGAGCCAGAGAAAGAGCTCAAAGTGCTTGTGGTTCGCGGCGTACTCGGCCGCAAACTCGGTGCAGCCCTCGGTCCGGTGCGCGTGTAGGAAGAGCACGACGTCAAAGCGCTCGCTCTTGACTGCGTTGTCCATCGCGCTCGCAGTGCAGCCCTCTTTCCGGTTCGTGTGGAGCCATTGCACGACCTCGAGCGACCCGCCTTTGTCCATCGCATTGCGCGTGCAGCCCTCGCTGCGGTGCGTATGGAGCCACTGGACGATCGCCAGATGACCGTTGATCGCCGCGCCGTCCATTGCACGGCGCGTACAGCCTTCTGTTCGATGCGTGTGGAGCCACTGGACGATCTCCAAGTGGCCGTTCTCGGCTGCGCCGTCCATGGCGCGCGTCGTGCAGCCCTCCGTGCGGTGCTCGTGGAGCCACTGGACAACGGCAAAGTGACCATTCTGCGCGGCGTCGTCCATCGCCATTGTCGTGCAGTCCTCGATGTGGTGCTCATGGAGCCACTGGATGACTGCGAGGTGGCCGCCCTTGGCAGCGTCGTCCATTGCGCCGTACGCGCAGCCCTCGGGTCGGTTCTCGTGGAGCCACGCGAGCACGTGCACGTGGCCTTCGACAGCGGCGTTGTGCATCGCATACGGCGTGCAGCCTTCGAAGCGGTGCTCGTGGAGCCACTGGACAACGTGGAGGTGGCCGTTGCCGGCGGCGTCGTCCATGGCGTCGGTCGTGCAGCCTTCGGAGCGGTTCTCGTGGAGCCACTGCACGAGCTCGAGGTTCCCATCTTTCGCTGCGACGTTCATCGCTTCAGCTGCCATGCCCATCGGGTAGAGCTCATGGACCCACTCGAGCATCGCGAGGCTCCCGCTTCGCGCGGCGTGGTCGACTGCGTGCGCCGTGTCGATCGCGTAGTCGTTCGCGACGAGGAACTGCGCGATCGAGAGGTGTCCGCCGAGCACAGCGTCTGGGAAGAACGAGTTCTGCGTCCAGCGCACGTATCCGTGTGTGTGGAGCCACGAGACGACGTCGGCGTGGCCGTGGCTCACGGCTTTCCACTGCGCGAGCACAGTGTAGTCGGCGTACTCGCGATGGGCGTCAAGCCACTCGAGCACGCGCATCTGGCCCGTGCCTGCTGCGAGGTCGACAAAGCGCGAGTTCGACAGCACGCGCTCGCGGTGTGCGAGGAGCCATGCGAGGATCTCGAGCTCTCCAGTTGTCGCAGCGTCCTCCATGGCGCGGTCGACAAACCCAGTCGGGCAGTACGCTGTGCACAGCCACTGCACGATCGCGAGGTCGCCGTTCTTCACAGCTACGCGCAGCGCTTGGCGGAACAGGAAGCGGCGGTAGTGTGCATCCAGGCTCGGCGGTTCGCGCACGGCAAGGCGCGGCAAGAGCGTGAGGTGACCGTGCTCGCACGCGCGCGTGAGCGACCAGATGCGCGGGTGTCCAGTGTCGAGGAAGTCGCTGATCCACTTGACGAGCGGCGGCACCGCAGCGATCGCAGTCTGGTGCAGCGCAGCCGAGACGCTTGCGAGCGGCGGTGCGTTGTCGCGAAGCATCGCAATGGACGCGTGAGCGAGCGAGCGAGCGAGCGAGCGGCGCAGACGTGTGGACAAGAGCAGCAGTCAGGAGACTGAGCCATTCGCGATGACGTCTTCTCGTTTCGTTTTCACAACTTGACAAGCAACGTGAATAGTAGCCTCTATTCGATTCTTCTGATTAACATACTGATGAAAAGTCCAATAGATACCCTCGAGCCAAACACTGCGAATAGCTGCACTAGCTCGAAGACCTCCAACTTGCCTCCGATGCGATGCCGACGACGATGCTGAGAGCCCAGCTACCTCCAGTGCGGGCGATACGGTGCGACTTGCGCTGCGCTCGAGCCTCGAGTGCGCGTTGACGCAGCTCGATGGCTCTTGGAGAATCGCTGGAGTCGATCGAACTTTGCAAGCGACATCGAGGTGTGAGTGGGCTGCGGAGTGCCAAGCTGCACCTGCTGTCGCGGACTATCTCCAGCATCGCCAGTCCTGGCTGCAGACGTTGCTTCGCTTCGCCATCGCTGAAGGCACGCGCGCAGTGCAGTGCGGCGCTGATGTCTTGATACGAGCCGCTCGATCACAAGCATCGCAGCGCGTGTGCTCGTTGTAGCCGAGCACAACGTCTGCTCCGCTAGCGTTTTCGAGAGCACGACGTCTATCGCCTTGCACACGACGTCTTGAGCTAGCGCTCGCATAGACTCCCAGCGTTGCACGCGCTCGTGCTTTCGCGCTACAGCAAAACGTATCCATCGGACAAAGACTGATCGAATCTGGAAGCGCAGACGCCGCGGTGCTCGACGGCACGCCCACGCGCGCACTCGCACTCGCCAGTGCACCCAGACCGAGACGAGCAGGAGTCTCTCACGTCGCTGGAGCTTGCGCGCAACTGCCTATCAAACACGCAACGACGCGATGTTAGTTCGTGCGCGCTCTCCAGTCTGTAGCGATGCTCATCGGTGCTGTATCAAGCCAAACCTGATCTTGATGGCGCTGCTGCCGCACAAGCACGCACGCAAACGCTTCTTCTTCCAAACGCTCGACGCGGACGACGCGATGGAACCACTTTGCAATCGCTAGTCGCACTCGCTGGCGCTCGTAGCTCTCAAGGAGAGCCAAGAGCAGGCCCTTGGACTGGTCTGTGAACGCTCGCCACTGCTCAAAGCGTCTTCGCGCGAGCGAGTCCCAACAGCGACGCAGCAGCGCTTTGCGCAAGTAGTACGCGCGGTGCTGGAGCACGAGTGTGTAGTACACACTCTGCGCTGTCTGGATCTGCGACCGGCGCTTCCACTGTCGAAACGCATCTCTGAGCTGCAGTACTCGCACGCGCTCGATAGTGTACTTGTTGATCACGCGACGGAGACGCTGGGCGTGCGGCAAGACGTCGTCGCGGTACGTCTCCCACGCACGTCGTCCAGCGCAGCGCAACTCGAGCTGTCGCCAGGACTCGCTCCTCGTATCCAACACGTCGGATGGATGACGATCGAGCGGATCGTTGATCGCAACGCTGAGACGAACATGACGAAAGCGCTCGCTGTCGAGCAGTGCAGACCAGCAGCTTGCGCGAGCCATCATCAGTACGCGTGCAATACTCGGTCACTTCGTTCTGTGCGTGTGTGAACGTCGGTTGCATCGTCACAGGTCGCCACGAATAGCGCCATCATGCGCTATTGCTCGCATCACACCAGTCGATGGCTCGATGGCGCAATGGCGGAATCCGATGGCAATGCCGCCGCCGAGCCCGCGGCGCCGTGCACGCGTGCGCAATCTCGTCAGTTGGCTCCAGCGCACAGTCTTTGCTGCACAAGCACGTCGCTCGCGCGTGGCGCCGCCAGTGCTGTCGAACATCAGCGAGCAGTCCAACAACTCCAACAACTCGGCGTCCGAGGGCGTTCCGATGGACCCGGACGCGCTGTCGCTCCCACCTGAGACCGACAGCAACGATGGAACACCGACGTGTACTGTGACTCCGATTGGCCCGCCGAGTTCGCTGAGCGCGAGCCGACGAGCGTCCGGCGCATCGCCGATGTCGAGGATTTCGTTCAAGTCGAGCGCCTTCCAGACGGCGTCGTCCCGCCGCAAGTCGACATCGCACGCACACACGGGTGCGCGGCCGCGGACCGTCGCACGTATGGAGTTTGAGAACGGCATCAAGCTCATCAAGCGCAACATCTTCTCGCGCAAGCCCTGGCGCGATGGCGTCCACGTCATGGCGATCGTCGTCTCGAATACACTCACGAGTCTCCTCATCGCCTTCGCAGTCGCGCTCCTCTATGCGCTCGGGTCGCCGTTCACGCCGTTCACGCCGTTCTACCCAGCGATTCTCTGGGCACCAGCGCAGACGCACTCCGAGTCCAAGACGATGGCGTTCTACGGCGCCATGGGGTTCTACTTTGCGCTCTTCGGCTGTGCGGCGTACGTGATCCCAGTCGCGATGATCGCGTCCCGGCGCGTCGTCGGGTTCTCGGAGAACCAGCCGATCCGCTCGCAGGGCATTCGGAGGTCGCTCCACGAAGTCTTCAAGGCATCGTGGTGTGCGCTCGCCCTCGTGCTCGCAGCTGCGACGGCACTCATGCTTGCAATGGCGCACTGGCGCGTCCAGCTCCGCGAGAACGCGCGCTTTCACTTGTACCTCCTGAGCGCGCTCGTGTACTTCTACACGCTCTACTGCACGCTCAAGATGTGGTCGCTCCGCCGAGCGCGCGCAAAGGAGATCCGCAAGACCATCCGGCCGTCTGGCTGGCACGTCGTTCGCTCCAGCGTCGTGGCACCGCAGCCAGCACGCTCGACATCGCCTGACGCAGCGAGTCTCTTTGCGCCAGCGCTGGACCAAGCGAACGACTCGACGACGAGTAGCAAGGACGCGGACATCCGAAGCGCGCAACCACTCGCGTCGCCAGCGTCGTCGTCGCTCATTGGCGTCGTCGAGGCGGCGCGGACCCGGTCGAACCGCGTCGAGATGCTTCGGCGCGTGCTCATGCACATCGTCGTGTTCAACGCCGTGTTCCTCTACCTCCACATCGCATCGAGCCTTCGGCTCGTCGAGCAGTACGAGTTCCTGCTCTTCGCGTCCGTGAGTCTTGTGCTCAAGATCGCGATCCAAGAGGTCTCGAAGAAAGTCCAGCTCCGGTGCGACGCCGCAGCGCGCGCCGCGAGTCGCAAGCCCTCAGTCCGCGCCATTCACGTCGGCATGACCGTCCCGACGCTCGCGATCGACGCGCAGATCCGCATGGTGTTCATCCAGAACGGCGGCGGGCAGTCGATCGTCGCGAGCTCGATCGCGATCGTGTTCTGCGAGATCTTCTTCCGCATCGCGAAGATCCTGCGCCTGCGCTACTCGATCACAAAGCGCCTCGCCGAGTGCAAAGGCATGCAGCGCATCCTCAAGCGCGTCAACTCGAAGCTCGCAGTCCGCGACGTCGGCACTGCGCGCGCCGAGTACTCGGAGTTCTTGGACTGGAAGAACTTTGTCTTGCGCGTCCACGCCGCCGAGGTGTACGCCGACATGCACGGCGAGTACATCTCGATCGGCTTGTCGACGATCGTCGTCGTGCTCATGGGCGACCGACACCCGATGTTTGACTTTGGCACGGTCCAAGCAGACGCTGGACAGCGCGCGCTCGCAGCGGTCTTCCAGATCGGCACTGGACTTGCGTTCGACTACATCTCGAGCGTCGTCGAAGGCGTGCACGAAGTGCCACTGTACGAGAGCATCGCAGACGAAGGCGCGAGTCTCCGGCGCTTGCTCCACGTCCTCCTCGGCGCGCTCACAGCAGTCAACGTCGGTGTCATTGGGCTCTTCTACCTCAAGTCACCCTAGACGTAGTTGGCTCCTAGGAGCTGATAGACTAGACACTCAGCGTCTGCACCGCTAGGAGGTGGACTACAGCGCGTTGTGTTGCCTCTGCTACACGCGTATGTGTATCCTGCTGTCACTCGCAAACCTCGGCGCTAAAGAGCGCGACGACACCGACGTTCATGGTCGCTAGGACCGCAAGCAAGCTCTGGAGGAACGGCAAGAGTGCGAACGGGGAGCGCCGATCGCTCTGATCACAAATCGCTTCGTAGAGCGGGACCTCGTGCACAGTCTCAGCGAGGCTGAGGACCAAGTCGCAGAGGAGCCCCGAGACGACCTGGACGCCTGCAGCTGCGAGCTGCGTCTGGATCGCTGTGGAGCTGCGGTCGGTCGCCCCGAGCACGAGTCGGCTGTCGTACATAGCGTGGCGATGAAGGAAGAACACGACCGCCATGGAGCAGCCGATAGAGAGGTACTCGCCGTGCACGTCGGCAAACACCTCGGCTGCGTGGAGCCGCAGTGCGTAGGCTTTCCAGTCCATGAACGCAGTGTACTCGGCTTTCGCGACCGTGAGCGGTGCGCTTGTCTTGAGCGGCGCGCCGCCGCGATGGTTCGCGTCCGAGATGCGCTTGCACTGCGCCAGGCGCGCTGTGATCCCATGCCGCAGCCGCGCGATCTTTGTGAGCCGGAAGACGACCTCGCAGCACACGACCACCGCTGACGCCGTCACGATCGAGGACGACTACGCCGCGCTGAGACGCAGGAAGACCATGCGGATCTGCATGTCGATCGCGACGGTCGGGATCTTCATCGCGATGTGCACCGTGAGCGGCGATGGCGTCGCATTTGCCACGCCGCGACCGCGGAGCTGGAGCGTCTTGACCGCTTCTTGCATCGCGACTTTGAGGCCAAAGCTCCGGCACGCGAACGCGAGCGCGTGCCATTGCTTCGAGAGCGTCACGAGCGTCGAGGCGTGGAGGAAGACGAGAGAGAGTGTGAAGCCAATGACTGACATCCAGCGATCACGCGGTAGTGGTAGTGGCAGCAAGAGAGGCGCTGGTGTCGATGCACGAGGTGGCTACGGGTGAAAGCGTGACGGCGCACAAGCGACGCGTTTGTGCGTCTTGGGTCGCTGCTGCAGGAGCTGCAGCGTCTTGGCGCCAGTAGCGAAGGCAAAGAGACCACCGACGAACACGACGAGGTAGACGTGGACATGTGCGCACTGGTAAGCGCCGTGCGTGTCGACCCACACGAGGAGCTGCATCGAGAGCGGCGCGAGCCCGAAACACGCGAGCAGCACAGGAGCTGTTGCCCGCAAGAGCTGCATGAGCACCGCTCGCATCGATCCGAGGCGATGCTCGGTCACCGCAGACCGAGCCTTGCTCTCTGGAGGCGCTTGTCGAATCGCTTTGGTCACCGCGAGCGCAAAGAGCCACACGGACCCGAGCAACGTCACGGCGACGTACGTAGTTGCTATCGAGACAAGGAAGTGCGCGCGCGAGTCTGTGAGTGCAATGGCAAAGAGCGCAGCCGCGGCCCAGCCCGCGACTGTGCCGATGACGACATTGAGCACGACGATACGCATGATCTCGAACGCGTCGAGCCAGGGCTTGAGCGACAACGCGTTGCGCTTCACGAGCTTCAGCTCGGCGCTGAGATCCATCGCAAACGCAGAGCCGCGCCGTGCGAGGAACGGGACAATGAGCGCTCCAGCGTTGCTCGAGCGCTGGCGATGAAGCATCACAGACTTGCGTCGCGCAGCAGGTCGCTCACTTGCGCGGCGCGACAGCGACTGCCGTCGCTCCAGTCTTGTCGCTTGCGTCGACCGTCGCCGGTGCTGGAGCCGCGACGACTTCAGAACCGCGTTGCGCTCGAGCGCAGGCACGACTTGACGCTGACTCGGTCGACGCGGTCGCGGCGCGAGCAAGAGCGGATCGCGCGTGGTGGAGCGTGTGGCGGCGCTGCAGCGGTCGATGCGCGCCTGACGAGCGGACGGGAATGAACACGTCGGCGCTTGGTCGCACTGGCAGCACCGCTGCCCAGCGTCCTGGGTGCGAGGGCTCGTGCACGTCCGAGACCGTCGGCTGGCTAGTCGTCATCGCCTTCGAGGTGTTCGCACGACGACAGCTTGACGAACTTGAGGACGAACGCCAGTGTCGGACGCTCGAGGAGCTCGGAATAGGCACTGACGAGTACTGAGGACATGGTCATGGAGCAGAGGATCTGAGACCGAGTACTTTGCGTACGACGCTAGGAAGGACTGCGTGTAACCGATAGAGGAGCTGTCTAGAGATGCACGCAGTCGTCAGGAGAGAGAGAGTGGCTCGAAGCTAGAAGCGCGAGACGTCGCGACCGACGACGAGCGCCTTGAGCCAGTCGAGCGGCACTTGCATGCGCAGGCGCCAGCTCCCGAGCTTGGTCAAGTACGCGCTGCGCCAGAGGAACCAGGCTTGCCAGCCACTGAGCGTCACGCGGCTGTCGCGCTCCGGTCGCGGCGCTTCAAAGAGCCCTTCGTACGATCCGAGGTACGCCATCATGCCCTTGGTCTGGAACGAGTACGGCTTCGCTGGCGCCGGGTTCTTCCCGCGCAAGAGCGCAGTGAGGTAGTTCGCTTGGGACACGGCCTTCTGCGCCGTCGCAGGCAAGACGTAGTCGAGGATCTCGGCGCAGTCGCCGATCGAGAACACGTTCGAGCGGCGCGGCATGCCGAACGGCGCCGCGGCTTCGACCTCGGGCGCGCCGAGGACTTGGCAGTACTGGTTCGTGAGGATGTTCCCGCGCGCGCTCTTCTCAAAGACCGTGAGCGACTTGGTCAAGTCATTCGGTCCGACACCGGCAGTCCAGACCACGAGCCCAGCGCGGAGCTGCTCGCCGCCTTGGAGCGTCACGCCGTCTTTCGTCACTTCGATGCAGTTCTTCTTGACGATCTTCATGCTCGGACGCGCTTCGATCTTCCGGAGCGCGAACGATCGCAAGTGCTTGTCAAAGCCCGTGAGGATGTCGCCTGAGTCCAACAGTGTCACGCACAAGTACTTGGACGCGTCGGGGTACATGCGCGTGAGGTCTTGCTGGAGCAAGTCGTAGAGCTCGGCGCAGAACTCAATGCCAGTGGGGCCACCGCCAACGACGACAAAGTGCAAGAGCTGCTGCTTCTCGGCCTTCGACACGCCCGGCTGCGTCGCGAGCTCAAAGTTCTCGAGGATGCGGTTCCGGATCGCGCGCGCGTGGTGCACCTCTTTCAAGAAGAACGCGTGCTCCTCGACGCCTGGCAAGCCGAATGTCAGTGGCCGCGAGCCACACGCGAGCACGAGCGTGTCGTACTTGATCGCGTACGCGCGCTTGCTCAGCTCGCTCGTGACGTGCACGAGCTTGTCGGTTGGCGCAATGTCTGACACGCTTGCGTGGTGAAAGTCGTTCTCGTGGCGGAACATGCTGTCGCGCAGTGGCTCAATGATCGACCGGAACTCGAGCGTCCCGACCGTCGTGCTCGCGAGCAGCGGCGTGTACAGAAAGTGCTAGAAGCGCACAGGATGCAGACAACAAGAGAGCGTCAGCAGACGTTGATCGATCGTACGCGAGCAAGAAGAGACGTACGTTGCGCTTCGAGACGACGACAATGTCAACGGGGCGACCGACTGCGAGCTCAATGTCGGCGCGGTACTTCTTGCAGTTCGAGAACATCTGATAGCCCGCCCAGCCCGTGCCGACGATCACGAGCTGGTAGTTGGACGAGTGATCGAGCGGGTCTGCCGTGGTCGTCGTTGTTGTTGCTGCTGCTGCTGATGTCGATGACGATCCTGTCGTTGCGGCAGTCGAGAAGCGTGCATACGCAATGCGCTGTGGCGCAGCACCACTGAGCGCTGCGCTTGGCGTGCGCGAGCGCAAGAGCGCGGTCGTCGAGGGCGCGAGTGCGCGGCGGCTCCACATCGTCGTTCTCGTTGCGAGTGCGAGTGCGAGTGAGTGAATTGTCAAATGGGAAGACTGAAGCGTCGGTTGGGCGATCATCGGTCGGTGGTGTCGGTGTTGCTGGGTGCGTGATTGCGCCAAAAGTGCGAGCGTAGGTCGTCGTCTCGAGGCGCGGCACCGCTGCACACGTGAGTCCTGCGTCCGAGCGCTGCGCTGCTTGGCGTCGACCTGCATGCCGGGTCATTAGCGGGTCGCTAATGGGTGAGCCACATGTGTCAGCGCATGTGTCGCGGAATGGTGGATGCGGCGCAAACATGAACGTGCGTGTGCTCGCTAGATCTTTGGGTCACGGCCAAGACGCGCGTCCTGGGCACCTACGACCTGCTCGCAACACACCTCTCGCCGCTCTGCGCATGCGTGGAGGAGCGAGCTCTTGCACAGCAAGACCAATCATGATACGTCCATAGAGAGCGATGCTGCCGGCTAGCATCAGCGATCATCGATCTCAGGGACGACAAAGCGAGCGCTTTGGGCTTGGAGGATCAAGGCACGAGACGCGTTCACGATCTGATAGTGCCGGTGCGCCGGTCTCAAAGCGCTTGGCAACGTCGACTATCGATGCAGGACGTGCGTGTGGTGCTTCACCAAGTCGAGCGACTCCGCCGAGATCGGCGAGTGCGCAAAATGGCTCGGTACACGGCGCATTCGGCTTGCTAGCCATCACACCACCATGGTGCGACCAATGAAGTTGCAGACGCTTCAGTGCTCTTCCCACGACCAAGCAGCTCCTCCGACTTGAGGCGGTGCTGAACAATGCAGGAGCATCGAGAGGTTCTTCGCCTGGCCGCTCTGTGCCATGTCCGCGTGCACAACGATGCTGTTGACATAGCACGCATCGCCAGGCATCGACGAGATGCGGCCATTCGGATTGAGCCCACCGTCCACATGCACGCCCACGAAGGGTGGCAATCGAGATGTACCTCCGCACGTAGCGACTCGCTTTGCTCGCGATCGCCTTTGCACAGGCGTCCGTCGCGTCGATCTAGGTACAAGAGCACTATGTGCGAGTTGCCCAAACTCGCCATCTACTGCTCATATGGCAGCACAACGTTGTACTCGCTGTAGTGGTTCGACATCGCTTTGCTCTAACTCCCAGCCTCAGACAGCACCAACTTGCACCGCCTTTGCCTCACGTCGTGCTAGCTCGAGCGCTTGAGAACGAGGGTTGTGCAAAGAGACTCGAGCTCACCGCTCACCACGTTCCACGGCGAGCGAGTGAGCGCTCCTCCGATGCTCTCGAATGCTCAGGCGACGCGAGCTGGCGCTGGTGCACATGAAGCCCCAAGCTCGACAAGGTCAACAAGTCCTCAAGTGGAGGGTCGATTTGGCTTATGTGGTTGAGCTACAGACCCTTCGTACGACGTAGCTCTTGTGTTCTACGAGATGTCTAGAGTGCTTGCTGGCAGAGTGAAAAGGACTACGACTCTGCCATCATCGAGAGCGTCAGCGTTGCCTCGAGGTCGAGGACTGCGAAGCGAGTGAGAGTGAGAGGCTTGCCGTGCAGGTGGATCGACTGGAGCACCAAGTGCCCAACTTCGTCATACGAGTTGCTCATGTGGCAGCTCCCCTTCATACTCACTGACAGCTCGACATCGCACGGCTGTCTAGCTCACAGCCACAGACAGCAATCGTACCAACTTGCATCGACTTCGTTGACGTCGAGCTAGCTCGAGCGCTTGAGAACGAGGTTGTAGATTCAAGGGACTCGCCACTTCGATGACCCGTCAGTGTGAGCGAGTGATCACTTCAGCGCAGATGCTCTTGACAGCACAGACGACACGAGCACATGAAGCTGCGTGCGCACAACGACGCACGACAAGCGCAAGTCGCAAGACGAACATGCTCCAGCACTCAAACACTCTCAGCAAGAGCACAATTACCTTGAAAGAATGACATCTTTAGTGACCTCACTTCAAAAGTATGACGTTTAGTGACCAGTACCTTCCTTCGGGACATTAAAATTGACTTCGGGATATTCTGTGTCAAAACACGGAGTGCTTTCGCCTAGTTTAGTGTGAAAGTGACTCTTGTGAATAGCGACGACTCTTCGTGACGACTCTTTGTGAACCGTCATGCCTCCGTCATGACTCCTTGTGAACAGTCGCGACTCTTTTCGACTCTTTTTTTGCTGATTTTAAACATTAAACTCGTTTTGACACTTTTGTTTATTCACTGTCGTGTTTTGTCAAATGCGGCTCAGTTTTACCTAAAACAATTCTATCCACTTTTGAGAATCTGAGAGTGTACAAGTCCATCGATTTCAATACGAAAGGTCCGATTTACTGTTTGAAGCTCGGACTTCGTAATTTGGAGCGATTTACGAAGTCTGGTGGTTTCCAAACGAATTAGCTAATTTGGCTCGAAAGCCTCGGACTTTTGCATCATCGCATGCAAAGTCGCATGCTCAATCGCAAAAATCTAAAATACAGATATCTAGATGATTGGCACAGCATCCTTCTTCGGGACGTCCCGAAAAAGAAAAGTTACTCCATCAGACTTTGTCAACTATAAACTGTGCTATTATAACTGACATTGAGCATTTTTGAGTCATCTATAAACTATTGTTTGTGTTGTAAGTTTGTGTGTACCACCTGAATGAAGTAACACAAAAATCGATTGGTGTGAACGAGTCGAATGACTGCTGCGCACACGACTCACGCTAAAGCATTCGTCGTTTTGCTCCCAGAACCACTACTTTCACCAGCATGTCGGCCGCCAAGATTGTGAAGCCAGAGGGCCAGACCCCGGATGAGTTCGAGCTCCAGGTTGCGCAGGAGCTCGCGAACCTCCAGCAGTCGGCTGCGGAGATCAAGAACGACCTCAAGGACCTGTACATCACGGCCGCGAAGCAGGTCGACGTTGCGTCGGGCCGCAAGGCGATCGTGATCTTCGTGCCGTACCGCCTCCACGCGTCGTTCAAGAAGATCCAGGCGCGCCTCGTGCGTGAGCTTGAGAAGAAGTTCTCGGGCCGCCACGTCGTGATCATCGCGCAGCGCACGATCCTCGGCAAGGGCTACGCTCGCTCGAACAAGACGAACGGCCCGCGCCCGCGCTCGCGCACGCTCGTCGCCGTGCAGGAGGCCATCCTCGACGTACGTGCTGTTGCTCGCTTGCATGCGTCCTGTGCTGTGGCGTTGCGTGTGTCCATATCGTGTCACGTATCGTGATGGCCTCTGGGGATTAGCCACCCCACGCCCCATGCTAATGCGCCACCTGTGCTCTGTTGCTACTGCTGTCATTGTGACCTACAGGACCTCGTGTACCCGACGGAGATCGTCGGCAAGCGCACGCGCGTTCGCCTCGATGGCTCGAAGCTCCTCAAGGTCTTCCTTGACCCGAAGGACCAGGTGAACGTCGAGACGAAGCTCGACACGTTCGCGCTCGTGTACAAGAAGCTCACGAACAAGGACGTCGTGTTCGAGTTCCCAGTGCAGCAGGAATAGACGCGAGGCTGCTGGCTCGATGCGCTTCGGCGCTCGTCAGTGGACTTGCTCTAGTGACTTGGGAACCGTCGCAGGCGTTCGTGTCTGCGATCGGTTGAGCAAAACAACAGAGATTGGTTCTTACCTCTACCCCATGGGCGTCCATTGCGTTGAGCTTGCTTGTGCTTGGATCTGTGGAGACTGGCGGTCATGCGTGTCTGCTTGGTCATGGAGCGCTCGGTAGCTCAGTGGGCATGATGACGGACGCTGAGCCAGAGGCGTGTGACAGAGTCACTCGAGTCCGTGAGAGCGACACATCGAATGAATGCCAGGACAGCAAGAGATACAGAGAGACACATGTGTGCACTTGCAAGAGCGTTCGTTGGATCGATTCGATTGACTGACAGCAGACAGAGGAGTGCGTTGCGTTGGAAGAGGAGGAAGCCAAAGCGCGTGCTGCTATCGCCCGTCGTCGTCTTCTGCGACGTCCTTGAGCGAGAGCATGAGCGCGTCGATCGCGCCGACGTTCAGTGCATCAAACACGCCAATCGCCATCGCGCGCGGGATCTGCTCAGTCATGACACAGGCAAGTGAGTTCGAGTTGTCACGCGCACAAGAGACCGGCATAAGAGCCTCCATGCCGACGTGACACCAACAGCAAGAACAACGCACCACGTCCGATGTTGTGCGGCCGAATGCGTGCTTGTGCTGCCCGCCGCTGCCGTTGACCGAGCTCTCCTGCTTCGTGAGGTCGCAGACCGTGCGCTTGGTGTCGCTCGACCCCTTGCGCTTGCTCGCGCGCAGGAGCTGCCGCGGCGAGCGCCACAGCCCTCGCGCCGCGCCTCGGATCATCTTGGACGTTGATGCTTAGACCAGACGCTGTTTGGACGAAGTGCTGAGCGGTTGTGTGGACATCACGTGGAGCATTTTAAACTTAGAATTTGTATATGAGGCGGTACTCGGTCACCGCGTTACGCCGCTTCGGTGGTCTTCGATGACGCTTTGCTCCATTCCGCTCGACACTCTGCACCACCGCACAAGAAGCGAGCGCTTCGCCAAGCAGCCACAGCTCCACTCGCCTCGACGACGCCAGCGCCTCGAGCACGATGATGACGACAACGACGACAACGACAATGCTCGCCCGCACGGCGAGTCGCTCCGTGCGCGCGCTCTCGAGCGTCGCGGCGGCGCCGCAAGTCAAAGTCACGAAGACTGAGCGCGGCTCGCGCCTCGCAGAGCTCCGCCAGCGCCTCGAAGAAGAGGCGAAGCAAGGCCCGGCGTTCGAGGACCTCGCGATCTCGCTCCAGGACTTTGCGTTCGACGACTTGGAGGCGAAGAAGAGCGCAGACGGCGCTGCAAAGCCGTCGCGCAAGCCGAACGCGTCGAACCGCAAGCCGAGCTGGCTCAAGGCGCAGCCGACGCAAGGCGAGAACTACGAGCGGCTCAAGAAGACCGTGCGCGGTCTCGGACTCGCGACTGTGTGCGAAGAGGCCAAGTGCCCGAACATCGGCGAGTGCTGGGGCGGCGGGAAAGACGGCATCGCGACTGCGACGATCATGCTCATGGGCGACACGTGCACGCGCGGCTGCAGCTTCTGCGCGATCAAAACGAGCAAGAAGCCGGCGCCGCTCGACCCCGAGGAGCCTGCGAAGGTTGCGAAGGCCGTCGCGCAGTGGGGTCTCGACTACATCGTGTTTACGAGCGTCGACCGCGACGACTACGCGGACTACGGCGCGGAGCACTTTGCCAAGACCGTGCGGCTCTTGCGCCAGGAGCTCCCGGAGATCATGATCGAGTGCTTGACGCCCGACTTCATGGGCGACAAGGCGCTCATTGACATGGTCGCCAAGTCCGGGCTTGACGTGTTTGCGCACAACGTCGAGACTGTCGAGCGGCTCCAGCGCCGCGTGCGCGACTACCGCGCGAACTACAAGCAGTCGCTGTTTGTACTCGAGCAGGCGAAGGCGAGCGTCCCGACGATGGTCACGAAGACGTCGCTCATGCTCGGCGTCGGCGAGCGCAACGAAGACATCTACCAGACGCTCCGGGACTTGCGCAACAGCGGCGTCGACGTCGTGACGTTCGGTCAGTACTTGCGTCCGAGCACGAAGCACATGCCGGTGAAAGAGTACGTCACGCCCGAGGCGTTTGCCGAGTGGCAGCGCGTCGCGGAGCAAATGGGCTTTCTGTACGTCGCGAGCGGGCCAATGGTGCGCTCGAGCTACAAAGCTGGCGAGTTCTTCATGAAGAACTTGCTGCAGAACCGCAAGCGCCGCGCGGGCGTCGATGCATAGAGCAGCAAAGAGCTACGAGCAGTCGAGAACCTAGAGACGATCGGCGTAACCAACGTAACTGAAGATGCAACTGTGTCGATCTATGAATGGGGTACGCGAGGTTACGTTGCAGTCGCTGGCAGCGCCTGAATCAGCGATGCAGTCATGAGCGTCTTGAGCACGTTCGAGCACGCGTCGGTGCAGAGGTCGACCGCTTCTTGGAGCTGCGTGTGCTGGATCTTGCCGGCTTGGAGCATGTACGTGACTTTGTCGACCGACGGCATGAGCGCGAGCACGATCTTGCCGGCGCCGTAGACCTCCTCTTGCTGACACGGGTCGAGCACGACGCGGTTGCCGACAATGCCCTAGCGTCGCCATTCAAGAGAGAGTTAGTGGCTGAGATCTCGATACAAGAGCAAAGCTAAACGTATGCAGGACGTACCGCAGCCGACGCCGTGACGACGTCGTACATCTCGACTGCGGCGTCGACGAGCGCGAGCGACGCGCAGTTGATCGCCGCTGCGAGCTCACCGCCGTCGCTCTCGAGCACGACGACGTAGATCGACACGACGCACTTGGGCAGCTTGTGCAGCATGACTGCAGGTGCGAGCGCTTGCGTCAAGATCGACGACATCTCGAGCTCGTCTGCGTCCTGACCACGCTCGCGGCGACCGACTTTGTCAGCAAACGGCGCGTACTTGACGTCGCACACGAGCTGCCCTTCGTTGCTAAACTCTCGCCGACTGCGCGTGTCGTTGCGCGGACCATAGACCGAGCACACGACGCGCGTGCGGTTCAGCTCGACGTACGCAGAGCCCGCGGCGCCGCTCACGACACCGAGCTGCATGAACGCTGCGCGGAGCTCGTCGCTGCTCTTGCGCGCGCGGTCGAGCCGCACTCCTTGCTCGAGCAGCGCGCGCACTGGGTCCTGCACTGGCGCATTCTTGTCATTTTCCTCTGCATCGATCGGACGCACAGGCTTTGGCGCCGCAGCGACTGGGAAGTAGCAGTTCTGCATCGCGTCGCGCAAGACGTCGTCGTCCTTGTTGGTGCTGTTTGTCTTGTTGGTTGGCTCCACTCGTCTGTCAGTACACATTTCGACAATAATATAACAAAGGTTTCAATTGTTGAGACTAAATGCAAAATGATCAATTAGCACAGGTCAAAGCAGCGAAGTGTTTGTTTGGACCGCAAAGAGACCACGACGACGGCGAAGGGGGAACAGCAGGCGACGACGACGCAAGCGCACAAGGAGCATGGGGAAGAAGGCGGCGGACGTCGTCATGAGCGACGCGCAGACCGAGGTCTTTAGCATCCCAAGTGCGTCTCTGTTACTCTCACTGCTTTGTGCGCTTTCGACGCATTATAGCGCGCTACACGTGGCAGTCGTCGCGACCATCATGACACTCACGATGCTTGTGCTACACAGTTTTGGAGACCGTCAAGGCCGCGCAGCTGCAGAACGGACTGCGCCACCGCGACTTCCAGCGCTACCGACAGTACTGCACGCGCCGGCTCGCGCGCATTCGCAAGTCGGTCAAGTTCACGCACGGCAAAGGCAAGATCTTCATCAACAAGAAGGTCGACGCCGAGACTGCGACGGAAGCACGGTGCGTCTCTGCATACAGCGAGTCTTTCACACACACATGCACATCCTAACTCACTCTCTCACACGCGCTGCAGTCACTTGTACCTGCCGCTCTACAACGCCGAGCGCGCGTGGAGCTACGCGATGCAGCTCAAAGAGGACGACAACCTCGAAAAGGCCGAGAACGGTGACGACGCGAACACGCGCATCAAGTTCCACTTGACCGGCCGCTTGCGCAAGGCGTCCGAGTGGAGCCAGCGCCTCGTTGCGATCTGCGCGGTCAAGGCCGATGCGTACGTCACTGCGTCTGTGTGTCTTGACTACCACGCGTATCTTGCTTTGACTACCATACTGACTACCAACATGTTACCAATCCTGCAGCCGCACGAGCTTGGAGGCAGAGGCGTACGCTGCGTACATGGCTGGGAACCTCGCGTTCCACCGCGAGGAGCACGTCGCGGCGCTCGAGAAGTTTGCGACCGCGCGTCGGATCTACGCGGACCTGTCGCAAGTCGGCACGCCGTCGCAGAAAGAGCTCTTCCGGAACTTTGTCGACGAGCTCGCGCCGTTCATTCGGTTCTCGGAGCACCGCTTGCGCCTGCAAGGCAAATTCACGACGAGCGTGCTCACTGAGTCGGACAGCGCAGCGAGCGCGTCGGACTGGAGCGCTGGCGGCGACAGCGCGAGCAGCTCGCTGCTGCAGTCGAAGATCGACCTCGTGCTGCTTGAGGCGCGGAAGCAAAAGGTCGTGGACCTCGCGACCGTCTCGTGGAAGCAGAAGGAAATCGCGCTGCCGTCGCAGGAGCTTGGCCTCGCGCTCTTGCGTCCAGACGAGATCCACGCACGCTTGGAGAAGTCGACGGATGACAAGAAGCGCGACGCGCTGTACCTCGAGCTCCTGAGCGCGTACGACGCCGTGCTGAAGCTCATCAAGACCGACATGAGCAAGCTCCAGCAGCAGTCGAAGAGCGGCAGCGCGCTCGTGCGCACGGACATTGAAGCGCTCGAGGCGCTCGACGAGTACGTGCGGTACCTCAAGCTCACGAAGCAAGTCGAGCGCACGATCGTCGTGTACAAGCAGCTCACGAGCGCGTCGGCAGCGGCGTCAGTGCGCGGCGGCGACGTCACGCACTTGCTCGATATGCTCGTGCAGAGCGTCGGCGAGATCCTGATGATCCCAGGCTTGAGCGACTTTGAGCCGCTCGTGAGCGCCAAGTACAGCGCGTACCAAGCGATCTTCAAAGCCATTCGCGCAGTCACGATCGCGCAGGCGTACCAGGACGACTGCAAGTTCTCGGAAGCGCTTGCGCTGTACCAGTACGCGTCGAGCTTCTTGGCGGACGGCGAAGACATTGTGCGCATCCACCCTGGCGCCAAGGACGTCGTGCTCCAGGAGTTCATCAAAGACCTGAGCGAAGAGCTCGCTGGCGCGCAGAGCCGCACGACTGCGCAAGCGTTCTTGGACGCTGCGCTCGAGCAAGACGCCGTGCAGTCGAAGCTCGCGCACTTGACGCTCGCAGGATCTGCGAAAGCGCGTCCGACCAAGTCGCTCCTCGAGCGCCAGCACGAGTACAGCGGCGGCTCGCGCACGGGTGGGTTCGAGATCTTGCGACTACCGCCTGACTTGCACGCAATCGCGTGCAAGCCCGTGCTGTTTGACGTTGCGTTCAACGAGCTCGAGATGCCGGACATCAGCGCGCGCATGAAGACGGAGGAGGAGAAGCGCGCCGAGGCCGAGGCGGCAGCGGCGAAGCCTGCAGCGACTGGCGGGCTCTTTGGCTGGTTCCGCGGCTAGTGAGACAGATCGGTCGGTCGTTGTGAGACGCAGCGAGCCAATCAGGAGCGAGAAGAAGCCGTTGCAGTCGGACGCGCGTCGGACGAGCCGACATGCAGGAGCGTAAGAAGCTACAACGAGCGTTAGATGAGTGTGCGTCCTCAGTCTATTGCAGCAGGCGTGTCTGTGTATGATGACTCGTGGCTGGTCCTATTCGTCGACGTGGTCCTCTTCGTGTGCGAGGCGGTCGAGCTCGCGCTGGAACGCGAGCTTCTCGCGCGCCTCGAGCTCTTCGTCCGTGAGCGCAGGCGAGACGCGCGAGAGCAAGCGGAACCAAAGCGGGAACCAGATCGCCACGTACGCAAACACGCGATGGATCTGGTCAAAGTAGCTACCGACAGGTATGTGCGTGTATCGTCAGCGACGTTGTGCACTCTACATGGACGCAATCAAGAGAGCACACGCACACGATGGACGTACTCGGTGAACTCGTACAGGAGCGTCGCGGCGACGCCGACTGCGACGAAGATGAGCACGTGCTGCTGGTCCTGCAGCGGACCGTGGTCTGGGATGTTCTTGCGCTTCCACGGCGCCACGGGCTCAAACTGCTTGCGGTACTCTTCTTCAGACAGGAACTCCTCTTTCTCGTTCTCCTGCTGCGTCGAGTCTGCTGCTTTCGGCGTCGCGAGTACGTTCTTTGCGTTGCGCTTCGAGCCCATTGTGCTGGCAATGTTGGTGTTGATGGGTCTGTTGCTGTCGAGTGCGTCGTGTGCGTGCGTCGAGTGCGTCGTCGTCCTGCTCGTGCTCGTGCGCTCGAGATGTTTTGCGATCGTCAATCATCATCATCTGAAAAGTCAGCACAGCACTATTATCACATACAAAATCCAAGTCAAACGGCAGCGTATCACTTAGTTTTATCACTATACAAACAACAACAGCGTTGCTTCGTCACACTCCCTTCACATCGACAAGCCACGAAGCGCTTGAGCGCCACACGGACAAGCAAGTCTCTCGCTCTCTCTCGACAACAACAACAGCTTCAGCACCACCGCCTCAAAGCGAACGAGCGCGACGACCATGGAGAAGTACAGTCGCTGGTCCGACCTCACGACCGGCATCAACCCGTTCGTGCCGCAGCAAGCGCGGCTGCACAAGAACGTCGGCGTCAAAGCGCTGCAGCTGCTCGGCGGCACGGCGCTCGTGCTCCTGCGCGCGCCGCTCGTGCTCGTCGTTGGCGCAGTGCTCGTCGTGACAAACATCGTCACGTCCGTGCTCGCAGTCGTGCCGTTCGTCGGTCGCTTGCTCAAGCGCTTGACCGAGTGGCTCCTCTGCTCGCTCCTGCTCGTGATCCTCGGCGTGTTTGTGTCCGAGGAAGACGCGAATGCGCGTCGTCTCGGTCTCGTGTACGTCTCTCTCTCTTTGGCTCGTGCCTGTAGCTGCAGCTCCCGTACTAACAAGCGACTGACTGACGTGATGACGCTACACATGCCCATAGTGTACCAGGCGCAAAGGCGAAAGCGTCGAGCTCCATTGGCGCAAAGGACCTGATCGTGTGCAACCACACGAGCTTCATTGAGATCCTGTACCTCGCGCGCCGGTTTTCGCCAGTCTTTGTCTTTGTGAGCGACGACGGCGCATCGAAAGGCCTTGTGCACGTCTGTGGCCTCCTCGAAGCGATCTACCGCGCGTTCGCCATGCCCGTAGCACTCGACCGCTCAACGGTATCGTCCATTGCTAGCTTTATCTCTCTCTTGTATCCGAATTCAATCGGATATACGAGCACGATTATAGGATGTACTGACCATTTCGTTACTTCTGGTTACGTGATGCCACTCGACAGCCGCGCAAGCTCGAAGACGTGATCCTGAGCGCGTCGGGACCAGTCGTGATCTTCCCAGAAGGCGCGCGGAGCAACGGCAAGAGCATCCTCTCGTTCGCCCCTGTGCTCGAGCAGCTCCCACACGAGCTCCAGAACAAATCGCGCGGCGGTCGCAAGATGCCGCTGCGCGTGCACTTGCTCGCGTTCCGCTTTGACGCTGGTGCTGCGGGCTTCAGCGCGAGCCAGAGCGCCGGCGGCGGCTGGACACACTGGTTCTGGACGACCTTCCACGCGTACCACTCGCTCCGCGTCACGCTCTTGAATGCAAAGGACCTGAACCTCCAGGAACCAGTAGTCAAGGTGCGCGCAGGAGGCACTGGCGCGTCGACGCTCACGCGCGCGCAGGTCGAGCGTCTGCGCAGTCTCTTGGCCGCGATGCTCCGGACCAAGACCGTGGCGCTCGGCGTTGAGGACTTTGTGTCTTTCAACGCGTACTGGGCTCACGTGACGGCTGGCGGGAAGAAACCGGCGTCCGAGTTCACGAGCCGCAAGGCGCCGCACGAGCACGCACAGTGGGCGACCAAGTAGAAGAACGAGTTACAGTCCTCGACAGAGAGAGCGCACATGAGCATCCGCGACTGGTGTCTTGACGCTGCGCCTCACATACTCGACATAGAACGAAAAGAGCAGTACAATCCAAGCGTGCTCTTGTATCCGGTTCTCATAGTGACCATCAGCCCACTCTCTCTCTACCTAGTGGAGCTTCATCACGAGCTCATACACGCCGATGGCGAGCTCCGCTGCAATGAGAATGATGATGTACCACTCCATGCGCTCGCCCTTGTGGTGCGTCAGCACTTCCAGGAAGAACTGCATCGTTTACACGAAGACACGAGCGTCAGCGCGTCGATCTGCCTAGCTACAGTCCATAGTCATATAGTGAGGCAGGCGTACCTTGGTGTTGTGCTGGATGAGCTCGAGCTTAAAGTTGAGGTTGTTGAAGCGCTCGTTGAGCTCAAACTCCTCGAGGAGCGACTCCCACATGCTGTGGTACCGCGTGTGGCTCCACGCGGCGTCGCCCGGGCGCTTGCGGTCGATCACGCGGAGCTTGCTCACGAGGTCGATGAGCAGCGTGTTGTTCGTCGCGACGATCTTGAAGAGCTTCTTGTGCTGCTGCGCCTCGGTCTGCTTGTCGCCAATGCCGATGCCAAAGAGCGCGCCGCGCGGCCCGTTCTTCTCCACCGACGTGTTGAGCTTCTCGAACTCGGTCAGGATCGCCTCGACCTGCCGCTCGTAGTGCTCGAGCGCCACAGTCTGCGCCATCACGCCGGCGATCACGTGGATGTTGATGTGGTCGATCTCGCGCACGAGCACGTTGTTCTCGACGAGCGCGCTCCACTTGTCGAGCGCCGGGTTGCTCACGAGCATGAGCTCCTCCTCGTGCCCGCGCATGTCGAAGACGTCGCTGCAGAACTTGCCGGCGTGCTTGATAAGCGTCGTCACGAGCTGCTGGTCGCAGTTGAAGAACACCACGGCGCCGTAGTCAAAGTACACGACCCACTTGTCCTTCGCGCGGCGCGACGTGAGGTTCCCAGCAAGGCTGAGCGTCGTCGCGTCCTTGGCGTTTGTCGTCGGCGGCGACGTCGCAGACCCTGGGACGCCAGTCACAACGCTCGGCGCGTCCTGCGCGCCGCTCAGCCGCAGCACGATCGAGTCCTTGTGGAGGAAGTGCGCGACCTTGAAGCGGTCGGTGTAGAGCTTCTGGAAGAGCGACACGATGTCCATCTTGCGCGCCACGTGCACCGCGCGGATCGGCATGTGCTGCACGCGCTTCGCGAGCTGCTCCTTCAGCGCCGTCGCCTCGGCCGCGGCGATCGTCGCGTTGATCTCGCTCGCAGTCGGGACGGGCGGAATGTCGAGGTCCCCGGCGCCAGCTTTCTCGAGCGCCGCCTGCACGCTCGTAGTGCTGCGCGTCGCGACGCTGCGGCTCCACGCGTGTGCAGTGAGCAGGCTCGACGCGTGCGGCGACGCAGCAAAGAGCGGCGACGCGCTGCTACTCGCGCCACTGGCGCTCGTGGGCAAGCGGCAGCGCGCGCCGACGCGACGCAGCATATGCATGGCGAGTGCGCGTCTACTGCTCTACTGGCCAGTCAGTCGATCCGTGGAGCAAGAGCTCGGTCTGCGCAAGACACACACACACACGCCAGTGTGTTGCGATAAAAGTGAGTTCGACAGACTCGACGAGGCAAGCGAGCGCGACTCAACGACGCATCGTACACACACATACACACACAAATGTCACGCGAGCGCACAGCACGCACCTAGTGGCTGCAGCGACGGATGCACTGCGCAGGAGATCGTCCGAGGTGGCGGGCTTCGCACACGTCTGCACCGCTCGCTCGAAGCTCGTCGAGTGCTCAATTGATCGCTCGCCAATTGTGGCGACAAATTTCATAAATGACCATACAGGAATTGCGTAATTACAAGCCAGAGAGTGATGGTGTCTTCTACCCCACCTACAAAACTCAACACTTCCAGAAAACCTTAAAACCTTGCATTCTGAGCAGATTTATTCACTATCGAACTTTCTGTATTAACGGAGCATGTCGTGGAAAACCTCAAAAATGAAAAACCATATTTTTGTCGGACATGTTCCCTGGACATCTTATTGTTGTTTTTTACCCGTACAAACGTTCATAGTCCTTTATTCCTTTGTTTTTTTGCACAGGATAAAGTTGTCGTTTTTTTAATCCAGCAATTTCGGCTTTTCGCCTCGACCATCATTCCGCAGGGTATAAAGCGTGGACTACACAATATTTAGGTGGTCCACCGAAAATATGTACTGAAAATTCATTAAATAAATGATGATCGACACGCAGGCGCTAACAGAGAGTGAAGAAGATCGACACTACAGGGGATCCGTCGCGTGGGAGTACATACACCAACTTCACGGAAGTTATGTTGCACACGCTTGTTCTCGCGAACAAGCGTGTTAACATTGTAATTTCGCTACCACCGAGGGATGTTTTTCAAAAACCTTACCAAAAGCGTCACGTCATCCATAATCTATCTATACACCAAGTCTCAGCGTCTAAATCGACCTTGGACGTGAGCTACAGCATCGAGTGCGCTTGCGTCTCAAGTACTACAGCTCTGACCGCAGTGGCACTGCAACGAGTTGAAGTGATTGCAGTGTCCCATAATCTATCTATACACCAAGTCTCAGCGTTTAACTCGGTTGCAAGTGCTGTCGCTGAAGCCAAGCGATGTTTCCAGACATTCACAGTACTCTCGTAGCGCCACGCTCGGCATATCTTTCAGTTTGTGTCGTGTTCCTGGGCACAAAAGACTGACATGTCCGTCGCGTGGCCTCGTGTGCGACGATATGAACGTACAGTACATAGTTCACATTGTCAGTCAGTAGCAACAGAGGCAGCATACAAACTAGTCAAGATAACCTAGCAAAGGCTATGTGTACAGAGTACAACAACTAGTACACACCGACACACTATATGTATGTGGTCCACAGAAAATAGACTGACACACAGTCGCTCAATGACTGAGGACCGGAGTGAAGAAGATCAACACTGGAATCGGTCGCATGGCAATGCTTGCACGAACTCCAGGGTAGTGACGGTGCGAGCGATCTCGTTTGCTACTCCCAGATGTGGGCATCAAGGTAACTTCGACCAATTGCCAAGATGATACACACATGGATAAGCTAAAGTTACGATTGTGGATGACGAGCAAGTGACTTGACATCGATCTCTGTGACACCAATCCGCCGTCCGCGCCGCGCGTGCCTGTACGTAGAGTATTTCAACCTAACTCGATTAAGCTGTCCGTCGAAGCCTTCAAGAACCACTATGTTCGCCACCGTGTGGGACAAGACGCTACGTAAGAAATACTGCGTCAAGAAAACCGATTTCGTTCGTCTCGGCGCACACATGGTCGCTCTTCCTGCTGTGGTGGAAGCAAGTCTACTACAACAACAGCCGCAGAACGAGTCAGTAACTGAGAAAGCCAACAAGGTCGCTGTCAAGGTTGATACCTTGGCGAGCAAGTACGAACACCTCACAAGTCTAGTCGTCGATATCATAGAGAGCTTCGATAAGGTCACCAAGCACCTCAGCATGTCGTTCAGATGGCGACGAGCAGCCTCAACAAAAACCGCCTTCGTCGATACGCCGTGAACGATAAAGGCGAAGAGCAAGAAGACGACAACGAAGAAGAAAAAGAACAATAGGAGACAGAGAAGAGGAATTTAAGCTACACTTCGCTTGCTGCCACTCATGGCGGCGTTCATTCCGTTTGTAAAATATATTCCATTTGTCATTTTTCTCGATTGATGGTTATGTCACGAAATTGTCACGACAAATATGTTTATGCGATATTCTATAATATCCTGAGTCATAATCTGTTGCGATTTGTACAACCACAAAACATCCAAAGAATCCGAAAGCGACTAATCAGAACAAGCAAGGTCCTGCCGGCGTAATGATTCGACATTGTATCTTGATGTTTGTATGCATTTACTTGCTCTTTTTGGGTGCGAGCTACAACACACACAA
The DNA here is from genome assembly GCA_003730235.1 of Pythium guiyangense. Taxonomy (NCBI): domain Eukaryota; phylum Oomycota; class Peronosporomycetes; order Pythiales; family Pythiaceae; genus Pythium; species Pythium guiyangense. The sequence goes on from QXDM01000014.1 coordinate 591,051, forward strand.
CGATGCGCCGTCATTCGTCCATGCAAAGAGGCGAAGAGGCTCGCTGGTCGACGAGCTACGAGCGAAGCGCACCACCTCAGTTCAATCTCCTGCACACGCGTGTTTCGTCGCTGCAGCCACAAGGTGCGCTTATGTGGTCTCTCTCGCACTATGTGCCTGAAAGCTACGCCACTGAGCCGCGCTCGCTTACCTCGACTCGTCCAACGAGCTCACTTTTTGACTCTGTCTCTCGGTGTTTGCCTGTGTGTATCTATCTCTGTGTGTGGCGCAGACCGAGCTCTTGCTCCACGGATCGACTGACTGGCCAGTAGAGCAGTAGACGCGCACTCGCCATGCACATGCTGCGTCGCGTCGGCGCGCGCTGCCGCTTGCCCACGAGCGCCAGTGGCGCGAGTAGCAGCGCGTCGCCGCTCTTTGCTGCGTCGCCGCACGCGTCGAGCCTGCTCACTGCACACGCGTGGAGCCGCAGCGTCGCGACGCGCAGCACTACGAGCGTGCAGGCGGCGCTCGAGAAAGCTGGCGCCGGGGACCTCGACATTCCGCCCGTCCCGACTGCGAGCGAGATCAACGCGACGATCGCCGCGGCCGAGGCGACGGCGCTGAAGGAGCAGCTCGCGAAGCGCGTGCAGCACATGCCGATCCGCGCGGTGCACGTGGCGCGCAAGATGGACATCGTGTCGCTCTTCCAGAAGCTCTACACCGACCGCTTCAAGGTCGCGCACTTCCTCCACAAGGACTCGATCGTGCTGCGGCTGAGCGGCGCGCAGGACGCGCCGAGCGTTGTGACTGGCGTCCCAGGGTCTGCGACGTCGCCGCCGACGACAAACGCCAAGGACGCGACGACGCTCAGCCTTGCTGGGAACCTCACGTCGCGCCGCGCGAAGGACAAGTGGGTCGTGTACTTTGACTACGGCGCCGTGGTGTTCTTCAACTGCGACCAGCAGCTCGTGACGACGCTTATCAAGCACGCCGGCAAGTTCTGCAGCGACGTCTTCGACATGCGCGGGCACGAGGAGGAGCTCATGCTCGTGAGCAACCCGGCGCTCGACAAGTGGAGCGCGCTCGTCGAGAACAACGTGCTCGTGCGCGAGATCGACCACATCAACATCCACGTGATCGCCGGCGTGATGGCGCAGACTGTGGCGCTCGAGCACTACGAGCGGCAGGTCGAGGCGATCCTGACCGAGTTCGAGAAGCTCAACACGTCGGTGGAGAAGAACGGGCCGCGCGGCGCGCTCTTTGGCATCGGCATTGGCGACAAGCAGACCGAGGCGCAGCAGCACAAGAAGCTCTTCAAGATCGTCGCGACGAACAACACGCTGCTCATCGACCTCGTGAGCAAGCTCCGCGTGATCGACCGCAAGCGCCCGGGCGACGCCGCGTGGAGCCACACGCGGTACCACAGCATGTGGGAGTCGCTCCTCGAGGAGTTTGAGCTCAACGAGCGCTTCAACAACCTCAACTTTAAGCTCGAGCTCATCCAGCACAACACCAAGGTACGCCTGCCTCACTATATGACTATGGACTGTAGCTAAAGGCTCACTAACGCACGCGTACATGACGCAGTTCTTCTTGGAAGTGCTGACGCACCACAAGGGCGAGCGCTTGGAGTGGTATGTGATCATCCTCGTGGCTGCCGAGCTCGGACTCGCGATCATCGAGCTCGGGACGAAGATCTTGTAGATAGAGAGGGATAGGTAGAGGTGGAATAGAGAGATAGAGCCTGCAGAGTCCATTGTGTCGTGGTCGTTTGTGTCGGAAGGCGAACTCGTCCTCGAGTGCGCTGTGCTTGGTCCAGAAGAGCTCTCTGCTTGCCTGGACTTGTAGTGGGGTGCACCACACAAAACCTCTCGATCGCAATGTGCGTCGTCCTCATCCTCGAGTGTTCACACACCAGCACGAATTCACATCACAAGTAGCTGTGCATCACACTAACAAGGTAAATTTAGATCAATCAATATCGACATGATGGCTGTCAAACGGCGGTTGATCACGCTACAGAGGTCCGAGAGCGTCAACTCATGTGTCACCCTCGGTAGAAATCAGGCACTCTTGGCATTGCCACTCGCTCGATCACTCGCGTCTCGTCCAAGCGCATTCGCTCTTGTCGCCATCGCTGCGCTCGACATCCGCTTCCGCACCAGCTCATCGTCTCCGTGCATCAGCACCACCACCACCTCTATCACTAGCACCATGGGCCGCAAGTCGCGCAGCAGCAGCAGCAGCTCGAGCAGCAGCAGCGACGACGGCCGTGTCGTCAACATGGACGCGTTCCCAGAAGAGCCGATTCCGCTCATCACGTTCAGCGAGAACGAGGACGAGCTCAAAGTGAACGAAGACGCCGTGGCGCTGCTCCAGCAGATCAACGGCAACGTCGCAGTCGTTGCCATGGCAGGGCTCTACCGCACCGGCAAGTCGTCGATGCTCAACTGGCTCCTCGGTCGCTCCGGCGGCTTTCGCGTCGGCCCGACGGTCGAGCGCTGCACGCGCGGCATTTGGCTCTGGGGCCAGCCGCAGAAGCACCGCATGGCGAACGGTGACGACGTCTGGGTGCTCATGCTCGACACTGAGGGCATGGGCGGCTTGGAGGCGTCGCAGCAGTACGACGCCCGGATCTTCTCGCTCGCGACGCTCCTGTGCTCCAAGCTCATCTACAACAGCCAAGGCAGCGTGGACGAGAAAGCCATCGGCGGCCTCTCGTTCATTGCGAACCTCGCCAAACACATCAAAGTGAGCTCTGACGGTAGCAGTGGTAACGACGACAGTGACGACAGCGACGTGATGCAGTTCCACACGTTCTTCCCGTCGTTCCTCTGGGTCGTCCGGGACTTCACGCTCGAGCTCGTGGACGAAGACGGCGACCCGATCTCGAGCGCCGAGTACCTCGAGAAGGCGCTCGCCGACCAAGCGCGCATTCCGTCCAACATGGAGCGCAACCGCATCCGCGCCATGATGAAAGACTTCTTCCGCGCGCGCGACTGCGTCACGCTCGTGCGCCCCGTGCACGACGAAGCGCTGCTCCAGCAAGTCGACCAGTTGGCGATCTCGGAGCTCCGGCCAGAGTTCCAGACGCAGCTCGCAGAGCTCAAGCAGCTCGTGTTTGGACCGACGCTCCAGCCCAAGATGCTCCACAACAAGCCGCTGAACGGCAGCATGTTTGCTGGCTTGCTCCGCGCGTACGTCGACGCGATCAACAGCGGCGGCGTGCCCGTGATCACGTCGGCGTGGGACGGCGTGACCGCGAGCGAGTGCCGCAAAGCGATGCACGGCGCGTTCGAGAGCTTCGAGACGCAGATTCACGAGATCAACTTGCCAGTCGACACCGATGACCTCGAAGCGCTCGTGAAAGACGCCGAGGAGCACGCGGTCAAGACGTACCGCAAGCACGCGATCGGCGACTCGACCGCGAAGCTCGAAGCCGACTTGGTGCGCAAGATCGGCGATGAGAAGCGTAACCTCCGCGCAACGAACAGCAGCAAGTCGAAAGAGATGTGCGAGCGGCTGCTCCAAGTGCTCTACAGCGAGCTCATTCAGCCCAAGCTCACGGCGAGCGGCGGTGACGAGCACGTCTTCAGCGACATGCAGCAGTTCACGCTCGAGTGGAGTCGGTTCCGCGATACGTACTTAGCGAAAGCGCGCGGTGACGCAAAGCTCGCGTGCTTGGTTACGTTTTCCGAAGCTAAGTACGCAGAAGCGATGCGGATCTTACTGAGTCGCCAAGAAGAGGGCTACGAGAAGCACATCCGGCAGCTCCAGAGCGACGTGTCGAAGGTGAAAGAGGAGCTCGGGAGCGTCGGCGGCCGCGAGCAGATCTACCGCGAGCAGATCGAGCAGATGCAAGCCGCGTCGTCGCTCATCTTGAGCGAGAAAGCGCGGTTCGAAGCCGAGTCGCAGGCGCAGCAAGCGCGCATTGCGAACCTCGAAGAGCTCCTGCAGGACGAGTCCAAGACGAAGCAGCACGTCGAGATCGAGCGCGAGTCGATCGACTTGAAGCTCAGCAGCGAGCAGAAGAAGCGCGAGGAGATCAACAGCGAGCTCGAGCGCATGAAAGCCGAGTTCGAGCGCCTCGTGAAGGAGAAGGAGCGGCAGGAGATGGAGCTCACGCTCCTGAACGAAGAGTGCCAGCAGCTGCGCAAGGGCCAGACGTGCGGCTGCACGATCTGCTGAGCCACTGCGCCGACCAGCGTGGATGAATGGACGCTTGAGAGCGTCGACGTCGTGAACTCGAGCTCTCCAGGACATAGTGGACGCGTCTGTAGGTCTCTCTCGACGCCTCTGTCTGCTCTTGAAGCGCTAGTGAGCGTCCGTAGTCGTTGCGTAGGTCGCACGTACTGACTGAATGAATGAGAGCGTGCGTGAAGAAGCCGAGTGCGTGCATGAAGCTGCTCTTCTGTTCTGTATCTGACTGCTCCTCAGGACGCACGCCTGCGGGTCCTATCGCCTGTGCGCGCAGCGGCTCATCCGCTCTCTCCTGCGCTGTTGCTGCTGCTGTCTACTGCGACGATGGTCTGCGGTTCGGCGTCAGTGGCGACACGTACGCCTTGAGCTGCAGCGTGTGCACGAGAGGTGCGTGAGCACGTTACAGTCGCTTACAGGAAACTACCTACATACAGAGAGTAAGCGAGACGCACCTTGAAGCCTGTGAGGTCCGGCACTTGGAGCTGCAGGAGCTTCTCCGGGTCAACGACGTAGCGCCCGCGCTTGGCGTGCACGCCTTCGTTGCGGCAGCCGTTGCCCTTGTAGAAGCGGCGGTTCGCACGCTTGGACGTGAGCGGGCGGAGCGAGTGCGAGCGGCCGAACTTGCTGCTGCGCGCCATGCCCGAGATGAGTCCGTCCAAGAGCCCCATGTCTGTCGTCTGTCGGTCGTCGAGCGCGCGCGTTTCGGGTCGGTCGATGTCGTCTGCTTTTGGCTATCAGCGCTTCTTGTTGCCTCGGCCACTGATTGAATGGTGTGGACACATCATATATGAGGGTGGTATCCGGTGACCGATATATAGTCATTCGATTTGTTCACTTGGATTTCGACACTACATGTCGAATCCACACACTCGCTCCCTTGTTCACTTGACTGTGAGTCGAACATCCCGATCTCTTGATCTCGACAATGTACATGTGTCTCGACCACTCTCTCTCTCTTCTGCTTCTGCTACTCGACGCACGCACTCACCCGCTCACTCAGAACATCGGTCGACTCGCTGCTGCAGCTCTGCCAGTCGCAATGAACTGCTTCGCGGCGACGACCCAGTCGAGCAGGTCGCTCTGGTTCGCGCACTGGAACGTGAACTTGCGCGTCGTCTCGATGCGAAACATCGAGCTGAAGAGCCCCGTTGGCTGCGTCAGCTCCGTCAGCTCAAAGCTCGGGACCGCCGCTTTCCCGAGGATCTCGACGCGGCAGTGCGAGAGACACACGCTCGTGCACGAAACGTCGTGGCTCGGCTCATGGAGCGCAATTGCGTCGAGCATCGCAGCGCTCGAGTCGGCGATCGAGCGGTTCGCACTCTCTTTGAGCTCGATCACGTGCAGGAACGCGTCCTGCGTGACGGCGCAGAGCACGTCTTTCCACGATCGGAAGAGCGCGCCACTGGCCTGCGTCTTGAGGAACCCGCAGCGCACGAGCAGAGGACTCGCGAGCGGCGACCGGAGGCTTGCAAACAGCGTTTGCTCCGCGCCTTCAGCGGTTAGTGACGCTGCAGTGTACTGGTGTCACAAATTGAAACAAATCAGAGTCTGTCAATGATTGATGCACGAGAGAGGTATCGAGAGCGCGTACGTACGTTCTTGGGTATTCTCCGGACGCTCGCGAGCAAGTCACGCTCTGGGTCCATGCGCTGGTGGCACAAATACAAGCAAATTGTTACAATTGTGGATGCGTATGTCGCAGCAAATGACACAATGACGTACCTGCACGGCTGCCATCGGCTCAGACATGCCGCCTGCGAGCTCGTCGTACAGGAGCTTCTGCTTGCGGATGTACGTGTCGAGCGCCGTCTGGAGCACCGACACGCGCATGACTTCGAGTGTCTTGTACTGCTGAAAGAGCGCCGACATGCCTTTCACGTACTCAACGCGCGTCTGCTGGAGCCGATGGACGTGCACGCTGTACGCAATCTCTGCGAGCCAGAGGTCCTGCGGCTTGGCGCTCTCGCCACTCGCGCCGCGGTCGCGCTCCATGTCGCGGTACATCGCGTCGAACTTTGTGAACGCATCGACAACGCTGCGCTGTGCGTCGTAGAGCAGACTGTCGAGGCGCTGGCCGTCTGCGAGCATCGCAGCGCTGCGCTCGTCGTACGTCGCGACCATGTCGTCGAGCGGACGGAGCACGACGTCGCGGCGGACAACTGTTACAAATTGCGTGAGCTTCTCCGCTTGCTGCTGCTGCACTTCGCCGAGGCGGTTCAGCGCTTTTGCACACGACGCGAGGACGCTGAACGGCTCTGTGCTCGTGCCTGCGTTCGTGGCGTTGCTGGTCGTTGCGGTCGCTGCTGCAGCGCCTGCTGATGGCTTCTCGACGACGTGGCGAATGCGCTGCAACGCGTCGGCGTACGCGAGGTCCTAGGACAATTGAGACACGAGGCTTAGCACGTCTCGAGCGCGAGATTGAGCGCAGCAGACAGACACTCGGACGTACTGCTTGGAGGCGCAAGGCAAAGAACTTTTGCAAGCGCGCGTTCTCGTCCTTGCTTGCGAGGATCTCGCGCTCGAACGCGCGCCAGTACGCGCGGTCCTTGTCCTGACACGTGTCGATCTGCGCCTTGCGCGTCGCTTCGAACGACCGGATGCTCTCGCAGCTGACCGACTTGTTGCGCCAGAGCGTCGCGCTCGAGACGCCTAGCGAAGCAGTCGATGTCATGTGAGCCGCAAGCGAACGCAGGTGTGATGAGAGCGAGAGACACGCACCGATACTGGGCGAGCCAGAGAACGTCGCGCTGCGCGACTCGAGCGACGCGCGGCGGGGACTTGCGCTTCTGCTGCTTGATGCATTTGTAGAGGCGGCACTCGAGTCGTTCGATGGCGATGTGTGTGTGCGCGTCTGGCGTGACGGCGACAGCACGTGCGACGCGTTTGCTGTTGTTGTTGTTGTATCGGTCGTACTTTGTGCATGTGCTGGCAGCTGCGCATCAGCAGTAGTAGTAGTAGCCGCAGCAGACACAGCAGAAGAGGAAGAGGTTGCTGCTGCCTTAGCTGCCATAGCGTGCGATGCAGTGTCGACGTCGTCGCTCATCGTGTCGCGACGCTCGCTCGTGTCTGAGATGGGGTCGAGAGACAAATGCGCTGCTTATTGTGAGCACAACGACGGCGACAAGACTACATGTGATAGTGATAAAAGTGAGAGACTCCTCGTCTTCGAGGGAGAAAATTGTCACATTTAGCCACAAAGTTATATAAAGTGCATATATAGTCATGATAATAGAGATGTCCTCGAGGTGCTTGAGCTCCTCGACATCGAACTCAACGAGCTCGACGCTACTCATGGCAGTGGAATTGACTGTGCGCTGCGAAAGACGTTGCGCGGGTCGACGCTCGCTTTGATCTGCCGCAAGCGCTGGAAGTTCGCTTTGCCCCAGTACCGCTCGCCAAAGCTCGCGCCGAGGTCGAGGTCGCAGTAGTTCTGGTAGTTCCCGCCGTTCAAGTGCGGCGCGAGCGCAGCGTACAAGCCGCGGACCCACGCGTACGCTGGCGACGTCTCGGCTTCGTTCTCCAGCGTCCCGACGCCAAACTGGATCGAGTAGACTGCGTCGCGGTGGTTCCACGGCGTCAGGTCGTTCCGTTGCGAGGCAAAGACGCCGCCGTAGGCTTCGAACTGGATAAAGTGCCACGTCGTCGTCGGTCCGCGCCATGCCCAGTCGAGCAGGACTGCAATGCCAGTGTCGTTGAGCTTCACGGTCGCGTAGCCGCTCTTGATCTTCGAGTAGTCCTTGTCTTTGCGCGTCATGTGCGGCACAGTGTTGAGCACTGAGAGGTCGTCGCACTTGCCAGTCCACATGTACGCCTTCGTCCCGAGCAAGCTACACTGGTCCGTGCGCGCGTCGAGCGCGACTGTGCCGCTGCCGAGACTGAGGAGCTTCGAGTTCGCTAGAACTGTGTTGAGTTCCGAGAGCGAGCCGAGGAACTGCCCCACGAGCGACGCACCGCCAGTCGCACTCACTCCAAGCTGCGTCGTCACGCGAGCGTCAGCGGTCGGGAAGAAGTCCATCCACGCCCGGAGCACCTTGGCGCTCGCACTCGGTGCGAACTTGAGCGTGAACATCGCGACAGCCGGCATCTTGTGCACTTGGAGCGTGAACTCTGTGACGATGCCGAACGACCCGGCGCCACCGCCGCGAAGTGCCCAGAACAAGTCTCGCTGCTCCGTAGACGTCGCAGTCACGACTGTGCCATTGTGCAGCACGACGCGCAGCGCTGTCGTGAGGTCAGCGCCAAGACCGTAGTAGCGCGCGACCATGCCGTAGCCGCCGCCAGACACATGGCCGCCGATACCGACAGTCGGACACGTGCCGCCGTTGAAGTTGTACCCGCCGAGGCGGTCGAGCTCTTGGTACACGTGACCGAGGCGCGCGCCGCCTTGGACGCGCACGCTCGCAGTCTGCTTCACGTCGTCTCGAGGGACGAGCGTGGCGCTGTTCATGTTTGCGAGATCGATCACGAGCGAGCCGTCCATGGACGAGAGCACTTCGTACGAGTGGCCTCCGCTGCGCGGCACAGGCTGGAGCTGGCTCGCGACTGCGCACTTGACTGCCGCGACGACGTCGTCTTCGGACTGCGCAAAGAACACGGCAGCAGGCTTGCGGTTGATGCGCGCTTTCGGGCCCGTGGCGTAGTCTGCGTACAGCGCCGAGGTGTTCACAAAGAAGTCCTGCGATGGCACGATGCGGCTGCCCATGCACGTCTGGAAGCTCGCGAGCTGCTGCGCACTCGCAGTTAGCGCGGTAGTCCCGGTGATCGCAGCGAGACAGACTGCGCGCATGCTTGTTCGTCGAGATGTCGTCAGCGCTGTAGTCAACGGCGTGTGAGTGACAGAGTGCGAGTCTCAAGATCGCTCGGGACGACGGGGTCGCACACCTGTCAACGCCAGACAGACATTTACAGACCACTGAATGGCAAACTACATCGACGGTAGCGCAGAGTTTGCACGGCGGATCCTGCGCATGCAGCGCGGCGGTGGTGCGGCTGCTGCCATGCCTGTGCCAATGCAACCAGGGCCCAGGCGTCGCGCGCTCGATCGATCGATCTCCAGCGTCTAGCGACTGCTACATGGCGATCTGGCCACGTCAAAACCTGTGACGTCACACTCGCTACTTGGGTTCGACCAGTGGCGCAAACCACCTCCACCACCGAGTCGCGACGCCAGTCCGCGTCTGGGTTGTCGGTCCATTCACCTGACGCAAAGGCTGCTGCTTGCTGCTGTTGCAGCGCTCAGTATGAAGAGACTGTAGACCAGAGGCATGCGTGAAGGAGCAGCGTCTCAAGACATCGGCATTGGTTGCTCGATCGCTATGAGACCAACGGCACTGGAACGCGCTAGAGCTCGAGCTAGGAGAACGACGACTCCATCTCACGTCCTAGTGTCGACACGACGCGCTGGCGACACGCGAGCTCTCGCCAACTTGTGACAACAATGCTCGCACGCACGCTCATGAGCACACACACACACGCACGAGCGAAGCAAACGTTGGCGTGCACTGGACGCCTCGACGCGCGAGCCGTCTGCGTTGAGCACGCACTTGCAAGTCTGTCTGCGATCTCGCCACATCTAGCGACATACACACACATGCGCTCTTGGACGAGACGCACCGTCAATCGCTCTCTCGAGTCGCCTCCTGGGCGTGAATCAAGTGGCAGTCGAATCGGTCCGGAGCGCGTCGCTCTCGTCCAAGCCTCCAGGACGTCAATGCATTCGCGTTCCTTCCTTTTGCTACTGAGCAGTCGTGCAAGTGTCGAGCGAGCCGCAGCTTCCTCGTGATCGACCAAGTTGCGAGAATGAGCTTCGCGACGCAGTGTTCGGATGCTCGGTCTGGAGCAGTAGTAGCAGAGAAGCGAGCGAATGAGCAAGTGAATGGCGCCGCTGTCGGTGCTCCATGGATCCAAGATCCATCCACCCGTCTGTCCGTGTGCGTTGCTGATGCTCCGAGTCGGAGAGTGAGCGACGCAGCGCGCGATCAAGATCGCCTTGAGCGCATCGAGGAACGTTCAGCGCTCGGATCAGTCACTCACTCGCTCACTTGCTCGCTCTGTGTATCGAAGACGGAGCGCACCACGTCGCGACCATCCGAGTGTTTGGTTGTGTTTGCAAACTGCGTCAGTGACGTCGTCCGATGGATGGATGGGTGGGTGGGTGGATCGATCGCTGAGCGCTCGCTTGATCGGTCCATGGAGCTGCTGAGCTGTTGGCACGCGCGAGTGACTCACTCCTCTCTCGCAAAGTCCTTCAAGTGGAGACTGTGCTTCTATCGTTCGACGACGACGACGACGACGACGACGCGCAGACAAGTCTCTTAGACCTGACGCCTGCTGCTCCAGCTGGTAGTGGTAGTCATGGCAGTGGCGGACCTCGTACATCGTAGAAGCGGCGCTCGTGGCGGACCAAGCACCTTTGTGCAATGTGACTCAGTGGCACCTCGAGCAGCTCGCCTGCCCACATGCCCCTGTGTGCGCCATTTCGCCACGCACGCGCGTGCGCGCGCCTCGCGCCTATCGCTCGGTCGACATCGCGCGCTCGAGGCGTCGTGATCGGCGAGCGCGAGGCGTTTGCTGCAGATGCAAAATCCATGTCTCCTTGCATCGATCGCCTCGTCTTGCACTGCTCAGCAACAACCTTCGCGAGCCGACACGCTTCGTTCCTTCTAGGGCCGACAAACTAGCTAGCTAAGAGGAGCTAGGAGTAGCAGTAGCGATGTCGTCGATAGCAACCGCGCGCAATGGACGCGAGCTCGCGATCCGATCTGAGGTAGCAGCATTGGGGTTGTGCGCTGCTGGAGTCACACACACTCGCGGCACCGCTGGGACTGACTCGAGCGACTCGAGCTAGAGGACGTGATCGATCGGGTCATGAGTTCACAGGAGCGCGGCGCAGTTGGTGTCGCCGCCGAAGCTCTCGCAAAGCGTCGAGCGATTGACACACTCGCGCGCTCGATGGGGAGACATAGGTGGAGCGCTGGTGCTTGTTTACATCTTTGTGAGGGCGTCGCAGCCGCAGTCGTCGGCGCAGTCTGTGGCAGCGGCGCCGGGCACTTCCGTAGAAACTCGCGCATGTGTCGTGCTCGTGCGTCTTGCGTCTTGCGCGCGCGCGTTTGTTCGTGCAGGGCGATCGATCGAGCGATCGAGTCGATGGAAATGCAGCTCGGGTGTGTTGGATGTTGTTGCTGGTGCTCTGGTGCTCTGGTGCTGCGACGATCCTAGCTAGTTGAGGTGCCACTGCCTTAGACCTCGCTGGAGTGGCTGGAGTGGCTGGACCACGACATATGTGCGTGCGTCTGCGGTTCAGTGAGACTCGCGTGTTCGCCAGTCCGTCCTCGTTGGCTTTGTCATCGTTGTTGGGCACTGCGCACCGCCCGCGAGCGCGATGCTCGTCCACACCCTCACAATGTCTTGACTCCGAGTTGCCATTTGCAGAAGAAAGCGAAGCGCGTTCCTTCTGGGGCTCCATGCACGAACATGCTCATGCTGCAGCGAACGCGCCACCGCCACCCCATCCGCTCGCGACGCGCAAGTACAAGGACTCGGAGACGACCGTCTTGGACTTGCCCATGTTTACACGACAGCACATCGCGACGTCTCGCAGGAGCGTTCTTTCTACATTTAGTTAGTCTTCTGACGCGACCTTGATATCTTCACGCTGAGCCTTGAGTGTGAGCGTGAGGCGCGCTCGTGTCCTTGTTGTCCTCCTCGTCGTGCGCGCACCTCGAGCTTGCGCTAGGCGCTCGAGCGCGCGACAACGTCATTGTTGCAAAACCGCTCGAGGTGCCACGCGAGACTCTTCTCTCTCTCTCTCTCTCACACACACACTATCTCTCCATTCTCGAACGAGCAGCAGCAGCAGCATGAGTGGCGTCGCGCACTTGCTCGAAGCGACAATCACGTCGGCCCTTGCGCTCAAGCCGTCGACGGTCTACGTCGTGTGCGTCGAGAATCGCGCGAGTCGGAGCAAGTGGCACTTGCGCAAGTGCTTCTCCGAGTTCGCCGAGCTCCGCGAGAAGGTCCTCGCGCTCATTGAGCGCTCGGCGAGCACGACAGCATCGAGTCCGTTCACAGCAGCATCCAACACAGCGAGCATCAGCAGTAGTTACGACACGGGCGGGAGCTGCACGAGCACGAGCTCGAGCAACTCGTCTGACTCGAGCTCGCTCGCGCCGATCACATCGAGCTGCAGTGAGCCCACGTCGGCTGCGAGCAGTCTCTGCGACCGCCTCCCGTACGTGTTCAAGCAGTTCCCGCGGCGCCAGCTCTTCGGATCGCGATCCAAGAAAGTGATCGAGCAGCGCACGCGCGCGCTCAACCTCTTTGTGCACCAGCTCTTGCTGTACGTGCGCGAAGTGAAGCAGCAGCACCATATCGCGGTCTACTTCAGCCTCATGAGCTACGTCGAAGCGTTCTTTGAGTGCGCCGAGCACGCAACGAGCGTCGCAGCCAACAACTTTTTCAACATGCACGCGTTCAGTCTCCACTCGCCATCGACGCTCGCTAAGACACAAGCGGCAGCAGCGGCCGCAGCGCGCGCAGCGCTTGTCGTGGTTGGCGCACACGGCGTCGAGCGCCGACCTGCGCGCGCACCGTTCAGCTTTAGCGACGACGACGACGATGAAGCGGACGAGAACCGATCCGTCTACAGCAACAACGACAGCGACGATGAAGTTGCTCGATGCAATGCACGACCAGTTGCTCTGACAAGCAACAACAACAACAAGACCGTCAATGTTGCTCAGCAGTTCTACCGAGAGTTTGGCAAGACAACTGCAGTTGCAACGAGCAACAACAACAACGCGAGCGACGACGACGACAGCGAGAGCCACCTCAAGAAGACAGCGAGTTGCATCGCCCACCGCGAGCTCAAGGAGATGAAGATGCACTTTACAGGGAGCCACTACGCGCCGCTGCAGACCGTCCCAGACGCGTACTCAAGCACAGGGTTCAGTCGCTCAGGCGGCGCTGCTGGTCGCTCAACAAGTCCAACCTCCGCGTGGGCTGCGCGCGTCGAGATCGCCGGCATCTCGTCTGCAGTAGCTGTGCGCAGTGACAGCCGACTGCCGAACCACTCGAAGCTCGCGATCGGTGCGAACCGCGTGCAGCAGTACCCGCACCACCCAAACCACAGCAGCAACCGCAAGAAGTTGCAGCAGCAGCAGCCAGTTGATGCGTCTCTGCGGTGGCAAAGCAACGAGAACCAGCACACACAAGCAGCATCGATCGTGTATGCGCGACCTAATCTCCAGTCGTCAGCATCTTCACAGAGCAAGTCGCTTGAGTTTGCCAAGCACCACCAGTCAAAGTCGCAGTCATCCAGTCGCCCGCTTCGCCAGCGAGTGGCGGGAACTGCGCGCGAAGAGCGACCCGAGTGGATGTGAAGACGCCACATTGTGAGTCTCTCATCGGAAAGGGACTGTGCACGCGTGTGTGCGTCGATGTGAGTATGTGAACGTGCGTGAGTGTAGTGCAAGTGAAAAGTTAGAGACAACAAGTAGCACGAGTGCTTCTCGTGCTTAAGCAAGTAAAGTATGCGGCAAGTAAGTAGAAGCCGATCAACAACAACACGAGAGCCAGCGAAACAAGGTCAACTGCGTTTGGCAAAAGATCGCTTCAGCATGGCTGTGTGCTTGCTCTTGCTCATGTTCTTGTTGCTGCGAGCGCAAGTGGTGGTCCGAGTGCGCACGCTACGACGCTGCGTCTGGCGCAGCACTGCTGCTGCTGTCGACCTGTTGCTCTTGCGACTTGCGTGCCGTGCGCTGCGTCGTGAGCTCGTGGACCCACGACTGCACGAGTGGCGTGCGGAACTTGCCGTGCGTGCTGTTGAAAAAGTCGTCGAGCGTCTTGCCTTGCGCGCGCTCGTACTCATCGGCTTGCAAGATCATCTCGAACTTGTCAAAGTCCTTGACGAGCTTCGCCTCTTCCGTCGCACCGGCTTCGTACTCGAGCCAGAGCGCGCGGATCTCGCTTGCGGCTTGCGACTCGCCGAGGATGCCGCAAATGTGCTCAAGTGCATCCTAGCGCCATTCATTCGTTGAACAAGTTGCACGAGCAAGTTGTTGTTGTTGTTGTTCGGTTAGAAGCGTCGTACTTGCAAGCAAGTGGGTCGTGCCACAGAACAAGCAGCAACGCAATACCTTCTCCATGCGGTGCTTGTCTGCCTCCGCGACGCCGTCGTGCGGAGTGATGTCGCCGACGAGCGACTCGGCCAGGTCGTGGACAATCGCCATCTTGATGCACCTGCCATCGTCATGCGTGTGGATGTCGTTCCATTGTCAGTCGTTCATTCGTTGTCTTGCGTGCAATCAACTGCAGTCAGTCCATCAAATGACTACGTGTGCGCGTGCGTACTTGGAGCGGTTCACCGCCGTGTTGCTGTCGTCGAGGAGCATGCAGCACATGCTCATGCGGTACATGTGGTCGGCGACCGACTCGGGCAGCGCAACTTTGTTGTTCACCCATCCAGTGCGCTTCAAGCCCTGCGAGCATGAACATGGCGAGATAGGTCAGAGCGAGCGCGTCGACAGCCACATACGCTGCATGCTGTGCACCTTCAGCCGTCCACAGATGCGCAGGAACTCGACGGCGCTGAGCGCCTTCATGCCTGCCGTTGCTGCTGCCATGCTTGCTGGGTTTAGTGTTGTGGTGACTGGAAGTCACTTGGTCTCACTATTTACTAATTTAGACAATCACTACAGTACGCGGTCGTTTTGACATCACACTCAACGACAAGCTGAAGCAGCAAGCGCGAGCGAGCATGTGGGCGAAGCGAGCGCCGCCGCCAGCGACGAGTGACGCTCCGCGTGCCGATGCAAAGAGCTCTGCGCAGCCGACTCCTGCAGCTACTAATACACCGCCAGCTTCGTCCTCGCTCTTTGCGCCGCGGCGCGCTGCAGCAAGCGTCGCACAGCCAGCCGCTCGCAGCATTGGCGCAACGCCACAATTGAGCTCAGGAAAACCACCGTCGTCGCTGTTTGCATCACGGCGAGCAACGAGTACGAGTCCTGGCAGCAGCGAACGTCCAGCTTCTACTACGACTACTGCTGCGCCGCTGCTCGCTCGACCGCCTGCTCGGAAAGCTGTCGACACCAACGACGACGACGACGTGCGCTGGCTGATGCGCGCTGTCGAGCGCAAGAAGAAGGCAAAGAAGACAAAGAAGACAACACCAAAGGCAGCAGCAGCAACCTCTGAAGGCTTCAGTACCGATGCCACTGCCGCACAGGACGCAAGTAGCAAGAGCGAGAGCAAGAGCAAGAGCAGCAGCAGCGCATTGAAGAAGCGACCATTCAGTACTACAAGTAGCCCATCGCCAGCACTTGGTACCAATACCAGTAGCACTGCACCAGCTCCAGCACCACCAACTGCAACAACTGGAGTATCAGCTAATCCATCGGTGCCAGCACCGCCAGCACCAGCAGTGGCAACAGCAACAGAAAAGCGCAAGAAGCCAAAGACCAGCGCTACGGCTGCAGGTGCATCGACGTGGAGGCAGCGACAGCAGGCGTGGAGCACACTCAAGCAAGCGCAGCAAGACGCACTCGCAGCCCAGCGCACAAAGGAAGAGGCTGCACGCGCGCGAGAGAGCGAGCGTCCCGAGAGCTTTGAGCAGGTCTTCCTCGAGGTCTTTGGTCGGAACGAGCACGAGCGCGCGCGAGCTGCGCTTGGGGCGTCAGAGTACACACCGGGCGCGCTCGATGCGTCGAGCACAGTGGCGACAACTGGCACTTTGGTATCAAGCAGCACGCGCAGCTCCGACAGCAGCGCTAGTACCACGACTGCTACTGCAAGTACCAAGGTGCCTGATACTCGAACAGACGCGTCAGCAGCGTCCAATAGCAGCACGCAAACATGGGGCTTTGCGTCGTCGAGTGCAATGCGCTTGGACGACTTTGAGGTTCCAATCAGTAGCGACGCTGGTACCACGGCGTCCACTTCGCTTGGTCCAGACGACGCGAGTGCGTTTGCGCACTGGAAAGAGAGCCACGCGAGTCACAGCGTGAGCGACAACTTTGTCAAGCTCCACATGCGCAAGCGCGTGAAAGGGAGCACTGGGCGAGCGAAGAAGCGGCCAGCGTACTTGCGCGCGCGCTTTGATCCGAGCAGTCTCGACGACGGCGGCGACGGAGCGAATCACGACGCGTTCATGGACCCACTCGCGCTCCGAGCGAGTGCAGCAAAGAGTGCGAGCGCAAGTGCCAGCGCAGTCAGCGGACCGTCTGGTGCGATGAACGACGGCTTGGACTTTATCGAAGAATGCTTGGAAGTGCTCGCGCGTGTCGAAGCGCAGCGAGCGAGCGGCGCAGACGCCAGTACCACGCAAGACACAGCACACACCCAGCAGCTATCGAGCGACACTGGCGTCAGTGCGACACCGAAAGACGTCGAGCCGCCGCGGTGCCACCACGCACTGCTGTGCACGAAAGTCGTCGTGAAGAAGAAGAACAAGAACCACGGCCGTGTCTTCTTTGCGTGTCCGCTCGGCTATGACGAAGGCCGCTGCGACTTCTTCCTCTGGGAAGACAACCACACGCAGCTCGCACTCCAGTCGCTCTTTGCTACTACTGCGGCGAGTACCGGTGACACCAATGCGGATACCAAAATACCAGCGTTCGTTCCGCTTGACCTCTCCCGCTCGCTCGACGAGCAAGACGACGCGCTTGTGACGAACCTCCGCCTCGTGTTTGGGCACGCGAGCTTCCGTGCCGGCCAGCAGTGGGCGATCTCGCGCGTGTTCCAGCAAAAGCACACGCTGTTGGTCCTTCCAACTGGCGCCGGCAAGTCGCTCTGCTACCAATACCCAGCGCTGTTCCTCCCGGGCGTGACACTCGTGATCTCGCCGCTCATTTCGCTCATGAACGACCAGTTTGCGAGCCTCCCGCCTGTGCTCCAGCAACACGCCGCGTGCCTCACATCGACGTCCTCGAGCTCAAAAGCGCAGTACGCAGCGTTCGTGCGCGACTTGCTCGGCGGTGCGCTCAAGCTCGTGTTCCTGTCGCCCGAGCGCGCCGTGAGCCAAGGCTTCCAGCAGCTCTTGAGCCAGCTCGGTGCGCGCGTGTCGCTCGTGTGCGTCGACGAAGCACACTGCATCTCCGAGTGGTCGCACCACTTCCGCCCGAGCTACTTGCGCCTCGAGCACGTCTTCCAG
This sequence comes from Pythium guiyangense, assembly GCA_003730235.1. Lineage (NCBI taxonomy): Eukaryota > Oomycota > Peronosporomycetes > Pythiales > Pythiaceae > Pythium > Pythium guiyangense. Next base: position 608,377 of record QXDM01000014.1, read on the forward strand.
CACGCGCAGTGCGTCCTCGCGATCACTGCGACTGCGTCGTCGCGCGTGATCGACGACATCTTGAGCCAGCTCACCAAGTGTCCAAGTGGCAGTACCAATCGTAGTATCAAGAATGGTATCAGCGCTGATACCAACGAAACAAAAGCCGACATGGTGCTCCAGATGCCGTGGCAGCGGAGCAACTTGGCGCTCGAAGTGCGTCGCGTGCGGTCGAACGACGAGCGCATTGAGCACCTCGTGCGGTTCCTCTCGACGACGAAGCTCGCAGGCGGCATCATCATGTACGTGCACCAGCAGCGGCAGGCGGAAGACATGGCAGCGGTGCTCCAGGACCAGCTCCCCGGGTCGGCGTGGCAGCGCAAGATCGCGTACTACCACGCGCGCATGGACGCAGAAGCAAAAGAGAAGGTCCGCACGGGCTTCTTGAGCGGCCGCGTGCGCGTCGTGATCGCGACGATCGCGTTCGGCATGGGCATTGACAAGCAGAACGTCCGGTGCGTTATCCACTTCCACATGCCGTCGTCGATCGAGAACTACTTACAGCAAGTCGGCCGCGCCGGTCGCGACGGCAAGCGCGCAGTCGGGCTGCTCTACCTCTTGCCAGACGACGTCCAGACGTTCCGGTCGCTCGCATTCACGAACGCGTTCCACCGCTCGCAGCTCCGTCGCTTGCTCGAGCGGCTCATGTTTGCAGGCGACGACGAGGATGCAACAAAGTATCAAGACGCTGATACCGATACCGACGACGATGACCGAACGCACTGCGAGCACATTGTCGCAGTCCAGCGCCGCGACGACGCGACCGGCGAGACGCACGTGCACGTGTCGCTCGAGCTCGAGTGGCTCGAGACGTACTTGGACATGAAAGCAGCGACGATCGAGACGTTCTTGACACTCTTGGCGCTCAAGCGCGCGAGCCTCAGTGATAGCAGCAAAAGTGTCAGCGACAGCGAGGCACCAGCTGATGCAGCGCCGTCGCCGCTGCGCATTGAGCTCCAGCCGAGCAGCATGTCGACGTGTGTGCTCCACGTGCTCGAGAAGAAGCTCCGTGACGCAGCTCCCGACTCGACGCTCAAGCGCATTGTACAGGCACTCAACGCAAAGGACACGCGTCTCCACGGCCGCATCACGACCGAGACGAACGGGTACTTGACGATGCTCGTGGTCGAGTTCCACATCCGCGAGATGGCGCAGCTCCTCTTCAGTGCAGACGTTGCGCATGCGCTGCAGCTCGCGCCGCTTGCACCAACAGCTGCGACGCCATCGGTCGGAAGTCTCTGTGAGCGGCGCTTGCTCCAGCACGTGCGCAAGATGCAGCACGACGGACAGATCCAGCGCATGACACTCGAGAAGCTCGCGTTCCACGTCGATTTGTACTTTGGTGCCAAGTTGGTATCAGGACCTCAAGCAGCATCACTCAAGCACGCACTCGTCGATACGTGGACGCAGCAGTTGTACGCAAAGCACTTGGAGCTCGAAGCGCTTGAGGTCGAGCGCCTCATGCGACTCTACGGCGCGCTCCACGCCGCGTCGCTCCCGTGCTCCAGCAGCCGAAAGACCCGACAGGGTGCGACGAACGGCGACGACGATGATGGTGAAGACGCTGAGCGTCTCGCGAAAGCGCAAGTGCTCGAAGATCGTCTGGTCGCGTACTTTGATCACGAGCGCGTGGCGCCAGAGGACGAGCAGCTCATGAAGACGCTGCTCGCGTCGCTCACACCGAGCGCGATCGACGCCATCGAAGCAGACGTGCGCAGTCTCGTGCAGCTCGCAGTCTTTGACACCAGCGCAAACGACGATGGCGACGACTACGGCGCATCGTCGTCGATGCGGAGCTACGGCCGCGGCTCGAAAAGTACCAAGACGAAAGGTACCAACGCGAAAAACAGTACTAAGTCGAAGAAAGCGCCGAGCGCAAGTGCACAGCAAGGCGCGCGTGCGCGGCAGCAGCAAATGGCGAAGACGCAGTGGACGTGCTACAGCGTCGCGAAGATCTTCCACGGCCTCGCGTCGCCGTGCTTCCCGCTGCTCAAGTGGAAAGACCACGCGAGCTGGAAAAAGTACGACGCGTTTGCGTTCGAGACGCTCGTGCGGATCGCCGACAAGGTCTTGCGCGAGGCGCCGGACGAGCAGGCGCATGGTGTCGAGCAGTAGTAGGAGCAGTCGTAGCTGTAGTCACATTCGCGTAGTGTCGAGCAGCAGCAGTAGCGACAGTCACGTACGTACTCGGCAGAGACACGCAGGGACGCAGTCGGCGGTGCCGCCGCCTGGACGCACCGAGAGTGTCCATCTGAGCTTGAGCGCGACTCGATGCGAGCGCTTGGCTGCTTGTGCGCGCTCAATCGCAATGAGCACCTGCACGATAAGCATACGGTGGACGTTCGAGCGCGTGTGCTGCGCGTGACGAGTGTCGAGTGGCGCGTCGTAGAGCGCGAGCGATCGGAAGTGAAGAGGCATGAAGCGCTCGTCGGCATTGCAGGTCGCGATCTTTGGCTCGTTTCTGCACGGCTTGCGCGTCACAGTCAAATTTCAGACGCGTAAAATGTAAAACGCGTAATTACTCGACCGCGCATTTAAATCGCATTATTGAGTGTCTTGTGTGATCTTAGAAAACGTATTTACAAGTCGACTCATCTGTCGACAAGTTGTTGACGCATCACAACGCACAAAAGCCGGAGCTGACAGCTCTGATGGCTGCCAGTTGATGTTTCGCACGTCTGCATACAATTACTAAATTAAATGACGGAATCAACTGACTGCAATGGTCGTGTGCGGCGACCAAGTGCTCATGGTCGAGGACACGAAAGGAGCTGCTGCCGGCATCAGTACCGAAAAAGCGCCCGCCGCCCGACCGCCACTGCCAGCAAGTCTCCTCTCGCTCTCTCAACGCCGTCTACGATGTCGAGTCTCGCCGCTGTCCCAACGAACTCGCTCCTCGAGGAGCTGCAGAAGCGCATCGAGTGCGCCTCGAAGAAGGAGCGCCGCACGATCTTCATCGGTGCGTTCATCTCCATCTCATGCCTTTGCTCTGTCGGGTTCACAGCAGCTTCAGCTACTGCTGCTGCTGCTCGTGACGACTGGATCTGTGGCTCGCGATCTTTCTGTGCGAGTCGCACCAAATTGCCTCCATGAGCAACGCTTTCGCAGTGCTACACACACAGCTTGAACACATGAACTGATGATAGTCTCTCTGCTTGCGACGCTATCAATCGAATCAAACAGGACCTCCTGGCTGTGGCAAGGGCACGCAGTCGCCGGTGCTCAAGGACGAGTACTGCCTGTGCCACCTCGCGACGGGTGACATCCTCCGCGCGGCCGTGCGCGATGGCACGGACATGGGCAAGAAGGCCAAGGCCGCGATGGAGGCCGGTCAGCTCGTGACGGACGAGATCGTGATTGGCATCATCAAGGACGCGATCAAGAGCCCAGAGTGCCGCCGCGGCTTCATCCTCGACGGCTTCCCGCGCACGGTCGTGCAGGCTGAGAAGGTGTGTCTGCGCTGCTTGTCGTACACCTGGAGCTCTGCTGGCATGGACTCACGCACACACTCGCTCTGGTTGTCCATCGCCCACTAGCTCGACGAGATGCTCGCGGAGGAGAGCACGCAGGTGGACAAGGTCGTGAACTTTAACGTCCCGGACTCGATCCTCGTCGAGCGCATCTCGGGCCGCCGCGTGCACGTTGCGAGCGGCCGGAGCTACCACACGAAGTTCAACCCGCCAAAGGTCGACGGCCTCGACGACGTCACGGGCGAGCCGCTCATCCAGCGCAAGGACGACAACGTCGACACGCTCGGTGCGCGCCTCGTCGCGTTCCACCAGCAGACGCAGCCAGTGATCGACTTTTACCGCAAGCAGGGCAAGCTCGCAGAGGTGAACGCGAACACGAACATGACGCTCGTGACCGAGCAGATCCGCGCGAGCCTCGGCCGCGATTAGAGCGCCTGCACCGAGAGACACACGCGTATGTGTGTTCTGTAGGAGGCTGCACGCACGCGTGGAAGCACGCGTCTTGCACGCATAGCAATCCCATCTTTTACAACTCCATCCAGTTGCGATCCACCGATCGCGCCATTGCGCATTGGCTCATGGCGTCACGCGCCGGAGCTGAGCCATGTCATCGAGCAATCGTGACCGCACACAGCGATTGGTGCAGAGACTGTGTGATTCGTACTTTATCGGTATTTTCGTACTTTAGCGAGTGGAACAAAAATGCTTGTCACGTCGATCTCGGGACCTCGCGCTCGCTTCAGTCGCGAACAAGTCCCTTGCTGCGTCAACGCTCGACACGCAAGCGCAGCACATCGCTGGCGTGTGATCTCTCTCTCTACTGCTAGCTCGTTACGATGGCAAAGAACAACGCGCTGCTCAACCTGTACCTCCTCGCGTTCAACGCGATCTCGGGCGCTGGCTGGGCGTACGTGCTCTACATCACGGTCACGACTGTGCTCGCAGCGCACGGTGCCGGCGCAGACTGGGAGCATGTCGCGCGCGCGACGTGGGACGCTGTGAGCCTCCCGCTGAAGATCGTGCAGACCATGGCGGCGATGGAGATCGTGCACGCAGCTGTTGGCTTTGTGCGCTCGCCGCTCGGCTCGACGCTCATGCAGGGTACGTCGTCGCGCTCACAGAGCAATGGACGCACTAACACCACGCAAGAGTGGTGGACGAGCGACTGACCCGCTCTCTTGTTTGCGTGCTCTGCTCTACTTGTGCGCTTGCTACAGTGAGCTCGCGCCTGTGGCTCGTGTGGGGCATCAACGTGCTCTGCCCGGACTCGCGCTACCAGTTTGGCTTCCCGCTCATGGTCGCGAGCTGGGGCCTCGTCGAAGTCCCGCGCTACTCGTTCTACGCGCTGAACCTGTACAACAAGGTCCCGGCGTTCCTCACGTTCCTGCGCTACCACCTCTTCATGGTGCTCTACCCCTCGGGCGTCGCCGGCGAAGTGCTCTGCATGGTCAGCGCGCTGCCGTACCTCGCAACTGGCGCGTACTCGATCCAGCTCCCGAACACGCACAACATCGCCGTCTCGCTCTACGTCCTCGTGCTCTTCGTGCTCGTGACCTACGTCCCAGGACTCCCAGTCATGTACGGCCACATGCTCACGCAGCGCAACCGCGCGTACTCGAAGCCCAAGACCGCGTAAGCAGTAGCTTCTCAGTGGTTGGTGCACAAGTCTACAGTCAGGAGCCGCAGGCGCCACGACGTCGCTAGTAGAGCGAGCCATCCATGGCCTGCATCCGTACATTCGCAGGCGCACAAGATGGACCACTTTGAACCATAATCACTAGAAACATTCTTGGCAAATACGTCGAGAGATTCTAATCACGAGCACACACACAGACATCTTCTCTTGATGACGAGCAGCTACAGGTGCGCGAACGAGCTCGTATCGCGCATCGCGGCGTCGTCGCCAGTCTCTTTCGCGATCTTCCTCGACATGACGTACACGACGACCGCGATCGCGCCGACGCCGCCGAGCACAATCACGACAATGAGCTCGTCAAAGCCACTGGACGACAGCCCCGAGCGCACGCTCGCGCTCTTTGTGAGCTCCTCCGAGTCGAGGTTCCCGCCTTTCGATGGCGCTGATGCTCTTGTTGACGGTTGCGGCGTTGCTGGATGTGTGGCGCCGCTGCGGCTGCTGCTACTATCTGACGTTGTTGCTGCATGAGGCGACGACGCAGTCGCAGCAGTCGACCGTGGCGTTAACGGCGCTGCACCAGGCGCTGTAGCTGGTGTCGCACTCGGTGCTGCTGGCGTTGAGCTGTCTACTGGTGGTGCGAGCGTCATCGTTGGCGTTGGTGACGGCGTCACGACTGGCAGCGATGGCGTCACTGGCGCAATCGTGACCACAACTGACGGAGCAAACGTCGCTGGAGGTGCGAGCGTCGCTGGCTCTGTTGGTGCCGGCGCTGGTGTCTTGAGCGCAACGTTCACAGCATCGTCTGCCGACTGCGCGTGCGGGTCGACTTTGATCGGAGCCGCTGGCTTCACAGTCGGTCCCGCGGTGCTCGAGTCATCGCCGCTGTTCTTGTCAGCTTCGTTCGCGGACGTTGGTCCAGTCGACGGTCGCAGAGTGCGCGCTGTGAGCGCGTCCCACGTGTTTGAGAGCGCGTCCTGGAAGCTAAACGCGCGCTCTTTCGTCGTCGATGCCGCGTCCGCGTCGCTCGCAACATCGTTTCCTATCGACGCTGGACGCACGTTCGACACGACGGTGTTCTGCGCTGCGTGCGTTGTCGTCATGGCTACGAGCGCCACGACCAGGAACAGTTTTGCGCTCGTGCTCAGCATGCTGCCATGTCTGCTGCGCGAATAGCGCAGAGGCATCGAGAGAGCGAGCGTCGATGCAGTCTCGACGACGCGCAGACCCTTTGACGCACACCGTGTTGAGCGTGTCGAGGTCCGTGGCGGTCTGTCTGCTGTCGGACTAAACTAATCGGTTGTGCGGATGGACCAGCGGACAACAAGAGCAGCGAACACAAGCGGAGCTGCTCGCAGCGTCTCGCTGTTTGCCTGCATGCGCACGCCCCTCGCACCAGGAGCAGCGCACCTGGCGTTCATTGTGGCCGCTGCCAAGCGATCGCGCCACCTGGACAACTCGCTCTTTGCTTGAGACTGTGGCCACCATTTTGAGCGTCGGAGTATACTTTAATCGAGTCACCTCTCCTAGTCAGATATTGTATTTGGTCGTTGTATCTGGATACTGACATCAAGTATAACGCTGCAGTGAATGTTCTAGGAAACCAGCTGGTCCAGCGCAACGATCCGGTACTCATTCGACATCTACATACGAAAACGCAAAGCAAAGGTCGAGTGGGTCCCGATTTCGAACAGTCGCACATCGCGCGCCTCTACAACAGCCGCCATATGGTAAGCCCTTGTGGGCTTTCGTGCCTCGGCTCACACATGCACACGCACACAAAGCACAGGAGCCGAAGAGCTCTTCACGACGACGACGACCTTGCTGCTCATTTCGTCACGCAATGACACCGCCACTCGACGTTGGCACGACACGACACAACGCTGTTCCTGCACGTAGCTACAGTCAGAAACACAAACGACACACTCAACGCTACGCTCGACAGCGACTTGACCCTCGTGACGCCATGCGCGCGCTCAGACCTCTTCGACAATTGAGCTCCGACGGCGCGACGCGCCGCCGCCGCCAGCAGGGGCCACAACGGCGACTGGAGACCGGTACTCGCCACGATCCTTGAACGGCTGCGCGCCAGCTTCTACCGGATCCGCTGCGCCTGTGGCGATTCCCGGCTGCGACGGATCGGCGTCAATGCTCTCGTCAGCTGCGCGCACGATCGATGCAGCGAGACGCATGCGCTTGACGATTCCATGCCACACGCGCTTGCAGCATCGCCACGGCAGCACGCAGCACGCGACAACGGCATCGCTGTGATACAGTACGACGCCGCGTGCGTACTCGTCGGGTGCGAGCGACGCGCTCATGCAGTCGAGCACGAGTCCTGTCCAGAGTCCTGCGAGTGCGACACTCGTGATGATGCTGGCAAACATCGCGCTCGACATCGTTGCAGGAGACAGTGCTGGGAGTGTACTGGAGCAGTACACTGCCGTCGCGCTGCCGAGCACAAGCGTCACAGACACGGCAGCAGCGAGCACTGGGTGCAGAAGCGTAAAGTCGCCCGAGTCTTGGAGCTTGATGCGCCACGTCACAAGCGCGTACACGCCTGCCATCGTTGGAATGTACAGCGCTGCTGCTGCACCGACCGCGAGCTCGTGCCCCATCACGCACGCGAGCAGCGCGACGCACACTTCGACGCCGATCAGGAACGTAGCGACTGCGCTGTTGATCAGTGTGTCGTGGCGGACGTTGTAGAGCACACCAAGCGTGAGCAGATACAGCGCCGCACTGGATGCGAGCATGGCGTGCGGCAAGTGGCTGTGCGTCGCTTCGCTCTGCTTGCACCAGTCGGCAAACGGGAGCACGGCCGCACTCACAAGCACTGCGGTGGCGCTGCCGCACCTTGCGAGCAGGAGCACGCGGAGAGCGCTCTGTCGGAACGCAAGCTGGATCGGTCGCGAGAGGTCCTGGACCACGAGATCGGATCGGTATTCGAGTGTGGCTGCGTTTGCCAGTGGTGGTGGCAGTCCAGCGACGTCCCATGGGTTCAAGGCGTCGTTGTTGCTTGCGAGTGGACCTGAAAAGCCCACAGTCGTCATCCAGAGCTGCTGCTTGCGGTCGACGAGGTCCGACTTCGTTGGCATATGCGAGTCTTGGATCGCGCGACAGAGCGCTGGGAGCGGGTTGTACGTCGCGAGCTGGATCCAGCACTTGCCTGCCATGCGCTGGAGCGATGATGACGGAGCTGTTGAGTCGACTTGGTCGTCGCCAGGCTGCGTACTGTGGAACGATCGATCGACATCGGCGTCGTTGTCGTGCACATCCGCTATGGACGTGTTCGGTACAACAATGAACTCGAGGTCGTCGTCTGGCATCGTCACAGCGACATCGTCAGCGCTGAAGTCGTCGTTGTCGTTGTCGCGGTCTCCAACGTGCTCCATCATGAGAGGCGAGCTTGAGATTGAAACTTGGTGAATGGTACATCAGAGACGGCGCAGATGCTGCTCGTACAGCTCGTCTTCAACGTCCTCGAGTCCGGTGCACGTGGCCTTGTTGTCCTTGTTGTCCAAGTGGCCATCGATCGTCATGAGGCTCTGATGCGGCTGTTGCTTCATGGTGTGACGCACACAACGTCCGAGGGCACGAAGCACCAAAATTGCGTGTCTTTACCGCAAATGTTAAACGGCCACAAGAATCTCCAAAATTATAATTGTAGGTCAATACATTCATCAAGTCTTTTCAGTTTGAATCGAGAATCTGTCAAACACAATGTTGACCATGTCTGCTCTGAAAACGAACATAGATGCAGCGCCATCGTATTTAAATGGAGCATTTTGAGCAATATGATTGGTCCGAGGCACGTGGGCGCCGCAATCGACGCATGCATTCTTCTTGCGCATTCGCCTGTAGCAATCCTATCGATTACCACTATGCTTGCGTTTTGTATTACACGATATAGCAAAGAGGATTCCCTCGCAAACCATGCTTGCTCGCACGTTTGGCTCGCCCTCACCACACACGGCAACCGCTCATTCCAACAAGTGCCCCAAAGTGAACGACTGCGCAACCAGAGAGAACCAACAAGCATCGATGATGCTCGCTCGCTCGGCCCTCAAGCGCTCGCTCCGCGCCGCCTCCTCGACGCCTCGCACGGCGATCGTGAGCAACTCGATCGGCGAGCAGCGCCGCATGTACCACGAAAACGTGATCGACCACTACGAGAACCCGCGGAACGTCGGGTCGATGGACAAGAAAGCGCGCAACGTCGGCACGGGCCTCGTCGGCGCGCCGGCGTGCGGCGACGTCATGAAGCTGCAGATCGAAGTGGACGAGAACGGCACGATCGTCGACTCGAAGTTCAAGACGTTTGGCTGCGGCTCGGCGATCGCGTCGAGCTCGGTCGCGACGGAGTGGCTCAAGGGCAAGACGGTCGAGGAGTGCCTGAAGATCAAGAACACGGACATTGCGAGCCACTTGAAGCTCCCGCCCGTGAAGCTCCACTGCAGCATGCTCGCAGAGGACGCGATCAAAGCGGCGATCTCGGACTACCAGAAGAAGCAGGCGTCGGCGTAAGCGCGCAGGTGTTTGCGACTGCATCTTGAGCGTGTCGTGACTATCGCACGCGATCGAGCCGTGGCTGTGCGCGACGACTCGCTGGCGTCCAGCACACCCACTGCCGATCTGCATGCGCACAAGATCATGTGGAGGCGCTGCGCATTTGCACTAGTGCAACTAGTGCAGACGTCTTTCACGTTGCTCGTCCCCCTAATGAATGTGCTATTTTATTGTAAAGATCGCGCAGTGTGCGCTTGGTGGCAAGTGTGTGTGTGCAAGTGTGTACAAGCAGCGCGTTGCAGCCCGCGCAAGTTGCTTGTCAATTGCTTGTTTGCTTTCTTGCTTGCAGTGCAAGCAAGTGCTCTTGTGTGTGTGTATATACAACTCTATTGACGAGACCGCCATTGACAACGACGGGTGTGCGCTACTTGATGTCGAGCAGGTCGTGCTTCTTCAGGACCTGGTGGATCTCGGCGACGATCGCGCGCAAGTGCGTCTGCCCGACCTTGAGCCGCGCAATGGCGTCGTCTGGCGAGAGACTTGCGAGGTTCAAGTCCGCGAGGATCGCCGAGCGCGTCGGAATCGACCCGAGCGCGCTGTTCACACCTTTCCGGATGATCCACGGATGGCGCGACCCGATCGTCTCTTCGTACGCTTTCGACGCGCCAGGCGAGCAGTTCTCGTCCATGCTCTCAATGAGCGTGTACTTGAGGCACGCTTCGACAAACTCGACAAACCAGAGCAGCCGGAGCACACAGCGCGAGCATGACGGCTTCTTCTTCCCACCGACGCTCGCGATCTGGAGCGACACTTCGCGCTCGACGATCGCTCGGACGCTCTCGCGAGCCCACGCTGCGTCGGACGACTCGGGCGATCCAGCGGCAGTCTGCGGCAGCGGCCACGCTGCGAGGTTTGCGTGGATCGACGTGATGTACCCAGCGACAGTGCTGCCAGCAAACGACGTCGCGCGGCCAAACACGAGCACAAACACACAGATCGCTTCGCAACTAGCGAGGAACGCGCGGAGCTCGAGCTCGTTCGACGCTGTGCGCGACTTGATCGCCGCGTCGTCGAGCGCAACAATGAGCTTCTCGAGGCTAAAGCCGGTTTCGACGACAGTGTCGCCCGTGTCGACTTCCAAGACGTCGTCATCTTGGTCCGTGTGGCGGCCGCCGCTTGTGCCAGCAGTCGCTGCAAGCGTTGGACGGTGCGCAACTGCAACGCCGACAGCTTTGCTGCGCGTGCGGCGGCGCCGACGCACAGGCACAGGCGCAACTTCGCGCGGTCGCATCGCCCGCAGGACTTCGTCAAATGCAACGAGCATCGCGACGTAGCACCCGAGGAGCTTGAGCGACAGGACACTGTCGAGACTCCGCGTCAAGAGCGAGTCGGGCACGCGTGCACCAACGAGCAGCCGAACTGCCACGAGCGTGCCGACGAGTGCAAGCGAGAGCCAGTGGCGCAGTCGCAAGTGCGAGTCGTGCGGCTTGTTGCTCGTGCTCTTGTTCTTCTTGAGCACTGACACGCCAGTCGGCAAGATTGCAGTTGCTGCAGCTGCGTGCGCAGTGCTGGTTGAAGGACCATCACTCGTACTTGTTGCTTGCTCCAGACGCGGCTCCGTGAGCTTGCTCGTTGCACTCGTGGCATTGCTGAGCGTCCGGCCGAGCGTTGCACTTGGGACCGAGTGGCGCCGCGCAAGCAGCGCGCTCTGCGGCGCGAGCGCCGGCGATTCGGTCGGCGAGTGCCCGTTGTTGCTCGACTGGACGTACTTGCGCGCGCACGGGTCGCACAGACGCGAGCCTTTCTTGCGCTCGAGGCGCCGATTGAGCTTCACGCGGTTCTTGCTGCAGTCGTCGCAGATGCGATTGCCACAGACTTTGCACGTGTGCTTGGCGCGAAAGACCGTGAACGACCGCTCGCAGATCGAGCACCCGCGCGCTTTCACGCCGTGGCCACTGGGCTCTGCCGGCGAGAGCTGGCCGCTCGAGAGGCGTCCACTCGCGTCGTCGCTCTGAGTCGCTTGGTTAGTTGTCGTATCGTCCGTTGATGTCGTCGTTGCAATCGTTGCTGCTGGCGGATTGAGCATCAGCGGCGGCGGCGACGTCCCTGCGAGCGACGACGGCTCGAGCATCGGCGTGAGTGCCGGCGTGCTCTTGTCCGACTTGCGTCGCACGCTCTTGAGCTCGTCGATCATCTTCTGGCGCAAGCCGCGACCTGGCGCTTTCGCACCAATCGCAAGCGGCGACATCGCGGGCACACTGCGCGCCGACACGAGCGGCGTCGTCGTGGTCGACGATGCGATCGACATGGCTGGCGATGGCGCTGCGCTGGCGGTCGCCATTCCGTTGGTCGGCGGCGGCGGTGGCGGACTGCGGGTGAAGACGCCGCCAATACTCGCGGCTGCTGTCGCGATCGGCGGTGGCGGCGGCGGGCTCCGATTGAAGACGCCAGTCGTTGCCTGTTGCGGTGCGATCGAGACAGTCAGACGCCGCGGGTCGACAGCCTGCTGCTGTTGCTGCGGAGAGACGTCGACCATGGCGTTCAAGACTCGTTCGCACGCACAGAGAGAGAGAGAGAGACGCTGGGCGATGAACGTGGCGACCGAACGTGGGCGATGCAAGAGTGCGCGGCCTCGGTGGCGACCGAGCGTGGAGCGGCTTCCTCGCGCGCGCACGACCGCGTCGAGGGGGAAGTGCGCGCTTCGCAGCGACGACGACGACAACAACGACAGCAACGACAGAGAGAGCGAGCGAGGTCGACAGAAGAGAGCGTGCGACTTTGTATGTGATAATTGTATGCACATGTCAACCCTGTGCAGCTTGCGTCTGAGTCAGTTGCATTCGCTCATTTATCTTGTGAATAGTATTCAAGAACAAGAAAGCTCGGTTTGGGATGTTTCGTAAACAGGTTCAAGCAAATAATACAGAGGTAAAATGAACGAATCGCACCCAAATGTGCTGCATCTCAGACATTCGGAAATTCAACACTTGAAAAGTCCGAAATCGACAGAGAGATCCGTTCCGTGCGTAATGTGTGCGCAAGTCTAAGATGTGGTTGCGATGTGATACGGCGCGTGCTGGTCAACACTAATACAATAGGCAAGCGTCAATACGCACCTGCACTCGTGCTCGTGCTCGCGCGTGGCGATTCGCGTTGCTTGAAACTCGCTTCGCGCATCGATAGAGTACCTCACTTTCCTCACATACACCCTCCAATTCCTAAAAATCGAGAAATCGACACCCTCTTCAAAGCGATCATCGCACTGGATAGTTGCATGCAAAGTGTCTCACGAGTTTCAAAATGGCTTCCAAACTCGAGCCAGATTGCCTCCGAGCTAGCTAGCTACGTTGACCCCCAAGGTCACATCTTGATCCTTTGCCCACGACGAGCATCATAGCGATGTCGAGTTCTCGGTAGGTCGCTCAGGTCGGCGTTCATCTGTAGACTAGCGATTGAACGCAGCAGCCGCTCCTCTTCGACGTCGAGGCAAGGCTAGCTCTCTCGACCTCTTGTCCTCCTAGGACGACAACGTTGGTTAGATACCGAAGGATTCCTCGACGCCTTCATGCTACAAGCTTGAGACTGTCTAGCAAGCTCCGTGTGCCAGATCATGCAGCAGATACTCGCGTCCAAAGTGTATCGGTCATCCATTGCTAGAGTAGGTAGCGCTCAACTAGACGAGGAAAATCGAGTCCGCTCGGTGTCCACCGGTCGATGCATCCATGCGCGTCCCGCATCTACTGGCAAGCTCGACAGGTCGAGAAGCACGAGTACAAGTATCGAGTTCGTGGCATGTCATGAGGAGCGCAAACACCACTCAAGTTGGACTTGAAATCGAGTCATTTCTTGCGTCCAAGGGCTCCGAGACGACTGCCAGGGAACTAGCAGAGGTCTCATGGAGGTCTCATGGAGGTCTCATGGAGGACCAGCGGAGGGCGATCAGAGGACTCGCGGAGTTGAAGCTCATATATATAGCGGTGCGACGCCATGTTTAGCGTTCAACAGTGTTTGCGCCTGCGCACGGACTCGAATCACAATAGGCGCAGGTCGGAGTGCCTCGCGTAGACTCGGCGGCGCGCTCGACGCGCTACGCACGTGACCTCACCTCGCCCGTCTCTCTTACAGCGCCGACATCGCGCTTCGCTCACGTACGCGGAGACGCGTGCTCGAGCGCACTCGCTTGCCGCGATGATGGACATGGCGCAGGACAACGCGGTCGTGCCGGAGGAGACACTCGAGCTCGCGACCGACTCGCATCGACAAAATCCGCCGACGACGCAGATGTGGGCCGAGCACCACGAGCTCCACCGCGACGTCCCGCCAGTGCACGAGTTGAGCACGCCCGTGCGGACATCCAACTCGTCAACTGCTGCGGGCGGCAAAGGCTCGCTCCGCGCGCTGATGCACCAAGTCACGAAGCTCTTTGTGCACAGCGACGACGCCGAGAAAGGGCCTGCGCACTACCGTCGCGGATCGATCTTAATCAAGCACCTTGAAGACAAGCAAGCAGCAGGGAAGGCGACGGAGAAGGACATGAAGTTCTTCGAGATGGTCAAGAGCCACTTTGACGCCAACATCATGGAGTCGCGCACGATCATCTCGCTCTCGGTCTTCCAGACCGGGTCGAACCCGATGAACGACCCGTTCGCAGTCATCCACATGCCCGTGGTCATCCAGCAGGGCTTCCGCCGTAAGCTCTTTGCGATCTTCTCGCTCCAGCTCTTCGCAGTCGTCTCGCTCATCTGCATCTTCAGCTACCCGGCGCCGATCGTCGCGGCGTTCCGGCCGGTGTTTCGGCAGTGGCACTACACGTTCGTGGCGTTCCTCGCCATGGTCGCTGCGCTACTGTGGCTGTACCTCGTCAAGTACAAGTTCCCGCTCAACTTTGCCGTGCTCGTCGTGTACACGGCCACGCAGAGCCTCTTCTTCGCGGGCTGCGACTACCTCTTTGACACCAAGGCGAGCATCTTCATCTTCAGTTTCCTCTTGTGCATTATGGCGCTCACAACGGCGCTCTGTACGATGGTCACGAAGCGCGCCGTGAACGAGACGACGCCGCCGGTGCTCATTAGCTACCCGGTTGTGATCCTCGTCGGGTACGTTCTTGCGCTCCTCGGCTCGCTCGTGGTCTACTTTGTCTACATGCGCGACGCCGTGTCGAGCGTGCAATACTGCGCGTCGCTCGGCGCGATGCTCCTGCTCGTGATGTGGTTCGCCTACGACGCGTCGTGCATGAACGAGCGCCTGTCGCCGGACGAGTACATGCAGGGCATGGTCTTCTTCTACACCGACATGGTGCTCTTCCTGCTCTTCCTCAGCATCATCTTCGTCGCCTGCTTTGCGTGCGAAGGCGACTGCGCGTGCTACGGTACCGCCGACATTGCGCCCATCGGCGCTGCGGGCAGTGGCGACGACGACGACGACGATGGCGGCGATGGCGATGATGGAGACGACGGCGGAGGTGGCCGTGGTGAGATGCTCGACGGCGAGGGCAGCGACGACGTCAGTAGGACTACGTAGGACCAACACCACTACGACCGTCAGGAGGAAAAAGACGACGATGATGAACTAGACCACGACGCAAACGCTCTCTCTTGCATCTTAATGTTGTGCACGCGTGTCCTCACATGCTCAGCTAAGCCAAGCGAAGCGAGAGCCTCGGAGCCACCGACCAAACACGATGATTCCACGCACGCGTTGTCTGCCTCTTTCCCTCGTCCCTCTTTCAGTCAGCTATCTCCAAATCCGCGAACCCGCTGATCGCCTTCTGGTCTGTCGCCTCCGCATGTCCTCCACTAGCTTGCCACTAGCACGTCATATGTGGGCTAGCGTTTGCGCTTTTCACCACATGTCACGAACTCGGGCGCGTGTATGGCGAGAAGATGCAGGACGCGCATGGATGCATCGACCGGTGGACACCGAGCGGACTCGATTTTCCTCGTCTAGTTGAGCGCTACCTACTCTAGCAATGGATGACCGATACACTTTGGACGCGAGTATCTGCTGCATGATCTGGCACACGGAGCTTGCTAGACAGTCTCAAGCTTGTAGCATGAAGGCGTCGAGGAATCCTTCGGTATCTAACCAACGTTGTCGTCCTAGGAGGACAAGAGGTCGAGAGAGCTAGCCTTGCCTCGACGTCGAAGAGGAGCGGCTGCTGCGTTCAATCGCTAGTCTACAGATGAACGCCGACCTGAGCGACCTACCGAGAACTCGACATCGCTATGATGCTCGTCGTGGGCAAAGGATCAGGATATGACCTTGGGGCTCGACGCTACCAACGCGTACAGAGCTCGCCATCAATGATCCAACGCGCACGGCCGCAGACCTCGCAGCGCTCACGTCCCTCGACCGCATTGACCGCATTGAGATCCACGAGACGCGCTCGCACAGTGGCGCGACGTTCTACGTCCTCCAAGTCTTCGTCCACCTACCGCATGACGCGACAGACTCGCCACCGCTGCCAGACTACGAGCTCGAGCGCCGGTACTCGGACTTTTACGCGCTGCGCAAGCTCGTCCAAGACGAAGCGTTCTTCAATCCGCGCGTGACATCGTGCGCCTACTGCGCCGACTTTGTCGTGTGCATGCGCTTCAAAGCGCTTCAGCCGCGCGCTCTCACGAAGCTCGTGCCGAGTACAGCGCTGCGTTCGCGTCTGCTTGCGTCGTTCATCAACGAGCTCGTGCGCTTGGGCAAGCGCCGCGACCGGCAGAACATGCGCTGCATGTTCCACAAGACGATCGCGCAGCACATCGAGTCGTTCTTGCGGCACGACTCGAGCGCGCAACTAGCAGAGACAGAAGGAGGACGACTGTCGCTGTGGCCACCAGCATGGGTGATCCGGTTGAGTTGATGACGAACTTGTGCATGTGCATCGATCCACTATGCTCTGTTGCGCCTCCATGATCGACTCATGCATGAACTTCTTCCCAACTGCTGACGCTCGCGTGACGACGCAGCTTGGAGTGAGTGCGACTGGCGGTGCGTCGCTCGTGGGGCAGTTCCTCGGCTCGCTCTCGGAACTCAACACAGTTCTAGCGAACTCGAAGCTCCTCAGTCTCGGCAGCGGCACAGTCGCGCTCGACGCGCGCACGGACCAGTGCAGCTTGCTCGGGACGAAGGCGTACATGTGGACTGGCAAGTGCGACGACCTCTCAGTGCTCAACACTGTGCCGCACATGACGCGCAAAGACAAGGACTAGTCGAAGATCAAGAGCGGCTACGCGACCATGAAGCTCAACGCCACTGGCATTGCAGTCCTGCTCGACTGGGCATGGCGCGGACCGACGACGACGTGGCACTTTATCCAGTTCGAAGCCATCTGGGGCAAAGCGAACTTTGCGAGCTTGCAACAGATCAAAGCCAGTGTCAATCTGCAGAGCGCAATCGATGCCACTGCCAGGAGGAGCGTCGAGCTCGTCGTGGAGTACATCGTCGAGTACAACGTCGATGCTCAAGAAGCTCCGTGTTGCAAATCAGCAATAATTCAAATCATAACGTCTAAATGTGTAGTTATTTCATTTTTGCGGCTATATTTGTAGACAAAAATCACCCAAACCAGCGCATACAAAATCCGACAGCGCAAGAGCCAGAAGCAAGAACGACGCGCCTGATCAAGAAGAGCTCGACCTCGTCGTCCTCCTCCTCTTCATCTCTCTCTCGAGCGCTCGTGCACGCGATCACCGAGTCTCGTGACCAGCATGCGCGTCCCTAGCGTCCTCACATGGGCGTCTGCCGCGCTCTGCCTCCTCGCAGCACTCGCGCCTTCTGTCGATGCCTCGGCCGTCACTGCTGGCGCACCCGAGCACCTCATTGCCACCGGTGGCGAGTGCGTCCGGACGTTCCACTCGAAAGGCTCTGTCGGCTGCCGCTCGCGCTCGAACAAAGACATCGAGCCGCTCTTTGCAGTCGACTCGGCCGACGACCTCGCGCGCTTTGTCCGCGGCGACGCGCCGACGCAAGACAAAGCGCAAAAGTACGTGCTCGTGATGCCCGAAGCGCTGCTCACGTATGACGCGATCGCAAGTGCGATCGACCGCATCGGCGGCGTGTTTGCGTACCCGCAGTTCAGCGTCGCGAACGCGTCGTTTGCGTCCTCGACGCCGCAAGGCGCTGGGACTGTCGACGGCGCGCTGAACCCGTTCGCAGGCGTGAACGTGTCGTGGAACGCCGGCGGCAACGGCCTCATCGAGCGCGAGCTGCCGTTCCCAGTCGTGCTGCTCGCGAACGAGCGCGTTGGCGAGGCGTTCACTGCGCGCGCAAAGACGAACGCGCAGGACAACAGCGGCGCGACGTACAAGGCGTTCCTCAAGTACTACTTTGGCCCGGAGGCGATGACGTCGCTCGAGTGCCTCCGGTTCAAGAACATCTACGGGCAGCAGAGCCCCAAGTGCGACCCCATTGGTGGCCAGAGCGCGTGGAGCGTCCGCGGCGACCGCTCCGCGCAGTCGATCGTGCTTGCGACCGCAGCGATGGACGCGTCGGGGCTCTCGCACGTCCTCTCGCCTGGCGCAAACACTGCTGCGTCCGGTCTCGTTGCGCTCTTGGCCGCTGCGCAGGCGCTCCAGGCGATCCCCGACAGCGCGTTCGGGAAGAAGCTCGTGTTCGCAGCGTTCCAGGCCGAGAAGTTTGGCTTTGTCGGCTCGCGCAAGTTCCTCGAAGACCTCCAGCGCTTCACGCGCGACCCGAAGACCGCGTGTGCGTTCCCAGTGACCGACTCGGCGTCGCCGTTTGGTTCGGACTTTTGCACGCACCCGATGCTCTCGAGCACGGCGTTTGCGTCGCTCTCGCTCGCGGACATTGCGTACGCGATCGCAGTCGACCAGGTCGGGATCTTGCCGCCGTCTGGGAACTTCACGGTCCACGTGAACCCACTGGCCAACAGCTCCGCGACGGTCTCCGCAGCTACTGAGACAACGACGACCGAGACGCTCGCAAAAGTGATCATGACGGCGCCATCGGCCGGCAAGACGTTCAGCGTCGGGACGACTGGCGCGCTCCCGCCGACGCCGCTCACGTCGTTTGTGAACGCCGGCGAGTACGGTCGCGCAGACCTCGTCGGTGCAGTCATTGCTGGCTACGACGGCAACGCAGCGCCTGGGACGTTCAACACGCGCCACGACACAGTCGACCGCATCGACGTCGCGGCCGTGACGAAAGCGTCGCAGGTCCTCGCCGAGACGCTCTACACGCTCGCGGCCAAGACCGTGTCGACGACGGAGCTCAAGACGATCCAAGTGAACCGCACGCACGTCGGCGAGCTCCTCACGTGCATCAGCACGAACTGGCGCTGCGACCTCATGAAGTCGGTCTCGGCGCCTGCTGTCGCGACGATGCTCGAGTACTTGGACCTCTCGTCTTCGTCGTACCCGGCGTTCCAGAAGCCCGCGACGCTGTACTCGGGTCCGCTCGACGTGAACCGGCAGATGCTCGTGAAGAAGCGCGCGTCGAAAGACGACGTGTCGTACTACACGCTCTACAACCAGAGCTGGTCCGAGACAACCGACTCGGTCAAGCTCTTCCCAAACGCCTACGAGGTCTTTACGCGCGCGGCGCTCGCGGCTGCGATGGTCGATGCACCGACGGCCAAGGCCGCGTCAGCGTGCACCAAGTCGCAGACGTGCGGCAAAGGCATGGAGTGCGTCGCGCCGGGTGTGTGCGTGAAGCAAGCGGCGTACTTCCACTTTGCGATCTCGCCGGGACTCGAGCGCACGAAGACGCTCGGGCTCTACGCGATCGTGAACGAGAGCCTCCCGCTCTGGACCGAGCCGCAGTGGGAGAACGACATTGGGAGCTACGTGTTCCCAGACCCCGGCGAGCTCATTGGCTGGCTCGCGCTCGCGATCGGCGTCGCAGTCACGGGCGTCGGCGTCGTTCTCGCGCGGTTCGTGCTCACGAGCGTCCACAAGATGAAGCTCCTGTAGAGCAGCGACTATGGAACGTGTGCCTTGGCGAATGGATGTAGGACGCTTTACTCTCTCGCGTTGGCTCGTGAAGGTACAAGAGCGTCCTTGGACGTCTCAGTTGGTCGATCGCAAGAGTAAGACCGAGGAGCGACGCGTTGCGTCAGGAGAGAGAAGCAAGCGGCACTATATAAACATATCACATGTGACCTCGTCGGGCATCGACGATGTACTCCACGACGAGCTCGACGCTCCTCCTGGCAGTGGCATCGATTGCGCTCTGCAGATTGACACTGGCTTTGATCTGTTGCAAGCTCGCAAAGTTCGCTTTGCCCCAGATGGCTTCGAACTGGATAAAGTGCCACGTCGTCGTCGGTCCGCGCCATGCCCAGTCGAGCAGGACTGCAATGCCAGTGGCGTTGAGCTTCATGGTCGCGTAGCCGCTCTTGATCTTCGACTAGTCCTTGTCTTTGCGCGTCATGTGCGGCACAGTGTTGAGCACTGAGAGGTCGTCGCACTTGCCAGTCCACATGTACGCCTTCGTCCCGAGCAAGCTGCACTGGTCCGTGCGCGCGTCGAGCGCGACTGTGCCGCTGCCGAGACTGAGGAGCTTCGAGTTCGCTAGAACTGTGTTGAGTTCCGAGAGCGAGCCGAGGAACTGCCCCACGAGCGACGCACCGCCAGTCGCACTCACTCCAAGCTGCGTCGTCACGCGAGCGTCAGCAGTTGGGAAGAAGTTCATGCATGAGTCGATCATGGAGGCGCAACAGAGCATAGTGGATCGATGCACATGCACAAGTTCGTCATCAACTCAACCGGATCACCCATGCTGGTGGCCACAGCGACAGTCGTCCTCCTTCTGTCTCTGCTAGTTGCGCGCTCGAGTCGTGCCGCAAGAACGACTCGATGTGCTGCGCGATCGTCTTGTGGAACATGCAGCGCATGTTCTGCCGGTCGCGGCGCTTGCCCAAGCGCACGAGCTCGTTGATGAACGACGCAAGCAGACGCGAACGCAGCGCTGTACTCGGCACGAGCTTCGTGAGAGCGCGCGGCTGAAGCGCTTTGAAGCGCATGCACACGACAAAGTCGGCGCAGTAGGCGCACGATGTCACGCGCGGATTGAAGAACGCTTCGTCTTGGACGAGCTTGCGCAGCGCGTAAAAGTCCGAGTACCGGCGCTCGAGCTCGTAGTCTGGCAGCGGTGGCGAGTCTGTCGCGTCATGCGGTAGGTGGACGAAGACTTGGAGGACGTAGAACGTCGCGCCACTGTGCGAGCGCGTCTCGTGGATCTCAATGCGGTCAATGCAGTCGAGGGACGTGAGCGCTGCGAGGTCTGCGGCCGTGCGCGTTGGATCATTGATGGCGAGCTCTGTACGCGTTGGTAGCGCACATGTTGCAGCAGCAGGAACAAACGACGAGTGCGGAGTCAGCCGCGCAAGTGGCGGAAGAGCTGTTAGCGCTGGTGTTGACGCAGTGAGCGTGCCTATCGAGCTGTGAGATCGAGACTCCATGTCGTGAGCTGGTTGGTGCGACTCCGGAAGTGAAGCAAGCGCGTGAGCAAGCGGAGCGGAGCGATAGTAGGTACATCGGAGGCATGAGCGACCAATTCGCGACGCAAGTCCTCGACTTGTGTGTGTCGTGCATGCATTTTTAACTTGATTTAAGTATGCTACACGATTAAGTACGACTTCAGATTGCTTTGAACACAACAACATTATTGCTCACACAAAGAGCAAGAACTCGGCACGTATGGCGGCAGCGCTCAATGTGCGCGAGCTGCTCGAGCTCGAGCGGCAGCTGTACCAGGAGAGCATCGAGCGCGCGAGCAAGCAGCACGAAGAGCTCCTGCGCGGCTCGCTCGAGGACTTTGTGCTGCGCTGCATTCCGTTCGAAGACGAGAAGGGCTGGGAGACCGAAGCCGCGATGGTCCAGCTCCAGCTCAATAAGCGCAACGGCTTGGACCTGCTCGAGTTTGAGCTCAAGCAGGCAGAGGATGCGCACCAGGTCCGTTTGTTTGTGCATGTGCGCGTGCTGTTGACTATACGTGCGACTGACAGACGCGTTTGATTTGCACAGGCGCAGCGCCAGGAGCTCAAGCAGCAGCTCCTCCAGACTGCTCGGAAGCAGCTCGCAAAGCTCGAGCGCCGCGCTGTGGTGCTCGACCAAGGCGGGAGCGGCAGCCAATCGACTCCACTATCGCTCCGCTTGCGCACATCGCAGAGCCGAAGCAGCCGCAGCAAGCGCAAGCTCTCAGAACGAACTGACACGACAGACGCGGCGCCACTGCCAGTGCTCGCGACGCGCGAAGCTCTCGAACGCGAAGTCGCAGCGTCGATGCGATGCACCGCGCGCGCGTTCAACTTTCAGCACTTGAGCAGCGTGCTCCCGACGCCTGCGAGCGTCAGTGACGACGTCTTTGCTGAGCTCGAGCGCCTCCAGACGACGCGCAAAGCACCTCGAACCGGTTGGTACCAAATTCACGAGTGTCAACGTGACAAGTGGTAGAAGTCGCGATGGCCATGACACTCACTGTCCTCTCTCTCCTTGCCTGCACTGCCAGCTGGGCACGTGCACGTGAATACGAGCGAGCAGACACTCGTCATTGACGTGCCAGTCACTGATACCAATCCAGTTGATACTGAAACCGATAAGGTTGACACCAAGAGATCAACCACGTTCCACATCGACGACTACGTCGTCCTCACGTCGGCGCTCTCTGGCGAAGATCTGCACGGCCAGGTGTATGCGATCCACGACGACGCAGTCGAGCTCGTGCTCATCTGCGGCACGCACGCGCGCGCAAGTGCCGCAGCGCTCGAGAGCGGACGATGTGCGCTGGCCCACCAGAACAAGCCTGACCAGGCGCTGCTCCAGTGCTTTGACGAGCGTACGATCGTCGATACGAAGCGCATTCGCATGGATGGTCAACGCAGTACGTCTCGTGTGTGTATTTGGTATCAAAAGCGATCTGGCACTTGATACTAACATGTTTGCTGTCCCAACCAGAGAGGCGAGGACGACGCAAGCGCACTGTCGACATCCGCCGCGGCTTCTAGCAAGCGACGGCAGCAGCTTTAGCTTCTTGTTCAGCGACTCACATCTAACGCTCTTAAGTATCACTGTATCTTCTTGTCGTTGCCATTGCTGTCGCTGAGACGCATCATGGGCTGGAACGTGTTCACAAACGTGTAGCGCGAGAAGAGGACGAAGAGCCGACGGTACCAGACGAACTGGCTGTGGTGGAGCGCCATCGCAGCGTAGTTCCACTGCGGCTGCGCGAGGAACACGAATGCGCCGTCGCGACCGAGCGACCATGACGACACGACTGCATCGAGCACGCCAATGTACTTGCGCACGAGGCTCGTGCTCTCGAGTGCCCAGGCGCGGACGGGTGCTGTCGTCTCGTGCTGGTCCGCGTCGCTTGATGCGCTGGTGAAGCGCGCGTGCTGCTCTGCGACTGCCTGTTTGACACCAAAGTGCGTCGCGATGTGGTTTGGATGGCCCGACACCCCGTAGTCGTCGAACGTGAACACCTGTCGAGCCATACTCGGTCAGTGTTGGTGCTTGTCGTTGATACCAATCTCAGCCACATCCATCAATCCGAGCATGAACGTACTGCGTTGATTGCGTGTGCTTCGATGTACGCGAGCACAACGCTGGCAATGTGCGCGTGGTCCCAGACTGCAGCCATGCCGTCTTGCAGCTTCGGGTCTTCAAGCACGCGGACGTTCTGTGGCGCGAGGCCCAAGAATGCGCTACATGTGTGCATCTCCTGCTCGCGCACGGCGCCGAGGCCGTCAAAGTTGCCGCGCGAGAGGCAGAGCAAGTGGATCTCCCACTCTGGCTCAGTGCCACTCGCATTGCGCTGTGTGAGCGAGTGCACGAGCGGGAGGAAGAACATGCTCTCGTCGTCTGGATGCGCTGTCACGAGCAGCGCGCGCTTTGTTGCAGTGGGTGTCGCATCGCTAGCAGCCGTTGTACTGGGAGCTGCTTTCGACGACGTGGCGTAGACACACGCAGCTGCGATGAACAGCAGCACGTTCGCGCCGAGGAGGAAGACCTTGAGCATCTCGAGGAGCTCTTCCATCATGTCGTCTCGTGCATCAACAGCAGTCATGTTGCGTTGTGATACTTTGCCTGTCCGATCGGCATCATCTGGAATCATTCTATCTTGGTTTCAGTATTGCTGATATGTACAATTATGTGTGATACCTATGTCGACATTGGTGGCAATGATGGCAATAGTGGCAATGGAGGTGCTACTTCTACTGCTGTTGTGAGCTCTTCGAACCGCGTGCGGAACGCACTCGCGACGTTTGCGATCTGCGCGTGTGTGTGCATCTCGAGGCTCTGGATATGGTTCCGCAGTCGCTCGTGCGTCACAGCGGCGAACGCACGCGAGTCCAAGAGGAAGAACGCGATCGCGAGTGCCGATACGAGCGTGTTGAGTCGCGTGGCGTAGCGCGCGCCAGTTAGTGGTTCGGCAGCGTCCTCGATGCTCCATATGTACGGCTCAACAAGCGGGAAGCCGTCGCCAGCGATGAAGCTCTCCTGCAGCACGGGGTCTGCGATGCAGTTGCAAATGCCGCCGAGTGCGAACGATGCCAATCGCTGCTGCTGCAAGCGCATCGTCGGTGTAATCGCTGTTGCTGATGAGGATGGTAGTGAATCGGTGCTGTTGTGCTCTGGCGACGCGCGCGCAGCACCTTCGTGGTCTGCGTCGAGGATGTCGAGGAACAGATCCATGACCTGGAGCTGCGCGAGCGTCGCGTAGTTGATCGGGTCGTACGCAAAGTTCGCGAGGTTCGCGACGATCTCCTCTTTGCGCAAGACGTGCACGCTGCGCTGGTACTCGTCGACGAGCTGCTGCAGAAACTCGTGGCGCGCAGGCGCGTGCTGCCCTTGCCGCGCTGCAAGTCGAGCGTGCGACGACAGCATCTCGTGTTGCTTGGTGTCACTTCCGTTTGGTGTCACTTGACTTTGGTGTCAAGTCAATGAACTGATTTCCTTCTTGTATAATTTCACGCATATAGGATTCGAATCCGCGTGGTCCACACAAAACGGATCCGAATAAGTCCGGCGACTGACATCCTCGATTTTCGCACTATCACAACTTACAGCGCGGACTGAAAAGATCACAGCCGAACATCAGCGGCGATCGTCCGACTGACTGCCGACTCGCGCCACGCGCGTCGTTGCTGCTGTTGCTGTTGCTGGTTCCGGCGGGCTGGACCTCATCTGTCTGAGCAGTGCACGCGCTCACTCGCGATCTCGCTCTCGCCACACACACGCGCGCACACGCTCATCTTTCAACGAGAATGGCCGCAGTGATCCGCAACAGCGCCAAGCGCGCGCCGACTGCGATCGCGATGATGAATATGGGCGGTCCGTCGACGCTGCCGGAAGTCCAGGGCTTCCTCACGAACCTCTTCACGGACCCGGAGATCATTCCCATGGGCAAGGTCCAGCCATTCGTCGGTCCCTGGGTCGCGAAGAACCGCACGCCCAAGATCACAGAGCAGTACGCCGCGATCGGCGGCGGCTCGCCGATTCTCAAGTGGACGAACATCCAGGGCGAAGAGATGTGCAAGATCCTCGACGAGATCCGCCCCGAGGTGCGTCCCACACGCTCTTGTGCTACTGCTCGATCGATGGTCGTCTGTATCGTGTCATGCCCTTACTCACACTCGCTCACATGCGCCACTCGTGATGCTTGGATCGCACACACACGCATAGTCGGCGCCGCACAAGCACTACGTCTTCTTCCGGTACGCGAACCCGCAGACCGAGGAATCGCTCAAGCAGATGAAAGCCGACGGCGTCACGCGCGCGATCGCGTTCTCGCAGGTGCGCACACTGGTCTATACTGTGACTCTGTCTCGCACTGTGTGCTGATGTGTTATCTGTCCTGGTCGTGTAGTACCCGCAATGGTCGTGCACGACGACTGGATCGAGCATGAACCAGCTCTGGCGCGAGCTCGACCGTCTCGACATGGCGAGCGACTTTCAGTGGTCGCTCATCGACAGGTTCGTCCTACGTTCTGTACGAACTGCGTCGCATTGAGACTGACGTGAACATGGCCGACTGCGCAGATGGAACACGCACCCTGGCTACATCTCGGCGGTCGCGAACCGCGTGCAGCAAGGCTTGGCGCAGTTTGCGCCAGAGGACCGCGACAAAGTCGTGATCATGTTCTCGGCGCACTCGGTGCCGATGAAAGTCGTGTACAAGGGTGACCCGTACACTAAGGAGATCGCGTCGACTGCGGAGCGCGTGATGGAGCACCTCGGCGTCTCGAATGCGCACATCCTGGCGTGGCAGTCGAAGGTCGGGTACCTCCCGTGGATGGGTCCAAGCACGAGCAACGTGATCAAAGGCCTCGGCGCGCAAGGTCGCAAGTACGTACTCGCTCAATCGTTCGGATTGATTTGATTGGCTGCGGATTGGTTGAAGTTGACCGTCACTCTGTTCGGATTGTTTGATTCCTATCATAGGCACGTGCTCACTGTTCCGATTGCGTTCACGTCCGACCACATCGAGACGCTGTTTGAGATCGACATTGAGTACGCCGAGGAGGCAAAGGAGGCGGGCATTGAGCACTTCAAGCGCTGTCCGTCGCTCAACGACGAGCCAAAGCTCTTTGCCGCCATGGCCGACATCGTCAAGTCGCACTTGGACTCGAACACGCTCCACTCGCCGCAGTACCCGCTCAACTGCCCCGAGTGCGTGAACCCGATGTGCCGGTCGATCCGGAACCCGATCAAGCCGTACGACAAGTTCATCAAGCCAGCGTCGCAGTAGACAACAGCGTCTCTGCGTCTCACTCTCAGCCACAGCACTAGCACTAGCACTCGTCCTATCGTTTGTCTCGAAGTAAAGACCGATACGCGAATGCACGCATGTCCATAGAAGTCACTGGTTGCTGCTGAGCTTGTCTATTGCAGTTGATGGAGCTCACTACACACTACACTGGCGTCACACACACGCCCCATTCGGCGTTCCAGCTACAGAGCATCTCGTTGCACATGGCCTCGGTCAGTCCAATGCACCGGTCGTTCACTGGCGGCTTGGGCGTTGCAGTCGGCGCCGGCGTCATGAGCGGATCGTACTTCACGACGCCGAGCGCATCAATGCGACCGTGACCGTAGTTGTTGTCTGGGAACGTCCCAAACGGAATGTCGCCGCACGTGGCTCCAGTGGCTTGAAGCGACTCGGTGATCGCTGACTTGAGCAGCGCCGTGCTGATGTCCGCAAACTTCCACGTCGGATGCGCTGCGAGCGCAAGCGCCACGACGCCAGTGACGTGCGGCGCTGCCATGCTCGTGCCGTCGATCGTATTATAGGACGTGTCGCTCGTGCTCCATGCCGATCGGATGCCTTCGCCTGGCGCCGAGAGGTCGGGCTTGATGCGGCCGTCGCTTGTCGGACCTTGGCCGCTGAAGGTCGACAACGTGTTGCCGTACGTCGTTGAGCCAACAGCGATGACGGAAGCGTGCGTGCCAGGGTACGAGGTAGTGCCGCAGCCTGGTCCGTCGTTCCCAATCGCAGCAACCGGGATGATGCCGGCCGCACGCCACGCAGCGATGTACCGACTGAACGTCGAGTCGTCTCCGCCTCGTGTGTTCCAGCTGTTGTTCACGACGTGCGGTGCCTTGGAGCAGTCCTTCTTCTGGCCAGTCGTGTCGGACGGACAGAGGATGAACTGCGCACACTCCATCATCGGAAGCTGAGGGCATTTGTTGCGGGTAGTGCAACCCTTGCACGCCATCCACTTTGCTCCCGGTGCGACGCCGATGCCGCCAGATCCGACGATCGTCCCCATCACGTGCGTTCCGTGACCGTCCTTGTCGTTTGGGTTCTGGGTCTTGTTGTACGGATCGAACCAGCCAAAGTTGCGGAGGAAGTTTGAGCGAAGTGCTTTGTGTGTGTACCGCACACCTGTGTCGATCGCCGCGACGACAACATCTTGTCCAGTGACGCCAGTTTCCCAGACTGCCGGCGCTTGGATGCGCGTGACGCCCCACTCGCTCGCAAGCGGACTGTTTGCGGCCTCAGATGTGCCGTTGCGCGCCGACGGCGGGTGCTCGACTGGCGTCGGCAGCGAGAAGATGAGCTCTTCGCGCACTTCTGCGACGCTCGGGAGCGCACTGAGCTTCTCCACGAGCTCGAACGTCGCGTCCTGGATGTGCACTTGGTTCGAGATCCAGAGACTCGTGGCTTTCATGTTGTTGTTGCTCGAGTTGGCGGCTTCTTTCGCGAGCAGTGCGAGCAGTGGCGCTTGTGATTGCGCAGCGTGCGCCTCGAGCTGGTCGACGAGCCGAGTGATCTTGTGGCCGCGCGACGCGAATGCCTCCTCTTTCACGCGCGCAATGACTTCGTCAGTCGAGTCGGCGAGTGTGACGATGAGGTTCACTGCGCCTTGCTTGCGGAGTGCGCGGTGGACGCTCGGGTGCACAACGTGCGGTCTTGATGCCGACAACAACGTCGAGGTGCTGGGACTCGAGGCAGCGGCGGTCGGTGAGCCAGCGCATGCGGCAGCTACTGCCATCGCGAAGACGAGGAATGACAAGACTTTCATATCGAGCGACGATGGCACGGACAGTCGACGCGAAGCGAAGGCGAAGTGGAGACTAGCGCTTGGTGGATGTGAGCAGGAGCGCGCGAGTTGAGGAATGAACGCACAAGAGGTCTAGACGAGTGGAAGCGCGATCACTTGGTCTGGGTGGAATGACAGACACGCACACAGAGCTGTAGACGCACGACCCACTCGGCAAGCTGCGATCGGACGAGCGCTGAGTCGCTCGAGTGCTACGATGGCGACAGCGAGACGATCTCACGAGAGGAGACGATGCGACGCTGGATCAGTTCGAGGGACTGGAAGACTGCCCATGACTTCATGGGCATCGTGTTGAGCACTCCTGTGCTGAGCTGCGCTCATGTGCACTGCATGGAGGTCGAAGTGTCGACCACACTGCGAACAACAAACACGTGCATACGCTTGATACCGATCCTCTCTCCAAGCAGCTTCGCAGAGTGACTTGCGTCTAATGCACGAAATGACGGTGACAAATGTGAGGGGTCAGTTTCCTTTTTCCTGTCTCAAACGAGTCTGAGTCGACAAAAATTCCCGAATTGTCCCGAATGCAAGGCTATTCGTCCACCAATTAAGTTAAGGAGTGTTTCTCAATGTGTTTTCGACAGCGTCGAAAACAAACACGTCGAGTTTGCGAGTTCTTGGATTTTGTATACACGTTTTCTCAATTCGAGTCGTGTCGTCCAGAGAGAGGCGCTGTATGTGTGCCCACTGACGTACTTTGGCGATCTTCTTGAGCAAGAGCGTCGTGTCTGGCGCATCGGCGGTCGCTCGCGCAGACGACACGGCGCTCATGGCGGGACCAGTGGCTTGCACTGGGCTGGCGACTGGCATCATCGCCTGGGAGCTCTCACTCGCAAACATCGATGCGAGGTGGGCTGCGCTCATGGACTTTCGCGCCATGACCTAGTGAACCACCGCGATCGTGAGCATGTACGTCAGTGTAATGACTGGCAAGACAGTGTCTGGACGTGCTCGAACTACAGTGGCTGTACATACCACTTGGTTCCGGCGAGCCTCATGCGACGGCTGTGCATGTAGTGAGGTCATGTCCATAGCAATCAGATGTGGCGACGCACGGTCGCAAACGGCCGCTCACTCGCTGTGGGCATGATGGCGAGAGCGCGCGAATGACTCGCTGCGCTCGCCGCTCAACTGCCAGATCAAGAGCGCACAGATTCTCGAGCATCAACTCGGTGTGGCGAAGCTGTGACATGTCACAAGCCCCGTCTCT
Source organism: Pythium guiyangense (assembly GCA_003730235.1). NCBI lineage: Eukaryota > Oomycota > Peronosporomycetes > Pythiales > Pythiaceae > Pythium > Pythium guiyangense. Next base: position 637,758 of record QXDM01000014.1, read on the forward strand.
CGTGCGCACGACCAAGATCCGGCTGCATCTCTTGTACGCGCGCATCTCTTCGAGTTTCACGCTCACGCTTAGCCCCAGGGGTCACGCGCTTGTCCAAGACCACTCACGCACAGAACGAGGGCCCCTGGGCCTGCATGAGAGCCAGACACCAGTGCACACTGCAACAACAGTGCACGACACCCAGGGACCTCGAACAAGTGCACACAGTGACGTAGCACCAAGATCGCAATCACGCACAAGTCAGACCGGTTCAGCCCAGGACAGTGGGACGGCGAACCCATGGCGATCCGGACGGAGCACAAAGAAACGACGTCTGCGTGCTGGTCGGCAGCTACACGATCAATGCGCGTGATGGTCGAAGGCTCGAGGATAAATACGAGTCACAAGACATCGTCCGAGAGCGCAGCTTCTACACTACACGCAGAGACCGGCTCCGATGGCCGTCGTGGCGCGACCCGAGTGTCGCTGCCTCTTGTAACGGGGCTGCTATGCTAAGTACGAAGGAGCACAGCAGACTCCCAATTAGTGGCCTAACCTGATTTCTGACGACCATGGTCGTCCCATCACCCCATCGCTTCCTCGTAAGACCACGTGTAAGCTACGTCGCGGAACACACTCCCGTGACACCTCTGACTCGTGTCCCTGCGCATCCAGCACGTGCCGTGCGGTGCTACGAGCGTCGTCAACGCTCCAGAGCCTCGAGTCTCTCGCGCCCTCGCGCGTACTGCGTCGACCAAGCGACGCAAGTGCATCACGAACCTGAAAGTGCGTCACCCACGGCGCTCGATTATCAGCGTCTTGTCACCAGTTTGGCGTTCAGCCACAAGTCCCACGTCGAGACACACTGCGAGCAGCTACTCGAGCGCCAGGACCCCAGACCCCGAGGTCCGGCAAGCAGCCATTGACAATACGCAAGCGCCCAGACAGTTGCACCGTGTACCCACGTGCGGTCAGCTCCTGCGCGCAGACACGTGGGCTTCGTGGTTGACACGGGCTTTGCAGCCAGCACAAGTATCGGTCTCAAGCTCTGCAGCCAGCACCGACATTGGTCTCCGAGCCTGCGACCAGTGCAAGTCGACAAGCATACAAGCAAGCGGTTCTGTGGCCAGCAACGACCGAGTCGAGAATTGAGACCCAACGAGCAGTCCATAGGCGTGCCTAGTAGAGTCAGGACGCGTAGCAAAGCACTCTAGTCTTTTCATAACTTCATAAATACAACTCGCCAATTTGCCAGCTACTGCTCAAGTCTCATCGACTCTCCTCGACCTCGACCGTTCAGCGGATACTCTCGGCTTCGACACCTGCATTCGGCACAACGTCTGCAGTACACGCGTGGTTCTGCGAGAGGTTACCTGCAGAAGTGTGAACGGAGTGCTGTGTGCCTGCATATTGGGGGTTCGCCTGCTGTATCCCATTTACACATACATCTTGGCGCTGCGCTCGAGGCGAGGCCAATAGTGGAGTGTATTCCATATTGTATTGTGTGCCCCTGAGGACCGGACGGAGCTCGGTTAGCCACCACACGCCGAAGCTCCAGGTCATCAGGACTGCCACCAAAAAGAGACAAAAAGAGACAAAGTCCAGGCAAGGTTTGTGTGAGATCACGAATCCTTAGCCCAGTGTCCCGCCGAGCTCGGGGAGAGAAGAGAACCCTCGAAGCCCGGCCAAAAGAAGAAGTATCACCCGGTTGCGGCGATTGAGAACATCTCGCTCGACCAACCGTCCAGAGAGTGCCCGACAAGCAAGGACTCCTGTTGACACCCCGGTCCCGTCGTCTAGGCGCGGTTGACTCCCCAGGTCCAGTCGCGCGAGCGCTGTTGACCACCGTCGTCGCCCAAAGGCCGCAAGTCCCATAGGACCCACGCCCCACAGGCTTGACGTGACGCCCAGGTTGTGCCCGGCGACGCACCTGGAGACGAACAACTATCGCCCGTTCGGTCTCGATCAGACCTTACCAAAAATAGATCAACTCCTAAGACAAAGAAGGCATCGCAGAGCCGAAGACGTTGCGAAGAACTTCATCCCCGACCGCGTCCACGCTCTCGTCGTCCCAGTAGCAAGGCCGCCGAAGACAGTGCACGCTCGCACCAAGGACCGACCTCCCCAAGCGTATTGCTCGGATCAAACGAACGCAAGGGTACACAGTGTGAGGTCTGACCAACCGGGTCCCGACAGAGTCCTACCCCTTGGCTCGTACTTGAGACCCCTCTACTACGGGCAAAGCCACTGTGGTGTCCAAGGCGCTTGAAGATCTCCCAGAACCAAGGTCCACGAAGATCCAAGGTCCCGGAAGCTCCAAGGCGCTCGAAGACCCGCAAGCCTTTGCGCACCAGTGTCGCGTCCCGGATTTGGACGCACCACATCATCACACAGAACTTGTGTGTGAGTCTCCACGAGCAACCGGCTAGTTTGAGTTGAGTTGGTCCTGAGGCTAATGTGTCTTGCGTCGTGACGTACCTCTGGCAGCGACTCGAGCAGCTCGAGCGGTTCGAGAGACACTGGTGTCGTAGCGTGCAGCGAACCACGAGTTGGTGTCAGTGACACCCGTTCTGCGCTGTTCCAACAGCAGCACTAGAGCAGGCACAAGCGCTTCCTCGTGTCGAACTACCACCACGTACTCTGGAGGGCGTGTTGCAGCGCACCGAGTGGCAGCGAGATGCCATCTCGCACAGCGACGACCACGACGTCCATCAGCATCATCGTCGCTCTCTCTGTCGTATACACGTGCAGGCGTCAGTCTTCGCGCTCGCGCTCGCGCTCGTGCGGGGTCGTCGCAGCGGTGGTGCAGTAGGCAACAGGTAGACGAGCAGACAAGGACGTCTACAAACTGCGCAAGAGTGTCCCGACTCTTGTGAATGGTCGACGACTCTTTGTGAACCGTCATGACTCTTGTGAACCGTCCACGACTCTTTTTGTGTTGATTTCAAACAGGAAATGGCTCGGATTTGTACTTGGTCGCACTTGGGCGTGCGTTTGTGTGGCTTTTTCTGCTTCAGCCTTGTATTTTTCGGACAACTTTTGCTACTCGTTTCAACCAGCAACGCGCACACAAACGTGCGGACCATGTCCGAGCGCAGCTTTCTGAGCTGTCCATAAATGCATTTGCTTTGTGTGTTGTCCGAAAAAATGAAAAATCGATCTTGAATATTTTACCAGACAACATTCAAAACGACATCATAAAAACAACAATAATATGTCCAGGGAACATGTTCAGCCATAATAGTTTTTTTTGTGGATGCGAGTTTGAGGTTTTCTAGGACATGTTCCTTTAAACAGCAATGTCAATAGTGAATAAATCTGCTCAGAATGTAAGGTTTTGAGGTTTTCTAGAAGTATGGGAAATTTGTATCGCTGGAAGAAAACACCATCACTCTCTGGTTTGTAATTTCCAAATTCATTATGGTCATTATGGTGTTTGAAAAACGCAAAAAAAGGAGTGCATGTCGCTCTGAGGCACACTCGGCACGTGTCTGCTATAGCAGACGCTATAGCAGACACGTGCCCTTCAAACGCGCTCAACACTGCCCATCAGCATCGCTGCAGCGCTCGATCCCCGATCAGAGCGAGAGCGAGAGCGAGAGCGAGAGCGAGAGCGAGAGCGAGAGCTGAGCCGATGGCTTGCTCTCGCTGTGGGTAGCGGCGGCAGTGACTTGCTCAGTGTCTCGAGACACAAGCCACATGCCGGTGCGCGTCCACACCGACGGTGCCGAGCGACGCAGTCGGTAGGCACTACGTAGGTATATGGGAACATAACTTTGTGGATCCTTTTCAAACTTTAAACAAGAATGTGGACCACACAAATTTTTGAGAAACGTACTCACAAGAGTATCGAATCTCTAATTATCCCATGGGATTGAACCCGTTGGATAAATAAATCATGGGGAATACTTCAACAAATTTGACGTCATTATCTTTCTATTCATTAGGGGCATTCAATTTGCAGCAGCAAGTCATATATTTTTCGTGCAGCAAGTCAGATATTGAGTTCCCATCTATGATTGGTCAATAGCATAAATCGCTATCGGATTCGAAAACGAAGCTGATGAGCGGCAAGAAGAATATTTTATGATGTGATTTACACTGTGTGAATTCGAGTCATGACAAAAAATACCAACTTGCTGCTGCTTACACCATTAGGGTATTCAAAGTCTGTGATTAGTGGAGCTGTGGTTTTGCTTTGCTTGTCTACACAAAAAGCTTGACTTGCTGCTGCAAATTGGAGACCCCTATTGTGTCGAAAAATATAAAACTTCGCTGGAACTTTTGGTTGGTCTTTTACACACGATCGCAAACTGATGCACAAATTCAATACGGATGGATTGGTCCTAATTGCTTCAAAACGACTGGATAGACCTCGCGCTACAAAATTTGCCATCAATCAAGGCGAATTGGTTCACGCACGCAATTATACAAATATATATTCGTATTTCGCCACTCGGCCAATTAGTACACTGACACACTTTTGCTCATCGAAATACACCAACGACTTGAAATACTCAGGCGTTTAGCTCTTCCCCGCAATCGCGCTGGAGCGTATGACACCTTGCATACACTCGCAGCACCATCAAGCCTATGCATTTCTATAGGGTTTAGATCAGGAGAGCGTGTCGACCAGGCAATACGCTAACGGTGCGATCATTGAAAAACGCACGAGACTGAGCAGACATACGAATGCATGCGTCGTTTTGCTGAAGAAGCCATACTTACGATACCATCATGGAATACTGTTGCTTGTGTCTTGAAGGTCTGTTCTCTGTGATAGCTCATTCGTTTTACCTTGTTTAACGGCGTTGCAAAGGGCTTGCCTTCTTTTATGCAGTGATGCTAAATATATATACGGTGGTCATAGAGAACGAACCTAAAGGCACCAGTATACCTTTTGCGGCGTCCTCACGGCAGAGCCACGTCCTGCGCTTCGTGGTTCACTTCACTTGCTTCAACTTCTTCTTGTCTGCGTGTCTATGCTGTTGTCTGCGCTAGGACTCGGCAAATACATCTCAGTTGAGTCACATCAATGCGTCTAATTTATTTTGTTTGCCAGTCATATATGCACTTTAGGTATTTGAGTTCGCTTTCGGCACGCAAGCAATATTGCTAAAGAAAATGGACATTGGCACATAATTAACAGTTATATTTTGTGAAACTGTGTATTTTCGAGTTTACCCCTTCTCCAAATGTAAACACTTATACATCATTCTACCACACCCACAAACTGGTGAGCTATAACCTATCTGGTCAGTCCTTGCGTGCAACCTGAACCCAGCACCCCGTCAGAGTCAGTATCCTGACTGATTCTCAGAAGAAATGCGGGGGGGGGGGGGCTTTTCTCCCTTTTTTCAATGCAGCGCAGAGCTCCTCAAATCGGTTCAGCTGTCGTTTCATCGGTAGACATTCTAGCAATGTTTCCATTAACTTTCGCACTACGAGCAAGTTTATTAGCAAGCAGCATCGATTCTCTGTCGACCTTTCAATACGGGATCAGCCCTTAGATTTTTGGGCGGAGAGTGGTATCTATCTGAACTGTAATCGGAGCGAATACGCATTCTTAGTCATCTCGTTTCGCATTGCCATGCAGTGCACGCTTTGAGTAATCCTGTCCTTTTTCATAGCCACACGACATCCTTTTCGTCATGACCTTGTCTTTACAGACTTAGAATACCCTTTGACTGCTTCCGCAACAGTTCCTTGCACAATGCCAGAAACGATTCTAGCGCCCTTCGTCTGAGCGTTAAACAATACATCCTTGAGATAAAATGTTCATCTTTTTAAGATTTTGTGTTGCTAGGGCAGAGCCGCTTGAGCTGAGCGAAGCAGGATGCAAAGTGAGATGCACTGCCTTGCGAGATCATGAGGAACGGTACTACTTGCGACTTTTGCTCAGCCACATCAAGGGACCGACATCGTACGAAGACTTGCGCACCATCGAACGCGTCGAGTACGCCACGTTCAAGGCAGCAGCTAAGGCAGCAGGGTTCCTCGAAGACGACAATGATTGGCACCTGTGCATGTCTGAAGCCGCAACGTTCCAGATGCCGTACCAGCTGCGCGTGCTGTTTGCAACGATCTTGGCGTACTCGCAGCCAGGTGATGTTGAAGCGCTATGGTCGGCGTTCAGTGACGACATGTCGAGAGACTACCAGCGTCTGCAGAACGTCAACATCGAAGACAAGTTCGTTCAGCTCAAGACTTTGATCAGCATCGAGAAGTTGCTTCAAGCAAACGGCCAAGATCTGTCCAAATTCGCCGACATGCCGCAGCTGAGCCAGTTCGGCGTGGAGCTACATGAGTATCTCGCCAGCACCAAGCTGGAAGACGAAGAGAGAAACGCGTACCCAAGGGAGTTGCTCGAACGCATTCTCGCGCGTACAGTTGACTGTACGATGAACCGCGACCAGCAGTGCGCCTTCGATCAAGTCGTCAACGCAAGGAACAGTCACGCTCCAGAGCAGAAACTGTTCTTCCTCGACGGTCCGGGTGGCACTGGCAAGTCGTTCTTTCTGGAGCAGATCCTGGCAACATTGCGCATCGATAACAAGGTCGCGTTGGCCATTGCGTCACGCGGCATCGCAGCGCTGCTGCTTACCGGTGGTCGGACGGCGCATTCGACGTTCAACTTTCCCCTCGAACTCACCAAGGACAGCACATGCGAGATTCCAAAGCAGTCCAAGATCGCACGTCTGATCAAGCGATCAAAGTTGATCATCTGGGACGAAGCACCGATGACGAACCGGTTTGCCTTTAGAGCTATCGACAGGATGTTGCAAGACATCCACAACAGCAACGACGCGTTCGGCGGCAAAGTTGTCGTGCTGTCTGGTGACTTCCGTCAGATCCTGTCAGTTGTCAAGCCTGGCGGCCGATTTGAATCGATCGACGCAAGTTTGAAGCAATTGGAGCTTTGATCAAAGTCCCAGTCGCTGCAGTTGACCGAGAACATGTGCGTGCAGACTGCTCCAAACGTAGAAGAAGGCTTTGACATCGCAGTGTTCTCCAACTACTTGCTTCAAGTTGGTGAAGGTCGACACGAGCGCGATCCCGAGCTCGGATTCGACTACATCAAGTTGCCGCGAGACTTGGTGATCAACGAGCCGGTAGTGCAGTCAGAATCAGAGCCAGAAGACGAAGAAGAGCAGTCATCGCGTCTGCAAAACGACTTGAGCAACCTCATTGACCACCTGTACCTCGGCGTCAACGAGCAGATGGCGAACGACGAGTACTTTGCCGAGCGAGCGATCCTATGCCCGACGAACTGAGACGTGCATCGGATCAACGATGAAGTGACCAAGCGACTTACCGGCGACGCGCGTGAGTACCTCTCTGTTGACTGGATCAACGGCGAGAACGAGTTGACAGCCGGTTTGTACGTGTCGGGGTTCCCGAACTCACTCAACTTCTCTGGGATCCCTCCGCACAAGATCATACTCAAGATTGGCGCTCCGATCATGATGGTGCGCAACCTCAACAGCAACTTGGGTCTGTGCAACGGCACGTGTCTTCGAGTTGTGGAGTTGCGCGACAACTGCATCAAGGCGACGATCATGACAGGGCCGCGGAATGGCGACGTGGTCTTCATCCCACGGATCATCCTGGTCAGCAAAGAGAAAGGGCTCCCGTTCCAAGTTCGACGCAAGCAGTTCCCGATCATCCCAGCGTTTGCGATGACGATCAACAAGGCGCAAGGTCAGTCGCTGCACCACTTGGGACTGTACTTGCCGCGGCCAGTGTTTGCGCACGGTCAGCTTTACGTCGCTCTTTCGAGAGTGACATCGCGCAGCAACATCAAGATTGTCGTTGTTGACCCAGAGAAGGAAGACGACGAAGGTATGTACACGAAGAACGTCGTGTACCGTGAGATCGTCGACTGAAGAGCACTACAACACTGCATATCAAAACAACACACAAGTAGGACAAAGAACTAAAACACAAGAAAAAGATAGGATGCATGAGACACCAAGTAGGCACAGAAACAAAACCAAGCAAACATTTAGGACTGCATAAGACAACAACAAACGTAGGATAGGAATACAAACAACACAACAAAACCCAGAAAAACTACATAAGACGAAAAAAGGAAGTACAAACAAGCTGCATGTGAAAACACGGTCTTGCGCCACTTCCTCAACGACATTTACACGACTATGCAAAACACACAACTCCAACAGAATCAAACTAACCACGCGAAACAGATAACTCCAACAGAACCAAACTAACCGCCCACGAAGCGGGCGGCGCTTGGCTAGTTGTTGGCATGTACTTGTTGTACTTTGCCGTCTTTAGAACACGGTTTTGCATCTGGTACTCTTGGGCTTGCTGATCGAATTTTTTCTAGCCGTGACAGTTTTGCTTGCTACCAAAGGCAAGACGTTTGACATTTCGTCATTACCTGCGACAATGCTGTCTTTCACTGTCGTCGTCGCCGTGTTTCGTTTTTGACGACCATGCTCAACGTGTCACGGGAGTGTGTTCCGCGACGTAGCTTACACGTGGTCTTACGAGGAAGCGATGGGGTGAAGCGCAGAGGAACTGCGCTGAACTCGGTATTTTCAACTCTGAGGTTTTTGTATTGAGATCATGAATAGTGATGAAAGTGAGGGAGCTAACCTAATTAGTGAGCCCACTGATGGGACGACCATGGTCGTCAGAAATCAGATAAGGCCACTAATTGGGAGTCTGCTGTGCTCCTTCGTACTTAGCACAGCAGCCCCGTTACACCATCCCCCACACAAGCTTGCTGACACGCAAGCGAAAGAAGGCAAATGCACACAAAACCAAAGCACACAACGCGCACACGTGGCGCGACGCAGCAAGCAAGAAGAGCAACGAACACGAAGACCATGCAGCGCGGCACTGAGAGCCGCGCTATCTGCAAGACCTGCGACCAGCCGATGCCGAGCGCGAGCGTGATCGCAGCGACGACGACATATGCCGACGCGCTTCGCCGACTGTCGCTGTACGACTGCAGCGGCGTGCGGGACTCGCCAGGCGACGAGGCACTCGCCGACATGTGGCGTCGATGGCGCCAGTCGCGCGGCAAGCCGATCACGACGACCGGCAACGTGACGAAGGAGACGCTTGACGAGTCGTGGACGCGCTTCGTTGCACGCTGGAACCTCGAGCCAAACATGGCGCTCGAGCTCGAGCGCCGCGAGGGACAGCACGAGCGCTACCATCTGGGCGACCTCGCCGAGCGCGTGTGCTCGGCGTCGTGGGACACAGACCGGCCGTGTTGCTTCGTTCACGTCGTGGCGTACTGTCGCATCTGCAACAACCGCGAGAAGCCGACGCTCGCGCAGTGGGAGGCGATGCTCGCCGAGTATCCGCTTGACGAAGACGAGAAGGCTCTCCTCGCCAAGTATCGCCGCGCTCTCGCTCTCGTTCTCGCGGCCGTGCCCGCTCGCGGTCACCGTCTCGTCGCGCGCCGAGCGCGCGTGGGAAGGCGACGCGCGCTTTGCGCGCTCGCAAGACCGGCATGTGGCGTGGCAAGAGCCGGGCAGGCGATCGCGTTCACGCTCTCGGTCGCGTGGTCGCGTGGTCGCGCGCGCGCGCCTTCGCCTTGGCGCGAGCAGCGGCCTCGTACGCCATCACCAGGTCGCGGACATCTTCAAGGAGCGTGGCGCGAGGCTCCCACGAGTCATTGGACTGATCGAAGCCAAGCCAGCGAACGCGATACTCGCGCGTTTCCGGAACACCATGACGGTCGCGGTAACTGGCACCGCGACGACTGGGGTCGCGGTGATCAAGCAGGCGATCGACGATCCAGCGCGGATGACCCGCGCTGTCGACAAGAGGCGGCGGACCATCGCGGCGGAACGTGGCGCAACGAGACGACGGTCGCGCCTGCGCCTGATCAGCTTCGGATGCTGTCGCACGACACGGATGTGGCTCTGAGCCGAGCGGACGACGCGATCGCAGAGACGGACCGGCTCGACTCCGAGGTTGCTGCGCTGAAGGCGCAGCTGGCGAAGGTCGTTCAAGCGAACGAGGCTCTTCGCGCGGACAACCGGGCGTTCCGCGCGGGTCAGCAGCCACCAAGTGCTCTGGCGAAGCCGCGTCCTCGTCACGTCGGGTCGCGCTTCGAACTTGGCGTGGCAGCACGTCCGTCGGAACCGTAGCAGCCACGTAGCGCTTAAAGCGCCCGACATAAAAGGTCGGGTGCACCTTCAATGCACTTGGCATGTCGAGAGTGTACGCCTCGCCTTTGCGTCGTGTGATCGTGAACGGGCCGATGAAGCGCGGTGCGAGCTTGGTCGCACCAAGGTTCGTGACAGAACCAGGTGCAATGCCGGACGCCGATAACAAAACACGGTCACCGACCGCTAATTTCTCCAAGTTCTTGCGCCCGCGCTGGTCGGCTGCTGTTTTCTGCCGATCGACTGCTGCAGCGATCGCATCGCGCACCAAGCGAGCGACCGACTCGCGCTTTTGAACGAACCCGAGCACACGATCCTCGCCAATCGCAGGTGGAGGCGCGGATGGTTTGTCCGCGCCAGCGCGTGTGGTGATGGCGATAGCGCGTCGCGACGGCGCGATGAGAGCCGCGTTAACCCAAGCTGTCGCCTCGCTTGGCGTCATTGCGACAGCGCAGTGTGACGACCGGTCATCGCTCGCAGCTGTCTCTGTCGCACAAGGAAGACCGTCGCACGATACCGATGTGCTCGGTGTCCCTCCCCCTTCAAGAGAGCTGCCGTCGTCAAAGCCAAGAACTGCGGGAACGCGCGGGTGTCGCGCGTTGTTGATGAAGAACGGCGTGTGACCAGTGGACTCGTGCACCGCGTTGTTGATCGCGAACTCGACCATCGGCAACAGCGCGCTCCACGACGTGTGTGACGTCGCGTAACTGCGCAGCACGTCCTCGACGACTCGATTGACGCGCTCCGTCTGCCCGTCGGTCTCATGGTGCGACGCTGTTGAAATGAGCAACCGCGTCCCGAGCAGTTGGAAGAGGCGGTCCCAGAACGCTGCCGTGAAGCGCGGGTCGCGGTCAGAGACGATCGACGTCGGCATGCCGTGGTGCCGATACACCATGTCGAGGAAGAGCTCAGCTGTCTCCTGCGCGGTGATGCCGACCGCGACCGGCGCGAGGTGTGCCATCTTACTAAAGCGGTCGACAACCACGAAGACGCCTGTGCGACCAGCGTGATCCCGAGGCAGCCCGAAGATGAAGTCCATGCTCACGGATCGCCAGGCATCCGCGGCGATTGGGAGCGGTTGCAGCGGGGCTTGCGACGACTGCGACGGCTTCACGCGCTGGCACGTCTCGCACGACCGGACCCACTTGTGCACCCACTTGTACATGTGGGGCCAGTAGAAGCCGCGCGCAAGAGCGAGATACGTCTTCTCGCGGCCAAGATGGCCACCAGACGCAGCGTCGTGGTACTCGTGCAAGATGCGAGTGCGCAAGTCGTCGTCGAGTGGTACGACGACGCGAGGGCTGTCGAAGCGATCGATCTGGTACTTGAGCAAGTCGCCGGATAACGAGTAGCGCGGTGCTTGACTCCGCGCTGAAGGCGTCAGCTGCAGCAGCGCCGACGGAGACGGGTCTCGACAGTACTTGAGCATGGCGGCGCACGACGGGTCGCGGGAGTACTCCCGCGACGATCTCGTCTCGCAGCGGGCTCACAGCAGTTGACGCCGTCGCGCTTATGCCGAACGCGACACACGCATTGCACTCGTCGTCATCGACATCGTCAGCGGCGTGGCGCGGCGAATTGGGTCGCGGGTCGTAGTCCGGACGCCGCGACAACGCGTCAGCGATGATGTTCGTCGATCCGGGCTTGTAGAAGACGACGAAGTTGTACTCGGCGAAGAACGACAGCCAGCGCGCCATGCGCTGGCTCAAGTGCGGCGACTTCGTCGCGGTACGGAGTGACGCGTGGTCGGTGTAGATTGCGAACGTCTGCTCGCCCAGCAGATACACGCGAAACTTCACCAACGCGAAGCGCATCGCGAGCAGCTCCTTGTCGTGCACGGGGTAGTTGCGTTCCGCGGACTTCAACTGTCTCGACTGGAAGCTGATGACGCGCTCCCGTCCCTCGTCGTCGTGTTGCATGAGCGCGCAGCCGATCGCGAAGTCACTCGCGTCGCACACGACGCGGAACGCCTTGGTGTGATCCGCCAGAGCAAGGACCGGCGCGGTGGAGAGCCGCGTCTTGACGTCGTCAAACGCTGTCTGGTGCTCGCGACGCCACTCCCACGTGGTGTCTTTCTTCAGCAACTGCGAGAGCGGGAAGATGACGGACGCGAAGTCTTTCGCGTAGTGGTGAAGGTAGTTCGCGAGCCCGAGCCACTGCCGAAGCTCCTTTTGATCGCGAGGCACCGGCCAAGACACGATCGAGGCAACCTTCTCCGGATCAGCGCGGGCCCCGTCCGCGCTCACGTAGCTGCCGAGCACTGGGATCTCGGGAGCGCAAAAGATACACTTCTTCAAGTTCGCGTACAGCTTGTTCTCGCGCATGGCTTCGAAGACCTTCCGCAAGTGCCCGAGGTGGACGTCCAGATCTGTCGCGCCCTCAGTGGCGCGACTGTGCACGAAGATGTCGTCAAAGTAGCTCGGGGCAAAGTCGCGCAGCGGGCGAAGCACGTGCGACACCATGCGGTTGAACGTGGCAGGGGTGTTTTTCAGCCCTTGCGGCATCACCAGCCACTCCCAGAGCATGCCGCTGGGAGTACTGACTGCCGTCAGCGGAACATCGGACTCGCGCATGAGGATCTGATAGAAGCCGTCGGTGAGATCGATGGTACTGAAGATCGTGCTGCCAGACATGGTGTCGAGGACCATGTCCTTGCGCGGGATCGGCGTCTGTGCTGGGATCGTCGCATCGTTGAGCTTGTTGAACGCGTGCACAATGCGCCAGCCTCCGGTCGCCTTCTTCACGCAGAACGTTGGACTCGAGTGCGGCGACGTCGACTCGTGTACGTGCCCGGCAGCTCGCCGGCCTTCGAAGAACGCGTCGATCGCTTCGACTTGGTCGCGCGGCAGTGGCCACTGCCGCGTCACGCAGTACTTTGTTCCAGGCACGAGGTCGATCTCGTGGCGTACGCCCCTGTCCGCCGGCAGCACCGGCGGAATCTTGTCGGGGAAGATGTCGGAGAACTCGCGGGCGAGGTCCAAGACTGGGTTCCTAGATGCTTCGAGCTCGTCCCAGGACTGCGCAGCGTAGCGTTCTTCGCGAGCGGACTTCGGCTCTGCTCCAGCAGGGCGCTCGCTGCCAACGAGCGCCGGATCCGCTGGGTCGACCACGACGGCGCAAAGCTGCTCGACGCGACCGAGTTTGATCTCGCTGAGCATGTTCTTCCAAGACATCACAGGCAGCCGAGTGAGGTCGGCTGCTTCGCGAGGCGGACTCGTGATCTTCATGTCGTGGCGCGGCGGGCCGTGACCAGTCATGTTGATGACGTGGATCGTGTCGTACGTCGGCGCCGGCGCAGAGGGCCAAGCCGGTGCGCGTGGGTGACTCTCTTGGGGCTGCGGAACTGAAGCGCGAGCCACTGCTCGCGCTTTACCAACTTCTGCACGATCGGACGCCGCCCTGCTCGTCGCCGCAGAAGCCGCTGCCTTCCTGCGGCTCACGGTGACCCACTGGTCATCGGCGTTCGCTTGTGTCGTCGGCGTGGTGCACGGTGCCTTGCAACAAACCGAGCATGAAGGGCCATCGCTCTCTTCATGCGGGTTGAGCGTCGTGGAGTCGGGGTCCACGACTGTCACGTGCGGCCAGGCGCTTGCGCTGTCGCTCAGGTGGGCGAGAACACCGCCGATGTCGATGTCGCGCAGCTTTACTGTGCGACTCAGCCAGTCGATGTCAGGCCTGTGGCACGCAAGCCGCGGCATTCCAAAGATGCAGTCAAACGAGCCGCCAAGGTCGACAACGAGGAACGCGTCGCTGCTCTTGAACCCGTCAAACTCGTACTGGAACTCAACCGAGCGCCGCGGCAGCGACCGCGGTTCCCCGTCTGCGAACTTGACGATCATTGCGCCTGGTTGCTCGCGGGCGCGCACCCGCGAGGGCAGGAGTTGCAAGGTCTCGGCTCGTACAAAGTTGTTCGTCGCGCCTGAATCGACAAGGGCGCGAAGGGATCGCTTCGCGCCGGCGACATGCAAGCTGAGTACGATCAGTCGCTTGTCGCTGCTTGAGGTGGTGGCAAAGAGCTGCGCATGAAGCGCAGCGTCGGAGGGGCTAGCGGAACGTGACGCCACCGGAGGCACGTTTCGCTCGATGAGCCCAGTAGGTCGCCCTGCACCTACTGGGTGCCCGCGTTTTTTGCATGCGCGGGCTGCTCGGTCTCGTCTTGAACCTCGACAGTAGCAAGTACCTACTGGGTGCCCGCGTTTTTTGCATGCGCGGGCTGCTCGGTCTCGTCTTGAACCTCGACAGTAGCAAGTACTGGAGCTGGCGCGCGGCACACTGCCGCGCGATGGCCGATCTTGCGGCAGCGGAAGCAGATGAGCTGCTTGTTGCTTGTTCCGTTGCGACGACTGCCATTGCTGTTGCCGTTGCCGCTGCTTGCGCGCTGCGAGTTCACGTCGTGCTCGATCGCGTCGATCTCCATCGGCTCGGCGCCGTTATCAGCTCGCGGGGCGACGGCGTGATGGCCCCGTGAGGCGGATACGCTGAAGTCTTCGCGGATCGCGATCGCAAAAGCCTCTTCAAGCGACACCGGAGGCTTCCGGGTCAAGTACAGGCGCTGATGACCAGCGTTCAAGCCGGAGATAAAGACATGGACCTGCGTCGCCATGTCGATCGGAGCTGATGTCACACATGACACGAGATGGCGAGCACGTTGCACGTAGTCGCGCATGGACGCGCGACCTTGCTTGAGTGCGAGAAACGCAGCGCGATGATGCATCTCGTCTTGAGGCGGCTCGAACGCGAGTCGCAGATCGCTCTTCAGCGCGTCGAGCGTTGGGAAGCAGTCAGGGTCGGCGACAAGCCGACCCAGCGCCCACTCCTTTGCTCGACCACCAAGCTTGGACAGGAGGAAGTGGGTGCGTGACAGTTCGGAGGTGAGCTGGCGTGCGTGAATGGCAATGTCGATCTCACAAAGCCAGCGGTTCAAAGCGAGCCGATTGGGGCCTTCTCCGTTGTAGCTTGTGACGTCGAGCTTGACGACGTCGCCTCTTGATGGTGCCGCGGGAGTTGAGCCTCGCCGACGCGCGTCGGCGAGTTCGCGGACCATGAACTCTTGTGCAGCGGGACGTTGGTGCTCCTGCGACATCGCAGACAGCATCGCTGCGACAGCCGTTAGGCCGGACACGTCGGCGAGGCGGCGCAGCGCGTCCCATTCGTAGGGCGTCAAGTGTGCGAAGTCGCTGTAGTTGAGCGACGTTCCGTTGTCGCCTTCGATCGGGAGCGTGCTCATCTTGGTCGTTAGACGGACTACGAAGTGCTACCAGGTGTCACGGGAGTGTGTTCCGTGACGTAGCTTACACGTGGTCTTACGAGGAAGCGATGGGGTGAAGCGCAGAGGAACTGCGCTGAACTCGGTATTTTCAACTCTGAGGTTTTTGTATTGAGATCATGAATAGTGATGAAAGTGAGGGAGCTAACCTAATTAGTGAGCCCACTGATGGGACGACCATGGTCGTCAGAAATCAGATAAGGCCACTAATTGGGAGTCTGCTGTGCTCCTTCGTACTTAGCACAGCAGCCCCGTTACACAACGGGCCCTGGCTCGGTGCTCTTTTGTTCGATGTACACTTGCTCGATGGTATCACGGGACGTGACCTTGGGATACACGTAGACTAACGAGGGAGTGATTGGGTGAATTTTCAACTCTGAGGTTTTTGATTTGGTTTTAAGAGTGCTATCCGCTAAAGTATGGGAGTAATGACAGTCACTCAAATGCAGGCGCACTAATAGGAGAATTTATCGAGAGGAGGTCCTTCGCTAATGGAACACCTCCTAAATCGAATATGCATGTGTGGAGGGACGCTAGTCGTACCTAGCAGAAGATGTACGATGACCCAGTTACAGATGTCCGCTCGCTCAATGCGCTCAAGCTGGATGCGCAGTTCTGTCAAATCAGAACGCTGTTTTCAACCACTTGGCCCTCGTAGTCGCTGTCAGTATGGACGCGCTGGAAACGCCTATCTTTCGCTCGCTTGATGTGCCCGATGCAAAGATGGTGCGACTTCATCACTATAGTACGCACAAACGACAGTCCCATGATTAGTTCGCTATAGAGCTCGCGGCACCATGCGATCGCTTTCACACATGCAGGATTTACACGTAGAAGCATTTGCTTCGCTGTCGATAACACACGCGTGTTGAGCTGTTCTCAACCTCTTCTCCTTCTCGTTTGCGACTCCAAATTGACTCTCAACGACACAGTCGCTTGTATAGTACACACAAGCGGTTTTGAACACTACATATCGTCGTGTTGTATTCACTGTAACCGGAACGACTGCGGTCAAACAAAAAATGACTGAACTGTTCAAAATGAATACTTGTTTAAACATGATCAATGCCGGCAATGTGTCACAATCATACCAATAATATCACTCCGACTTGTCCCAGTCATAAAATACAGAAGTTTTTCATGAGACACTCAATGTTAGTCTCATTTGTATGAATGTTGGGTGGTCTACGCAATGTTTAGAGACGCTGTTTGTATATGTGATTCCCCTTAATCAAAATACAAATGCACAAAATAGCATCCAAAACTGCCTCGATCATGTACCTCTCATACAAAAACTGCGTTTGGGGGCTAGACAAATGGTTAGTGCCACTTTCAACCTGTACAAAAGTCAAGTACACAAGGATGATTTAGGTTGATTACTGTAAAAGCAACATTGGGTATACAATACAAAATTAATGAACAAATTTCGCTCTTACATATCTCTCGGTTTTGTCAATATCGCATTGTTCAAGGCAACAGATTTACCTGCTCAAATATAGACTCCGGACGCACGAATTGGCTTGCATTCTACCGCCTTTCATACTAATATGTGTCAACCTTCAACAAAATGGTGTTAATTTAATTTATCGCGTTAAGAATGATGGTGTGCCAAATAAATGAACTGTCTCAGCTGTTGTCTTAATCATGTGAAAAGACACTTACTAAACTTGGGTGGACTACACAACGTTGAAACTCGTCAGAAATCATAGCTCGTGTGGATTACACAGCTTTGAAATTAACATTTAGTGGACTACACAACATTATGGTCATTTTTGTGTATAAAGGATAGATTTGGCAAATTGTGCGAATTTCTACTTCTGGATTTCTTCATTTTGTCACTATACCATTAGTCTTTGGCAATAGATTTGCCTGCAACAAGTCAACAAACGCAGGAGCAACAACGCGAGCGAGCACCCGCACACGAAGCGATGCCGCGCGAGATCATTACGCTGCAGGTCGGGCAGTGCGGGAACCAAGTGGGCGCCGAGTTCTGGAAGCAGCTCTGCGCCGAGCACGGCATCTCTGCAGACGGCATCGTGCACGACTACGCGACGCAAGGGCACGACCGCAAAGATGTGTTCTTCTACCAAGCCGACGACGAGCACTACATCCCGCGCGCGCTGCTCATGGACCTCGAGCCGCGCGTGATCAACTCGATCCTCAACTCGGGCTACCGCAATCTGTACAACCCCGAGAACTTCTTCACGTCGAAAGACGGCGGCGGCGCTGGGAACAACTGGGCGTCCGGGTACCACCAAGGCGAGCAGCACCACGACTTGCTCATGGAGATGATCGACCGCGAAGCCGACGGCTCGGATAGCCTCGAGGGCTTTGTGCTCTGCCACTCAATCGCCGGTGGCACGGGCTCGGGCATGGGCTCGTACTTGCTCGAGAACCTGAACGACCACTTCCCGAAGAAGCTCATCCAGACGTACTCGGTCTTCCCGAACCAGACCGATCTCCAGAGCGACGTCGTCGTGCAGCCGTACAACTCGATCCTGACGCTCAAGCGCCTCGTGCTGAACGCCGACTGCGTCGTCGTGCTCGACAACACGGCGCTCAACCGCATCGCGATGGACCGCTTGCGCATTGAGAACCCGACCGTTGCGCAGCTCAACTCTCTCGTGTCCACGGTCATGGCTGCGTCAACGACGACGCTGCGGTACCCTGGGTACATGAACAACGACCTCATTGGGCTCGTCGCGTCGCTCATTCCGACGCCGCGGTGCCACTTCCTCATGACTGGCTACACGCCACTGACGATCGACGCGCAGGTCTCCGCGGTGCGCAAGACAACGGTCCTGGACGTCATGCGCCGCTTGCTCCAGCCCAAGAACATCATGGTCTCGACGTCGACGAAGAAAGGGTGCTACGTCTCGATCCTCAACATCATCCAAGGCGATGTCGACCCGTCGCAAGTGCACAAGTCGCTCCAGCGCATTCGCGAGCGGAAGCTTGCGCGGTTCATTCCGTGGGGCCCTGCGTCGATCCAAGTCGCGCTCTCGCGCAAGTCGCCGTACGTCGAGACGGCGCACAAAGTGAACGGTCTCATGCTCGCGAACCACACGAGTATTGGCAGCGTACGTCGTCCTTGTGATTGGGATTGCCCATTATGGTATTGGTGCAGTAGCCCATGGGGGACTGATTTGTATTGTGTATTGTGTATTGTATTATTGTGTGTTGCAGCTGTTCCAGCGCTCGCTCGTGCAGTACGACCGGCTGAAGAAGCACAATGCGTTCATTGACAACTACAAGAAGCAGCCGATGTTCGCAGACTCGCTCGAGGAGTTTGACAGCGCGCGCGAAGTCGTGCAGAGCATGGTCGAAGAGTACAAAGCGAGCGAGCGCGCCGACTACGCGACGTGGGGTCAGCAACAAGCAGCAGCCGCAACAGCGGCGACCGCAGACAGCGACGTGCGCATGTGAGCTGCACACAAGGCCGTAGCGACCGTGACAACACGAGGCTTCGTCTATTTACTTGCGTCGCTCTCTCTCTTGTCGCTTGCTCTACGTGAGCACGCGCTCGCGGCGCATGACGCTCTCGTCAAACTTGACGAGGAAGACCGTCTTGTCGCGCTGGCCGTTCCCGACTTCGACTGCGTGCGCCGAGACTTGCGCGGGGAAGCCGCTGCTTGTGAGCACGCCGCGGATGATCCCAGCAATGTACGCGGCGCAGTCGAGCTGGCCGAGGTCTGGCGGCACAGAGATGAACTTGTTTGTCAGCGGCTCGAGCTCGTGGATCATGTACTCGTCTTCGTTCTCCGTGCTGCGCTCGAGCGCATCGGCGGCTTTGCCAAAGAGCGCCTTCCAGCACGTCGAGACAATGAACTGGAGCATGTTGAGAAGCCGCGTCTCGCGCCGCCCCGACTTCTCGCGGTGGCACAGGAGCTCAATCACGCGCACGCCGACGCCAAAGCCGGCGTCGTCGAGTCTGCAGCGCGAGTACATGTGAGAGTGAGTGAGTGCGTGTGTTTAGCTCCATACACATAGCGCTACGTTGATACAGAGCACGCATACCTGCTCTCGAGGTCCGAGATGTTCTGCACGCGGCCTTGAAAGTACTGCACCATCTCGGAGAACAGGAACGCGAATGCGCTCAAGCTCACCTGCAGCAGTAGATGCAGAACGTTTAGCGAGCACAGAGACAGCAGAGATAGAGAAGAGGTTGTGTGTGTAGCGCACCTCGGACTTGCCGCGGCTAAGCGGACGGTCGAGGATGTGGAGCTTCGTTGCCGAGAGCCCAGTGCTGCGGCGTGGCTCCATGATGATCTCTTGCTTGTTTTGTGTCCTTGTCGTGTTTGATGTGCTGCGTATTAGCAGGATGTGGTAGTGACATCTATGAGGTAATCCTTAAATATTTCACTATTAGCGGCCGAATGACGTCTTCGCTCAGTCCGTCCTGCCGGACGCCAAAGTGGTCGAACAGGTCCTTCCCGCCGCGCTCTGTGACCAAGTAGATGTACTTGTGCGTGTGGATGACGTCTTTGACTGCGAGGATGCCCGGGTGCGCGAGACTCGCGTCTCGGAGCGACGCGATCTCGGCGTTGATGCGCACGAGCGCGACGAGGTCAATGAGCTTGTCTTTGTCAATGACCTTGATCGCCAAGTCGGGCTCCTCTGGGATCGACGACGCGTACACGGTCGCGTACTGGCCGTACCCGAGGACGTCCTGGAGCGGGTACTTGTCGATGCCAGTCGGCGACTCGGCGATCTGCGTCGCCATGAGCGGGATCGCAGCCATGTCGGCGTCGTGCGACGGCAAGTACTCCCACAGGATCTTCTGGTGGAGAGATCCAGCCGATATGGTCTGAGAGACCTACGCGAACCACGAACGTTGACATCGAGTCACCAACGCGTCGCTTGTTCGCAAGCAAACGTCTTGCTCCAGCAGCATCAACAACAACCACAACAACAACAACAACGCCAGTTGCAGATGTTGCAAGTGCTGCAAGTGTCAACGACTCTTGCGCGCATGCAGCAAGTGTTTCCTTGCACGACAGCATCTTGTCTTGCTCAAGCGCGAGGCATTTGCGCTTGTATCTTTCGTTCGCATATGCACGAGGGTCGTATATCAGCGGCTTCCAGTGGCCGTCTCACTCTAACTCTCTCACTGCGCACTCGCACTGCTCTGGCTGCTCAAGTCCTGGACCTTTGCGAGGATGTCGATCGTGTTCTGCTTGAGGATCTTTCGACTCGCGAGCACGACTTCGCGGCCCGTGAACTCGCTCTCGTCCTCAAACGCGTCCTGGAAGTGGAAGTACAGGTCGTTCATGCTCTCTTTCAGCAACTCGCGCAGCGCCGCAGCGTCGTGCGCCGACTGCGACTCGTGGAGCTGTGTGAGCGCCTGCTCTTTCACGGCCACGAGCTGCTCGAGGTCCCACGTCTCGGCGCGCGCCGACTCGACCTGCTCGCTCAGCGTGCGCGTCTGGCTCTGGAGCTGCGCCACGAGCGTCTCGAGCTCCTGAGTACGCGCGTCCTGCGTCGATTGCGCACGCGTGCGCTCGTCCAGGAGTTGCGTCTGTGCCTGCCGGAGCTGTGTCGTAAGCGTCTCGCGCTCGCGCTCCGCCTGCCGCTCGCGCGCCGTGAGTTCTGCGACTTGCGCTTCGAGCGCTGCCGCTGCGCGCTCGGCCTTGTCAACTGCGGCGCGCGCATCCTGGCGCACTTGCGCTTCGACTTGCCGCGTGATCGCGTCGCGCTGCGTTCGTGCGTCGTCTTGACGCGCCGCGCGCTCGGTCCGGAGCTGCTCGTCCTGCGCCGTGAGCAGACTGCGCAAGCGCGCGTTCTCTTCGTGGCTCGCGCGCGCGTGCTCTTGCGCCTGGCGGAGCTGCGCCTCGAGCGCGCGCATGTCCAGTCGGAACGACTCGTGCTGCAGGTGCTGGCCGCTCTGGAGCTTCTCGAGCAAGCTCCGGTTCTCGCTCTGGAGCGCGTCGGTCTGCTGCTGGAGCTCATCGACCGTCGCTTCGAGCTGCTCGCGCGTGCTCTGGAGCTGCGCGTGCTGGTCCTGGAGTTGGTCGCGCTGCGTGAGCGCGCGCTCGAGCTGCTTGAGCAGCATCGCAGTCGACGAGAGCCCTGCCGCAGGCGACGTGGCGCTGCTGCTAAAGAGACCCGACGACGACAGTGCGGCGGACGGCGACGGCGTGTACTTGCTGGACGTCTTGAGTCCGCTCTGTGCGTTCAGGAGCCGGTCGACCTTGGCTTGGAGGTCCTGGAGCGTTGACTCCACGGACGTCGACGACCGCTGGAGGCGCAGGAGACTGCTCTCGAGCTCGATCGAGCCAGTGGACGACAGCCCAAGCGCTGGACTCGGCACGAGCAATCGCGACGGAGTGAACGCGGTCGACGACGCCGACGACGACGGAGCAAAGCCGTTTGCGAGCGACGGCGGTGGCTGGTACGACGACTGGAACGGCAGCGACGGCGGCTGGAACGAGCTACTGTGGACAATGTCGAGCGCAGTCGTCGTCGGGTCCCAGCGACTCGGGAGCGACGCCGAGGGCGTGAACGTCGCAGCGCTCGACGGCGGCTGCCACGGACTAAAGCCGCTGCTCGTTGCTGGATCCGCAGATGCTGCAGCGCTGAACGAGCTGTGCGCACTTGGTGCGCTAGTGCTCTGGGTCCGACTTGCCGGAGCTGCAGCTGGCGCACGCGCATCTGCATCGCTGTCGTCTTGGAGCCGCCGCTTGCTCTCTTCAAGCTGCTGGCGCAAGAGCGCCAAGTCCGACTGCTCCTGCATGAGCTGTGCCATCTCGGACGACAGACGCGATGCGCTCGAGCTGCTGCTGCCCGTCGTGTCTTTCAGCGGCGCGAGCACTGTTGCAGCCAGTGACTCGTGCGACGCAATTGTAGACGCACTGTTGCTCTCGTGATGCGCGGACTCGTCGCTCCCAGCGCCACTCGTTGCGAACGACACGCTCGGCTTGCGATCGCCTGGCAACTGCACGCCTGGGAGCAGCACAGGCACGTACGTCTGCGCAATTGCAGCTTGCGCATCAGCAAACGACGTTGCGCGCGAGTGCGCACTTGCGTCGCTTGCGTCGTCGTGGAGCATGTTGCGCGCACTGAGACTCGCGATCAGTCCCGAGCCCTTGCTGCCTGCACGCGATAGGTTCGCCATGCGTTGCACCAGTTCGTCGTTGACACTTGCACTTGCACTTGCAACATCTGCAGCTGAAGGTGTTGTTGTTGTTGTTGTTGTTGTTGCTGGTGCAATTGGTTGCGCGTGCAGAGTGGTGGTCGCTTGCGCTGCAGTTGCACTTGCACGCGAGGCTGCTTTCTTGACTTTGACAAGCTCAATCGTTGCAATAGTCCACTGCTGTGGCGTGACGACTGTCACGAGGCGCTTGTCGTGCTTGTGCATGTCAGCGAGCGCTTGCGTCGCAAGTGCGTGGAGGAGCGCGTCGCTCGCGTCGTCATCGCTCGCAGCTGTTGGCTCAATGAGACGCACGCGCTTGAGGTCGCCATCGAGTCCGACGACTTCTGTCGCTTGCTGGTTTGCAATTGCAAGTGGATTGTCACTAAAGAACGCGCTCGTGTCGCCCGCGTTGCCACTCCAGCGCGTAAAGGCGATGCCTGCCGCGTCGCCGACTGCGAGCCCTGCGCTCGGCTTCTTGCTGTCGTCTTTACCAAGTGCAAGCTCGTCGACCAGCACAATCGGGAGTGACGATGTAGTTGCTGTTGTTGCGAGGACCTGCGCTTTTGCAAACGCCACGGCCGAGAGGAACGCAGTGACACTCGCGCTGTCTTTGAAGCGCAGCGAGTAGAACTGCTGCGTGGCGTCGTCGAGGAAGTTGACGTAGTGGTCTTGCTGCGGCGTGCACGTTGGCGACGACGCAGTGACTGCGAGCTGCAGCAGCGGCTGCTTCTGCGCGTTGTAGAACAGCAGCTTGAACGGCGACATGAGCGCGGGCGTCGTTGAGGTGGCGTCGGTCTCACTCGCGCCAGCGAGGAGCGCACAGCCGACGACCGAGTCGCTCAGCTGCGTGTACGCGCGCGTGTGCGGGTCGTAGGCATAGAAGTAGACTGCGCTCGAGTGCAGCAGTGCGTCGGCCATAGTGATGTCGTCGTCGTCGTCGCGCAGACAGCGAGAGGGAAGGAGGAAGGAAGGAGCGTCGTCGTCGACGTCGTCGAGTCTCACTGCGTTGAAGACGTCGTGATGTGATTGTGATTTCGCTCAAATAGCCAGATGAGGATGAGAAAGGATCGATAGTGAAGAAAACAAGGGGGTCATTGATTGTGTATCAGTGTGAAAGGTACACTGTGCCATTTGTTTATGGGATTGATTTGATAGTGACAAATACGAGGATTACCTCATATATATCACTACCATACCATTTCAACAACATGCAAGACAACGCAGCAGGGAGGTACCCCGAAGCACTGGACTCTCGACCACGAAGCTCCACATCTTTGACCATGAACAAGTGCTCTTAAGAGACTCCATTCTCATGTAGAGACGGCTGGGAGAGGAATCGAAAGCTTCTCGCATGCGTCGGCTGTTGAGGAAGACCATGGGACTTGGTCCCTTGACCTGATCCACTCCAGCGTCGTCTCCAGTTCCCGATCTCCTGATGCAGTGGCACATGAGCGACTCAGCACTCGTACGATCGTACCGCCACACGTCCTTGGTGACTGGATCGCGCGTCTACAGACAACTCTTGCTCTCATTGAGAGAGAGAGAGTCTCAAGTCGTGACGTCCTGGGCGACGCATCGGGAGCATATCGTACTCTGAGTCCCGTGCAGCTACTCTCCATCACTCCCTCTCTCGGTCGTCAACATCGATTGCTTCGCACTGCGTGTCTGTCAGTCCAACCAGACCAAGCGATCGCGCTTCCACTCGTCTAGACCTCTTGTGCGTTCATTCCTCAACTCGCGCGCTCCTGCTCACATCCACCAAGCGCTAGTCTCCACTTCGCCTTCGCTTCGCGTCGACTGTCCGTGCCATCGTCGCTCGATATGAAAGTCTTGTCATTCCTCGTCTTCGCGATGGCAGTAGCTGCCGCATGCGCTGGCTCACCGACCGCCGCTGCCCCGAGTCCCAGCACCTCGACGTTGTTGTCGGCATCAAGACCGCACGTTGTGCACCCGAGCGTCCACCGCGCACTCCGCAAGCAAGGCGCAGTGAACCTCATCGTCACACTCGCCGACTCGACTGACGAAGTCATTGCGCGCGTGAAAGAGGAGGCATTCGCGTCGCGCGGCCACAAGATCACTCGGCTCGTCGACCAGCTCGAGGCGCACGCTGCGCAATCACAAGCGCCACTGCTCGCACTGCTCGCGAAAGAAGCCGCCAACTCGAGCAACAACAACATGAAAGCCACGAGTCTCTGGATCTCGAACCAAGTGCACATCCAGGACGCGACGTTCGAGCTCGTGGAGAAGCTCAGTGCGCTCCCGAGCGTCGCAGAAGTGCGCGAAGAACTCATCTTCTCGCTGCCGACGCCAGTCGAGCACCCGCCGTCGGCGCGCAACGGCACATCTGAGGCCGCAAACAGTCCGCTTGCGAGCGAGTGGGGCGTCACGCGCATCCAAGCGCCGGCAGTCTGGGAAACTGGCGTCACTGGACAAGATGTTGTCGTCGCGGCGATCGACACAGGTGTGCGGTACACACACAAAGCACTTCGCTCAAACTTCCTCCGCAACTTTGGCTGGTTCGATCCGTACAACAAGACCCAGAACCCAAACGACAAGGACGGTCACGGAACGCACGTGATGGGGACGATCGTCGGATCTGGCGGCATCGGCGTCGCTCCGGGGGCGACGTGGATGGCGTGCAGAGGGTGCGACGTGGACGGATGTCTCGAGTCTGCGTTGACTGCGTGTGCGCAGTTCATCCTCTGTCCGTCCGACACGACTGGTGCGAACAAAGACTGCTCCAAGGCACCGCACGTCGTGAACAACAGTTGGGGCAACAAAAACGGACAAGGCTCGTTCTTTGACAAGTCCATCGCTGCGTGGCGCGAAGCCGGCATCATCCCGGTCTTTGCGATCGGAAACAACGGACCAAAGTGCAGTACAACCGGGTACCCTGGCATGCACGCTTCCGTCATCGCCGTCGGAGCAACGACAAAGGACAACACGTTGGCCACCTTCAGCTCCAAAGGTCCGACGCGCGATGGTCGCGTCAAGCCCGACATCTCGGCGCCAGGCAAAGCCATTCGATCGGCGTGGAACTCGGGTGATATTTCCTTCCATACGATCGATGGCACAAGTATGGCAGCGCCGCACGTCACTGGCGTCGTGGCGCTCGCGCTCGCAGCGCACCCGACGTGGAAGTTTGCGGACGTCAGCACGGCGCTGCTCGGATCAGCGATCTCCGAGTCGCTCCAAGCCACTGGAGCCACGTGCGGCGACATTCCGTTTGGGACGTTCCCAGACAACAACTACGGTCACGGTCGCGTTGATGCGCTCGGCGTCGTGCAGTACGACCCAACGAAGACTCGAGCTCCGACTCCGGCACCGACCCGAGCTCCGACGCTCCCGCCAACTCCGACTCCGACGCCAGCACCAACCCCAGAGCCGACGCCAGAGCCGTCACCAACTCCTGAACCGACCGCAACGCTCAAGCCGCCAGTCTTCGACCGATGCATTGGACTGGACGAGGTCATGTGCAACGAGATGCTGTGTGACTGGAACGCCACCTGGGGCGTGTGTGTGACGCCAGTGTAGTGCGTTGTATGTTAAATTCAAGGAAGACGGAGTAGCGACCTCCGTGTCGGAAGCAACACGCTTCGCGTAAGAGTGTTGGTCCGTTCGGTGAGTGAAGGTTGGTAACAAACACTCTTATCGGAGTGGGACAATCCCTCAAAATCCGTCTTTCCTATTGTTTTGTGTGAGAAGGCGGGCGGAATTGATCCCAAGTTCGGTCTCCGGGTATGAATGTATCGAGTTCGCGGACTTCGATAGAAATAGATTGAAGAATATATCTTTATTTTTCTTACCCACCCAAATTCCACCAAACCACCCACCCATCTTTTATTTCATACATATACTGACAAAATATACATTATTTGTTTTGTCAGTTTTAAAACGGAAAATGTTAATACCAAACTGATAAACTGCATACCCTTGCAAAACAGATACTGTACTCATTTTATTCACTATCAAATTTTTAACAGGAGTCGGACATGTTCCTTTTGCAAATTCAAATTTCGACAGGTTTGTTCGCCGGATTCGATACAAACTTCAAGTCAAACCCGGACACGTGTCCAGCGTCCGGTTTGGCTACAAATTTCAAGTCATTTCCGGCGAACAAACTTTTGTTGTTGTTTCCGATACAAACGATTGTATCGGAGCGCATTAGCACGAGCACCCACATACAATTCTCAAGTTGAAAGCCGGGCACGTCGTTTGTTTCACTATCGAGAACAATACTCCTGAGCACTCACATACAATGTGCAAGTTTAAACCCGAGCACCTCTGTTCTTCACTATCACAGTGTTACCTCATGTTCATCACTATCAGAATTCTACACTGCGAACAATAACAGAGCAACAGAAGCAGCAAGAAACGATGGAGTCGTCGGAGCCGATCACTTGCACGACGCGCATGAAAGAGATCGCATTGCTCGCTGCGAAGCACTTGATAGTGACGCTGGGCATCTCTGCCGCAGACACGAGCGCGATCTTCCATCCAAGCATTGTCGGTGTGTCGCGGTACAGCCTCGCTCGCAAGTACAAACATCAGCCGCAAGAAGCGCAGCAACAACCGCAAGAAGCTAGCAAGCAGCAGCAGCCGCAGCGTGATCCAAGCGTCAACACGCTCGTTGATGAACTCCTGTTCAACGAGGATTGCGCGATCGCTGACATCGCGACATGCACTCCTTTTTTGCGTGTTTAAAGGAACATGTCCTAGAAAACCTCAAACTCGCATCCACAAAAAAAAACTATTATGGCTGAACATGTTCCCTGGACATATTATTGTTGTTTTTATGATGTCGTTTTGAATGTTGTCTGGTAAAATATTCAAGATCGATTTTTCATTTTTTCGGACAACACACAAAGCAAATGCATTTATGGACAGCTCAGAAAGCTGCGCTCGGACATGGTCCGCACGTTTGTGTGCGCGTTGCTGGTTGAAACGAGTAGCAAAAGTTGTCCGAAAAATACAAGGCTGAAGCAGAAAAAGCCACACAAACGCACGCCCAAGTGCGACCAAGTACAAATCCGAGCCATTTCCTGTTTGAAATCAACACAAAAAGAGTCGTGGACGGTTCACAAGAGTCATGACGGTTCACAAAGAGTCGTCGACCATTCACAAGAGTCGGGACACTCTTGCGCAGTTTGTAGACGTCCTTGTCTGCTCGTCTACCTGTTGCCTACTGCACCACCGCCGCGACGACCCCGCACGAGCGCGAGCGCGAAGACTGACGCCTGCACGTGTATACGACAGAGAGAGCGACGATGATGCTGATGGACGTCGTGGTCGTCGCTGTGCGAGATGGCATCTCGCTGCCACTCGGTGCGCTGCAACACGCCCTCCAGAGTACGTGGTGATAGTTCGACACGAGGAAGCGCTTGTGCCTGCTCTAGTGCTGCTGTTGGAACAGCGCAGAACGGGTGTCACTGACACCAACTCGTGGTTCGCTGCACGCTACGACACCAGTGTCTCTCGAACCGCTCGAGCTGCTCGAGTCGCTGCCAGAGGTACGTCACGACGCAAGACACATTAGCCTCAGGACCAACTCAACTCAAACTAGCCGGTTGCTCGTGGAGACTCACACACAAGTTCTGATTGCTATGGACATGACCTCACTGCATGCACAGCCGTCGCATGAGCTTCGCCGGAACCAAGTGGTATGTACAGCCACTGTAGTTCGAGCACGTCCAGACACTGTCTTGCCAGTCATTGCACTGACGTACATGCTCACGGTCGCGGTGGTTCACTAGGTCATGGCGCGAAAGTCCATGAGCGCAGCACACCTCGCATCGATGTTTGCGAGCGAGAGCTCCCAGGTGATGATGCCAGTCGCCAGCCCAGTGCAAGCCACTGGTCCCGCCATGAGCGCCGTGTCGTCTGCGCGAGCGACCGCCGATGCGCCAGACACGACGCTCTTGCTCAAGAAGATCGCCAAAGTACGTCAGTGGGTACACATACAGCGCCTCTCTCTGGACGACACGACTGCGAGACTCATGCACGAGTGGACGGGTCCTACTACTGTTGATGTTGTGGGTGTTGTTGGGCATCGCTAGCGCGAGAAGAAGATCAAGGTCGTATCGGTCGAGATGGAGACGCTGCGGCAGAGCCTCGAGAGCGCGACGCAGCGCGTCACGCACCTCGAGCTCGAGCAGGAGCAGTTCTTCGAAGACGTTCAAGAGATGAAGGCGCAATTTGACAAGTGCGCCATGTTGCGTCTACTCATATCACCTCGACGCTTGTTGACAGACGATCCTCGCAGACGCACTGACGTCGTCGCTGTTACTGCTGTGATATGGTCTTGCTCACTTGCTGCTCGTAGACTCGCGCAGCACCACCAGAAGATCCTGTGGGAGTACTTGCCGTCGCACGACGCCGACATGGCTGCGATCCCGCTCATGGCGACGCAGATCGCCGAGTCGCCGACTGGCATCGGCAAGTACCCGCTCCAGGACGTCCTCGGGTACGGCCAGTACGCGACCGTGTACGCGTCGTCGATCCCAGAGGAGCCCGACTTGGCGATCAAGGTCATTGACAAAGACAAGCTCATTGACCTCGTCGCGCTCGTGCGCATCAACGCCGAGATCGCGTCGCTCCGAGACGCGAGTCTCGCGCACCCGGGCATCCTCGCAGTCAAAGACGTCATCCACACGCACAAGTACATCTACTTGGTCACAGAGCGCGGCGGGAAGGACCTGTTCGACCACTTTGGCGTCCGGCAGGACGGACTGAGCGAAGACGTCATTCGGCCGCTCATGCTCCGCGTCGCGCAGGCTGTACAGGTCCTCCATCGCCACAACTACTGCCATCGCGACCTTAAGCCGTGCGTACTCGCCTGTCATCACCGTTGGAGGTGATCAGAAGCAACTGAACGACTGACGATGTGCTCTCTTGTGTCAATGGTAGAGAGAACATCCTGTACAGTCCCGACGGCGCACCAGAGCACCTCGTGAAGCTCATTGACTTTGGCCTTTGTACAAAGGCCGTGACCGCGCACGACCCGATGCTCCACGACTTCTGCGGCAGCCCTGGCTTCTTTGCGCCCGAGATCCTCTTGAGCGAGTGCTACGACGGCATGAAAGCCGATGTCTGGAGCCTCGGGTGCATTCTCTTAGAGGTACGTTCGCTCTTTGAGATCTTCGAGAACGATCGTCTGACTGGCGGACGGACACGTCCACTACTATGAGTAGCTCGTGATTGGCAACACGCTGTTCGTGTCGCTCTGGATGGCGATGTACGAGCTCGACGTGCTCAAGGATCGCCAGTGCTTTCGCGAGTTTGTCAAGCAGGTCCGTTCAGCTGTCACTGTCCGTCCTGTATGTCGTGCCTCGCACGCTCTAAGACGCTCTCGTGTCTGCGCAATCGCAGGGACTCGCACAAGTGCGCGAGCACTGCGAGAGCTCCAAGTGGGTCCACTCAACGAAGCTCCGACAGCTACTCTTCAGCATGCTGTGCGAGAAGCCGCAGGAGCGCTACTCGATCCACCAGATGCTCGACCATCCGTGGTTCCACGCGAGCACCAGCAGCAGTCTGCACCACGCACTGCCGCGCCAGGACGCAGCGTCTGCGCACCGCCACGAACACTTGGAGCCGACTGGAGGCGACGCGGCGTTTGTGCGCCACGCGAGTCCGCGCGAGCAGCCGCTTGCACCAGCAGACCCTGCGACGACAGCGCCACTGACGCAGCGCAGCCTCGCAAAGGTCAAGTCGCTCTCGTCGTCGTCTGTGAGTGCGCCGAGTCTTCGGATAAGTGCAGCTGGCAATGCGCGGCCAGTCTCGGCCGAGAGCGACGCGTCATCGGTCTCCCACAGTACCAACCATCACCACCACCAGCAGACGCATGTGCATCACCGGCCAACAGCGCTCCACAGCTCGAGTGTCGGACCGTCAACTGGACCTTTGAGCGTCGTTGCGACAGCGCTGCCGCTCCACGCATCGTCAAGTCTCGCAGGCGCGCCACCGCTGCTCTCGCCGCGGCCGCGCGTCCCCGTCGTGAGCGTGAAGGTGAGTCTCCCGAGCCTCTCGCCTGAGAAGCCGTCGGGCAGTCGGTCGCCAGACAAGGCGTTCACGAAGCGGTCGCCCCATGCAGGCGAGTAGCACAAAGCGAATCCATTGCTCCATTACTCCATTCAGTCAGTCATTCCGTCATGAGCCTAAGACGTCCAGAGTGTGAGGCTCCAAGGTCCTAGTGCTGCGCTGTGACGGCTGCGAGCAGCGCCTGCGCTTCGTGAAACACTTCGAGCGCTTCGGCCTCCGTGCGATGCGCAGCGATGAACGCCTCGACGTCGTGCGCCGCTTCTCGCAGGCGCGTCTCGCAGTCTGGGAGCATCGTCTCGGTCTCAACGAGCACCTCCTCTTGCTTCTTGATGTCGTACTCGTCCTGTCCATCTGCGCGCATCTTTTCGATCTTGAGCTTCTGCGCTGCGTGCTCCTTGACGTAGTACTCGAGGTCTTTCTTCACGCTATGTACGAGGCGAGGAAGAGCAAAAGTAAGTGCGAGACCATGAGCCATGACGTGACGTCAGACTTGTTGGCTTTTGCGCAGCGTCCACACGAGCGAGACGCGAGCGAAAAGGACACTGCTGGACACGAGAGAAAGGCATACACACACTGCACACACGCAGACGCACCGACGCAGCGTGCCGACTTTGATCTTGAACGTCCGCTCCGCCATGCTGCTCCTTGCTCGTCTTGTGTTGCTTCAAGCGCGTTCAGGTGTCTTGAGCGTCGCACAAGCTGTTTGGTGAAATTTTATATTACGCTAAATAAAATGAGTATAGACTCAAATTAATACAAACTAACTCAGTCAACTTCCGAACGCAGACTGCAGTGCACTGTATGACAGCTACCAAAGATGACATCCTGCTTTTGTGCCCGCACGCTGTTCACTCTGACACTGTGCCTGGCGCGCGGGGTGGGGAGAGGGTGGTGGTGTAAGGATACTTGAAATAGTCAGAACATCGCTGACATTGCCATTGCCGTTGATAACGTGTTGATCATTCGAAAGCGTTCATCATTAAACACTCACAAGAAATACATAGCAGGCGTATAAACACACTCAAATGTTCAAGTACCAACACGGAATGCCCAATCTATTGAAACCACCTTAGAGTCATATATCATATGTTCTACATACGTATCGCCCTTTGAATGTACGCATGACCTCAGAGTGTGCGCCTACGCGCACACTCTTATTGTATTGAAAATGATAATGTAAGACTAGTACTGTTCGCAAAAACAATATGGTGAAGTTTCCCTGTGAGCAACAATGTGCTCCTTGTTGTCCTTTGCTACTCACTTGGAGTAGTTGAATGATCTGTCGACCAGCAACGACTCGTCCACGATTCAAAACTTGTGGTGGGCAATGACGCTCGTGATTCTGTAAGCGGTTACGTGCACTTCGGTGCCCGCATCGCGAATGCGTTGTACTTGCGAGCGTTCCGCGTTCTCGCCTTTGGCTTAGACAAAGACTCGAACGAGCAGATGGCCTCGCGTGCATAGAACCAGGCTGATTGCGTGGTGAGCAGCGACTCACTCGTCCACGTGTAGACGAATACGTCGAGTGGGCGCGCCGCTAAAGCCACATAATCTTTCAGCGTAGTGAATGACCGCGCTGACTGCTCGATGCTGACGCCAATCCATATGATGTGGGCTTGGGCCGGTATGAGGAGCTGTGTCAGCATCACACCAAAGCGCCTCGGACCTCACATCACAAACAACCGCTTAACACAAGACGCAGCGTCAATGACACACGCCGGGCGTGCGCTATGGACCTTTTCAGCACTTCGTAGCTGACGCCGCAGATCACCGCCATGAGCTTGATTGGAAGCACAGCATAGAACACGAGGTGAAGCGCTCGAACAGAGATAAGGTAGTTGCTACAACGTCTCTGATTGTTATAGTTTTGTGTGTGGACACGTTATAAAGTATGTATATGGAAATTTCAGTCGATTGCACGCGTCGAACAAGATGACCATGCGAATGCGAAAGAGATCTGCGGATGTGCATGACGTTGCTATCATTGATGGTGCAGTATACGAGTGCTTATCGCATCACACAAGCAAATCGCGAGGACAATGGTGGACACAATAGATTGGTAGCTACTACGCGCACGCAGACGTACGCACAAATGGCTTGTTCTTGAACATGCTCAACGCCGTGTTGCTCTTGCTCGGATGCTTTAGAGGTGCCTTAGCTCAGTTCTTGTTATGTGTGGCTTTTGGTGAAATATTGGTTTTTGATGAAAATTGTGATTTTGTGTCGCGCGTGGCTGTTTGGTGACATATTGTGTAACATCTTGATTATATTTTGGTTTGAAGTGTATCTTCCCGCTCTAAATAAGTATTTATGACGTAAATGGCTCTACTTTCGAGATAATCACAAACAAAATGACTAGTTTCAGAATGGTCGATCTGCGTGTTGGGTGGTGGTGCTTGGAGTGTCGCACTTTGACGGGATCTTGAAGTTTGTATGCTCACTGAAACGACTGGGCAGAGGCGCGGCGCTATAGCTCTTGCGGCGAGTGTGACCGCACCCCCGACGTGCGGCTCTCGAGCTCTCGCACGAAGCAGTCGTGGAAAAGATGCGGATGGACGGCGTGAAGACGGTGGCGCGCGCGGCGACGCGCGTTGCGGCGCACCTGCGCCAGACGAGCTACGCGAATGCGCACGCGACTGCGTCGCTCCGCGCGGCGCTCGCGCTCGAAGCGAGCAACAACAGCAACAGCAGCTCGAACTGGGCACTGCGTCTCGGTGGCGCACTTGCGTTCGTCGGTGCGGCCGCGGCGCTGTCGACGCAAGAGAGCGCTACGCAGTGCGAGAGCGCGTCGCCAGCGCCAGTTGCGCGCGACGTGCAGACGCAGGCGATGCTCAAGGAGGTCGTTGCGAAGCTCAACCGCATCGAGAGCGCGGTGGCGAACCCAAAGCGCCACCACGACGGCTTCAACGGCGGCGTCGACGTCGTGCTCGGCGCGCAGTGGGGCGACGAAGGCAAGGGCAAGCTCGTGGACAACCTCTCGCAGACGTACGACGTCATTGCGCGCGTCGCTGGTGGTGCGAACGCCGGGCACACGATCGTGCACAACGGCAAGAAGTACAAGTTCCACCTCGTGCCGTCGGGCATCTTGAACCCGAACGCCGTGTGCGTGATTGGCAACGGCGTCGTCGTGCACTTGCCGAGCCTCTTGCTCGAGCTCGAGGAGCTCAAGCGCATGGGCGTCGACTACGAAGGTCGCATCCTCATCTCAGACCGCGCGCACCTTGTCTTGGACTTGCACCAAGAGATCGACGGCTTGAACGAGCTCCGCCGCGGCCGCAACAAGATCGGCACGACGAAGAAGGGCATCGGTCCGGCGTACTCGTCCAAGATGCTCCGGAACGGCGTGCGCGTCGGCGACTTGCGGTACTTTGACGACTTTGCCGACAAGCTCCGCGACCAAGTCAAGTTCTACAAGGACAACTACCCGGACCTGGATGTCGACGCAGACGCGGAGATTGAGAAGTACCGACGCATCAAGGACCACATCCTGAGCTTCACGGTCGACACGATCGAGTACCTGAACAACTCGTTCATCGCCGGCAAGCGCGTGCTCGTCGAAGGCGCGAACGCGACGATGCTCGACATTGACTTTGGCACGTACCCGTACGTGACGTCGTCGAACCCGTCGATCGGGTCGGTCTGCACGGGTGGTGGCATCTCGCCGAACCGCTTGAACGGCATCATTGGCATTGTCAAGGCGTACTGCACGCGCGTGGGCGAAGGGCCGTTCCCAACGGAGCTCCACGACGACGTCGGTGCGCACTTGGGCAGCGTCGGCGCCGAGTTTGGTACGACCACGGGACGTCCGCGCCGCTGCGGCTGGCTCGACATTCCGCAGATGCGGTACTCGAACATGGTCAATGGCTTCACGGAGCTCAACTTGACCAAGCTGGACGTCCTCACGGGGCTCAAGCAGGTCAAGATCGGCGTGGCGTACTGGCACAACGGCAAGAAGCTCGGCGGCATGCCGTCGAACTTGCAGCTCTTGGAAGAGTCGGTCGTCGAGTACGAGGTCATGGACGGCTGGGACGAGGACATCTCCAAGTGCAAGACGTTCGAAGAGCTCCCGCTCGCAGCGCAGAAGTACGTGCTGCGCGTCGAAGAGCTCCTCGGCACGCACATCAAGTGGATCGGCGTCGGGCAGGACCGCTTTGACCTCATCACGCGGCCGCACCCGCTCGAGAAGGCGTTCAACGCCGCCGAGACGTTCTAAGCACGAGGTGATGATGGCGTCCTAGTAGTAGCGCTCATACAGCGAGCACTGCTCCTGAGAAGAGATGAGAGATGAGAGAACGAGCGTAGTGCAGGCGAGAGAGACGCAGAGGAAGCGGTGAATGCATGCGCTGTTGCTCTCGTGAGTCTCTCGTGTGGTGCTTCGTCTGCGTCGTGTGTGGTTCGACTGAGTGCACACGCATCCAGTAGTCACGACGGAGACGCGTCTCTGCCTCATGGCGTTTGGTGGAAGCGAGTGACGATGCGTGCGTCTCCCATCTCCACGCCACGCACTCGTTCGTTCACTCGTCTGCACTTCGTAGGAGGAGGCGCGAGTACTTGGACTGACGAGAGTCGTGTGCCAACGCACTTGGCAGCGCATGCGCTCGAACAGCGCGGCGCATCGGCTAGTCACTCGCGTTCACGCAGCCTCTGTCACACATCTGCAGCGCCGCGGCTGCAAGCGTCGGTGCCTGTGCGTCAAGCGCCGAGCGCAATGGACGCTCACAACAGCGCGTCTGACGACGACTGCCATGCAAGCTGTGCGCTCTGCCACCACACTGCCAACCTCGACACGCCGCGTCGCCTCCAAGTCAAGCATCGCGACCGTCGCACTGCATCTGTGACCCACGCTGCAGCGCACGGACGACTCGCGCACGTGCGCCACTGGATCGAGCACATGCACCACGACATGGACGCGATGGACAGCCGTGGCAGGACGCTGCCGCACCACGCTGCAGGCAACGGACACGCCAGTGTCGTCGCGTACTTGCTGCAGCACGGCGCAGCGCTTCATACGCGCGTCGTCGACTCGAAGGACACTGCGCTGCACCTCGCAGCAGCACATGGCCAAGTCGCTACGGTGCAGTGTCTCCTCGCCGCTGGTGCTCACATCGAAGCGCGGAACATTGAGAGCGAGACGCCACTACTCGCTGCCACTTGCACGGATCACGTGCGTGTGGTACAGACGCTGCTCGCACACGGTGCGAGTCCTACTGCGCCATGGCTCAGTCACGACTTGGACGTTGGTGCATGCTTCCACCTAGCAGCAAAGTGCGGCCACGTGCGACTTGTGACGTTCCTCCTCGGCGTCGTAGGGCTCGACGTGAATCAGCGCACGCAGCCGAGACGCGCGACGCCGCTCCACATCGCAGCTCGCCATGGCCACGTCGCACTCGTGCAGCTCCTCGTGCAGCGCCATCGCGCAGATGTCCACGCGCAAGATGCACAAGCGATGACGCCACTGCACTACGCGTGCGACGCGACCAAACGCAGCGACGCAATCGAGCAGCAGCACGTTGCGATTGTGCAGCTGCTGCTCGCTGTCGGTGCAAAGATCAACGCGCGGCGACGCCATGACCATGCAACGCCACTGCGATGCGCTGCACAACGCGGGCACTGGTTGGTCGTGAAGCTCCTGATCGACCACGGCGCGTGTAGCAACGCAGCGACGCGCTGGCTGTTTGCACTGCGGTGGTCTGCGTGGGATCTGCACGTGCTCAAGTACCTCGCGAGTCTGAGCGACAAGCGACTGCCACCAACGACGAGCAACAAGTCGAGCTGCGATGGTGATGATGCTGGCAGCAGTGCGAGCAGCAGAAGAAGAAAGTCTGAGTGTCCAGTACGTCGAGCGTCGTCACTGAGCTCTTCAGCGCCTCGTCGCAGCAGTGGCACGCTCGAGCGACTGCGGTCCAAGACAGTGAGTGCTCCAGCTGACGATAGCACCACTGCGCTCCATGCAGCGTGTCCCGCAGAGGACATTGGCGCATTGCAAACACTGCTACGCAACACAGTGTGGCTGGATCTGTGGCGCCCGGCTACTGCTCAGCGCTGGCGCCGATGCGAACGCAACGACTGAAGCTCGCAGTGTGACGCCACTGCACCTCGCAGCAGCACACGGACACATGGAAGTGATCGAGCACCTGCTTGCACACGGTGCAGATCTGTGTATACGAGACAGCTCAGGCACGACGGCACTGATCGCTGCGCTCCTGAACGGCCGATCGCGTGCGCTGAAGCTCTTGCTGCAGCACAGCGACACCACCAGCAGTGAGACTCTAACTGCTCCGCTGTCGCTCCAATCGCTCGCCGTCAAAACTAGCGGCACGACGGCGCTACACCTCGCAGCATTCAGCGGCGACCTCGCACTCGTGCAGGAGCTCGTGCACAACAACGCCATTGACATTGACGCTCCAGACGACGATGGCGCAACGCCCGTGTGACTCGCGGCGCTCATGGGACACCTCGCAGTCGTCGCGTTCCTCGCAGAGCACGGCGCAGATGCGAGCGTCGGCGCGTCCGTCGCACGCGAGCGCAGACACCTCGAGGCCCTCGCGTTCATCTCAACGCGTTCAGCACCAGCGCTCGAGCTCAGTGCGACTAACGACTGGACGTCGCTCACGGGTCTATCGCTCGACGACCACGCGCGTTCGCTCTTGCTCTAGAGATCAGTCGAGAGGCAGCCTAGTCCACAGGATGCTATCAGATGCATGCTTGTTGTTACAGCTCACACTCTCACTCACTCGTTCGCCTCGCTCTCACGTCCATCGGTCTCCACCACCTCATCACCATCTCCTCATCACGACCCCGACCGCCACGACGTCCGCGACCACGAGGCGTTGCCGGAGGCGTGCGCTGGCGTGTGTTCTCCAGAGTTGTGTAGCAATCGAGCGCTCGAACCGTTGATGAGTTCTACTTGATCCCGAGCAGCACTTTGCAGTCTTTGCAGTACCACTTGCCCGACGGCTGGTCCGTGAGCCCAACGCACTCAAAGTGGAACCACTCGTACTTGCAGTCGTCGTTGTCGCAGCCGACCATTTGCCCGTACGACACGCGGCGGCAGTCGCAGTAGATCGGCTCGTTCGGGTCGATCGGGAGGTCCTCGGCCACCATCGGCAATGCAGCGACCGGCTAGTAGAACAGCACCACAGTCGATCAGTCAGTCGCTCATACTCTCTCACGCGTCAGACACAAGACTCGACCAAGCCAACGTACAGGCGCCGCTGGGATCTCGACTGCGATCTCTGCAGCAGCCGCCGAGCGCTTGCGGCTCGAGCCAGTCGTTGTCCCCGATGCACTGCTCGCGTGGCCACTGCTGCTGCTGTTTGCTGCTGCGGCCTGGAGCTTGCTGCTCTTTGACGAGACCGTAGCGGCTGGTGCGGCCTGTGTCCGGTCGCTCGTAGCGCCAGTCGACGAACTCGCACTCGCGCTGCTGCTGTGCTTGCTCTTGTGCTTCTTGGCGCTCTTGTCCTCTTCGAACTCGCCGTTCTGCTTCAAAAGCGTCGCGTACGCGTCCAAGTCCTGGTCCAAGCGCCGGATGTGGTGGTCCACAATGTCGTACGACTGCGCTGCAATCGCGATCTTCTCGTCGAGCTTCTGCACCACGCGCTGGTGCTTCTCGTGGAGCAGCGTGAGCGTCGCGTCCGCGTCGACGAGCGCTCGCAGCTCGGCTTCGTCTGGCTCGTCGAGCGACTTGTCAGCGCAGCGCTCCATCACTTTCTTGCGCGCTGCGATGAGGTACGCCTTGTGTGCGCTCTTGAGCTCTTCAATGAGCGGGTATGACGTCTACACACATGGAGCGAAGACATGACGGCGCGATGAGTGCGTTGTGGCAGCAGCCGCGTGGCCTGCTTCAAACAAGAGAGCGAGCGAGCGAGAGTGCATGTGAACCTTGTCGAGCTCGCGCATGAGATCAAAGTTGCGCTTGATCTCGGACGGCAGCATGTACATGCTCTCGAGGTAGTCTTCGAGGTACGTCCCCATGGCTGCTGTTGCTTGCTCGTGTCTTGTATCGAGTGCTGTTGTTGTTGTTGTGTGGGCGTTTGTATGCCAGTACTGCGCAACAATACATTTCTCTATTGGAATACTAATTAGCTCGATCAATGTACTATTGTATTTTGGATGCATGGAGCATACAAACTGCAAGTGT
This sequence comes from Pythium guiyangense, assembly GCA_003730235.1. Lineage (NCBI taxonomy): Eukaryota > Oomycota > Peronosporomycetes > Pythiales > Pythiaceae > Pythium > Pythium guiyangense. The sequence goes on from QXDM01000014.1 coordinate 676,463, forward strand.
TTCGAAGCACCAAGACCTTCAGATCGACGACATCGAGATCCAGTACTCGACTCAGTGTGCTCTTCTCCTTCGCGCGCGCTCTCTCTCTCACTCGCATCGTCCTGCAGTCTCTCTCACCCTCAATCTGCTCCAGTCCGTCAAAGGACGTAGAGCGCAGTTCAAGACCGACTGAGTTGCATAGCTGGTCATGTTCACGCACACTTGATTCGAAGCTTGGGGCTTCTGGGTCGCTTCGAAGGCTCTCGAGTGTCTCGATGTGCACGAGCACCGGAAGCATGGTAAAGACGTCGAGCGAGCGAGTGCACGGTCGATTGCTCGAAGACCAAACGCACTCAGAGTGATCACGAAGACCTGAGCACCAGCGACACACTCGAGACCATCCGCCATCCACAACAAGAACGGAGGCATCTCGCTGCGATCCATTGCCGATTCGCGTGCGTTGGACTCAAAGCGCTTGCGGTGAATCCACTTTGCCGTCCCACTGCGCGCACATGTACCTGGAACCAGTCGGTCTCCTGTTGTGGATGCACCACAGCACATGGTGTCCCGCTCTCGCTTGTTCATGACGACTATCAAGCGCTCGCTCACTCATTCTGCCATTTGCTTTGCCGCACACACGCCACACAAGCCACAGCAAGGCAACCACCGCTCCACTTGAGCCACATACACGACAAGCGCGATGTTCATCGACTACATCAACTCACCGTCGTACACTTCGATCCTCGCGATCCTGTGCATCGCGGTCGGACTCGCGATCGCTACGTCCGGCTACCGCTTTCGCCGCGCTGCCGTGACCGCGAGTGCGCTCTTTGCATCCGGCGATCTTGTTGTCAACATCCTCTTTGCGCTCGACGACAAGTTCCTCGGCGACGCAAACTGGTACTACCTCTCGTTCTTTGGAGCCGGGCTGGTCTTTAGCGCCGCAGCGTTCTTCCACACCAAGACTGGCGCCGTCCTCACAGGTTTCTGGGCCGGCGTCGCGCTCGCAACGATGATCCTGTACATGGTCGACTACCGCGGCTCCTTGACCGGGTACAACTTGGTCCTTGGAGTCGCCGGCGTGGTCTGCGCAGCGCTCACGCTCGTGCTCAAGAAGCCCGGCCTCGTGGCCGCAACGGGCTTCGTTGGCGCGAGCGTCTTCATGACTGGCGTGCGCTTCTTCGTCTACAAGAAGATCGCCGACGACGTTGCCGCGATCGAGAGCACGATGACCCAACGCGAGTACTTGAGCAACCACAATATGCTCACGAGCAGACTCAACAGCGCGTGGTGGAGCACCACTGCAGTCTACATCGCGTTCTTTGTCTTCGCAGCTGTCGTGCAGCACTTCGTCACGGCGCGCGGCATTGACCACGACACCACGGAGGCGCAGATGCCAGACGACTCAGTGCTGCCGACGCAGTACACAAAGGTCCAGACGCCACAGCAAGACGCCAAGCCGTCATCTGGCGCGAACAATTCGATCTCGCTCGTCTAAGTGCTTGTGTATTCACACGCACTTGTTAGGAGCCATCGATCGAAGGTGGTTCATCGACATCGTGTCCTAGGACCTAGGATCTAGGACGTCTCTCTCTTGTATCTCATATCTTCTAGCTACGAACATCTTGTACATTCTGAGCGATCGCCAACATCATGCACATTCACAGCCCCCAATACCATGCAGAGCCTCTTGCAGCGCTGGTGTGTGTGTCGGAGCGCGCAAAGCGATTGACCGAGATGCCCTTGACGGGTGTGCTTTCCACGCTCCTATTTCTTGCTAATTCGAAATATAGCCTTATCGCTGTCATTTCAACGAATCACAAGCGATAGAATGCGACTACTACTGTAATTATAGATTTGCGTTCTTGTGGCGCTTGCAGCCGCACGTCTTGATTCGCGTGGTGGTCATTCGAGCATCCATCGAGTGACTGCTGCTGCATCTGCACATCGGTGCACGTCCATCAGTGCTCACTTGTCTGTTCGTAGCGATGGCTGCAGCTGCTGGTGGCGCGGAAGCGAAGAAGCTCGCAGACGCGATGCGCAAGACGCTCAACTTGCCGCACACGGCGTTCCCAATGCGCGCGAACGCCGCGGTGCGCGAGCTCGAGCTCCATGCGCGCTGCGTCACGCACGTGTACGACGCGCAGCGCACTGCGCGCACGGACGCGACGCCGTTCGTGCTCCACGATGGCCCACCTTTTGCGAACGGCAGCTTGCACATGGGCCACTTTATGAACAAAGTGCTCAAGGACATCATCAATCGGTACGTCTCTCGCTCTTGATCTCGGTGGCAATGGCTCTTGCAAGCGCCATTGCCTCGTGCGACCAGCGGCTCACGTCGTCCACTGCTATCTCTGCGCAGCTACAAGCTCATGCGCGGCCACAGCATCCAGTACGTCCCTGGGTGGGACTGCCACGGCTTGCCGATTGAGATCAAAGCGCTCGAGAAGCTCAAGTCGGACGCAGACCGGCGCGACCTCACGCCGTCGCAGGTCCGGAAGCTCTCGCGCGAGCTCGCGCGCGGTGCGATCGCTGACCAGAAGCGCGACTTTGAGCGCTGGGGTGTGCTCGCGGACTGGTCCGAGCGCCCTGGGAGCTACTACGTCACGATGGATCCTGCGTATGAAGCGAAGCAGTACGACGTGCTCAAGCGCATGGTCGCGGACGGCCTCGTCTTTCGCGGCTTCAAGCCCGTGTACTGGTCGCCATCGTCGCAGACGGCGCTTGCCGAGTCCGAGCTCGAGTACATGGACAACCACGTCTCGCACGCAGCGTACGTGCGGTTCCCACTGCGCGCAGCGGCGACTCCCGCGGCGCAGGCGCTCCTGAGCAAGTACGACAACGTCGCCGCGGTGATCTGGACCACGACGCCGTGGACGATCCCAGCCAACATGGCGCTGTGCGTGAACGCGAGCGTGTCGTACAGCGTCGTGCGCGAGGTTGCGAGTGGCGCGCACTACATCGTCGCCACGGACTTGGTCGAGAGCTTTGCCAAGACGCTCGGCGGCGACGCCAATGACGATGATGTCCTCGAGGTCATGGAGACAGTTGCCGGCGAGACGCTCGCGGGCTCGACGTTCACGCATCCGCTCGTCGATCGAGCGTCGGTTGTGCTCGTCGGCGACCACGTGACAACGGACGCCGGCACGGGCATTGTCCACACGGCGCCAGGGCACGGCCAGGACGACTACTTTGCGTGGATGGCACACCACAACGGTTCAATGGCGCAGGCGCCGCCGATCCTGTGCCCGATCGACAGCAAGGGCCACTTTACAAAAGACGCTGGTGAGGCGCTCGAAGGTCTCGACATCCTCTCGGACGGCACGCAGGCGGTCTTGGAGCAGCTCTCAGCGAACGGCAGTCTCCTGTCCGTGGCCAAGTACAAGCACCGGTACCCGTACGACTGGCGCACCAAGAAGCCGGTTGTGTTGCGCGCAACGGCGCAGTGGTTCGCCAAGCTCGACGGGCTCCACGCAGTAGGGAAGCAAGCGCTCGCGAACGACGTCGAGATGTTCCCAAAGACGTCGCGCCGGCGCTTGGAGGCGACGCTCTCGAGCCGCAACGAGTGGTGCATCTCGCGCCAGCGCGCGTGGGGCTTGCCGATCCCCGTGTTCTACCACAAGACCACGGGCGAGCCGCTCATGACGGAAGAGACGATCTCGCACCTCCAGACGCTCGTGCAGTCGTACGACGCGGGCGACGGTCGCCAGGGCTCCGACTGCTGGTGGGACCTCTCGGTCGCAGAGCTCTTGCCGCCGTCGCTCGCGTCGCGCGCGCACGAGTTTGACAAAGGCCTCGACACGCTCGACGTGTGGTTCGACAGCGGCAGTAGCTGGCACGCAGTGCTCGCTGGCGACGGTCCGGACGCGGTGCACGGTCCAGCAAACCCAAAGCGCGCGGACGTGTACTTGGAAGGCTCGGACCAGCACCGCGGGTGGTTCCAGTCGTCGCTCCTCACGTCCGTCGCGATGCAGCAGACGGCGCCGTACAAGCACGTGCTCACGCACGGCTTTGCGCTCGACGAGCGCGGGTCCAAGATGTCCAAGTCGCTCGGGAACACGCTCGTGCCGCGGGACTTTATCGACGGCGCGACGATGGCTATGCCAACGGGCAAAGCCGGCAAGACCAAGCAAGTCAAGGTCCCCGCGTACGGCGCCGATGTTCTGCGGTACTGGGTCGCAACGACCGACTACAGTGGCGACGTGAGCGTCGGGCCAACGGTGATCGGCAAAGTGAGCGACGCGCTCCGTAAAGTCCGGAACACCGCGCGGTTTTTACTGGCAAACCTGAACGACTTTGACCCTAAAACCGACGCCGTCGCGTACCAGGACCTCCCGAGCGTTGACCAGTACATGCTCCACGTCGTCGCGCAGCTCGCGCAGACCGTGACCGACGGCTACGACACGTACGCGTTCAACCGCGTGCAGCACGCCGTGGCGCACTTTATCGCGACGGACCTCTCGGCGTTCTACATGGAGGCGAGCAAAGACCGACTGTACTGCGACGCAAAGACGAGCACGAGCCGCCGCGCGGCGCAGACCGTGCTCCACGTCACGCTCGAAGCGCTCTCGCGCGCGATCGCGCCAGTTGTGTGCCACACGGCCGAGGACATCCGCTTGCACTACGAATCGCAAGTGCGCGGCGGCATTCCGCTCGAAGACGTGCCTGGGAGCATTTTCCTCGACCGCGGCTGGCTCCCGAGCGCGCCGGAGTGGACGAACGACGCGCTTGCGCAGGACTGGACGGCGATCCGACAGCTCCGGTTCGAAGTCAACCGCGTCGTCGAGACGATGCGCGCAGCGGATCAAGTCGGGAGCCAGCTCGAGTGCAACGTGTACGTCGTGAGCGACGACGCGCGTGTCGAGGCGCTGCTCGCGCCGCTCGTGCCGTCCCAAGCGCTCGAGAACGTCTTGCTCTGCTCGGGTGCGTTCGTCGTGCAGTCTGAAGTCGCGATCGACGCGAGTGTGCGCGCAACGAGCGAAGTCGTGACGCTCCAGCGCGGCGACGACAAGCTCGCGCTCACGCTCGTGGTCACGCGCGCCAAGGGCCACAAGTGTCCGCGGTGCTGGAAGTACGCGCCCGAGGTCGACGCTGCCGAGACGCAGCTCTGCGTGCGCTGCGCGAGCGCGACGAACCTCAAGAGCGTCGAAGACCTCGCGCGCTCGCTCGTGCACGAGGCGTAGAGCAGTCGTAGTAGATGCACGAGGCGATAGATACTGCACGAGCCCATACATACACACGACATCTGCATGAGCCTGTGCTTGAGCTGTCGTCGACAGGAGCGACGCCACGTGGCGATCGCCTCCATCCATCAGCACCATCAAGCTTGTGATGTGTGTAAAGAGCTCTTCAAGCCGAATTCTAGCCAATCAGCGCGCTGGATTTCGATTTGCGTGTCAAAGATTTGCTTGTCAAAGCCATCGGTCATTCCAGCACTCGCCCTCTGCGCAGCAAGAGCTCCGAGTGCGCTCGCTCTCCTCTTCTTCTCTCTTCCTCTTCGCCTCCTCTAGCTCCTGCGCCATGGCGTCTGCTACGACGTTTGACACTGCGTGCGAGCAAAAGCGCGTGAGTGCGCTCTTTCAGGAGCTCAACAGCGCGTCGCAGACGCTCTACGGCGGCTTTCTCCGCGTCGATGACAGCGCTGCGACGGCGGACGCAATCGTGCAGCTCGTGTGGGGCAAGAAGGACCTCGTGAACAACGCAACGCAAAAGTACCACACGCAGTACCACGTCCAGGACGTAGCGAATGCGCCGCGCGTGCACCGCGGGATCTTCCCATCCGCGTACGACGCTGCGATCACGTCCGTGTCGCCGTCCAAGCGCTTTGTCGTGACGCTCAAGCTCGAGAAGAGCAGCGACGCAACAGCTGCACCAGAAGGCATCTTCTCGCTCTTCCAGGACGCGACACTCGTGACGACGTTCCGGACGCCCAAGAGCCTCCACGGCGCGATCTACCTCGGCGAGCGCGAAGGCGGACTCGTGTGGTCCCACGACGAGACCAAGATCGCGTACGTCGCAGAGAAGAAGCCGAGCGAGTCAGCGCCGTTCTTTGAGAACGTGAACAGCACAAAGCCGTCGACCGACAGCAGCGGTGACGCAGCGACGGTCCTGCCTGGGAACAAGTACGTCCACGAGGACGACTGGGGCGAGCAGTACGTCGGGAAGAAGACTGGCGTGATCTTCATTGCGACGCTCGCAACTGGGAAGATCGAAGCCGTCGCTGGCATTCCGTCGGACCTCACGTGCGCAGACGTGCAGTTCACGCCGAACGACGACGGCCTCGTGTTCGCTGGCACCGAGACCGCGAGCCCGAAGCGACTGGGGATCATCTACTGCTACAACCGGCCGATCACGCTCTACCACGTCGCGTTTCGCACAGACGATGACGATGCCGCGCTGCCGCAAGAAGCGACCAAGCTCGCGTTTGTCGCAGGCGACGACGCTGCCAAGACGATCGCGTCGATGCGCAGTCCGCGCTTCTCGCCAGACGGCAAGACGCTCGCGTTCGTCGCGACGCGCGACGTCGTGACGCACAACACGTGCTCGCTGTTGGCGCTCGTCGACTGGTCCTCGAAGCGCGTGACGACGCTCATTGACATTGTCGACGCGCCGGCGCCGGGGTACTCGAGCCGCCCAACGACGGCGTTCAACGGCCTCTTCATGGGCTCGCTGCGCCACAACGCGTGGTCGCGCGACAGCAAGCGCATCTACTTTGACACGCAGGTTGGCACGCGCTGCCTCTGGAAGTTTGTCGACGTCGCGAGCAAGCGAGTCGTGTCGCCGCAGTACGTCGACGCGACGCTCCAGTCGCCCGAGCGCGTCGGCTTCGAGACGATCTTGGACCGTGACGGCGACCACGTGCTCGTGTCCGTGTCGTCGCCGGTGCGACCTGCGAGTGTGTACGTCGTAACGATCGACGCTGCGACGGGGCAGTACACGCGCGCGCCAGTGGCGATCGAGGACCAACGCGCGTCGCAGGCGATCCAAGCGTGGCACGTCGTGCCGATCCCGACGAGCGTCTCGGACGAACCTGCAGCGCACAAGGTGCTGCCGGAGACGCCAGCGGTCTTGACCGACGTCTTGCTCCCATCGACGACGAGCGACGCCGACTTTGAAGCCACGGTCTTGGTGCCAGCGAGCGCGCCGCCGGCTGAAGGGTACCCAGTCGTCATGGACCTCCACGGCGGTCCACACGGCAACTCGCCGGCGACGTACCGCGTGCTCTACGACTTCTTCGCCGCACTCGGCTTTGTCGTCGTGTCGGTGAACTACCGCGGGAGCACGGGCTACGGCCTCGCGCCGCTCGAGTCGCTCGTTGGGAAGGTCGGGACGCAGGACGTCTTTGACTGCCATTACGCGCTGCAGCACATCTTGGCGACGTCGAGCGTGCCGCTGGACCGGCACAAGGTGCACTGCTCGGGCGGGAGCCACGGCGGCTTCCTCGTCGGGCACCTCATCGGGCAGTTCCCTGCGTTCTACCGCTCGACCGTGGCGCGCAACCCGGTGACGAACATCGCGAGCATGTTCTACTTGACCGACATTCCGGACTGGACGCTCGGCGCCACGGGCGTCCAGCGCTTCGAGTCGATCCACGCGACGCAGGCGCTGCAGCACGACCACGCGGCGCTGGCACCGCTCTCGCCCGACGCGCGCCTCGCGATCCTCTCGAAGCTCTGGCGCCACTCGCCCGTCTCGAACGACCTCAGCAGCGTCCAGACGCCAGTGCTCTTTGGCATTGGCGGCAAGGACCGGCGCGTGCCGCCGAGCCAGGGGCTCGAGCTGCGCGACTCGCTCCGCGCACATGGCGTTGAGACGCGCACGCTGTGGTACCCAGAGGACAACCACCCGCTCGACACGCTCCAGGCGTACGCCGACTTTAGTGTCAATTGGGGGCTCTGGGTCCTGCAGCACAACTAGGACAGCATGGCAGGAAGGACGGAAGGAAGGGATCGTCGTATGCGATTGTGTGTTGAGTGTCTGTCTGTCCATCAGAGGACGACGCTCGTGCGATCGCTAAATAGTGACTTGTGTACTGGTGGTGCCTTGAGGTCTTGCGCTGGATGTGTTCGTATGGTACTGTGGGCGAAGGCGGCGTGTGCAGATGCGGTGGTGGGAAGACTGACGACAGTCGGTTCGAGAGCACTGGCGCGCGACGTGTGCTGGAGCGGAGGCGTGTGACGGCAGCCGACCAGGCAGAGTAGAGCTGCAACGGCAGCTGGAAGACGCGATCTCGCGATCTGGAGGCGAGCGTCGTGCGATGGCGGACTAGCAGCGGCACCAGCAGAGCGCGTGGCGCGTCAAATCAGCTCTCGCTATCCCAGGCGATGCACATACGCTTGTGCGAACGACTGGGCGACTGGAGGCGAGAGCCGAACTACTATACGCGCCACTGCTGGGTGCTGGTGCGCAAAGCGTTGCCGTGTCTAGTCGTAGCAGCGCCTGGTCGTCTGCACGTGCACTTGTCGTCACCAATGCGCAGTGCTCTTGATATCGTCGCTTGCACTCGTCGTCTCTTCTTCGTCTTTGTCGTCTCGATCGTCGTCGGTCGCCTCTGTCCACTGCAGTCCCCACATCCGCACACTCACCACTCACCTCGTCGTTCTCTCCGTCGCCTGCTCTCTCTTGTGTTCTTGTTCTCTCTACCTATTCGCTCGCGCACTGCGAGCGTGTCCCGTGACAGCGCGCTCCTCCTAGTAGAAGCGAATCGACACGGATGTCGCGAGCGCATCGCGAGCCTTGCGCTCACATCGAGACGCAGCGAGCGTCGGTCGCTCGTTCACATACAAGTGCGTGATGTCCTGCAGCGGGCGACGGACGATCCCGACGCTCTGCGACCGACGGCTCGCGATTTTCTTGCTCGTCTCCGTGCGCTTTGCGCGGTTGCTCCGCGTCGCGCGCTTGGGTGACTGCAAGCGATCGGATGTGCGCGTCGCGGTCTTGCGCGCTGTCATGACTTTCTTCTTTGCGTCCTGCGGCGTGATCGTGCTCGCGCGCGCTGCGGCAGCGCGACTGCGAAGCAAGTGCCGGTGCGTCCGGTCGATCGCAGCAGGCGACGGCGTGCGGCGCGCGTATGGGCTGCTACTGCGGCGGCGGTGGAGCATCGGCGTGCCGTCAAACTCGGTGCGCAGCGACGCGGTCGGGCGGCGCACAAAGTAGCCGATGTTCTCTTTGTCGGCGTTGTCAACGACGTCGTCAAAGACGCGCGGGAGGAGGTGGTCGAGCATCGTCGTCGTCGCTGTAGTGATGGCAGTCGTAGCAATTGGCAATGGCGGCAACCGCACGAGTGATTTGGCGCGAGCACTGATGCGCATCGAGCTCGAGGAGGTTGACAACCTCCTTGTCATGCATGCTGCACTTTCTCGCTTGAAAATGGCGCCAAACCAAATGTTGAAAAACAGAGTCGACAAGCCGATAAACCCCATTGAAATGAATGCACCTCGCTTGACAAACAAGTCTAGTCTTTATGGACTTTACACTGATAAGCTTGTATTTGTATTTTGTAGATGTTTGAACAGTGTACAATCAATTGCAAATTAGCTTCTAAGACTACTAACAAAAGCAGAATTTGTTTTGCATCACTGAAAAAACCTCACAAGACAAGAATGTCTACAGTCTTGGTTTTTCAAAATTCTGGTTCACTCGGTTTTTGTATGACATCAATTTGAATTATCAGGCGTCGAAGGCGGGAAACAGGATCGTATCCAAGTGGTCCACATTAATAGTATACAATAGTGACACCACCTCGTTGAAATAGTGACATACCATAGTGGCACATTGCGTTTGTGGCTCAAAGCAAACCTCGCTTTTCGCACTAGCGTCCTTCTCGACAGGCGAGTCGGCATCGTCGAGTCAGCACTGGAGCGGGCTGGACTGGATGTCGAATCTTGCTCGCGTCGTCGTCGTCGTCGACAGCATGAACTCGCTCGACCGTCTTGCTCGTCTCGATCTCCATCAATGCCAGCAACGACAGACCTGACACTTACACGTGTGTGTGTTGTTCCCGTGATAACTTAGTGCTCTTAGTAGCTCACTCACTATTTGCTAAATACTTCTATTCTAAATACTGGCGATCAACGGCGTCGGTGGTGTCGTCGTCGTCGTCGTCGCCGTCAAGTTATCGGTCCGGTGCTTGCTTGCTGGTTGTGCTTCTCTTGTTGTTGTTCGTCTCGTAGTGTGTCGTCGTCGTCGTCTCTTGATGCCCTTCAATGGCTCAGATCCACGTCGACTGCGGCTGCACGCGCTTTGGACGCGCCAAGTGCGCCGGCGGTGGCGGCAGCTGGCTTGCACTCCGACGTCCGTGGATCTCCGCGTGCACTGCTTGCGTCTCGACGTGCTTGAGCTCCTGCTCCGCGAGCTCAAACTGCCGCTTCGCCGCCATCAAACGCGCGTACACCTTCACGACTTCTTCCGCGTCGCCCGTGTCGCAGAGCGGGATCGTCGTGCCGGGAACGCACTCCACGAGCGCTTCGCTGTCATTGCTCGTGAGCGAGATCGAGAGCGGCGACGCGGGCGACGCCATGAACGTCTGGCGGCAAATGTCCTCCATGCGCGCCGTTGTGATCGACAGTCGCTCCTCGAGCTCGCGGTCAAACGCTAACGACGACGACGCCATGTGCTTGAGTCGGCGCGAGCCGTAGCCCGAGTGCGCGTGGAGCGAGTCCTGACGCACGCGGTGGTACGTCGCATTGTTGTAGTCGCGGCTCTGCTGGAGCTGCCGGCGCGACGCTTTCGTGCCCTTGAGGCTACGGAGCGACTGGCCGAGGCAGCGGAAAAAGTGCTTGAGACCCATGCTGTTCTTGTTTGCTGTTGTGTGTTGGTGTTTTTTCTGGTGCTTTGTGTGTCTGTGGAGAGTGGTTGCTGTTCACTGGGACCTGCTCATGAAAGGCGCTGTGTGCGGCCGACCTGTAAGTGTGTACGTGTGCGAAGCGGAGCTGTTCTCTCTTCTCTCTTCTTGCCTTGCGATTCCGAAATGACTGCTTGCTCGCTCGTGGTTGTTGCTGACCTGCCAGATGCTCGCGATCGATCGTCGAGCAAGCAGACATACACTTTGTGTGCAATATCCACTGACTTACTTCACTATCGCAACATGCTATTGCGAAACAACTGGCGTCTGCACGAACCCAGAGAGACAGGGACGTTAGATAAGCGATTTGTATGCTAGCGAGCGAGAAGGCAGTCAAGACGACGATGATGATGTCCGCATTCGAACCACACCCAGTTCGCAGCCGATACTGTACGCAAGTCAAGCATACAAAACGCAAGTTGTGCTGGACGTCTGCGAAAATTCTGGCGACGCCAGCTCAGCGCGTCATCCAGTGGTTCACCTCGCTTTCCGCACTACGCGCCTTTGACAGCAACACGCAAGCTCAAGCGCGACAAGCAGCAGGAGAGGTTATGTGGCAAGTCGGTGCTCGACGCACTGAGCGCGCGCGCGCTTCAACCAGCCGCCGACGCTTCAATACACATGTTGTTGTTGTTGTTGTTGTTAGCCATGTGCTTCATAGTATGCTCCGATCTCGGGCTCATGTGCGCTCAAGTGCGCTCAAGTGCGCTCATACACTCATGAGCAAGAATCCGCTCGTCGTGCACCGATGCGTCTGATTTCCAGCTCGCTCGTGTGTGTGGTCGAGCGCGAGCGTGCGTGGTGCGGAAATCGAGTGGTGTGGAAATCCACTCGCTGGCTTGCTCGTTTGCACTCACGCACTCACACTCGGGAACGCGCTGGCCACGATCTCGATCTCGCCTCGATCGACTCACACAGACTCCACAGCAGTAGACCAGCCAACCAACCAACCAATCAACACGCCGTGGTGGATGAAAACACCGCCGCAGCTGCTCGCCTCGACTTGCTCACCCATCTCCCGATACACGCTCTCCCGCTGCTGTTTGTTGTTGCTTGTTCTGCTCGGTGTCGAGTAAGCGAGCAAGTGAGTGAGTGTGGTGCGGCGACACTGTGGTCTGGTGGTTTGCGCTTGCGCTAGCAGGAACCGAAGCAAGAGGAGCAACATGAGGAGTCTGCTCGAAACCAGCGATCGCGTCGGCGCTACTCACACAACGCGAGCTCTGGTACGGGTACTGGCACTAGCATTGTGTGCTGTCGTCGCGCAATGGCGCACGCTCGAGCAAACACGCGCCTTATTCGTTCGTCGACGGACGGACGGATGGTTGTCTGTCTGCGCGCTGGTTGCCTTCTTCCTTCCTGGGTGCGTGTGTGTGTGCGTGCGTGCTAGCCCTGGATTCGAGAAGCGAGGAGCGAGCAGGAGCAGGAGCAATAGTATGAACGCGGTCATAGGCCAAAGACCAGCAGGTGTCTCCAGCCGTCCATTGTAGCGCTGGTGCCGTATGTGCTGTGTGTCGAGACTCCCCACACATCCCTTTACGCACACTCACCACACGACGATGTTGCTTGTAGCTCGGTAGATATCTATTCACGACGATGTCGGTCTTCGTGTCGCTGCTTTACGTGGCGCTGGCTGGTGAAAGCCATATATGTGTATTGGCCGATCGATGGTGGCGACTCGCCGCCACTGCGATCACGACAGTCAATCAAAGAAACAATCACCAGGCTCCACCGAGCACCGAGCGCCAAGCACGCAGCGCTAGTCTGCTGCTTGGACTTGGACCTGCTACTGGACTGCGCCACATGCACATATGGACATACGCACACGTCCTAGTACGGGTCGCGCGTGAGCACCTGACGCACGCACGCGCTCGGGTCGCGAGCCGACCAACCAGCCACCACGTTGGCGATCCAGCCAGCACGCATACAGCTACTTTACCCAGTCAAACCATCAAACCAAGCAAGTCAAGCCAACCAGCGAGCTGCACGTGCGACGCGGCAGCAGCATCTGCTGTCTGTAGCAAGTCTCTGCAGCAAGTCTCTGCATCTGTCTGCACCACACACCACACACCACACACACCACACGTGCAATGTGCGCGACTGGCATGTGCGAGGAACAAGTGAACGAATTTGAATGGCTCCAGCGCGCAGACGAAGCGACGACAAAAAGGTCAGTCACAAAAAGTGTAGGTTCAGCGAGAAGCGAACGTCGCAGCTGACGCGTCAGCGCGCGCACTATTCGAGGCGGAACCGTCGCCACCACACCACGCACGCACGCACATGTTTGACACCACAGCGCACTCGATCACTTGACGCATCACACTTTGCCACCACTGCATCACGCACCGACGCGTCAATCAATGTCCGTCCACGACAAACAGACACATATGAACCATGCGCCACGTGAACAACCAATCGATCGAGCGAACACGAAAGCGTACATTGAGCACGAGGTGCTACCAGCGATACATGGCACACTGCGACCTTGGAGCATTCGCAACAGCGCACAAGCCAATGCGTGTGCGCAATGTACGAACAAGCAAGTGCTAACCAAAGACACAAGAACTATGACGCACATAGGAGCGTCCAAGTAGCCTCTGAGACCATCGGTGCATTCAATGTGTCTCTCGACAATGCCGGTGTTGTAGGTCTCGGTCGTGGCAAACAGCTCGCACTGCTGCTGATGTCATGCTCAGCTCGACTGACAGACAGACACCATGCGTGTCCATGAGCTGCGCAGCGAGAGACGCGCTTCAACCTGATACGCGTGTGTATTGCAGCGGCGGCAGTGCCGTGATTCATCGTTGGCATGAGCGCGCTCCATTCACGACAGCGACGTCGTTGTGAGCTCTTGCGAGCGCGTCTTTGCCGCAGCGAGCGGAAAGTCTGTGAGTGGAATGAGAAGGGTGATGTCAGATCGAGCACTTGTCCAGGTTGTTGTTGCAGACATACGTGTTCAAGGTCGATTCGTTGCTCTCGTTGGACTGCTAGATGACACAGTGCTCTTACTATGAGTTGTGTCTGACGCAAGATGTTCATTGTCGATGTGCCGTGCACATGAAGAGAAGGATGGCGAACCAATGAGCTCTTGCGCACAAAAGGACTAGGAGGCGAGAGTAGCGAGAAGACATGTGAGAGCAACGCTGTATAGCACAAGATCATGTGTTCTCATTACCAACCAAAACCAAACTCGTCGAGCTCGCTATTAGTGTTATACAAGCTCGACGGCAGCCACGCCGCTGATTCTCGCACTTTGACCTTCGTCGTCTGTGCGTAGTGGGCTCCGCCTGACGCCTCCTTGGAGTTGATGTGTACTTGGAGCTTAGCTGCTTCGAATACCAATCCAAAACGGTGCACACTACGTGTACTTCGTCGTGCCATCCACCGTCGACTCGGCAGATATGCTGGAAGAACAGAAGTGAGCTTGAGGAGCTTGTCATTGGGTCCTACGTCATTGCGCCAGCTAAGCATTGCCGCTGCTCGGTGATCTGCAGTCCGGGCTCAATTCCACTCCACAACCACAGTGTGTCGGCACGTAGCTCCTTAAGGCATCGGAAGCTAGACCCGATACGTCTGGCGATCTGACATCACCCTTCTCATTCCACTCACAGACTTTCCGCTCGCTGCGGCAAAGACGCGCTCGCAAGAGCTCACAACGACGTCGCTGTCGTGAATGGAGCGCGCTCATGCCAACGATGAATCACGGCACTGCCGCCGCTGCAATACACACGCGTATCAGGTTGAAGCGCGTCTCTCGCTGCGCAGCTCATGGACACGCATGGTGTCTGTCTGTCAGTCGAGCTGAGCATGACATCAGCAGCAGTGCGAGCTGTTTGCCACGACCGAGACCTACAACACCGGCATTGTCGAGAGACACATTGAATGCACCGATGGTCTCAGAGGCTACTTGGACGCTCCTATGTGCGTCATAGTTCTTGTGTCTTTGGTTAGCACTTGCTTGTTCGTACATTGCGCACACGCATTGGCTTGTGCGCTGTTGCGAATGCTCCAAGGTCGCAGTGTGCCATGTATCGCTGGTAGCACCTCGTGCTCAATGTACGCTTTCGTGTTCGCTCGATCGATTGGTTGTTCACGTGGCGCATGGTTCATATGTGTCTGTTTGTCGTGGACGGACATTGATTGACGCGTCGGTGCGTGATGCAGTGGTGGCAAAGTGTGATGCGTCAAGTGATCGAGTGCGCTGTGGTGTCAAACATGTGCGTGCGTGCGTGGTGTGGTGGCGACGGTTCCGCCTCGAATAGTGCGCGCGCTGACGCGTCAGCTGCGACGTTCGCTTCTCGCTGAACCTACACTTTTTGTGACTGACCTTTTTGTCGTCGCTTCGTCTGCGCGCTGGAGCCATTCAAATTCGTTCACTTGTTCCTCGCACATGCCAGTCGCGCACATTGCACGTGTGGTGTGTGTGGTGTGTGGTGTGTGGTGCAGACAGATGCAGAGACTTGCTGCAGAGACTTGCTACAGACAGCAGATGCTGCTGCCGCGTCGCACGTGCAGCTCGCTGGTTGGCTTGACTTGCTTGGTTTGATGGTTTGACTGGGTAAAGTAGCTGTATGCGTGCTGGCTGGATCGCCAACGTGGTGGCTGGTTGGTCGGCTCGCGACCCGAGCGCGTGCGTGCGTCAGGTGCTCACGCGCGACCCGTACTAGGACGTGTGCGTATGTCCATATGTGCATGTGGCGCAGTCCAGTAGCAGGTCCAAGTCCAAGCAGCAGACTAGCGCTGCGTGCTTGGCGCTCGGTGCTCGGTGGAGCCTGGTGATTGTTTCTTTGATTGACTGTCGTGATCGCAGTGGCGGCGAGTCGCCACCATCGATCGGCCAATACACATATATGGCTTTCACCAGCCAGCGCCACGTAAAGCAGCGACACGAAGACCGACATCGTCGTGAATAGATATCTACCGAGCTACAAGCAACATCGTCGTGTGGTGAGTGTGCGTAAAGGGATGTGTGGGGAGTCTCGACACACAGCACATACGGCACCAGCGCTACAATGGACGGCTGGAGACACCTGCTGGTCTTTGGCCTATGACCGCGTTCATACTATTGCTCCTGCTCCTGCTCGCTCCTCGCTTCTCGAATCCAGGGCTAGCACGCACGCACACACACACGCACCCAGGAAGGAAGAAGGCAACCAGCGCGCAGACAGACAACCATCCGTCCGTCCGTCGACGAACGAATAAGGCGCGTGTTTGCTCGAGCGTGCGCCATTGCGCGACGACAGCACACAATGCTAGTGCCAGTACCCGTACCAGAGCTCGCGTTGTGTGAGTAGCGCCGACGCGATCGCTGGTTTCGAGCAGACTCCTCATGTTGCTCCTCTTGCTTCGGTTCCTGCTAGCGCAAGCGCAAACCACCAGACCACAGTGTCGCCGCACCACACTCACTCACTTGCTCGCTTACTCGACACCGAGCAGAACAAGCAACAACAAACAGCAGCGGGAGAGCGTGTATCGGGAGATGGGTGAGCAAGTCGAGGCGAGCAGCTGCGGCGGTGTTTTCATCCACCACGGCGTGTTGATTGGTTGGTTGGTTGGCTGGTCTACTGCTGTGGAGTCTGTGTGAGTCGATCGAGGCGAGATCGAGATCGTGGCCAGCGCGTTCCCGAGTGTGAGTGCGTGAGTGCAAACGAGCAAGCCAGCGAGTGGATTTCCACACCACTCGATTTCCGCACCACGCACGCTCGCGCTCGACCACACACACGAGCGAGCTGGAAATCAGACGCATCGGTGCACGACGAGCGGATTCTTGCTCATGAGTGTATGAGCGCACTTGAGCGCACTTGAGCGCACATGAGCCCGAGATCGGAGCATACTATGAAGCACATGGCTAACAACAACAACAACAACAACATGTGTATTGAAGCGTCGGCGGCTGGTTGAAGCGCGCGCGCGCTCAGTGCGTCGAGCACCGACTTGCCACATAACCTCTCCTGCTGCTTGTCGCGCTTGAGCTTGCGTGTTGCTGTCAAAGGCGCGTAGTGCGGAAAGAGCTTGACTTGCTCACACTTAGCGCGTGAGCGATTGGAGACACAGTGCGGTTGGCGACGACTTGACTTCGACTACCTGACTTCGACTAACTGGTGCTCTGAGATCCCTTTGTTGTTGTTGGAGGTCGTGGTGGTTGAGACTAGCTCTAGTGCTATGCAAGCGTTCACGTGTCCCGCTTTCCTATACGTACACTTTCACAACCTCGAAATGCACAATGAAGAGCTGGAGATCGACGACCTTCATGGCGGTTCGAGCGTTGAGACTGCTCCTTCAGGGTACTCTATTGTATCTCTCATAGGCAGCGCCATCTCATTGGCGACGCTCTTTTATTTGAAGCATTATTGTATCGAAACCAGATGAAACTAACACATGACGTGCGCCGAGGGACATGCTACAATTGCTTGGCTCAGAAATGCAATTGAGAGCTTGCAACATGTCCCTACATTCTATTTATCGCAAAATGGCGACATTTGGGGACATGTTGCAAAGCAAACGGCTCGAAAACGCTAATGAAGCATTCGTAGCATGTCCCTGACCTAAACCTAGCCATGACATGGCTAGATAACGAATTTTCACTTTCTCAAACAATAGTGATAAAACCGAGTTTTGTTATACACACGTCATAATTCACTAAAATTAGCTTTTATAATAATCTAGCCATAAGAGATGTTGGTATTTTCATATATAGACAAATTCCACAACTTTGCAAAAATTTAAATGATAGACACATGATTTATGCCCTGACGGGTTCGTGGGTCAAGTTTAGCCATATGCGATGGTGTTGGCGTCGGCACCAGCGCCGGCATCGAGGTGCTGGTGCCGATCGCGCGCGATGCATTGCGCACTTGCGCTTGCTCAGTTGCTCAGCTGCTCGCATCGCATCGCTAGTGATGCGTGCTCGCGGCTGGCGAACGCCGCATAGCGTCTACAGCACGTGGCAACTCCTAGGACTAGCTGTCATTGGAGTGCTCGTAGTGTTGCGCTTAGCCGAGGCGTCGAACTGGGCCCAAGTGAGCGGCAAGCGCCATACAAATACGGCAGTGCTCGAGATCACGCCGTGGACCAAGCGCCATGGCCACGCAGTCGCAGCGCTCGACTTCAGCGACGCGTATATGCGCTCGACAGGGCAAAAAGCGCGCATGTTTGTCATCGGCGGCGACTCGAGCGTCCAGGGCAAGCAGGACTTGCGCGCGTACCCTGGCGGCGGGAACTTCAAGAACGATGTCTGGGCGACGACTGGCATCCAGTGGCGCGTCGAGACGAACATCCTCAAGACGACCAAGTGGGGCGATCCGCTGCCGCAGATCATCGCCAACATCTCGTGGCTCCAGACGAACGCTGGGAAGAAGCCGCCGCGCGGCGTTACGTATAAAGACTGGATCGCCTGCGCCGCAGCAGCGTGGGCAGTCGAGCCGGTCGCTGGCTGCGCGGATGCATCAAAACCGCCAGGCGCGTATCTCTCCGACAATATGTTCTCTCCACGGCGCAACTTTGTCGCGACGGCGTTCCAGAACGAGCTCTACGTCCTCGGTGGGCGAGCGCGCGAGCACTTTCCAGTCCCAGAAGACCAGCTCCGCGGCGGTGTCGCGACGATCGGTCCGCGCAATGCACGCTGGCGCGAGTTCGCAGTGCTCAAGAACGACGTCTGGCGCAGCAGCGACGCCGGTGCGTCCTGGAAGCTCGTGACACCCGGCTGTCTCATGCCACAGGCGAGTCTCGTGCACAAAGCTGGCCGAAGCGTGTTCCAATGCGAGACTGACGACGAGTGCGAAGGTGACAGTTCGTGCTCGTTCGACCACGCCACGAGCACCGGGTATTGCGTCTGCAACATGTGGTCGCCGCGCGAGTTCCACGCCGTCGCTGTGCACGACGGGAGCTTCTATCTCTCGGGCGGCTACGCGCTCGTCGAGCTCGGGAACTGCGGCGTCGAAGAGCACGCGCGCAAGCGACCGTCCGGCGAAGAGTTTGCCTGCAGCGGCGGCTACCGCGCGTACATGAATGACGTCTGGACATCGAAAGACGGACAGACTTGGAAGCTCCTGACGCTCCATGGAGCGTTCGCGCCGCGCGGCGAGCACGCAATGGTGTCGTTCAAGTCGATGCTCTACATCTTTGGCGGCCGCACGGGCGAGTCACGCACGAGTGCCAACACGAGCTTGCTGAACGATGTCTGGCTGAGCTCGGACGGCGCGCGCTGGAGCGTCCAGATGCAGCATGCGCCGTGGTCAGTGCGCGCCAAGCACGTTGTCGTCGTGCTCCCAGGATCGACGGATCTAACGTCCGGAGATGACCCGGACGACGAGCTCGTGCTCATACACGGCGAAGACGAAGAGCGCACGCTCGACGACGTCTGGACGTGGAAAGGTGCGCAAGCGACTGCGACGAACGGGCAGTGGGTGCTCGACTACAGCGCCGAGACGGCCGCTGGTGAGTACATGAGTCCGACTAGCAATGTGCGGTACTTGCGCGGCATGGTCGACCAGGACGCCCGTGCGCTCGCGATCGCCGGTATCAACACGATCACAGACCTCACGACAGTGTCGTTCGACCTCACCCTCCAGCTCCGCGAACTCATGCCAATCTGCGATTACATTGCGCTCGCGAAGCAAGTCGTTGCGACGTGCACAGTCAGTGCCGACGTCTTTGAAGGACAGGAGTTTGGCAACCAGCTCGTTGTCCAAGGCGGTGGTGGAGGCGCTGCTGTGACGGCACAAGCGCCAGCTGCGGCGAAAGCGACAACCGACTGGGACGGCTGTGCGCACACTGGCGCGATGGTGCTCGACGCCACGACGAAGCGGTACAAGTGGCCAGACATCAAAGGTGTCGATCAGGTCCAGATCCTCCGTGACGTCTTTGACGACGCACAAGCGAGCGTGTGCAAGTGGCAGCCAGCGCCACGCACTGGGCACGCCGGTGTGGTCTTCCAGCGCAAAGTATTTGCTCTCGGCGGGCTCACGCGTCCAGACTTTTACGAGAACGACGTGTGGTACCGCGACAAGCGGCGGCCCAAGGCGCAGTTCACGCTCGTGCCACCGAGCAAGAGCTCCGACACGGTCTTTCGCTTCGAGAGCGACAAGCCGGGCTGTGTGTTTGAGTACCACATGCTCAATGTCGTCGAGATGCTTGTCGTGCGCAACTGGACGCGCTCGCTCGGCGAAGTCGACTTCCTCACATGGCTCGACGGCGGCAAGTACCGCTTCCGCGTCCGCGCGCTCGACGCCGCAGGCAATGTCGACGAAGCGTTTGAGCTCAGTCGGAACGAGTACATCTGGATCTACGTCCCGAAGCTCCCGTGGGCTCTTATCATCGGACTCTCGAGCGCCGCGTTCGTGCTCTTGCTCGGGTTCTTCATGGAGTGGCGCAAGCGCCGAAAGCGCGCGGCGATGGAGCGCTACGCGATGAAGCGCATGCGGCGCAAGCTCAAAGGCAAGAAAGCTGAAGTCGGTGGCGGCGACGCGAACTGGCGCGAGACGTACGACGCAGCGAAGGACAAGGACGGCAAGAAGGCAAAGAAGAAAGGCAAGGTTGTCGGTGTCAAAGCGACTGCGACTGGGAAGAAGGTCGAGAAGGGCAAGTCCACGGACAAGACAAAGACAACGACTAAAGACAAGAGCAAGGGCGAGAAAGATAAGACCAAGGCGAAGAAGAGCAAGGACTCGGACAAGCCCAAGGACAAGAAGAAGGCGACGAAGGACAAGTCGAAAGACAAAGCAAAGGAGAAGAAGCCGAAGGACAAATCGAAAGACAAGGCAAAGGACAAGAAGGCAAAAGACAAAACGAAGGACAAGTCCAAGACCAAAGACAAGGCAAAGGACAAGTCAAAAGACAAGAAGGCAAGAGACAAGGACAGCAAGAAGAAGAAATGACTTGTTTGCTTTACTCCAGTGCGAGAGGCAACTCCGTGAACTTGGTTTTGTTCATTTGTCACAATGTCCGCAGTTGAGAAATGTAGTACAGCGGAGCTTGGGGTCTTTGACATTGTCACTGATACCGCTGACAAGCTCACTTCACCAAGTGTCAGCTTCTGAGAGAGCGCGCGAGAGAGAGATAGTCGAGTGAACATTCGAACTTGCAATTGCCTCCTGAGTATCCCTCCGATAGGCACATACCCATGGCGGGAGTATGTGAGAGTGAGAGAGGCAACTCCGTGAACTTGGTTTTGTTCATTTGTCACAATGTCCGCAGTTGAGAAATGTAGTACAGCGGAGCTTGGGGTCTTTGACATTGTCACTGATACCGCTGACAAGCTCACTTCACCAAGTGTCAGCTTCTGAGAGAGCGCGCGAGAGAGAGATAGTCGAGTGAACATTCGAACTTGCAATTGCCTCCTGAGTATCCCTCCGATAGGCACATACCCATGGCGGGAGTATGTGAGAGTGAGAGAGGCAACTCCGTGAACTTGGTTTTGTTCATTTGTCACAATGTCCGCAGTTGAGAAATGTAGTACAGCGGAGCTTGGGGTCTTTGACATTGTCACTGATACCGCTGACAAGCTCACTTCACCAAGTGTCAGCTTCTGAGAGAGCGCGCGAGAGAGAGATAGTCGAGTGAACATTCGAACTTGCAATTGCCTCCTGAGTATCCCTCCGATAGGCACATACCCATGGCGGGAGTATGTGAGAGTGAGAGAGGCAACTCCGTGAACTTGGTTTTGTTCATTTGTCACAATGTCCGCAGTTGAGAAATGTAGTACAGCGGAGCTTGGGGTCTTTGACATTGTCACTGATACCGCTGACAAGCTCACTTCACCAAGTGTCAGCTTCTGAGAGAGCGCGCGAGAGAGAGATAGTCGAGTGAACATTCGAACTTGCAATTGCCTCCTGAGTATCCCTCCGATAGGCACATACCCATGGCGGGAGTATGTGAGAGTGAGAGAGGCAACTCCGTGAACTTGGTTTTGTTCATTTGTCACAATGTCCGCAGTTGAGAAATGTAGTACAGCGGAGCTTGGGGTCTTTGACATTGTCACTGATACCGCTGACAAGCTCACTTCACCAAGTGTCAGCTTCTGAGAGAGCGCGCGAGAGAGAGATAGTCGAGTGAACATTCGAACTTGCAATTGCCTCCTGAGTATCCCTCCGATAGGCACATACCCATGGCGGGAGTATGTGAGAGTGAGAGAGGCAACTCCGTGAACTTGGTTTTGTTCATTTGTCACAATGTCCGCAGTTGAGAAATGTAGTACAGCGGAGCTTGGGGTCTTTGACATTGTCACTGATACCGCTGACAAGCTCACTTCACCAAGTGTCAGCTTCTGAGAGAGCGCGCGAGAGAGAGATAGTCGAGTGAACATTCGAACTTGCAATTGCCTCCTGAGTATCCCTCCGATAGGCACATACCCATGGCGGGAGTATGTGAGAGTGAGAGAGGCAACTCCGTGAACTTGGTTTTGTTCATTTGTCACAATGTCCGCAGTTGAGAAATGTAGTACAGCGGAGCTTGGGGTCTTTGACATTGTCACTGATACCGCTGACAAGCTCACTTCACCAAGTGTCAGCTTCTGAGAGAGCGCGCGAGAGAGAGATAGTCGAGTGAACATTCGAACTTGCAATTGCCTCCTGAGTATCCCTCCGATAGGCACATACCCATGGCGGGAGTATGTGAGAGTGAGAGAGGCAACTCCGTGAACTTGGTTTTGTTCATTTGTCACAATGTCCGCAGTTGAGAAATGTAGTACAGCGGAGCTTGGGGTCTTTGACATTGTCACTGATACCGCTGACAAGCTCACTTCACCAAGTGTCAGCTTCTGAGAGAGCGCGCGAGAGAGAGATAGTCGAGTGAACATTCGAACTTGCAATTGCCTCCTGAGTATCCCTCCGATAGGCACATACCCATGGCGGGAGTATGTGAGAGTGAGAGAGGCAACTCCGTGAACTTGGTTTTGTTCATTTGTCACAATGTCCGCAGTTGAGAAATGTAGTACAGCGGAGCTTGGGGTCTTTGACATTGTCACTGATACCGCTGACAAGCTCACTTCACCAAGTGTCAGCTTCTGAGAGAGCGCGCGAGAGAGAGATAGTCGAGTGAACATTCGAACTTGCAATTGCCTCCTGAGTATCCCTCCGATAGGCACATACCCATGGCGGGAGTATGTGAGAGTGAGAGAGGCAACTCCGTGAACTTGGTTTTGTTCATTTGTCACAATGTCCGCAGTTGAGAAATGCAGTACGCTTGCTCGTGCTCGCATATTTTCTGTGAAATGTTGTTGTTGCTGTCGGATTTCGGACCTTTTTCGAGCAAATTGGCCTCCAGGTTACGTACATCGTGTTCGATTTACGGATATCTACTATCGGACAATTTTATGGCTACACATGTATCGTTGGTTACACAGTACACAGCACGAAATCTAGCTCTGTGTCACACCTTTCAGCTACTGATTGTCAGGACAGCTCGGGCAGTGAGGATACAATTCCATCGCGTCGCTCAAGCCTGCTACCATTAGTCTAGCCTCATGCACTCTCCACACAGAATAGCCGATGCTCGTGGGTTCCTATAGACAGCAGGGCAAGGCTGATATACAGACGTGTAAAATGCTTCTCTGAGCACACTCGACCTCGCTCTCTCAGACGCCAGCGCACGTCTGAAGCAGAAGCGAAGCCTTGTCGATACACCTTGCTTGTTCTTACGGACCCAAGGACCCAAGCGCGCTCTATGCTTCAGCACCCACAGCCACACACAGCCACACACACGCACATACAAGCGAGACTTGTACGAGCTGCTTGTCGTTCACAACTACTGTTAGTACTGCAAAGATCCATGTCGACCGAGTTACTTGCAAGACGCTCAGACGCAAGCAGACATTGTGCGACCTGAAAAAGGACGCAAGACGACATCGAGCCGGCAGCGCCTAGTACATACACATACTATCGGTGGTACACATACTTGTACACAGAACAATCGCGTTGAGCGTGTCTGCGAGCTCGTGCTCGTGCTCAAGCTCGCGTTCATTTGTTTGTTCGTTCGTGTGGACCCCGGCACCGGCAAGCGCTCGCCGCTCACGAGCGCGTTGATTATCGCGCGCGCCTGCAGCCTCAGGTCATCTACCACTATCACTGCGCACACTCGCGTCTGAGAACAGGATTCACTTGGCATCTGCCAACAGCAACTGACCTGCGATTTGTATGAAGCAGTCGTGTTAGTGCACTGCCAGAGTGAACTGCCGTCTCGCTGTTCGCTTTGGACTCCAAACACACTCCAGTGTGCGTGCGCGCATGAATGACTGACTGACCTTGCAACAACCTTCGCTTTGCGTTGATGTCCGAGCTGTGTTGTTGTAGGGCGAGTGCGCACTCATCATCGGAGCGATCACCCACGAGCGACGATCACCCACATCTGTCAGCACAAGACGGCTGTTTGCCGAGTTATCAGATAGATCTGTGTACAGTGTGCGTGTTGCAGACGAGCGAGATCTCACACTCAATCTCACACTCAGAGGCTGAACAGGCTGAACACACTCTGCTCGGTTCACTGCCGTCTCACATACAAATACAAACACACACACAGCACATGGCATGAGTTGGCGGATCACTTGCTTGCCTTTGCCTTTGCGTTCTCAGATCCCGGCTCACAGCCTGCGATCTTTTCACGTCAGCAGGTGTCGGAGCCTTCAAGAATCGAAGCACCTCGAAGCTCCTTTTGGCACAGCTCGCCGAGCCAAACAGAGCCAAGCAGAGCTAAGCTCTCTGTCGACGAGCGCCTCTCACCGCGCGAGCGTGTTCGCTCTCTCTCTCTCTCTCTCACACACACACGTGCTCTGGGCGAGGTGTTTCTCGAGTCCCAGCTCACGACGATCTTGAGGCTCTCGAACAAGATGAGCAAGATCGAGCGACTAGCTTGAACTCATTGTGCATTTCGCCGTCTTCGCCACAAGCACCACATCACAACTTTATCAAGCCACGATGGTCTCTGTCAAGTTTGCTCCGCTCCTCGCGCTCCTCGCCGCTGTCGCCACGCTCTCGGGCACGACCTCGGCTGCACCTCAGGTCCACGCCGGCGTGCACCGCACGCTCCGCAAGCAGGGCACGGTGAACCTCATCGTGACGCTCAAGGAGGGCACGGAGAGCACGCTCAACAGCATCAAGGAGAGCGAGTTCGCCACGCGTGGCCAGCGCATCGCGAGCCTCGTCGAGTCGCTCGAGCAGCACGCCGCGAACACGCAGGCCGAGCTCACGAAGCTGATCTCGCAGGAGGCGTCGGCAGCGCAGCCGCTGTTCGCCAAGACCGAGAGCTACTGGATCTCGAACCAGGTGTACGTCAAGGACGCGACGTTCGAGTTCGTGGAGAAGCTCGCGGCGCTCGACTCGATCCACGAGATCCGCGAGGAACAGGTGCTCCCGCCTCCAAAGATCGAGATCGCTGCGGCCAACACGACGGCGATCACGCCGCTCGCGAACGAGTGGGGCGTGACCAAGATCCAGGCGCCGACGGTCTGGGCGTCGGGCAACACGGGCAAGAACGTCGTCGTCGGTGCGATCGACACGGGCGTGCTGTACACGCACACGGCGCTCAAGGCGAACTACCGCTCGACGTACGGCTGGTACGACCCGGGTGCGAAGAAGACGACGCCGTACGACGACCAGGGCCACGGCACGCACACGATGGGTACGATCGCGGGCTCAGGCGGCATCGGTGTCGCTCCAGGCGCCACGTGGATCGCATGCCGCGCATGCACGGCTGACGGCTGCTCCGAGTCGGACCTGCTCGCGTGCGCGCAGTTCATGACGTGCCCGACGACGCCGAGCGGTGCGTCGAAGGACTGCACGAAGGCGCCGGACCTTGTCTCGAACTCGTGGGGTGGTGGCCAGGGCGACACGTTCTACCAGTCGGCGGTCAACGCCTGGGTCGCGGCTGGCATCGTGCCGGTGTTCGCGAACGGCAACGCTGGTCCGGCATGCAAGACCGCGAACTCGCCAGGTGACTACAAGAACGTCATTGCCGTCGGCTCGACGACGAGCGCGGACGGTCTCTCGAGCTTCAGCTCCAAGGGTCCGTCGGTCGGCGGCCTCGTGAAGCCGGAGGTCTCGGCGCCAGGCTCGAACGTGCGCTCGGCGTGGTACACGAGCACGACGGCGTACAGCACGATCTCGGGCACGAGCATGGCGACACCGCACGTCTCGGGTGTCATCGCACTGCTCCTGAGCGCCAAGCCGACGCTGACCGTGGCGCAGGTCACGGCCGCTGTGAAGAAGGGCGTGGACACCACGACGCTCGCGTCGACCGGCTACACGTGCGGCAGCACGTCGGACAGCACGTACCCGAACAACCAGTACGGCTACGGTCGCATCAACGCGGTCAAGGTCCTCGCCGCGAGCGTCTAAGCGTCCAAGCGTCTCAGCGTCCGTGAGCGTCTAAGCGTCCGTCCGCGCGTCTAAGATCAAAGATCTAAGATCTAAGATCGCCAGTTTTGGCCGCAGTGGTGCGCTCTCGAGCGCCGCTGCGGCGTGGTCTCCGCTCGTCTTGTACGATCGACTGCTGCATGTGCTAGCGCATATGCCAGGAGTGATAGTCAGTCTGTCAGAGCGACTAGGAAGAAGAAGTCTGTGCGTGTGAACAAGTTAATTGTCCTGTTGTCTTACTACGATCGCATTGACCAAGTTTCTTGTTCGTTGTCCATTGACCATTGACCATTGCCAGTGGTTTCAGTTGGAACGAGACTTGGAGTCTACAGCAGCCGTGTGCGTCTGCTGGAGCTGCGCTTTGCGTCAACACAACATTGTCACTGGTGCCACCGACAAGCTCACTTCACCAAGTGTCAGCTTCTGAGAGAGCGCGCGAGAGAGAGATAGTCGAGTGAACATTCGAACTTGCAATTGCCTCCTGAGTATCCCTCCGATAGGCACATACCCATGGCGGGAGTATGTGAGAGTGAGAGAGGCAACTCCGTGAACTTGGTTTTGTTCATTTGTCACAATGTCCGCAGTTGAGAAATGTAGTACAGCGGAGCTTGGGGTCTTTGACATTGTCACTGATACCGCTGACAAGCTCACTTCACCAAGTGTCAGCTTCTGAGAGAGCGCGCGAGAGAGAGATAGTCGAGTGAACATTCGAACTTGCAATTGCCTCCTGAGTATCCCTCCGATAGGCACATACCCATGGCGGGAGTATGTGAGAGTGAGAGAGGCAACTCCGTGAACTTGGTTTTGTTCATTTGTCACAATGTCCGCAGTTGAGAAATGCAGTACGCTTGCTCGTGCTCGCATATTTTCTGTGAAATGTTGTTGTTGCTGTCGGATTTCGGACCTTTTTCGAGCAAATTGACCTCCAGGTTACGTACATCGTGTTCGATTTACGGATATCTACTATCGGACAATTTTATGGCTACACATGTATCGTTGGTTACACAGTACACAGCACGAAATCTAGCTCTGTGTCACACCTTTCAGCTACTGATTGTCAGGACAGCTCGGGCAGTGAGGATACAATTCCATCGCGTCGCTCAAGCCTGCTACCATTAGTCTAGCCTCATGCACTCTCCACACAGAATAGCCGATGCTCGTGGGTTCCTATAGACAGCAGGGCAAGGCTGATATACAGACGTGTAAAATGCTTCTCTGAGCACACTCGACCTCGCTCTCTCAGACGCCAGCGCACGTCTGAAGCAGAAGCGAAGCCTTGTCGATACACCTTGCTTGTTCTTACGGACCCAAGGACCCAAGCGCGCTCTATGCTTCAGCACCCACAGCCACACACAGCCACACACACGCACATACAAGCGAGACTTGTACGAGCTGCTTGTCGTTCACAACTACTGTTAGTACTGCAAAGATCCATGTCGACCGAGTTACTTGCAAGACGCTCAGACGCAAGCAGACATTGTGCGACCTGAAAAAGGACGCAAGACGACATCGAGCCGGCAGCGCCTAGTACATACACATACTATCGGTGGTACACATACTTGTACACAGAACAATCGCGTTGAGCGTGTCTGCGAGCTCGTGCTCGTGCTCAAGCTCGCGTTCATTTGTTTGTTCGTTCGTGTGGACCCCGGCACCGGCAAGCGCTCGCCGCTCACGAGCGCGTTGATTATCGCGCGCGCCTGCAGCCTCAGGTCATCTACCACTATCACTGCGCACACTCGCGTCTGAGAACAGGATTCACTTGGCATCTGCCAACAGCAACTGACCTGCGATTTGTATGAAGCAGTCGTGTTAGTGCACTGCCAGAGTGAACTGCCGTCTCGCTGTTCGCTTTGGACTCCAAACACACTCCAGTGTGCGTGCGCGCATGAATGACTGACTGACCTTGCAACAACCTTCGCTTTGCGTTGATGTCCGAGCTGTGTTGTTGTAGGGCGAGTGCGCACTCATCATCGGAGCGATCACCCACGAGCGACGATCACCCACATCTGTCAGCACAAGACGGCTGTTTGCCGAGTTATCAGATAGATCTGTGTACAGTGTGCGTGTTGCAGACGAGCGAGATCTCACACTCAATCTCACACTCAGAGGCTGAACAGGCTGAACACACTCTGCTCGGTTCACTGCCGTCTCACATACAAATACAAACACACACACAGCACATGGCATGAGTTGGCGGATCACTTGCTTGCCTTTGCCTTTGCGTTCTCAGATCCCGGCTCACAGCCTGCGATCTTTTCACGTCAGCAGGTGTCGGAGCCTTCAAGAATCGAAGCACCTCGAAGCTCCTTTTGGCACAGCTCGCCGAGCCAAACAGAGCCAAGCAGAGCTAAGCTCTCTGTCGACGAGCGCCTCTCACCGCGCGAGCGTGTTCGCTCTCTCTCTCTCTCTCTCTCACACACACGTGCTCTGGGCGAGGTGTTTCTCGAGTCCCAGCTCACGACGATCTTGAGGCTCTCGAACAAGATGAGCAAGATCGAGCGACTAGCTTGAACTCATTGTGCATTTCGCCGTCTTCGCCACAAGCACCACATCACAACTTTATCAAGCCACGATGGTCTCTGTCAAGTTTGCTCCGCTCCTCGCGCTCCTCGCCGCTGTCGCCACGCTCTCGGGCACGACCTCGGCTGCACCTCAGGTCCACGCCGGCGTGCACCGCACGCTCCGCAAGCAGGGCACGGTGAACCTCATCGTGACGCTCAAGGAGGGCACGGAGAGCACGCTCAACAGCATCAAGGAGAGCGAGTTCGCCACGCGTGGCCAGCGCATCGCGAGCCTCGTCGAGTCGCTCGAGCAGCACGCCGCGAACACGCAGGCCGAGCTCACGAAGCTGATCTCGCAGGAGGCGTCGGCAGCGCAGCCGCTGTTCGCCAAGACCGAGAGCTACTGGATCTCGAACCAGGTGTACGTCAAGGACGCGACGTTCGAGTTCGTGGAGAAGCTCGCGGCGCTCGACTCGATCCACGAGATCCGCGAGGAACAGGTGCTCCCGCCTCCAAAGATCGAGATCGCTGCGGCCAACACGACGGCGATCACGCCGCTCGCGAACGAGTGGGGCGTGACCAAGATCCAGGCGCCGACGGTCTGGGCGTCGGGCAACACGGGCAAGAACGTCGTCGTCGGTGCGATCGACACGGGCGTGCTGTACACGCACACGGCGCTCAAGGCGAACTACCGCTCGACGTACGGCTGGTACGACCCGGGTGCGAAGAAGACGACGCCGTACGACGACCAGGGCCACGGCACGCACACGATGGGTACGATCGCGGGCTCAGGCGGCATCGGTGTCGCTCCAGGCGCCACGTGGATCGCATGCCGCGCATGCACGGCTGACGGCTGCTCCGAGTCGGACCTGCTCGCGTGCGCGCAGTTCATGACGTGCCCGACGACGCCGAGCGGTGCGTCGAAGGACTGCACGAAGGCGCCGGACCTTGTCTCGAACTCGTGGGGTGGTGGCCAGGGCGACACGTTCTACCAGTCGGCGGTCAACGCCTGGGTCGCGGCTGGCATCGTGCCGGTGTTCGCGAACGGCAACGCTGGTCCGGCATGCAAGACCGCGAACTCGCCAGGTGACTACAAGAACGTCATTGCCGTCGGCTCGACGACGAGCGCGGACGGTCTCTCGAGCTTCAGCTCCAAGGGTCCGTCGGTCGGCGGCCTCGTGAAGCCGGAGGTCTCGGCGCCAGGCTCGAACGTGCGCTCGGCGTGGTACACGAGCACGACGGCGTACAGCACGATCTCGGGCACGAGCATGGCGACACCGCACGTCTCGGGTGTCATCGCACTGCTCCTGAGCGCCAAGCCGACGCTGACCGTGGCGCAGGTCACGGCCGCTGTGAAGAAGGGCGTGGACACCACGACGCTCGCGTCGACCGGCTACACGTGCGGCAGCACGTCGGACAGCACGTACCCGAACAACCAGTACGGCTACGGTCGCATCAACGCGGTCAAGGTCCTCGCCGCGAGCGTCTAAGCGTCCAAGCGTCTCAGCGTCCGTGAGCGTCTAAGCGTCCGTCCGCGCGTCTAAGATCAAAGATCTAAGATCTAAGATCGCCAGTTTTGGCCGCAGTGGTGCGCTCTCGAGCGCCGCTGCGGCGTGGTCTCCGCTCGTCTTGTACGATCGACTGCTGCATGTGCTAGCGCATATGCCAGGAGTGATAGTCAGTCTGTCAGAGCGACTAGGAAGAAG
Source organism: Pythium guiyangense (assembly GCA_003730235.1). NCBI lineage: Eukaryota > Oomycota > Peronosporomycetes > Pythiales > Pythiaceae > Pythium > Pythium guiyangense. Next base: position 706,836 of record QXDM01000014.1, read on the forward strand.
AAGTCTGTGCGTGTGAACAAGTTAATTGTCCTGTTGTCTTACTACGATCGCATTGACCAAGTTTCTTGTTCGTTGTCCATTGACCATTGACCATTGCCAGTGGTTTCAGTTGGAACGAGACTTGGAGTCTACAGCAGCCGTGTGCGTCTGCTGGAGCTGCGCTTTGCGTCAACACAACATTGTCACTGGTGCCACCGACAAGCTCACTTCACCAAGTGTCAGCTTCTGAGAGAGCGCGCGAGAGAGAGATAGTCGAGTGAACATTCGAACTTGCAATTGCCTCCTGAGTATCCCTCCGATAGGCACATACCCATGGCGGGAGTATGTGAGAGTGAGAGAGGCAACTCCGTGAACTTGGTTTTGTTCATTTGTCACAATGTCCGCAGTTGAGAAATGCAGTACGCTTGCTCGTGCTCGCATATTTTCTGTGAAATGTTGTTGTTGCTGTCGGATTTCGGACCTTTTTCGAGCAAATTGGCCTCCAGGTTACGTACATCGTGTTCGATTTACGGATATCTACTATCGGACAATTTTATGGCTACACATGTATCGTTGGTTACACAGTACACAGCACGAAATCTAGCTCTGTGTCACACCTTTCAGCTACTGATTGTCAGGACAGCTCGGGCAGTGAGGATACAATTCCATCGCGTCGCTCAAGCCTGCTACCATTAGTCTAGCCTCATGCACTCTCCACACAGAATAGCCGATGCTCGTGGGTTCCTATAGACAGCAGGGCAAGGCTGATATACAGACGTGTAAAATGCTTCTCTGAGCACACTCGACCTCGCTCTCTCAGACGCCAGCGCACGTCTGAAGCAGAAGCGAAGCCTTGTCGATACACCTTGCTTGTTCTTACGGACCCAAGGACCCAAGCGCGCTCTATGCTTCAGCACCCACAGCCACACACAGCCACACACACGCACATACAAGCGAGACTTGTACGAGCTGCTTGTCGTTCACAACTACTGTTAGTACTGCAAAGATCCATGTCGACCGAGTTACTTGCAAGACGCTCAGACGCAAGCAGACATTGTGCGACCTGAAAAAGGACGCAAGACGACATCGAGCCGGCAGCGCCTAGTACATACACATACTATCGGTGGTACACATACTTGTACACAGAACAATCGCGTTGAGCGTGTCTGCGAGCTCGTGCTCGTGCTCAAGCTCGCGTTCATTTGTTTGTTCGTTCGTGTGGACCCCGGCACCGGCAAGCGCTCGCCGCTCACGAGCGCGTTGATTATCGCGCGCGCCTGCAGCCTCAGGTCATCTACCACTATCACTGCGCACACTCGCGTCTGAGAACAGGATTCACTTGGCATCTGCCAACAGCAACTGACCTGCGATTTGTATGAAGCAGTCGTGTTAGTGCACTGCCAGAGTGAACTGCCGTCTCGCTGTTCGCTTTGGACTCCAAACACACTCCAGTGTGCGTGCGCGCATGAATGACTGACTGACCTTGCAACAACCTTCGCTTTGCGTTGATGTCCGAGCTGTGTTGTTGTAGGGCGAGTGCGCACTCATCATCGGAGCGATCACCCACGAGCGACGATCACCCACATCTGTCAGCACAAGACGGCTGTTTGCCGAGTTATCAGATAGATCTGTGTACAGTGTGCGTGTTGCAGACGAGCGAGATCTCACACTCAATCTCACACTCAGAGGCTGAACAGGCTGAACACACTCTGCTCGGTTCACTGCCGTCTCACATACAAATACAAACACACACACAGCACATGGCATGAGTTGGCGGATCACTTGCTTGCCTTTGCCTTTGCGTTCTCAGATCCCGGCTCACAGCCTGCGATCTTTTCACGTCAGCAGGTGTCGGAGCCTTCAAGAATCGAAGCACCTCGAAGCTCCTTTTGGCACAGCTCGCCGAGCCAAACAGAGCCAAGCAGAGCTAAGCTCTCTGTCGACGAGCGCCTCTCACCGCGCGAGCGTGTTCGCTCTCTCTCTCTCTCTCTCACACACACACGTGCTCTGGGCGAGGTGTTTCTCGAGTCCCAGCTCACGACGATCTTGAGGCTCTCGAACAAGATGAGCAAGATCGAGCGACTAGCTTGAACTCATTGTGCATTTCGCCGTCTTCGCCACAAGCACCACATCACAACTTTATCAAGCCACGATGGTCTCTGTCAAGTTTGCTCCGCTCCTCGCGCTCCTCGCCGCTGTCGCCACGCTCTCGGGCACGACCTCGGCTGCACCTCAGGTCCACGCCGGCGTGCACCGCACGCTCCGCAAGCAGGGCACGGTGAACCTCATCGTGACGCTCAAGGAGGGCACGGAGAGCACGCTCAACAGCATCAAGGAGAGCGAGTTCGCCACGCGTGGCCAGCGCATCGCGAGCCTCGTCGAGTCGCTCGAGCAGCACGCCGCGAACACGCAGGCCGAGCTCACGAAGCTGATCTCGCAGGAGGCGTCGGCAGCGCAGCCGCTGTTCGCCAAGACCGAGAGCTACTGGATCTCGAACCAGGTGTACGTCAAGGACGCGACGTTCGAGTTCGTGGAGAAGCTCGCGGCGCTCGACTCGATCCACGAGATCCGCGAGGAACAGGTGCTCCCGCCTCCAAAGATCGAGATCGCTGCGGCCAACACGACGGCGATCACGCCGCTCGCGAACGAGTGGGGCGTGACCAAGATCCAGGCGCCGACGGTCTGGGCGTCGGGCAACACGGGCAAGAACGTCGTCGTCGGTGCGATCGACACGGGCGTGCTGTACACGCACACGGCGCTCAAGGCGAACTACCGCTCGACGTACGGCTGGTACGACCCGGGTGCGAAGAAGACGACGCCGTACGACGACCAGGGCCACGGCACGCACACGATGGGTACGATCGCGGGCTCAGGCGGCATCGGTGTCGCTCCAGGCGCCACGTGGATCGCATGCCGCGCATGCACGGCTGACGGCTGCTCCGAGTCGGACCTGCTCGCGTGCGCGCAGTTCATGACGTGCCCGACGACGCCGAGCGGTGCGTCGAAGGACTGCACGAAGGCGCCGGACCTTGTCTCGAACTCGTGGGGTGGTGGCCAGGGCGACACGTTCTACCAGTCGGCGGTCAACGCCTGGGTCGCGGCTGGCATCGTGCCGGTGTTCGCGAACGGCAACGCTGGTCCGGCATGCAAGACCGCGAACTCGCCAGGTGACTACAAGAACGTCATTGCCGTCGGCTCGACGACGAGCGCGGACGGTCTCTCGAGCTTCAGCTCCAAGGGTCCGTCGGTCGGCGGCCTCGTGAAGCCGGAGGTCTCGGCGCCAGGCTCGAACGTGCGCTCGGCGTGGTACACGAGCACGACGGCGTACAGCACGATCTCGGGCACGAGCATGGCGACACCGCACGTCTCGGGTGTCATCGCACTGCTCCTGAGCGCCAAGCCGACGCTGACCGTGGCGCAGGTCACGGCCGCTGTGAAGAAGGGCGTGGACACCACGACGCTCGCGTCGACCGGCTACACGTGCGGCAGCACGTCGGACAGCACGTACCCGAACAACCAGTACGGCTACGGTCGCATCAACGCGGTCAAGGTCCTCGCCGCGAGCGTCTAAGCGTCCAAGCGTCTCAGCGTCCGTGAGCGTCTAAGCGTCCGTCCGCGCGTCTAAGATCAAAGATCTAAGATCTAAGATCGCCAGTTTTGGCCGCAGTGGTGCGCTCTCGAGCGCCGCTGCGGCGTGGTCTCCGCTCGTCTTGTACGATCGACTGCTGCATGTGCTAGCGCATATGCCAGGAGTGATAGTCAGTCTGTCAGAGCGACTAGGAAGAAGAAGTCTGTGCGTGTGAACAAGTTAATTGTCCTGTTGTCTTACTACGATCGCATTGACCAAGTTTCTTGTTCGTTGTCCATTGACCATTGACCATTGCCAGTGGTTTCAGTTGGAACGAGACTTGGAGTCTACAGCAGCCGTGTGCGTCTGCTGGAGCTGCGCTTTGCGTCAACACAACATTGTCACTGGTGCCACCGACAAGCTCACTTCACCAAGTGTCAGCTTCTGAGAGAGCGCGCGAGAGAGAGATAGTCGAGTGAACATTCGAACTTGCAATTGCCTCCTGAGTATCCCTCCGATAGGCACATACCCATGGCGGGAGTATGTGAGAGTGAGAGAGGCAACTCCGTGAACTTGGTTTTGTTCATTTGTCACAATGTCCGCAGTTGAGAAATGCAGTACGCTTGCTCGTGCTCGCATATTTTCTGTGAAATGTTGTTGTTGCTGTCGGATTTCGGACCTTTTTCGAGCAAATTGGCCTCCAGGTTACGTACATCGTGTTCGATTTACGGATATCTACTATCGGACAATTTTATGGCTACACATGTATCGTTGGTTACACAGTACACAGCACGAAATCTAGCTCTGTGTCACACCTTTCAGCTACTGATTGTCAGGACAGCTCGGGCAGTGAGGATACAATTCCATCGCGTCGCTCAAGCCTGCTACCATTAGTCTAGCCTCATGCACTCTCCACACAGAATAGCCGATGCTCGTGGGTTCCTATAGACAGCAGGGCAAGGCTGATATACAGACGTGTAAAATGCTTCTCTGAGCACACTCGACCTCGCTCTCTCAGACGCCAGCGCACGTCTGAAGCAGAAGCGAAGCCTTGTCGATACACCTTGCTTGTTCTTACGGACCCAAGGACCCAAGCGCGCTCTATGCTTCAGCACCCACAGCCACACACAGCCACACACACGCACATACAAGCGAGACTTGTACGAGCTGCTTGTCGTTCACAACTACTGTTAGTACTGCAAAGATCCATGTCGACCGAGTTACTTGCAAGACGCTCAGACGCAAGCAGACATTGTGCGACCTGAAAAAGGACGCAAGACGACATCGAGCCGGCAGCGCCTAGTACATACACATACTATCGGTGGTACACATACTTGTACACAGAACAATCGCGTTGAGCGTGTCTGCGAGCTCGTGCTCGTGCTCAAGCTCGCGTTCATTTGTTTGTTCGTTCGTGTGGACCCCGGCACCGGCAAGCGCTCGCCGCTCACGAGCGCGTTGATTATCGCGCGCGCCTGCAGCCTCAGGTCATCTACTACTACTCACACGAGTACGTGAGATTGAGAGAGTCAATGTGTGGACTTGGTGCATTTGTTGAGCCCGTCCAAGTACTGATCCACGGATGCGCAGTAGCGAAGTGAGCGGATCATGCGTGGCGCCTGCTGGGGTGTCTACAGCGCGATCGAGATCGGGAAGCACGAGAGGTCCTTCAAGTCCACAAGCACGATCGTCGACGTCTCGGCGAACGACGGGATGCTAATCACACGCACGCGCTTGTTCTTTGGACCTACAAGGAGCAAGCCAGAGACGAGAGTTGCACGAGCCGTGAGCGCCACAGTCAGTGCAGCAGCTCCTCAGTGTGTCCTCAATGCAATGCAGTGCAATGCAGTACGCACCTGTGACGAGACGCGAGCTAAAGCGCTTCTGGTTGCCGGCAAAGAACACGTGCGGACACGTCTCCAAGATGAACGGGTCGTCGCTCGCAAGCGGGAAGCACGCGACGAGGTCTGGCGCAGTCGGCGCGACGTGGCGCCACTGCAGACAGCGCTCGAGGCAGTTGAGCGTCTCCTGGTCGTCCTCCTCGTCTTTGTCTGCGTCCGACTCGGTCTTGGCCGGCGACGCGAGCGTGCACTGACGAACGCTGTCAAGTGGCTGGCCAGCGTGGCCGCAGAACGTGACGCCGCCGATCTGGGCTTCGTACGGGTTCGTCACGGCGCGGAACGACGCGAACTGAGCGCTGCGCGGGAAGAGACACGGGTGGAAGCTCTGCTGCGGCAGCGTGTAGTTGCTCGGGTCCTGCGCGCCAGGCATGACGTCGACGCACATGGCGCACGCGAGCGACGAGAGGAGCTCGTCGAGGTTCTTCATTGGCTCGGCGTCGAGTGCGAGTTCTTCGACGCTCTTCTTCAGCGCCTTCACAGACGTCGAGGACTCGTGTCCAGCAGCATTCGGTGGGCGAGACGACGCCGTCTCGACCGAGTTGCCAACGACGATCGTGCGCACGATCTTCGACACGAACGTCTGCTCCGCGGCGTCGCCCAATCGCCCAGCGAGGTAGTCAATGAGCACATGGCTCCGCAGCGGCCGAGCGTCGGCGTTCCGACCGACGGAGAGACCCGACACGAGCGCGACGTACGCGCTCTCGCTGCGCTCTGGCAGTGCTGGCTGCGGCGCAAGACCTGGCAAGTAGACCTGTGAGACCGAGAACGCGTTCTCGCCAGCGACCATCACGCCGCGCACGCCGAGGACAACGCCCGTTACGAGCGCGTGGATCGGGATGTCGCCAATGAGCTCGACGCGGCCGCTCTCGTCTTCGAGAATGAGCTGGTCGTCAGCACTCACGAGCGACGTCCCGAGGGCTTCGATAGGCGTCACGCCGTCTTCGCGAATGAGCGCGTCAAAGAGGTTCGGCTTGGCCGGGAGGACCTTGAGGAGCGTGCCGATGAGGATGCACTCGTCACCGTCGCGCAGGTCGATGATCTTTGGGAGGATGCTCGCATCGTTCATACTGTCGTCGTCGTCGCGGATCTGCTGCGTCACGACATTGCGCAGTTGCAGCAGCCGGTTCACGTACACGTGCGAGAACTGCTGGCTGTAGCTCTTTTGCTTGAGCACAAAGCGCTGCGTGGGGCGTGAAGGAGACGTACAAGAGCGAATGTGTGAGCCCGTTAGCGTAAGTCTGCTCGCTGTGCAGGAAAGCGAGAGCGAAAGAAAGAGAGAGTGGATGAACGAGTCGGGTCGACAACGACATCGCACCTGGTACGTCGGGTTGTACTCGACGCTGCTTCGGACGATCTGCACACGCACGGAGAGAGCGACAAAGAGAAAGAGAAGGTGCTGCTCAGCATCACGTCCACGACCGAGCGTGCGCACACGCATGTGCAAAGGACTGATGCGTGGCCGTGAAGAGCGAGAGAGCGAGACGCCAGGCGCACCACGTCGCTTGAGCCTGCTGGTGTTGCCATGTTTGATGTTGCTGCTGTGTGCTTTCGTGCAATTGGAGTAACTGGTAGTGATAAAACTCGATAATCGTGCACTTGTCTCCACTATACTTAACAGTACGAGAAGAAAAATCAATAGTGCGAAAACCAGGGTTTGACTCGAGATAGTGATAAAATCGAGCATTTCGATGAAGCTATTGTTTGTGACTTGGTTTGAGAATAGCGTTTTTAGCCAATGACATGCTCTCTCCTCTTTTTGTCCAATTATGTCGTGTTGTTGATGAATATGCAGCCAATAAGACTGTTTAGGGTTAGGAATTTGCCTCCGACATTGCTTCCGACATGTTTTGTCGTCGTCGTCGCGCCAGGACGTCTCGACCGCGAAGCACGTCGTCGCCTTCTTGCAGCTCTTTGTCGTCGGCGCGCTCGAGCTCGACGACAGCAACGACGACTACAAGTCGCGCGTTCTTGCGATCGGCGCTCAAGCAGAGAAGAGCGCGCTCGAGTTTTTTGCCGCTCGCGGCGTCCGCGCTAACGGCGCGTCCTCCGTGCTCAAGCACCTACGCGCAGCGCACAAGCAAGGCGCGCTCAACGATCGCATCCGCACCTTCGCCGCGCAGTGCGCGTTGGGCGCGGTGAAGGATCCATCACCCGTTCGAGCGCAGGATCTACATGTATCTGTCACTCACGCGCACACCACATAAAAATCAAACATGTACATGCATTCCTCGCACCTTCTAGATCTTGCGTCTGCGTAAAGACCGCAGCAGGAGTCAAACCTGCACCAACGGTGTCCAGTCGATGGCTCGCCCTTTTGCGACGCGGCCGAGTGTCTTCGGCGAGGACAATCTTCACTTTCGCATTCTCACCTGCAGGGCAGCATGGGCACCAACAACCGCAAGTACCGCAAGAACCGCAAGCCCGCACCTCTCGAGCAGCACCGCAACCACTCGGAGCTCTTCGGGCTGCTGCGTGCCGTGAAGGCGCGGCTCGGATCGACGATCTACGTTACCGATGAAGCCGTGCGCAAGCTGCACATGGGCCTCAAGGCGACGACGGTGGACCGAGACGAGCAAGCCGGGTCACTCCACGCGATCATCGCGATGTTCGTTGCTCGAGGGCACTCCCGCGTCACGGGCGAGGATGTTCGTGCGTGGCTGAACCTGGGCTCAAAGAGCAGCATCGGAGCAACAAGCGGAGACAAGAGAAGCGGCAACACGAGCGAGGAGAGTGGCGAAGACGAGTGCGAGCTGACGATTACGGGCGTTACACAGAGCGAGCCTACGTGGCAGGTCAAGCGCATACTCGACTGTCACCGCGACCCCGCAACCAAGACGACGCTGTACCTGTGCGAGTGGGAGCCCACGTGGGAGCCGGCGTCGAACCTGACGCAGCAGCTCATCGCGCACTTCAGGCACGAGCGACGCGCAGTGGTGCGCAGGAAGTTCATCTTGGACAAAGCGGTCGAGGACAACAGCCTCAACCTGCAGTAAGTGTTGCCATAGCAAGTACTAACACACATCAATACAGAAAATGCGAACTCTCACAGTCGATTACAGTCAAAGCAATGCAGGTCGACACGAGCCTTCACCAGCTAGCGCTTGCGCGCCTGCCACAGGCTCTCACACATCGACACACGTGCTCTGAGAGCGCTCGAAATACACACGCGCATGCAGCACACTGTTATGCAACGCAAAGGGGACCGAACCCTCACATAGGGGGCGAGTCCATGCGCCGCCAGACCACGCGCCGAAACGAGAAGACGCAGGGCCATGCATCGTACCGTGCGCGTAAGCGCAAAAGTCGTTCGAGAAAGAATGAGCAGAAGCGCGTGGCGTGTGTGTGTGTTGTGTGACTCGCGCTCTTCCAATCCTGCGCGCGTCTAAACAACGCTTAAAAAATGAAAGCGCGCTTTGAGCTTAAATATCTGTGGCTCGAGAGTGTCACCAAAATAGTGGACCCCTCACAGCCGCCTCGCGGATCACTTCTCAATTTGCCACGTCTAGCTCAGGTGGTCAAGCCGCCAATAGTGCATGTAAACGGCGTGTTTTCGTTTTTTGCCTTTTTCTTGGCCCACAGCTGTTTCACGAGCTCTTGTTGCGCCTGCGTGCTCAACCAAATCGCACAGACAACAGCTGCGGCTCGTTTGTCGTTTGCAAATCTCGTTGGATAAAACCACACCAATCTCACACATAATACCCAAACAGTAGACTCAGTTTTCCTGTTTGCAATTATCCACCCTTTTAGTGGGCTCTGTCGGAACCTCTGTCGGAACCAAACGCCGTGTCAGAGTTGTCACTATATTGAATAATATTCAAATGGTCATTTTGTTTCATCATATGAGTCGAGTTAGCGAACGATTATCTAAGATGTGCATATGTTGTATATGATTGCCCTCACTTCTAAAGACTACTAAACCTAGTTTATATGCTCATACCACAAATTATCGGTCCTTTGGACCACGGTTCGAGCCGCGAACATCATATCACAGTGGCTGTAAGAAGCTTTTGACCGAGTCTAAACTAAAATGATACCTGAATCAGAAAATTGAGCATGTCGATAAATACATAAATTGACGACATAATAATTCTGTGGGTGACACTCGCAGCGAACTCTTCAGTTCTATGGTCATCATATGCAGCGCCCAGCACTATATCTGATTCACTTGTGCGTGCACCGGCAATGTTCAAGGCTGCTCAAGAGTTCTGCTCCAATCTACGATATCGGTTCTATACGATGCAAATGTCATAAAAATAGCTCGCATCGCAGGCGTTCGACCAAGACTCACGGTGAAAACAATTCTATTCCACCTAAAAATATATCTATCTAATATGTGTGTTGTCCAAAAATTAGCAAACGCACCCTCTGGCAGTTGATTCCTGACCATAACGATATGTAAACTTACAAGTTTGAACAACTCGCACAACAGCACGTGGTACATCGTGATGTTGCTCTTGTTGTGCTTGTTTGCTCGTTCAATGTTGTGTAATGTGCTGCTTTACCGTTTTTGACACACATTTGTCAATAATCGTTGGTACAGTTAGATATCCGTGTTTGACAGCATGGCTTGGCTTAAAGAATGAGAATATACTTACCGAAAAACCCTTGTCATAGACCATGGTCATGTCACAAGCCATGTTGAAATTAGTACGATGACTAGCCGAGAACCGCCCGCTGCGCGGGCAGGAAACTAATGTTTGGTTGGAGTTATTTGTTAAGTGCAAATTGGAGTTGACGCCTCAGCACCACCGCGCAAAACCTCAGTTGCACCATGCAGAGCGGTGCTCCCGACCTCCGCTTCGCTGCGGTGGCAAGCCCCGAGCTGCATGGCATTGCTTCGGTCCGCGCGAGGTGCTGTCGGCTGAAAGCCGGGACAGATCGGGACATGTCCCTAATCCACTTCAAGTGTGGATGACTCAAAAAGTGATTTCATGTCTCGACAATTAACCATCAAAGAGCCAGTCAATACACCCTCCTTGATTTAAAAAAGCGTGACACATCTAGGGGTGTCCCTTGGACGTACACACGCACGCACGCAACGATACCTTGCTAGAGTAGTTAAAGGTAAGATTGATCTGAATGAGATCCTTTGACATAAGCCACACCGTAAAAATCACGACAGAGTCATCAGAGGTTACACGGAAATGGCCTGCAATGAAGGTGAATGAAGGTACAACAAGCACAGGTTATTATATCTGCCCTATAGTAATACATATGAAACAAAGCAGTGTGCTTGTGGCTCGTTTGGGTACATGCAGCCAAGTATACAGGTACACAACAAACATCCAGTTTATTTAATCTGTAATCATTGATTGTAAATTAGGTATTACAGATCATGTTTATTAGGAGTGGCTTAAGTCAAAGGGTTTTTGGCACGATAATCGTGTGCAACTTTTAAAACTGATACATGTTCCTGTTCTATATTCTAGACCTGTTGTGAAATAATAGTGATAAAACTGGATAATCATACACTTGTCTACACTATACCAAACTGAAAGACAAAAAAATTAATTGTGCGAACACCACGGTTTGACTTGAGATAGAGATAAAATTGAGAGTCAAATTGTTTTGATAATATAGAGCTTTAGCAACTCATGGACAAGCATTTGTTTCAAGTCAAGTTACTCGTCAAAAAATTGTAATTTACGATGAGTTTAGATTGCGTGCAAAATATTCGAGAGCGAAAGCACTCGTGCCATCAATCCCGCACCACACAGCAGCAAGGACAGCAGCGAGGAAAATGGAGAGTAACTGCATGCTCACGGCGCTTCGTGCGGCTATCGCGATGAAGAACGCAGCACTAGTGCGCCTTCTCACAAACGCGCTGCGAGCTCCACACCCTACCATTCGCGTCCTAGCTGTGCGGTTCACTTTACTCAACTACAACGACATCGAGTGCCGACGCCACTTCCAGTTTGCGCGGCATGAGCTGCAACTGGTCTCGCTCCTCATCATCCCTGACGTCGTTTCCACGCGAGAGAGCACAACGTGCTCGAGTGTGGAAACGCTGTGCGTAGCGCTGCGCCGCCTTGCAGTGGCCAACAGGTGGGTCGACATGATGCCTGTGTTTGGCTGGTTGCATTGAGCAACATCATTTACTTCATGATAGATCATCTGTGTTGCAGCTTTTAAAGAATCATGTATCTAGATGCAGATAGGATAACAAGTCACCTAGAGAAGTTTAGCGAAGCTGTGAGAGCAAGATGAGGCGAGATCAGGAGAGTTTGGGCGTTCGTCGACGGCACAGTACGCGAGTGCAGCCGCCCAGGCGGTGGTATCGAGCAGCGCTCGCTTTACAATGAGCACAAGCGCAAGTACGCCGTCAAGTTCCAGACGCTCGTCACTCCCGACGGGATCATTGCGCATGTGTATAGGGTGGTTGAGGGAAGGCGACACGGCCTTACCGTGCTGCGTCGCTTCGAGCTTGCTCTTCGCTTTGCCGAGGACGCACGCTTCAACGGCTTTATTGTGTACGGGGATCCAGCGTACGGATCAACAGACACATTCGGATCACCAATCGCAGGCAATTACCTCTCCAGCAGCGAGGCACAAGTCAAAGAGAGTATGAGCAAGGTACGCGTGTTCGTGAAGTGGTCTTTCTCTCCAATCACACACCACTGGCGCTACATCGACGACAAGCGCACAATGAAGATTGGCGAGAAGCCGATAGGCAGTACGTTCAAGGTCGCAGTACTCATGACGAACTGCATCACGTGTACGCGCTGGCGCAACACAAACAGGGTGTATTTCAGTTTGGCACCACCGACGTTGGAGGAGTATTTGGCGAGCTAACAGCATAGAGGAATCTACTTAGTCTTACGTCGCATCAGCAGCTTTAACAACTGATCCATTTGGTCGATGTGCCGCTTTGATTCCTCCTCATGCAGTAATAGCTCTCTCGCGCGCAAAGCGAGCTGCGCCACTCTGTAGTCTTGGTCTTTTTGTGCGGTGTCGTGCTTGTGCGCCAGTTCGGCACGCCGCAGCTCGCGATCCAGTTGCTGTTCCTCAGCTTCCGCTGCTGCAACTCTAGTTGGCGAGCGAGACAGCGATCCACCTCATCAATCGAGTCGTCGCTGTCAGGGACTGTGGTCTTAGACTTTTTGCTCGGTGTGTTGGTGGCAGCTGCAACAGCTGCATTCGATCACATGCGAGTATTAGTTTGAGCAGACCACTACATGCTGGATCAAAAGCTAGCGCTCGCACCTGCAGCTGATACCCGTTCCCTCTCTCGCACTCGAAGCACAGCATCCTCGCACAGTCGCTCGCCTGTTGAGGCCACAACCTCCGCGCGCTCGTCGCGTTTCTTCTTGAGCTCGAGGCGCTTTGCATCGGCGTTGTCCACGCGCTCGTTGATGTCGCGCAGGAATTTGTCTATTTCCTGGAAGTCCTCAGCCGTGCCAGACGCGCGTTTGCTGTGCGCTTGCTTGTTCGCGTGGCAACGCAACAAGTGCTTGAATCTGACAAACATACTCGCCATTGTACTGTGTGGATTCAATCAGCTTTGGTCATGACAGCACGAGTCGCTGCGCACGCCCCACTTTGCAACCTCTTGCAGACATTTTCGGGTCATGTGAAGCCATCGACAAAACAACCGCATCCCATGCTGCCATCCTTGCACCGTGGTCCGCATTGTACGGCTCAGCTCATTCAATCACTCTGTTCCAACATCCACACACAGTCACATGTTTTGTCAGCCAGTGCGCCAGGTGCATTAGTCGCGCAGTCAGTGCGTGCGCTCGGCATGTGTACATACCGTAGGATTTCGACGTGCATGTCATCGCACCAATGAACAAGCTTCCCTGGTTGAGGCTCAGCTGTAGCAAGATACGCCCTACTTGTCGCCTTGGCGTCCTCTCCTCCCACGTCAGCGACGTCTGCACGCCTGTCGAGAGCACATTTCTCATGGAGCATGCTGCGCCGTGCACCTGCACTGTGAGCCGCCTCTCTCCCACTTGCTCGTGCCAGTCTATCGCTTCTATGCATGACCTGATATCGTGCACAACCAGCATGTGTCAGTGTACATGACAGCGAGTATTCATGGGTCGATTATTGTGTATTGTGTCTCGCGTAGCAGCACGTATCAGTGCGTGCAGGAGTGGTAATCACTTTGTGTGAGCTCCTGAGCTTGTAACAGAGCGTCCTCGCCTGTTTTCGCGCTCTGTTGACCGTGCTCGCGCTCTCCTTTCGGCGCTCGCGCTCGCCTGAGTACTCGCTCACTGGAGTGGCGAGCCGAATTTGAGTGGAAAAAAGGTGCTGTCAATGATAGAGTTTTGGTCTATCAGTCGTAATCTATGCTCTCAAAACGACGAATTGCATTTTGTTGTCTTGTCGTGATGTCGTCGTTTTGGCCACCAAAACGCAATTTGACGACTTGCGAAAGCTAATATCGAAGTTGAGCATGTCGAGCAAACGAACACTTAGCATCACGTCCAGGTCCACAGCCGTTATACTTAGCTACCAGGTGTCACGGGAGTGTGCTCCGTGACGTAGCTCACAGGTGTTCTTACGAGTAAGCGTTGGGGGTGAAGCGCAGAGGAACTGCGCTGAACTCGGTATTTTCAACACTGAGGTTTTTGTATTGAGATCATGTATAGTGATGAAAGTGAGGGAGCTAACCAATTTAGTGAGCCCACTGATGGGACGACCATGGTCGTCAGAAATCAGGTTAGGCCACTAATTGGGAGTCTGCTGTGCTCTTTCGTACTTAGCAAAGCAGCCTAGTTACACAAGACAACACGCACCATGTCCAAGCTCAAGATATCTCCTCTATGACGCTTAAGAAGTACCTGGCTGCAGTGACTGAGGCTGTTGAAGGAAAGGAAGACACAAAATGCCAACTCATATTAGACTTCTGTTCGAGGGTTGGTCGTGCGTTTCTGGTTGGTGTGGTGTTCAAGCGTTTGCGACGACGTGACGACAAGTAGGAATCAAGTAGGCAGGCCACTGGCGCGACAACAATGCTCACTTCGTCTCCACGCATCAACATCTTCTGAGCACTACATCGGTCTGTTTGCTATGTAAATATCTGGTGGTACGCGAAAGTAACTGCTCTTGGCGCTTGCGCCGCTCGAAGAAGACGACAGTCTGCTCAGTCACACTGTGCTTTACGGCCAGACGATGGCAAGCGTACGATTTGTTGTCGGAGACAACAGTACAAATCAATCAAAATCATCAAGCAACAACCACAAAGTTGTGCGTTCCACTAATTGGGGTTGATCATTGCTATGCCTCTCAGTAGTTCATGGGTTGTTTTTACTTGAGTTTGAGCTGAGATTGAGCGCATGTCAGCCGGGACTTGCAGCCATGCGTTTTGGTGGGCCAAACGCCCTCACAATTTTGAACTAATCAATAATATAGGTCTACCGAAATTTAAATCAAGTCTAGCTAGCTAGCTAAAAACAGCGAGCAATTCAAACATATTTAATAATAGCAAATATTCTGGCTACAAATTTATAAACTCGTTTCTCGAGCTTAGAATTTTGGTTTCAAATGACGTGGTTTAGACGATTTCACTGCAGATATGTTCGTAATGAAAGAGTCCAAAGGTTAATCATATGAGACCAGAAAAAACAGAAGTATCATTATGGACTTTTTGAGATTTTTTAGTGAAGTGCACCACGCATAATTTTAGCGTCTTGGCTATTGATTCGCGCTTTCAGATGTTGAAAAGGATGTCTAAGTCAAAAGTTACAGGCGTTTGAAAAATGTGTCCATTTTTCATTTTCAAGTCTAGAAATTTTAGTGTATGCATTTATATAAACTAGATTTCTACTAGTATTGATACTCTTCAAATTACTGAATTCGATCTAGAACTTTGTCAATTTTGTCTGCAAAGATAGAGCAAGTTTTGCTCAAAGTCCATCGGTTTTTCAGGTTTCAATTTTGTTCGAAAGTATCACAAAGTTTTAAGTCCAGTACAGACAGATCTCTCATTTTGATACACCAAATTCGAGTTCAAAGATATTAAGTTTGGTAGGATATGCGAATGACACAGTGATAAAGACAAAGAGGGAGTCAATTGAGAAGCGCCCGCATTGACGGTGGCGTCAGGCGTATGCGGTCTAAACTGTCTACTAGCTCGTACACATCGTCGTCGACGATGCGTGTGTGACGCCAGCAACTAGCTATAGTGGTTCGTGTCACTGTCTCCCATGCACACTGTGCCCACCTCATTGCCTGCAGTACATCGACCTGAAACAAATCTTGTGTGGCGCGAGCGTCTAGTTGGCTGCCTTGCTCGATCGCGCGGTCGAGGCGATCGACTGTGTGCTGCGTTTTGATGCGCGCGACTGCTGCTTTAAATGCTCGAATGATGCCGGCATCGTTTGGCTGGAGGTGTGCGGTCGTATTTGGCGGCAGCATGCTGACGCGTACGTGCGAGAGAGTGGTGTCGCACTTGTGCGACGAGACGTTATCGACAAGGAGCAGGATGCGCCGATCTTCCAGCGCCATGCGCGTGTTGAGGAGATCGAGCCAGCGAGCGAACAGATCGCTTGTCATCCAGCCCTTCGCAATCGACTCGTAGTTGACGTTGAGTTGCTCTGCGGTTTGCTTTCCAAAGCAACGCGGCCGACGTACAGCTCCGACAAAGAGTAGAGGCAGTTTGATCGTGCCGTCTGCGTTGCAACACACAGCGACTGTGAGTCTCTTCTTGTTTGTCTTGCGGCCGGCGATGCGAGTGGTGGTGATCGAGGACGTAGGAGGCGAGCAGAAGAAGAAGGCTGTCTCGTCCATATTGTATATATTACTCTTGTCGTACGTGCTCGTGATCTCTTGCAGCGCTAAGCGTCCTTCGTCGACGACGCTTGCTGCGGTCGATGCCGCCTCGCCGTGGGTCTTCTTGGACGTGAGTTCGTGCCGTTTCTGGAAGCGCGAGAGCCATCCGGAGGAGAACGACAGCGCTTGTAGCCTCGCTCGCGTCGTTGCGTCCGACGCCGCTGCGATGCGGTCACGCAGCTTGGCCGCCTTGGTGCGTATGGTGGCGCCGGTCGAGATTGGCAGCAGCAGCGCTTCACACTGCCACACCCAGCACAGCAGCTCGTCTTCGAGCTCTTGAGACGCGACGCGGTGCACGGTCTTGGCGTCGAGCCGCGGTTTGTCGGTGGCGCGCAGCGTGCGGATGATGGCGAGCCGGCTTGGCGGCTTGGGCAGGCGAAATTCGCTGCACGTCCAGACTGCAAGTTCATTGTGCGTCAGTGCAGGATTGCTGGCCTTGTGCGCTCGGATTTGCTGCTTCTGTCGTTCTGTCAGTCGCACGTGCGTCGTCATTGCGTCTGTTGTGGTTCTGTTGCTGCGAACGAGCTGATCTTGACGCTTGCTGCTCGCGGCGCCTCCGCCTACCATTGATTTGTGTGGTGCTGGTGCTTTGACTAAAACAGATCATGTTTGAAAGGATAACGAAAATGCCCGGGGTATCAAAATGAGAGAGATGTCTGTATATCGAAGAATATGATGAAAGCTCCGATATGGGTAGGGTTAGCTCGATACAAACATCAAATGAGAGTCACCAAAAAATATTTTGTCGGAGGAAGAGCACCACCAATAAATATGCATACAAATCCAAGTCAACGCATATTCGTCGGAAGCTGTCGGAAGCGTCGAACGCAGTCATACATTAATCAAGTGAAAGAGTTGACTCAGCGAGCACAACAACAAGACGACAATAGCAGTTGGCTCGGCAAAGTGAATGAGCGAGGAAACAGAGGGAGCGAAGACGAAGCAGACATGTTGGGATGCCAAGCGAAGCGCAGCAAGCGGCTCCCAACATGATCTGCGTAGGCGGGCCCAGCGACCGATGTTTACCGAGCGGAGGCGGCAAACACCGTCCAGAATTCATATTCGTATCTAACACGGGCTACTACGGTACCACATTTCCCCTCCAATAATTGTCAGAACCGCTGATTCCGACAATAATTGTCGGAACCGTCACCATATCGTATCACAAAGTGTCGCTCAGCAACTCAGCAGCCTGCTTCCCCTCACCCACCTCGCTAGTGACGCGTTTGCGTTTCGCGCTTGCCTTTGCAGATATGCTCTGGCGTCGAGCGCGCTTGATCTCCAGCGCCTGCCGTTCGACGCCGTCGCTTGGCTTCTGGTAGATCGCGTCGCAGGCGAACTCGGCCGGCACGAACGGCAAGACCTTCTTGTTGATGTCGGACATCTTCTCGGGGTTCGGCGGTGGAGGAGAGAGCCTGGCAAAGCTGTTCCACACTGCAGCGAAGTCTGGAGTGCTGCTCACGTCGTCTAGCTCGGCGCTCGAGTCCTGCTACGTGCTGCCCATGTCCTGCTGGGTGTTGCTTGCGTCCTGCTGGTACAGATTCACTAGCGTCGCAACTGATGCCGGCGTTCGGTATCACTAAGTATGCCGACTTTATCAAAAGTATCACAAACGCACTGCATGGCTCTCGCGTCGCTCAGGTGCTCCCCAAACACTTCTGCCTCGACGCCGTCCGGATTGACGTCCATCTTGTTGCGGTAGATCGCGCACTTGTCACACACTTGCGCGCGTGGAGACCGGATGCGGATCGTCGGACATCTCTTGGTGAGGATGCGGTAGAACGAGCTGACGGAAGGCCGAGGTGTGTCGACGTAGTTCTCGTCGAGGAACTCGACGTACTGATCCACCAAGTGCTCCCAAGTGAGGTTCGCAGGGAGCAAGACGTGCTGCTCGGCGGAGTAGTAGCGGCGGCTCACTCCAGCCTTCACTTCGCGGAGACGCACGCGCACCGGCACGTTGTCGCCGATCTCTTGACTCACGCTCACTAGCCAATTCACCATGAGCTCTTCGTCGAGGTCCTTTGCGTTCGTGTTGTCTTGTCCTGCGTGCTTCTTGACAGAGATGTCGCCTTTCGCTTCGCTCGCTTTCTGACGAGCTACGTCGAAGAGATGCTGCACGAGCACGCCAATGACTCCAAACACCCGCCTGGACTTCGTGGACGACGGCCCGAGCAAGGACGAGAAGACCGAGATGTCGACCAAGCCGTACCGAGAAGCCGTCGGCGCCTTGTTGTACGTCGCTCGCGTGACTCGACCGGACATCGCGTTTGCCGTGAACCAGGCGGCGAGACACTGCTCAGAGCTACTATGCAAACTAAGTGCGAGCAATCGGCTGCTCCACAACAGGCGGAGCCACCTTCCTTCGCTGCGCTCCGGTGTACCTGGGGTGCTGCTCGATCACTCGCATCACATCGCCAGGGATGTGCGCTCGTGGTTGGCGAACGCGACTACTACACACTGTAGTCTGATCTACTGAGCAGCTACTTGCTGACACTGGACCTGAGCTCGGCTGTGTCTCTCACACACGAGCCTGACTGAGGTATCGTAGGAGTTGTATGCACGAGCTTGAGCGCCGCTCCATGTGTTCTTGTGCACTCACTGTACTCACTGCTCGCCACGACTTGCTCACTCTTTCGTCCTCTCTCTCTCTGTGTGTGCCTATTACTCGTACTACACGCTTTGCACCGACTAGTTGCATTCGTCCGAGTGACTCTCGACGTCGTCGAGTGGAATGCGCGCGTGGCACACGGAGCACGTGACCAGCACAGCGGCTGGTGGCGCTGACTGCGTCGTAGCTGTTCTCTCGTTGTCCTCACTTGTGCTGGAGGCGCCTGACACTCCCAGTGAAGACACTGCGCCATCTTGCACAAGCGTTGCCACGAGCACGTCAGTGTCGGACGTGACCACCTCGCCGAGACGCGCCGTCAATGCGAGAAGCTGACGCTGACTGGCGCAACGCTTCCAGACGCTGCCGACGGTCTCTGGGCTGATGTCGCTGCTACCAAAGCCGCCGACTGCGTGCACGCGCGTCTCGACCTCGCGCTTGAGCCACATGACCGTCGCTTGAGTGTCAAAGAACACGCGCAGTCGGACACTCGGTCGCTGTGTTGCCGATCCCGTCTGTTGTGAAGACTGCTCTCGCACGACCTCGACAAAGCACGAACTACTGCGTTGCTGCACTGCCGAGCACGAGTCCGCAGTACTTGCCGCAGGCAGCTTGAACACTTTGCACAGCAGCAGCTCCTTGAACCGCGCGCTGCCGCTGTGGTCCCACAGACTGAACCTGCTGTGCGTCGCGCGCTTCGTGTCGCCAACGCTGCTGCTGCCGAGTGTGCTTGACGCGGTACACTCTGCACTCGCGCAGTCGCGCAGGTCGTGGATCTTCCGATGGAGTTGCATCTTCATGCCAGGCTCGAGACCGTCTGGCATCGCACGAGCGGCTTCAACGAGCAGATCTTTTGCAACAGCGTACTCGCGCCGGAGCGCATGCACATCCGACGCGCAGTGGAGCGCGAGCGAGAGGAGGTACGCGCATCCGTGCGTGCGCGCAATGGCGACGCTGTGTGTGACTTGAGCGAGCGCAAGATGCAGCTCGTCACCAGGCGACCGCGCGAGCGTCACGTGAACGAATGCGCTAGCGAGCCATGCGAATGCGCTCAAGTCGGGTTCGTCAAGCGCCTGTGCGATCTCCGCTGCAGTCGCAAGCAGGAGTGCGCAGGTCGGATCGTCTGGACTCGAATGCTCCCGCGCGAGCTGCAGAGCGAGCTGCACTTTGTCAAACACGACGTGGCGCAGTGCGTCACGCACAAACGCAAAGCGCGCGTCGCGCTCGCTAGCGTCGTTACGTGTCGGAGAAAGGAGCGTGCTATCGTATAACTCCAGTGCAGCGCTCTGTGGCGTGAGCACCCAGGACTCTTCCTCATCTTCTTCAGCCACGAGCGGCACTTGCGCAGAGAACGCCGCGAGCGCTTGCACGGACGTGGCGATAGGCAAAGCCGCCGTGTCGCTGACGTCAATGTAGTCAACATCCAAGTCTACGCGCGCTTGACTCGCAGTCACCGCAGCTGTGAGTGCCTCGAGGAATGCTCCGCGCGCGAGGTTGTGCTCGAACCCGAGCCACACGTGCGCGCCGGCGGCCGTAAGCTTGAGGATCAGCTCTTTGGTGCGTGCTGCAACGCCTGACGTGCTGCTTGTTGCCGTGGTGGAGACTGTGTCGCGATCGCTTGTGTCTCGAACGCTTGCTCCTGTAGCTGACTCTGTTGCTGCTGCGTGATGCGATGCGCTCGCTGTTCTGTACGTGATCAGCACTTGGGCGATCGCTTCGAACGGAACCGCAGTGACGAAGCAGTAGTCGTCGTAGTCGACCATGTGCGGACAGTGCAGGCCGAGCGCGAGCACCTTGTCGTGCGCATCTTGGCGACACGAGCAACCGAGGTTCTTGATCTTCCGCGCGAGCACGTGCATGTGACTGGCTGAGAGCGCAAGGAGCAAGTCACCGCGCAGCAGTCGTGACAGATCGGCTTCGCTGCTGCGAGCCGAGTCGGCGTCTGCGAGTGGGGGTATCGTTGCGCTCGGCGCCATGTCATGAGATGCACTGCTGGCGTCGCCCTCGATCCCGTCGTGGTCGCTCGGGACGCGCGCAAGCACCGCAAAGCGGCAGGCGCCGTCGCGCAGCATCGAGGTCGATCGCGCCGTTCAAACCAGTCAGCGCTCGGTTGCAACTGCGCGAACCGTCGCAGTCCGCGACGACCTGACAGAGTTGAGGTCGTCGGTCAAAGCAGCGTGAGCACCGACTCTGACAGACTGACGGACTGCTAGCAACAAGGATGTATGAGTGCACGCCACACGCTCTTCGACCAACGATCAATGGCGATGACGATGGCGTCGCTGTGTGCGTCAAAGCCGTCGGGACTCGACTGAGATCGAGATAAGACCCGCCGACGCCTCGAGATAGCCGTGTGCTGCACCCGCGCGGCGATTTGTATGTCTCTGTGTCTGTCTGTGCGCTCGCACGGTCGCGCTCACAACGCGAGTCGCTCAACCAGCAAACACGAGCGAGCTGGCGCTTAGCGAGTGCGTGCGAGCGCATCGCGTGACTGACAGTCAAGCGACTTGGGGATCGCACCACGCAAGGCGCGAGTCGACGAGAACGTTCGAGACGCAGTGCGTCGGCCATTCGCAGATGCCGTGGCTCGCAGCGTCGCCGTCGCCTTCGTCGCTGCGAGCGTGCATCCCCAGTTCGTCGGATGCACGCACGTCGCTATCAACCAAGACGCGAGGCGAAGTGCTCGCGACACGAGCGCTCTGGATCGCCATCGTGCTCATCCACGCCACGTGCGGTGGGTACTACGCACTCGCAGCAGTCGTGTACCACGAACTCCCGTCGACGCTCCTGTGGAGCCACATGCGCGCGTTCCGGCTCGCGATCGACATGAAGAGCACGCCGGTCATCGCCGCTTTCTTTGTGATCACCGCAGCGCTGCACACGGCGTTCTTGCTCGAGATGGTCGGGCTGTCAGCGTACCGCCGCGCGCTGGTCTTCCGGTCGCAGTACAGTGTCGATCCAGCTGCGCTCGGGTGGCGCCTCAAGACGCTGCGCAAGATCGTGTCTGCGCGCGTGCTTGCGATCGGAAGCGCCGCGCCTGCTGCGCCAACAGCGCGCGATCCGCACGACGTTGCGACGGCCCGCGAGCTGCTGCGACGTGCAGAAGGCGCAGCGTCGTCGGTGTGGAAGCGGTCGTTCGGGGTCACTGGCGTCTTTGGCGTCGGCGGCAAGCACTTTGCGATGCTGTTCCTTGTGCGCGAGGCGCTCGAAGCCACGCTGCAGTCCATCCAAGCGTACTACGTGAGCAAGTACGTGCCGCGCACGTGGCTCAACCGCTCGGCCGTGGCGCTCGTCGCCGCGAGTTGCTGGTCGACGCCGACGATCCGTCTCCTCACGGCGCGGTCGCGCCGCGCAGAGCTCATGCTGTGCCTCCTCGTCGACATTGCGCTCGACGTGGCATCGAGTGTCGGCGTCCCGCTCGCGCTCGGAGTGGCGTACACTCGGAGCTACGACCCGGTGATCACGTCGTTCAAGCGCGCGCAGTGGGGCGACGCCACGTGGGCTGCGAACCTCAACAGCGAGTTCAAGCAGCTCTTCATCCAGAACTGGTTCGACTTGGCCACGCGCGTGCTCTTTGCGGTCGCGACGCTGCTCTCGCTCGACGACGTCAAGCTCCTCGCAGTGCTACCGGCGCACGTCGCGACGTCGTTCAGTCGGCGCGAGCCGATCACTGTACAGCCCAACCGGAGGCGCTTCGAGAAGCTCGTGCACGCGCTCTTGGTGGCGTGGGGCGTCACGATCGTCGCACTGCACATTGACAGCGTGAGCGCAAAGACGAGTGTCGACGTCGCAGGCTGCCTCGTGCGCGTGCATCCGTGGCTCGCGACGACTGCGACGTGCACAGCGCTGAAGATCGACTGCAAGCAGCGCATTGGGATGGTCGGGACGGCGTCGGAGCTCGAGGCGAGCTGGTCGCGGCTCGACGCCAGCGCGCTCTCGTCGCTCATGGTGTACAACTGTCCCGAGCTGCGCATCCCTGCGAGCATCCAGTCGTTCACGGGTCTAGCGACTGCGCACATCCAAGGCGGCTCGCTGATCGAGTGGTCTGCGAGCGCCGCGCTCACGAAGCACCACCACCCAAACCTGCGGCAGATCACACTGATCGCCGTGAACATGACTGCGGCATCTGTCAAGAGCGCCAGCAACGCGACTGAGATCATCAGCAGTCTGCCACCAGGTCTCCTGTCGCGCGACTTCCCACCGACGCTCGGTGTCGTCCTCGCTGTTGCGATCGCACTCGACCACCTGCCGTCGGATCTGCACGAGATCTGGCCGCGCGGCTTGAACCTGCTGCTCATAGCGTGCAAGCTCACAGACGTCCCAGACACGATCCTGCGCTTGGAGCCTGCAGGCGTGAACGTACAAGCGAATCGCATCACGCACTTGCGTCGCCAAGTGCTCGAGCTACCGTCGCTGCAGTGGCTCGAAGCGGGCTCGAACCCGCTCAACGAGCTCCCGGAAGACGTCAACCCGTCGCCAGCGCTCGTTGGACTCGAGCTGTCGAACACGAATGTCTCGGTCTTGCCGGCGTGGACGGCGACCGAGTCGTTCACGCGCCGCGTACGTGTGAAGGCGTCCGGCACGCCGTTTTGCGCTCGGCTTGCGAACGACAGCAGCGCGTCGCGAGAGACCGTGGTGCAGTACTGCGAGCAGCTTGCGTTGTAGAGCATTCCTTGTCAAGCTACTGCAATGCAATGGGTGTGATCGGATGCGGGTAGTGAGTGAGTGAGTGAGTGAGTGAGTGAGTGAGTGAGTGAGTGAGTGAGTGAGTGAGTGAGTGAGTGAGTGAGTGAGTGAGTGAGTGAGTGAGTGAGTGAGTGAGTGAGTGAGTGAGTGAGTGAGTGAGTGAGTGAGTGAGTGAGTGAGTGAGTGAGTGAGTGAGTGAGTGAGTGAGTGAGTGAGTGAGTGAGTGAGTGAGTGAGTGAGTGAGTGAGTGAGTGAGTGAGTGAGTGAGTGAGTGAGTGAGTGAGTGAGTGAGTGAGTGAGTGAGTGAGTGAGTGAGTGAGTGAGTGAGTGAGTGAGTGAGTGAGTGAGTGAGTGAGTGAGTGAGTGAGTGAGTGAGTGAGTGAGTGAGTGAGTGAGTGAGTGAGTGAGTGAGTGAGTGAGTGAGTGCGTGAGTGAGTGAGTGAGTGAGTGAGTGAGTGAGTGAGTGAGTGAGTGAGTGAGTGAGTGAGTGAGTGAGTGAGTGAGTGAGTGAGTGAGTGAGTGAGTGAGTGAGTGAGTGAGTGTGAGTGAGTGCGTGAGTGAGTGCGTGAGTGCGTGAGTGAGTGAGTGAGTGAGTGAGTGAGTGAGTGAGTGCGTGAGTGAGTGAGTGAGTGAGTGCGTGAGTGAGTGAGTGAGTGAGTGAGTGAGTGAGTGAGTGAGTGAGTGAGTGAGTGAGTGCGTGAGTGAGTGAGTGAGTGAGTGAGTGAGTGCGTGAGTGCGTGAGTGAGTGAGTGAGTGAGTGCGTGAGTGAGTGCGTGCGTCTGTGACTCGGTAGTGGTCGTGTTCTTGTTCGTCAAAGTGGACTACTAGCATCCGAGTGTTTGCACAACGTCAGCGTTGAGTACGTACGTCATGAGGAGCAGCACGCGCAAACGAGGACGAAGCGTTGGCCCTGAATTGTGCCTCCAGCTAAAACCCATTTCTGGAGTCGGAAACAGGATAAAACCATTCGATCGCCTCAACACTTTGTAGTACAAGCAGTGGGATAAACCCGAGCGCAATGACAGAACCACACTTCCCAAATACTACCACCAGAGCCAAATAACCAATCACCACATTTGCAACTTGCGAACCTACTCGATGAAACCACACACACTCACAACTCTCTCCTTCTCAAGCACGAACAACAAGACTCCCGCCACAGACAGGCAAGCAAGCCTACCAAGCAAAACCACCAATAGAAACAGCAACCAGGTGGTAGTGTGCTACGCCGTGCAAGTGAGCTACAGTATCTATTCCTCCAGCTGCGCTGTCGAAGCGGTTCGGACAAGCTGTTGACCGCGATACTGTTTCGCTATGAGATAGCAACTAGTCAAACACAAGTTGGTGAAGTGAACAAGACGTCGATGCGTGAAGAGGAATGCCAAGCTCTGTAGTTACTTGGACAGAAGTACTCAATACGATCTTACGACATCACAACGATTATGTAGTGACTTCATTCACTACAACACTACATGCAGTGGCTCGCTATCAGACAAAACTGTGCAGAGTACACCAATTCCGCCCGTGCGCAAGTGAGCATGGCTCGTCGCAAGAGGAGACACGCGTTTGCACTTGCGCACTATCCTGCACGTACACTTAAACACTCGCACTCGCAGCGAAGATGTGGATCGCGTTGATGCGGCCGTGGCCGTACTGGTTGTTCGGGTACGTGGTGTCTGGCGTGCCACCGCACGTGTAGCCGGTCGACGCGAGTGTCGAAGTCTCGACGCCCTTCTTCACAGCGGCCATAACCTGTTCTACGGTCAGCGTCGGGTTGGCGTTCAGGAGCAGTGCAATGGCACCCGAGACGTGCGGCGTCGCCATGCTCGCGCCTGAGAGCGTGCGGTACGCTGTTGGACCCGTGTGCCACGCCGAGACGATGTCCTGGCCTGGCGCCGAGACATCTGGCTTCATGAGACCGCCGACCGACGGCCCCTTGGAGCTGAAGCTCGAGAGGCCGTCTGCGCTCGTCGTCGAGCCGACGGCAATGACGTTCTTGTAGTCACCTGGCGAGTTCGCGGTGTTGCATGCCGGACCCGAATTACCGATCGAGAATACCGGCACGATGCCGGCTGCGACCCAGGCGTTGACTGACGACTGGTAGTATTTGTTGCCCTGACCACCGCCCCACGAGTTCGAGACAAGGTTCGGCGCCTTCGTGCAGTCCTTGTTGTTGCCACTGGTGTCCGTCGGACACATCATGAACTGCATGCACGCGAGCATGTCGGATTGGGAACAGCCTTTCGGCGAACATCCGCGGCATGCGATCCACTTCGCTCCTGGAGCGACACCGATGCCGTTCGAGCCTACGATCGTGCCCATCGTGTGCGTGCCATGACCCTGGTCGTCGTACGGCTCCGTCTTGCCCGCACCCGGGTCGAACCAGCCGTACTCGGAGCGGTAGCTTGCCTGAAGCGCCGTGTGCGTGTACAACACGCCCGTGTCGATCGCACCGACGACGACGTTCGTGCCTGTGGCGCCCAACGCCCAGGCCGTCGGCGCCTGGATCTTGGTTACGCCCCACTGGTCCGCGAGCGGCGTGATCGCCGTCGTGTTGGCCGCAGCGATCTCGATCTTCGGAGGCGGGAGCACCTGCTCCTCACGGATCTCGTGGATCGAATCGAGTGCCGCGAGCTTCTCCACGAACTCGAACGTCGCGTCCTTGACGTACACCTGGTTCGAGATCCAGTAGCTCTTGGTTTTGGTGAACAGCGGCTGTGCTGCCGACGCCTCCTGCGAGATCAACTTCGTGAGCTCTGCTTGCGTGCTCGCGGCGTGTTGCTCGAGCGACTTCACGAGGCTCGTGATGCGCTGGTCGCGCGTCGCGAACTCGCTCTCCTTGATGCTGTTGAGCGTGCTCTCCGTGCCCTCCTTGAGCGTCACGATGAGGTTCACCGTACCCTGCTTGCGGAGCGCGCGGTGCACGCTGGCATGGATCTGAGGTGCAGCCGAGGTCGTGCCCGAGAGCGTGGCGACAGCGGCGAGGAGCGCGAGGAGCGGAGCAAACTTGACAGAGACCATTGTGGTGGCGAGTAGAGAGCGATTTAGTGTGCCACCCGAGTGTTTGGAGAGTGAAGGCGGTGGCGCCCGCTTGCTTTCGAGGAGGAAAATCGGAGAGTGAGCAGCGGCGATTGGTCTCTAGATAGAGACCGTCCAAGTTGTCTTCTCTTGCTCGCGTGCGCTCAAGTGATGATGATGATCTTCCATGTTGGTGCACTCGCTCTCGGCGTCATTCATGTCGTGCTCTTGCAGCGCTTGTCTGGCACTGCTACCGCTACATGCGTGTTGGCGCTCTTGGTTTGAGCAGGCAAACAGCGAGGTGCTCTGGGACTTTTAGTGCTACTTGCTGCGTCGACATTGACGAGTGTGTCCACGAATCTGAGCCTGAGCTCGCTAGCTGATCGCGGCAGTGGCATCACTTGCGGCGGCGGGCAATTTGCTCGTATTTGCACCGGTCTTCATCTTGCCTGTCTCCATTGCGTACGACTTGAGTGTGTGTGCGTGTGTGCGTGTGTGCGCGTGGCGTGTGCACTCGTGCAGTGAGACCGCGAGATCGTATGCACCAGGTGTGAGTGAGCTCGGTCGCTACAGCACGCACGACATCGCACTGCCGTCGTCGCCACTGCTGCTGTCATGCACGGCAGCAGCGCTCGCTTGGTGTTAGATAGTACTACTGCTAGTCGCTACCTCGTGTGATTGCAGTCGTCTACAAGTCGAGCGAGAGCGAATGCGAACGAATGGCATGTCATGTCCCCGATACTAGAAACTGCACGTAGTGCCAAGATCTACAGTCGGACACCTGACATCGAAGCTCGCGAGGGATCCGAGTCAGCGAGCGTCACAGCGGTCGTGTTGGTTCCACCGACAGAAGAGCAGTTCACAACTATTCGAGACGATGGAGTGGTTGGCGTCACTCGTGACGAGCTCTTTTGCTGCATGACAGATCATGTTTGGACCCGAGTCTGGTGTCTCCGTATCTTCACTTGTGATCGCGACTTGACCTGACTTCGAACGTCTGCCGAAGGGATGCGATGTGAACGCTAACGTGGATATGTTGATTGGTCCTTCGAGTGCACTCGCGCTCGCTCGTGCGCTGCTATGTGAACATTGCCGTCGAGTCACTCATCTGTGCAACTTCAACAAAGAAGAGACTCAAGTGGCGAGGGCTTGTCGACAGAGGTGGACATCATATCGATCGTGTTAGGAGCTCATGAATTTTGCTCCTGGCACCATCGTCGAGTCTCTTGAGTCGATCGAGTACAGCACTCGTATCACCGCAGCTCTCGACCCACTCGTACACGTGCGCGCAAGTTGATATCCCAGTGTACGTTCCTCATTATGAAGTCAATCTCGAAGTCTCAGACAACAAGAGCAAATATCTCTACTGCTGCTACATGACGCTTTGGCAGCGAGCAGTGCCGAGAATGCACGGCATCTACTCTGGCCATGGCCGTGAACTGCTCTTCTGTCGGTGGAACCAACACGACCGCTGTGACGCTCGCTGACTCGGATCCCTCGCGAGCTTCGATGTCAGGTGTCCGACTGTAGATCTTGGCACTACGTGCAGTTTCTAGTATCGGGGACATGACATGCCATTCGTTCGCATTCGCTCTCGCTCGACTTGTAGACGACTGCAATCACACGAGGTAGCGACTAGCAGTAGTACTATCTAACACCAAGCGAGCGCTGCTGCCGTGCATGACAGCAGCAGTGGCGACGACGGCAGTGCGATGTCGTGCGTGCTGTAGCGACCGAGCTCACTCACACCTGGTGCATACGATCTCGCGGTCTCACTGCACGAGTGCACACGCCACGCGCACACACGCACACACGCACACACACTCAAGTCGTACGCAATGGAGACAGGCAAGATGAAGACCGGTGCAAATACGAGCAAATTGCCCGCCGCCGCAAGTGATGCCACTGCCGCGATCAGCTAGCGAGCTCAGGCTCAGATTCGTGGACACACTCGTCAATGTCGACGCAGCAAGTAGCACTAAAAGTCCCAGAGCACCTCGCTGTTTGCCTGCTCAAACCAAGAGCGCCAACACGCATGTAGCGGTAGCAGTGCCAGACAAGCGCTGCAAGAGCACGACATGAATGACGCCGAGAGCGAGTGCACCAACATGGAAGATCATCATCATCACTTGAGCGCACGCGAGCAAGAGAAGACAACTTGGACGGTCTCTATCTAGAGACCAATCGCCGCTGCTCACTCTCCGATTTTCCTCCTCGAAAGCAAGCGGGCGCCACCGCCTTCACTCTCCAAACACTCGGGTGGCACACTAAATCGCTCTCTACTCGCCACCACAATGGTCTCTGTCAAGTTTGCTCCGCTCCTCGCGCTCCTCGCCGCTGTCGCCACGCTCTCGGGCACGACCTCGGCTGCACCTCAGATCCATGCCAGCGTGCACCGCGCGCTCCGCAAGCAGGGTACGGTGAACCTCATCGTGACGCTCAAGGAGGGCACGGAGAGCACGCTCAACAGCATCAAGGAGAGCGAGTTCGCGACGCGCGACCAGCGCATCACGAGCCTCGTGAAGTCGCTCGAGCAACACGCCGCGAGCACGCAAGCAGAGCTCACGAAGTTGATCTCGCAGGAGGCGTCGGCAGCACAGCCGCTGTTCACCAAAACCAAGAGCTACTGGATCTCGAACCAGGTGTACGTCAAGGACGCGACGTTCGAGTTCGTGGAGAAGCTCGCGGCACTCGATTCGATCCACGAGATCCGTGAGGAGCAGGTGCTCCCGCCTCCGAAGATCGAGATCGCTGCGGCCAACACGACGGCGATCACGCCGCTCGCGGACCAGTGGGGCGTAACCAAGATCCAGGCGCCGACGGCCTGGGCGTTGGGCGCCACAGGCACGAACGTCGTCGTCGGTGCGATCGACACGGGCGTGTTGTACACGCACACGGCGCTTCAGGCAAGCTACCGCTCCGAGTACGGCTGGTTCGACCCGGGTGCGGGCAAGACGGAGCCGTACGACGACCAGGGTCATGGCACGCACACGATGGGCACGATCGTAGGCTCGAACGGCATCGGTGTCGCTCCAGGAGCGAAGTGGATCGCATGCCGCGGATGTTCGCCGAAAGGCTGTTCCCAATCCGACATGCTCGCGTGCATGCAGTTCATGATGTGTCCGACGGACACCAGTGGCAACAACAAGGACTGCACGAAGGCGCCGAACCTTGTCTCGAACTCGTGGGGCGGTGGTCAGGGCAACAAATACTACCAGTCGTCAGTCAACGCCTGGGTCGCAGCCGGCATCGTGCCGGTATTCTCGATCGGTAATTCGGGTCCGGCATGCAACACCGCGAACTCGCCAGGTGACTACAAGAACGTCATTGCCGTCGGCTCGACGACGAGCGCAGACGGCCTCTCGAGCTTCAGCTCCAAGGGGCCGTCGGTCGGCGGTCTCATGAAGCCAGATGTCTCGGCGCCAGGCCAGGACATCGTCTCGGCGTGGCACACGGGTCCAACAGCGTACCGCACGCTCTCAGGCGCGAGCATGGCGACGCCGCACGTCTCGGGTGCCATTGCACTGCTCCTGAACGCCAACCCGACGCTGACCGTAGAACAGGTTATGGCCGCTGTGAAGAAGGGCGTCGAGACTTCGACACTCGCGTCGACCGGCTACACGTGCGGTGGCACGCCAGACACCACGTACCCGAACAACCAGTACGGCCACGGCCGCATCAACGCGATCCACATCTTCGCTGCGAGTGCGAGTGTTTAAGTGTACGTGCAGGATAGTGCGCAAGTGCAAACGCGTGTCTCCTCTTGCGACGAGCCATGCTCACTTGCGCACGGGCGGAATTGGTGTACTCTGCACAGTTTTGTCTGATAGCGAGCCACTGCATGTAGTGTTGTAGTGAATGAAGTCACTACATAATCGTTGTGATGTCGTAAGATCGTATTGAGTACTTCTGTCCAAGTAACTACAGAGCTTGGCATTCCTCTTCACGCATCGACGTCTTGTTCACTTCACCAACTTGTGTTTGACTAGTTGCTATCTCATAGCGAAACAGTATCGCGGTCAACAGCTTGTCCGAACCGCTTCGACAGCGCAGCTGGAGGAATAGATACTGTAGCTCACTTGCACGGCGTAGCACACTACCACCTGGTTGCTGTTTCTATTGGTGGTTTTGCTTGGTAGGCTTGCTTGCCTGTCTGTGGCGGGAGTCTTGTTGTTCGTGCTTGAGAAGGAGAGAGTTGTGAGTGTGTGTGGTTTCATCGAGTAGGTTCGCAAGTTGCAAATGTGGTGATTGGTTATTTGGCTCTGGTGGTAGTATTTGGGAAGTGTGGTTCTGTCATTGCGCTCGGGTTTATCCCACTGCTTGTACTACAAAGTGTTGAGGCGATCGAATGGTTTTATCCTGTTTCCGACTCCAGAAATGGGTTTTAGCTGGAGGCACAATTCAGGGCCAACGCTTCGTCCTCGTTTGCGCGTGCTGCTCCTCATGACGTACGTACTCAACGCTGACGTTGTGCAAACACTCGGATGCTAGTAGTCCACTTTGACGAACAAGAACACGACCACTACACAGACGCCCACCACTCACTCACTCACTCACCACCACTCACTCACGCACGCACTCACTCACTCACGCACTACCGAGTCACAGACGCCCACTCACTCACTCACTCACTCACGCACTCACTCACGCACTCACTCACTCACTCACTCACACTCACGCACTCACGCACGCACGCACTCACGCATCTCACTCACTCACTCACTCACTCACTCACTCACCTCCTCACTCACTCACTCACTCACTCACTCAGCACTCACTCACTCACTCACTCACTCACTCACTCACTCACTCACGCACTCACTCACTCACTCACTCACTCACTCCCTCACTCACTCACTCACTCACTCACTCACTCACCTCACTCACTCACTCACTCACTCACTCACTCACTCACTCACTCACCTTACTCACTCACTCACTCACTCACTCACTCACTCACTCACGCACTCACTCACTCACTCACTCACTCACTCACCAC
This sequence comes from Pythium guiyangense, assembly GCA_003730235.1. NCBI lineage: Eukaryota > Oomycota > Peronosporomycetes > Pythiales > Pythiaceae > Pythium > Pythium guiyangense. The sequence goes on from QXDM01000014.1 coordinate 738,368, forward strand.
TCACTCACTCCACTCACTCACTCACTCACTCACTCACTCACTCACTCACTCACTCACGCCTCACTCACTCACCTCACGCACTCACTCACTCACTCACTCACTCACTCACTCACTCACTCACTCACTCACTCACTCACTCACTCACTCACTCACTCACTCACTCACTCACTCACGCACTCACTCAACTCACTCACTCACTCACTCACTCACTCACTCACTCACTCACTCACTCACTCACTCACTCACTCACTCACTCACTCACTCACTCACTCACTCACTCACTCACTCACTACTCACTCACTCACTCACTCACTCACTCACTCACTTACTCACCACGCGCATCCGATCACACCCATTGCATTGCAGTAGCTTGACAAGGAATGCTCTACAACGCAAGCTGCTCGCAGTACTGCACCACGGTCTCTCGCGACGCGCTGCTGTCGTTCGCAAGCCGAGCGCAAAACGGCGTGCCGGACGCCTTCACACGTACGCGGCGCGTGAACGACTCGGTCGCCGTCCACGCCGGCAAGACCGAGACATTCGTGTTCGACAGCTCGAGTCCAACGAGCGCTGGCGACGGGTTGACGTCTTCCGGGAGCTCGTTGAGCGGGTTCGAGCCCGCTTCGAGCCACTGCAGCGACGGTAGCTCGAGCACTTGGCGACGCAAGTGCGTGATGCGATTCGCTTGTACGTTCACGCCTGCAGGCTCCAAGCGCAGGATCGTGTCTGGGACGTCTGTGAGCTTGCACGCTATGAGCAGCAGGTTCAAGCCGCGCGGCCAGATCTCGTGCAGATCCGACGGCAGGTGGTCGAGTGCGATCGCAACAGCGAGGACGACACCGAGCGTCGGTGGGAAGTCGCGCGACAGGAGACCTGGTGGCAGACTGCTGATGATCTCAGTCGCGTTGCTGGCGCTCTTGACAGATGCCGCAGTCATGTTCACGGCGATCAGTGTGATCTGCCGCAGGTTTGGGTGGTGGTGCTTCGTGAGCGCGGCGTTCGCAGACCACTCGATCAGCGAGCCGCCTTGGATGTGCGCAGTCGCTAGACCCGTGAACGACTGGATGCTCGCAGGGATGCGCAGCTCGGGACAGTTGTACACCATGAGCGACGAGAGCGCGCTGGCGTCGAGCCGCGACCAGCTCGCCTCGAGCTCCGACGCCGTCCCGACCATCCCAATGCGCTGCTTGCAGTCGATCTTCAGCGCTGTGCACGTCGCAGTCGTCGCGAGCCACGGATGCACGCGCACGAGGCAGCCTGCGACGTCGACACTCGTCTTTGCGCTCACGCTGTCAATGTGCAGTGCGACGATCGTGACGCCCCACGCCACCAAGAGCGCGTGCACGAGCTTCTCGAAGCGCCTCCGGTTGGGCTGTACAGTGATCGGCTCGCGCCGACTGAACGACGTCGCGACGTGCGCCGGTAGCACTGCGAGGAGCTTGACGTCGTCGAGCGAGAGCAGCGTCGCGACCGCAAAGAGCACGCGCGTGGCCAAGTCGAACCAGTTCTGGATGAAGAGCTGCTTGAACTCGCTGTTGAGGTTCGCAGCCCACGTGGCGTCGCCCCACTGCGCGCGCTTGAACGACGTGATCACCGGGTCGTAGCTCCGAGTGTACGCCACTCCGAGCGCGAGCGGGACGCCGACACTCGATGCCACGTCGAGCGCAATGTCGACGAGGAGGCACAGCATGAGCTCTGCGCGGCGCGACCGCGCCGTGAGGAGACGGATCGTCGGCGTCGACCAGCAACTCGCGGCGACGAGCGCCACGGCCGAGCGGTTGAGCCACGTGCGCGGCACGTACTTGCTCACGTAGTACGCTTGGATGGACTGCAGCGTGGCTTCGAGCGCCTCGCGCACAAGGAACAGCATCGCAAAGTGCTTGCCGCCGACGCCAAAGACGCCAGTGACCCCGAACGACCGCTTCCACACCGACGACGCTGCGCCTTCTGCACGTCGCAGCAGCTCGCGGGCCGTCGCAACGTCGTGCGGATCGCGCGCTGTTGGCGCAGCAGGCGCGGCGCTTCCGATCGCAAGCACGCGCGCAGACACGATCTTGCGCAGCGTCTTGAGGCGCCACCCGAGCGCAGCTGGATCGACACTGTACTGCGACCGGAAGACCAGCGCGCGGCGGTACGCTGACAGCCCGACCATCTCGAGCAAGAACGCCGTGTGCAGCGCTGCGGTGATCACAAAGAAAGCGGCGATGACCGGCGTGCTCTTCATGTCGATCGCGAGCCGGAACGCGCGCATGTGGCTCCACAGGAGCGTCGACGGGAGTTCGTGGTACACGACTGCTGCGAGTGCGTAGTACCCACCGCACGTGGCGTGGATGAGCACGATGGCGATCCAGAGCGCTCGTGTCGCGAGCACTTCGCCTCGCGTCTTGGTTGATAGCGACGTGCGTGCATCCGACGAACTGGGGATGCACGCTCGCAGCGACGAAGGCGACGGCGACGCTGCGAGCCACGGCATCTGCGAATGGCCGACGCACTGCGTCTCGAACGTTCTCGTCGACTCGCGCCTTGCGTGGTGCGATCCCCAAGTCGCTTGACTGTCAGTCACGCGATGCGCTCGCACGCACTCGCTAAGCGCCAGCTCGCTCGTGTTTGCTGGTTGAGCGACTCGCGTTGTGAGCGCGACCGTGCGAGCGCACAGACAGACACAGAGACATACAAATCGCCGCGCGGGTGCAGCACACGGCTATCTCGAGGCGTCGGCGGGTCTTATCTCGATCTCAGTCGAGTCCCGACGGCTTTGACGCACACAGCGACGCCATCGTCATCGCCATTGATCGTTGGTCGAAGAGCGTGTGGCGTGCACTCATACATCCTTGTTGCTAGCAGTCCGTCAGTCTGTCAGAGTCGGTGCTCACGCTGCTTTGACCGACGACCTCAACTCTGTCAGGTCGTCGCGGACTGCGACGGTTCGCGCAGTTGCAACCGAGCGCTGACTGGTTTGAACGGCGCGATCGACCTCGATGCTGCGCGACGGCGCCTGCCGCTTTGCGGTGCTTGCGCGCGTCCCGAGCGACCACGACGGGATCGAGGGCGATGGCAGCAATGAAGGCGATCGGTCACGACTCGTTCCTTGCGCTCTCCGTGATGCTGAAGGACGACAGTGTGCGAACGGAAGATGACGGCCACGCCAGTGTCTGCGGAGCGTCGTCAGCGCTCCTAGTCGATTCGCACATTTACTGTCTCTCTCATCCTATCGCTCGATGGTCCTAGAGCTGATCCGGCGTGACAGGATGCGGCAGCGGCACCATCGACTTCTTATGCACGTCTCGCGGCAGCGCTTTCCGCATGTCTGCGCACACAGAGACGGCCACGCGTGTCAGTGCCATGCGTCATGAGAGATAGAGCGACGGAGGGACGTACCGAAGGCGTCCTCGCCGTCCGAGCCGCTCGAGTAGTAGCCCAAGACGCGGCGGTAGACCGAGTACCCGAGCTTCTCGTACATGCCGATGGCCAGTGCGTTCGACACGCGCACAAAGAGGTCGACAAAGTAGCCGTCGTACCTGTGGGACGCAGTGTGAGTCTATTGCGCGTACGATAGCGAGAGAGAGCGAGACGTACAGGTGCTCCGAGACGTTCTCGAGACTGTCCATGAGCTTCTTTGCGAGTCCGAGGCGCCGGAACTCGGGCGCGACGGTCACGGCCGTGACGTGGCCGTGCCAGTCTTCGCCGTAGCCCTCGGCTTTGCCCATGACTGCGCGTTGATAGACGCAGAGAGAGAGCGTGAGGGAGGGAGTGGCGCAGAGCGGACCGTCTGAGCGAGTATGGGGACGTACTGTAGCCCATGATCGTGTTGTTCGGGTCCTCCTGCACGAGGAAGTAGTCGGGCCACTTGGAGAGGTACTGCAGGTAGAACGACATGTTGTACTGCGCGTGCGATCGACAGAGAGAGAGCAATGGTGCAGTGGATCATGTGAGCGAGCGACGCATTCGTCCACACGTGTGCGCTTGATCCAGCGCATGAGAGCAGCAGATCAATTGACAGCGACACGACAGAATGCGCACGAGAGACGCACCGTCTCCGTGAGCACGTCCAAGTTGACGTTGTTGAAGCGGAAGAGGTCGTCGCAGCAGAACTTGCGCGTCGAGGTCATGATGATCCAAGCTGCTCTTGTTGCTTGTGTGGTGATGACACTAAAACCCAATTGACTTGGAATTTGTATGATCCAGCAACCAATTGCGTCGAGTATCCGTAAAACCAGAATGGACGAGCAGCAAGAACTCGAGCAGGTCCACGCAAGTGACGACTGCGGCCTCGAAGTGCGTCCGTCGCGCATCCCGAGCGCCGGTAGCGGGCTCTTTACGAACCGCGCGTTCGCAAGCGGCAGCGTCGTGTGCACGTACACGGGCGACGTGTACGAGCGCGCGGCTGCGCTGCACCTCGCGGACAAGTCGTACCTCATGAAGCTCGGCAATGGCACGTACGTCGACGCACGCACGCGACCAGACGTGCTCGCGCGCTACATCAACGACTGCCGCGGGCGCTTGGGCGGCTACAACGTCGTGTTTGACAAGCAGCCGGACATGGCGCGCGCGCTCGTGGTCGCACTGCGAGACATCGCTGAAGGTGAAGAGCTCTTTGTCGACTACGGACGCATGTACTGGCTCGCGTACAACCTCTTGCACCCAGACGCACGTGTCAAGTAGCCTCGTTCTTAGTATGGGCGTTGTAATAGAGAAGCATGGCTCGCACAGGGTGCTAGTACTCGCGCAGCGACGCGCGGATCGCAGCAGCGACGTCGTCGTCGTCGTCGTCAGTCGCAGCTTGGCTCCGGTGGCTGAACTCGCGCTCGCCGTGCGACCCGAGCGAGAGACTCGCGCTCTGTACGAAGCGATTGATCGATTGGTCAGTCCTAGCGTCCGATGAACAAGCGCGATGTACGCGATCGCACCTTCTTCACGAGGTCGTCGTCGGACTCGTCCTCGCGCGCGGGACTCGCTGACGACGTCGACGACGCACGCGCAGCGTCAGCTTTCGCTTGCATCTCAGCAGCGGCGATCTCGAGGAAGACGCGCTCGCGGCTAAAGTCGTAGTCAAACACGTCCTGTTGCGCGTCGTAGGCGTGCGTCTGTGAGTCGTATCGCATCAGACGGAAAGCAGCAGAGAGAGATGGAGACGTACGCGCTGGAGCAGGTTCTCATTCAGCGTCGCGGCTACTGGCGTCGCTAGGAGTGTCGTGTTGAGCGCTACGTGCGTGTACTGCCACATCCATAGAGAAAGAACCACAGATGTGAGCAGCAATAGCTTGAATACGCGCATGCACAACGCACACGTAGAGACGCAGTCGAGAGAAGAGAGAGAAGAGAGAGAGTGTGGAGACGCACACGCAGGAGCGCTTTCTGGCTATTGGCATGTGCAGGCGACGATGACATAGTCACAGCTGAGATAGACAAGTGGCACGAGCGTCTGCAGCATACAAACACACACACGTGCGTCGCCTGCGTGAGTCCATGGACGACGTGCAGAGCGCTGCGCTTGCTGCCGTTGCGCACCTCTTCTTGAGTGTTGCTGAGCTGCTGAGCTGCTGATCTGCGAGATGAGAGGGCGTATGTCCGATAGTGAAATAAAAAAGGTAGTTCTTTCACTATGGCGACGCAGTCCGCTTGGACGAGCAGCGAAGCGCTCATTGCGCCTCGAGCGCCATGCACGCGCTTCTGAGCTGAGTGCGTGCTGCTCTAGTCCTCAGAGAGCACGAATGGCAGTGAGCATGCGCAGGAGGCAGCGAACAACAACGACCAGCAACAACAGACGACTTGCTCTATGGGTCTGTTCATTCATTCATGGCGTGCTCCTCGCTTGGTACGCACACACGCGCACGCTCACTGCTCGTCCAAGAAGCTCTGTGTGCCGTAGTGCCGCTTGATGCCTTCGAGCTCGAGCTTCTTCATCGGCTTGCTGCTCTTCCACGGCCAGCCCGTGCCAATGCGGCCCTTCACGTCGTCTGGGTCGTCTGCCGCAGTCTCTGTCCACGTGCCAGTCATATTGGCGCTACTGCTGCTGCTGCTGCTGCTGTTGTGGTGCACCATGCTCTCGAGCGCCACTTTCACAGACGACGACGCTCCTGCTCCTGCGTGTGCAGTTGCTGCAGTTGCGGCGATAACAGCAGCTGTGCGCTGTGGCGCAGTCGCTGTGTCGACGAGGTCGCTCACCATCTTGAGCTGCTCTTTCGACTGGCGCAACAGCCGACCGACGTGCATGTCGTCGTCCACGTCGCGGTACGCCTCAAAGCCGTCGCGGATCTGCTTGCGCACGTCGCGGCGAGTGTCTGGCGCGAGCGGCAGCGTCGTGCGCAAGAACTGCCGGTACTGCGCAAGCACGACCGAGCGATTGAGGAAGTACTGCAGCGACTTGTACGCGCGCTTGGCTGTCGGTGGCGTCGCACTCGGTATCGTCATCGCTCTTGAGCACACTTGCTTGGTTAGTTGTCTTGATGAGCTTCTCGTCGCTTCGCCTTCGGCAGTTTGATGTATGCCACACACGACTTGATTCAACTCTTGCACTGGAAAATGTATGATGAAGTTGAATAGCATACAAACCTTCATACTGGCCCAGAACTGAACCCAACGCACCAGCTCTGAATCTCTTATGACACATTGCGGGAAGAGCATTGGTCAAGACCACAGACTCGTCCGCGTGCGCTCGACCTCAGCATCGAGCGGCAGCACCTTGTGAGCGCAATGCACGTCCAGCAACAGCAGCGTCACACCTACCGCTCGCGTGGCGCTATCCATTTGCGAGTGCTCGCTGCTGCCATTGCACTCGTGATTGCAGTCTCCACGCCTCCAGCAGCAGCTCTTGTAGCAACGTGCTTGCGACCGCAAAAGACGCTCACGTCGCAGTGCAACACGCTCTGCGAGACGTTCCATCCGTGCGTGATCACCGACGTCGCGCTCGATTATGACTGGACGTGCGGGACGGAACCGCTGAGCGGACTCAGCACGTGCGTCGCGCGCGTCGTCGATCCGTGCCACTACGAGTGCTTTAGCGTCGACAAGGTGCGGCCAGTCGAGTACACCACGTTCTCGTTCTTCGTGCCGTTCGGTGCATGGCGCAGCAAGTACGAGCGCGCACAAGCGAGCAACGCAGTCTGGACGCAGCAGGTCGCTGCGCTGAACGCCACGAAGCTCAACGCGACGGTCTCGTGGAAGCGCAACGACAACCTCCAGGCGATCGAGTGGCTCGAGCTCCCATCAACGTGTACTGATGTGTACGTACAGACGCTGCGGCTTGTCTGTTATGTGTTACATGTATGTGCTAAGTAGCTGTTATGTGTTGTAACAATGCGTTGCTAGTGTCCTCGTCGGCGGCACGTCCGAGCAGAGCGTGAAAGGCAAAGTCGCGAGTGTGAAGCTCGCGCCCGACATGCTCACGAACAACACGTTCATCACGAGTGTGCGGCTCGTGAACCTCGACCTCGAGAGCAACGCAGCGACCGTCGCCGCGATGCTCCCAGCGTCGCAGCTCACGACGCTCACGCTCGCGAACGCGCTCTTTGAGGCGATGCCAGCGAACCTCAAGCGTCTCCGGAGCCTGCTCTCGCTGTACGTCCCAACGCTCGATGAGACGACCAACCGATTGTCAGTGAGGGACTGACAAGAAGCTGCTCGTGTGTGTGAGAGCAGCGACCTCCAGTCGAACTACATCACGTCTGTTGGCGCTACGGACGCGCTCGAGGAGCTGCGGCACCTCAACTTGCACAACAACAACGTCTCGAGCTTCAGCGCTGCGATGCCCAAGCTCCAGACGCTGTACGTCTCTCACTCGCTCGCTCACCTAGCTACGAGCTCGCATAGCCAATCGCTCACACGACGTCTGCTGTCGAAAGGAACCTGTCGGCGAACGCGCTCTCGGAGATCCCGAGCGCAGTCTTTGAGATGAAGCAACTCACGACGCTGTACGTCTATCAACCGCTGTAGCTCTCAACTGACCGTCGCATTGAGTCTCATGGATCGCGTTTGCTTGCTCTTGACTAGCGCTCTCGACGCGAACCCACTGCCGCTCACGGTCTCGACTTCGCAGCTCGCGTTCCTCTCCAAGCTCGAGACGCTCGTGCTCCCAACGGCGTCAGCGCCACTTGCGTGCGACGCATCGAACCAAAAGCCGCTCGGAAAGACGAAGGTCTGCGTCGTCGACGACGCGGCGCTCAAGAAGGCGTCGAGTCCAAGCGGATCCGATGCATCGCCATCCGCTGATGCATCGTCGTCGAGTCCAGCAGCGCTGATCGGCGGCATCGCCGGCGCAGTCGTCGTGCTCGCGCTCATTGCGTACGCTGTCGTCGTCGCGCGGCGCAAGCGCAGCGCAGCGGCAAAGGACCCGTCATCGTCTGATCAGTACGCGAGCGACGCGACGCCCACTGGCTCGAGCGACGCCAAGCAGCAGCAGCGCACTGGAGACTCTGCGAGTCGCAGTCTTCAGCCGTCGCTGCCGACTGGTGCCTCGAGCGCAGGCGGCGCGGCGTTTCTCTCGGTCTGGAATGACCCAGAGCTCCTCTCGATCCAGCTCAACGTCGACGACATTGACGACGTCAAGCAGATCGGCAGTGGCGCCTACGGCGTCGTCTGGCTCGTGCGCTATCGCCAGACGCAGCTCTTGGCGTCGAAGCGCCTCAAGCCTGGCGAAGCCGACCGCGCGCGGACGCAGGACTTCATCTCAGAGCTCAAGCTCGTCGCGAAGCTCGAGCACCCGAACATCGTGCGGTTCATTGGCGCGGCGTGGACTGTCGAGAGCGACGTGCAAGGGCTCTTTGAGTTCATGAACGGCGGCGACCTCAAGACGTACTTGCTCGAGCGCGAGACGCCGCGGCACTGGACGCAGGAGAAGGTCGCGATTGCAATCGGCGTCGCTGAGGCGCTCGTGTACGTGCACTCGTTCCAGCCGCCGCTCGTGCACCGGGACCTCAAGTCTCGGAACGTCCTGCTCTCGGACGCACTGGACGCCAAGCTGACGGACTTTGGCGTCTCGCGGTTCCGCTCCGAGGACAACACGATGACTGCGGGCGTCGGCACAGCCAAGTGGCTCGCACCAGAGGTCATTGCTGGCGCCGGCGACTACGGATCGCCAGCAGACGTCTACGCGTTCGGCGTCGTGCTCTCGGAGCTCGACACGCACGACACGCCGTTCGCCGATGCGCGCAGTGCAACTGGCAATCCGCTGCCAGAGATCGCAGTGCTGCAGCTCGTTGCGCGCGGCGAGCTCACGCCGTCGTTCTCAGTTGCATGTCCTGCGACGATCAAAGCACTGGCGCTGCGCTGTCTCGCGTTCGAGCCAGCGGACCGACCGAGCGCAGTCGAGCTCGCGTACCAGCTCCGGACGATCCAGCGCAATTTGTACGCGTCTCTGTAGGATCCGTTTGAGTGGCGTAGTGTGAGTGGCAATCGCGTGTGTCAGTCCTGAGCGCTCGTGTCGCTCGCTGAAGACTTGGAGCTCCAAGAACTGACAGAGTACTTGGGTTTCACCAGTCGATTTTGAGATGTAAGGCAATGTTTCTATAGAGCAAAAAACGAGGGTATTATCGAAAGGTTGATGTTTACAAACAGCAAAAACGTGTGGTCAAGTGACTTGATGAAAGTATGCTGCAAACTGCCATTTATGGACAGTACAAGGAACACGAGAGTCTTCTGCTCGACGTTCGCAGTCACGTCGATGGCCGTGACCGCCATGGCTCGAGTCGTGTCAGTCGCGATGCGTCTACAGCTCGTGGTGCTGCTCGCTCTCAGCGCGCAGAGCGTCGCGAGTGACAGCGCAAACACAAGTGAAGCCATGGGAACAGCCGTGAGCAGCAGCAGCTCCTGTGCGCCGATCAACACACTCACGTTCGACTGCCCGAGCGTCTGCGGTGCGACGCAGCAGCCGTGCATTCGCTACGCATCGCGCGTCGATTGCGAGCGCCGCCTCGGCGGTGCAGGCGAGACGCTAGCGCTCAGCGCTTGCGCATCATACGCAAGTAGCAGCAGTAGCGCGAGTGCAAACACCTCGGCGTGCGGCGTCGAGTGCTTCCGCGCGAGCGACCGCGCGCTTGCGACGGCGTTCACATTCTTGATCCCGTTCTCGCGCGCGAGTCTCGGCGCGCAACCGCCTGCGAACGCAACGAACGGCGTGCTGTCGAAGAACGAAGACGCGCTCGAGCGCATCGCTGTGCTCGACGTGCCAGCGACGACAACAGCCGTGACGGTCGCAGGCGGCACGAGCGCAAGCGCGAGCGTGAAAGGCCGCGTGGTCGAGACGACGCTCGCGAACTGGCTCCTCACGTCCAAGACGCAGCTTCGGAGCGTCACGATCGCAAACGTGAACGTGACGCTGTTGCCAGAAGAGATGTTCCCGATGACGCTCACGGACCTCACGCTCGCCAACTTGTACCTCACGACGCTCCCGACTGACTTGCCCGCGATGGTGCAGCTCCAGCGACTGTACGTCTGTGTCTTGTCAAAGTGGACGCTGAGTGATGGTCAACACTAACACCATGCTACAGGAACGTCACGCAGAACAACTTGCAGTCGTTCCCGACCAAGTTTGGGCTCCCTTCGCTCACGACGCTGTACGTCCTACGGCGCTCTGTGCGGTCTGTGGCTGAGGAGGACTGAGCGACTCACTCGCTCTCTTGTCATCGCTTGGACTAGCGACGTGTCGTCCAACAACTTGAACAAGTTCGACGCCGTGTCCCGCGACCTCGAGTACCTGTGCGTCTTCTCTCTCACGCTCCATAGACGCTTGCTCTCTCCTTCCCTCACTCTCGTGACGCTTGTGACTGCAGAGACCTCTCGAACAACGTGCTCGAGTCCGTCCCAATGAGCATCTTCCAGATGCCCAAGCTCCGCTACTTGTACGTCTCTCTCTCAGTCTCTCTACTATTCAATGCGAAACACGCTGACACACACTGCCGCATCCGATAGGAACCTCCGCGCCAATGCGTTCACTGGCGTCGTGCTCTCGCCCGCGCAGCTTGCGTTCCTTCAGAACGTCTCGACGCTCGTGATCGACTCGTTCGGACCGCTCGCGTGCGCTGCAGCGGCGCAGCAGACGCTCGAGAGCGCGACAGTGTGCGTCGACGACCGCATCTCGACCGCAGCGGTCGCGCACACGCGCAGCAGCAGCAGCGACGCGACGCTCATTGCAGTCGTCATTGCGTCGGTCGCAGCGATGGCGCTCGTGGTCATTGGCTCCGTCGTGTGGCTCCGTCAGCGACGTCAGGACGATGCCGCGGCGGAGAAGCTCGGAGACGGCACGGAGACTGCGTCCGTGAAAGGATCGACAGTCACTCAGAGTCCATACGTCGAAGCACAAACACCCAGCAATGACCTGCATGCGACGACCATGTCGTCGTCACTTAGTAGTGCGCGCCAGACGCTCTGGGACGACCACGACCTCGTGTCGCTCCAGGTCCCAGTCGACGACATTGAGGACGTCCGCCGCATTGGCGCTGGCGCGTTCGCAGTCGTCTGGCTCGTGCACTACCGCAAGATGCAGCTCGCGGCGTCGAAGCGACTCAAGCGCGACGAACGGACGTGGCAGCGCACGCAGAGCTTCGTCGCTGAGATCAAGCTCGTTGCGCGCCTTGATCACGAGCGCATCGTCCGGTTGATTGGCGTCGCGTGGACGATCGAGTCGGATCTCCAAGCGCTGTTCGAATACATGGCGAGTGGCGACGTCCGGACGTACCTCGTTGACTCGGCCGAGGATTTTTGCGGCGTCTGGACAGCGGAGAAGCTCGCGATCGTGCGGCATGTCGCCGAGGCGCTCGTGTACTTGCACTCGTTTATGCCGCCACTCGTGCACCGGGATCTCAAGTCGCGGAACATCCTCTTGAGCGACGACATGAGCGCAAAAGTGAGCGACTTTGGCGTCTCGCGGTTCCAGTCCGAGCACGAGACCATGACGTCTGGCGTCGGCACTGGCAAGTGGCTCGCACCCGAAGTCCTCGCTGGCAACGGCGACTACAACCAAGCGAGTGACATCTACGCACTCGGCGTCGTGCTCTCGGAGATGGACACGCACGAGCTGCCGTACGCAGGACTGCGCGGTCCAGCGGACAATGCACTGAGCGAAGTCGCAGTGCTCCAGATGGTCGCCGCTGGGACTCTCCGACCGAACTTCACGCGCGAGTGTCCAGCGCAGATCCGCGCATTAGCCGACGCATGTCTTGCGTTCGACCCCACGACGCGACCGACTGCGTACCAAGTCACGTTCGCATTGCGGTCGATTGAAGCCTCGGGCGACTACTAACGACGATAGGTCGTGTGTGCGTGTAGTAAGTAGTATGAAGAGATGCATGGATGTAGGGATAGCAAGTGAAGCACACCAAGTGCATGTGTGTGTGCGATCGACAAGGCTGTTGAACGAACGAGCAGCTCCATGAAGTCGATGCGTTTGATTGGCATCGTCACACGTCGCAGATTATGTAGCGTATGAACTCGGTAAAGTACGAATTCAAACTGTTGGTGCAAGCAGTCAAGCGCACAAGCTCACATCGCTGGGAACGAACGTCGTCGTTGTCTGCGCACCGCTGTCGCTGTCGCTGAAGAAGAAGCTCGCGTCCACGCGCCTCCACTGCTGTCACGATGTTTATGCTCAAGAAGAAGAAAGCCCCAGTCGACACGTCGAAGCAGATCAAGGCGATCGCGTGGGACCTGTCCAAGATCGCTGTCGTGTTTGTCGCCATTCGCGCGGCCTCGGTCGTGCTCAACAAGGAGTCGGCGTAGAGCTACAGCCACGCTGTCGTCGTCGTCTGTGAGCGCATGCATCTGCACCAACAGCAGCAGCAGCAACGCGTGCGATAGATAACCACTACAACCAGACGCGCACGTCTCTCCATCCTCCTCGATTGCCACTCTTGCTCGCTCGTGTCTCGCACTCTCCCACTGACTACGCACAGGTCAGTAGTTCATATCGCCACGCTCTCAGTCGTAGCCTTTGCTGCCTCTCGGCAGGACGTCAACACGTACAGCACTCGCCACGTCCATCGTCCGATCAATCGATATACGTATTCATAGTGCGGTCGTGTGGTGGTCTGTCTAATCTACTCTGCCATGTCCTCGTCGTCCTCGTCGTCGTCCGCCATGGCGTCCTCGTCGTCGTCGTCCACTTGGTTGAACGCTTCGAGCGCGAGGTTGCACTTGTCCACGAGCACGTTGAGCGCCTCGGGCAGGAGCTCCTCGGGCTTGATCATCCCGACGCTCTCGATGCTGAAGATGAAGTGGTCGCTCACGCGCCCGAGCTGGATCTTGTCTTCCCACCCCGGCTCGCGAATGCACTCGCGGCACATCGTGCAGCTCCGCGAGTCCTTCACGACTGCAGTCGGGACGCCGCCGAGGTCTTCAATGTCAAAAAGCCCCATCGCGCACTTGTCCTGCACGAGCTTCGTCGCATCGGCGCCGGTGACCGGCGTCTTGAACGTCACGTGCGGCATGAGCCGGTACGACGCAGTCGCAACGGGCGAGAACTTGGCGTGGTCCTTCCCGACGCCTTTGCGGCAGTGCGCTTCGAGCGCAATGCTCTGGCCTGGGCGGAGCTTTGCGATCAAGATGTCTTCGTGCACTGGGCGGATCGCACCGAAGCGCTCCTCTTGGTTCCCCTGTGGGACCCACTCGAGGTCGCGCGAGTACACGGACGTGTGCAGCGCTTTCGAGAGGTCGTTCGGGTGCGCTGGGTCGTACGCGCACGTGACGTCGAGCTTGAACACGATCGTGTTTTCGTCCGTGGCTTCGGCCTCTTCGTTGTCTGGGAATGCCTGGAACTCGCGCGGGTCGACGTTCAGCGGCACGAGCCCAAGACGGTGCGCGAGCACTTCGTCCTGGATGATCGACGAGTTGTTCCAGATGTACACGTGCTCGATCGCCATGGTCGGGACCTCTGCGAGCAGGATGCGGCGCAGCGCGTTCGCAATCGACGCGTCGATGCCGATGAGGTCAAACACGATCTCGTCGTCCGAGAGGCTCTGGATCTTGACCTTCACCTGCTTCTTGAGCTGCTCGACGTAGCCGTGGCTCGGCGCCGTGTCGACATCCGGCTGATGGAGCAAGAACAAGACAAACGTGTGTGAGTGCATGGCTTGAGCTCGGTACGCGCACAGTCACCAGCACGCATGGAGCGCCTCGATCGAGGCAACCGATCGATGATGAAAGTGTAGCGCAGGACGCACCATGTGAGGCGCATCGAGTCCGACGCGGATGAGCTTCGCAGCAGAGTCCTTGGCCATTGTGGTGGTTGCAGTGGTCGTCGTGGCAGTGGTGACAGTGAGGGTCGGGCGTGTCGACAGACAGACAAGGAGGCGGAGGAGGAGGCAGCAAGACGCAGTCGCAGCAGCGGCACCGGTGGAATCAATACGACTCGCCAAGCGACACGGTCGTTGCACGCGGCGACTCCGCCAGCCATTTTTTTAGGCTTGTGCCACCAGTCCTACTTTGCTGGATTGTGCCAAATCATGTGGCGCAATCAATCGAATCGGTGGCGCACGACTGTGTGGTCAACAAGCGCTCGCGGTCGTCAAAGACATGCGACGCTCCATGAGGTCATGAGGTCATGAGGTCATGAGGTCATGAGGTCGTCGCGAGTGTCGTTCCTGCGGACGCCCACAGACTTGTAGAGGCATGTCGACAGCATAAAGCACACATTGCGTGGATGTAGTGACTGTTTATTGCTTGGGTGTGGTTCCTATCGCAGTCGCAGTGGCCGTCGCCTCTCTCTGTCTCTCATGCACAACAACGACCTCAGCGACTGCTGCTGTCACTGATGGCATCATCGCTGTCCACTGCGACGCAAATGCTCTCTCTCTCTCTCTGTCCTCTTCGCTCCTACTGCCGGGCGACCACAACGACGACAGCAGCTCGACGCACGCGCTTGAGCCACGGGAACGCCACGAGACAACAAGACGAAGAACGAACGGGCGGCGCCATCGCGGTCTTCATTTTCATCGTCTACACATGCAAAAGAGCGGCGCGAGTGTCGTCGTTGGGACCACGGCGGCGGCAACAGCTCGCTGCGTCGTGCAGGCGACCGAGCGGCTGTGCTTACTTGGTGTACGTGATCTTTCGGGTCTTGAGCGGCGCCCACTTGACGCGCTTGTAGTAGCCCGTGAGCAGCACCATGCCCGCGAGCGCGAGCGCGGTCTGGAAGCCCTGCTTCTTTCGCACGTCGTGCTCTGGCTCAGCGGCCCACGCGAGGAAGACCGAGACATCCTTCGCCATCTGCGACGTCGTCGCCGGCGTGCCGTCGTGGTACTCGAGCTGACCGTCGTTCAGCTGGCGCTCCATGGCAATCGCACCGCCGCCAAAGTACGGGTTGTAGTACAGACCCGGGAGCAGCTCCTTGCCCTCAGGCGGCTCGACGTAGCCCGTCAAGAGCGCAAAGAGGTAGTCCGGGCCGCCGTGGCGTGCCTTCGACATGAGCGAAAGGTCTGGCGGAATCGCGCCGTTGTTCGCCGCAGCAGCCGCCTCTTCGTTCGCGTACGGCTTTGGGAGCGGGTCCGAGAGCTTGCCCGGGCGCTCAAACATCTCGCCCTCGGCGTTCGGGCCGTCAACGACGTCGATCTCGGCCGCGAGCTTCTTCGCCTCCTCCTCCGTGTAGATCACGCCGACGAGGTTGCGGAACGCAATGCGCTCGACGCTGTGGCACGTCGAGCACACCTCCTTGTACACCTGGTACCCACGGCGCACGCTCGCGTAGTCGAACGACGAGAGCGGACCCTCGTGGTCAAAGCCATAGTGGAGCGCGTCGATCTGGTCGCCGCTGAACGCGGTCACGCCGGTCAGGACCGAGGCACCGACGACGGCACCAGCGCCGATCTACCAGAGGCGCAAGAGCACACAAGCGATCATACGCGTTGCAAGTGAGTACGCGAGGCATCCAGATCAAGTAAGAGACGCAAGCGCAAAGCATGTGGTGGCGTCGTCGTGACTGCGGTTTTGGTGGTCCAGCCCGCCGGAATCGCGCCGTGCCTCTCGTCAGCGACAGCGAGCAGCAATGGAGCCACGACACACGCATGCGCACATGCGCACAGAGTGCACACTAGCAAGCGAGCAGTCGCAAAGATCGACGCACCTTGGCGGCGCGCTGCGCGAGTTGAGGAAGGCGGTTCATCTTGGCGTCTGCCCGGCACGCGCGCGCTGGTCTCCACTCTTTGGTTTGGTGTTCTGTTGGTGCGTCCTGGCCGCTCGCTCGCTCGAGCCTCCCTCTCCTCCCTCTCGCTCGATGAGCGGCCCACAATGATTTAAAAATTCTAAATTGCACTTCTCGATATTTTCAAAAACATATAGAACCTCAACCTCAAAACCCCATAACCTCGTATGGTTAAGGTTTTACTTGCAAAGACATGCTCCGATACATTTGCTGTTTCAATTGGTCACCACCTCAGCTGACTACATTTGCATGCACAACCAAGTTCTTCGCATTGATCACATTATTGTCAGTTTACTATGCTACGTAGCGCTTGCAAAGCACTTGGTTTCCTAAATAATAGGTTAGCTAGCACATTTCAAAAAACCTCATCTGCTCATTTTTATGCACATTTGGTTCGATGTCGCCCTGCCTAAACACAAAGCCTACAAGCTCAAAACGCGGCACACGTCATCTCGCCGCGACCCACTTCGAGTTGGGCGTTTCTGCTGTGGACCTGTATTTCCTGCGCTCTCAGTGCTTCTGCTCGCTGTGTTTCTTTGCGCCTTGTCGAACTCAACGTGAAGCCGATCCGATCTGCTCGTCGATCCACGTGGTGCTCCTTGCTGCCGTCGCTCTCGCTCTCGTCGTCACAATGGTGCGTACACTTATGCGCTTGCTTGCGTTGCGCACATGCACACATATATATCTGCATGCACCTGCGCGTCTCGGCAACAACGACTGACACTGCACTCGCTATTGACCACGAATGCTCCCGCAGTCGGCGCTCTTCAGTCTCCAAGGACTCCTCACTGTCATCCTCCTCTTCATCTGCATGTGCACATTCGTGCGCATGAAGTTCCCGACGATCTTCGACCGCGGCCAGCAGCCAGGCAAGCACGAAGGCATCTCGGGGCTCTGCTGGAAAGCGTCGCGCATTGGCGAGCGCAAGAGCCCGTACGTCGCTGGCGCGCTCGTGCTCATGGCGATGCACACGCTCTTCTTCTCGTAAAACCATCGTCAATATGCATCACACCGTCCGTCAGCGCCCTCTCTATCTCTCTGTCTGCTGTTCGAATCAATCAATCCATCCATCAAGCAAGCACTCGACGTATCGCCACACTCGTGCGCTCGCAATCGACGGCTTCATCCATCGCCATCGTGTCCTTCATCGAGGCAAAGGAGTCGTCAGACTGACCGCCATTGCCACCTACGGACCAAAACCTGTGTCTGTCACTCCAGACAGACGGCTCGCACCACGCAGGACGCATTTGACAGAGCTCTACACAATAGCGAAAGGAGGAATGGAGGTGTATTGATGTCGAGACAGTTGGCTCTACGCACGACAGAGGCAAACTCACTCGTTCGCGCTCGCGTGCGCGCGTGATGACGCAAGACGTCGTCGTCACGACTGCCGCTGTCCAGCTCGCCCAAGCGCTGCCGCTTACTTCTTCACTGGCGCACCGCCCGACGTGCCCATGCCAAAGACCGTCTTGAACGAGTCGTAGATCCACCACTGGAGACCCGTGAGCGTACCGATCATGAGAATACGCGTGCCGAGGCCCTTCGTCGCGAGGTTTGCGAGACCCGCCTCGCTCGCGATCGTGCCGATCGACTTGCCCTTGTTCTCCGCCTTGCCCATGAGCGACACGACCGAGTCGGCCGGGTGCGACACAATCGCGCAGATCACACCCGCGAGGTAACCAGACGCGAACGTGACACCGAGCTGCGTCGACTTGGAGTACGAGCTCTTCGGCTCCGTGAACACGTACGTGTAGAAGCCCTCGACGACCTTCTCAAAGAAGAAGAACTTGGCCATCGTGTACGGGATCTGGCGCGACCAGAGCGGCACGACCGAGCCGAACGGGAAACGCGTCTCCGCCGAGTTCGCGCGCATCGCCGCGAGTGCCGGGCCGAACTCGACCGGGAACGTGCCGGCCGGCGACGTCTGGACCTTGACCTTGATCATCTCCATCGGGCACAGCGCAACATCCGCAAAGAGCTCCGCCGACGCCGAACCCGCGAGGTAGATCATGCCACGGTACTTGTGCGCGTTCTCCTCACCCGCGAGCGTCGAGTACGTGTCCTTGAAGTACTCGTACAGGCCGAACTTGAACATGCCCTGCGCCGAGTAGCCGAGCGCCGTCGGGACCCAGCCCTTGAAGAGCGCGGCCGCACCTTCCTCAGCCGCAATGAGCTTGAGGCCCGGCACGAGGCCCTTGAACTTCGTCGGGTTCACTTGCATGTTGCACTTCACGACATCGAGCGGCGTGATCGCAGTGTGCGTGAGACCGCACGAGAGCACACCGGCGACCATGCACTTGGCGTAGTACGCGTTGTCGTGGATTGGCGTGTGCGAGAGGCGGGCGTCCCACGTCTTCGCGGCCGACGTCGCGAGGATCGACGGCGACGCACTGCGGCGCGCAGGCGCGGCCGGGGCGGCAGGGCTCAGGGCCGAGATCACTGGGAAGAACGCGCTCATGCTGCTGGTGCTACTGGTGGGGGCGAGTCGGACGGATGGCGAATGAGCAAGCGCGAGAAAGCTGCGGCTGTCAAGCGCCGCGAGCTCGAAAGGGATGGCTGGTGTTACATCTTGTACAGAGGGCCTCTTCATCTGCGGTGCGACGTTACACTATTTGTGCTTTGTATGCCGAGGCGATACACAGAGGGTTCGTACTTGAAGGAGTGGATGCAAATTCACATACCCTTCTTAAATTGATTGATCGTAAATAACAGGGCCTGCAGCAGTGCATTCGAATCTCGATTTTCTCAACCTCGCGCATTCGACTCTTGTCTTGCATTCAGTATGCTTTAAGGGATTCTGCTCCGGCGTGTGCGACAAAGAAACGCCTAGCTCCCGCGGCGACGTGGCAGGCGACGTGTTCGGATTGATTCTCTGGCAGCTTCCAGCTCGACGGGTGCGTCGGTGTGCTTTTATTCATGATTTTCAATGCAAAAGCGATTCACGTCGGACTCGCTGCATTCTCTGGCAATAACGTTTGACACGCTCCTTTCTGAAGCACAATCCTGAAGCGCTTGTTGACGCGAGATCGCTCGATCAGCTCCATCCATCACTGCGCCACGTACGCAAGCTCACACAGCACGCTGGCGATGCTGCTGCTTGGCAACGAGGATCATGCTCCTCGAGGCATACTCGCCAGCTCTCGTTGCGTTGTGCCATGCATCGCGCACTGTGTCGAGCTCAAGCGAAATGCTCATGATCACCAGCTCCAAGTCGTGAAGCGACGCGATGAAACTGCTCAAGGTGCGACTTCAAACGCTGCCAATGCAGACCATCAACGACGACGACGACAGCAACAACAAGAGCGAGCACACGCATGGCACGTCCACGACGCTTACGAGCGCTCTTGAGCCTGCTCCTTGTCGCGCTGCTCGGCGCTGCTGTGCTCAACCACGCGGTCGAGAGTGCGCTGACGAACATCACGAGCCTCTGCTCGCCGCACGCGACGCCGCCGCCGCTCAAGAAGGGCGAGCTCACGTACGTGTGCATCAACGTCAACGACGACTTTCGCACCGTCTTCATGCCAGTGGCCGACAAGTTCACGGTCCTGCGCGTCACGGACTGTACGTACACCGCATCGTGCGTTGTTGGGGTTGGAGGCATCACCTCACTCACACTGATCAAGCGCTCTCTCACACTCTCGCTACGCCTGCTCTATAACAACAACAGCATGGAGCGATGAGCGCATTGGTGGCAATCCTGCTGGCGCGTTCGTATCGGTCTCGAGCGGCGCGATGCGCTCGTTTTACAAGCTCTACGCCTCGGATGCTGGCCGTGTGTACCCGTTCATGACTGCGATCATCTCGGTCAAGAAAGGCGTGGTGCGTACGTCACGAGCATGTCTTGTATGCGTCGTACACTGCGCTCACGCGTCGTCTTGTGCTCAAACGACTCTATGCTTGGCATGTTGGCAGATCCAAGGCGTGACCTGGGACGACGGGTGCGACTTCTGCGACCCCGATACGTGCGAGCCAAACCTGTACGGCGCGGCCGCGAACACGTCGACGTCCCGCATCACCGATAGCGGCTACACGTGCTACTCGCCGCTGTCGTCGTGCGCCGGTGAGAACGCGACGCTGTGCGACATTACGCTCTACGTCGGCTGGACGGGCACGGACAAGAGCGGTGACTACCTCTCGAGCGCCGGCTTGCGCATGTCGCAGTTCAAAAAGTACTCGATCAGCTCGTACGTGAAGAAGGTCGCGAACAGCTTCTCGAGTCTCCTGCCATCGAGTCGCTTTGATACTTAACGAGCGCCGCGTTGGTACTTTGGTGTCAAAAGATCAAAGACATTTGAGCGTCTCGCTCGCTTCTCTATTGCAAACGTGCTCGTTTCGATGCTGCATCGTTCAGTCCATCGCTCTTGGTTGCGATGTATACGCGTGAGCTCAGCGGAAGTCGTGGATCGACCGGTCGTCGCTGTCTTGCGCGAGCATCGTGTCGAGGTTGACCCACCACGTCGGCAAGAGCTTCGTCGCAATGAGTCGGAACCACGGTGAGAGCTCGCGACTCGGGTCCGCAAGTACGCTCGCAAGCGCGTCTTGGCGTACAAACTCGACAGCTGCGACTTCACTTGCGTTCACATCGAGCGTCACGTCCGCACGCACAAGGAGGATGTGGTCCATCTCGTACTCGGTCCAGTTTGGGCACGACGCTGCCTGGAAGCCACGATACCAAAGAATATCAAGTACCAAAGACAGTGTGGTGTCAGACATGCGAGTAGCAGCGCACAAGCACAGCGCGCGACGGACCTTGTAGAGCACCGTGGAGACGTATTTGAGGTCGTGGACATCGAACGACGTCGTTGGGATCCCGAGTTCGTGCTCGAGCTTGCGGATCGCCGCGCGCTTCACGCCCACGCGGTCTTCCAGCTCCGCCTCTGTGAACAGCGGGTGGCTGTGAGTCCATCCAGCCAACCACACAAGCACGTCGGTCGTTAGTCGGTCAGTGCAACCAGCAAGTGCGAGGTAGCGACACATCCAAAGCGATTGACGCACCTGCAGCACGTGTTGGCCCAGTAGCCTGGGAACGTGATCTTCTCTGGCGCACGCTTCTGGATGAGCAGCTCGTTCTGCGAGTTGAACACAAAGACGCTGAACGCGCGGTGGAGCACGCCGTCGTGCAAGTGCGCTGGTCGATCGCGCGTCCGAGTGAGGCGCGCGTCTATCAAACCGCACGGCTCGACATGTCAAAGCAGCAGCACACGTACAGTCTTTCTTGCTGATCGGACCAACGACACGGTCGCTCTCGTCGACTTGGATGATCATCTCTTTCATGAACTCGAGCTGCTCTGGGTCAGCGCCAGCAGTGAGCGCTTCGAACGCTTGGCGACTGCTGCTGCTCATGCGCGCACACGTGCGCATTGCGCTCGCAAGCGGCGACGCGCTCGAGCGGAAGCGCAGCGCAAGGAGCATCGGAGCTGCTGAAGGTGTCGTGTGCGGGGCTGCTGCTCTCAACCCGCAGTTGCTGGTCAGTCACGAACGACACGAGAGGTCGCACTAAGTACGAATCGCACAGACACAGGACCTGACGATGGATGAATGAGCAACAGAGCCGTCGTGCGTGGTCGTGCATGTGTATGTAGGAGATGGTAAAAAGTGTCTATAGAGAAGAGAGACGAGCGCTGCGCGCTACCCAACGTGCATACGCAGCAGCGCACATCGACATATACAGTCACAAACGCAGCGCCTGTGGCTCTCAGTGTGCTGGTCGTCGTCGCGCGCCAGCTGAGCTGCATGGACGCACACAGGCGTAGCACAACGGCTGCAAGCGTAGCTGGAAGTGTTCGTGCAGAGTGGAGGCGTCGCGCACTGCTTACTCGGGCTTGGACGGCGTCTCGTCGGCAGCAGCGGCTGCTGCTTGCTCGCGCTCGAGCGCCTCCTTTGCGCGGAAGATCTTGGACTGGAGGTAGAACGAGCCGCCCTTGGCTGGGTCGTTCGCTTCGAAATACCGCGTGAACTGCTTTGTGATCTCATCAGGGTTCGGCTTCGCGGACGTGGAGAAGTTGAGGATCTCGAGCGCCTGCTCGCGTGGCATGACGTTCTTGCCTTTCACTGCGGTCTTGGCCGTCATGGCGGCCGTGTTACCGGTCTTCGCGTTGTGCACGGCCTGCTGGTACGCAGTCACGAATGCGCGCGAGACGACGCCGGCGGTCATGACCACGACCTGTGCGATCACGCGTGCGAGCGGGCCTGACATCTCTCTCTTTCACGTGCTGCTGCTGCTGCTGCTGCTGCTGATCGACGATGAACGTGCGTCTGTGCGTCTTGCGCTTCTGGAATGACTGACAGTCCCAAATGGATGGCGAAGCTGTTCATGTGGTCCACGTCGTGCGTCTATTTCAGCATTTCACAGTACTTGCATTTTGATAAAGTACGCACGACACCTCATTTGTCCTCGCCAGCACTGCTGCGCTACTCGCTCGCTACGACTCTTGCTCGCTCAACTTGGCCACTTGCATTGGCTCTACATCGCTAGAACCTGGCAAACGCTGGCGGCAAGTCGCTCAGCATCACGTCGAGGTACTCGCTGAGCGTGAACTTCTGCAGCAGCTGCTGCTCCGCGTCGTCCTTGAGCGCCACGAGGAGCTTCGACGCGAGGTGGTCTGTGCCTGGGAGCTTCTTCAGCTCGGCCTTGAGCTCGAGCACTGTAAGCAACAGTACAAGCCACCAGGCGTCAATCGCGCGAGTACTTGATGTGAGGCAAGTGCGAGCAAGAGATTGAGTACGAGTCGAGACGCTCGTTGTCACCACACACACACACACAAACACACGCACACTAGCTCACGCATGCATGCATACCAGAGACTGTGAAGCTCTCGTCTGTGTCGCACAGCAGGAACTGGACGAGGTGGTAGAGCTGATTCGGCTCGAGGCCGTGCTTGTCGACCAGCGAGCGCACGTAGCAGCTCCGGAACTCGTGCCAGTCGATGCAACCGTCGAGGTCGTCGTCGGCTTCCCAGATCATCCACTGCACCTCGGTCTAGCACGGCGACAACACTGTGCGTCAGTTTGACAGCGATGATCATCCGGCAATTGAGAACGACGCGACTCTCAAAGCAACGAACACGGACACGTGCGTGTGCGCATACTATCCCGTACCTTGCTCGGGACTCGGTTCATGGCTTTCATGGCTGACACAATGTCCCCGGCCGTGATGCAGCCTGGGATGCCGCCCACCGAGTCGACACTCCAGACCGACGAGCTCGGCGGAAGAATGCCTTTCTGCAGCTCGCGGATCTCGCGGCCGAGCTCGAGCATCAGCGCGTGTTTCTCGCGTCCTTGTTGCTGCAAGGCGGCTGTTGTTGCTGCCGCTGATGGTGGTGACAGGGAGGGCGTCTTCTCGTCGTCGGTGCTGCTCGCATTCGCGGACACGAGCGCTTGCTCGCTCGTCTTCTGCTTCCTGGTCGATTTGCTGTCGTCGCCGACGTCAGCGGCACCAGCACCAGGAGCCAGCGACGAGAGCTCTCCAAGCAGGTCGGCTTGGTCAAACAGGACGGCTGCGTCAGCTGCAGCTGGACCACTCGTCGTCGTGTCTTGCACGCTGTTGTTGTTGTCATTATCGTCGTCGCTCGCGACTGTCTCTGCGTGCCGCCGCCGCGAAGCGTGCACGCTTGCTCCGAGACTCAGCTTCTGGAGCTCGACAACTTTCCGCGCGGCTCGCGCCTTGCGCTCGTGCTGCCGCAGGAAGCAGAACGCGCGCACGAGGCGCTTCTCGGTCTCGGGCTGCAGCACGCCTTGCGGCACATCAAACGCCTTGGAGCTCTCCATGGCACTGCTGCTGCTGCTGTTTGATCCCGGTCATGCAGCGACACACTTGGGACACACTCCACGACAGCTCTTGCGTGAGCGTCTGTAGTTGTAGTAGTGGCTGCTCCACTTGATGTTGTCAAAGCCAAAAGCCAAACTCAAAGCGTCAACCGAAACTGCTACTTTGGTCCAAGTACAAGTGCGTCATGGGCCACAAGCACAGCACAACGCCACACACACGAAGCGAACGTCGAAGCTCGCGTCTCGCGTCTACAGCTGCGCGCCAGTCGTCGCGAACGGTGGATACGTCTCTCCTTCGCATGGATCTGCGCCACGTTGCGCATGTGAATAAGAAGGCATCATCGCTATGGGACTATCTCTCTCGCTCTTATCATTATCGGTCTGTGTGCGTGTGTGATCTCGATCTACTAGTATCGTGTATGTGTGTGCGGCAGAGCTCGAGGTCGAGAACAGCGAGCAGCAAGCAGTTGCGAGATCCAGTCAATTGTTCGCTGCTCTCGAGCTCGCTTGCCGCCGCTAGCAGGACGATGATCGACCATCTTGGCGATCTTCGTCAAGCGAGCGCTCATGTGCCCGTCCGATGCACAGAGACACACACACATAGAGCGGTTATATCGCTCTGCATGTCTTTACGAGCTCGCAGCTCGCTCGCTCACTTTCGTGTTCACCCTCGAACAGCGGCGCTCGACTAGCCTCGAGATCTCACTTGCGTTTAGTATACTATTCATCGAGTAAGATCAAGTCGAATTCCATGTCTCTTCAAGCTCGGCAAACAACAAAATTGTATCAGATTCAAACTGCGACGTGTGTAGCCGGTTACGGGGTATACGGCACCCACCCAAAGACACGGACGATCGACACAAACGTGTATACGTGACGGATATCGGGCTCGCCTACTCAGAAGGCGACCTGCGCGTTCAAGGAAAGAGCAACGAACTGCGCGAACCCTCGTCCGCATCCTGTGTCCTGTCTGCCACATTGGCCAAGTGTATCGACAGTCAACAAACGAGAGCTGAGAGCTTGCTAAGATGTTGAGATGTTGAGAGCCTACTGAGAGCTGGAGAGAGCTCGAGTCTTTTTGTGAGCGAGTGTGTAGTGCTCGCTGTTATTGACTGACTGGCTGTCTATTGCTTGACTTGATGCTGGACGCCATCGTGTGTAGGACGCGAACGGCACCAGGTCGCTCAAAAGGCTCTCACGCTGCGACGTCAAATTTAAGGTGGCGGCGCACCAAGAGATTCACGATCGATGCCTAAACTACAGCTCGTATCGTTTTGCTGGTGTCCCAACAACACCATCACTATCGTTTCGAGTGTGGGCTCATGCTGTGTGGCACACACGTGGTGTGTTTCAAACGAACTTCTGTATTTTTGATCATACAATTATCAAGTGAGTTGATTTTCGAACCGGTGTACAACCATTGTGCGTTTGTTTTAAACAAATTCGACTCATACAGCGTTCAAGTCAATCATTTTGTCGCACGTCTACTGCGCGCCGACTCGACTCGCAGACGAGCCACGCGTATGTTCACTTTTTTGCGCTTTTGTGAGCGTGACTGCCTGTCTGTCTGCGCGCTTCGCCGAAGTGGCTCACACAAACACACCAAGGATGCCCGTCTCGATGACCGCGCGCGCGAGTCCCTCGAGCTCCTCTCACTCACTTGCACTCGCTATGGGCTCGCGCTTCGCGGCTCTGCTAGCTCGTCCTGCTGCGCTTCCACGCGCGCGCTCGCTTGATGCGAATATCCAGTCACATCCGAATTGGAGACCTCCCGTCGCAACCACAACAGCAACAACAGCGAACTCGCGAACAACCAACATGGGCTGGCCACGACGACGTCGCCAACAGCAGCAGCAGCTCCGGCGCCGCGCCGCGAAGGACTACCTCCTCGCGTGCTGCTCCGCCGCGATCGACATCTGCGGCGCGGTCATGACGACAACCATGCCGACCAAGGCACCCACGCACCAGTACTACCCAGCGGACAAACGCAACGACTTACCAGCAAAGCCGGCGGCCGCGACCTGGCGCCACACGACGTCGCCCCTCAAGCCAAAGCAGAAACAGCTCGTGTCCTCGGGTCGGCGGCACCGCGGACTGCGCGAGAAGCTCTACAGCGTCGACTCGCTCGCAGAGACCGAGCCGGAGGACAACGACGACCTCGACGACGACGAGACGGCGAGCGAGAGCGGCGACCTGTCGCCACTGTACCATCACCACCTCGGTCACCACCACTCCAGTGCCTCCAAGCTCAAGATTGAACCAGTGATCCCAGAAGAGACACCAGTCGGGACCAAGTCGCTGTTCCACGCCGACAGCGAGGACTTGGTCGAGACAGATGACGAAGACGAGGGCAGCTACGCGAGCAAGGTGTCCCCAGCAGCCTCTGAGTCCTCTGCCGAGGCGCTCGAGGAGGAGGAAGAAGAGTCGGAGACTTCTGAGCCAACAGCATCAACATCGGAGCTGCTCGTCCTAGAGTCCAAGCCAAAGACGACGACGACCATCGCCACCAGCGCCATTGTCGATGGCGACGAGACTGAGAGTGAAAACGAAGCGATGGCGCTCGAGACGGTCATCAGCAACTGCAGCGTCACTGTCGAGGAAGTCGCGAGCACCTCGGTCGACTTGTTCGGCCAAGAGCTCGCGTCGCCCAGTGCGTCTCAGACATCTGAGTCGTCGGAGACGTCGGAACCGTCTGAGTCCGCAACCAAGCACGCGCCGTTCCTGTTCCCAGCGCCGTACTTCCCAGGTGACGTCGATGAGTACGAGAGCGACATCTACGAGATGCTGTTGCGGCGCGAGAAGGTGCACCACGTCGAGTCGGACTACTTTGGCTTCCAGCCGCACGTGACGATCGTGATGCGTTCGATGCTCCTCGACTGGCTCGTCGAAGTGCACAACCACTTCAACCTCCAGCCCGAGACGCTGTACCTCACAGTGAACTACATCGACCGGTTCCTCGCAACGGTCCCGATCAAGCGTGAGAACTTCCAGCTCGTGGCACTCACGGCGCTCTTGGTACGTCACATCCTGTCACAACGTCATATGTGTCTATGAACTGTAAACTGACAATATGTTGTGTCTATTTCCGGTCATTATGGCAAACCTCAGATCGCGTCCAAGTTTGAAGAAGTCCACCCAGTCGACATTGAGGACCTCGTGTACATCTGCGAGCGGTCGTACACGGCGCAGCAGATCGTGCACTTTGAAAAGCAAATGCTCGCGGCGCTCAAGTTCAACCTCGTCGTGCCAACGTGCAGCGGCTTCCTCGACTACTACACCGACAAGCTCAGCACCGAGCTCGTGGTCGCGCAACTCGCCAACTTCTTTTGCGAGCAGACGCTCTTGGACTTCCACTTGAACGCCAAGTACGTCCCGTCGGTCGTGGCGTCGTCGGCGCTGCTGCTCGCGCAGTGCTACGTCGAGAAGCGCCGACCGGACCTCACGTGGGTCCTCGCGTTCGAAGAGACGACGGGGTACTACGCCAAGGACATTTGGTGCTGCGTGCACGACCTGAGCGACATGCTCGTGTCGCTCTCGTTCGACCTCGTCGCCGTGCGCACCAAGTACCGCTCGAGTCGCTTCGGCGGCGTCTCGGACATGCCGCACGTGAACGTGTCGGCCATGGCGATCGAGTGATCGACCGGTCGTCCCCAGTATCGTCTTGAGTGTCGTGACGGCGCCTTGCGGGCGTGTAAGCCATATCAATGTGACCCGCAAGCGCCACGTAGTTAGTAGCAAGAGAAGGAGAAAGAGTTAGTTTGTTAGGAGAGTTAGGACAAGAGAGAGAGGTAGGAAGAGAGCTAGGGAGGAGAGTAGCAGCGTCCGAGGACTTTGTATAAACGCTGCTGAGCCACACTTGCACCTGTTGTGTGTCAGTCTTGCAGCATTCGCGAGACTCATAGCCACTTGAAGGATCCACAAGCGCATCGAGCGCTGACAAGCGTCGTACTCAGCTCAACTCAAGTTCGTGAAGGTCTTTGACTGTCGTTGCTGACGCGCGGATACTAAATGCTGCCTCGATTTATTACATGCACGTCGGCTGTTTTCGATCGATTGGTTGGGTGGCACATTTCATCAGCACAAGCAGCAGCAGCAGCTCCGCGTGCATCTTCGTGTGGCCGACGCTGCGTGCGCTTCGCTGCCTTCCTCTGCTCCGGCCGCCTCGACGCACGCGCACTTGCCATCGACACGCACACACACGTATCAGCAGCCTCCACACTCGCATACTCATATAGCAGTCCGTCGCAGCACAACACACACAAACGCGCAAGCACGATGCCAGCGACCGTGTGTCCCACGTGCTCGTGCACGGAGATCGACATTGTCGATGTGAGCGGCGAGGCCGTGTGCGTGAACTGCGGCACGATCGTCGAGGAGAACAACATCGTGTCGTCGATCGAGTTCCACGAGTCTGGCGGCGGCGCGCACTCGGTCGTTGGGCAGTTTGTCTCGTCGACGTCGTCCAAGTCGTACGGGAACATTGGCACGAGCGGGCGGAACTACGGCATGGAGTCGCGCGCCAACACGCTCGCGAACGGCAAGAAGAAGATCCGGCAGATCGCTGGCATGCTCCGACTCGGCGACCACTACGTCGACTCGGCGTTCCGGCTGTTTGCGCTCGCGCTCCAGCGCAACTTTACGCACGGGCGCAAGGCGCAGACAGTCATCGCCGCGTGTCTGTACATTGTCTGCCGCCGCGAGCGGTCGCCGCACTTGCTGATCGACTTCTCCGACAAGCTCCAGATCAACGTCTACGTGCTCGGCGGCGTCTTTCTCAAGTTCTGCAAGCTCCTGCAGATCCACTTGCCGCTCATTGACCCGTCGCTCTACATCCATCGCTTCGCGTCGCAGCTCAACTTTGCTGGCAAGACGCACAGCATCGCAACGACTGCGCTCCGACTCGTTGCGACGATGAAGCGCGACTGGATCGAGACTGGGCGGCGGCCATCGGGTATCTGCGGCGCCGCGCTGCTCATCGCGGCGCGCTCGCAGTCGGTCACGTGCTCTCTCCACGACGTCATGGACGTTGTCAACATTGGCGAGCGCACGCTCAAGCAGCGGCTGTACGAGTTCTCGCTCACGCCCACGGCGCAGCTCACGTACGACCAAGTCGGGAAGCTCGAGATGTCGCGCGTCGAGTGTGACCCGCCGAGCTTCCAGCGCCATCGCGAGAAAGAGGTGATGGAGATGCTCTTGCTCGAGTCCGAGCGCTTACCGCTCGAGAACGGCAGTCGCAAGCGCACGCGGTCCGCGACGCTCGACGCGTTTGACAATGACGGCGACAGCTTGAGCGACTCGGACGAAGCGCTGAGTACGAAAGCGAAGCAGATGCAGGACGAAGAGATGTCGCGGTTCCTGAGTGGCGACGCGTACTACAAGAAGAAGCACGCGCTCATGAGCAGCACGGGTCCGAACAGCGCATCGAGCGCGCTGCTCAAAGCCACCGACGACAAGAAGCTCCTCGCAGCAGCGGCTGCGGCGCTTGAAGACGACGATGACGACGACATTGACTACGGCTTTGACAATGCGAACGAGCAGATTGTGAACCGCGCGAGTCGGCTCGCAGCGCAAGAGGTGCTGCTGCGCGTGCGCAAGAAGTCGGCGCGCTACATCCTGCGCAAGCGCGAAGAGGCGGACTTTTACAAGACGATCGAGCGCGACTTGACGCTCGCGCTCGAAGAAGAAGGCGCGAGTGCAAAGGATAGCAGCAGTCTCGCGCCGCAGGGCAGTAGCACACGTGCGACGCTGAGCACGGAGACTGCGACGCGGCGGAGGCGAGCGAACTCGCGCACTGGCGACAATAACGCAAGTGGCTCAGAGCCAGACAGCGAAGCAGTCGACGAAGTCGAAGAGGACGCAGACGACGATGATGATGACGAAGACAAGCGCCCGACTGGCGATCAAGACGACGATGATGATGACGAGCGGTCGCAACAGCAAAAGCACGACGAAGAGAGCTTCTCGGACCTCGACGACGACGAGATCAACGCGCTGCTGTTGACGAAAGAGGAGGCGGACAAGAAGAAGATCCTGTGGGAGAAGATGAACAAGGACTTTATCCAAGAGCAGGTACGGACGAACGAACGAACGAGTCGTGGCGATCGACATGGACCTGACAACGGACACTATCGTGTGTGTGTTTGCGCAGGAGGAGAAGCGGCTGAACGGCTTGAACGCGCCTGAGGTCCCGAAGAAGAAGCGCCGGAAGAAAGTGCCGGACGCGAACGTCCCGCCGCCAGACACCGCGCAGCACGCCATCTATGTGAGTCTTGCGCTTGTTGGACTTGTTTGCTTTGCAAGTGCTGACAAGTTGTTTGTTGTTTGTTGTTGGTTTGTTCAGAAATTAAAGAGCCGAAGGATTAATTATGAAGTGATCGACGAGCTGTTTGGCGAAGCTGCGAGCAACGGCTTCTGAGGAGCAGCACGTTCAGACGCAGTCGAGACGATCGTCGTCGCAGTTGCAGCAGTAGCAGCGTCGCTGTGAGTGACGAGCCAGACGCATGGATGGGCACGACGAGCAAATAGAGAGACCGCAGCTGCCTGTTTCAACACACTTGCGTTGTTCGTCTTTGTGTTTGTGATGATGTCTTGGGCGTGGCTGGCAGGTCATATAGCTGGAGCGACAGAGTGTGAAAGTCCTTGGATAGCGCAAGATGCACACTCGAGTGTCTGTTGTTGCCTTTGCCCATGCGAGCGATCCTGCGTAGATGTTGTCGTCCCGAACGCAATCGATTCAACGCGGGATTGAGCGCGTCCCGCATGGCAGTTGTCCACTCATTGCATACAAATTCCAAGTCGAGTGTGCTTGGGCGAGGGACAGCCGCCAGACCCCCCAAATCGCGGCGATCAGCGACTCAACACCAGCAGACCCGAAGGACGGACGACGGCAGCGCACGCAGCAGCAGCAGACGCAGGAGCGACGTGAGCAGAGCAGCAGCAGCGATGGCGACGCCCAACTTCCAGCGCGCGAACCAGGAGATGCCACCTGCGGGCGGCTTCAAGCCCGTCAAGACCACGCGCGGCGTCCCGGCCGTGCGCGGCCCGCCGGGCTGGTTCCTCTTCCTCGGCTCGTTCGCGCTCACGTCGGTCGGGTTCTACCTCGTGGGGCAGCACAACCAGCACCACCGGAAGGTGGCGCAAGAGGAGCGCGAGCGACGGATCGCGATGCTCCCGTTCCTCCAGGCCGAGGCCGACGTCGAGTTCCTCGCGCAGCAAGAGAAGGTCCTCGACGAAGAGCGCAAGATCATGCAGGGCGTCCCAGGCTGGACCGTCGGCGAGTCGACGTACCACTCGGACCGCTACACCGTCCCGCTCTACGCGCAGAAGAAGTAGAGAGCGGCTCGACTGGCCACTTCGCGTGCGCACGCGAGCGTCGCGAGCCACTGTAGCACGCACGTGGCGCCTGTGCAACTGAAGACACGACGACGTCTCTCGCTTGCGTACGAACCGAATGAACCAATGCACTTATGACTCAAACATGCGCATGTGGGCGTGTGCGATTTGCGTAGCGTGCGCGACGTCCGTTCGTCCAGTGGATCGTGACGTGGGTCTGTCTCTCTCGGCTCCGGTCCTCCGCTCGTTGTCGAGAGGCGCGAGTCGCCTAGAGCCCTTCGTCGTCCATTTCGTCCTCAATCTCTTTCGCGAGCTCCTCCTCTTGCTTCTCGCGCTCGAGACGCTCCTCGGCGCTCTCGAGGTCCTTCTTGTACGCGTCCGGCGGGTAGCGCATGCCCTACGATCGTTGTTCACACATTCATTAGGACAAGGTCCAGCTCGTCGAGGCAGACAACGACAGACTCGATGGCCGACGCACCTTGACAGCTTCGTTGTGCACGTCGAGACAGAACGTGATGCGCTTCTGGAACGCGACTTGCGGGTCGTTGGTCGTGTACACGTTCACCGTCTCCTTCGACTGGAGCCAGCCGTGCTCGTGGTCGATCACTGCGTCGATCACGCCGTCGCGAATCGCCTTCGCGCACACAAACTCGGCGTTCTGCGCACTCTCGAGCGCGAGCTTTGCGCAGATGTCGTCGAACCGAATGCGCGAGTACGACGTGCTGATCTTGCGCAGCCCCGTCTTGATCACGTTGTGGCGGAGACTGCAGCGCACATGCACGACAGTG
This sequence comes from Pythium guiyangense, assembly GCA_003730235.1. Lineage (NCBI taxonomy): Eukaryota > Oomycota > Peronosporomycetes > Pythiales > Pythiaceae > Pythium > Pythium guiyangense. The sequence continues at coordinate 770,381 of QXDM01000014.1, forward strand.
TCACGTCACGACGCTGTGCATCGACGACGGCAACAAGAACAGCAGCAGCAGTCGTAGCGCACCGGAGGATGAGCGAGTACGTCTGGTCGGCCTTGAAGAGAGCCGCGTGCTGCGTGAGCACGACGTTAAAGTCCTCCAAGTTGCCCACGCGCACCGCCTAGTGACGCAGATACAGGCGACGTGTTAGTCTGTGTCTGTCGCTCACGTTGTCAAGCAGGATCGCAAGGCAATGGAAGATGCGCGCACGTACGTTCGTGAGCTGCAAGTACGGCACGAGCGCCGTGCGCAAGTCGTCTTGGTTGAACGTACTGCGCTCCGGGACTTCGCCCATGAGCAGCTGCACAATGATCGCGAGTTTCACGACCGTGCGACGGAAGCCCGTCGCAGTGTTCTGCGGCGCTTTGCGGATCGACTGCATGAGCTTCGTGTGCGACTCGGTGTACTCGAGCTGCACGGCTTGGACCTTCCCGACGTAGTACAAGTACCGGACAAACTGGTTGTTCGACGCCGACTCGGGGAACGTCGTCTTTGTCACAAACTTGTACGCTTGCTCAAACAAGTTGTCGTGCAAGTAGTTGCGCAGCAACAAGTTGACAAGCGTCGCTTGCCCGATCTCGTCGCACCGGAGACACGCCGTGCGGTGCGCCGCGAGCAAGTGCGGACGCAGCGCAGCGACGTCGCGCCCAAATTGTTCGTGGATGCTAACGTAGTACGCGTAGAGCTTCGCTTGGAACGCGTCGAGCGTGCGCCGGTTGAACTGCGCCGCGCGCGCAAGCGCAGCTGCAACAGTCGCGACAGCGTCGTCTGCGAGCTTGTACTTGACAAGCGCCGCGAGCACGTACAGGTACAAGTACACTTCGACTTCAATGAGGTCGACGATGGGCAAGACCACAACTGCTGCGACGGCGTCCTTGTCGCTCGCCGCTGCGTCCGACACGTCCGTCATCTCCGTGTCGTCGTCGCTCACAGTCGCAACAACAACGTGGTGCGCAATTTTGTCGAGCAACGCGAGCAGCTGCGTTTTCGACGCATTTGTGTCAGGCAACACTTGCTGCACCGCGGCAGTGAGTTGCGCGACCGACAGCGTCTTGCGCAGCTTGCTCGTGTTGCGCAAGATGCGCGACGTCTTCTCCTTTGCATTCGTCTTCACGACCGCTTCGAGCAGTAGGATCGTGCGCTTGAGCTCTGTCGGTGGGCAAGAGCAAGCAAACACGCGTGCGGAAGTGCGTTAGATACGGCCGTCTACTGCTGGTTGCTGCCACGCAAGATCGCGTTGGCGCTCGTGTCCTCGCGCACGCGCACAGAGAGGGAGGGGCGGTCCGAGACGAGTGGAACCAAGCGAGCGATTGAGACTCGATATCGCCCCTCTGTCGCGTCACGCACGCACACACATGCTCAACACACAAAGCCAACAAGATCTTCTCGCGCAGCGTACCTTCGTAGACGAGCGCTTCTTCGGCAGCGACCTCCTTCTTGCTCGCAAAACGCGTGGTGTACGCAGGCGTCTGCGAGAACGTCGACATGGCGCTCATGGTTTGTCAATAGCGATCACGCGCGCGCGGGTGTGTGCGATGAGCGATCGATCGAGTGAGTGCGTGAGGGGCGACGGCTGCTGCTTCTCGACGTCGCGCTTTGCGTTTGCTTTGGTTGAGGGAAGATCGGGAGCTGGATGAATGCGCTAAAACAAAAGTACAGCAGATATACTTCCAATTGTATGCCGACACTATGCATCTGTTTTGATCAGTGACGCTATACAATTGCTGGTATCTTCAAGCGTGCCTGTGGTGCATGGCACTCGAACGCACTCGATCGCGGCGCGATGTCAACAGACTTGTGCTTGTGCTGCTCGATCGTTGTTGGTGCTATTGTGTAGTGTCTGTATACGTCGTTGGTGAAGTGCCTTGCAAGCCGCACGTGCGAGCTCGATCGCCGACGCATTGGTCTGGAAGCGACCTTGTGCTTGGACTTGGCTGAGCATTCATTTGAACTCGGCTTGAGTCACTCTGTCGAGCTCGTTTGCCTACAACACCGAGTTGCTTGCGCCACAACACTTGTCGCTGTGGTTGTGCGCGTGCTACAACACGCAAGCATTGCTGCTGCGCAAGACCAACAGACTCGCTCGCAACGCAAAAGCAAACGCACGTGACAACAACAACAACAACCATTCGCAGACCGAGCACGCAAGCATGATGCCAGACTGAAGCGTTGCAAGACCACACAGCTGCAACGCCCACTGCTCTCTCTCTCTTGCTGCCAGTGAGTGACGCTGTTGGTTGTCACTTGCTCTAGAAGTTCTCGGACGAGATGAGCCCCAAGTAGTCGTCCTTGATCGTCCCGATCGCGTTCTACGCGCAGAGCCACCGCCGCCAACCCACGCACGTGAGTCTCTCGTACAGAGCTGCACGACAAGCACCACTCGCAGCAGCATGACGCCATGCGCAATCAGTCAGCCAGTCAGTCAGCCACTTGTACGTACAATCTCTGTGACGTCGACGCTCACGCCCATGATCTTGAGCCGCACGCCGCAGCCTTTGCGGATCTCGACTTCGCGGTCGTCAGAGATCCACGCGTTGTTCTCGTGGTCGTAGCCGTTGTTCAGGTCCGTCGGCATCGCGTGGCGCGAGACAAAGACCTGGAGCGGTCCAACGTCGGCGAAGAACCCGAGCTGGTTCACGACTGTCACGACCGCGTCGAGCACTTGGTTCTTGAACGGACGGAAGAGAATCGCGCGGTACCGGATGTTGAAACACACAAAGCCCGAGTTGTCCTGGATCACGCCCTTGCCAATGTCTTCGTCGCGCACTTCCGTGACTGTGATGACATACCCGTACTTGCCCATGGACGTGCCTTCCACCTCTTCGATCAAGCGCAAGCGGATGATGTCATGGAGCTTCGGCCCAAAGTGCATCGGGTGGAGCAGCAAGTCGCGCGAGAGCTGCTTGAGGAAGAACATGGCGACGGCGACAGAGGCGACAGAGGCGGCGACTGCAGCGACGACGACGATCGATCGTTCACAACACCAACAGGCAACTCTGTCCTGCCCAGATCACACAAAACCATACATGCGATAGTGATAAAACAAAGGCAAACATGCAATAGTGATAAAACAAAGACATACATGCGATAGTGATAAAACTAACGATTGTCAAGAATCTGATATTCACACATTTTGCAAAAATTATTCGTTTAATACAAATATGATCACAAATATGTGTAGTCCACCCAAAGTCAAAGTTGTGTAGTCCAACATAATAATATGAGTGGATAAATTACTTGTGTCAACATCCATTATTCGACAACATTGACACAAACGAGTATTATTTATGCTGCGTGATTCATTGTTCATTGATCACAAGCGTAATAAATGTGGGTGTCCGTAAAGTGCACGACAAAAGTCTTGGAAATTTCTTGTTTCATTTCAAATATTTTTGATTTTCATCGGACAGAGCTGCAATGAAGCTGGATTAATAGCGCAATTAAATACGGTTCGAATGCTTTATGTCGATCATCGAAATACACAGTGTAGCCAGCACAATGGCAGAAAATGTCATTTTCGAAATATTTCAACGATGCGAGAATAAATGGAGAGGCGTGGTAAGATTGGTATCAAAATTGTAATTGTGGTCAAACGAGCTCGAAAACACGTAATTTAGATAGAACACATTGCGTACACCAAGCGAACAAATTTCCAGTGCCTCCGAAGCTGTTTTGCGATGACGGCGTGGCAAGAGATGACGGCGAGCGACGTCGCAACTATCCTCGACCTTCGAGGCCAAGGCGAGAGGCTGCAGGCGATTGCAACGCGTGTGCAGCGCAGCGTATCGACTGTGTCACGCGTCATCAACGGCGAGAGAGCCTCGAAGACCAAACAGCGCACGGGAAGGCCTCGAAAAGTGTCTGAGCGTGAGGGCCGGCGGCTGGTGCGCGCGGTCACGACGCGAAATGAGAGCGCCTCTCAAGCCCGAGCGAGTGTCGGTGTTGACGCATCGGTGCGCACCGTGCAGCGCGTCCTCCATGCACACCCTGACGTGTCTTGGAAGAAGAAGAAGCGGACGACGGTGATGACCAAGATGCACCAAAAAGGACGAGTCGCATGGGCGAGCGAGAGAGCAGCTTGGGGCGCGAGTGAGTGGTCGCGTGTCGTGTTTAGCGACGAGAAGAAGTGGAACATGGATGGGCCGGATGGCTTGCAGTTTTACTGGCATCGCGCGGGGCAGCCAGAGCGATGCGCCGTGAAGCGTCACAGCGGTGGAGGATCGGTCATGGTCTGGGGCGCATTCTCTGCAGCCGGCAAGTCGGAGCTCAAGTTCATTGAGGGCAGCCAAGACGCGCAACGCTACACAGAGACGCTTGCCACGCACTTGCTGCCGTTCTTACGCGCACACCACGAAGAAGGGCACGTGTTTCAGCATGACAACGCGCCGTGTCATCGCGCTCGACTTACTCAAGCATGGCTGCAGACGAGCAACGTGACGACGATGAGCTGGCCAGCGATGTCCCCGGATCTCAATCCGATCGAGCACCTCTGGGGCATCCTGACGAGAACCGTGTACGCGCACGGTCGCCAGTTCTCATCGCAGCAAGAGCTCAAGTCCGCCATCACCCAAGCGTGGCGCGATCTCGACCACTCAGTCATTGCCAACTTGGTTGCATCGATGCCCAAGCGCTGTGCAGCTGTCCTCGAGCGCAAGGGAGCGTTTATTACTAGTTCGTAAGCTTCAAACGCAGCGTCCTCACGTTCAATACCAATCTTACCACGCCTCTCCATTTATTCTCGCATCGTTGAAATATTTCGAAAATGACATTTTCTGCCATTGTGCTGGCTACACTGTGTATTTCGATGATCGACATATAGCATTCGAACCGTATTTAATTGCGCTATTAATCCAGCTTCATTGCAGCTCTGTCCGATGAAAATCAAAAATATTTGAAATGAAACAAGAAATTTCCAAGACTTTTGTCGTGCACTTTACTTCAATAAGACGCATTGCAACAAATTACATTGTCTTTAACAAGAACACTATATATCGAGAAAGCAAGCCAGCCTCAGATACCCAGATTCATCAGTGTTATGAGAATCGCGGTTCGGATACATTTTAGGGATTTGATACACCTCGAATATCTAAGAAGATCGCCTTCCTTCGTTTTATATCCTGACAAAAGTCACCTCTTTGAAGCCAGTTTCAATTTTATTTACAAAGATACATGTATATTTGAATCGATTTGGAAGCATGTAAAGACGTGTATTCTACATCTCGAAGAATACATTCTTGCCGTGGTGAATCGATGTACCCAGCATCGTTTCTCTCGTTCGCGTTTAAGAAATACCAATAAATTAGTCGTTTGCAAACTATACTCAAGACTCAGAATCAAGGTAAATATGTTGAACCAATACAATACTACGGGATTATATTTATTGAAATAATGATTGCAACGCTTCGCAAAAATATAAACATGATATTGACCACAATAATTGCCAAAATGCCATAACAACCGTACGGACTGTCACAGCCATTCATCAGCTCTATCAGCTTCGTTTCTTTGTTCCGCCTTTTCGAATGTCATCGTCCATCCGCGCACACCCACAAAGAGCACGTGCAATAGTTCAAGGCGCCGATATTGAGATCGACCACGTCACTTGAGCAGTTCGGCTTCGTCGACAAAGACCCGCGCGACTCGGCGCGCTGGTCTTCGACCTACATTATGTTCAATCGCTACGTCGAGATCCACGTATCGATCAAGATAGTCGCAGCTGGTCTAGATCTGCTTTCGCGCACGAGCGCTCACCGCATCGTTGCTCAACGACGCCGTCTTTCTGAGCTTGACAGCGTGCATGTGCGCCATCGCTTTGCTCAGTGAGGTATGACTGCGATCCGAAGCGTGCATCGAAATACTGCGTGATAGCCGACCACCTGGCACCTGCAGCTCGCATTGTGCACTCTCAAGGGTTCGAGGTCGATGTCGTTAAGGTCAGGCAGTCGATTTCGCTGCCAGCAGCCTTGGTAAGGCAAAGATTTCCCAAGCGCGAACGCGACAGCTGCTGACGTACACACCAGTGCTGCGTGCAATCCCGCCTATCAGCGAGTGTTGTGAGAGGTTGTTCTAACAGTGCGAATTTGATCGAACTCCTCATCGCAGTTCCTTTCACCCTGCACACTTTGAGAAGATGATGATTTTGCGCTTCAAAAGGTGGAGATGGAACATATCTAGTTTGATCAAGCTCGTTTAATTCAACGTTCCCTTCCGTTCTGCTCAAATGGATCTGTATTAATTTGGCTTGTGAGTGCAGTAAGCTATCAAAACCTTCGTACGTGCTGAACTCGCTAAGTTAACGATCGGTGTGAGCGAATGCTCCAGTGACACCATTATTGTAAACAATTATTGTTCATCGCCCAGAACATGATTTGTCGATTCCCGTTCGTATTAATACTATGGATATGGTTTTTACATCACGTAAAACACGATTTGTCCATTTACAAATTTGCTTTTGTATTTATACAATGGATATGCTCGAGTCAGTTTATGGACTGGATCAGGTTGCCTGCTTCGCGATCTATCCCATCGAGACGCAAGCACAACATGTGCATCAATCACTGTCATCATGATCACGTTCACATCGTCAAAGACAATAACAACCTAGAAGCAGATCCGCACACGCGCAACGCGTCGTGGCCAACTTAGTAGGATAGTTTCAAGCCAGCACCGCAACCGAGCAGCGCCTGATCAAGTCGCAAGATTGTCACACTTGATGGCAACCTGTCCATATCTACTAGCACCGCCAACATCACCATCGACGACGACATCGTAAGCGCACAGCAGCCCATCCTAGTGGGGATTAGGAGGATCAATACCTAAAACATGAGTGGCTCAGGGAGACAATGTGTGTTGTCAAGAGGCTGCATAGAACGTTTGTCGTGAGATCTTTGACGCCTTCCATCGAGACAACCAAGGCATTGCTTGGCCGACAATCAAAACGTCAACTTAATAAGATTACAATTATTGTGAATATTAACTTCTGGTCTGGAGATATGTGAAGGTGTCACGGGTCCTCCGTGACACAGCACTGATCGAGGGAGCGTCTCGTAGTCTTTGCCACGCAAAGACTACGCTTGTCTTGGAGTTTGTATGCGCCGGCGAGAATGTTCTCGCCGACGAGGAAGCAGACGAAAAAGGTGCGATCGTAGGGAAAAAAGAGTGAGATTGAGGTGCGAGCGTCCTGCAGCTCGCACTTAAGAGAAAAACCTAAAAACCTAAGATCTCTTACTCTGATTGGCTAGTCGCTGTGTGCCTCCAAGCCAATGAGCGGTCTAATAGCTCATGCGTCACAGCGACCTTTCGTGTCGCTGTAGATTCGGTGTGGTGTGGACCACACCGACTTCGAGTAGTGCACACAACTTAAGTGCACCACACCACCAATTGTGGTCCACACACCCTGAGGTGGACAATACCACCGAGCTGGACTCGGAGGTTCCGTGCAAACCATGGTGCGGGACCGCGGTTCGACCGGTCTGCGGTTCAAGCGCAGACCCCAAGTGTAACAGCCCGTTACAGAAGGAATTGACATAAAAAAGTCCTTGATACGTGTTGTACTTGCTATGGCATTTGTGTTGAACACAAATGGAATGTCGGGTGTGGTGGTACAGTGTGTGAATTTCTTGCATTGTATTTCGTTGTGTTGATGTGATATGTGTTGGAACTTGTAAAAAGAGTCGTGTGAACAAAAAGCACAAAGGTGGGTCGAACCCCCGATCTTGAGCGTGTTAAGCTCACGTCCTAACCACTAGACGACACTGACACTCATATCAACAACCACACACACTACATCCACACACGACACAACACACACGAAATCAACACACAACACAACAATCAAACGTACACTCACATACATCAAACAACACAGCACAACCATCACACTTTCTCGCAAAAATAGCACAAATACATACTTCATCTCCGACGCAAGTGCAAACTACACAATACTACATGCAAAATACGCGACATGCAAAACAACACGCAACACACGGCGACCACACTGCCACATTCCAAACGCCCTACGACACAGCTCACACGCGACACAAACAGTCGACTCAAAACCACAAGCAAACACATACACGCACAAAGCACAAGAATACACAGCTAAAACAAACGCAACAGCAACAACAACAAAAGCATAAGCAATAGCAAAAGGAACCGACAGCTGTGAGATTTGAACTCACGCGGGTTACCCCAATAGATTTCTAGTCTATCGCCTTAACCACTCGGCCAAGCTGTCACGCAACCGAACTCTACATAACAAACTACAACACTACAACACCACACCACACAACCAACACAAACGCATACTACATACAAACACACACACACAACACACACAATCCACATTCGAAAACACAACACACAACACACAACACACAAACTCAAAAGTGAAAGGAAACAAATGAAAGGAAAAGCGAAAGGAAAGAATGAAAGGAAAAGTGAAACACTGAAACACTGAAACAACGAAACAGCGAAATGCAAACAAAACAACTCAACACACACTCGACACCGCACTACTACACCGCATCGCTAGAGCCCGCGTGCCAGACTACTTGACGCGCAATTGCACACAACGCGCCGTACGCACGTCGACTGTCAACTACACAGAACACGCACGCACACGCACGCACACGCACACACACGCACACACATGCACACACATGCACACACAAACATACATACATCATTCGTCACGAACGCGTGTTGACTCACATTATGTGTGTTCAGTCGTTGTGCATTTGATTTGTGCCTGCGGAGGTGTTGGTAGTGGACAGTGGACCGTGTTTTGCATCCAAGCAAGATTGTCTGTCTCGGTGTGTGGGTGTGGGTGTGGGTGTGGTTAGGATCGGTGTGGTGCGGTGTGGACTCGATCAAAAGGTGTGCTCACTCACTCGTTGCAAACAACCAAACAGACCAGCGCAAACATGCACAAACACTAACACATGAGCGGAGAGACAAAGTGCGAGATGCACACATTTGCGTGTGGAGCGGGTGATTTACGGTTGTGGATCTAGTGCACGGGTCGTTCGTTGTTTTGGGTCGTTTTGTTGGATAGGAAATATACGTGTATGCTATGAGAAGGGGGCGCTCGATGCATGTTGTCCTCGCAGTGGTGTTTGTGTTTGTATTTGTATTTGTATTTGTGTTGAAGACGAGTGGTGTGTTGATAGTGTGTGTGAATTGTGTTGTGTGTTATGTGTTGGTGCGTTGTGCGGCGGAGTAGTGGCGCGAGTCGTATGAAGAGGGAGCAAAAAGTGGAGCAAAAGTATCAGAGGAGGGGATCGAACCCCCGATCTTGAGCGTGTTAAGCTCACGTCCTAACCACTAGACGACACTGACACTCATATCAACAACCACACACACTACATCCACACACGACACAACACACACGAAATCAACACACAACACAACAATCAAACGTACACTCACATACATCAAACAACACAGCACAACCATCACACTTTCTCGCAAAAATAGCACAAATACATACTTCATCTCCGACGCAAGTGCAAACTACACAATACTACATGCAAAATACGCGACATGCAAAACAACACGCAACACACGGCGACCACACTGCCACATTCCAAACGCCCTACGACACAGCTCACACGCGACACAAACAGTCGACTCAAAACCACAAGCAAACACATACACGCACAAAGCACAAGAATACACAGCTAAAACAAACGCAACAGCAACAACAACAAAAGCATAAGCAATAGCAAAAGGAACCGACAGCTGTGAGATTTGAACTCACGCGGGTTACCCCAATAGATTTCTAGTCTATCGCCTTAACCACTCGGCCAAGCTGTCACGCAACCGAACTCTACATAACAAACTACAACACTACAACACCACACCACACAACCAACACAAACGCATACTACATACAAACACACACACACAACACACACAATCCACATTCGAAAACACAACACACAATCCACATTCGAAACACAACACACAACACACAACACACAACACACAACACACAAACTCAAAAGTGAAAGGAAACAAATGAAAGGAAAAGCGAAAGGAAAGAATGAAAGGAAAAGTGAAACACTGAAACACTGAAACAGCGAAACAGCGAAATGCAAACAAAACAACTCAACACACACTCGACACCGCACTACTACACCGCATCGCTAGAGCCCGCGTGCCAGACTACTTGACGCGCAATTGCACACAACGCGCCGTACGCACGTCGACTGTCAACTACACAGAACACGCACGCACACGCACGCACACGCACACACACGCACACACATGCACACACATGCACACACAAACATACATACATCATTCGTCACGAACGCGTGTTGACTCACATTATGTGTGTTCAGTCGTTGTGCATTTGATTTGTGCCTGCGGAGGTGTTGGTAGTGGACAGTGGACCGTGTTTTGCATCCAAGCAAGATTGTCTGTCTCGGTGTGTGGGTGTGGGTGTGGGTGTGGTTAGGATCGGTGTGGTGCGGTGTGGACTCGATCAAAAGGTGTGCTCACTCACTCGTTGCAAACAACCAAACAGACCAGCGCAAACATGCACAAACACTAACACATGAGCGGAGAGACAAAGTGCGAGATGCACACATTTGCGTGTGGAGCGGGTGATTTACGGTTGTGGATCTAGTGCACGGGTCGTTCGTTGTTTTGGGTCGTTTTGTTGGATAGGAAATATACGTGTATGCTATGAGAAGGGGGCGCTCGATGCATGTTGTCCTCGCAGTGGTGTTTGTGTTTGTATTTGTATTTGTATTTGTGTTGAAGACGAGTGGTGTGTTGATAGTGTGTGTGAATTGTGTTGTGTGTTATGTGTTGGTGCGTTGTGCGGCGGAGTAGTGGCGCGAGTCGTATGAAGAGGGAGCAAAAAGTGGAGCAAAAGTATCAGAGGAGGGGATCGAACCCCCGATCTTGAGCGTGTTAAGCTCACGTCCTAACCACTAGACGACACTGACACTCATATCAACAACCACACACACTACATCCACACACGACACAACACACACGAAATCAACACACAACACAACAATCAAACGTACACTCACATACATCAAACAACACAGCACAACCATCACACTTTCTCGCAAAAATAGCACAAATACATACTTCATCTCCGACGCAAGTGCAAACTACACAATACTACATGCAAAATACGCGACATGCAAAACAACACGCAACACACGGCGACCACACTGCCACATTCCAAACGCCCTACGACACAGCTCACACGCGACACAAACAGTCGACTCAAAACCACAAGCAAACACATACACGCACAAAGCACAAGAATACACAGCTAAAACAAACGCAACAGCAACAACAACAAAAGCATAAGCAATAGCAAAAGGAACCGACAGCTGTGAGATTTGAACTCACGCGGGTTACCCCAATAGATTTCTAGTCTATCGCCTTAACCACTCGGCCAAGCTGTCACGCAACCGAACTCTACATAACAAACTACAACACTACAACACCACACCACACAACCAACACAAACGCATACTACATACAAACACACACACACAACACACACAATCCACATTCGAAAACACAACACACAACACACAACACACAAACTCAAAAGTGAAAGGAAACAAATGAAAGGAAAAGCGAAAGGAAAGAATGAAAGGAAAAGTGAAACACTGAAACACTGAAACAACGAAACAGCGAAATGCAAACAAAACAACTCAACACACACTCGACACCGCACTACTACACCGCATCGCTAGAGCCCGCGTGCCAGACTACTTGACGCGCAATTGCACACAACGCGCCGTACGCACGTCGACTGTCAACTACACAGAACACGCACGCACACGCACGCACACGCACACACACGCACACACATGCACACACATGCACACACAAACATACATACATCATTCGTCACGAACGCGTGTTGACTCACATTATGTGTGTTCAGTCGTTGTGCATTTGATTTGTGCCTGCGGAGGTGTTGGTAGTGGACAGTGGACCGTGTTTTGCATCCAAGCAAGATTGTCTGTCTCGGTGTGTGGGTGTGGGTGTGGGTGTGGTTAGGATCGGTGTGGTGCGGTGTGGACTCGATCAAAAGGTGTGCTCACTCACTCGTTGCAAACAACCAAACAGACCAGCGCAAACATGCACAAACACTAACACATGAGCGGAGAGACAAAGTGCGAGATGCACACATTTGCGTGTGGAGCGGGTGATTTACGGTTGTGGATCTAGTGCACGGGTCGTTCGTTGTTTTGGGTCGTTTTGTTGGATAGGAAATATACGTGTATGCTATGAGAAGGGGGCGCTCGATGCATGTTGTCCTCGCAGTGGTGTTTGTGTTTGTATTTGTATTTGTATTTGTGTTGAAGACGAGTGGTGTGTTGATAGTGTGTGTGAATTGTGTTGTGTGTTATGTGTTGGTGCGTTGTGCGGCGGAGTAGTGGCGCGAGTCGTATGAAGAGGGAGCAAAAAGTGGAGCAAAAGTATCAGAGGAGGGGATCGAACCCCCGATCTTGAGCGTGTTAAGCTCACGTCCTAACCACTAGACGACACTGACACTCATATCAACAACCACACACACTACATCCACACACGACACAACACACACGAAATCAACACACAACACAACAATCAAACGTACACTCACATACATCAAACAACACAGCACAACCATCACACTTTCTCGCAAAAATAGCACAAATACATACTTCATCTCCGACGCAAGTGCAAACTACACAATACTACATGCAAAATACGCGACATGCAAAACAACACGCAACACACGGCGACCACACTGCCACATTCCAAACGCCCTACGACACAGCTCACACGCGACACAAACAGTCGACTCAAAACCACAAGCAAACACATACACGCACAAAGCACAAGAATACACAGCTAAAACAAACGCAACAGCAACAACAACAAAAGCATAAGCAATAGCAAAAGGAACCGACAGCTGTGAGATTTGAACTCACGCGGGTTACCCCAATAGATTTCTAGTCTATCGCCTTAACCACTCGGCCAAGCTGTCACGCAACCGAACTCTACATAACAAACTACAACACTACAACACCACACCACACAACCAACACAAACGCATACTACATACAAACACACACACACAACACACACAATCCACATTCGAAAACACAACACACAACACACAACACACAAACTCAAAAGTGAAAGGAAACAAATGAAAGGAAAAGCGAAAGGAAAGAATGAAAGGAAAAGTGAAACACTGAAACACTGAAACAACGAAACAGCGAAATGCAAACAAAACAACTCAACACACACTCGACACCGCACTACTACACCGCATCGCTAGAGCCCGCGTGCCAGACTACTTGACGCGCAATTGCACACAACGCGCCGTACGCACGTCGACTGTCAACTACACAGAACACGCACGCACACGCACGCACACGCACACACACGCACACACATGCACACACATGCACACACAAACATACATACATCATTCGTCACGAACGCGTGTTGACTCACATTATGTGTGTTCAGTCGTTGTGCATTTGATTTGTGCCTGCGGAGGTGTTGGTAGTGGACAGTGGACCGTGTTTTGCATCCAAGCAAGATTGTCTGTCTCGGTGTGTGGGTGTGGGTGTGGGTGTGGTTAGGATCGGTGTGGTGCGGTGTGGACTCGATCAAAAGGTGTGCTCACTCACTCGTTGCAAACAACCAAACAGACCAGCGCAAACATGCACAAACACTAACACATGAGCGGAGAGACAAAGTGCGAGATGCACACATTTGCGTGTGGAGCGGGTGATTTACGGTTGTGGATCTAGTGCACGGGTCGTTCGTTGTTTTGGGTCGTTTTGTTGGATAGGAAATATACGTGTATGCTATGAGAAGGGGGCGCTCGATGCATGTTGTCCTTGCAGTGGTGTTTGTGTTTGTGTTTGTATTTGTATTTGTATTTGTGTTGAAGACGAGTGGTGTGTTGATAGTGTGTGTGAATTGTGTTGTGTGTTATGTGTTGGTGCGTTGTGCGGCGGAGTAGTGGCGCGAGTCGTATGAAGAGGGAGCAAAAAGTGGAGCAAAAGTATCAGAGGAGGGGATCGAACCCCCGATCTTGAGCGTGTTAAGCTCACGTCCTAACCACTAGACGACACTGACACTCATATCAACAACCACACACACTACATCCACACACGACACAACACACACGAAATCAACACACAACACAACAATCAAACGTACACTCACATACATCAAACAACACAGCACAACCATCACACTTTCTCGCAAAAATAGCACAAATACATACTTCATCTCCGACGCAAGTGCAAACTACACAATACTACATGCAAAATACGCGACATGCAAAACAACACGCAACACACGGCGACCACACTGCCACATTCCAAACGCCCTACGACACAGCTCACACGCGACACAAACAGTCGACTCAAAACCACAAGCAAACACATACACGCACAAAGCACAAGAATACACAGCTAAAACAAACGCAACAGCAACAACAACAAAAGCATAAGCAATAGCAAAAGGAACCGACAGCTGTGAGATTTGAACTCACGCGGGTTACCCCAATAGATTTCTAGTCTATCGCCTTAACCACTCGGCCAAGCTGTCACGCAACCGAACTCTACATAACAAACTACAACACTACAACACCACACCACACAACCAACACAAACGCATACTACATACAAACACACACACACAACACACACAATCCACATTCGAAAACACAACACACACACAACACACAACACACAAACTCAAAAGTGAAAGGAAACAAATGAAAGGAAAAGCGAAAGGAAAGAATGAAAGGAAAAGTGAAACACTGAAACACTGAAACAGCGAAACAGCGAAATGCAAACAAAACAACTCAACACACACTCGACACCGCACTACTACACCGCATCGCTAGAGCCCGCGTGCCAGACTACTTGACGCGCAATTGCACACAACGCGCCGTACGCACGTCGACTGTCAACTACACAGAACACGCACGCACACGCACGCACACGCACACACACGCACACACATGCACACACATGCACACACAAACATACATACATCATTCGTCACGAACGCGTGTTGACTCACATTATGTGTGTTCAGTCGTTGTGCATTTGATTTGTGCCTGCGGAGGTGTTGGTAGTGGACAGTGGACCGTGTTTTGCATCCAAGCAAGATTGTCTGTCTCGGTGTGTGGGTGTGGGTGTGGGTGTGGTTAGGATCGGTGTGGTGCGGTGTGGACTCGATCAAAAGGTGTGCTCACTCACTCGTTGCAAACAACCAAACAGACCAGCGCAAACATGCACAAACACTAACACATGAGCGGAGAGACAAAGTGCGAGATGCACACATTTGCGTGTGGAGCGGGTGATTTACGGTTGTGGATCTAGTGCACGGGTCGTTCGTTGTTTTGGGTCGTTTTGTTGGATAGGAAATATACGTGTATGCTATGAGAAGGGGGCGCTCGATGCATGTTGTCCTCGCAGTGGTGTTTGTGTTTGTATTTGTATTTGTATTTGTGTTGAAGACGAGTGGTGTGTTGATAGTGTGTGTGAATTGTGTTGTGTGTTATGTGTTGGTGCGTTGTGCGGCGGAGTAGTGGCGCGAGTCGTATGAAGAGGGAGCAAAAAGTGGAGCAAAAGTATCAGAGGAGGGGATCGAACCCCCGATCTTGAGCGTGTTAAGCTCACGTCCTAACCACTAGACGACACTGACACTCATATCAACAACCACACACACTACATCCACACACGACACAACACACACGAAATCAACACACAACACAACAATCAAACGTACACTCACATACATCAAACAACACAGCACAACCATCACACTTTCTCGCAAAAATAGCACAAATACATACTTCATCTCCGACGCAAGTGCAAACTACACAATACTACATGCAAAATACGCGACATGCAAAACAACACGCAACACACGGCGACCACACTGCCACATTCCAAACGCCCTACGACACAGCTCACACGCGACACAAACAGTCGACTCAAAACCACAAGCAAACACATACACGCACAAAGCACAAGAATACACAGCTAAAACAAACGCAACAGCAACAACAACAAAAGCATAAGCAATAGCAAAAGGAACCGACAGCTGTGAGATTTGAACTCACGCGGGTTACCCCAATAGATTTCTAGTCTATCGCCTTAACCACTCGGCCAAGCTGTCACGCAACCGAACTCTACATAACAAACTACAACACTACAACACCACACCACACAACCAACACAAACGCATACTACATACAAACACACACACACACAACACACACAATCCACATTCGAAAACACAACACACAACACACACACAACACACAAACTCAAAAGTGAAAGGAAACAAATGAAAGGAAAAGCGAAAGGAAAGAATGAAAGGAAAAGTGAAACACTGAAACACTGAAACAGCGAAACAGCGAAATGCAAACAAAACAACTCAACACACACTCGACACCGCACTACTACACCGCATCGCTAGAGCCCGCGTGCCAGACTACTTGACGCGCAATTGCACACAACGCGCCGTACGCACGTCGACTGTCAACTACACAGAACACGCACGCACACGCACGCACACGCACACACACGCACACACATGCACACACATGCACACACAAACATACATACATCATTCGTCACGAACGCGTGTTGACTCACATTATGTGTGTTCAGTCGTTGTGCATTTGATTTGTGCCTGCGGAGGTGTTGGTAGTGGACAGTGGACCGTGTTTTGCATCCAAGCAAGATTGTCTGTCTCGGTGTGTGGGTGTGGGTGTGGGTGTGGTTAGGATCGGTGTGGTGCGGTGTGGACTCGATCAAAAGGTGTGCTCACTCACTCGTTGCAAACAACCAAACAGACCAGCGCAAACATGCACAAACACTAACACATGAGCGGAGAGACAAAGTGCGAGATGCACACATTTGCGTGTGGAGCGGGTGATTTACGGTTGTGGATCTAGTGCACGGGTCGTTCGTTGTTTTGGGTCGTTTTGTTGGATAGGAAATATACGTGTATGCTATGAGAAGGGGGCGCTCGATGCATGTTGTCCTCGCAGTGGTGTTTGTGTTTGTATTTGTATTTGTATTTGTGTTGAAGACGAGTGGTGTGTTGATAGTGTGTGTGAATTGTGTTGTGTGTTATGTGTTGGTGCGTTGTGCGGCGGAGTAGTGGCGCGAGTCGTATGAAGAGGGAGCAAAAAGTGGAGCAAAAGTATCAGAGGAGGGGATCGAACCCCCGATCTTGAGCGTGTTAAGCTCACGTCCTAACCACTAGACGACACTGACACTCATATCAACAACCACACACACTACATCCACACACGACACAACACACACGAAATCAACACACAACACAACAATCAAACGTACACTCACATACATCAAACAACACAGCACAACCATCACACTTTCTCGCAAAAATAGCACAAATACATACTTCATCTCCGACGCAAGTGCAAACTACACAATACTACATGCAAAATACGCGACATGCAAAACAACACGCAACACACGGCGACCACACTGCCACATTCCAAACGCCCTACGACACAGCTCACACGCGACACAAACAGTCGACTCAAAACCACAAGCAAACACATACACGCACAAAGCACAAGAATACACAGCTAAAACAAACGCAACAGCAACAACAACAAAAGCATAAGCAATAGCAAAAGGAACCGACAGCTGTGAGATTTGAACTCACGCGGGTTACCCCAATAGATTTCTAGTCTATCGCCTTAACCACTCGGCCAAGCTGTCACGCAACCGAACTCTACATAACAAACTACAACACTACAACACCACACCACACAACCAACACAAACGCATACTACATACAAACACACACACACAACACACACAATCCACATTCGAAAACACAACACACAACACACAACACACAAACTCAAAAGTGAAAGGAAACAAATGAAAGGAAAAGCGAAAGGAAAGAATGAAAGGAAAAGTGAAACACTGAAACACTGAAACAACGAAACAGCGAAATGCAAACAAAACAACTCAACACACACTCGACACCGCACTACTACACCGCATCGCTAGAGCCCGCGTGCCAGACTACTTGACGCGCAATTGCACACAACGCGCCGTACGCACGTCGACTGTCAACTACACAGAACACGCACGCACACGCACGCACACGCACACACACGCACACACATGCACACACATGCACACACAAACATACATACATCATTCGTCACGAACGCGTGTTGACTCACATTATGTGTGTTCAGTCGTTGTGCATTTGATTTGTGCCTGCGGAGGTGTTGGTAGTGGACAGTGGACCGTGTTTTGCATCCAAGCAAGATTGTCTGTCTCGGTGTGTGGGTGTGGGTGTGGGTGTGGTTAGGATCGGTGTGGTGCGGTGTGGACTCGATCAAAAGGTGTGCTCACTCACTCGTTGCAAACAACCAAACAGACCAGCGCAAACATGCACAAACACTAACACATGAGCGGAGAGACAAAGTGCGAGATGCACACATTTGCGTGTGGAGCGGGTGATTTACGGTTGTGGATCTAGTGCACGGGTCGTTCGTTGTTTTGGGTCGTTTTGTTGGATAGGAAATATACGTGTATGCTATGAGAAGGGGGCGCTCGATGCATGTTGTCCTCGCAGTGGTGTTTGTGTTTGTATTTGTATTTGTATTTGTGTTGAAGACGAGTGGTGTGTTGATAGTGTGTGTGAATTGTGTTGTGTGTTATGTGTTGGTGCGTTGTGCGGCGGAGTAGTGGCGCGAGTCGTATGAAGAGGGAGCAAAAAGTGGAGCAAAAGTATCAGAGGAGGGGATCGAACCCCCGATCTTGAGCGTGTTAAGCTCACGTCCTAACCACTAGACGACACTGACACTCATATCAACAACCACACACACTACATCCACACACGACACAACACACACGAAATCAACACACAACACAACAATCAAACGTACACTCACATACATCAAACAACACAGCACAACCATCACACTTTCTCGCAAAAATAGCACAAATACATACTTCATCTCCGACGCAAGTGCAAACTACACAATACTACATGCAAAATACGCGACATGCAAAACAACACGCAACACACGGCGACCACACTGCCACATTCCAAACGCCCTACGACACAGCTCACACGCGACACAAACAGTCGACTCAAAACCACAAGCAAACACATACACGCACAAAGCACAAGAATACACAGCTAAAACAAACGCAACAGCAACAACAACAAAAGCATAAGCAATAGCAAAAGGAACCGACAGCTGTGAGATTTGAACTCACGCGGGTTACCCCAATAGATTTCTAGTCTATCGCCTTAACCACTCGGCCAAGCTGTCACGCAACCGAACTCTACATAACAAACTACAACACTACAACACCACACCACACAACCAACACAAACGCATACTACATACAAACACACACACACAACACACACAATCCACATTCGAAAACACAACACACAACACACAACACACAAACTCAAAAGTGAAAGGAAACAAATGAAAGGAAAAGCGAAAGGAAAGAATGAAAGGAAAAGTGAAACACTGAAACACTGAAACAACGAAACAGCGAAATGCAAACAAAACAACTCAACACACACTCGACACCGCACTACTACACCGCATCGCTAGAGCCCGCGTGCCAGACTACTTGACGCGCAATTGCACACAACGCGCCGTACGCACGTCGACTGTCAACTACACAGAACACGCACGCACACGCACGCACACGCACACACACGCACACACATGCACACACATGCACACACAAACATACATACATCATTCGTCACGAACGCGTGTTGACTCACATTATGTGTGTTCAGTCGTTGTGCATTTGATTTGTGCCTGCGGAGGTGTTGGTAGTGGACAGTGGACCGTGTTTTGCATCCAAGCAAGATTGTCTGTCTCGGTGTGTGGGTGTGGGTGTGGGTGTGGTTAGGATCGGTGTGGTGCGGTGTGGACTCGATCAAAAGGTGTGCTCACTCACTCGTTGCAAACAACCAAACAGACCAGCGCAAACATGCACAAACACTAACACATGAGCGGAGAGACAAAGTGCGAGATGCACACATTTGCGTGTGGAGCGGGTGATTTACGGTTGTGGATCTAGTGCACGGGTCGTTCGTTGTTTTGGGTCGTTTTGTTGGATAGGAAATATACGTGTATGCTATGAGAAGGGGGCGCTCGATGCATGTTGTCCTCGCAGTGGTGTTTGTGTTGTGTTTGTATTTGTATTTGTATTTGTGTTGAAGACGAGTGGTGTGTTGATAGTGTGTGTGAATTGTGTTGTGTGTTATGTGTTGGTGCGTTGTGCGGCGGAGTAGTGGCGCGAGTCGTATGAAGAGGGAGCAAAAAGTGGAGCAAAAGTATCAGAGGAGGGGATCGAACCCCCGATCTTGAGCGTGTTAAGCTCACGTCCTAACCACTAGACGACACTGACACTCATATCAACAACCACACACACTACATCCACACACGACACAACACACACGAAATCAACACACAACACAACAATCAAACGTACACTCACATACATCAAACAACACAGCACAACCATCACACTTTCTCGCAAAAATAGCACAAATACATACTTCATCTCCGACGCAAGTGCAAACTACACAATACTACATGCAAAATACGCGACATGCAAAACAACACGCAACACACGGCGACCACACTGCCACATTCCAAACGCCCTACGACACAGCTCACACGCGACACAAACAGTCGACTCAAAACCACAAGCAAACACATACACGCACAAAGCACAAGAATACACAGCTAAAACAAACGCAACAGCAACAACAACAAAAGCATAAGCAATAGCAAAAGGAACCGACAGCTGTGAGATTTGAACTCACGCGGGTTACCCCAATAGATTTCTAGTCTATCGCCTTAACCACTCGGCCAAGCTGTCACGCAACCGAACTCTACATAACAAACTACAACACTACAACACCACACCACACAACCAACACAAACGCATACTACATACAAACACACACACACAACACACACAATCCACATTCGAAAACACAACACACAACACACAACACACAAACTCAAAAGTGAAAGGAAACAAATGAAAGGAAAAGCGAAAGGAAAGAATGAAAGGAAAAGTGAAACACTGAAACACTGAAACAACGAAACAGCGAAATGCAAACAAAACAACTCAACACACACTCGACACCGCACTACTACACCGCATCGCTAGAGCCCGCGTGCCAGACTACTTGACGCGCAATTGCACACAACGCGCCGTACGCACGTCGACTGTCAACTACACAGAACACGCACGCACACGCACGCACACGCACACACACGCACACACATGCACACACATGCACACACAAACATACATACATCATTCGTCACGAACGCGTGTTGACTCACATTATGTGTGTTCAGTCGTTGTGCATTTGATTTGTGCCTGCGGAGGTGTTGGTAGTGGACAGTGGACCGTGTTTTGCATCCAAGCAAGATTGTCTGTCTCGGTGTGTGGGTGTGGGTGTGGGTGTGGTTAGGATCGGTGTGGTGCGGTGTGGACTCGATCAAAAGGTGTGCTCACTCACTCGTTGCAAACAACCAAACAGACCAGCGCAAACATGCACAAACACTAACACATGAGCGGAGAGACAAAGTGCGAGATGCACACATTTGCGTGTGGAGCGGGTGATTTACGGTTGTGGATCTAGTGCACGGGTCGTTCGTTGTTTTGGGTCGTTTTGTTGGATAGGAAATATACGTGTATGCTATGAGAAGGGGGCGCTCGATGCATGTTGTCCTCGCAGTGGTGTTTGTGTTTGTGTTTGTATTTGTATTTGTATTTGTGTTGAAGACGAGTGGTGTGTTGATAGTGTGTGTGAATTGTGTTGTGTGTTATGTGTTGGTGCGTTGTGCGGCGGAGTAGTGGCGCGAGTCGTATGAAGAGGGAGCAAAAAGTGGAGCAAAAGTATCAGAGGAGGGGATCGAACCCCCGATCTTGAGCGTGTTAAGCTCACGTCCTAACCACTAGACGACACTGACACTCATATCAACAACCACACACACTACATCCACACACGACACAACACACACGAAATCAACACACAACACAACAATCAAACGTACACTCACATACATCAAACAACACAGCACAACCATCACACTTTCTCGCAAAAATAGCACAAATACATACTTCATCTCCGACGCAAGTGCAAACTACACAATACTACATGCAAAATACGCGACATGCAAAACAACACGCAACACACGGCGACCACACTGCCACATTCCAAACGCCCTACGACACAGCTCACACGCGACACAAACAGTCGACTCAAAACCACAAGCAAACACATACACGCACAAAGCACAAGAATACACAGCTAAAACAAACGCAACAGCAACAACAACAAAAGCATAAGCAATAGCAAAAGGAACCGACAGCTGTGAGATTTGAACTCACGCGGGTTACCCCAATAGATTTCTAGTCTATCGCCTTAACCACTCGGCCAAGCTGTCACGCAACCGAACTCTACATAACAAACTACAACACTACAACACCACACCACACAACCAACACAAACGCATACTACATACAAACACACACACACAACACACACAATCCACATTCGAAAACACAACACACAACACACAACACACAAACTCAAAAGTGAAAGGAAACAAATGAAAGGAAAAGCGAAAGGAAAGAATGAAAGGAAAAGTGAAACACTGAAACACTGAAACAACGAAACAGCGAAATGCAAACAAAACAACTCAACACACACTCGACACCGCACTACTACACCGCATCGCTAGAGCCCGCGTGCCAGACTACTTGACGCGCAATTGCACACAACGCGCCGTACGCACGTCGACTGTCAACTACACAGAACACGCACGCACACGCACGCACACGCACACACACGCACACACATGCACACACATGCACACACAAACATACATACATCATTCGTCACGAACGCGTGTTGACTCACATTATGTGTGTTCAGTCGTTGTGCATTTGATTTGTGCCTGCGGAGGTGTTGGTAGTGGACAGTGGACCGTGTTTTGCATCCAAGCAAGATTGTCTGTCTCGGTGTGTGGGTGTGGGTGTGGGTGTGGTTAGGATCGGTGTGGTGCGGTGTGGACTCGATCAAAAGGTGTGCTCACTCACTCGTTGCAAACAACCAAACAGACCAGCGCAAACATGCACAAACACTAACACATGAGCGGAGAGACAAAGTGCGAGATGCACACATTTGCGTGTGGAGCGGGTGATTTACGGTTGTGGATCTAGTGCACGGGTCGTTCGTTGTTTTGGGTCGTTTTGTTGGATAGGAAATATACGTGTATGCTATGAGAAGGGGGCGCTCGATGCATGTTGTCCTCGCAGTGGTGTTTGTGTGTTTGTATTTGTATTTGTATTTGTGTTGAAGACGAGTGGTGTGTTGATAGTGTGTGTGAATTGTGTTGTGTGTTATGTGTTGGTGCGTTGTGCGGCGGAGTAGTGGCGCGAGTCGTATGAAGAGGGAGCAAAAAGTGGAGCAAAAGTATCAGAGGAGGGGATCGAACCCCCGATCTTGAGCGTGTTAAGCTCACGTCCTAACCACTAGACGACACTGACACTCATATCAACAACCACACACACTACATCCACACACGACACAACACACACGAAATCAACACACAACACAACAATCAAACGTACACTCACATACATCAAACAACACAGCACAACCATCACACTTTCTCGCAAAAATAGCACAAATACATACTTCATCTCCGACGCAAGTGCAAACTACACAATACTACATGCAAAATACGCGACATGCAAAACAACACGCAACACACGGCGACCACACTGCCACATTCCAAACGCCCTACGACACAGCTCACACGCGACACAAACAGTCGACTCAAAACCACAAGCAAACACATACACGCACAAAGCACAAGAATACACAGCTAAAACAAACGCAACAGCAACAACAACAAAAGCATAAGCAATAGCAAAAGGAACCGACAGCTGTGAGATTTGAACTCACGCGGGTTACCCCAATAGATTTCTAGTCTATCGCCTTAACCACTCGGCCAAGCTGTCACGCAACCGAACTCTACATAACAAACTACAACACTACAACACCACACCACACAACCAACACAAACGCATACTACATACAAACACACACACACACATCAAACACACACAATCCACATTCGAAAACACACAACACACAACACACAACACACACACAAACTCAAAAGTGAAAGGAAACAAATGAAAGGAAAAGCGAAAGGAAAGAATGAAAGGAAAAGTGAAACACTGAAACACTGAAACAACGAAACAGCGAAATGCAAACAAAACAACTCAACACACACTCGACACCGCACTACTACACCGCATCGCTAGAGCCCGCGTGCCAGACTACTTGACGCGCAATTGCACACAACGCGCCGTACGCACGTCGACTGTCAACTACACAGAACACGCACGCACACGCACGCACACGCACACACACGCACACACATGCACACACATGCACACACAAACATACATACATCATTCGTCACGAACGCGTGTTGACTCACATTATGTGTGTTCAGTCGTTGTGCATTTGATTTGTGCCTGCGGAGGTGTTGGTAGTGGACAGTGGACCGTGTTTTGCATCCAAGCAAGATTGTCTGTCTCGGTGTGTGGGTGTGGGTGTGGGTGTGGTTAGGATCGGTGTGGTGCGGTGTGGACTCGATCAAAAGGTGTGCTCACTCACTCGTTGCAAACAACCAAACAGACCAGCGCAAACATGCACAAACACTAACACATGAGCGGAGAGACAAAGTGCGAGATGCACACATTTGCGTGTGGAGCGGGTGATTTACGGTTGTGGATCTAGTGCACGGGTCGTTCGTTGTTTTGGGTCGTTTTGTTGGATAGGAAATATACGTGTATGCTATGAGAAGGGGGCGCTCGATGCATGTTGTCCTCGCAGTGGTGTTGTGTTGTGTTTGTATTTGTATTTGTATTTGTGTTGAAGACGAGTGGTGTGTTGATAGTGTGTGTGAATTGTGTTGTGTGTTATGTGTTGGTGCGTTGTGCGGCGGAGTAGTGGCGCGAGTCGTATGAAGAGGGAGCAAAAAGTGGAGCAAAAGTATCAGAGGAGGGGATCGAACCCCCGATCTTGAGCGTGTTAAGCTCACGTCCTAACCACTAGACGACACTGACACTCATATCAACAACCACACACACTACATCCACACACGACACAACACACACGAAATCAACACACAACACAACAATCAAACGTACACTCACATACATCAAACAACACAGCACAACCATCACACTTTCTCGCAAAAATAGCACAAATACATACTTCATCTCCGACGCAAGTGCAAACTACACAATACTACATGCAAAATACGCGACATGCAAAACAACACGCAACACACGGCGACCACACTGCCACATTCCAAACGCCCTACGACACAGCTCACACGCGACACAAACAGTCGACTCAAAACCACAAGCAAACACATACACGCACAAAGCACAAGAATACACAGCTAAAACAAACGCAACAGCAACAACAACAAAAGCATAAGCAATAGCAAAAGGAACCGACAGCTGTGAGATTTGAACTCACGCGGGTTACCCCAATAGATTTCTAGTCTATCGCCTTAACCACTCGGCCAAGCTGTCACGCAACCGAACTCTACATAACAAACTACAACACTACAACACCACACCACACAACCAACACAAACGCATACTACATACAAACACACACACACAACACACACAATCCACATTCGAAAACACAACACACAACACACAACACACAAACTCAAAAGTGAAAGGAAACAAATGAAAGGAAAAGCGAAAGGAAAGAATGAAAGGAAAAGTGAAACACTGAAACACTGAAACAACGAAACAGCGAAATGCAAACAAAACAACTCAACACACACTCGACACCGCACTACTACACCGCATCGCTAGAGCCCGCGTGCCAGACTACTTGACGCGCAATTGCACACAACGCGCCGTACGCACGTCGACTGTCAACTACACAGAACACGCACGCACACGCACGCACACGCACACACACGCACACACATGCACACACATGCACACACAAACATACATACATCATTCGTCACGAACGCGTGTTGACTCACATTATGTGTGTTCAGTCGTTGTGCATTTGATTTGTGCCTGCGGAGGTGTTGGTAGTGGACAGTGGACCGTGTTTTGCATCCAAGCAAGATTGTCTGTCTCGGTGTGTGGGTGTGGGTGTGGGTGTGGTTAGGATCGGTGTGGTGCGGTGTGGACTCGATCAAAAGGTGTGCTCACTCACTCGTTGCAAACAACCAAACAGACCAGCGCAAACATGCACAAACACTAACACATGAGCGGAGAGACAAAGTGCGAGATGCACACATTTGCGTGTGGAGCGGGTGATTTACGGTTGTGGATCTAGTGCACGGGTCGTTCGTTGTTTTGGGTCGTTTTGTTGGATAGGAAATATACGTGTATGCTATGAGAAGGGGGCGCTCGATGCATGTTGTCCTCGCAGTGGTGTTTGTGTTTGTGTTTGTATTTGTATTTGTATTTGTGTTGAAGACGAGTGGTGTGTTGATAGTGTGTGTGAATTGTGTTGTGTGTTATGTGTTGGTGCGTTGTGCGGCGGAGTAGTGGCGCGAGTCGTATGAAGAGGGAGCAAAAAGTGGAGCAAAAGTATCAGAGGAGGGGATCGAACCCCCGATCTTGAGCGTGTTAAGCTCACGTCCTAACCACTAGACGACACTGACACTCATATCAACAACCACACACACTACATCCACACACGACACAACACACACGAAATCAACACACAACACAACAATCAAACGTACACTCACATACATCAAACAACACAGCACAACCATCACACTTTCTCGCAAAAATAGCACAAATACATACTTCATCTCCGACGCAAGTGCAAACTACACAATACTACATGCAAAATACGCGACATGCAAAACAACACGCAACACACGGCGACCACACTGCCACATTCCAAACGCCCTACGACACAGCTCACACGCGACACAAACAGTCGACTCAAAACCACAAGCAAACACATACACGCACAAAGCACAAGAATACACAGCTAAAACAAACGCAACAGCAACAACAACAAAAGCATAAGCAATAGCAAAAGGAACCGACAGCTGTGAGATTTGAACTCACGCGGGTTACCCCAATAGATTTCTAGTCTATCGCCTTAACCACTCGGCCAAGCTGTCACGCAACCGAACTCTACATAACAAACTACAACACTACAACACCACACCACACAACCAACACAAACGCATACTACATACAAACACACACACACAACACACACAATCCACATTCGAAAACACAACACACAACACACAACACACAAACTCAAAAGTGAAAGGAAACAAATGAAAGGAAAAGCGAAAGGAAAGAATGAAAGGAAAAGTGAAACACTGAAACACTGAAACAACGAAACAGCGAAATGCAAACAAAACAACTCAACACACACTCGACACCGCACTACTACACCGCATCGCTAGAGCCCGCGTGCCAGACTACTTGACGCGCAATTGCACACAACGCGCCGTACGCACGTCGACTGTCAACTACACAGAACACGCACGCACACGCACGCACACGCACACACACGCACACACATGCACACACATGCACACACAAACATACATACATCATTCGTCACGAACGCGTGTTGACTCACATTATGTGTGTTCAGTCGTTGTGCATTTGATTTGTGCCTGCGGAGGTGTTGGTAGTGGACAGTGGACCGTGTTTTGCATCCAAGCAAGATTGTCTGTCTCGGTGTGTGGGTGTGGGTGTGGGTGTGGTTAGGATCGGTGTGGTGCGGTGTGGACTCGATCAAAAGGTGTGCTCACTCACTCGTTGCAAACAACCAAACAGACCAGCGCAAACATGCACAAACACTAACACATGAGCGGAGAGACAAAGTGCGAGATGCACACATTTGCGTGTGGAGCGGGTGATTTACGGTTGTGGATCTAGTGCACGGGTCGTTCGTTGTTTTGGGTCGTTTTGTTGGATAGGAAATATACGTGTATGCTATGAGAAGGGGGCGCTCGATGCATGTTGTCCTCGCAGTGGTGTTTGTGTTTGTGTTTGTATTTGTATTTGTATTTGTGTTGAAGACGAGTGGTGTGTTGATAGTGTGTGTGAATTGTGTTGTGTGTTATGTGTTGGTGCGTTGTGCGGCGGAGTAGTGGCGCGAGTCGTATGAAGAGGGAGCAAAAAGTGGAGCAAAAGTATCAGAGGAGGGGATCGAACCCCCGATCTTGAGCGTGTTAAGCTCACGTCCTAACCACTAGACGACACTGACACTCATATCAACAACCACACACACTACATCCACACACGACACAACACACACGAAATCAACACACAACACAACAATCAAACGTACACTCACATACATCAAACAACACAGCACAACCATCACACTTTCTCGCAAAAATAGCACAAATACATACTTCATCTCCGACGCAAGTGCAAACTACACAATACTACATGCAAAATACGCGACATGCAAAACAACACGCAACACACGGCGACCACACTGCCACATTCCAAACGCCCTACGACACAGCTCACACGCGACACAAACAGTCGACTCAAAACCACAAGCAAACACATACACGCACAAAGCACAAGAATACACAGCTAAAACAAACGCAACAGCAACAACAACAAAAGCATAAGCAATAGCAAAAGGAACCGACAGCTGTGAGATTTGAACTCACGCGGGTTACCCCAATAGATTTCTAGTCTATCGCCTTAACCACTCGGCCAAGCTGTCACGCAACCGAACTCTACATAACAAACTACAACACTACAACACCACACCACACAACCAACACAAACGCATACTACATACAAACACACACACACAACACACACAATCCACATTCGAAAACACAACACACAACACACAACACACAAACTCAAAAGTGAAAGGAAACAAATGAAAGGAAAAGCGAAAGGAAAGAATGAAAGGAAAAGTGAAACACTGAAACACTGAAACAACGAAACAGCGAAATGCAAACAAAACAACTCAACACACACTCGACACCGCACTACTACACCGCATCGCTAGAGCCCGCGTGCCAGACTACTTGACGCGCAATTGCACACAACGCGCCGTACGCACGTCGACTGTCAACTACACAGAACACGCACGCACACGCACGCACACGCACACACACGCACACACATGCACACACATGCACACACAAACATACATACATCATTCGTCACGAACGCGTGTTGACTCACATTATGTGTGTTCAGTCGTTGTGCATTTGATTTGTGCCTGCGGAGGTGTTGGTAGTGGACAGTGGACCGTGTTTTGCATCCAAGCAAGATTGTCTGTCTCGGTGTGTGGGTGTGGGTGTGGGTGTGGTTAGGATCGGTGTGGTGCGGTGTGGACTCGATCAAAAGGTGTGCTCACTCACTCGTTGCAAACAACCAAACAGACCAGCGCAAACATGCACAAACACTAACACATGAGCGGAGAGACAAAGTGCGAGATGCACACATTTGCGTGTGGAGCGGGTGATTTACGGTTGTGGATCTAGTGCACGGGTCGTTCGTTGTTTTGGGTCGTTTTGTTGGATAGGAAATATACGTGTATGCTATGAGAAGGGGGCGCTCGATGCATGTTGTCCTCGCAGTGGTGTTTGTGTTTGTATTTGTATTTGTATTTGTGTTGAAGACGAGTGGTGTGTTGATAGTGTGTGTGAATTGTGTTGTGTGTTATGTGTTGGTGCGTTGTGCGGCGGAGTAGTGGCGCGAGTCGTATGAAGAGGGAGCAAAAAGTGGAGCAAAAGTATCAGAGGAGGGGATCGAACCCCCGATCTTGAGCGTGTTAAGCTCACGTCCTAACCACTAGACGACACTGACACTCATATCAACAACCACACACACTACATCCACACACGACACAACACACACGAAATCAACACACAACACAACAATCAAACGTACACTCACATACATCAAACAACACAGCACAACCATCACACTTTCTCGCAAAAATAGCACAAATACATACTTCATCTCCGACGCAAGTGCAAACTACACAATACTACATGCAAAATACGCGACATGCAAAACAACACGCAACACACGGCGACCACACTGCCACATTCCAAACGCCCTACGACACAGCTCACACGCGACACAAACAGTCGACTCAAAACCACAAGCAAACACATACACGCACAAAGCACAAGAATACACAGCTAAAACAAACGCAACAGCAACAACAACAAAAGCATAAGCAATAGCAAAAGGAACCGACAGCTGTGAGATTTGAACTCACGCGGGTTACCCCAATAGATTTCTAGTCTATCGCCTTAACCACTCGGCCAAGCTGTCACGCAACCGAACTCTACATAACAAACTACAACACTACAACACCACACCACACAACCAACACAAACGCATACTACATACAAACACACACACACAACACACACAATCCACATTCGAAAACACAACACACAACACACAACACACAAACTCAAAAGTGAAAGGAAACAAATGAAAGGAAAAGCGAAAGGAAAGAATGAAAGGAAAAGTGAAACACTGAAACACTGAAACAACGAAACAGCGAAATGCAAACAAAACAACTCAACACACACTCGACACCGCACTACTACACCGCATCGCTAGAGCCCGCGTGCCAGACTACTTGACGCGCAATTGCACACAACGCGCCGTACGCACGTCGACTGTCAACTACACAGAACACGCACGCACACGCACGCACACGCACACACACGCACACACATGCACACACATGCACACACAAACATACATACATCATTCGTCACGAACGCGTGTTGACTCACATTATGTGTGTTCAGTCGTTGTGCATTTGATTTGTGCCTGCGGAGGTGTTGGTAGTGGACAGTGGACCGTGTTTTGCATCCAAGCAAGATTGTCTGTCTCGGTGTGTGGGTGTGGGTGTGGGTGTGGTTAGGATCGGTGTG
The DNA here is from genome assembly GCA_003730235.1 of Pythium guiyangense. Taxonomy (NCBI): domain Eukaryota; phylum Oomycota; class Peronosporomycetes; order Pythiales; family Pythiaceae; genus Pythium; species Pythium guiyangense. The sequence goes on from QXDM01000014.1 coordinate 801,486, forward strand.
GTGCGGTGTGGACTCGATCAAAAGGTGTGCTCACTCACTCGTTGCAAACAACCAAACAGACCAGCGCAAACATGCACAAACACTAACACATGAGCGGAGAGACAAAGTGCGAGATGCACACATTTGCGTGTGGAGCGGGTGATTTACGGTTGTGGATCTAGTGCACGGGTCGTTCGTTGTTTTGGGTCGTTTTGTTGGATAGGAAATATACGTGTATGCTATGAGAAGGGGGCGCTCGATGCATGTTGTCCTCGCAGTGGTGTTTGTGTTTGTGTTTGTATTTGTATTTGTATTTGTGTTGAAGACGAGTGGTGTGTTGATAGTGTGTGTGAATTGTGTTGTGTGTTATGTGTTGGTGCGTTGTGCGGCGGAGTAGTGGCGCGAGTCGTATGAAGAGGGAGCAAAAAGTGGAGCAAAAGTATCAGAGGAGGGGATCGAACCCCCGATCTTGAGCGTGTTAAGCTCACGTCCTAACCACTAGACGACACTGACACTCATATCAACAACCACACACACTACATCCACACACGACACAACACACACGAAATCAACACACAACACAACAATCAAACGTACACTCACATACATCAAACAACACAGCACAACCATCACACTTTCTCGCAAAAATAGCACAAATACATACTTCATCTCCGACGCAAGTGCAAACTACACAATACTACATGCAAAATACGCGACATGCAAAACAACACGCAACACACGGCGACCACACTGCCACATTCCAAACGCCCTACGACACAGCTCACACGCGACACAAACAGTCGACTCAAAACCACAAGCAAACACATACACGCACAAAGCACAAGAATACACAGCTAAAACAAACGCAACAGCAACAACAACAAAAGCATAAGCAATAGCAAAAGGAACCGACAGCTGTGAGATTTGAACTCACGCGGGTTACCCCAATAGATTTCTAGTCTATCGCCTTAACCACTCGGCCAAGCTGTCACGCAACCGAACTCTACATAACAAACTACAACACTACAACACCACACCACACAACCAACACAAACGCATACTACATACAAACACACACACACAACACACACAATCCACATTCGAAAACACAACACACAACACACAACACACAAACTCAAAAGTGAAAGGAAACAAATGAAAGGAAAAGCGAAAGGAAAGAATGAAAGGAAAAGTGAAACACTGAAACACTGAAACAACGAAACAGCGAAATGCAAACAAAACAACTCAACACACACTCGACACCGCACTACTACACCGCATCGCTAGAGCCCGCGTGCCAGACTACTTGACGCGCAATTGCACACAACGCGCCGTACGCACGTCGACTGTCAACTACACAGAACACGCACGCACACGCACGCACACGCACACACACGCACACACATGCACACACATGCACACACAAACATACATACATCATTCGTCACGAACGCGTGTTGACTCACATTATGTGTGTTCAGTCGTTGTGCATTTGATTTGTGCCTGCGGAGGTGTTGGTAGTGGACAGTGGACCGTGTTTTGCATCCAAGCAAGATTGTCTGTCTCGGTGTGTGGGTGTGGGTGTGGGTGTGGTTAGGATCGGTGTGGTGCGGTGTGGACTCGATCAAAAGGTGTGCTCACTCACTCGTTGCAAACAACCAAACAGACCAGCGCAAACATGCACAAACACTAACACATGAGCGGAGAGACAAAGTGCGAGATGCACACATTTGCGTGTGGAGCGGGTGATTTACGGTTGTGGATCTAGTGCACGGGTCGTTCGTTGTTTTGGGTCGTTTTGTTGGATAGGAAATATACGTGTATGCTATGAGAAGGGGGCGCTCGATGCATGTTGTCCTCGCAGTGGTGTTTGTGTTTGTGTTTGTATTTGTATTTGTATTTGTGTTGAAGACGAGTGGTGTGTTGATAGTGTGTGTGAATTGTGTTGTGTGTTATGTGTTGGTGCGTTGTGCGGCGGAGTAGTGGCGCGAGTCGTATGAAGAGGGAGCAAAAAGTGGAGCAAAAGTATCAGAGGAGGGGATCGAACCCCCGATCTTGAGCGTGTTAAGCTCACGTCCTAACCACTAGACGACACTGACACTCATATCAACAACCACACACACTACATCCACACACGACACAACACACACGAAATCAACACACAACACAACAATCAAACGTACACTCACATACATCAAACAACACAGCACAACCATCACACTTTCTCGCAAAAATAGCACAAATACATACTTCATCTCCGACGCAAGTGCAAACTACACAATACTACATGCAAAATACGCGACATGCAAAACAACACGCAACACACGGCGACCACACTGCCACATTCCAAACGCCCTACGACACAGCTCACACGCGACACAAACAGTCGACTCAAAACCACAAGCAAACACATACACGCACAAAGCACAAGAATACACAGCTAAAACAAACGCAACAGCAACAACAACAAAAGCATAAGCAATAGCAAAAGGAACCGACAGCTGTGAGATTTGAACTCACGCGGGTTACCCCAATAGATTTCTAGTCTATCGCCTTAACCACTCGGCCAAGCTGTCACGCAACCGAACTCTACATAACAAACTACAACACTACAACACCACACCACACAACCAACACAAACGCATACTACATACAAACACACACACACAACACACACAATCCACATTCGAAAACACAACACACAACACACAACACACAAACTCAAAAGTGAAAGGAAACAAATGAAAGGAAAAGCGAAAGGAAAGAATGAAAGGAAAAGTGAAACACTGAAACACTGAAACAACGAAACAGCGAAATGCAAACAAAACAACTCAACACACACTCGACACCGCACTACTACACCGCATCGCTAGAGCCCGCGTGCCAGACTACTTGACGCGCAATTGCACACAACGCGCCGTACGCACGTCGACTGTCAACTACACAGAACACGCACGCACACGCACGCACACGCACACACACGCACACACATGCACACACATGCACACACAAACATACATACATCATTCGTCACGAACGCGTGTTGACTCACATTATGTGTGTTCAGTCGTTGTGCATTTGATTTGTGCCTGCGGAGGTGTTGGTAGTGGACAGTGGACCGTGTTTTGCATCCAAGCAAGATTGTCTGTCTCGGTGTGTGGGTGTGGGTGTGGGTGTGGTTAGGATCGGTGTGGTGCGGTGTGGACTCGATCAAAAGGTGTGCTCACTCACTCGTTGCAAACAACCAAACAGACCAGCGCAAACATGCACAAACACTAACACATGAGCGGAGAGACAAAGTGCGAGATGCACACATTTGCGTGTGGAGCGGGTGATTTACGGTTGTGGATCTAGTGCACGGGTCGTTCGTTGTTTTGGGTCGTTTTGTTGGATAGGAAATATACGTGTATGCTATGAGAAGGGGGCGCTCGATGCATGTTGTCCTCGCAGTGGTGTTTGTGTTTGTATTTGTATTTGTATTTGTGTTGAAGACGAGTGGTGTGTTGATAGTGTGTGTGAATTGTGTTGTGTGTTATGTGTTGGTGCGTTGTGCGGCGGAGTAGTGGCGCGAGTCGTATGAAGAGGGAGCAAAAAGTGGAGCAAAAGTATCAGAGGAGGGGATCGAACCCCCGATCTTGAGCGTGTTAAGCTCACGTCCTAACCACTAGACGACACTGACACTCATATCAACAACCACACACACTACATCCACACACGACACAACACACACGAAATCAACACACAACACAACAATCAAACGTACACTCACATACATCAAACAACACAGCACAACCATCACACTTTCTCGCAAAAATAGCACAAATACATACTTCATCTCCGACGCAAGTGCAAACTACACAATACTACATGCAAAATACGCGACATGCAAAACAACACGCAACACACGGCGACCACACTGCCACATTCCAAACGCCCTACGACACAGCTCACACGCGACACAAACAGTCGACTCAAAACCACAAGCAAACACATACACGCACAAAGCACAAGAATACACAGCTAAAACAAACGCAACAGCAACAACAACAAAAGCATAAGCAATAGCAAAAGGAACCGACAGCTGTGAGATTTGAACTCACGCGGGTTACCCCAATAGATTTCTAGTCTATCGCCTTAACCACTCGGCCAAGCTGTCACGCAACCGAACTCTACATAACAAACTACAACACTACAACACCACACCACACAACCAACACAAACGCATACTACATACAAACACACACACACAACACACACAATCCACATTCGAAAACACAACACACAACACACAACACACAAACTCAAAAGTGAAAGGAAACAAATGAAAGGAAAAGCGAAAGGAAAGAATGAAAGGAAAAGTGAAACACTGAAACACTGAAACAACGAAACAGCGAAATGCAAACAAAACAACTCAACACACACTCGACACCGCACTACTACACCGCATCGCTAGAGCCCGCGTGCCAGACTACTTGACGCGCAATTGCACACAACGCGCCGTACGCACGTCGACTGTCAACTACACAGAACACGCACGCACACGCACGCACACGCACACACACGCACACACATGCACACACATGCACACACAAACATACATACATCATTCGTCACGAACGCGTGTTGACTCACATTATGTGTGTTCAGTCGTTGTGCATTTGATTTGTGCCTGCGGAGGTGTTGGTAGTGGACAGTGGACCGTGTTTTGCATCCAAGCAAGATTGTCTGTCTCGGTGTGTGGGTGTGGGTGTGGGTGTGGTTAGGATCGGTGTGGTGCGGTGTGGACTCGATCAAAAGGTGTGCTCACTCACTCGTTGCAAACAACCAAACAGACCAGCGCAAACATGCACAAACACTAACACATGAGCGGAGAGACAAAGTGCGAGATGCACACATTTGCGTGTGGAGCGGGTGATTTACGGTTGTGGATCTAGTGCACGGGTCGTTCGTTGTTTTGGGTCGTTTTGTTGGATAGGAAATATACGTGTATGCTATGAGAAGGGGGCGCTCGATGCATGTTGTCCTCGCAGTGGTGTTTGTGTTTGTGTTTGTATTTGTATTTGTATTTGTGTTGAAGACGAGTGGTGTGTTGATAGTGTGTGTGAATTGTGTTGTGTGTTATGTGTTGGTGCGTTGTGCGGCGGAGTAGTGGCGCGAGTCGTATGAAGAGGGAGCAAAAAGTGGAGCAAAAGTATCAGAGGAGGGGATCGAACCCCCGATCTTGAGCGTGTTAAGCTCACGTCCTAACCACTAGACGACACTGACACTCATATCAACAACCACACACACTACATCCACACACGACACAACACACACGAAATCAACACACAACACAACAATCAAACGTACACTCACATACATCAAACAACACAGCACAACCATCACACTTTCTCGCAAAAATAGCACAAATACATACTTCATCTCCGACGCAAGTGCAAACTACACAATACTACATGCAAAATACGCGACATGCAAAACAACACGCAACACACGGCGACCACACTGCCACATTCCAAACGCCCTACGACACAGCTCACACGCGACACAAACAGTCGACTCAAAACCACAAGCAAACACATACACGCACAAAGCACAAGAATACACAGCTAAAACAAACGCAACAGCAACAACAACAAAAGCATAAGCAATAGCAAAAGGAACCGACAGCTGTGAGATTTGAACTCACGCGGGTTACCCCAATAGATTTCTAGTCTATCGCCTTAACCACTCGGCCAAGCTGTCACGCAACCGAACTCTACATAACAAACTACAACACTACAACACCACACCACACAACCAACACAAACGCATACTACATACAAACACACACACACAACACACACAATCCACATTCGAAAACACAACACACAACACACAACACACAAACTCAAAAGTGAAAGGAAACAAATGAAAGGAAAAGCGAAAGGAAAGAATGAAAGGAAAAGTGAAACACTGAAACACTGAAACAACGAAACAGCGAAATGCAAACAAAACAACTCAACACACACTCGACACCGCACTACTACACCGCATCGCTAGAGCCCGCGTGCCAGACTACTTGACGCGCAATTGCACACAACGCGCCGTACGCACGTCGACTGTCAACTACACAGAACACGCACGCACACGCACGCACACGCACACACACGCACACACATGCACACACATGCACACACAAACATACATACATCATTCGTCACGAACGCGTGTTGACTCACATTATGTGTGTTCAGTCGTTGTGCATTTGATTTGTGCCTGCGGAGGTGTTGGTAGTGGACAGTGGACCGTGTTTTGCATCCAAGCAAGATTGTCTGTCTCGGTGTGTGGGTGTGGGTGTGGGTGTGGTTAGGATCGGTGTGGTGCGGTGTGGACTCGATCAAAAGGTGTGCTCACTCACTCGTTGCAAACAACCAAACAGACCAGCGCAAACATGCACAAACACTAACACATGAGCGGAGAGACAAAGTGCGAGATGCACACATTTGCGTGTGGAGCGGGTGATTTACGGTTGTGGATCTAGTGCACGGGTCGTTCGTTGTTTTGGGTCGTTTTGTTGGATAGGAAATATACGTGTATGCTATGAGAAGGGGGCGCTCGATGCATGTTGTCCTCGCAGTGGTGTTGTGTTTGTGTTTGTATTTGTATTTGTATTTGTGTTGAAGACGAGTGGTGTGTTGATAGTGTGTGTGAATTGTGTTGTGTGTTATGTGTTGGTGCGTTGTGCGGCGGAGTAGTGGCGCGAGTCGTATGAAGAGGGAGCAAAAAGTGGAGCAAAAGTATCAGAGGAGGGGATCGAACCCCCGATCTTGAGCGTGTTAAGCTCACGTCCTAACCACTAGACGACACTGACACTCATATCAACAACCACACACACTACATCCACACACGACACAACACACACGAAATCAACACACAACACAACAATCAAACGTACACTCACATACATCAAACAACACAGCACAACCATCACACTTTCTCGCAAAAATAGCACAAATACATACTTCATCTCCGACGCAAGTGCAAACTACACAATACTACATGCAAAATACGCGACATGCAAAACAACACGCAACACACGGCGACCACACTGCCACATTCCAAACGCCCTACGACACAGCTCACACGCGACACAAACAGTCGACTCAAAACCACAAGCAAACACATACACGCACAAAGCACAAGAATACACAGCTAAAACAAACGCAACAGCAACAACAACAAAAGCATAAGCAATAGCAAAAGGAACCGACAGCTGTGAGATTTGAACTCACGCGGGTTACCCCAATAGATTTCTAGTCTATCGCCTTAACCACTCGGCCAAGCTGTCACGCAACCGAACTCTACATAACAAACTACAACACTACAACACCACACCACACAACCAACACAAACGCATACTACATACAAACACACACACACAACACACACAATCCACATTCGAAAACACAACACACAACACACAACACACAAACTCAAAAGTGAAAGGAAACAAATGAAAGGAAAAGCGAAAGGAAAGAATGAAAGGAAAAGTGAAACACTGAAACACTGAAACAGCGAAACAGCGAAATGCAAACAAAACAACTCAACACACACTCGACACCGCACTACTACACCGCATCGCTAGAGCCCGCGTGCCAGACTACTTGACGCGCAATTGCACACAACGCGCCGTACGCACGTCGACTGTCAACTACACAGAACACGCACGCACACGCACGCACACGCACACACATGCACACACATGCACACACATGCACACACAAACATACATACATCATTCGTCACGAACGCGTGTTGACTCACATTATGTGTGTTCAGTCGTTGTGCATTTGATTTGTGCCTGCGGAGGTGTTGGTAGTGGACAGTGGACCGTGTTTTGCATCCAAGCAAGATTGTCTGTCTCGGTGTGTGGGTGTGGGTGTGGGTGTGGTTAGGATCGGTGTGGTGCGGTGTGGACTCGATCAAAAGGTGTGCTCACTCACTCGTTGCAAACAACCAAACAGACCAGCGCAAACATGCACAAACACTAACACATGAGCGGAGAGACAAAGTGCGAGATGCACACATTTGCGTGTGGAGCGGGTGATTTACGGTTGTGGATCTAGTGCACGGGTCGTTCGTTGTTTTGGGTCGTTTTGTTGGATAGGAAATATACGTGTATGCTATGAGAAGGGGGCGCTCGATGCATGTTGTCCTCGCAGTGGTGTTTGTGTTGTGTTTGTATTTGTATTTGTATTTGTGTTGAAGACGAGTGGTGTGTTGATAGTGTGTGTGAATTGTGTTGTGTGTTATGTGTTGGTGCGTTGTGCGGCGGAGTAGTGGCGCGAGTCGTATGAAGAGGGAGCAAAAAGTGGAGCAAAAGTATCAGAGGAGGGGATCGAACCCCCGATCTTGAGCGTGTTAAGCTCACGTCCTAACCACTAGACGACACTGACACTCATATCAACAACCACACACACTACATCCACACACGACACAACACACACGAAATCAACACACAACACAACAATCAAACGTACACTCACATACATCAAACAACACAGCACAACCATCACACTTTCTCGCAAAAATAGCACAAATACATACTTCATCTCCGACGCAAGTGCAAACTACACAATACTACATGCAAAATACGCGACATGCAAAACAACACGCAACACACGGCGACCACACTGCCACATTCCAAACGCCCTACGACACAGCTCACACGCGACACAAACAGTCGACTCAAAACCACAAGCAAACACATACACGCACAAAGCACAAGAATACACAGCTAAAACAAACGCAACAGCAACAACAACAAAAGCATAAGCAATAGCAAAAGGAACCGACAGCTGTGAGATTTGAACTCACGCGGGTTACCCCAATAGATTTCTAGTCTATCGCCTTAACCACTCGGCCAAGCTGTCACGCAACCGAACTCTACATAACAAACTACAACACTACAACACCACACCACACAACCAACACAAACGCATACTACATACAAACACACACACACAACACACACAATCCACATTCGAAAACACAACACACAACACACAACACACAAACTCAAAAGTGAAAGGAAACAAATGAAAGGAAAAGCGAAAGGAAAGAATGAAAGGAAAAGTGAAACACTGAAACACTGAAACAGCGAAACAGCGAAATGCAAACAAAACAACTCAACACACACTCGACACCGCACTACTACACCGCATCGCTAGAGCCCGCGTGCCAGACTACTTGACGCGCAATTGCACACAACGCGCCGTACGCACGTCGACTGTCAACTACACAGAACACACACGCACACGCACGCACACGCACACACATGCACACACATGCACACACATGCACACACATGCACACACAAACATACATACATCATTCGTCACGAACGCGTGTTGACTCACATTATGTGTGTTCAGTCGTTGTGCATTTGATTTGTGCCTGCGGAGGTGTTGGTAGTGGACAGTGGACCGTGTTTTGCATCCAAGCAAGATTGTCTGTCTCGGTGTGTGGGTGTGGGTGTGGGTGTGGTTAGGATCGGTGTGGTGCGGTGTGGACTCGATCAAAAGGTGTGCTCACTCACTCGTTGCAAACAACCAAACAGACCAGCGCAAACATGCACAAACACTAACACATGAGCGGAGAGACAAAGTGCGAGATGCACACATTTGCGTGTGGAGCGGGTGATTTACGGTTGTGGATCTAGTGCACGGGTCGTTCGTTGTTTTGGGTCGTTTTGTTGGATAGGAAATATACGTGTATGCTATGAGAAGGGGGCGCTCGATGCATGTTGTCCTCGCAGTGGTGTTTGTGTTTGTATTTGTATTTGTATTTGTGTTGAAGACGAGTGGTGTGTTGATAGTGTGTGTGAATTGTGTTGTGTGTTATGTGTTGGTGCGTTGTGCGGCGGAGTAGTGGCGCGAGTCGTATGAAGAGGGAGCAAAAAGTGGAGCAAAAGTATCAGAGGAGGGGATCGAACCCCCGATCTTGAGCGTGTTAAGCTCACGTCCTAACCACTAGACGACACTGACACTCATATCAACAACCACACACACTACATCCACACACGACACAACACACACGAAATCAACACACAACACAACAATCAAACGTACACTCACATACATCAAACAACACAGCACAACCATCACACTTTCTCGCAAAAATAGCACAAATACATACTTCATCTCCGACGCAAGTGCAAACTACACAATACTACATGCAAAATACGCGACATGCAAAACAACACGCAACACACGGCGACCACACTGCCACATTCCAAACGCCCTACGACACAGCTCACACGCGACACAAACAGTCGACTCAAAACCACAAGCAAACACATACACGCACAAAGCACAAGAATACACAGCTAAAACAAACGCAACAGCAACAACAACAAAAGCATAAGCAATAGCAAAAGGAACCGACAGCTGTGAGATTTGAACTCACGCGGGTTACCCCAATAGATTTCTAGTCTATCGCCTTAACCACTCGGCCAAGCTGTCACGCAACCGAACTCTACATAACAAACTACAACACTACAACACCACACCACACAACCAACACAAACGCATACTACATACAAACACACACACACAACACACACAATCCACATTCGAAAACACAACACACAACACACAACACACAAACTCAAAAGTGAAAGGAAACAAATGAAAGGAAAAGCGAAAGGAAAGAATGAAAGGAAAAGTGAAACACTGAAACACTGAAACAGCGAAACAGCGAAATGCAAACAAAACAACTCAACACACACTCGACACCGCACTACTACACCGCATCGCTAGAGCCCGCGTGCCAGACTACTTGACGCGCAATTGCACACAACGCGCCGTACGCACGTCGACTGTCAACTGAACATATCTCTTAGGTAAATGGCAAACAGGTGCCTTAAATGATTTATGCTTCAGGGTTTTGTGTGTTGTCGTTTTCTAGAGCCCGCGTATTTCACGCGAATGGACACAGGAGAGGGCGCATACCTTCCTATACGCGCGTTTTTGACAGTGCTGTTTTTTGTTCAATTTGTTTGACAGAATATCACAATAGAATGCTTTTGAAATCTACTATCGGATAACTAATCAACAATTTACGTGTTGGTTTATCCATACCGTAAAACTCAAGTCAAAGGCGGTCTCATGTCAATGCGGTCTGGTATTTATGGTACCTGATCGGCTCATCGTGCTTCGCCGACGACTGTTCATGACTATTTAGATTGCGACGCGTTTGCCAGCAACTGCCTCAAAACTTGACAAAAATATTTGCCAAGATGCTGGCATGTTCGCCTTATCGTTCTGGACGCACTCGTTCAGCAAAGCGGGTCAAGAAGGCACAAAAAGACACACACAAGACAGTCCTACACGTACGCTTGCGCCAAAGTGGCACTATTGGCGCTACTATCACGCGGTTCTTCAGCGGCGCGTCAAATTGCACCGATCCTGCACGCGCAAACTCATCATCATGTGGTTCGCAAGCAACCAGCTCACATTGAGCAGCAAACAACCAATTCTGAGACAGCACGACCGGAACGATCGCGTCCATTTGGCTTTGGCCGCAGCGCGCCAGTCCTCTACGAGGCGACGCTCGTCAAGGTGGCCAACTACGCGAGGCGAGATGGCATTCCGGTGTTAACCAGGGCTCCGTGCCATCGAGCGCTTAAGCTTGCAGATGAAGCCGGCATCAACCACCGGCTCTTTATTGCTTCGTGGCAGTGGCGCTGTGACTTCATGCGCCGCAATCATTACCTCTTCCGTTCCAAAACACACAAAGGACAACAAGTGCCTGCTGATGCACTTGAGCAATGGGCAGCATTTTCAACAGAGATCAGTGCGCGAGCGGCATCGAATGGCATCCGCCTTATTAAAGCGCAGGCCAGACTGCGGCGAACATTGAGCACCTCCCTCAAACGGCGATCGACGCAAGAGGCAGCTCAACTGTATGGGTTCGATGCAGCAAGAAGGATAAGTAGCGCGCAACAGCGATGCTTCTCGGCGATAGCGACGGCAACAAACATTATTTGCTCTTGGTGTTGAGAGGAGTGCCGTCCAAGATTGCGTCCGTTCAAGACGAGAATAACAGACTCAGGCGCGACTTTGTAGACGACTATGAGTTGAAGTGCAGCGGCTTCAGAGCGAGCACGACGTGCAGAATTACGCGAATCGCACGGCGTCGTGGATCGGAGCGCTAACGATCACGTTTCTGCACTATCACGTCGTTGTGAGAGACAACACAAGCGAGCCGATGATGCTGCTCCTCGACGACTTTAGTCGACACTGGGTCGACGTAGCAGCTGCTATGGCTACTGAGCTCAACATCGATCGAAGTCAAAGTACCACCGGGACTGACGTGGCTGTACCTACCAGCCGACCGCGTTTGGATCAAGCGAACAACAACAAGTTGCGTCGCTCGTGAGTCAGTTTTTTGTATGATCAGCTCAACCACCACAGCCTCTCACAAGCAGCAGCTCCATTTGCCATGCAACCGCCTTTCACGAAAATGGGGCTGCGTGGGTCAGCCGCGTGTGGCGAGAGATTGGGATTGGCGCTGACACCACCCGCTTAGGTTTCGTGAGCTCTGACTTGTGCGACGGGCAACACTCACGGATGAGGTGCACACAGTAGTTGTTGAGCAGCACTCTTTGAACCGTCTTGTCAAGGTCGTGCAAGCGTTGGATGTAGTTGATCAAAGATAATTAGATGGTAGTGGTGAAGTTGTTGATAGCGGAATCGTTGAGTAATACAGCGACTCTCTCCGACGACTTCTCCGTCCGCACCATTTTGTCTACTGTGCAATCATGTCACAGTGGAGGTAACCTCAGCAATATCACAATGGGGTTATACCTGCCTTACATGTAAATGGCGGTGCCATCGTTTACTGAATTCTATCTTTTTGAAGAGGGTGTTATACATACAGATAGTAAGTATATGCACTGTAAGTATTGATACATTTTTGCGTATTAGGTATCGAGATATTCCCTGGTCATTACTCTATACTTCATTTGATCAAGCACATCAAGGCCGCTTTTGACATGTATTTTATGATTTTCGTCTGAGCTCCGAGCCGTGCTTGAGGAACACGTTGCCTGCGCTCTGCGACGGGTTGATGCCAATGCCATCTGCAACAACAACAACAGGACGCGAGCGAGTGCGCGCGTGTGAGCACCAATGCGCTTGCAGCAAGACACGAGCAGCGTGCCGACGTACCGTTCGTGATGATCGCGCTCGTCGCGGCTGGCACGTGGAACTAGCACAAAGACAACGAGGTACGATGCGTGAGTGCAAGATAGACAGTGGTCATTGGAGCGAGCGAGCGCGATGGGAGCTTGCAGACATACCTCTTCCGCCACGTATTTCAGCACAGCAGTGAACGGCGCTTGCTCTGGCACGTTCACACTGTCGCCACGTACAAGCATCCATTCGATGCGAGACCGAAGCCCAAGGACCGAGACGCCAAGAGCAAGAGTTAGTCGCAAATACACCTGCAGCCATCCACGCAGACCGACTGAGCGTATGTAGCAGCAGCAGAGATGTACACGATGCACTCACACGCGGAACGGGAGCTTCGGGTCGGACGTGAGCGTGACTTTGAACGTGACTTTTCCAGACCTGAACGAGCGCACATGACATCATAAGCAAGCACTAGTTAGCCACATACGAAGAAGGGAGAAGCCGCGCATGGCCGCGAACCGTACAGACAATGTGCAGACAGACAGCAAAGGCGGCGCAGAACGCACGTACATGTCGAGATGTGTGTGCTTGCCGATCAAAAGTGCGTTTGCGACCATTTAGCAACCGCCCGTTGACAAGCATAATTGTTGTGATCACTTGAGTTCAGTATGCCTCCATCCAATAGACTGTTCTGATAGTGCGATAATTAAGTGAGGCTGCAATGCATAGTACTGTGAGCGGCACAATAGAGGTTCCCATACTAAACTCAAGTAGATACGAACATACAAAACCCTAGTACAAAGACGTCATACGAAACTCCAGTCACTTCGAGTATACAAAAAATGTGTTTCTGTGCTCCATTCTAAACTGTCTAGCATGTTTTTCGCTCGAAAGTGCAAATCAACAAAATATAGATGTCTTTTGAAACCACTCCGTTTCATTTGAACTCTTTTAGAGTACAACGATTTCGACAGCATCAAAATCGACACTCTGCTTCTTGACACGAAGCTCACAACCGCGTCGAGTTTCAAGACACCAACTCGGCACGTTGCTTAGCAACGAGGCTACTGCTGCTGCTGCTGGTGCCGATCACGCAACTCTAAGCGCTTGACAATCATTGGCTACCTCTCATCAGTATGTGTGTGTACTTGTAGTTGTGTTACGAACGTGATGTTCACGATGCTCTCCATAGTATGTATTGCCTGATGCAAACCGAGCCACAGAAGACACGCCATCGAGCAGAGCACGCAGTGTTGGGTGTAGTCAGCACTCTAGCAATGCTGTCGATTGTATGTGCGGCTACCCATCTTAGTGTAGCTTCAGACTCAGTGTTGTGAGAAGCACAAGCGCTCCAGCACACGAATGCAAAAGAGTGAGGTCCAAGCTCGCTAACTCTGACAGTCGTTCAGTGCGATTGAGTCCGTGCTCGACCTCACATGGGTGCTCACTTGCTCGTACTGGAGCGGATGAATGGCAGAATGGACAACACCTCGAGGTAAAAACAACACGTTCGATTGATTCACGTTACTGAACGACGGCCGCTTCGCATCGCCATCACAAGACGCAGCGAGCTGTAGCGGTCGTGTACTGCATGCGCGCACTCGTAGCCACACGCGCACTGGCTAGACACGAGAAGTGCGGAGCGAGTACCGAGGTGCGAGGCGCCAGAGCGCACAACACAGTCGAGAGCTAGGTCGATGGCTGACAGCTTACGCGTGCGTGAGTGGCGTCTCGGCCTCGACGTACTTGGGCGACGCCGCGTTCTTCTTGTAGTTGCGGTCGAAGAGCGCCTCAATGTCCTCGAGGAGCAAGCCCTTGGTCTCCGGGCACAGGAAGTAGACAAAGATGCCCGAGATGACGCACGTGCCGCAGAAGAGGAAGAAGACGCCGTTGATGTTGAGCGACGGGAAGAGCTTCACGACCCACGTCATGCACGTGCCCATGACCCAGTTCGACATCGTCGAGAGCGACACGGCCTTGGCGCGCACGTTGAGCGGGAAGATCTCGGCCGGGTAGATCCAGCACACTGGACCCCACGAAATGGCAAAGTTGAAGATGAAGAACGCCGTGCCGACGATGATGATGTAGCCCGCACCCTTGGAGCAGCCCGAGTCGTCCGTGTTGCCGTCGCAGCCGGCCGTGAACGTGATTCCCGAGAGCACGTGGCCGAGCACCATGCCGACGGCGCCGATGAGCAGGAGCTGGCGGCGACCGAACGTGTCCACCCAACGCATCGCCGGGATCGTGCTCACAAAGTTCACGATCGAGAGAATGAGCACCGAGAGGATGCCGTCGCCCACGACGTCCTTGAAGATGAGACCGCCGTACGAGAACATCGGGTTGATACCCGTCGCCTGCTGCAGCACCTGGAGCGCCATCGCAATGAGCACGCGGCGCAGGATCGACGGCTGCAGGAGCTCCGACCAGCCCGCCGGCTCACCCTCCTCCGCGATCTGGTCGCCGATCGCGTTCAGCTCGCGGCTCACGTTGTCCGTCTGGCGGAGCTTCTTGAGCACGGCCTCAGCCGCGTCCTTGCCCTTGTGCAGGTACGTCCAGCGCGGCGACTCCGGCACGAAGAAGATACCGAGCATGACGATGATCGGCGCCGCCATGGCCACGCCGTTCGTGATGCGCCAGCCGCGCGCGTGGTCCTCGACGATCAGGTTCACGATGTTCGCGAGCAAGAGGCCCGTGACGATCGTCATCTGCATGAAGCCCGAGAGGAAACCGCGGAGCTCCTTCGGCGCCATCTCAGCACCGAAGATCGGGAGCGAGAACGACGAGTTGCCCACGCCCATACCCTGGATCACACGCGCCACGAGCAGCGACGCGTGCGCACCCGCCGGCGCGAAGCACACCCACGACGTACCGATGCAGAACAGCATGCCGGCGTTGAAGATCGTCACGCGGCGACCGAACTTGTCGGCGACCCAGCCACCGAGCAGCGCGCCGAAGATGCAGCCGATGTTGTACGTCATATTGTACCAGAGCGTGTAGTCGATCCAGCGGTCCGGGAGCGACGTCGACTTGGCCACGCAGTCGTCGTACGTCTGACCGTGCCAGCCGACGCACCAGTCGTTGATGAACGAGTCCATGACGAGCACGCCGCCCGTCACGCCCTGGTCATAGCCGAAGAAGAGACCGCCGAGCGACGCGAAGATGCACACGATAATCGCGTACGCGCGCGAGCCCTCGGTCGGCGCATCGTCGAAGTGGTAGTTGTCCGGCACGTTCACTGCCACGCCACCCGCCATGTTGCTTGGACACTGAGAGTGCTGGAGGTTGATTCACTTGGACACTTGGAAGAAGATTGGAGAATGAGCGATGGCGGCGAGCTCGACGAGACGAGCGAGGCTGAGAGCGTGACGAGGTGGCAATCGTAGGCAGAGTCTGTGCGTTTGAAGTTAGCGGCGTGAATCCATTAGAAGCGCATGCTCCTTGTCCACGACGTG
Organism: Pythium guiyangense; assembly: GCA_003730235.1. Classification (NCBI taxonomy): domain Eukaryota; phylum Oomycota; class Peronosporomycetes; order Pythiales; family Pythiaceae; genus Pythium; species Pythium guiyangense. The sequence goes on from QXDM01000014.1 coordinate 818,092, forward strand.
ACAGATGTGTGCAACTTGAGCATAGCAAGGCAGTGGTGCTGCCATCAGCCCCAGCATCTGGTGCCTCGTTGTGTGCATTGTTGCAGGAGCGTTGTGGTGCAAGAGCGACCGAGATGTACACGCATGCTCCAAACTGCGAGTTCGCATTCTCACTCATGCAGCGAGCGAACGGCAAGACTTGCTGACCGACGCGGCCGACCAAATGTGCTTGATTCATCATGCCACTCGCACTGCTCGGTGCAGGTCAGTCAAGGCGCACCGATCCAAGTTCAGAAAGGCATTGCCATCGTTCACACCGGGACACAAGTGCTGCGTCTTGCAACGAGCAGCGCTAGTTGATTTATCTGACGCAAGTGGGACGGTAGTGATCGCCTGCACACGCTCGCCAGCTCGTCTCGACGCGGTTGCAGCGAGTGTTGCCACGGCGCGGACTGCAGATAAATCCATCAGCGCGTACCTCTCTCTCGCTCCACGCACAGCGACGCGTCTCAACAGCACTCCATGCATGGCGCAGTTGTCGTTCACGACCTCCTGTACCAACACCAGCACCAGCGAAAAGAACTCTCGGTTCTCATCTCTGCTCGCAACGCCCAAGCACCAGTACTACCCGCCACTTGATTTCGTAGCTCGGAACAGTAAACGAGCACGACCGGCACACCTGAAGGACCTGAAGACAGAACGATTGCCGATTGACTCTGGAGGCGCGATCTCCAGAGAAAGAGAGAGACGTCATACCGGAAGATCGCTCTCTCCAGTTGAGACTCACTCGTTCGTCGCGTGTGCAGAGATGACCAAGCTCACTTGATTCACGAGCTCAGAGACCGGCCACTTGACAACGACAAGTTCCCTTCTCTTGATCACACGCGCACACCACGTGACCGAGTCTCAAGATGACACACTCGCGTGCACCACGCGCAAGGAGCCATGCTGGTGTTGGTGCTCAAAACTAGCGTGAGGTGTCGCCATAGCAACGTGCAAGCACGCACAAGCGACCTGGGGGCGTTTGCAGTCTTTCGAGAGCATGGATCTCGAACTCGTATGCGTTCGTGCGCTCTCAATCGACGGGTGTTGCATTCTCCGTGCACGTCTTGTGCAAGGCAGTCAGTCGCTCATGGAACTTACCACAGTAAGTGCTATCTATCGTGTCTTATCTGCGCGTTCGTGTGTCGTTGGCGAGTTCGAGGCAATACTCGTCTACTGAGATGCTAGCGCTGTTCATTTGCAGCACTGCTGTCCACTCGACGTCAAAGAGCAGCGCTACGGCACCACAGCGCGCGCATGGATGTCAACACGATCACGATCATGCCTGAAGCCGCGATGTCTGTACGATAGCAGCACCGCTATTGACCTCGCGAGCGAGCGCTCAAAGCTTAAACAGCATAATCACAACGCGCATGTGCGGCACCATGAGCAGCCACACTTTGCGGTGCAGCACCGCGCTATCAGCGATTCGCGCTCGAACATACCGCACGCGTCATGTCGACGTGCAAGCAGGTCGAGTTCACTTGCACACACAGAGCAATGGAGCTTGCGCCGACGCTACCAGTTGCGCACATGAAGTGCTCGTTTGATGCAGCAGGCTGTTGCAAGGCGCAGCGAGCGATCAAGCGAGCGATCAAACGCACACGCTCGCAAGCACGAGGAAGGCCGAGCTCGAGGAGGGTCAACAGACGGTTGAACACTAGCGCTCTCAATCCAGTGAAATCAAGTGCGGAAAGCGACTTAATGCGCAGAAAAGCGGCAGGAGGCGTCACGCGAGGCTGAAGATGTGTGAGTGTCTCGCCTTCAGAAGCCGTGCAAGATCGCGATGCGCACACAACACACACACCTGCGAGTGCAACCAGCTGGTCGGTGCACACACAAGAGAGCGTTGCTGTTCAGCCAAGCAAGCCCTCACGCTACGGAAGTTACGAAGACCTTCCATCGCATTGCCACCTCGTCACGCTCTCAGCCTCGCTCGTCTCGTCGAGCTCGCCGCCATCGCTCATTCTCCAATCTTCTTCCAAGTGTCCAAGTGAATCAACCTCCAGCACTCTCAGTGTCCAAGCAACATGGCGGGTGGCGTGGCAGTGAACGTGCCGGACAACTACCACTTCGACGATGCGCCGACCGAGGGCTCGCGCGCGTACGCGATTATCGTGTGCATCTTCGCGTCGCTCGGCGGTCTCTTCTTCGGCTATGACCAGGGCGTGACGGGCGGCGTGCTCGTCATGGACTCGTTCATCAACGACTGGTGCGTCGGCTGGCACGGTCAGACGTACGACGACTGCGTGGCCAAGTCGACGTCGCTCCCGGACCGCTGGATCGACTACACGCTCTGGTACAATATGACGTACAACATCGGCTGCATCTTCGGCGCGCTGCTCGGTGGCTGGGTCGCCGACAAGTTCGGTCGCCGCGTGACGATCTTCAACGCCGGCATGCTGTTCTGCATCGGTACGTCGTGGGTGTGCTTCGCGCCGGCGGGTGCGCACGCGTCGCTGCTCGTGGCGCGTGTGATCCAGGGTATGGGCGTGGGCAACTCGTCGTTCTCGCTCCCGATCTTCGGTGCTGAGATGGCGCCGAAGGAGCTCCGCGGTTTCCTCTCGGGCTTCATGCAGATGACGATCGTCACGGGCCTCTTGCTCGCGAACATCGTGAACCTGATCGTCGAGGACCACGCGCGCGGCTGGCGCATCACGAACGGCGTGGCCATGGCGGCGCCGATCATCGTCATGCTCGGTATCTTCTTCGTGCCGGAGTCGCCGCGCTGGACGTACCTGCACAAGGGCAAGGACGCGGCTGAGGCCGTGCTCAAGAAGCTCCGCCAGACGGACAACGTGAGCCGCGAGCTGAACGCGATCGGCGACCAGATCGCGGAGGAGGGTGAGCCGGCGGGCTGGTCGGAGCTCCTGCAGCCGTCGATCCTGCGCCGCGTGCTCATTGCGATGGCGCTCCAGGTGCTGCAGCAGGCGACGGGTATCAACCCGATGTTCTCGTACGGCGGTCTCATCTTCAAGGACGTCGTGGGCGACGGCATCCTCTCGGTGCTCATTCTCTCGATCGTGAACTTTGTGAGCACGATCCCGGCGATGCGTTGGGTGGACACGTTCGGTCGCCGCCAGCTCCTGCTCATCGGCGCCGTCGGCATGGTGCTCGGCCACGTGCTCTCGGGAATCACGTTCACGGCCGGCTGCGACGGCAACACGGACGACTCGGGCTGCTCCAAGGGTGCGGGCTACATCATCATCGTCGGCACGGCGTTCTTCATCTTCAACTTTGCCATTTCGTGGGGTCCAGTGTGCTGGATCTACCCGGCCGAGATCTTCCCGCTCAACGTGCGCGCCAAGGCCGTGTCGCTCTCGACGATGTCGAACTGGGTCATGGGCACGTGCATGACGTGGGTCGTGAAGCTCTTCCCGTCGCTCAACATCAACGGCGTCTTCTTCCTCTTCTGCGGCACGTGCGTCATCTCGGGCATCTTTGTCTACTTCCTGTGCCCGGAGACCAAGGGCTTGCTCCTCGAGGACATTGAGGCGCTCTTCGACCGCAACTACAAGAAGAACGCGGCGTCGCCCAAGTACGTCGAGGCCGAGACGCCACTCACGCACGCGTAAGCTGTCAGCCATCGACCTAGCTCTCGACTGTGTTGTGCGCTCTGGCGCCTCGCACCTCGGTACTCGCTCCGCACTTCTCGTGTCTAGCCAGTGCGCGTGTGGCTACGAGTGCGCGCATGCAGTACACGACCGCTACAGCTCGCTGCGTCTTGTGATGGCGATGCGAAGCGGCCGTCGTTCAGTAACGTGAATCAATCGAACGTGTTGTTTTTACCTCGAGGTGTTGTCCATTCTGCCATTCATCCGCTCCAGTACGAGCAAGTGAGCACCCATGTGAGGTCGAGCACGGACTCAATCGCACTGAACGACTGTCAGAGTTAGCGAGCTTGGACCTCACTCTTTTGCATTCGTGTGCTGGAGCGCTTGTGCTTCTCACAACACTGAGTCTGAAGCTACACTAAGATGGGTAGCCGCACATACAATCGACAGCATTGCTAGAGTGCTGACTACACCCAACACTGCGTGCTCTGCTCGATGGCGTGTCTTCTGTGGCTCGGTTTGCATCAGGCAATACATACTATGGAGAGCATCGTGAACATCACGTTCGTAACACAACTACAAGTACACACACATACTGATGAGAGGTAGCCAATGATTGTCAAGCGCTTAGAGTTGCGTGATCGGCACCAGCAGCAGCAGCAGTAGCCTCGTTGCTAAGCAACGTGCCGAGTTGGTGTCTTGAAACTCGACGCGGTTGTGAGCTTCGTGTCAAGAAGCAGAGTGTCGATTTTGATGCTGTCGAAATCGTTGTACTCTAAAAGAGTTCAAATGAAACGGAGTGGTTTCAAAAGACATCTATATTTTGTTGATTTGCACTTTCGAGCGAAAAACATGCTAGACAGTTTAGAATGGAGCACAGAAACACATTTTTTGTATACTCGAAGTGACTGGAGTTTCGTATGACGTCTTTGTACTAGGGTTTTGTATGTTCGTATCTACTTGAGTTTAGTATGGGAACCTCTATTGTGCCGCTCACAGTACTATGCATTGCAGCCTCACTTAATTATCGCACTATCAGAACAGTCTATTGGATGGAGGCATACTGAACTCAAGTGATCACAACAATTATGCTTGTCAACGGGCGGTTGCTAAATGGTCGCAAACGCACTTTTGATCGGCAAGCACACACATCTCGACATGTACGTGCGTTCTGCGCCGCCTTTGCTGTCTGTCTGCACATTGTCTGTACGGTTCGCGGCCATGCGCGGCTTCTCCCTTCTTCGTATGTGGCTAACTAGTGCTTGCTTATGATGTCATGTGCGCTCGTTCAGGTCTGGAAAAGTCACGTTCAAAGTCACGCTCACGTCCGACCCGAAGCTCCCGTTCCGCGTGTGAGTGCATCGTGTACATCTCTGCTGCTGCTACATACGCTCAGTCGGTCTGCGTGGATGGCTGCAGGTGTATTTGCGACTAACTCTTGCTCTTGGCGTCTCGGTCCTTGGGCTTCGGTCTCGCATCGAATGGATGCTTGTACGTGGCGACAGTGTGAACGTGCCAGAGCAAGCGCCGTTCACTGCTGTGCTGAAATACGTGGCGGAAGAGGTATGTCTGCAAGCTCCCATCGCGCTCGCTCGCTCCAATGACCACTGTCTATCTTGCACTCACGCATCGTACCTCGTTGTCTTTGTGCTAGTTCCACGTGCCAGCCGCGACGAGCGCGATCATCACGAACGGTACGTCGGCACGCTGCTCGTGTCTTGCTGCAAGCGCATTGGTGCTCACACGCGCGCACTCGCTCGCGTCCTGTTGTTGTTGTTGCAGATGGCATTGGCATCAACCCGTCGCAGAGCGCAGGCAACGTGTTCCTCAAGCACGGCTCGGAGCTGCGTCTGATCCCGCGCGACCGCGTCGGCGGCACCGCGTGCTAAGCGACGAATGCCGCGCACCGCGTAGTGAGGACGTTGCACACACTGCATGCGAAATGGATGCGCTTTGTGTCGTCACCATCACTCTTACTTCAACTCGTGAGCAGCAGCAACACCACGAAGAGGCAATTGCGCGTGTGTGTATGTGGCTGTATTCACATGCATCTAACGTGTGGCGCCATGTAGAGAGAGAGCCAGCGCAACGCTCGCGTCGCCGACGCTGCAACAGCAACTGGGGCGTGGGCAAATGCGCGTGCGCTGCGGTGGCGCTCGCTGTCACGCACACGTACGCCTTACAAGCCCTTGTTGTAGAACACGTGCGTGATCGGAGCGCCGTCGTGCTGCGCAAAGCGGCGCTGGCGGATCGTCTCCTGGAGCTCCGGCTCGAGAGCGTCGACTGGGAGCGAGCTCTTCTGCGGGAAGAGCGCGCAGCAGAGCGGCGTCGAGAAGCTGAGGCAGAAACCGGTCATGAGCACGGTGATCGGCGCCGTCAGCGCTGGGAACTTGCGCAGCAGCGGTCCTTTCTCGAGCTTGTTCATCACAAGCGGCGGGATGACCATGCCCGGGACGGCCATGAGAATGCGCGACGGCACGACTTGCGCGACTGCTTGCACGGCCGCGGTCTTGCTCTGGCCGACGAGCTCGCCGTCAGCTGTCTCGACGTTGATGCCGCCGAGGAGCTCGCGCTGGCGCATGAGTGGGATGTTCACGCAGTTGGCCGCCGCAACAGCCACGAGCGGCACGAGGCGACCGACCATGCCGGCGCTGAGCGCTGGGCGCTTCGCGACCCACTTGTTGAGCCCAACTGCAGTGAGCACGGACGCACTCGTCGCGGCGCCGTACGCTTGGAGGAGCTGCTCGTTGTTCACGCCAGTGCTCGCATTGCGGTTCGTGTAGTTCACGATCGAGTTGAACGTTTGGTTCATGAACTGACAAAGGAGAAAGAGAGAGCGATACACGTGAGCGACTGAGTATGAACGAGCGCACACGCGCCAGTGAATCAACGACGCACCTGCCAAAAGACGACAGCCGGCGTCGAGCGGTAGAACGTCATCATGCAGCCCGTGATGAGCATGTTGCCAGGGACTTGGAACGCCATGCGACCGAGGATGAAGTTCTTCTCGCCCGTGTCTGGGTGGAACGCGCTGTCGACGAGCTGCTTGGCGCGCCAGATCTCGTCGTCGCTCATGCCCGGGTGCAGCCCCGCACGGTACTCGACGACTTTGCGCTTCGCGGCATCGAGCTCGTCGTCGCTCGCGAGCACGTTCAGCGGGTTCGTCGTCACGAAGAAGTGCTTCGCGCGGCCGACGAACGAGCTCTGGTCCCAGCGCGGCTCGTCGAGGTTCGCCATGCCCGTGCTGCTGCTGCTGCTGCTCGCGCTCGCCATTGCTCACGTGCGATGTTGATTGATGTGTGGTGTTGATGTTGATGTGTGGTGGTGCTGCACGCCAAGAAGCTCGATTTCGTCACTATCTCATTTTAAAGACCATACAGTGTTGAAGCTATTTGTTGCGATCACGAATCGCGACAGCAAATATCTTGTCAATTGTATCGCCGCGACAAATTGTACACTTGGTAGCGATGAAATCCAGGTACTTGACATTTTGTTCACTCGATTTTAGCGCTATCAAGATTGCTGTTTGTCGCGAGCATACAAAAACCAAGATGTTTCGCGTCGCGATTCGTCATCATTTGCGCAAACACTACGTATCATATTTTCGATAGTGACAAAAGAGAATGATCACCTAATGTGGTCCACTCGAAAGATTTGGATCTTGAACCGACGCATTGGAAAGGTGTCCACTCAAACATCAGCGCAGTCGCGCACACGGACACGATGCCGCGCATCACGGTCGAGCTCCTGCGCAAGCGCTCGGAGCACAATGAAGGCATCATCTCGACGCTTGAAGAGATCTCGCTGCACCAAGAGGAGCTCGAGAAGATCGAGGTGATCGGCACGCTCTGTCGCAAGCTCCGGATCCTCTACTTGCAAAACAACATCATCGAGAAGATCGAGGACCTGACGCACATGAAAGAGCTGCGGTACCTCAACCTCGCGCTCAATAACATCAGCGCGATCGAAGGCCTTGGAGCGTGCGAGTTCCTCAACAAGCTCGACCTCACTGTCAACTTTGTCGACTTTGACACGCTCGAAGCGAGCATCGTACGTCTCCATCATCTCTCTGTATCATCTGCGTACAAAGTGCTTCAACTGCGATAGCGATGGCACGCTATGAGACTGAGCTCAATCGATTCTCTGTGTGTGTGTCGATAGGACCATCTCAAGCCGCTCGAACACTTGCGAGAGCTGTACATGCTCGGGAACCCGAGTCAGTCAAACTGGCCAGACAACGGCTTTTACGAGTACGTCATTGCGTCGTTGCCACAGCTCGAGCTCCTCGATGGGAAAGAGGTCCACCGGAGCGACCGCATCAAAGCGCTCCAAGTGTTTCCAGAGCGACAGCGCTACCTTCGCGAACAAGCGGCGATCGTGCGTTCACAGAACGCAGCAGCGATAGCAGCAGAGCAGCAGCAGGAGAGCAGCAGCAGCGACAATGTGATCGAAGTCTCGAGCCACGGCGTGACCGACATCTCGCTTGCTCCCGATGGACCAGTACCGGATGCAAAGAAGGCGTCTGTGCTCCAGTCCGACGACAAAGTGCCGTACACGCCGCACACTCGACGTGAGATGTACCTCGAGCTCGCCGAGCAGAAAGAGACTGAAGAAGCGCGCAAGCGCGAGAACCAACCAAAAGAACGCAATCCGGACAAAGAACACATCGCGACGCTCGCGCGCATTCGGTCGCAAGAGCAAGCTGACGATGACGCGAGCGTGCGGCAGTGCAACGAAGGCAAGTGGGTGTTTCGGCTCCACGACGAGCTCGAGACGATCGTGTTGGAAGTCGACTTGCCGCGCTTCCTCGACACGTCGCTCATTGACGTCGACGTGCACCCGGCGTACGTCTCGATCGTCGCCAAGAACAAGCTCCTGCGACTGCGGTTCCCCGAACGCGTGCACTCGGACGCTGGCACGGCCGAGCGCTCGAAAGTCACGGGAACGCTGCGTCTGACATTGCCGAAAGCGCACGTCTCGGCCACGCAGCAGCTGCGCGCACAGCTCCAGCGCGAAGAGCAAGAGCGAGCGAGTGCTGGAAAGCCAACGAGCGGTGTACGAGCAGCAGACGCGAAGCAGCGCACTGACAAGCGTAGTGCGTCTACGCGGTCTGTTCGACACGCGACGCCAGTGACAAAGCTCTCGGACGAGGTGCGTTCGCATTCGCTCTTGTGTGTTGGCGACTAGTGCTCACTTGTATACGCACGTTCTGCTCGTCTGTGTGCAGATCCTCGCAGCTGCGGCCCAAGCATCAAATTCAGCAACACTCAGTCAGTCGACGCAGCGCAGCCAAGCGGTGCAGATCCGCGGCTTGGTCCAGAGAACCAACCAAGACGACGAGGACGCCCAGCCAAGCGCACAGCTCAAGCCGATCTTCTTGAAAGCACCGACTGCAGCAGCAGCACCGAGTAGCAGCTCAAAGGCGCAGCAAGTCGGTCCAGAGGAGGAGGAGGACGACGATGCGCCGCCACTGCTCTTCTAGCGGATGCAATCAATGGCTTTTGAACATCGAGTTCCGTCGCATCAACAACAACGACATGCGCTCAACCTTGACGTCGTCTGCGAGCTCGTTCATCAGGTCTGCGATCACTCCTGCGACGCCAACTCGAGCACTTGTCAGCTCAAGTGCGTGTTGTGATGCAGTCGTACGTCGATCGCTGCAGGCTTCATGCACGCCTGGATGTTTGGAACGTCTAGGGGTCTGCTGCATCCAAGGAGCACCAGCAGCTTTGAACTGCGTGACCAGCTCCTATCAAGAGCGATCGATGCGCCAACCGAGAAGACGCACACACACTCACACGAGTCGTCTCAAAGCAGCAGCATGAAGACAGTGCTGCTTGATCCAGAGGCAACCGAGTGACGATGATCGCATCGTTCTCAAGAAGTATCGGGTTCTTTTCTGTGACGAAAGGACGGACACTTGCTTACAGCATACTGAAGCTCGGTTCGAGCTGCATTGTCCAGCAAACAAGACAAATCGCACTACTGAACAGCATACTGACACGACTGCTGCACTTTCGCGACCGTCAAGCCAACGACACAGCACTCTGCCGTTTGCAGCACAACGACCTCATCGCTCGCCATCAGCAGCTCCATCAACAGCTCCGACTGCTTCATGCCGGTGCGCCACGCCCACGACTACCCGCTCTGATCCGCTCACACGCGCTCGTCTCTCCTCCTTCTTCTCCTCCATGGCACCACCACCACCACCGTCACCACGCCTTTCATTGTCGTCGTCGTCGCTCCAGTCGACTCGAGCCACTGCGTCGAGCGACACGCTGCACCAGCGCCACTCACAACGTACAAGCAACTACAGCAACAGCATGGGCAATCCCAGCGATGCGCCACCGCCACCGCCTGTCGCGAACGCTCGACGCCGCGTCGCGAGTGACGCTGCGCTCGAGCTCCTGACCGACGACCTCGAGAGCGCGGCGGCGACGACGCACTACGTCTCGGGGTCGGCGGCGACTGCTGGCGCGCTCTGCCTCACGCCTGCGCGGCACTTGGTCGCGGGCGAGAGCGAGCAGAGCAGCGCGCACCGCTTCCGCGTCGACACGCCGAGCCAGCTCCGGCAGCGCTTCATCCAGATCCAAGTGGTGGACCAGCGCTTCAAAGAGCCGTCGTGGATGCACCCGAACATCGGCGGCGAGGCGCAGCACGTGCACGCGGACGCGCGCGAGGTGGACGCGATCCGGCGGCGGCTGGCGGACGCGCCGACTGCGAAGCTGCGCGAGTGGCCGTCGACTGCGATCGGCGGGAACGACATCCTCTCGAGCGTGCTCTTCACCGCCGGCTTGACGGCCGCGAAGGCCGGGAAGCTCGCGCCCGTGGTCCAGCTCGTGGTCGTCGTCGTGGTCTACTGCCTGCGCTTCGTGTTCGAAGAGGTCGTGAGCGCCGTGCCGCTCAACGGCGGGTGCTACAACGCGGTCCTGAACGCGTCAACGAAGCGCGCGGCGGCGGTCGCGGCGACGTTCAGCATCCTGTCGTACGTCGCCACGGGCGTGGTCTGCGGCGTCTCGGCGTTCAACTACGTGAGCTTTCTCTGGCCCGTCCCGGTCGTGGCGAGCACGGTCGCGATGCTCCTGGCGTTCGCGCTGCTCTGTCTCGTGGGCATCGCCGAGAGCGCGGTCGTCGCGCTCGCGTTCTTTGTCTTCCACGGCGTCACGCTCGCGGTCCTGGCCGTCGCCTGCGTCGTGTACGCGGTGCAGCACCCGTCGGTCTTTGTCGACAACGTGCTGCACACGGCGCTGCCGAGCGTCTCGGTCTTTGGCCACGCCGTGGACGGCAGCGTCGTGACGGCGCTCGTCGTGGGCTACGCGCCGGCGCTCCTGAGCGTCACGGGCTTCGAGTCCTCGGCGCAGTTCGTCGAGGAGCAGCAGCCGGGCGTGTTCCCCAAGACGCTGCGCAACATGTGGCGCCTCTCGAGCGTCTTCAACGTCGCGTTCAGCGTGCTGTCGCTCGCAGTCGTGCCGCTCGACGCCATCGGCGCGCACAAAGAGGTGCTGCTCGCGCACATGGGGCGGCGCAGCAGCGGCCGCTGGCTCGAGCTGCTCGTGACAATCGACGCGTTCGTCGTGCTCTCGGGCGCCGTGCTGACGTCGTACGTCGGCATCAACGGCTTGGTCCAGCGCCTCGCGATCGACCGCGTGCTGCCGGCGTTCCTCTTGAAGCAGAACGCGTGGCGCGGCACGAACCACTGGATCATCCTGTCGTACTTTGCGGTCGCGTCGAGCCTCGTCGTGCTCTTGGACGCGCAGGTCGACGCGCTCTCGGGCGTCTTTGCGTTCGCGTTCCTCGGCGTCTTGGCGGCGTTCGCGAGCAGCTGCCTCGCGCTCAAGGTCGCGCGCGAAGACATGCCGCGCGCGCACACGACGTCGTGGCCGAACGCGCTCTTTTGCGTCGTCATGATCGCCTTGGGGCTCGTCTCGAACGCCATGGGCGACCCGCACGCGCTGCGGACGTTTGCGCTCTACTTTGCGGCGTGCGGCGCCGTCGTCGCCGTCATGCTCGAGCGCGTGCGCGTGCTCCACGCGCTGCTCTACGTCTCGCGCAAGCTCTTGCTGTACGTGCGCGCGCGTGGCGACTACGCGCCGGCAACCGAGAGTGCGCGCGGCTTTGTCGGCAGCGTCGCGGTCGCCAAGACGATCGAGACGATCAAGAAGACGCCCGTGGTGTTCTTCTGCAAGGCGCCGAACTTGCCCAAGATCAACGAGGCCATCGCGTACGTCCTGCGCAACGAGCAGACGTACTGCCTGCGCCTCGTGCACATCTGCGGCGCGGACGAGGCGCCGCCGCAGGCGTTCGAGGACATCGTGTGCCTCTTCGACCACATCTACCCGCTCCTCAAGATCGACTTTGTCTCGGTCACGGGCGCCTTCGAGCCTGCGATGGTCGAGTGGATCGCCGCGTCCATGGCCATTCCGACCAACATGATGTTCATGCGCCAGCCGGCAGATGCAGCGGTCCACCGCGTCGCGGCGCTTGGCGTGCGCGTGATCACGAACTGACTGAGCGCTCTGCATGCGCGGCTCGCCGCTGCGAGCGTCTCGTAGTCGCGCGAACGAACGTCCGTCGCTCTGGCGCATGCGTCGCTGTAGGAATCGATCCGAGTCGCTTTGCCTGTGGCAGTGGCGATGGTCCAAGTGGTCAAGTACAAGGCTGTCATTCTCTCTCTCTCTCGACACCTCTCGCTCGCTTGAGCACTAGCCAGTGATGACGCGCACGCCGAGCGCCGCGACGCGGTGCACGCCCTTGCCGCCAGGCTGCGCGATGAACATCATGTTGATCGGCACGCCCATGCTCGCGGCGACCCACTGCACGACCGCAGGCTCGAACCGCGCGCGCACGCTCACAAAGTCGACCTTGAGCTTCGGGTAGATGCTGTCGAAGAGCGCGACGATGTCTCCGAACGCGCGCAGACGCGCTGCCGTGTCCTGTCGACTGCCGCGCTCGGCGTCGTCACTATCGCTGTTACGACTGCCACTCGTGGCGGAGCGAGCGTGGAGGTTCACATCCTCGTCGTCCTCGTCGTCGCTGTAGACGTGCACGACGCGCAGGTTGTGCGTGAGCTCGTTCTTGCGCACGTACAGGATCGCCTTGTTGAGGATCGTGAGGTCCGCGTGCTTGCAAAAGTACACGATCGGCGCGAGCTTGATGGCCATGATCGCCTTTGTGATCGTGCGGCCGCCGCGTGCGCCGGTGCGGACGTGATCGTGCGCTCCTGTCGTGACTGCCGAAGCTGGAGCTGTCACCGCCGACCCATCGCTGCGACGCCGCTGTGCGTCGCCACTGTCGCCGAGTTCGGTGTTGACGACCATCTCACAGCCAGCACCAACACCAGCGCCGCCGGTGTCGCTCGTGCTCGCAGGCGTCAGTGGCGAACGAGGCGTCGCGCCACTGCGCTCGCTACGACCGCAGCACCGTCCTGCACGAGACGCAGAGACTCCATCCGAACGCGACGGAAAGAGCTGCTTCATCACGACGAGCGCGACGCGCAGGAGCTCGACGCGCATCATCATGACCGCCATGACGGCGCCGATGACGACGAGGTAGAGGCAAAAGTACATGAGCACCTTCGGGTCGCCGAGCAAGATCGCGAGCAGTCCGAGCACGACGAGGACGAAGCCCGCGATGCACGTCCACCACGGCGCGTACACGTCGCGCGGGATCTCGCTGCGCTTGGCCTTGAGCGCCATGCACCCGAACGCAAAGAGCGCCATGAGACCCAGGAACGCGTACGAGTAGACGCCCGAGAGCGTCGACGTGTTCGCGTCGAGCAGCAGCACGAGGCTCGACGCCAAGACGAAGTACGACAGGATGATGCTGTGGTTCGTCTTGCGCCACGCGTTCTGCGTCATGAGGAACGCCGGCAAGACGCGGTCGAACGCGAGGCGGCGCGCGAGACCCGTGATGCCGACGTACGACGTGAGGACAGCGCCGGAGAGCACGACAAACGCGTCGACGCAGACCCAGAGCTCGAGCCAGTGGCCGCCGGCGACGCGTCCCATCTCTGCGAGCACAGTCGCTTTCTTCGCAATGATCGCGTCGAGCGGCAGCACGCCGAGCGCCATGAGCGACAGCGCGGCGTTGAAGACCGTCGCGAACGCCCACATGTTGCGCAGCGTCTTGCGGAACACGCCAGGCTCCTGCTCCTCGACGAACTGCGCCGAGGACTCGAAGCCCGTGATACCGAGCATCGAGGCGCCAAAGCCAAAGAAGATGGACGTCGCAACGTTCGCGTCCATGAGCGAGCCGGCAAAGTCGACGGCGGGGAGCCTCGTGTGCATGTTGTCACGAAAGACGTGCGTGTGCTGCAGCGTGTAGACCAGACTCGTGAGCGTGAGCACCGCGAGCGTGAGGACGTGGAAGAAGAAGATGCCCATGGCCACGACCGCGCTCTCGGCGATGCCCACGAGGTTCAGCAGCGCAAACGCAAAGAGCAGCGCGATGGTCCAGGGCACGACTGCGAGACCGCTCACTTGCGTCGCGAGGTAGTTCACGGCCGATGTGGCCGAGACGACGCCAGTCGCGAGGTACGAGAGGATGCCGAGCGCAGCGCCGAACGCGGCGAAGCGCTTGGACGTCGTGTTGAGGAGCACATTGTACGAGCCGCCGTTGAGCGGGATCGCAGTCACGACCTCTTCGTAGATGAAGCGGAAGAAGTAGAGCACGACGGCGACGAGCAGGAGCGGAATGGGCATGAGCTTGCCGGCTTTCTCCGCCACGATGCCCGACGAGTAGAGCACGCTCGAGAGGATGTCGTTGCCGCAGATCGCAGTCGCGGGCCACTCGCTCAGCTGCGTGTGCTGCGGCTTGTCGAGCGCGTCTCGGAGCGCGCGCACTTGGTCGTCAGGCGCCACGACTGCGTGCGCCGAGCCCATGCCAGGGTACGTCCAGATCGGTCCAAGCGGCTCGGCGCGCTCCGTGAGCTCTACGTGGATCGTGCGCTTGCGCAGCGGCGCTGGACGCTGGCGTAGTTGGCTCGTGAGTTGCTGCGGCGAGCCTAGTCCGTGGTAGAACGCGCTTGGTGTTGACATGGGAGCGGCGGGAATGAGCGAGCGAGTGTCGAGTGTCGAGTGTCGAGTGGTGCAGTGAGCGGTGGTGACTGGGACGAGCGAAAGAACGCGAGCGAGTGAGTGCGAGTGAGCAGATGCGCGAATGGCGGAGTGAGTGTTTGAGTCAATGATGGCCGAAGAGTGCGACTCGCCTCGGTGCGGACGCTGGCGCTGTTGGACTCGGTGTCGTTGTCGGTGGCGTCGTTGTGTGTGTGGTGCCTGCCAAGGGTGTGCTCAAGCGAGAGCTCGAGCGTGGGTTTAGTCCTCTCGTGGTGTGGTGCTGATGTCTGATGTGTCTCTTGACTCCGAGCAAGTGAGTGCCTGTCTCAAACCCGCGCCATCGCGAATCGTAGCCTTGAATCTGTAGGGTGAATTCCCAGTCGCTGCCGTCAAACTGCCGCAAGACCAATCCATCGGCTCGGCTCTGGTTTGCTGAGCGAGTTGCCTCCCTCTCTCAATCCGATCCACCAGCTGCTCGTGGTCATCGCGAGTGGATACTCGCGCGTCGTCTCAAGAGCACTTGCGCGTCGCACGCTCGAGCGGCATCACCACCACGACTGCATTCGTCAGATGTGTTTGCATGCATGCTGTGTGCGGTGCTTGAGACAACAGACAACAGCGCAGGAGGCGCACAGCAGTCGCAGCTGCTCGACTTGCAACGCCGCCACCGTTGCCGCAAGTGGAAGCAAGCAGCATGCAAACATGACAAGAACCTGAGCTCCAGTCGCTCGCTCGTAGTAGTGTATTGTCACTTGGCACTTGGCGTACGCATCTACGAACGGATGGACGAACGACCACTGACCAGAGACGCTGGCTGGCTCCACTGAGCACCACACGCCACGTGCGCTTGCTATCGCGCGCGCGAGTCGCACATACATACATGCACACGCGCACACACACTAGGCCGTGATGACGCGGATGCCGGACGTCGAGACCTTGTGCGCGTCGTAGTTGCGCGGCTGCTTGATGAACATCATGTTCTTCGGCACGCTCATGGACTCGGCGATCCACTGCACGAGCGCAGGCGTGAAGGCGCCGGCGATCGAGACAAAGTCGATGCGGAGCTTCGGGTACATGTGGTCAAAGAGCGCGGCCATGTGCTCGAACGCCTCGAGCACACTTGCGTCTGCGGCTTCTTCGTCGTCGCTGTAGACGTGGATGATGCGGAGCGTGTGCGTCTGCTCGTTCGTGCGCACGTACACGACGGCTTTGTTGAGGATCGTGAGGTCCGGGCGCTTGGCGAAGAAGATGATCGGCGTGTCGTTGATCTCGACGATGGCTTTGGCGATCGTCTGGCCGCCGCGCGCGCCGGTGTGGTTGTGCCGACCCGCGCTCTCGAGCTCGTTGCCCGTGATCTTGGTGCTGTGGCGCGACGGCGCGATCGACCGCATGACGCCGAGCACGGCGCGCAGGATCGACACGCGCTCGAACATGACGAAGATCACGCACGCGACGACGATGAAGTACATGGCAAAGTACATGAGCACCTTCGGGTCGCCGAGCAAGTTGGCGAGCATCGCGATGACGACCATGACGAAGCCGAGGATGACGGCGGCCCACGGCGCCTGGACGTCGCGCGGAATGGCGCTGCGCTTGCCCTTGAGCAGCATGCAGCCGCACGAGAAGAGCGCCATGAGCCCGAGGAACGAGTACGTGTAGACGCCGTTGAGGACCGTGGCGTCGGCGTGGAGCACGATCACGAGGCTCGAGGCGAGGAGGAAGTAGAGCACGATGATGTAGTGCGTCGTGCCGCGCCACGTGTTCTTCGTCGCGAGGAACGCCGGCAAGACGCGGTCGTTCGCGAGGCGGCACACGAGGCCGCAGATGCCGACGTACGACGTGAGCACAGCGCCAGCGAGCACGACGAACGCGTCGATGCAGACCCAGACCTCGAGCCACTTGCCCGCTGCTGCAGACGCCGCGGCGGCGAGGAGCGCGTCGGAGCTCCTGTAGATGCCGCCGTCGCCGCTGAGCGGCAAGACTGCGAGGATGCCGAGCGCGAGCGCGAAGTTGTAGAACGACGCAAAGCCCCACATGTTGCGCAGCGTCTTGCGGAACACGCCGGGCTGCTGCTCCTCGACGAACTGCGCCGAGGACTCGAAGCCCGTGATGCCGAGCATCGAGGCGCCAAAGCCAAAGAAGATGGACGTGAGCACGTTGCCATCGAGCATGGAGCCGGCAAACTCGACTTCCGGGAAGCCCTCGCTCATGTTGTCGCTGAAGATGTGCGTGTTGCGCACGCCGTGGACGACGCACGCGACGAGGAGCACGGAGAGCACGACAACGTGGTGCACGAAGATGACGAGCGCCACGCGCGAGCTCTCGGTGATGCCCATGAGGTTCAGCAGCGCAAACGCAAAGAGCAGCGCGACGACGCTGCCGACAATCGGGATGTCCACTTGCCGCGCGAGGTACAGCACACCGGACGTGCCCGAGACGACGCCAGTCGCGATGTACGAGAGGATGCCGAGACACGCGGCGATGGACGCAATGCGCTTCGACGTCGTGTTGAGCAGTCCGTTGTACGAGCCGCCGTTGAGCGGAATCGCAGTCACGACCTCTTCGTAGATGAAGCGGAAGAAGTAGAGCACGACGGCGACGAGCAGGAGCGGAATGGGCATGAGCTTGCCGGACTTGAGCGACACCGACGACGCCGAGTAGAGCACGCTCGAGAGGATGTCGTTGCCACAGATCGCAGTCGCGGGCCATTCGCTGAGCAGGTGCTTGGGTTTGCTCAGACGGTCCTCAATCGCTGCAAGCTCGCCCTCTGGCACGTGCACGTGGTGCGCGCTGCCGCCACCGGGGTACTTCCACACGGGACCCTTGGCGAGCGCGTCTTCGACGACCTCGATCTCAATCTTGCGACGACGGACATCCGGACCCCGGAGCTTGTTCGAGGGCGAGTACGAGTCCTGGCTCGGCGTCGAGAGCGCTTGGTAGTTGGGTGCGTCGCTGAGTGCCATCGCTGTGTGGTTTGTCTACTGTTTGTCTGACTGTGTATGAGCTGTATGAGCGAGCGAGTGTGTGCGCGATAGTCGAGTCGAGCTCCGAGAGGCCGTGTGGTGGCCTGGTGCGAGTGGCTCGGGCGTGGCAAAATGGAGACTGAGTGTGCTGAGATGCAATGAATCGGAGCGTGAACGGGCATGCGTCTGAGGTGACGAGGTGGTGCTTACGGCGTCAGCGTCAGGCAGACGGACGGGCGGACGGACGGACGGACGGGCGGACGGATGGTGGCAAAGAGAGCGAGCGAGTGGACGCGGTGATCTTTCTGCTCTGTGCACTCGTTTGTACGACTACTTGAGCGTGTGCGTCCGAGTCCGAGCTCGAGTCCGTCGACGCTGGTGCTTTGGATTGGATCACACAGGCACGGTTGGACGCAGCCATGCAGTCACACGGCCATACACACTGGTGTGCTTGCGCTGGTTCCCAGAAGGAGCAACGGAGTCAGGTTCCTCTTGCTCTCACAGAGAGATTCGCAGTCATCCGAGGTTGCCAGATGCGGGGCAGGTGGGTGGTTTCGTCTCGCCTCGAAATGCTCGTGCCGCGCTCGCATCGGAACCGAGTCACTCGCCTCCGTGGGCAGTGTCGCCGGAGCAGCAGCCGTCGGGCCTAACGCCCGCGCTCTCGCGCACACACACACAGACAAACGACCGACTCGGCCAATCGCGCGCGGGTGGTATTTCCATCCTCGGCGCCGAGCGCCCCAGGCTTGTGCGGCGGCAGTGTCATTCCGCCCCGAGCTGTGGCTTCGCCCGTCTCGGCGGCTCGGCCAATCGGCGGCGGGTGGTGTTCCCCTCCCGCAGATCACTCGATGCGAGAGTATGTATGTACGTGGCGACGTTGGCTGGGCAGGGAAAGCGCGGACGGGTCATCCCTCCTCGCGGTCGCATTCACAGTCCAGAGCGCGCTCTCCCCCCTCCTCCCTTCTGAAGCGAAGCTTTACCTGGTTCACCTAGTGTGACAGCAGCGAGGGGCATTCACTGCTGCTGCTGCTGCCGCGCCAAGCGAGTGATTGTGGACTGTGTCTGCCAAGTCGTCACGAGCAAAAGTACATCAAGTTGATGCGAATGATAGACACCAGCGGTAGCAAGCTGCACACACGAAAGGAATAAATGGACTCAAAAGACTCGACGAACTCGACTCGGCTCGATGCTCAACCAGTCATTGTGTATCCGCGCGACGCCAGCATCTGCAAAACACACCACGCTGCTGCTGCTGCTTGTCAGAGCCGCGGCAACGAGCACAGCCACTTGAGTTGGGGAGACGCGCGTGGTGTCGGTCGGGCTGTTAAGTCGGCTGGCAGCAACCGACAGGCAGCAACGGATCGCAGTCACACCTGCTTGCTCTCGTATGTGCAGTCAGTAGTCAGCCGATAGGACTGGATTTTCAGTGCCAAGACCAGCGCAAAATGTTTTGCGACTGCGCCAGTTCACTCCACCATTTGCAACAGATAATAGCGATTTGTCACTCGCATTGATACTTGTAGCTCGCACTCCAGCACTCCAGCACTCACAACGACAACAGACCTGCGAGAGCGTGGTCAGCTTGGCATGTTGAATCGAACCACGTCGAGATTGATTGACTCGTTGCACGCAGTTTCTGGTAGTGTTGCAAAGCGCGCATCGCGACTTGTGATTAACGGATCGTTGCCCGTGTGAGCTGACGGCTCATTGTTGTACGTGTGTGTTGACGACGATTGTCGAGAGGTTCCAACGGATTGCAATCACTTGACCACCTCACAAGCAGGCTCCCGTGACCATCTGACTAACCGAGCGTGACCATCTGACTAACCGAGCGTGGCATCGACTTGCGAGTTCTGCTTCGTTTAGCACGATACGGTACGACTTTGAGATCGGTGTTGGGTCGCGCAAGCTCATCCTGTACTTGCTGTGTCGACACTCGCTCATGCGATACTTCGCATAAGCACCGCCTCGAGTTCCGACTTGCTGACGCGGGCATGCAGTGTGCATTCTCCTGAGTGTCGACGTGCTGTCCTGAGCCTGTGAAGAGACCAGGTTTCAAGTTCATCACTGCCGATCAAAGGGAGTCGATCTGTAACGCACTCCTGTTTTACGAAGATCCTCGGTGTGAGGTTTTGACAATCAGCAGTGCTTCATCGGTTTGCACGAACGAATGATCAGACCGACAGGCATCCCAAGTCGGTCCGACGGTGCATTCACTACGACTTTGTCAAACAAGAATGAGAAAGCGAGCAGCACATACATTGTCACCAAGAAGCAACACTCGTAGCGCGCACACAAAGCAAGCATAAGATCGATCAATCTCTCGCAGGTCTGTTGTCGTTGTGAGTGCTGGAGTGCTGGAGTGCGAGCTACAAGTATCAATGCGAGTGACAAATCGCTATTATCTGTTGCAAATGGTGGAGTGAACTGGCGCAGTCGCAAAACATTTTGCGCTGGTCTTGGCACTGAAAATCCAGTCCTATCGGCTGACTACTGACTGCACATACGAGAGCAAGCAGGTGTGACTGCGATCCGTTGCTGCCTGTCGGTTGCTGCCAGCCGACTTAACAGCCCGACCGACACCACGCGCGTCTCCCCAACTCAAGTGGCTGTGCTCGTTGCCGCGGCTCTGACAAGCAGCAGCAGCAGCGTGGTGTGTTTTGCAGATGCTGGCGTCGCGCGGATACACAATGACTGGTTGAGCATCGAGCCGAGTCGAGTTCGTCGAGTCTTTTGAGTCCATTTATTCCTTTCGTGTGTGCAGCTTGCTACCGCTGGTGTCTATCATTCGCATCAACTTGATGTACTTTTGCTCGTGACGACTTGGCAGACACAGTCCACAATCACTCGCTTGGCGCGGCAGCAGCAGCAGCAGTGAATGCCCCTCGCTGCTGTCACACTAGGTGAACCAGGTAAAGCTTCGCTTCAGAAGGGAGGAGGGGGGAGAGCGCGCTCTGGACTGTGAATGCGACCGCGAGGAGGGATGACCCGTCCGCGCTTTCCCTGCCCAGCCAACGTCGCCACGTACATACATACTCTCGCATCGAGTGATCTGCGGGAGGGGAACACCACCCGCCGCCGATTGGCCGAGCCGCCGAGACGGGCGAAGCCACAGCTCGGGGCGGAATGACACTGCCGCCGCACAAGCCTGGGGCGCTCGGCGCCGAGGATGGAAATACCACCCGCGCGCGATTGGCCGAGTCGGTCGTTTGTCTGTGTGTGTGTGCGCGAGAGCGCGGGCGTTAGGCCCGACGGCTGCTGCTCCGGCGACACTGCCCACGGAGGCGAGTGACTCGGTTCCGATGCGAGCGCGGCACGAGCATTTCGAGGCGAGACGAAACCACCCACCTGCCCCGCATCTGGCAACCTCGGATGACTGCGAATCTCTCTGTGAGAGCAAGAGGAACCTGACTCCGTTGCTCCTTCTGGGAACCAGCGCAAGCACACCAGTGTGTATGGCCGTGTGACTGCATGGCTGCGTCCAACCGTGCCTGTGTGATCCAATCCAAAGCACCAGCGTCGACGGACTCGAGCTCGGACTCGGACGCACACGCTCAAGTAGTCGTACAAACGAGTGCACAGAGCAGAAAGATCACCGCGTCCACTCGCTCGCTCTCTTTGCCACCATCCGTCCGCCCGTCCGTCCGTCCGTCCGCCCGTCCGTCTGCCTGACGCTGACGCCGTAAGCACCACCTCGTCACCTCAGACGCATGCCCGTTCACGCTCCGATTCATTGCATCTCAGCACACTCAGTCTCCATTTTGCCACGCCCGAGCCACTCGCACCAGGCCACCACACGGCCTCTCGGAGCTCGACTCGACTATCGCGCACACACTCGCTCGCTCATACAGCTCATACACAGTCAGACAAACAGTAGACAAACCACACAGCGATGGCACTCAGCGACGCACCCAACTACCAAGCGCTCTCGACGCCGAGCCAGGACTCGTACTCGCCCTCGAACAAGCTCCGGGGTCCGGATGTCCGTCGTCGCAAGATTGAGATCGAGGTCGTCGAAGACGCGCTCGCCAAGGGTCCCGTGTGGAAGTACCCCGGTGGCGGCAGCGCGCACCACGTGCACGTGCCAGAGGGCGAGCTTGCAGCGATTGAGGACCGTCTGAGCAAACCCAAGCACCTGCTCAGCGAATGGCCCGCGACTGCGATCTGTGGCAACGACATCCTCTCGAGCGTGCTCTACTCGGCGTCGTCGGTGTCGCTCAAGTCCGGCAAGCTCATGCCCATTCCGCTCCTGCTCGTCGCCGTCGTGCTCTACTTCTTCCGCTTCATCTACGAAGAGGTCGTGACTGCGATTCCGCTCAACGGCGGCTCGTACAACGGACTGCTCAACACGACGTCGAAGCGCATTGCGTCCATCGCCGCGTGTCTCGGCATCCTCTCGTACATCGCGACTGGCGTCGTCTCGGGCACGTCCGGTGTGCTGTACCTCGCGCGGCAAGTGGACATCCCGATTGTCGGCAGCGTCGTCGCGCTGCTCTTTGCGTTTGCGCTGCTGAACCTCATGGGCATCACCGAGAGCTCGCGCGTGGCGCTCGTCATCTTCGTGCACCACGTTGTCGTGCTCTCCGTGCTCCTCGTCGCGTGCGTCGTCCACGGCGTGCGCAACACGCACATCTTCAGCGACAACATGAGCGAGGGCTTCCCGGAAGTCGAGTTTGCCGGCTCCATGCTCGATGGCAACGTGCTCACGTCCATCTTCTTTGGCTTTGGCGCCTCGATGCTCGGCATCACGGGCTTCGAGTCCTCGGCGCAGTTCGTCGAGGAGCAGCAGCCCGGCGTGTTCCGCAAGACGCTGCGCAACATGTGGGGCTTTGCGTCGTTCTACAACTTCGCGCTCGCGCTCGGCATCCTCGCAGTCTTGCCGCTCAGCGGCGACGGCGGCATCTACAGGAGCTCCGACGCGCTCCTCGCCGCCGCGGCGTCTGCAGCAGCGGGCAAGTGGCTCGAGGTCTGGGTCTGCATCGACGCGTTCGTCGTGCTCGCTGGCGCTGTGCTCACGTCGTACGTCGGCATCTGCGGCCTCGTGTGCCGCCTCGCGAACGACCGCGTCTTGCCGGCGTTCCTCGCGACGAAGAACACGTGGCGCGGCACGACGCACTACATCATCGTGCTCTACTTCCTCCTCGCCTCGAGCCTCGTGATCGTGCTCCACGCCGACGCCACGGTCCTCAACGGCGTCTACACGTACTCGTTCCTCGGGCTCATGGCGCTCTTCTCGTGCGGCTGCATGCTGCTCAAGGGCAAGCGCAGCGCCATTCCGCGCGACGTCCAGGCGCCGTGGGCCGCCGTCATCCTCGGCTTCGTCATGGTCGTCATCGCGATGCTCGCCAACTTGCTCGGCGACCCGAAGGTGCTCATGTACTTTGCCATGTACTTCATCGTCGTCGCGTGCGTGATCTTCGTCATGTTCGAGCGCGTGTCGATCCTGCGCGCCGTGCTCGGCGTCATGCGGTCGATCGCGCCGTCGCGCCACAGCACCAAGATCACGGGCAACGAGCTCGAGAGCGCGGGTCGGCACAACCACACCGGCGCGCGCGGCGGCCAGACGATCGCCAAAGCCATCGTCGAGATCAACGACACGCCGATCATCTTCTTCGCCAAGCGCCCGGACCTCACGATCCTCAACAAAGCCGTCGTGTACGTGCGCACGAACGAGCAGACGCACACGCTCCGCATCATCCACGTCTACAGCGACGACGAAGAAGCCGCAGACGCAAGTGTGCTCGAGGCGTTCGAGCACATGGCCGCGCTCTTTGACCACATGTACCCGAAGCTCCGCATCGACTTTGTCTCGATCGCCGGCGCCTTCACGCCTGCGCTCGTGCAGTGGATCGCCGAGTCCATGAGCGTGCCGAAGAACATGATGTTCATCAAGCAGCCGCGCAACTACGACGCGCACAAGGTCTCGACGTCCGGCATCCGCGTCATCACGGCCTAGTGTGTGTGCGCGTGTGCATGTATGTATGTGCGACTCGCGCGCGCGATAGCAAGCGCACGTGGCGTGTGGTGCTCAGTGGAGCCAGCCAGCGTCTCTGGTCAGTGGTCGTTCGTCCATCCGTTCGTAGATGCGTACGCCAAGTGCCAAGTGACAATACACTACTACGAGCGAGCGACTGGAGCTCAGGTTCTTGTCATGTTTGCATGCTGCTTGCTTCCACTTGCGGCAACGGTGGCGGCGTTGCAAGTCGAGCAGCTGCGACTGCTGTGCGCCTCCTGCGCTGTTGTCTGTTGTCTCAAGCACCGCACACAGCATGCATGCAAACACATCTGACGAATGCAGTCGTGGTGGTGATGCCGCTCGAGCGTGCGACGCGCAAGTGCTCTTGAGACGACGCGCGAGTATCCACTCGCGATGACCACGAGCAGCTGGTGGATCGGATTGAGAGAGGGAGGCAACTCGCTCAGCAAACCAGAGCCGAGCCGATGGATTGGTCTTGCGGCAGTTTGACGGCAGCGACTGGGAATTCACCCTACAGATTCAAGGCTACGATTCGCGATGGCGCGGGTTTGAGACAGGCACTCACTTGCTCGGAGTCAAGAGACACATCAGACATCAGCACCACACCACGAGAGGACTAAACCCACGCTCGAGCTCTCGCTTGAGCACACCCTTGGCAGGCACCACACACACAACGACGCCACCGACAACGACACCGAGTCCAACAGCGCCAGCGTCCGCACCGAGGCGAGTCGCACTCTTCGGCCATCATTGACTCAAACACTCACTCCGCCATTCGCGCATCTGCTCACTCGCACTCACTCGCTCGCGTTCTTTCGCTCGTCCCAGTCACCACCGCTCACTGCACCACTCGACACTCGACACTCGACACTCGCTCGCTCATTCCCGCCGCTCCCATGTCAACACCAAGCGCGTTCTACCACGGACTAGGCTCGCCGCAGCAACTCACGAGCCAACTACGCCAGCGTCCAGCGCCGCTGCGCAAGCGCACGATCCACGTAGAGCTCACGGAGCGCGCCGAGCCGCTTGGACCGATCTGGACGTACCCTGGCATGGGCTCGGCGCACGCAGTCGTGGCGCCTGACGACCAAGTGCGCGCGCTCCGAGACGCGCTCGACAAGCCGCAGCACACGCAGCTGAGCGAGTGGCCCGCGACTGCGATCTGCGGCAACGACATCCTCTCGAGCGTGCTCTACTCGTCGGGCATCGTGGCGGAGAAAGCCGGCAAGCTCATGCCCATTCCGCTCCTGCTCGTCGCCGTCGTGCTCTACTTCTTCCGCTTCATCTACGAAGAGGTCGTGACTGCGATCCCGCTCAACGGCGGCTCGTACAATGTGCTCCTCAACACGACGTCCAAGCGCTTCGCCGCGTTCGGCGCTGCGCTCGGCATCCTCTCGTACCTCGCGACTGGCGTCGTCTCGGCCACATCGGCCGTGAACTACCTCGCGACGCAAGTGAGCGGTCTCGCAGTCGTGCCCTGGACCATCGCGCTGCTCTTTGCGTTTGCGCTGCTGAACCTCGTGGGCATCGCCGAGAGCGCGGTCGTGGCCATGGGCATCTTCTTCTTCCACGTCCTCACGCTCGCGGTGCTCACGCTCACGAGTCTGGTCTACACGCTGCAGCACACGCACGTCTTTCGTGACAACATGCACACGAGGCTCCCCGCCGTCGACTTTGCCGGCTCGCTCATGGACGCGAACGTTGCGACGTCCATCTTCTTTGGCTTTGGCGCCTCGATGCTCGGTATCACGGGCTTCGAGTCCTCGGCGCAGTTCGTCGAGGAGCAGGAGCCTGGCGTGTTCCGCAAGACGCTGCGCAACATGTGGGCGTTCGCGACGGTCTTCAACGCCGCGCTGTCGCTCATGGCGCTCGGCGTGCTGCCGCTCGACGCGATCATTGCGAAGAAAGCGACTGTGCTCGCAGAGATGGGACGCGTCGCCGGCGGCCACTGGCTCGAGCTCTGGGTCTGCGTCGACGCGTTTGTCGTGCTCTCCGGCGCTGTCCTCACGTCGTACGTCGGCATCACGGGTCTCGCGCGCCGCCTCGCGTTCGACCGCGTCTTGCCGGCGTTCCTCATGACGCAGAACGCGTGGCGCAAGACGAACCACAGCATCATCCTGTCGTACTTCGTCTTGGCGTCGAGCCTCGTGCTGCTGCTCGACGCGAACACGTCGACGCTCTCGGGCGTCTACTCGTACGCGTTCCTGGGTCTCATGGCGCTCTTTGCGTTCGGGTGCATGGCGCTCAAGGCCAAGCGCAGCGAGATCCCGCGCGACGTGTACGCGCCGTGGTGGACGTGCATCGCGGGCTTCGTCCTCGTCGTGCTCGGACTGCTCGCGATCTTGCTCGGCGACCCGAAGGTGCTCATGTACTTTTGCCTCTACCTCGTCGTCATCGGCGCCGTCATGGCGGTCATGATGATGCGCGTCGAGCTCCTGCGCGTCGCGCTCGTCGTGATGAAGCAGCTCTTTCCGTCGCGTTCGGATGGAGTCTCTGCGTCTCGTGCAGGACGGTGCTGCGGTCGTAGCGAGCGCAGTGGCGCGACGCCTCGTTCGCCACTGACGCCTGCGAGCACGAGCGACACCGGCGGCGCTGGTGTTGGTGCTGGCTGTGAGATGGTCGTCAACACCGAACTCGGCGACAGTGGCGACGCACAGCGGCGTCGCAGCGATGGGTCGGCGGTGACAGCTCCAGCTTCGGCAGTCACGACAGGAGCGCACGATCACGTCCGCACCGGCGCACGCGGCGGCCGCACGATCACAAAGGCGATCATGGCCATCAAGCTCGCGCCGATCGTGTACTTTTGCAAGCACGCGGACCTCACGATCCTCAACAAGGCGATCCTGTACGTGCGCAAGAACGAGCTCACGCACAACCTGCGCGTCGTGCACGTCTACAGCGACGACGAGGACGACGAGGATGTGAACCTCCACGCTCGCTCCGCCACGAGTGGCAGTCGTAACAGCGATAGTGACGACGCCGAGCGCGGCAGTCGACAGGACACGGCAGCGCGTCTGCGCGCGTTCGGAGACATCGTCGCGCTCTTCGACAGCATCTACCCGAAGCTCAAGGTCGACTTTGTGAGCGTGCGCGCGCGGTTCGAGCCTGCGGTCGTGCAGTGGGTCGCCGCGAGCATGGGCGTGCCGATCAACATGATGTTCATCGCGCAGCCTGGCGGCAAGGGCGTGCACCGCGTCGCGGCGCTCGGCGTGCGCGTCATCACTGGCTAGTGCTCAAGCGAGCGAGAGGTGTCGAGAGAGAGAGAGAATGACAGCCTTGTACTTGACCACTTGGACCATCGCCACTGCCACAGGCAAAGCGACTCGGATCGATTCCTACAGCGACGCATGCGCCAGAGCGACGGACGTTCGTTCGCGCGACTACGAGACGCTCGCAGCGGCGAGCCGCGCATGCAGAGCGCTCAGTCAGTTCGTGATCACGCGCACGCCAAGCGCCGCGACGCGGTGGACCGCTGCATCTGCCGGCTGGCGCATGAACATCATGTTGGTCGGAATGGCCATGGACGCGGCGATCCACTCGACCATCGCAGGCTCGAAGGCGCCCGTGACCGAGACAAAGTCGATCTTGAGGAGCGGGTAGATGTGGTCGAAGAGGCACACGATGTCCTCGAACGCCTGCGGCGGCGCCTCGTCCGCGCCGCAGATGTGCACGAGGCGCAGGCAGTACGTCTGCTCGTTGCGCAGGACGTACGCGATGGCCTCGTTGATCTTGGGCAAGTTCGGCGCCTTGCAGAAGAACACCACGGGCGTCTTCTTGATCGTCTCGATCGTCTTGGCGACCGCGACGCTGCCGACAAAGCCGCGCGCACTCTCGGTTGCCGGCGCGTAGTCGCCACGCGCGCGCACGTACAGCAAGAGCTTGCGCGAGACGTAGAGCAGCGCGTGGAGCACGCGCACGCGCTCGAGCATGACGGCGACGACGGCGCCGCACGCCGCAAAGTAGAGCGCAAACGTCCGCAGCGCGTGCGGGTCGCCCATGGCGTTCGAGACGAGCCCCAAGGCGATCATGACGACGCAAAAGAGCGCGTTCGGCCACGACGTCGTGTGCGCGCGCGGCATGTCTTCGCGCGCGACCTTGAGCGCGAGGCAGCTGCTCGCGAACGCCGCCAAGACGCCGAGGAACGCGAACGCAAAGACGCCCGAGAGCGCGTCGACCTGCGCGTCCAAGAGCACGACGAGGCTCGACGCGACCGCAAAGTACGACAGGATGATCCAGTGGTTCGTGCCGCGCCACGCGTTCTGCTTCAAGAGGAACGCCGGCAGCACGCGGTCGATCGCGAGGCGCTGGACCAAGCCGTTGATGCCGACGTACGACGTCAGCACGGCGCCCGAGAGCACGACGAACGCGTCGATTGTCACGAGCAGCTCGAGCCAGCGGCCGCTGCTGCGCCGCCCCATGTGCGCGAGCAGCACCTCTTTGTGCGCGCCGATGGCGTCGAGCGGCACGACTGCGAGCGACAGCACGCTGAACGCGACGTTGAAGACGCTCGAGAGGCGCCACATGTTGCGCAGCGTCTTGGGGAACACGCCCGGCTGCTGCTCCTCGACGAACTGCGCCGAGGACTCGAAGCCCGTGACGCTCAGGAGCGCCGGCGCGTAGCCCACGACGAGCGCCGTCACGACGCTGCCGTCCACGGCGTGGCCAAAGACCGAGACGCTCGGCAGCGCCGTGTGCAGCACGTTGTCGACAAAGACCGACGGGTGCTGCACCGCGTACACGACGCAGGCGACGGCCAGGACCGCGAGCGTGACGCCGTGGAAGACAAAGAACGCGAGCGCGACGACCGCGCTCTCGGCGATGCCCACGAGACAGAGCAGCGCGAACGCCAGGAGCATCGCGACCGTGCTCGCCACGACCGGGACGGGCCAGAGAAAGCTCACGTAGTTGAACGCCGAGACGCCGCAGACCACGCCCGTGGCGACGTACGACAGGATGCTGAACGTCGCCGCGACCGCCGCCGCGCGCTTCGTTGACGCGTTCAGGACCGCGTTGTAGCACCCGCCGTTGAGCGGCACGGCGCTCACGACCTCTTCGAACACGAAGCGCAGGCAGTAGACCACGACGACGACCACGAGCTGGACCACGGGCGCGAGCTTCCCGGCCTTCGCGGCCGTCAAGCCGGCGGTGAAGAGCACGCTCGAGAGGATGTCGTTCCCGCCGATCGCAGTCGACGGCCACTCGCGCAGCTTCGCAGTCGGCGCGTCCGCCAGCCGCCGCCGGATCGCGTCCACCTCGCGCGCGTCCGCGTGCACGTGCTGCGCCTCGCCGCCGATGTTCGGGTGCATCCACGACGGCTCTTTGAAGCGCTGGTCCACCACTTGGATCTGGATGAAGCGCTGCCGGAGCTGGCTCGGCGTGTCGACGCGGAAGCGGTGCGCGCTGCTCTGCTCGCTCTCGCCCGCGACCAAGTGCCGCGCAGGCGTGAGGCAGAGCGCGCCAGCAGTCGCCGCCGACCCCGAGACGTAGTGCGTCGTCGCCGCCGCGCTCTCGAGGTCGTCGGTCAGGAGCTCGAGCGCAGCGTCACTCGCGACGCGGCGTCGAGCGTTCGCGACAGGCGGTGGCGGTGGCGCATCGCTGGGATTGCCCATGCTGTTGCTGTAGTTGCTTGTACGTTGTGAGTGGCGCTGGTGCAGCGTGTCGCTCGACGCAGTGGCTCGAGTCGACTGGAGCGACGACGACGACAATGAAAGGCGTGGTGACGGTGGTGGTGGTGGTGCCATGGAGGAGAAGAAGGAGGAGAGACGAGCGCGTGTGAGCGGATCAGAGCGGGTAGTCGTGGGCGTGGCGCACCGGCATGAAGCAGTCGGAGCTGTTGATGGAGCTGCTGATGGCGAGCGATGAGGTCGTTGTGCTGCAAACGGCAGAGTGCTGTGTCGTTGGCTTGACGGTCGCGAAAGTGCAGCAGTCGTGTCAGTATGCTGTTCAGTAGTGCGATTTGTCTTGTTTGCTGGACAATGCAGCTCGAACCGAGCTTCAGTATGCTGTAAGCAAGTGTCCGTCCTTTCGTCACAGAAAAGAACCCGATACTTCTTGAGAACGATGCGATCATCGTCACTCGGTTGCCTCTGGATCAAGCAGCACTGTCTTCATGCTGCTGCTTTGAGACGACTCGTGTGAGTGTGTGTGCGTCTTCTCGGTTGGCGCATCGATCGCTCTTGATAGGAGCTGGTCACGCAGTTCAAAGCTGCTGGTGCTCCTTGGATGCAGCAGACCCCTAGACGTTCCAAACATCCAGGCGTGCATGAAGCCTGCAGCGATCGACGTACGACTGCATCACAACACGCACTTGAGCTGACAAGTGCTCGAGTTGGCGTCGCAGGAGTGATCGCAGACCTGATGAACGAGCTCGCAGACGACGTCAAGGTTGAGCGCATGTTGTTGTTGTTGATGCGACGGAACTCGATGTTCAAAAGCCATTGATTGCATCCGCTAGAAGAGCAGTGGCGGCGCATCGTCGTCCTCCTCCTCCTCTGGACCGACTTGCTGCGCCTTTGAGCTGCTACTCGGTGCTGCTGCTGCAGTCAGTGCTTTCAAGAAGATCGGCTTGAGCTGTGCGCTTGGCTGGGCGTCCTCGTCGTCTTGGTTGGTTCTCTGGACCAAGCCGCGGATCTGCACCGCTTGGCTGCGCTGCGTCGACTGACTGAGTGTTGCTGAATTTGATGCTTGGGCTGCTGCTGCTATGGATCAGACGACAGCATCTTGCTCACGATGGTTGCTGGCGTCGCACATCGAGCCATGTCGTGTTAGGATCACACGCAGCTCGAGCACAATTGGTGACGTCCATGTGGCCACGAAAGAGGCAGAGCCAACTTGGCACCATGTGCTGGTGCTGCCGTCAGTGTGTTGACCAGGTACGTCAATAAGCTGGCAGTGAGCCAGTCGACCAGGTGGTGGTGGTCATCTTGCACGGCTCCTGCCCACGCGACTGCCTTGCTTCTCATTTGCTGGCGAACAACGCTCTCTCTCTCACTCTCTCTCTCAAGCTCACTTTGCAATCGACTGCGCGATGACGACGATACTGCTGCGCGCGACGACCACGACAGCGCTGCTGTTTGTGTTACTGCTCCTCTGCGCGTGTGTGACGGCTGCAACGCTCGCAGCTGAAGAGAATCGCGCAACGACGTCGGCGCATACGTGGAGCGACCTCCAGTCCAACGCGAGCAGCCCTGGCACTGTCGTACCGAATCGCGCATCCAGTGCGAATGGACCGAGCTCAGCTGACGTGAGCATCGCTCCGCCGACGCCACCACCGCGTGCATCGATCGACTCGCCGACGTTCCGTCTTGTCAAGTCGCCGATGTGCAACGAGACGTCGGCGAGCCTCGTCATGCAAGTGTACTCGAAGAACCGCGCGCTGTTTGACGAGTGCGTGACAAAGAGCAAGTACCAGATCTTCCCGTTCCCCGGCGAGCTCCCGACGCCAGCGCAGATCACGATGCAGGCGCTCGCGCCAGCGTGCACAGCGATCTTCACGGGCGTGCTGCTCTCGGGAATGCCCGAGTGCGAGATCAGCTCCATGGCGCTCAAGAGTGTCGTCGAGACGCTCCTCAAAGTCACCGTTGACATCCGCGCCGGTGTTCCGTGCCCCGACTCGCAGCACTTCTTCGACCTGATCATCTGGCGCCGCGACTCGAACTTGGCGCAGAGCGCCGGGCTGCCGTACGACAGCGCGTCGAAGCTCTACAGCGAGTACAAGAAGAACCTCTGGAAAGCGCTCACGACGTTCAACGTGCGCGTCGCGTCGGATCTCACGATCTCGTACAGCGATGACAGCAACGGAACAATGAGCAACAGCACGCGAGCGAGCGCGTCGTTGTCGAACGCGAACAAGACTGCTGCGTCGTACAACACAACGAGCGCATCGAGCGCGAACAGCACCAGTCGGAGCGACGCGTCATCAACGACCACGGAGAGCAACAGCAACGGTGCGAGCCATCGTCTCCAGCGCACACAGAGCTACTCGCTGCCAGCGCTCCTGAGCCTCGCTGCAGCAACGATCGTGAGCGTCACAGCCTTGTCATGAGTCTCTGACACAACGGCACTTCCTCAAACGCTACGCTATGAAGCGAGGCATCAAACGAGCGCTTCCAGAGGAGACGTCAGCCGTTCTCGCTTCGTGAGCGTCTGTGAGATGGACACGAGTGTCCGGTGCTCGTGGCTGGCACTGACAGCGATGAATCGAGCAGATCACAGTCGAGCTGATGATCCACGCACGATCCAAGTGCTGCAAGGCGACAACCCGCACACATACACCATCTTGAAGTCGAGACAGCGTCCAACTGCACCGGAGATCGCGTACGCTCTGCGCACGCTCCAGAAGACCATGGCATTCTGAATGCCTGATCGCAAGTTCGAATGATCGTCTTCATGTTTGTTCGTTTGTTCGTTCTTCAGTCGTCGCACACGCAGCAAGGGAGTGAGGAGGCTAGAGACAAAGGCTGTCGTTGATCCGCTCAAACGGCGATCATTGTTGGCCATTGACATGATCGCGAGCGTGAGCGCGAGCGGAGTCAGTGCTGCTGCACTTGTGATCATCCAAGACCGACGACATCGACTCGCAAGCGAAAACATCAAAGCGGAAAGCAACCAAGAAGCAAGCGACCAGTCAACCGAGCCAGCAGCACTCCCTCCAGCACTGCCTGTGCTGCCTCGAGGAGCTCTGCTCTAGCTCCAGCGCATCCGTGAGTCAGTGGCGCTAGTGAGTGAGGCGAGTGAGTGAGTGAGTCTCTGAGAGTAGTGTCGTACAGAGTAGTGGAGTAATGGAGGCCAGTCCCCGAGAACGAGTAAGTGTGAACGAGGTCCTGTTTGCGACTCATGACGTCCTCACAACGACATCATCACTACCGCTAGACCACGCAGCTCCCTGCAGTCTTGCGGTACGACCGCAAAGCGTACGCCACTTCGGGAGCACTCGGTCGGTCCACTGGACGCAGCGAGAGACACAAGTGCGCGAGGTCGGTGATCTTGGACGGACACCCTGGCGTGAAGCTCGGACGCACTTCGCCAGTCAAGACCATCTGCATGAGCACATGATCGTCGCCGCTGTACTCGCAATGGGCAGCTGTCTTGTGGCACCATGAACCAACGACGAGTGCGACTGGAGTGTGCTGCGGGAGCTGCTTGGTCTTGGAGAGAGGATCGGCATCAAGCGTGCGCACGCGTTTGTTGTTCGCAGTGTGGTCGAGCGCAGCAGTCGCACGTTGTGTACACTCTGGAGCTGGTGACAGCCCGCGAGAGGCGCGAATCGACGAGGTCCAAACCAGATGCACGGGCTCCGGAGCCACACACTCAAGTAGCGATTAAGCTGATTGAGCGCCAGAGACGAGCCGAAGGAGCGACATGGAGAAGGGAAGGGCGTCACGCACGCGCCAGCCGGCGTCGTTGCTCACAGTCAGCGCGATGGCCGTCGCAGCGCCACCACTTCGCAACTCGACACTCACAACGCGCGCGCACACGTGAGTGCGTGAAAGAGAGGAAGAGAGCTCGGCAGAAGCTATGCGTGGCGTGCGCTCGTTCGCTGTGCTGCTCGTCACGGCGATGACGGTCGCCGGCGCCGCGACTGCTGCTGCGGCAGCCACGACGTGTGACGTCCCGGCGAACACGCTCTCGCTCTCGTGCGGCAGCGCGTGCAAAGCGTTCGAGGCGTGCATGCTCAAGAGCTCGTCAGATTCGACAACAGCGACGTGCGACGGCGACGTCGAGTGCTTCTCGATCGACCGCTCCAAGCCGAGCACGTACCCGACGTTCACGTTCTTGATCCCGTACGACGCGGCAGTGGGCGACACGGCCAAGACGCCGTCCAAGAGCAACAGCGTGCTCACGAAGATCAACAAGTGGTCGCTCCCGAGCACGACCACGAGCGTGTACGTCTCTATACGTATGTGTGTGGGTGTGAGTGTGTGGATGTGTATCGTGCTCACCGGCGCACGCGCACGCGCACTCGCTTCTGCAGCATCATCCGCGGCGGCAGCAGCCTCACGACGCAAGCGAAAGGCAAAGTGGCCAAAGTCGAGATCGCCGACGACTTCCTCGCTGGCAACGACCAAGTCACGAACGTCCGGCTCGCCAACATGGACCTGTCCGCGAGCGTGAGCAAGCTCCTTCCGAACTTCCCGCCGATGATCACGCACTTGTGGCTCCAGAACGACATGCTGACCGAGTTCCCGACCGAAGCGAAGAGCTTTGTGACGCTCGGCATCTTGTACGTCCTAGATGAGCCTTCTCCCTCACGCTACGCTCTGACAAGTGCTGACGCGTCTTGTCGGTTGTGTCGTCGCCCTTCAGACAGATCGAAGACAACTACCTCACAAAGTTCGACGCGAGCAACGAGATCGCAACGGTTCACTCGCTGTACGAGCGCTCGGACTCTGTCGCTGGCGGACTGCTGGTGCGCCAACTCACTCGATCGAACGACCTCACGTGTCCTCGGCTCCTTGTGATGCGTTAGGTACTTGGGCGGGAACAACCTCACGTCGTTCACTGCGAACTTCCCCAAGCTCTCGATCCTGTGCGTCTGCGCTGCCATGCGTCGAGTCGTCATCCTCTCGAGCCCCTCGACGACGACGCCTTTGTGTCGACACTGTGGCAGTGGCGCTGACGTTGCTCGTGTCTTCTACCGGTGACTAGGGACCTCGCAAACAACCAGCTGACTGAAGTACCCCCGGTCGTGTACAAGCTCGCGAAGCTCACGACACTGTGCGTCCCTCGTGCGTCTCTGGATTCGATTGACTCGAGTGCGTCTCAACGCGCCGACTGACGCGACACTGCGACTGCTCTTGACTCTCACACAGTAAGATCTCGATCAACCAGATCAAAGAGTTCAAGTACGCGCACCCGATCCCGAATCTCTCGACACTGTACGTCCTCGCACCACCGCTGCTGTGTGTTCCATACCTTGGCTGGTGTCGTCTCTGACGCCGTGCGCTTCGTATGTCCGTCCATGGGCTGTGGACGACTTCTTCTAGGTCCATTCACCTCAACAAGCTGGCAACGTTCGACGCGTACATGCCCAAGTTGACCAACCTGTACGTGAGAGAGAGAGCGCAGCTGACGCAAGCGACTGACTCTGGTCATTCAGGAGCGACTCACGGTGCCTCTGTCTGTCCGGATCTGGCGTAGGGACATTGACGGCAACGACTTCACACAGTTCCCGCCTGCGATCTTCAACCACACAAAGCTCACTGCGCTGTACGTCCCTGTCGTGTGTGTGGCGATCATGAGGTCGCTTGCTTCGTCAGCTCCTTGTCACTTGGATGCTCGCATTTGCAGCGGTGAACGCCACACTGATGCCATCTCGTGTGCTGCTGCTGCCGTCGCCACGATCGCCACTACTGATGCGCAGGTACATCCGCGCGAACAACAAGCTGCGCAACGTGTCGTTCACGAACGAGCAGGCGAACTTCATCCAGACGCTCACGACGTTCGAAGTCGACCCCGAGATCTTCGACACGAGCTGCTCGCTGGCGCAGCAGACGAAAGTGAAGGGCTACACCGTGTGCATCACGGGCGGTCCCGTGAACTTGGCGGTCATTCAAGGTCCGCGCGTCGCTGTGAAGGATCCAGCAGGAGCGACTAGTACAGCTGCTCCAATCGACTCAGCGGCGTCATCAAGCGGCAGCGGCACACCGATAGCTAGCACGAGTAGCAACAAGAGCTCCATGACGTCTGTGGCGATTGGCTCGGCTGTCGGCGTTGTCATGGTCGCGCTCGTCGCTGCGCTGGTGTACTGGCGCAAGAGCAAACGTGCTGCAGACGACAAAGCTGCGAATGAGACCGACTACTCCAACTACACGACCGGCACGACCGGCACTGTGCTCACAGCGCTGTGGAACGACCCGGACCTGCTCGCAGTCAAGCTCAACTCGGACGATATCCACGACGTCAAGAAGATCGGCAGCGGCGCATTCTGCGACGTCTGGCTGGTGCAGTACCGCGGCTCGCAGCACTTGGCGTCGAAGCGACTCCGAGATGTCACGCGCAGTCGCACGCAAGACTTTGTTGAGGAGATCAAGCTCGTCGCGTCGCTCCACCATCCGTATGTAGTGGAGCTGATCGGCGCGGCGTGGACGAAAGAGGCGGACTTGCAGGCGCTCTTCGAGTTCATGGACAACGGCGACTTGCGGTCGTACCTCGTGAACGAGCACACGACGCGGTCGTGGACGATGGAGAAGCTCCAGATCGCGATCGACATTGCCGAGGCGCTCGTGTACGTGCACTCGTTCAACCCGCCGCTCGTGCACCGGGACCTCAAGTCGCGCAACGTGCTGCTCAACGGCGCGATGCAAGCCAAGTTGACGGACTTTGGCGTGTCGCGGTACCAGAGCGAGCAGAACACGATGACTGCTGGCGTCGGCACGGGCAAGTGGTTGGCGCCCGAAGTGATCGCAGGCGAGGGCGACTACGGTCCTGCGGCCGACATCTTTTCGTTCGGCGTCGTGCTGTCCGAGCTCGACACGCACAAGCTGCCGTACGACGACGTGCGCGGGCCGAACGGCAGTGCGCTCGTCGACGTGGCGCTCATGCAGATGGTCTTGACTGGCGAAGTGCGTCCGAGCTTCACGCCAGGGTGTCCGTCCAAGATCACCGACCTCGCGCACTTGTGTCTCTCGCTGCGTCCAGTGGACCGACCGAGTGCTCCCGAAGTGGCGTACGCTTTGCGGTCGTACCGCAAGACTGTCGGGAGCTTCATCATTTGATCAAGTAACAGGCACAATGGCAAACAACAACAACATCATCGTTGTCGTACTCGTACTCGTAGTTGAACCGTACTCGCATGGGGCAACTGGTCTCGTGGTGGCGAGAGCCTACAGCTGAGCTCGACTGATGGGCCATGCAAGCGGCGCAAATGCACAAGTTCGTATGGCACTACAGCGCCGTCAGGCTCAATCAACAGCAAGCATTTGAACAAGTCTGTTGTGTTTGTACTCGGTCATACACCTCCGGTTCATTGGACTATGTGCATTCTCATCAGTCAGTGACGAGAGAGAGAGAGAGTATGTGGCATGGTCGACTCTGCCACATCGCCACTGCTGGCAGTGGCTCAAAACTTCATGCTCTTCTGAAGCGTGCGCAGCGCATACGCGATCTCCGGCGCAGCTGGACGCTCCGATGGCGACAGCGCAAAGCAGCGGTTCGCCAGCTCCGCGAGCTTCGTTGGGCACGACGCGCTCATATGTGGCGTCAGCTCGCCCGTGGCCACGAGCTGCAGCAGCGCGACGTCGGCGATCTTGTTGCCATTCGCGCCGCGCACGTCCGAGTACGGGATCTGGTGCGTGTCAAGCTCGTACAGGAGCGCGCCGAACGAAAAGATGTCGGCCGCAGGACCGTAGTTGCCGTCGCCCGAGATCACTTCAGGCGCCAACCACCGACCCGTGCCGACACCGGACGTCATCGTGTTGTCCTCCGATCGGAACCGCGAGACGCCAAAGTCCGTCAGCTTGGCGCGCAAGACGCCGTTGTTGCTGCTCAGGAGCACGTTCCGGGACTTGAGGTCGCGGTGCACGAGCGGCGGCATGAACGAGTGCACGTACACGAGCGCCTCGGCGACATCGATCGCGACCTGGAGCTTCTCAGCGTTCCACTTGATCGGACCCTGCGCGTCGACGAGGTAGTCGCGCAAGTCGCCGCTGTCCATGTACTCAAAGAGTGCCTGCAGGTCGGACTCGCGCACCCACGCCACGCCCTTGAGCTCGACAATGCACGGGTGCTTGAGCGTCGACACGAGCTTGATCTCGTCGATGAACGACTGGACCTGCGGTCGCGACACGCCGCTCTCGCGCAGGCGCTTCGACGCCATGAGCTCCGAGCCGCGGAACTTGACGAGCCAGACGTCGGCGAATGCGCCATTGCCGATCTTCTTCACGTCCTGGATGTCGTCCGAGCTCACCTTGAGCGAGAGCAAGTCCTGATCAATCCACAGCGACGTGCCGTTCGTGCCAGTCATCGTTCCGGTGACAGTGCCGGTCATGCCAGTCAGCGCATCGGCCGCCTTGGCGCGGTTGCTCTTCTTCTTTCGGATCACAACCGCTGCGATGATGGCGATGACGACGACGGCGCCAGCGATGACGCCAATGATCACGCCCGTGTTGCTCGAGCTCTTCTTCGAGGACGACTCGGCGTTCGCACTGCCGGACCCGGATCCGCTCTTCTTGTCATCGGCCACGACGATCCGCGGCGCTTCGATCACGGCGACGTTCTTGGGCTCCGAGAGACACATCGTGACGTTGAGCTTCGTGAACTCGTACTTCTGACTCGCGTCGCAGTCCGTACGGAGACTCGTGGCGTCGATGCTGAAGTTCTTGAGGTTGTAGATGAAGTTTGCTTGGACGTTCGTGAGCGAGACGTTGAGCATCTTCTTGTTGTACAAGAGGTTCCTACAGATGAACGGACATAACGTGAGTCACCTCGGCATGGCGAGGCAAGCGAGTAGGAGCAGCGCGTGGATCTCAGTGACGTACAGCGACTCGAGCTTGGACATCTTGAAGATCTTGGGCGGGATCGCCTTGAGGTTGTTGTCGCCCAAGTGCCTGCAGCACGACGTCACGACTGCGTGTGAGGACCAGTGGCATTGGCAGACGCCACAACATCTCAGGCGCAGTCACGTACAGGATCTTGAGGTTCGGGAGCGTGGCGTCGAACGTCTCCAAGTTGGCGTCAAAGATCGACCTGGTGCAGCATGACACAAAGGAACGTGGCGATGCATGAGCGCTCTAGAGCCAGCGAGTGTAAGAAGAGCGAGCGAGAGAAGGACGTACAGCGTCTCGAGCCCTGGGATCGCGTGCTTCTCGTTGAACGTGAGGATGTTGTTGTCAGCGCCGCCCAAGTACCTGCACCACGAGCACGTGCGTGCGTCAGTGCGAGAAGAGGTGACTGTGTGGCAAGCACCCAGTTGGACGTACAAGAGCTTGAGGCTCGTGTGCTGCGCAATGACGTCTGGGACACCGTCGAGCTTGTTGTACGTGAGATCGCTGGAGCGAGTATCGTCAATACGACAGAGAGAGACAGGTGTCAGCCCCACGACGCTGAGTGAACGACACGCTCGAGTGCAGTAGCGCGTACGCACAGCGTCGAGAGCTTTGGGAAGAGCGCGTTGAACGCCTTGATCTTGTTGTTGCGGAGGTACCTACAGCGCCAGGCATCACGACACGCGGTCAGGTCTTTCGATCATGATGGCTGTCACACGGCAGCTGCGAGAGGCTCGAGCGCATCGAACGCGATACGCACAGCGTCAAGAGGTCGGGCATGCGGTCGTCCTTCTCGATCGTCTCGATGTCGTTGTAGCTGAGGTGCCTGTGCGTCCCAGCGCCAAACATCGGATCGTTAGAGTCACTGACAGCACCACCGACAGCGCTCTCCTCGATCCAGCACAAACGTCCAAGCACGAGGCACCAGCGCCATGGACGTACAAGTAGCGCAGTGCGCCGAGCTTCTGCAAGTTCGTCGGGAACTTCTTGATCAAGGTGTTCCGGAGCTGGAGCTGGTAGATCGCGAGCGGGAAGTTCCCCGCCAAGGTGTCAATGCTCGAGCCGAGCGCGAGGTTCTCGAGCACCATGAGCTTGACTTGGTTCGTCGCATCCGTGAGGAACTTTGGGTCGAACGACACGTTCGCGACCGTGTGCTTGGCCAGGCCACCGAGGCTGCTGCCGCCGCGGATCACGCTACAAGGCCCCATGAGCGAGCGAGTGGTTGGTTAGGCCGAGTCTAAGAGCGCAGTGTGGATCTCTCAGTGCACACGAGCAGCTACGAGTGGACGTACACAGTCGAGATGTTCTTTGGGATGCTGAGCTTCTCGACGCGGTTGAGGACGTCGTTCGATGCCGACGCGTACACCTTTGTGTCGTTCGTGCCCGAGATGGTCTCGCTCGCTGTCGCCTGCGCAGCCGCCGCCTCGTCGCTGACGAACTTGCCAAACGGAATGAGCAGACGCAGCACGCCGTCGTCGTCGCTCGCTCTACGCGCACCGACGTCGAGGCACTTGCACGCGCGCGCGCTGCCGCCGCCGACGCAAGCTTGCGACGTCGTACACGCACTGCCGCACGTGAACGAGAGCGCACTCGCTGGGACGCTCGAGCACGTGAGCGACTGCGCCGCGACTGGCGTCATTAGAGTCACGACGGCAGCTGCCGCAGCTGACGCGAGGAGCATGAGGCGTCCGACACGGGGCATCGTCGCGCACTGGAGCTGAACTGGCGCTGTCGTTGTCGTCGTCTTCGTGGTCGGAGCACGCGAAATGCTGTTGTGAACCGGCCCGTGCATGAGGCAGGCGAGCGCGCCGTGGCTTGGGTGGAGGGACAGCGAGAGAGAGACAGCGCATGGCACTCACATAACGGGTGTCGTCGCCGTGATTGACGAAGAGCTCCCAACACGTCTTGGACGACTTCACGACGCGCTGGAGCCACAGACTCGCGAGGCAAATCATTTCCAAATCATAACAGATGGGTCCGTCGTAATACTCTCGGCCAATCACACGCCAGATAATCATAACGCATCTGTGATATTCCGAACACAAGTGCTCGACTTGATCGATCGACTTGATACCGCTCGCTTGGTGCTCTGTTCTGCGAGTGTCTTGGGACCGCATCGTCGATGTCGGAGAGAGTGTTGAGTCGCTGCAGCACGTGTCGGATGGTCGAGAGCTGCTCTTGATGAGCTCTCGCTCTTCGTCAAGTTGCCGCATGTACCACTAGCCCTGGAGACGTTTGCGTGTGCAATCGCGACGTGTGCTCGAGCGCGCATCGTTCCAAATGACGACTTGCCGACTTGGGGTCGTTGGTCGTTGCCAACGGCGTCGCAGTGTGGCGCTCTCGAGCTCTTGAGCTCTTGAGCATGTGTGAGCGATGGAGAGCACCAGCGCTGCGCTTGCAGTTTGCTCGTGTATCATGAATCAAATCAGGCGCGTTGCTGCACCCAAGCCACACGAGTCAGCAAGCCACATGGACAAGAGACCTCGTGGTCGAGCAGATGGACCTCTGGAAACTCACGAGCACGTCGATCACTCACTTTGCGTTCGTCTCCACGCGAGTCGAGCAAGCGCACACACATGAACATACAGAGCGTGCGCGCACTCGTCGTGCTCGTGCTGCTCGTCACGGCGATGACGGTCGCCGGCGCCGCGACTGCTGCTGCGGCAGCCACGACGTGTGACGTCCCGGCGAACACGCTCTCGCTCTCGTGCGGCAGCGTGTGCAAAGCGTTCGAGGCGTGCATGCTCAAGAGCTCGTCAGATTCGACAACAGCGACGTGCGACGGCGACGTCGAGTGCTTCTCGATCGACCGCTCCAAGCCGAGCACGTACCCGACGTTCACGTTCTTGATCCCGTACGACGCGGCAGTGGGCGACACGGCCAAGACGCCGTCCAAGAGCAACAGCGTGCTCACGAAGATCAACAAGTGGTCGCTCCCGAGCACGACCACGAGCGTGTACGTCTCTATACGTATGTGTGTGGGTGTGAGTGTGTGGATGTGTATCGTGCTCACCGGCGCACGCGCACGCGCACTCGCTTCTGCAGCATCATCCGCGGCGGCAGCAGCCTCACGACGCAAGCGAAAGGCAAAGTGGCCAAAGTCGAGATCGCCGACGACTTCCTCGCTGGCAACGACCAAGTCACGAACGTCCGGCTCGCCAACATGGACCTGTCCGCGAGCGTGAGCAAGCTCCTTCCGAACTTCCCGCCGATGATCACGCACTTGTGGCTCCAGAACGACATGCTGACCGAGTTCCCGACCGAAGCGAAGAAGTTTGTGACGCTCGGCATCTTGTACGTGTGCTTGGGATCTTTTGTGCCAGTGACACACGTAGCAATGAGCGACCGTCGTCGCCGCCGCTTGTCTGACGCAGTCTCGTTTGAATTGGTGCTGTGTTTGAGCAGGCAGCTCACTGACAACGCGATCGCTCGCGTCGATGAGAGCCACAGCATGAGCCAACTCCAGCAGCTGTACGCACACATTCGACTCGACGCACTCGAGCGATCGCATATGCGTGCATGATCTCACCGCTCTGTCTGCTGCTCGCTCTGCCGTGGTTGTGTGTGCGTAGGTACTTGGGCGGCAACAGCGTCGCGTCGTTCACTGCGACGTTCCCCAAGCTCATTCACCTGTACGTGCGTCGCTCATGTGCGCCACTGGAGTCGCATGGAGCTGCTCGGGTGTAAGCGCATTCACTCACTCACGAAAGCCATCCTTGTGTGCATGTGGTGTGGCTGAACGCAGCGATCTCGCCAACAACCAGCTCACGGAGGTGCCTGCGACGCTCGCCAAGCTCAAGCAGCTTGGGAATCTGTACGCTTTCGCTCACGTCGCGACCAGGCAACGAATGGCGACGGAGTAGGCAACTGACAGCCGATGGCCTGAACATGCTCTCGCAGGCAAATGTCCATAAACAAGATCTCGACGTTCAAGATCGCCGAGCCGCTCCTGAGCATCCACACGCTGTACGTGACTCGACCACGCGCTACGATACGAGCGAGTGCGTGGTGGACACTGAGGCATCTCACGCGCTCTCGCTTACGACGCACTCGTGATCGCACGCAGGGCGATCCACAACAACAGCTTGACTGTGTTTGACGCCTACATGCCCAAGCTCCAGAGCCTGTACGTCCTGCGTCTTGCTGGCGCTCTCTTACTGACGATGCACCTCACCTGTGCAATCGAAAGACTTACACGACGTGCGATGAACGCTCGTTCTTTGCTGCTAGTGACTTGGCGATCAACCGCTTCACGGAGCTCCCACTCGCGATCTTCAAGCACAGCAAGCTCACAGCGCTGTACGTCCTGCGCTCTCGTGTCTTGCACTGTGCGCGTCCTAGCTAACGGAGTAAACGGATCGGCCGTGCTGCCTTGTGTGTGACTATGTGTCTGTGCGCAGGTACTTGATCGAGAACCCGTGGCTCCGCAACGTGGCGCTCACGAACACGCAGGCGAACTTCATTCAGACGCTCACGACGTTCACGGCCGACGCGTCGATGTTCCGCTCCGACTGTCCGGCGTCGCAGCAGACGCAGGTCCAGAGCTTCACAGTGTGCATCACAGGCGGTGAAGTGGACCTGAGCATCATCCACGGCACGCGCGACGCGGCTGCTGCAGCCGACGCAGCGACGAACAGCAGCAAGAAGCCGAGCGCGTCACCAACAAGCAGCAGCAACGGCAAGAGCACGCCGTCGAGCTCGTACAGCGACCCGAGCAGTAGTACAGTCGAGACGGGCACGAGCAGCAGCTCGGCGGTCCTGATCGCCGTCGGCTGTGCGCTTGGCGTCATGGGCGTCGCGCTACTGCTTGCGTTCGCGTACTGGCACATCAAGAAGCGCACGACTGAGCGCGACAATCAGAACGCGCCAGCGATCAGTGCACGGGCCGAGACCACGGGCGGCGTTGTGCCTGCGCTCTGGAACGACCCCGACTTGCTCGCACTGCGCGTCGAGACAAGCGCGATCGAGGACGTCAAGAAGATCGGGCACGGCGGCTTCAGTGACGTCTGGCTCGTGACGTACGAGCGCACGCGGCAGGTGGCGTCCAAGCGCCTGCGCGACCCGAGCCGCGCCAACACGGTCGTGTTCATCGACGAGATCAAGCTCGTCGCGACGCTCTCGCACGCGCGCATCGTGGCGTTCATTGGCGCGGCGTGGACCGGCAAGTCGGATCTCCAAGCGCTGTTCGAGTACATGGAGCGCGGCGACTTGCGGTCGTACCTGAGCGACAAGCGCACGCCGCGGCACTGGAGTCTCGAGAAGCTCGAGATCGCGATCGACATTGCCGAGGCGCTCGTGTACGTGCACTCGTTCAACCCGCCGCTCGTGCACCGGGACCTCAAGTCGCGCAACGTGCTGCTCAACGGCGCGATGCAAGCCAAGTTGACGGACTTTGGCGTGTCGCGGTACCAGAGCGAGCAGAACACGATGACTGCTGGCGTCGGCACGGGCAAGTGGTTGGCGCCCGAAGTGATCGCAGGCGAGGGCGACTACGGTCCTGCGGCCGACATCTTTTCGTTCGGCGTCGTGCTGTCCGAGCTCGACACGCACAAGCTGCCGTACAGCGGCGTGTGCAATCCTGACGGCGCGAAGCTCGACGAGGCGACGCGCTTGAAGAGGGTCGCGGCCGGGACGCTCCGTCCGAGCTTCACACAGACGTGTCCGCTCCAGGTCCTTGATGTCGCGCAGCAGTGTCTCGCGCTCCGGCCAGAGCAGCGGCCGAGTGCGACCCAAGTGGCGTTCGCACTGCGGTCGTACAAGCAGAGCGTCGAGAGCTGTGTGGTCTAGCGGTAGTGAGGGTGTCGTAGTGAGGACGTCGAGAGTCGCAAACACAACCATCACACTCGTACGCATTCTACTACTCGGGTAACTGGTCTCGAGGTGTTGTGAACCAGCAGCCAAGTAGAGAAGCGATTTGTTGTTGTCGCGGCTGCGGCGCAACAGGAGGACCTGCTAGTGCAGTACAGCGGCCGCGTTCGAGTCCCGTGGAACGTCTTCTCCGATGGCATGATCTACGTACGTGTGTCTGCGTCGCCAGGATCCATTCATCATCGTCGC
Organism: Pythium guiyangense; assembly: GCA_003730235.1. NCBI lineage: Eukaryota > Oomycota > Peronosporomycetes > Pythiales > Pythiaceae > Pythium > Pythium guiyangense. The sequence continues at coordinate 862,201 of QXDM01000014.1, forward strand.
CACCAGTGCCAGTCAGCAGACCATCGGTGCTAACGTTCGCTCTCTTGCCTGCGCTCGCTTTGTGTGAGAGCAGATCTCTAGCCCCGAGTATGTGCAGCACATCCTCGCGACGAACTTTGACAACTACGTGCACTCGGAGCACTTCCAGCGCTCGTCTTTGCCAAGTCGTTCCTCGCGATCAACCACGCGCACACGGCCGACAACGGCGAGCTCTGGCGCGATGTTCGCGGTCGCCGACCGTCTGCTCTTGCAACATTGAATCAAAAATGGCGCTTGGCATCGTACATGGAGTGTGGTGGTGCTGCGGTGGAGCGCGTTTGTTCGCATCGGTGTTATCTACGGTTGTGATGTACGAGGTGTATGCGCCTCGTGGACTCGCCAAACTTACGTGTCCTGTTACTACTGAGTGTTGTTGACTCTGTTGGTTGTCGTCACTGCGACTTGCATCGTTGCCAGTGTGAGTGAGTGAGTCTCTGGGTGTAGTGTGTCGTACAGAGTGATGGAGTAATGGAGTCGTCGTCGCTTGCATCGTTGCCACCACTCTCACGAAGTTCTGCAGTGGCGCTGGTGAGTCAAGAGAACAAACTCAATGTGTGCAAACTGTGAGTGTCACAGTCGCGAGCGCGACCTGGTGCTCGTGTTTGGGCGATTTAAGCTCGGGCTCGGAGCGACCCGTGCTTCGCTTAGCGGTTCTTGTAGTTGGTCCGCTCGACCTGGCGCTATCTCGGTCAACAGCGCGCAAGAGAGTGCCAGCTGTCTCGTGTTCATCGTCAACGCTAGCAAGGTCACCTTGAAGTGTTTGAGCTTGAGGCACGCATGGCGTCTAGAACACAGTCGCTATGTGGACCTGTGTCGGCAAAGCGGCGCTGAGGGCACTGACGCACTTGGTGCGTCGGCTGCCTCGAACAGAGTCCTGTCGCGAGACGGAGGCCACCAACCATATCAACACACAGCGAGTACGATGCAAATGACGGTGGATGCTACTGGTCCTAGCCTGATGTGCTGGCTGACTAACTGCATGGCGGGGAACCTGCTCATGGGCCAATCGAGTCGAGTCACTCACTCGCTCGCTCTCTGCGCTTGTGGTCCAATAGGCGAGAGCAGCGCGTCCCCATCGTCGAAGGCACCTACCGGAGCCCCGACAATCGGCGTGCGCATGGCTTCGGCTTGAGCAGCTACGTGGCGGTCGCGATGCGCGCGCTGCCAGCGCCGAAGCTGCACGGCCGCGATGATCAACAGTGCGAGTCCGAGCACTGCGCTAGCGACGATTGCAACCACAGTCGAGCTGCTGAGTTCATCACTGCTGTAGTCGCTTGTCGACGTTGAGCGGCCATTGTCATAGTCATAGCCATTGCCGCGAGTGCTGCGGTCACTGGTGCTGCTGCCACGAGAGCTGCTGCCACTAGAGCGGCTGGGCGTGACAGACGTTGGGGTCACGCCTGTAGCGACTGTGCCTCGCTTGCACGCGCCGCTCGGGCAATAGAACGTCACAGACTCGTTCGTCGCGAACGACGAGTAGTATTTCTTCAAGAACGTGTCGCCAATGATCCAGGAGTTCGCGAACGGCCCAGCGTCATCTGATGGCTGGATCTCGACGACCACATAATCACTCTTGTTGATCCCGAACGTGTAGTCACTGTCGTCGAGGTAGAACGTCGAGCTCCCAAACGTAAAGCCCAGGCGCGGGAGCGTCGCTGTCTTGGGACAGATGTACACGGGCGGCACCGAGGCGCTACTGCTGCTGCTCTCGTTGACCATGCTCAGTAGGTCGAGGCAACCGAGCGGCACGAGGTGCGACGCTACGAACGCATTGAACAGCGCCGTTGGCATCGACAGGACCAACGACCCGGTGTCCACGATGGTCCGGCACCCTGGCGTGAGTGGCGCTGTACGGCTCGTGCTTCTCGTGGTCGTACTGCACGGGTACACTGGTGCCTTTGAGCCGATCTGGAACGCCGTCATGCCGATCGTCCAGTGTGTGCGCTCCTGGAGCGGAATCGTGTGCGCCTGGAGCTTGTTCTTGGCAATGAGCGCCGTGTCGACGCCGTTCAGGAGCAGGAACGAGTCGTTCGCGTCGTCGCTCAAGTAGATCGAGAAGCTCGTGAGGTAGTCAATGAACTGACCGCCTGGCGTCGGGATCGCTGCGATCGCTCGGTACCCAAGGCCCAAGAGCCCTTGCGACGCCCCTGGCAAGAGGCTGGTCGACGCCGTTGGAAGGATGTTCGGACCCTGTGCGATGCCGACGATGTAGTTCGTGACTGCGACGTCGCCGACCTGGACGCGCGCGTACATGCCTTGGATACAGACGTCGCTCGAGCCGTACGTGATCACATTCACTTTGCTTGGGCACGTGGTGCTGCACGTTCTGTTCGCGACGTACGCGCACGAGACCCAAAGGTCGGCCGACCCCGTGTCTATGAGGACTGTGAACGGCGACGAGTCGATCTGGATCTTCGCATAGTAGATCACGCTGTTGTACTTCATGAGCGGGACGCTACGACTGCTGCTCACGGTCGCGTTCGTGGCTTGGAGCGAGCGCCGCTGCGTGCTGTCGTGGTCGACGAGCACAGCGACGCGCTGGCGCGTGAGCGGGATCTTTGTGGCATCGTTTGCACTGCTGCTGCTTGTCATGGCGCTCGTGCTTGTGCGTGTCTGCTAGCGAGTGTCTGAGTGCGTGTGTGCGCGCGCGTACTGCTGGAAGTGAAAGTGTGCATGGCACGGATGTGGACAGCATAGTCTTGCTGGCGCTGACGATGGGACGAGCGCTGGACGGAGAAGCGACGTCGGCACACGGGTACAGGCAGACGGGTACCACCAAGATGACCCAAACACTGTGTGGGTATCTACATACCCATGACGAATTATCTACTGAACGCAGCGCATCAGAGCAACAGAACAGACATCAGTACCATGTGCTCCAGCGTTGTCGTCACTACTTACACCGCTGTTGCCGCTCTCGCAGTCTATTGCAGTGAGCTGCAGTAGAGGCAGTTGCGCCGATCAAGACAGCGAGCTGGAGCGCTGCGGTCGCGACGACGTGATTGACGTTGAAGCGAAGTGATGTGGTCGGTGTGCGTCTTGATGCTTTATCGTCTTTTTGCCACGTTAGCAACTTCAACTCTGCACATTTGCGCCGTTCTTGCTGTGGTGACATGGTTGGCGTCTCGCGACATGGGCAGGACGCAGCTCGAGACAGCGGACACACCTGCCCTCTGCTCCGCCGCCGATCCGTCACAGAGTCCACACAGCAACTGTGTCTTAAACGCCATGCGTGCCCTCGACACATCCAACACTTCAACTCTCGCAAACACGGTGACCAGATCACTTTCCCACATGTACTTGGTTCGACGACGAGTACGAGTGAGGTACGAACTTGTGCATTTGCGCCGCTTGCATGGCCCATCAGTCGAGCTCAGCTGTAGGCTCTCGCCACCACGAGACCAGTTGCCCCATGCGAGTACGGTTCAACTACGAGTACGAGTACGACAACGATGATGTTGTTGTTGTTTGCCATTGTGCCTGTTACTTGATCAAATGATGAAGCTCCCGACAGTCTTGCGGTACGACCGCAAAGCGTACGCCACTTCGGGAGCACTCGGTCGGTCCACTGGACGCAGCGAGAGACACAAGTGCGCGAGGTCGGTGATCTTGGACGGACACCCTGGCGTGAAGCTCGGACGCACTTCGCCAGTCAAGACCATCTGCATGAGCGCCACGTCGACGAGCGCACTGCCGTTCGGCCCGCGCACGTCGTCGTACGGCAGCTTGTGCGTGTCGAGCTCGGACAGCACGACGCCGAACGAAAAGATGTCGGCCGCAGGACCGTAGTCGCCCTCGCCTGCGATCACTTCGGGCGCCAACCACTTGCCCGTGCCGACGCCAGCAGTCATCGTGTTCTGCTCGCTCTGGTACCGCGACACGCCAAAGTCCGTCAACTTGGCTTGCATCGCGCCGTTGAGCAGCACGTTGCGCGACTTGAGGTCCCGGTGCACGAGCGGCGGGTTGAACGAGTGCACGTACACGAGCGCCTCGGCAATGTCGATCGCGATCTGGAGCTTCTCCATCGTCCACGACCGCGTCGTGTGCTCGTTCACGAGGTACGACCGCAAGTCGCCGTTGTCCATGAACTCGAAGAGCGCCTGCAAGTCCGCCTCTTTCGTCCACGCCGCGCCGATCAGCTCCACTACATACGGATGGTGGAGCGACGCGACGAGCTTGATCTCCTCAACAAAGTCTTGCGTGCGACTGCGCGTGACATCTCGGAGTCGCTTCGACGCCAAGTGCTGCGAGCCGCGGTACTGCACCAGCCAGACGTCGCAGAATGCGCCGCTGCCGATCTTCTTGACGTCGTGGATATCGTCCGAGTTGAGCTTGACTGCGAGCAGGTCCGGGTCGTTCCACAGTCCCGAGTAGCCCGACTCGGTCTTTATCGTCGAGCTCGTGTCGTTCGTGCCGCTCGGCTTGTCGTCGGCTGTCTTCTTGCTCCGGCGCCAGTAGACGAACGCTGCAAAGAGTGCGACTGCGAGGACACCCACTGCGGCTCCAATGGCGACCGAGACCGTCATGCCACCACTACTGCTACTGCTGACATTGCGACTCGCGTCACTGACATCGTCACTCGTCGAGGTTTCGTTGCCACTCGTGCGTGCGCCGCCGCTCGTGGACACCGCGACGCGCGGACCTTGAATGACCGCCAAGTTCACGGGACCGCCCGTGATGCACACGGTGTAGCCCTTCACTTTCGTCTGCTGCGCCAGCGAGCAGCTCGTGTCGAAGATCTCGGGGTCGACTTCGAACGTCGTGAGCGTCTGGATGAAGTTCGCCTGCTCGTTCGTGAACGACACGTTGCGCAGCTTGTTGTTCGCGCGGATGTACCTGCGCATCAGTAGTGGCGATCGTGGCGACGGCAGCAGCAGCACACGAGATGGCATCAGTGTGGCGTTCACCGCTGCAAATGCGAGCATCCAAGTGACAAGGAGCTGTCGAAGTGAAGAGCCTCATGATCGCCACACACACGACAGGGACGTACAGCGCAGTGAGCTTTGTGTGGTTGAAGATCGCAGGCGGGAACTGTGTGAAGTCGTTGACAGCGATGTCCCTAGATGACACGACATGGCAGTGAGACGCATGCATGAGCCTTGTGAGGTGCGAGAGCAGTCGCAACGCCAGACGCGCGTCGACAGCAACAGCGCAGCGTACAGCGTCGTGAGCTTGGGCAAGTACGCGTCAAACACAGTCAAGTTGTTGCGGTGCATCGCGCTGTCGATAGACAGAGAGAGGAAGAGCACACGCAACAGCGAGCGTCAGGGCACAGCGTCACACATGGTCGGTCCTCTGTAACTCAGTACGTACAGCGTCACGACGTTGGGGATCGGATGCGCGTACTGGAACGTCTTGATCATGTTCACGTCCATCTTGCTGCGCATGTGCATTGGCCAGTGCCACACACACAAGACAAGCACAGGATAGTTGTGAGTGCGCGCAGGTGAGCGCCAAGACACGTGAGCACAATGGACGTACAGCACGTTGAGCTTCGTGAGGTTGTAGACAGACTCGGACACTTCCGTGAGCAAGTTGTTCGTGAGGTCCCTGCGAGCATCATCATCACCATCCACCATGAGCGTCGAGAGGCGTCAGCTCCCACTGCTCGATCCACACACAGTCAGGCAGTCTGTCGGAGGCACCAGCTCGCACGTACAGGTTGATCAGGTTCGGGTAGTACGCGGTGAACGACGTCAGGTTGTTGCTCCCAATGGCACTGAAGACGCACACGCGCAGATACGCAGGAGATCCAGAGAGTTAGTTCGCCGCGTGGGTGTTGGCAGACTGCCACGAGACGTACAGCGTGTGGAGCGTCGCCGCTGCTGGGTTGCTCGCGTCGACCTTTGTGATGTAGTTGCTCTCGAGCTGTCTGCACCACGCGCGTGATCAGCACAGAGTAGCCATGTGAGAGAGCGAGCGCCACGACCGACAGCTCAAAGCAACTGCAACGACGTACAAGATGCCGAGCGTCACAAAGCTCTTCGCTTCGTTCGGGAACTCGGTCAGCATGTCGTTCTGGAGCCACAAGTGCGTGATCATCGGCGGGAAGTTCGGAAGGAGCTTGCTCACGCTCGCGGACAGGTCCATGTTGGCGAGCCGGACGTTCGTGACTTGGTCGTTGCCAGCGAGGAAGTCGTCGGCGATCTCGACTTTGGCCACTTTGCCTTTCGCTTGCGTCGTGAGGCTGCTGCCGCCGCGGATGATGCTGCAGAAGCGAGTGCGCGTGCGCGTGCGCCGGTGAGCACGATACACATCCACACACTCACACCCACACACATACGTATAGAGACGTACACGCTCGTGGTCGTGCTCGGGAGCGACCACTTGTTGATCTTCGTGAGCACGCTGTTGCTCTTGGACGGCGTCTTGGCCGTGTCGCCCACTGCCGCGTCGTACGGGATCAAGAACGTGAACGTCGGGTACGTGCTCGGCTTGGAGCGGTCGATCGAGAAGCACTCGACGTCGCCGTCGCACGTCGCTGTTGTCGAATCTGACGAGCTCTTGAGCATGCACGCCTCGAACGCTTTGCACGCGCTGCCGCACGAGAGCGAGAGCGTGTTCGCCGGGACGTCACACGTCGTGGCTGCCGCAGCAGCAGTCGCGGCGCCGGCGACCGCCATCGTCGCGACAGCAACAGCGACTGCAGTCCCGGTGCGTCCACGCGCCATCGTATCGAGCTGTGGCTGCTGTCGTCGGCGCGAGCTGCTGCAGTTGTCGTCGCCACTTGCAGCAAACGCCGCGAAAGTGTGTGCGCACCAGCTGGCACGCTGGCTCCCGATCGCTCCAGATCGCTGGTGCTCACTGATGCTTGTCAATCGTCAGACCAGATGGAGTACTGTCATGTTTGTATTAAGTACGTGTGTCAAAGTCGCCAGCTGATGTCCATCACGACGAAGCACCTCTCTCACGCATTGGAGTCTGTCCAGATGCGTCACGACTCCTGACGCCACGCCTACGCGTCTCAGAGACTCTTGCGGTACGACCGCAGTGCGTACGCCACCTCGGGAGCACTTGGTCGGTCCACTGGATGCACCGACATGCACAAGTGCGCGAGGTCGGTGATCTGTGTCGGGCATGTCGACGAGAACTGGGGACGCAGCTCGCCCGATGCCACGAGCTGCAGCACAGCGACATCCGCGAGGCGATGGCCGTTCGAGCCGCGCACGTCGTCGTACGGCAGCTTGTGCGTGTCGAGCTCGGACAGCACGACGCCGAACGAAAAGATGTCGGCCGCAGGACCGTAGTCGCCCTCGCCTGCGATCACTTCGGGCGCCAACCACTTGCCCGTGCCGACGCCAGCAGTCATCGTGTTCTGCTCGCTCTGGTACCGCGACACGCCAAAGTCCGTCAACTTGGCTTGCATCGCGCCGTTGAGCAGCACGTTGCGCGACTTGAGGTCCCGGTGCACGAGCGGCGGGTTGAACGAGTGCACGTACACGAGCGCCTCGGCAATGTCGATCGCGATCTGGAGCTTCTCCATCGTCCACGACCGCGTCGTGTGCTCGTTCACGAGGTACGACCGCAAGTCGCCGTTGTCCATGAACTCGAAGAGCGCCTGCAAGTCCGCCTCTTTCGTCCACGCCGCGCCGATGAGCTCGACAATGCGCGGGTGCTGCAGTGTCGCGACGAGTTTGATCTCAGCGATGAAGCCCTGAGTGCGGACGTGCGTCACTTCGCCGTTGCGGATGCGCTTCGACGCCAAGTGTTGCGAACCGCGGTACTGCACCAGCCAGACGTCGCAGAATGCGCCGCTGCCGAGCTTCCTGAGATCGACCACATCGTCCGAGTTGAGCTTGACTGCGAGCAGGTCCGGGTCGTTCCACAGCGCGGTCATCACGCCTGTCGAGCCCGACTTGGTGCCAGAGTCGGCCGAGTAGTCGTTCGTCGTGCCATTGCTCGTCCCCTTGCTGTCGGTGTTGCGGCGCTTGCGCCAGTACACAAACGCCGCGAATAGCACCACTGCGAGGACGCCAGCGACGCACCCGAGGACGATCGCGATTGTGTTGCTGCTCGAGCTCTTTCCACTTGCGTCTTGCGTCGTAGCGTCCGTGCTGGATCCTGACGGAGTCTTGGCACTGTCATTGGTACTGCCGCTGCTGCCGTTGGTCGCCTTTGGCACTGGCGTCGAAGCTGGCGCGCGCGTGCCTTGGATGATGCTCAAGTCGACTGCGCTGTCCTTGATGCACACCGTGAAGTCTCGGATGCGCACTTGCTGGGACACGGCGCAGTTCGTACTGAACGTCCCGGCATCGGCCGTGAAGTTCTTGAGCGTCGCGATGAAGTTCGCCTGTGCGTTCGTGAGCTTCACGTCCGTGAGCTGTTTGTTCAGGTCGAGGTACCTACGTCCGACCGTCAGATAGAAGCAACCGGTCATCAGTCAGCCAGATAGCCAAGGCGAGTGGATCGTTGCAAGACCACGACGATGTACAGCTGCTCGAGCTTCGTGTGGTTGAACACAACAGGCGGGATCTCTGTGAAGCTGTTGTCCATCAAGTTGCTAGTGAACACGACAGAGAGAGTGGCATCCGTCGTGAGTTCCTGCGTGAGGCGAGCAGCGAGAGACGGCACTGCTGCTAGACGACGTACAGGTGCTTGAGGTTCGGGAGGTAGGCGTCAAAGTGGTCGAGGTTGGCCGAGAACACGCCGCTGACGACACATCACATCCATACTCTCTCAGCATCGTGGCGATCTACAAGGCAGTGGAGAACAAGGGCGAGAGTATGCGCACGTACAGCGTCGTGAGCGTGTTGACCGACTTGGCGACGTGCTCTGCCTTGAACTCGGAGATCTTGTTGTTTGAGAGGTGCCTGCGCACGTCCAGAGCGCCGCGTGTGTCAGATACGAGAGCACATGTGCGTGTGTCCACGCAAGCGGGACGCGTACGTACAAGTCCGTGAGCTTTGTGTACTTGGCAAACACGGCCGGCACTTCTGTCAGACTGTTCGACGAGAGGTCGCTAGAGACAGCAGACAATGACGACCAAAGGATCACAGTCAGCTTCTTGACCGAGGATGACACCAGAGCTGAGGTCGCAATCGCATGGTCGTGGCAGCGCTCGTACATGTATCTGAGGCTTGGAAAGTGCGCCGTGAACGACGAGATGCTGTTGCCATCCAGGTTGCTGCGCCAGTCCCGCAGACACGAGGCACCACGTCACAGACCGTCGGTCGAACGCGCTCGAGCTCTTCTCCAGCAGACTGGTGTGCTACGTACATATCCGTGAGTTGGCTGACTTCGTGGGTCGCGTCGATCTTGGTGAGCGCGTTCTTCGACAGCATGCTGTTGTGACACGAGAGAGCACGGCGACGATGAGACTCGGAAGATAGCCAATGACATGACTGACGCTCAAGCGTGCGGCAACACCAGAGACGTACAGCGTCGCGAGGTTCTTGAGTCCCTTGACCTCGGTCGGGAACGTCTGGAGCAGCGTGTTGGGGAGCCAGAGGAAGTGCGTGCTCGACGGGAAGTTGGGCACGAGCGTGCTGATGCTAGCGGACAGGTTGAGGTTCCCGAGATGTAGGAACGTGACCTGACTGGCGTCAGCAGCAAAATCCGGGGCGAGGTCGACGTTCGCGACCTTGGTCTTTGTCGACTCGGTCAGGCTACTGCCGCCGCGGATGACCCTGGTTGGTGTGTGTTGCATCGTATGCGGTACCAGTCAGTAGAGCAGTAGAGCAAGGCTAAGGAAGGTATACGAGTATGGACGACGTACACAGAGGTCGCAGTGGTTGGGATCTTGAGCGCGCCGATCTTCGTGAGCGCGCTGTTGCTCTTGGACGCCGTCGTCGCCGTGTCACCGATGGTCGCATCAAACGGAATGAGAAACTTGAACGCGCCGTACGCGCTCGGCTCGGTCTTGTCGATCGTGAAGCACTCGAGGTCGCACGACGACGTGGTGCTGCTGGTGTCAGAGGTCTTGAGCATACATGGCGTGAACGCTGCGCAGGATGTGCCGCAAGTGAACGAGAGCGTGCTCGGTGGCACCGCGCACTGCGATGCTGCGATCGTCTCGCTAGCAGCTATCGCTGCGAGTGCGAGTGCGAGTGCCGCGGTGCAGCGCACGAGAGCTGCTTTGGCTCAGTGTGTGCAGTCCAGTACTCGTTTGGGACTGCGGTGCTCGCGTCGCAGCGAGTTGCAAAGTGAGTGACTGGAGCTCTGGCCACGAACACAAACGCGCGTGTGTGCGTGCACTGGGTACAATCGAGGGAATGCTGACGCGAGATCACAGCTTGGCGCGGACGGCGTGGTTGTTGCGTTGCGAGCGCATTTTGATCGTGCTCACAACTGACACGCAAGTGGGTGCGGTGGTTGCTGATGGCAGCGATAGCGCGCCGTCTCTCGGCGCTCGTGCTGTTCGCGCGAGCGTTGCAGTCTGACGACGACCGCGAGCGCCAAATTTTCGTCTCGAGTGTCGATGAACGACAGCTCTCGGGGCGGTCAGGCTGTCTGACTGCCTGCCTGACTCGGTGGTTGGTGCTGGGAGCGCACACATGTGCGCGAGACGGACCGTGACGTTGACGTTGACGGTGGTGTTGACAGGCGCGCACATGACCAAGGAGACGACGACGACTGCGGTGGTACTACCCTCGAAAGTGAAGGTGGTGGTGAATCAGACTCACTCCTTGCCCTGAACTCGACGAGCAAAGTGCCGCCCGCTGATGTCCCAGCAAGCGACTCGAGTCGACAGCGCCACCGAGTTGCTGAATGCAAGGCTTGCTTGAGTGTTCGGTCGTTGTTGCTTCGTTGGCAAACCTTCGTGTGTGCTGTGACGCATCGGCGATGCCGAAGTCGAAGCAGAAGCCGACGTCGCGCTTGCGCCGAGACAGAGCTGGTTCGCTGGGCACGCGCCATTGCACGCGAGCGAGAGTGTCCCTATCGGCACGACTGGACACGTCGTTGCCTGTGCTACGATTGCAATCACAGAAGCAAGAGCGATCGCGACAGTGATCGACAGCGCTCGTCGTGCTGCCTTTCCTCGCATGTCGAGTGTCGAGTGGCGTTGCTGCTGTCGTTGTCGCTGGTGTCGCTGATGCCCGAGCGAGCGCGTTGGTGTGTGTGGCGAGACCTCGTGCCGGTCGATGACCAATGCGCAGGAATCTCGAGCGCACGTCCACGTCGTCTCGACTTGCGAAGCAGAGCACCAGCCGCGCATCAAGTCGCGTCAACACGTGTGTGTGTGCGAGTGCCGTGTTTAAGCATTTGGTGTGTGGACCTCTCCGACTCGGACGCTTCCCAGCTCGGTCGATCGGTCCACTCGACTCCAACACGCTCTCGCACATGCGGCATCACAGACTCGCTCGCGACGCGCAACGACCGCAACGAGTCAGTCCACGCGAACTAGAACAGCGACGCCATGGCGCGAGCACACACACACACACATTCGCAGAGCGATGCACACTGACGCATCGTACGCTGGAAGCTAGTGGTGACAGAGCACGAGTGATCTCGTCAAGCGTGTGAGACGGACAGACGCACACCATGAATCGCCCCTTGGCCGCACTCCTTCGCGTCTGTGACCGCATCATCACACTCTTGTTTCGTCTTCTTTGAACCAACGCGCATGACTGACTCGGCTACGGCAGCAAGCTCTTCTTCAGCGACCGCAGAGCGTACGCCACCTCGGGAGCACTTGGCCGGTCCACTGGACGCAGCGCGAGACACACGTGCGCGAGTTCCTCGATCTTGGACGGACACGTCGGCAAGAACCTCGGTCGGAGCTTCCCTAGTTGTTGACGTCGTTGGCCCTATGACCTTCGCTGGCGCGTGCGTGCCTTGGATGACGCTCAAGTCGACTGGACCATCAGCGATGCACACCGTGAACTCCCGGATGCGCACTTGCTGCGACGCGGCGCAGTCGGTGCTGAACGCGTCTGCATCGGCCGTGAAGTTCTTGAGCGTCGCGATGGAGTTCGCCTGTACGTTCGTGAGTAGTGGGTTGTTCCCGAGGTACCTCGCATCGCAAAACGAGCCGCAGGTGAACGAGAGCGTGCTCGCTGGCACTGCGCACTGCTGTGCATCAGTGACCGCAAAGACTGTTGTCAGTGCTGTTGCCATGGACGCGATCGTGTTGAGGCGACGCATGCGAGCTGATGTCACTGCTGCAGTGGTGTGCTTCACTGAGCTTCGCTTTGCGGGGCGACCGGACTGACAGACTGGCCGATGCTTGGGGGTTTGAGAGGCGCACGACCACGAGGCGACACTCGAGCCAGACGCGCGACCGGCGTGACGATGGCGCTGCTGCTCTGGCGAGCGAGCGAGTGAGCGTCTCGGTTCAGCACCGCATTCTGTGAAGTGAGTGAAGCCTTTTGAAGCAGAAAGATTGATGCGTGAAACCGGTAGCGATAGGTATTGAGAGAGTACAGTATCAAAATACTGTCAAAGCACGATTTGTTTCACATAAGCGACGAGCAAGAAAAGTATGGCGTGCTGAGGCAAGATACTTTGTTTCTTGTACTGTCGATAAGTGAGTGAAAATCGAGTTTTTACATATGTACGGTTAGATTTTGCTACATATTGGTACCAAACCACTTTGGGTAGGATATATTGTTACTGATCTGGAATATGGTAGGTGAAAAATATATCTGGAGTAATGTTACTCTTTTGAGTACGAATATAGACGCTATCCCTGTAAGTTACATAATTGTTCAGCTCATTCATATCGATTCTGGGACTCTGACAAAGGATACAGGAATAAAATATTAAAGGTGGCATAAACGACTGACTGAATAAATTTATGATGTTGTCATTCTGTCAATCAATACACAGCTGTGTTCTCGTTGTCTGTATCCTTTGCCGTACTAGTCTTACACAACACTAGAAAGAAAGCGATTGCACACCAAGGATATGCAGTGAACGAGCGAGGCGAAGATGCATAGTCTCACTTGCTCCTTGACATGATGCCTTGTATAGTGAAAAATAGAGGATATCAAGTAAAAGCATTTTGATCGCTTTTAGAGGGGGTATCAATTATGGAAGTGTAACATATTCGGGATAGCGTCTGTGTCACGGGAATGTGTTCCGTGACGTAGCTTGCACGTGGTCTTACGAGGAAGCGATGGGGTGAAGCGCAGAGGAACTGCGCTGAACTCGGTATTTTCAACTCTGAGGTTTTTGTATTGAGATCATGCATAGTGATGAAAGTGAGGGAGCTAACCAAACTAGTGAGCCCACTGATGGGACGACCATGGCCGTCAGAAATCAGGTTAGGCCACTAAATGGGAGTCTGCTGTGCTCCTTCGTACTTAGCACAGCAGCCCCGTTACACTATCCCCACACAAGCTTGCTGACACGCAAGCGAAAGAAGGCAAATGCACATAAAACGAAAGCACATGACGCGCACGCGTGGCGCGACGCAGCGAGCAAGAAGAGCGACGAACACGAAGACCATGCAGCTTTTAGAGGGATATCAATTATGGACGTGTAACATATTCGGGATAGCGTCTGTAGAATATAAACTGTACACACATACAATAATTCGGAAAACTCAGTGGATTGGTCAACTCAAGGACGCAGACTGATCAGCAAACATTCAGCGGATCAAGCACAGGAGAGTGGCCCGGCGCTCTTGTCGAATCTAGGTGAGCTATTTTGTGAACGGGAGTTGTATGTGTATATAGCGCGGAGTGCATCGCGTCGAACTTCGCAAATAGGTACATGTTTCTTCAGCTTTTGATGAGTTAGGTTGGTCTCAGCTCACTTTCTTCGATGTTGCAAGTTCGCCAGACGTGGAGAAGAACAAGGTAACGTTCTTGTGGACGCACCAGCACTGCGCGACGTCGCCAACGAGCTTCTAATTTATCCAAACTTGACTCAATTTCAACTGTATTGTGCAGTAGTTATAGAGTATTATGTAAGTGACATTTGAGTTACTGTTTGTAAGATACGTAAAACATATTGTTTCATTCAAACGATATTTCTGAATAAAATTACGTAGGCACTCGGGTACTTCCTTCGCCCCAAAAATATATGTACAATTAGAAACAATTGACTTGATCACGTTTGTATGGCTTGTGCATGTCAACCTCTTACTCGACGATTACTCGCCGAGTATTGCCCTCTACTTTGACTGATACGCACTGTCTGAATCGTACATTTCTGGACATCTGTCTGAAACACAAACGGACAGATAACGGCATTTACGTCGTTCGCCAAGCACGAATACGGATCATCGAATTTTCATTCATAGATGACCATTTGATCGAGGCGGCAGTTTCTCATTATTTCAATCACTGTTTTGATATGTGCTTGGACTATTGCCAGTATGTTATTTATCAGCTAAGCCAATTTTTGGTAGCGACTGTTCTGTGGACCGCAAGGTCAAAATTGCGCGGACCATACATTGGAGACGTGTCGATATACGTTTGGGACGGAGGTAGTATTTGCTCGCTGTGAAGCGTCAAGAGCACCAACTTCTTCGTCCTAGACTAGCGTTGAGTAATTTGGCTATTGTGCTATATTTTGTATATTACGTACAAAAGAGAGCACAATGGCCAAATGACTACCAAAAAAATATTACTCAGTGTTACAGATATACATACCTGATAAATCCAAGAATCTCTTCAACATCTGATATTTTCGTTTCAAATATGAGATTATCGTACAAACCCAAAAGAATTTTGCCCAGAGACATAGCCCAGATATTCGACTCTACACTATGATATTGTCTGAGGATGGTTGGAAAATGGATCAAACACATATTGGGTCAAACATCTGCGACGATCGGTAGAATGGCAATCACCCAAGCTCTTGATCAAGAGCTTCACTGAGGCCCGATGCGGAAGGCGACGATCTTGCGTATTAGTGTGAAAGCACTGGATACAGATGTGCATAGACGCCACACACATGCTACTGAACGAATACGAGCAGGCACACTTCACTCGACTGCGTGTACTCGACTATTGGGAGTCTCCTCAGATCGTACGACTCGCGAGGTTCTTCTTGATCGTCCGGAGCGCGTACGCCACTTCCAGTGCTGTCGGACGCTCGGACGGCGAGAACGCAAAGCAGACACGCGCCAACTCGGCGATCTTGGTCGGACACGACGCGCTCAGCTCGGGCGTGAGCTTGCCGGTCGACACGAGCTGCATGAGCGCAAAGTCTGTGAGGTGGTAGCCATCTGCTGACCGCGCCTTCGAGTACGGCAGCTCGTGCGTGTCGAGCTCATAGAGCAAGACGCCGAACGAGAAGATGTCGGCGGCAGGGCCGTAGTTGCCGTCGCCAGTGATGACTTCTGGTGCCAACCACCGACACGTCCCGACACCAGCGGTCATCGTGTTCTGCTCGCTCTGGTACCGCGACACCCCAAAGTCCGTCAACTTGGCTTGCATCATGTAGTTCAGCAGCACGTTGCGCGACTTGAGGTCGCGATGCACGAGCGGCGGCATGAACGAGTGCACGTACACGAGCGCCTCGGCCACGTCCACGGCGATCTGGAGCTTCTCTTGGTTCCACTCCTTCGGCACTTGCGGGTTCGTGAGGTAGTCGCGCAAGTCGCCGCTGTCCATGTACTCAAAGAGCGCCTGAAGGTCGGACTCGCGCACCCACGCCACGCCCTTGAGCTCGACGACGCTCGGGTGCTTGAGCGTCGCCACGAGCTTGATCTCGTCAATGAACGACTGGACTTGCGACCGCGTCGCGCTGCTCTCGCGCAGGCGCTTCGACGCCATGAGCTCCGAGCCGCGGAACTTGACGAGCCAGACGTCGGCGAACGCGCCGCTGCCGAGCTTCTTGAGGTCCTGGACGTCGTCCGAGCTGACCTTGAGCGACAGCAGCTCTTGGTCCGTCCACAGCGACGGCATGCTCTTGTCGCTCTTTGATCCTGTGGTTGAGTCGCCTGTGAGCGTCTCGGACGCTTTCTTGTCGCTGCTCTTGCGCATCTTCATCACGATCTCTGTGATAATCGCAATCGTGAGGAGCGCACCGGCGACGCAGCCAATGATCACTGGCGTCTTGTTGCTCGAAGTGCTGTCTTTTGGCGCCACGGCCTGTACACTCTCAGCACCAGACCCGTTCGAAGGTGACGACGTGTCATCCGCTTGGACCACGCGCGGTCCTTCGATGAGCGTCACATTCTTGGGCTCCGAGAGACACATCGTGACGTTGAGCTTCGTGAACTCGTACTTCTGGCTCGCGTCGCAGTCGGTACGGAGACTCGTAGCGTCGATCGTGAACTTCTTGAGATTGTAGATGAAGTTCGCTTGGACGTTCGTGAGCGAGACGTTGAGCATCTTCTCGTTGTACGTGAGACTCCTGCACATACGAAGCAATGGAGAGGTCAGTCAAGTGCCCTCGACAAGACGTCTCACTTCGAGAGAGAAGCGCCTTGACGTACAGCGTCTCGAGCTTGGACATCTTGAAGATCTTGGGCGGGATCGCCTTGAGGTTGTTGTCGCTCAGGTCACTGGAGCATGCAGAGCCGTTGGTAGCGAGGTTTGCGGGCGAGAGTGAGTACAGTGAATGTACATGGCGTCCTTGACCGCATCAGCGATCCTCTCCAAGCACAACTGGCGGAGCACGTACAGCGTTTTGAGGTTTGGTAAAGTGGCGTCAAACGCCTCCATGTTGCAGTCGAACGCGTAGCTGTCGAGAGGCAAAACATGTCAGGCCATTCGCTCACGACTTCACGCACCACAAGCCCAACGAGTCCCATAGCAGCAGACGTACAGTAACTCGAGTCCCTCGATCGCGTGGCTCTCGTTGAACGTGATGAACGTGTTGTCGCTGCCGCCAATGTACCTGCGAAGAGGCAAACACCGCGTCATCTGTGAGTGTGGATACCATGACGCCAATGACTAGCTCGTCCGAGCCGAGTCTGGTCGGTCACGCGCGTCACGTACAACTTCTTGAGGTTCGTGTGCTGCGCAATCACGTCTGGGACGCCATCGAGGTAGTTGAACGCGAGATTACTGCAGCGTAAAGGCAAAGGGAGACGCGTGTATGCAACGTGAGTGCTTCAGCGCTGTCCTCAACAGAGAAGGTAGGAAGCGCACGTACAGCGACACGAGCTTTGGAAAGACAGCGTCGAAGCTCCTGAGCTCATTGTTGCGGAGGTACCTATGGCGTCACATGAGCACTCGTCAGTCTATCACATCTGGCTAAGGAGGCCAAAGCTCCTCCTGTACGTACAAGTACTCGAGGTCGGTCATCCGCTCCGTCTTGCTGATCGACGCAATGTCGTTGTACCCGAGCCACCTGCGCAACATGGCGTCATCCACGGGCGTTGGAGTGTGAGCAACAGCTCAAGAAATGTCGCGACCACTGATGGCGCCAGCACAAGTACGTACAAGTAGCGCAGCGCCGAGAGGTTCGGCAAGTTGGCTGGGAACTTCTTGATCAAGTTGTTCTGGAGCGAGAGCGCAGTGAGCGCGAGCGGGAAGTTCCCGACCATCTTGTCGATGCTCGAGCCAAGGGCGAGGTTCTCGAGCTCGAGGTACCGCACTTGCTCGGTCATGGCCGTGAGGAACTGCGAGTCGAACGTCACGTTCGCGACGCGGTGCTTCACATACGCCGTCATGCCGCTGCCGCCGCGGATGATCCTGTTGATGTGCAGAGAGAGAGAGAGACCCGAGTCAGACAGTCAGCCGAATGCGCAAGCCGAGGGACCATGGACCAGTACGTACACGCCAGTGACGTTGCTCGGGAGCGTCCACTTGTCGACGTGGTTGATCTCGTCGTTGCTCGCAGACGCGTACGCCGTGGTGTCGTCCGTGCCCACGACGATCTCGGACGGCGTCGCCTGCGCCGCTTTCTCCTCCTCGCTCTTGTACGCGCCGAACGGGATGAGGAACCGCATGCGCTTGGTCGTGTCCTTTGCTTTCGCAGCCGCGACGTCGAAGCACGTGCAGGCGCTTGCAGTACTGATGCATGGCTGCGAGGCTGGACACGCTGCGTCACAGGAGAACGAGAGCGTGTTTGCCGGTGCGCTCGGACACAAACCACTCGCAGTCGAGGCGAATGGAGACGTGGTCGCTGCTGCTGCTGCTGCAGTTGTTGTTGTTGATGATGATACTGCTAGCGCCAGCAGCAGACACACTGCTGCGGTGTGTCGAACGCAGCGCACCATCGTCGTCGCGGGGTTGGAGACTCACGCAGCGCGTGCGCGTATGTGTGGTGAGCGCGTGAGGTCGAGCGCGCGCACGTGTGACTGGCAGCCGCAGGTGCGCTGCGGCTCGACTGCCGCCGCCATCAACGTGCTGCTGTCAGCTCGACGTGCCATCGCTGTCCTGGTTTTCTGCACCACGTCATGATTTATCCTTGGCGATTTCTCACACTATGACCTCGTGCCTCCTGGACCGGAGCAACAAGACAACGGCGAGCAGGGGCAACTCTGCTATGCCACGCATGTCCGCGAGCTCGAGCGTTCGTCACGGAGCAGGCCGCATCTTGAGCTCTTCGCGATGTCCACATTTCGATCGACACTTGAAGCGATCCTGATTGCCTACAACACTGTGTGACTGTGCCTCAACACTTCTCATTGCAAGTGGCATGCCTCTTGTGCCGCTTTGTGGGTATTGCCAGCGCCGCTCGTCTCTTTGGCTGAGACGACACGACATGATAGGACACGTGCGCTTTGGGGAAAATGACAATCGGTGCATAATTACCGAACTAGCCGAGCGCCTTTATTATTATTTATTATTTTCCCGCCCGCGCAGCGGGCGGGAAAATAATCTTTTGTTGGAATTATTTGTCAAGTGTTAATTGGAGTTGACGCCTCAGCACCACCGCGCAAAACCTCAGTCGCACCATGCAGAGCGGTGCTGCCGACCTCCGCTGCGCTGCGGTGACAAGCCCCGAGCTGCATGGCACTGCTTTGGTCCGCGCGAGGTGCTGTCGGCTCAAGCCGGGACAGTCCCCAATATGTCCCCAAAAACCTATACGTATAACGACAATTTGACATCGGGACAGTCCCGAATATATCCCAAAAATCGACTGACCTGGTTTTCGCAAACAAATTTCGATGCATGTCACACAAAATAACAACCACAAATCTGATCTCAACTCACCAAAAGCGTGACACCTAACTGCGCGGTTCCGAAGACAGACAGACTCACGCAGCTTCAAAAAGCTAGCTTAGTTAAAGGTAAGTTGAACCAGGACATTTGTCTAAGTCGGCGCATTTGATACAGTTTAGATGCGCTCGGGTATTCAGATCAGAAACACGTGCACCAGAAGCAGATCCGAATGACTGGATCGGCCGACTCAGCCGAACATCACCGACATCACCGACACCACGCTGACGCTCCACACGCTCCACGCATTGCCACAGTCGACTCTAGTCACTCGCTCTCTTTTTTTAGCATAACGCACACTATGCCGATTTCAGTCATGCTGTTCAGCCGTACATGACACCCACGCAATAGCCAGCGCTACATGTCCATCAGCGACTGCGCTTTCGACGATCAGGGCTCACAGCTCTAGCAACAGTGTCACGGGAGTGTGTTCCGTGACGTAGCTTGCACGTGGTCTTACGAGGAAGCGATGGGGTGAAGCGCAGAGGAACTGCGCTGAACTCGGTATTTTCAACTCTGAGGTTTTTGTATTGAGATCATGCATAGTGATGAAAGTGAGGGAGCTAACCAAACTAGTGATCCCACTGATGGGACGACCATGGCCGTCAGAAATCAGGTTAGGCCACTAAATGGGAGTCTGCTGTGCTCCTTCGTACTTAGCACAGCAGCCCCGTTACAAACAGTGCCACTCACATAACAGACCACACACCAAAAGCACGACGCAGTCACGCGCAGATCTGCGTAGTCAGTCCGAGTGCTGAGCGTGGATGCATGAGCAGCTCCACAATGATTCACGTTATCGTACCATGTATATCGACGAACTATGTTCACTCCCTGCGCGGTGCTTGCCAGGAAGAACGACGCGAGGCGACACCAAATCATCTCGGCAACAACACACTCACACTCACCGTCGCCGCTGCTGCAACGCTGCTCGCAGCCTTGAACCAACCCACGAACTACAGTCGCTTGACACCCGCGGTCTGCTCGATCCACCACACTCGGATACTGTATCGCCTGGCGCGGGGACACGCCCAAGATCACATCCAACCATGTACGCACACTCGCACGGTGCGCATTCATCGCTGTTGAACTCGTGCTCGTGCTCACATGTACAGTCACATGCAGTTCATGCACGCCACCAACTCAGGCCAACATATACACGCTGCCTCTCGATCCCACGCCAGCGCCAGAACACCTTAAGCGAACACAACCACGTGCGACCGGGTGCTCGCCCGACGCGAGTCTTCTGTCGTGCTGCCGCGCCGTTCGACTGCCACTATCACTCGCATCCGGTCAGCCTCAATAGACATCAACACCACACCACCTGTGTCGTCTCCAACCACACACACTACGCCGCTACATGGCAGCAGGCGCCAGCAGACACGACCGCAGATAGAGCCGCTGACAGTGACGTACCTTCTCATTCACGAAGCTGTACTCGACCCGCCAGAGACCAGCATCGAGTCAAGCACCAATCGCAAACTTGCATCGTTGTCATCTTGTTTGCTTCTTGCGACCCTATGCTCGTGCTCATGCACGTCCACACTCTCACTCAGCGCACACTACACACGTCATGTTTGCAAACACGTTCACACACTGTTTGCTAACACACGCGCTCACTTGCTTGATCAGCGAATGCTCAAGCGCTTACTCACAGACACACAATACACTCGTCGCACGCGCGCCACCTCACTCCCCAGCACTTCGGTGGTGCTTGCCACCTTATACACACTTGCCTTGCTCGTCTCTCTCTTGTTGCCTTCACTCGAACTCTGTTCATCGTGCTGCTCTGGCCGCACTCTCACTCGCACACACACTCACTCACTCAAACACGCACACCCGTTAAATGCACCGCCTCGATTTGCTCTCAAAGCGAGCGTCATTGACGGCGCTTTCCTCCATGCACACACGCACACACTTGTCTTGATCGGCGCTGCATGTCCACACTTGCCCTGTCACCTCGTGTCGTCTCAAACACGCACGCCGCTGCAAACAGAAATTGGTGGCGCTCTTCACAATGCGCACGCGCATTGTGTGCATGATGAAGCACATTGCTTGCTGCTTGCTCGTGGCTGCTCGCTTGTCTTTGCTTGGTCTGTGGCGAATCTGCAAATGCCAGTCAATTCACTTGTTTTCACTATTGCGTGCGCGTGTCCCGAAGCAGCTATACCTATTCTGACAACGCGCGCGGGACATGTCCCTAATCCACTTCAAGTGTGGATGATTCAAAAAGTGATTCCATGTCTCGACAATTACCCATCACAGAGCCAGTCAAAACACCCTCCTTGATTTAAGAAAGCGTGGCACATCTAGGGGTGTCCCTTGGACGTACACACGCACGCACGCACGCAACGACACATTGCTAGAATAGATAAAGGTAATAAGTAATATAGAACTAGCCGAGCGCCGTCCGCTGCGCGAGCGGTTAGTTTGGTTCTGTTGGAGTGTGTATTTTGCTAAACCTGTTAGATGCGTTTAGTTGAAATTGTGCGTGTTTTGAATCAGTCGTCATATTTATAGGTAAAGCGAGACCGTTTTTCCGCATGCAGTTTGTTTTTATTTCCTTTTTCTTCTTATATAGTTTTTCTGGAGTTTTGTTGTGTCCCTATCCTACGTTTATTCTTGCCTTATGCAGTCCTATGTGTTTGTTTGATGTGTTTCTGTGCCTACTTGGTGTCTTTTGCATCCTATCTTTTTCTTGTCTTTTTGTTCTGTGTCCAACTTGTGTGTTGTCTTGATATGCAGTCTTTTTGATCTCTTCAGTCGAAGATCTCGTGGTACACGACGTTCTTCGTGTACACACCTTCGTCATCTTCTTTCTCTGGGTCAACAACGACGATCTTGATGTTGTTGCGCGATGTCACTCTCGAAAGACGTAGAGCTGTCCATGCGCAAACACTGGTCGCGGCAAGTACAGTCCCAAGTGGTGGAGCGACTGACCTTGTGCCTTGTTGGTCGTCATCGCGAACGCGGGGATGATCGGGAACTGCTTGCGTCGAACTTGGAACGGGAGCTCTTTCTCTTTGCTGACCAGGATGATCCGTGGGATAAACACCACGTCGCCTTTGCGTGGCCCAGTTATGATCGTCGCTTTGATGCAGTTGTCGCGCAGCTCCACAACTCGAAGACGTGTGCCGTTGCACAGACCCAAGTTGCTGTTCAGGTTGCGCACCATCATGACTGGAGCGCCAATCTTGAGCGTGATCTTGTGAGGCGGGATCCCGGAGAAGTTGAGCGAGTTCAGGAACTCCGTCTCATACAAACCGGCTGTCAACTCGTTCTCGTCGTTGATCGAGTCGACAGACAGGTACTCGCGTGCGTCACCGGTCAGTCGCTTGGTCACTTCGTCGTTGATCCGGTGCACGTCTCGGTTCGTCGGACAAAGGATCGCTCGCTCCGCAAAGTACTTGTCGTTCGCCATCTGCTCGTTGACGTCGAGGTACAGGTGGTCGATGAGGTTGCTCAAGTCGTTCTGCACGCGTGAAGGCTGTTCTTCATCGACTTCATCGTCTTCTGGCTCCAGCTCTGGCTGTACCAGCTCGTTGATCACCAAGTCTCTCGGCAACTTGATGTAGTCAGATCGGAGCTCGGGATCGCGCTCGTGTTGACCTTCACCAACTTGAAGCAAGTAGTTGGAGAACGCAGCGATGTCAAAGCCTTCTGCGTCGTTCGGAGCCGTGCGTACGCGCATGTTCTCGGTCAGTCTCAACGTCTGGAACTTCGACCAAAGCTCCGATCGCTTCAAGCTTGCGTCGATCGATTCAAACCGACCGCCTGGCTTGACGACTGGCAGGATCTGACGGAAGTCGCCAGACAGCACGACAACTTTGCCGCCGAACGCGTCGTTGCAGCTGTGGATGTCTTGCAACATCCTGTCGACAGCTTCGAACGCGAATCGGTTCGTCATCGGTGCTTCGTCCCAGATGATCAGCTTTGCGCGCTTGAGCAGTCGTGCGATCTTGGACTGCTTCGAAATCTCGCATGTGCTATCCTTGGTCAGTTCAAGCGGGATCTTGAACGTCGAGTGCGCTGTCCGACCGCCGGTAAGCAGCAGCGCTGCGATGTCACTTGACGCAACGGCCAAAGCGATCTTGTTCTCGATGCGCACAGTCGCTAGGATCTGCTCGAGCAAGAACGACTTGCCAGTGCCGCCTGGACCGTCGAGGAAGAACAGCTTCTGTTCTGGAGCGTTGCTGTTCACTGCGTTGACGACTTGATCGAAGACAAGCTGATCGCGGTTCATTGGGCTGTCGACGGTGCGCGCGAGAATGCCTTCGAGCAACTCTCTTGGGTACGCGTTCCTCTCTTCGTCTTCCAGCTCGGTACTTGCGAGACACTCATGTAGCTCGACGCTGAACTGGCTCAGCTGCGGCATGTCGGCGAACTTGGACAGATCTTGACCGTTTGCTTGAAGCAACTTGTCGATACTCACCAAAGTCTTGAGCTGCACGTGCTCGTCCTCTGCATCGACGTTGTGCTGACGCTAGTAGACCTTCGACAGGTCGTCGCGAAATGCCGTCCACAGTGCTTCGACATCACTTGGTTGCGAGTACGCCAATATCGTTGCAAACAGCACGCGCAGTTGGTACGGCATCTGGAACGTTGCTGCTTCAGACATGCACAGGTACCACTCGTTGTCATCTTCTAGGAACCCTGCTGCCTTTGCTGCTGCCTTGAACGTCGCGTGCTCGATGCCTTCAATGGTGCGCAAGTCTTCGTACGATGTCGGTCCCTTGATGTGACTGAGCAAAAGTCGCAAGTAGAACCGTTCTTCCTGGTGCGGTGAGCAGTGCACCATGCGTCCGATCAATGCGACGCGGACCTTGTACCGAATCCAGCGCTTGTTCTTCTGGTCCCATCGGTACTTCTTCGGAATGTCTTGGTACAACATCGTTCCTGCGAGGTCGGGCTCTTCAGCGCTGATCTGGAAGAACGCGGTCAATCGGCTCCTTTCGCCCGCTGGGATACGCGCTTGAATGTCGCTTGTCGTGTCAAACGTGATCGAGCTCTCACCAGGAAGGTGCACTGGCAAGTACACAACTGCGTGTGACTTTAATTGCGTCGGGAAGTCAAACAGTCGTTGGCACGCTTCGACCGGAGAGATGTACCGCGCTTGCAGGTACCGCTCGACTTCGTTCGGGTTGCGTGCGCGCTGGCGGTCTGCGATCGACATCGACGTCTTGTCTGCACCCTTGTACACGTACTTGTAGATGTACTTGACCGCCTTGATCGAAGAACAGACCTCGGTGTTCATGTGGCAGTTGTACTTCTGCGTCAAGTACGGGTTGTACGGAACAACGAACTGGTTGAGCGTCGCGTTATCTCAGTCCTTGCCGTCGTGCTTCAAACGTCATGCCGGTCGCTCGTGACGCATGTACACGGGGTACTCGTCGTTTCCAACGCGCGTCACCGAAGCGAACGACTTCGGGAACTTCTTGCTGCACTTGCCGTCCTTCATGCATGGTGAGTTGGCGTTCGCGGTACCGCACGGTCTGTGCATCATGCACGTGATCACTGTCTCGTACAGAAGCGGATTTTTGTCTGGATCTGGGAGCTCGGCAGACACCAACTTGTTGATGCGAGCGACCGAACGTGGCTTGTCGTCGTCGTGCAGGATCATCAAAATGTGCGCGTGCGGAAGACCGCGCTTCTGGAACTCGATCACGTAAATGCGCGCCACTTGAACTCCGAGTGCGCCTTCATCCAAGTCCTTGAGCAGTGCTTGGAGCTTCTGTTGCCACTGGACGATCCGTTGCAGTTTGTCCTGGCAGGAGATTTTCCGTGATCTCCGGCCACTTCGGGTTGCACGTCATGGTGACGAACAAATCTGGCTTCCCGAACTCGCGCACGATCGCCATCGAGTCTTGGAACTGCTGGTACATGTACCGAGGACTTCCTGTGAAGCTCGCAGGAAGAATGACGCGCTTGCCGATGTTCTGCGCGACTGCAGACGCTTCGATCTCGATGTGCTGTTCTCCGAGCTCTGGAATGTTGTACACGTTCACGTTCTCGTTCATCAACGCGTCACGAACTCCGGCAAACGTCTCGCGCCAGTATTTCTTCTGCAAGTCGTCGCTCTGGATGTACCGAAGCCGTTCTTGCTCGCACTTGGCTCACTGAACGACGACGTACTGCTGGAAGAGCCGACAACCGCGGTGGAGCAAACCTGGATTATCTTGGCGCTCATGCAGCCTGTACGCAACAAACTCGCAGAGAGACATCGTTGTCTTGCCTCGAACCGTCACGCTTTCGACGTACGGAGTCGTAAAAGTCCAACCGAGCTCGCCGTACGGAAACAGGAGCGGGTACTGCAACGGATCGTACTCTTGGTGCGTTTCCCAGAGTCGAAATAGTCTCCCGTTGCTGCGTGTACGAAGAAGAAGATCGCGGTGTTGTGCACCGTTTCCATCTTCGACCATCACTGCTGCAACCTCGGACGCGGTCGGAACGTTGTGCGTACGCGGATCGTCGGTTGGTAGCGCGTGCAACCGAAGATGCATGTTGATGTCGGGGATCTGGATCGCTTCTTCATCATCTTCGCCCTTTTACTCTTCGTCTCGCTCAAGTTGCCGTTGAGCAAGTGCTCGCTCGCGAGCAGCGAGTCGTTCTTGACGGATGATCTGCCCGGCGTTCAGGAACTTGCGCGCGAACGGGTTGTGGTCTTCCATCACGCTTTCGATCGTTGTCAACGCTGCTGGATCACGCCCGTCGGCCATTCGCATGCGATGTTGCACACGAACGTCTATGTCTGTATCGGCGATGTAGATCTGCGCGAAGAGCGGCCTCGCACCAGGTGGAGGAAGTAAAGATCCCAAAAGGTGACACAGAGCGCCTTGAACACGGAACGTGTAGATGCCGTTCGTGCCTGCGACGTCTTCGTCGACGTTCAACGTCTATGTTTCGGATGCCCCGAGCGACGTGAACGCAAACACGTTGTTGTACACGCGAATGTTGTTCTTGAACACGCGCATGTCGAACAGCCGACGAAGAGCAGCTGGAGGTTGGCGAAATGGCGGCAAGTTAACCCTTCCACTGAGGCAGCACTTGTTCGCCGTCTCGCCTTCGAGCTTCCACGCGTTGCACGTCGGACAAACGTCCCGCTTCATCTTGACGACGTGTCGTCCGTCCACAACGTTCGCGCCAGTCACCAGTTCTGGTGTGAGGTCGCTGTGGTGCGCAAACGCTTTGCCGTGCTGTCTGGTCCGACTTCTGAACTGAATACGCTGGAGGTTATCCTGATGTTGCTCTTCAGCCGCCGCATGACTTGCTGTTGCCGGCGGCGCTCGCGATACTCGAGCAACTCGACCTCGGTCATATTGCCGCGTCGGTCTTGCTCGCGCTCGCGCTGAACAGCGCGAACGTTGTCGCGTTCGGAAGCAGGCATTGCACTGCGTCGCTCTTGCTCAATGGATCTTTGAGAAGCGCGATGCAAAGCGCGCTCTTCCTCCGTCATCCCTTCACGCCTGGCTAGTTGGCGTTCTCTGTCGATCTCTCGATCAATCTCGCGCTCCAACGACGGCTGCCGTGCCCGTCGTTCACGCTGCTGTCGTCTCCCGACTTCTCGAACTTGGTTGATGTCGCGTTCGCGCGCTCGAGCACGCGATGCGGCTTTGCGCAGACGATCTGTCTCACGTCTGGCGATCACAGTCTGGTCTGCCGCTTCGTGCGCCGCGTCTCGCACTTCTGGAACAGTAATCGTGCTGACGTCTTGGTCACGTCCGTTGCCGAGTTGTTCTCTCGGTTCTTGAACAGTGACAGGCAGAGCTGTATTCAACAATGTTTGTTTTGAGGTTGTTAGTTAAACTGTTTTTACACACCAAAACTAATTAGTTGGACATCGATCGCACCTTGTTGCTCTGTCATTCGCTTCAAAAATCGCGATCTTGCGGATCGTAGCGCCTGCAGTCGCTTTTTCCGGGCGGCCGGAGTTTCGTCAGGAGGCTCTCGATACGCATCTTCGACCTCTTGGAGGGTCTCGAACTTTTTTCGTTTAGGTGGCATGACTAACAAACGGAAAACAGATACATTGAGAGCAAAAATACACACAAAGTACGCGTTAGACCATCAATTATGATGAAATCTAAGTGCAGAAGCAAATATTTAGAATCATAATTACACAATATATCGAAATATGCAGTGTGCATACAAATTAAACAAAATCCGAAGCATTCACAGTCATGCCGCAGTGTGTTTGTGTGTGTTGTTAGTCCAAACGTACCTTGAGAACGTACCTTTAAGGGTCTTGCGGTCTAAAAGTGAGAAATTGATAGTTAAATACACTTGCATGCACAATTGCGTGCGCGTACAGGCATACAAACTATCGATAACCCACAATTAGACCGTGGGTCTTGAATTTAAAGTCTTGGCTAACATGCAACACGCAAGCTAATAGGGCCACCCCCCTATACTCCACGGTTGGCGTTTGTCTTCTCAATCAAGCGATCACTTTCCGACCGACTCTGGTACACTGTACCGTCGACATCGGCCGTACTCATTGCCAGAGGGCTCGTCGTAAATTCCGACTACAGGCGCCGTGCTAGTAGAGTGTTGGACGGCGGCGGGTGGCGGCTGCAACCTTTTTATCCGTATTTTGTAGACTGAGATAACACTCTGTACGGATAAAAGTGAGAAATGTCCGTACAAAATGCGTTACTCAGATACGGATGAATATGATCGTTATTCCGACAAGCTAACTGTTCACTTGTGCTAAGTATTGAAGTATTGACAAATAGGAATGCTTAGATAAATTTTGTCGAATCACCGGCATGTTCTGTTTTAATTTGTGTCCAATGAGAGCTGAAAGGGTTAGGCATTTAGTTCCGACACAGCTTCCGACATGTTTTGTTGGAACCAAATGAAAAATATGTATATGCACCATACAATAGTCAACACAACTGCGTACTTCCAATTAACTTGTCCAGGTTCCGACAACACACTGTCTATAGCGATGTTGTGGCACTGGACGTGCGTGAAAGGAGACACACAAGTTCACACACACAATACAGCAGGTGTTCTCATTGCCATTCTACTACTTGACGCTCCGTCACGATGAGCCTGCAAGCGCTCGTCCCCGCTAACTCCAAGGCCGCGATGTCCGTGGGCATCAATGCGTTCAAGCGCTTCCTAGCTGCAGAGCACGTCACGCTCGACACGATCACGGTCATGATCCAAGGAGGCGCAAGCGGCAACGCCCTTCTCACTGTGATGGACAAGTTTGCCTTGCACCTGGCGTTCGAGCGCGGCCCAGCTGGAGACTACCTAAAGGTCAACTCGATTCTCTCCTACTACAGACAAGTGAAGAAGTGGGTACTCGACGAGTTCAAGCAGCTCAAGGCCGCTACCAACGAGAAGCTCCTCGAGATGGCACGCACACTTGAGCGCCACTGCGTCTCTCGCGACAACGGAACGGGGGTCAACAAGGCTCCAGTGTGCACGAAGGCGGATCTCAATTGTCTTATACGCTACCTCTACACGACGGCTACGAGTTCTACCGACTACGAAGACGCCGCGCTCCTCTGCCTCATGCGGCACGTGTTCGGCCGCGCATCCGACCTCTCGCTCGTTTCCAATACTGGTCTCTCCGTCAGTGCCAGTGGCACTCTCTTTCTGCGTCTTGTGCGCGTGAAGACAGCTGAGGAGCAGGGATTGTCGCTCTTCCCGGACCGCGACAGCATCTTGACTTGTCCTGTCTTCGCCGTCACGATGGCTCTGATGATGCAACAAGCGCCAAGCCCCGCGTTTCTGACGCGGCTACCGACGCCAAGCGTCCAAGCCGACTGCGAATCTCTTTCCTCCGTTCCGCTGCTTGAGCTCCTCGAAGTCTGCAGCGCGCCCTCGCAGCCGAATCTTGAGCGAGATGCTTCACGAGTTGCTGTGAACCGTGCGCCCGGTGTCCACAGCTATGTGAACCGCGTCCTCAAGCGCATCGCACAAGACGCTGGAGCTGGCAGCGCGCTCACGTCTCACTCGTTCAGAAGAGGAGGAGCGCAGCACGCGAACGGCGATCCGGAGTTGAGCGCTCAGTGGATCTTCGACCGTGGAGCTTGGAGCATGGCGTCTACCAACAAGGCGTTCGCATACGTCTTCAACACCACGGCCGAAGACCAGAAGATCTCGCGCGTGCTCTCGGGCTGGAAGTCGAACGACGAGGTGGCGTTCCAGGATCTGGCCAGCTTCGACAGAGGCGAGCGCGACGCGATTGACAGCGTTCAAAATCTGCTCTTCGCGTCGTGCACGGGCATCACGATGCCTGGTTGCAAAGTCGACGGGCGAGTGCTTGAGCTGTGTACGGCAAGCGTGCTTCGTCACTACCCGGGCTTGAAAGAGCTCGCCGTTCGAAGTCCTGCAGTCATCCGAATCGAGGAGAGCGTTGAAGCGGCCGGGCGCACAGTTGACGACTTGGTACGCTGGTCGATGAGGTTGAACGCGTGGAGCAGCGCAAAGCGCGGCACATCGAGCTAGCTGCAGCAGCACAACGAGTAACAACAACCAGGGCACGCTCGAGTACCAGGCGGCTGTCATTACCAGTCTTATCGACATCAACAAGCGCTGGGAAGAGCGCTTCGAGACGCTGGTAGCGACACTCGGCAAGCGCGGCGTCGCTGAAGTTCTGCGCAACAACGATCAAGAGCAGCGTACACAGGAACAGAGTGAGTGCTCCGTGCCAGAGCGCAAGCGCAAGAAGCAGTCATCGCCATCGCACCTTCGCGCCGTTTGGTTCGAGTGGTTCACTCGCGAGCCGCGGATGTGGATGTCTGGCGGCTCAAGCCGCCAAGCGCCCTCGGACGCGAGGCACATCGTAGCGTTCATGCAGCTGTTCGTCGACGGCGGCTTCATCCTGGACGAGAGCGTGCCAGACTTCAAGACTCGCGCTCACGCACTCGGAGAGCAAGCTGAAGGCAGCGTGCTCAGCTTTCTTCGCGAGCGAGGCGAGCGTGCGGTCGGTGCGTCGTCTGTGCTCAAGCTGCTGCGTCGGGCTCACAAAGGCGGAGCTCTAGACGAGCGCATTCGCCGCTTTGCTGCTCTGCGCGATACCGGCGCAATCGTCGATCCATCTCCGCTCGCTGGACATAGCATTCTCAAGACACAGACCGCCTAGACGCGCGTCATGTCATGCAGTAACGCCACGCTCATTACATACCTGATTGCCTTTGTACTTGATCTTGCTTGCTGTACATCCGTTTGCTTGCAGTGGATCTTGCCGTCATGGATCTTGCGAGCTGTAGTGCACATTCGAACTCGCACTCGAACACAGACACGCCACCAACAATGCCAGAGAAGCCGCAACCACGCACCACTGTCCGCAGCCGCTCGGAGTTCATGGAACTCGTGGCGGAGAAGCAGAGCTTGTACAAGCTCCGCATCAATCAGCACGCGATCCGCTTGTTGTGCACCGCGCTCAACGAGACGACGCGCGTCAAGGAGACGCAAGCCGAAGCGCTGTCGGTCATCTTCGAGTCGCTCGCGTCTCTCAAGAAGAAGACGATCACTCCGAGCGACATCGAGGAGTGGATCGTGGCGCCGAGCGACGAGGCGGAGGTCGAGATCGCCAGCGACGAGGCGGAGCAGCCGCTGCACAATGTGCGCAAGGTCCTGGCGACCCGATACGACCGCGCGACCAAGACGACGTACTTCTTGGTCGACTGGGAACCGACGTACGAGCCCGCCTCGAACCTGCCACACGCGCTCATTGTTAAGTTCCACAAGGAGCGCCGCGCCCTCGTCTGCAAGAAGTACTTCGAGGACGAGGCGCTCGTCGACAACAGCCTCAACCCGCAGTAACATGCAGTAATTCAACATTCGAGTGCGATCTCACATCATGCGTTCATTTGTTATACATATGCGTTCCCACACGAGGATTTGATAGACTCATGTCAAGCCCAAACAACGATGTTAACGCTCGGCGCTAATGCGCTTCGCACACAAAGTTTAGGGGGGGGGCTCATCACTCGTCGCGCAGGCTCAATCGCAGTCTTGCACATGAACATATACACGCACTGCACTCGGACGCTGGCGCTCACACGATATACAGGTGCTCATTCGATCTCACGTGCACTCGCTGTGCAGACGCTCACCGATCGATGTGGTAAACATGCACATATGCACAGACATGCCAGACAAACGCTCGTAGCGGAGTGGAGGCGTGGCGTGGCGCGGTGTGCTGTCTTGTGCAGTAGAGCGCGATATAGTCGACTAATCGCCAAAGTCGAGATGGCGCACAATACGAGCCAGTCAATTGTGAAAGGCCTGATTTGCCGGCGCTCACCCTATCATTTGCAGAGCGCAATCGCTTTTATTTGAGCTCCTTTCAAAATACTGGCCCCCTCACACGCAGCCGCGGCCTCATTTGCGAATTTGCCGGCTCGAGCACACATGGCTCAGACCTGAACCTGCACTGTGTTTGGCCTGTTTTCGTTTTTCGTCGTTTTCTCGGCCCACAGGCCGTTTCAGAGGCTCTCATTACGCCTACAAACTTGCTCGTTTTGCTATCTTGAGCTTCGCGGGCTCTGTGGAGCGCCATCTGTTTTTTTTCTCACCCACAACGACAAAAATGATGTGTCAACACAATGACTGTATTTGTGGCTCTTTGTGTACAGCAATACACCTCAACAGTGTCCTGCGTCGGAAGTAATGTCGGAAGCAACTACTGTGTCGGTGTTGTTCAAGTATGGAAGGTAACGGCTCCTGCTGTGCTGCTGTCTAGGGTATACTCTGGTACTCTGGGCAGCAATGTGTCTGCCTCGCGCTGTGTGGGCGTGGCGTGCTGGCGTTCCACTACAGCAGACACAGGCTCCCATGCAAAATGTTCCCACTCACTTTGCATGGCTCATACATATCCCTTTAGGCCCACAACAATCGCCTCGGCGCCCTGGTGGTACCAGTTATCCGCACCAGGAGGAACTCCCGAAACCGTTATATTACGCCTTAGCAACATATACGCACATGCACATATGCAGAATACACGTATGCATACACACACAAACGCGCTGCGGCAGACGCACACACATGTACATGCAGTCGCGACGCGCACCCGTGCTCGCTCTCGCTTCCGCTCAGTCGACGCTCGTTTGCATTGTGCGCGTGTTTGAAAAGCGAGCGCGTGAATGCGTGTGTCCCGAAGACATAAAAATGTGTCGCACGGAACGTTCCCGATTTTTTCAGAAAACACACTATCTATTCTGACAAATTGTCCACGGGACAGTTCCGAAAATTGTCAAGATTCGACTGACCTGGTTTCGCAAATAAAATTCGACCAAGTCTACACAAATGAACAGGCCAAATCTGATCTCAACTCACCAAAAGCGTGACACCTAACTGCGCGGTTCCGAAGACAGACACGCTCACGCACGCAGCCTCAAAAAGCTAGAGTAGTTAAAGGTAAGATATTTCGTCAGTATGTGCAAATTTGTGCCAGAAAGTGCTGCTTTCGATGAAATTTACGCCAAATTGTGCATATCAGGTGCAGAGCACAAAAATAATGCCAAAGCGTGACTACTTCTGACCATCCAATTTGCCAAAACGTGCCCGGCCGCAAGCGCTGCAAGGAACGTATTTGCGAAATCACTCTGCGAACCTCAAGCCATGTCGTCTTCATCAAACAACACGCAGACAGCAGAAGCACTCCATCTTGCCGTTGGCATGATCTTTGAGAGCGCGACAGCCGCTGTCCACGCAGTACAAGATCATGCGCTGCAGCACAGCAAGGAGATGAAGATCGTCAAGCGCAACGGTATCCACAGACTGCTTGTTTGAGCGTCGAGTGAGTGTACGGCGTTCGTGAGGATTTACCGCAAACAAGTCAACAAGAAGCCGGGGCCGTGGTTCATCTCCTCGCTCTCCCTCGACCACGTCAACTGCCAATCGACTGCGAACCCGACGCGCAGACAGATCGCAGACAACCGTACATTTGCTTCAGCGGACAACGCCAATCAAAGCGTGTCAGCAGCAGCACTTATTGCCCAAGTACAGACAAGAGATGGGCTGTCACGGTCGAAGAAGCTGCGCTCACTTTACAGAGTAAAGGAAGAGCTCTCAAGCATCAGCAACTCCCAGATCAGTGCATCGTACTGGAAGCTCCCGCGTTCCTGAAGGAGTTCGCCACTCTCAACCCAGACTCGATCGCGTTCGCCGAAAAAGACGAGCACGATCGCTTCAAGCGCGCCGTCGTGATGCCGATGGTGTTCTGCGGCGCATGAGCAGCGAGGCAGAGTGTCGTTTGGATCGACTGCGCCCACAGCAAGTGCGCGTCTTACAGCGGCGTCCAGATGCTACTCGGAGGGCGCGATGGAGACATGGCCAACGTCACTTTGGCGTTTGCACTAGTGCCAGCAGAAGACAGCGAAAGCTACTCGTGGTTCTTCATGGTACTTCGTGACGCCGGCGTCGACTTCTCCGGCGTTCCAGTGTTCTGCGACCATAGTACAGCACTCCTCTCAGTTGCCGACAGCTTCGGACTCGAGCTAAGCTACTGCACTCTTTGTCACTGAAATGTGTTCCGTGACGTAGCTTGCACGTGGTCTTACGAGGAAGCGATGGGGTGAAGCGCAGAGGAACTGCGCTGAACTCGGTATTTTCAACTCTGAGGTTTTTGTATTGAGATCATGCATAGTGATGAAAGTGAGGGAGCTAACCAAACTAGTGAGCCCACTGATGGGACGACCTGGCCGTCAGAAATCAGGTTAGGCCACTAAATGGGAGTCTGCTGTGCTCCTTCGTATTTAGCACAGCAGCCTCGTTACTCTCTTCACATCATCCGAAACCTACTCACCCGGTTCTCCAAGTTCACGCACGGACATTAGAACTTCGTGTGGTAGATACAGGCCGCTGAGACAGAAGACGAGTACAGCAGCCATCTAGCATGGCTCGGCCTCGAGATCGGCGACGACGTCAAGGCGTATCTCGGCGACACCCCCCCCCCGCGACGCTGGTGCATTTACGCGAACGTAGGCGTCGTGTCTCTTCACGGTTGGCGGACGAGTAACTTCGTCGAAGGAGAGTTTGGCGTCCAACACATCAAGGGGCTGAGAGGGCTCCATCCGTACGTCTTTGTCGAGAAAATGTGCAGCTCCCTCGTCGATGACTGATACGAGAGGTCTCAGAGCGCCGTACTGTGGACCGAGCAGCATCGACGACTGACGCCTGCCGCAGACCGCTTGTACGAGAACCAGTCATCTTGAGTCGGCCAGCACGCTGTCCAGCACGCTTCGGATGACGTCTCGTACGTTTGGAACACCACAACTGCAGTGCGAATCCGCCGACATGTCGACGTAACCGAGTTCAAGTGCACATGCGCGTACTTGGACCAACATGGCGTCCCATGCCGTCATCTCATCGCCGCGCTGATATCGAGAAATGCGCTCGGTAAGGTGTATGACGCATTCACGAGCTGCTTCATGGTTACGACGTACGCAGCCGCTTTCCAGGAGAAGGCGATCCTGATGCCGCTCGAGAGCGACCTCCACGACGACTGCTCATGGCAACATCCGCCTGTGACGAAGAAACTAGGGCGGCCGAGGACAAAGCGGATCCGTAGTGCTGGAGAGATGCCTACCGGCACGACCTACCGATGTTCGCGTTGTCTTCAGACAGGACACAACAAGCGCAGCTGTCAGCAGTAGCTATGCGTACCATGAGACTGCCGTTCCCACGGTCGTTATAGTGATCCTATCTGGTTGGGGACCGCGCATGTTGTTTGCGATGACATTGACGACGTTCTCACACTCTGGGATTTATGTATCAGCTTCCAACGGTCGCAATTTTGGGCGGTTGGCTGCCGTACTTCGTAGTCACGCGGCTTTAGTGTGTTCATACAGAAGTGCACTGCGCGATGTGCTTGTGGCGCACTCGGAGCAAACGGCGTTGATACACATTCCACGATCGCAATATTGCACTTGATGCGCTTGTTGGCATACCAATATGAAACCTGCACTCATTGCAACTTCATGGCACTGCGCGGTTGTTCGATTATATTTTGTGAATAGCACTCCTGCTCTCATCGTTCCTCGTTAGCCTCCACTACCGTCGCGGCACCCTAGAGACCCGCACTTGTACTCGAACCAGAGATCGTCTCCTTAGTCGACTGTGACCTCTGTGCCTGGAGCAATGTCTGCGACCGTCACCACAATGATCGTGATTGCTCGGCGGTTTCGTGCTTCGTAGAACAAGCAGTTCGGGTCGCAGCTGTGGTTGGCGAATCTCATCATCCCCCTCTGTCCTTGGAGCCGATGTAGAGCTGCTCCTTGCGTGACGATTTCGTGTGGAGCTTGACCGCGTAGGCCGACCACTGGACTGGATCGGCTGCAAAGTCGAAGGTGGTGAGGACCCCAGCGTACTCGCCGACGAGCGTCCCGCTGGGAATGAACGTCGTCGCAAACAAGGCGTGTCCGTGGCGGCCGCTCTTGAGCTGAACGTCTGGGGAGTCGATCAGTCGATTGCCGCACTGCTGGACGACGCGACAGTTGTTGGAGCTACAGAAGATGCTCGACGACGCGTTTGCGCACTGGTCCATGCGCTCACATCGCTGGAGCTCTCGCTGGACTGTTCTCGTGCTCGCGTCGATCGACAGCTCCGTGCAAAGCTCGCGAGCTGAGTAGTCGCCGGTCGCAGCGTAGTGCTTGAGTCGAGTGAGGACGTGGATTTTAAGCTTGCGTGGACGCCCTGGGCTCTTATTGGTGCCGTATGTGTCCGAGCTCTTCAGAAACGCATGGACGATTCTCTTGCCTCAGCCGATAGCCTTCGCGATGTCGCAGGTGGACATCTTGACTCTCGCGTACACCAGAACCTGACCCTGCTCGATTTCGGACATGTAACGGGGCTGCTGTGCTAAATACGAAGGAGCACAGCAGACTCCCATTTAGTGGCCTAACCTGATTTCTGACGGCCATGGTCGTCCCATC
Source organism: Pythium guiyangense (assembly GCA_003730235.1). NCBI lineage: Eukaryota > Oomycota > Peronosporomycetes > Pythiales > Pythiaceae > Pythium > Pythium guiyangense. The sequence continues at coordinate 898,145 of QXDM01000014.1, forward strand.
AGTGGGCTCACTAATTAGGATAGCTCCCTCACTTTCATCACTATGCATGATCTCAACACAAAAACCTCAGAGTTGAAAATACCGAGTTCAGCGCAGTTCCTCTGCGCTTCACCCCATCGCTTCCTCGTAAGACCACGTGTAAGCTACGTCACAGAACACAGTCCCGTGACACCTGGTAGCACTTCGTAGTCCGTCTAACAACCAAGATGAGCACGCTCCCGATCGAAGGCGACAACGGAACGTCGCTCAACTACAGCGACTTCGCACACTTGACGCCCTACGAGTGGGACGCGCTGCGCCGCCTCGCCGACGTGTCCGGCCTAACGGCTGTCGCAGCGATGCTGTCCGCGATGTCGCAGGAGCACCAACGTGCCGCTGCACAAGAGTTCATGGTCCGCGAACTCGCCGACGCGCGTCGGCGAGGCTCAACTCCCGCGGCATCATCGAAGGGCGACGTCGTCAAGCTCGACGTCACAAGCTACAACGGCGAAGGCCCCAATCGGCTCGCTTTGAACCGCTGGCTTTGTGAAATCGACATTGCCATCCTCGCACGCCAGCTCACCTCCGAACTGTCACGCACCCACTTCCTCCTGTCCAAGCTTGGTGGGCGAGCAAAGGAGTGGGCGCTGGGTCGGCTTGTCGCCGACCCTGACTGCTTCCCAACGCTCGACGCGCTGAAGAGCGATCTGCGACTCGCGTTCGAGCCGCCTCAAGACGAGATGCATCATCGCGCTGCGTTTCTCGCACTCAAGCAAGGTCGCGCGTCGATGCGCGACTACGTGCAACGTGCTCGCCATCTCGTGTCACGTGTGACATCAGCTCCGATCGACATGGCGACGCAGATCCATGTCTTCATCTCCGGCTTGAACGCTGGTCATCAGCGCCTGTACTTGACCCGAAAGCCTCCGGTGTCGCTTGAAGAGGCTTTTGCGATCGCAATCCGCGAAGACTTCAGCGTATCCGCCTCGCGGGGCCATCACGCCGTCGCCCCGCGAGCTGATAACGGCGCCGAGCCGATGGAGATCGATGCGATCGAGCACGACGTGAACTCGCAGCGCGCAAGCAGTGGCAACGGCAACAGCGACGGCAGTCGTCGCAACGGAACAAGCAACAAGCAGCTCATCTGCTTCCGCTGCCGCAAGGTCGGTCATCGCGCGGCAGTGTGCCGCGCGCCAGCTCCAGTACTTGCTACTGTCGAGGTTCAAGACGAAACCGAGCAACCCGCGCATACAAAAAACGCGGGCACCCAGTAGGTGCAGGGCGACCTACTGGGCTCATCGAGCGAAACGTGCCTCCGGTGGCGTCACGTTCCGCTAGCCCCTCCGACGCTGCGCTTCATGCGCAGCTCTTTGCCACCACCTCAAGCACTGACCAGCGACTGATCGTACTCAGCTTGCACGTCGCCGGCGCGAAGCGATCCCTTCGCGCCCTTGTCGATTCAGGCGCGACGAACAACTTTGTACGAGCTGAGACTTTGCAACTCCTGCCCTCGCGGGTGCGCGCCCGTGAGCAACCAGGCGCAATGATCGTCAAGTTTGCAGACGGCGAACCGCGGTCGCTGCCGCGGCGCTCGGTTGAGTTCCAGTATGAGTTTGACGGATTCAAGAGCAGCGACGCGTTCCTCGTTGTCGACCTTGGCGGCTCGTTTGACTGCATCTTTGGAATGCCGTGGCTTGCGCGCCACCGGCCTGACATCGACTGGCTGAGTCGCACAGTAAAGCCGCGCGACATCGACATTGGCGGTGTTCTCGCCCACCTGAGCGACAGCGCAAGCGCCTGGCCGCACGTGACAGTCGTGGACCCCGACTCCACGACGCTCAACCCGCATGAAGAGAGCGATGGCCCTTCATGCTCGGTTTGTTGCAAAGCACCGTGCACCACACCGACGACACAAGCGAACGCCGATGACCAATGGGTCACTGTGAGCCGCAGGAAGACATCGGCGAGAAGCAGGACGGCGCCCGATCGTGCAGAAGTCGGAAAAGCGCGAGCGGTGGCTCGTGCTCCTGTTCCCCAGCTCCAAGAGAGTCACCCACGCGCACCGGCTTGGCCCTCTGCGCCGGCGCCAACGTACGACACGATCCACGTCATCAACATGACTGGTCACGGCCCGCCGCGCCACGACATGAAGATCACGAGTCCGCATCGCGAAGCAACCGAGCTCACTCGGCTGCCTGTGATGTCTTGGAAGAACATGCTCAGCGAGATCAAACTTGGTCTCGTCGAGCAACTATGCGCCGTCGTGGTCGACCCAGCGGATCCGGCGCTCGTTGGCAGCGAGCGCCCTGCTGGAGCAGAGCCGAAGTCCGCTCGCGAAGAACGCTACGCTGCATAGTCCTGGGACGAGCTCGAAGCATCTAGGAACCCAGTCTTGGACCTCGCCCGCGAGTTCTCCGACATCTTCCCCGACAAGATTCCGCCGGTGCTGCCAGCGGACAGGGGCGTACGCCACGAGATCGACCTCGTGCCTGGAACAAAGTACTGCGTGACGCGGCAGTGGCCGCTGCCGCGCGACCAAGTCGAAGCGATCGACGCGTTCTTCGAAGGCCGGCGAGCCGCCGGGCATGTACGCGAATCGACGTCGCCGCACTCGAGTCCAACGTTCTGCGTAAAGAAGGCGACCGGAGGCTGGCGCATTGTGCACGCGTTCAACAAGCTCAACGACGCGACGATCCCAGCACAGACGCCGATCCCACGCAAAGACATGGTTCTCGACACCATGTCTGGCAGCACGATCTTCAGCGGGATAGACCTCACGGACGGCTTCTACCAGATCCTCATGCGCGAGTCGGACGCTTGGCTCTGGATCGCACTGGATCGCCGATGCAGCCCCGCGGATCGCCGATGACAATCGTGCAGGATCGCCGATGTCAGTTGCACGCGATCGTCGACGGTGGTCGTGATTGCACGACGATCACAGAGCTCTCGTATCACTCGCACGATGACGTCGATGCTTCACAACTCGAGTTGCGTCACGCTGAGCCGTTGCGATCGCGGTTGTCACGCCCGATCGCCGAGCTGCTCCTGCACCCCGCGATCCTTGTTGACTTGTACGATCGCCGGCTGCTGCGGACCACGGATCACTACTGTCGCGTTACTTCGTTCGACTTGCGGCGTGCGCGTCGTCGTCACGCGCTAGTTCGTGCTGACAGGATCGCCGGTATGATCGCTGATCTTGCCCTGGATCGCTGATGCCGGTTCTCGATCGCCGCTGCACGATCGCGGATCGAGCCAGATTTTCTGACCGCGTTTCACCACACTTCATCTTCGGGCTGCCTCGGGATGATGCTGGTCGCACTGGCATCTTCGTGGTTGTCGACCGCTTTAGTAAGATGGCACACCTCGCGCCGGTCGCGGTCGGCATCACCACGCAGGAGACAGCTGAGCTCTTTCTCGACATGGTGTATCGGCACCACGGCGTGCCGACGTCGATCGTCTCTGACCGTGACCCGCGCTTCACAGCAGCGTTCTGGGACCGCCTCTTTCAGCTTCTCCGGACGCGGTTGCTCATGTCGACCGCGTCGCACCCGGAGACCGACGGGCAGAGGGAGCGCGTCAATCGAGTCTTCGAGGACGTGCTACGCAGTTACGCGACGTCACACACGTCGTGGAGCGCGTTGTTGCCAATGGTCGAGTTCACGACCAACAACGCGGTGCACGAGTCCACTGGTAACACACCGTTCTTCATCATCAATGCGCGTCACCCGCGCGTTCCCGCAGTTCTTGGCTTTGACGACGGCAGCTCTATTGAAGGGGGGGGAACCGAGCGCATCGATATCATTCGGCGGTCTTCGACAGAGACAGCTTCGAGTGACGACCGGTCGTCACAGTGTGCTGTTGCAATGACGCCAAACGAGGCGACAGCTTGGGTTAACGCGGCTCTCATTGCGCCGTCGAGACGCGCTATCGCCACCACCACACGCGCGAACGCGGACAAACCATCCGCGCCTCCACCTGCGATTGGCGACGATCGTGTTTTCGAGTTCGTTCAAAAGCGCGAGTCGGTCGCTCGCTTTGTGCGCGATGCGATCGCTGCAGCAGTCGATCGGCAGAAAACAGCAGCCAACCAGCGCGGGCGCAAGAACTTGGAGAAATTCGCGGTCGGTGACCGTGTTTTGTTATCGGCGTCCGGCATTGAACCTGGTTCTGTCACAAACCTTGGTGCGACCAAGCTCACACCGCGCTTCATCGGCCCGTTCACGTTCACACGACGCAAAGGTGAGGCGTACACTCTCGACATGCCAAGTGCATTGAAGGTGCACCCGACCTTTTATGTCGGGCGCTTAAAGCGCTACGTGGCTGCTACGGTTCCGACGGACGAGCTGCCACGCCGGGCTCGAAGCGCGACCCGACGTGACGAGGACGCGGCTTCGCCAGAGCACTTGGTGGCTGCTGACCCGCACGGAACGCCCGGTTGTCCGCGCGAAGAGCCTCGTTCGCTTGAACGACCTTCGCCAGCTGCGCCTTCAGCGCAGCAACCTCGGAGTCTAGTCGGTCAGTCTCTGCGATCGCGTCGTCGGCTCGACTCAGAGCCACATCCGTGTCGTGCGACAGCATCCGAAGCTGATCAGGCGCAAGCGCGACCGTCGTCTCGTCACGCCACGTTCCGCCGCGATGGTCCGCCGCCTCTTGTCGACAGCGCGGGTCATCCGCGCTGGATCGTCGATCGCCTGCTTGATCACCGCGTCCGTGGACGTCGCGGTGCCAGTCACCGCGAGTATCGTGTCCGGTGGCTTGGTTATGAATCGACCAGCGACTCGTGGGACCCTCGCGCCACGCTCCTTGAAGATGTCCGCGACCTGGTGATGGCGTACGAGGCCGCTGCTCGCGCCAAGGCGACGGCGCGCGCGCGCGACCACGCGACCGAGAGCGTGAACGCGATCGTCTACCCGGCTCTTGCCACGCTACATATCGCTCCTGCGAGCACGGAAAGCGCGCGTCGCCCTCGAGGCAAAGAACGCGCGCTCGGCGCGCGACGAGACGGAGACCGCGAGCGGGAACGACCGCGGGAGCGAGAACGAGAGCGAGAGCGCGGTTCGCCGCGAGGGCCCGACGATACTTGGCGAGGAGAGCCTTCTCGTCTTCGTCAAGCGGATACTCGGCGAGCATCGCCTCCCACTGAGCGACCGTCGGCTTCTCACGGTGGTTGCAGATGCGACAGAACGCCACGACGTGAGCGAAGCAACACGACCGGTCTGCGTCCCACGACGCCGAACACACACGCTTGGCGAGGTCGCCCAGATGGTAGCGCTCGTGCTGTACTTCGCGGCGCTCGAGCTCGAGCGCCATGTTTGGCTCGAGGTTCCAGCGTGCAACGAAGCGCGTCCACAACTCGTCAAGTGCCTCCTTCGTCACGTGGCCGGTTGTCGTGACCGGCTTGCCGCGCGACTGGCGCCATCGACGCCACATTTCGGCGAGTGCCTCGTCGCCTGGCGAGTTCCGCACGCCACTGCAGTCGTACAGCGACAGCCGGCGAAGCGCATCGGCGTATGTTGTCGTCGCTGCGATCACGCTCGCGCTCGGTATCGGCTGGTTGCAGGTCTTGCAGATAGCGCGGCTCTCAGTGCCGCGCTGCATGGTCTCCGTGTTCGTTGCTCTTCTTGCTCGCTGCGTCGCGCCACGCGTGCGCGTCATGTGCTTTCGTTTTATGTGCATTTGCCTTCTTTCGCTTGCGTGTCAGCAAGCTTGTGTGGGGATAGTGTAACGGGGCTGCTGTGCTAAGTACGAAGGAGCACAGCAGACTCCCATTTAGTGGCCTAACCTGATTTCTGACGGCCATGGTCGTCCCATCAGTGGGCTCACTAGTTTGGTTAGCTCCCTCACTTTCATCACTATGCATGATCTCAATACAATAACCTCAGAGTTGAAAATACCGAGTTCAGCGCAGTTCCTCTGCGCTTCACCCCATCGCTTCCTCGTAAGACCACGTGCAAGCTACGTCACGGAACACATTCCCGTGACACAGACGCTATCCCGAATATGTTACACTTCCATAATTGATACCCCCTCTAAAAGCGATCAAAATGCTTTTACTTGATATCCTCTATTTTTCACTATACAAGGCATCATGTCAAGGAGCAAGTGAGACTATGCATCTTCGCCTCGCTCGTTCACTGCATATCCTTGGTGTGCAATCGCTTTCTTTCTAGTGTTGTGTAAGACTAGTACGGCAAAGGATACAGACAACGAGAACACAGCTGTGTATTGATTGACAGAATGACAACATCATAAATTTATTCAGTCAGTCGTTTATGCCACCTTTAATATTTTATTCCTGTATCCTTTGTCAGAGTCCCAGAATCGATATGAATGAGCTGAACAATTATGTAACTTACAGGGATAGCGTCTATATTCGTACTCAAAAGAGTAACATTACTCCAGATATATTTTTCACCTACCATATTCCAGATCAGTAACAATATATCCTACTCAAAGTGGTTTAGTACCAATAGTGGGTGTTAAACATCCAAACAGATCGTGAGCAGATTGTGTCGTTTTGTCCAATCGAATTCTTTGATGTTTAACGTCAAGTTCAGATCTAGAACTGCGGAATAGAATAATTGCGCTTGTTAGGATGCGCTCGTGAGTGAAAGCAGCACAAAGAGAAGAGCCAGCAAGCAAAGACGAGGAGCGCGACTCGCGTCTAGCAAGCGCAGGGGGAAACACGTCAAGAGGGCTCTGGTATTGGTCGTGGTGCACTCGCTGAGCGCACGCGACGACAGACACTCCACAGCACCTACGTACGCTCGACTCGCTCGACTCGCTCGCATACAAACAACAATACAAATGCTCTGACTGCGGCGTGTGTGACTGTGTGTCTCTTGTAAAGCGACAGATGCCGCGCAGGTCTGAACGGCAGCGCATTCTCAGTCTCGCTCAAAGCGAGTTTGCCCGTTCATGCGCCGATCTATCGAGCGACGACAGCGAGTCCGACGACATGGACTTCTGGATCGACGTGTACACCGCGATCAGCACAACAAGATACACGGCGCCACGCTACAGGACGCCAATGATCGCACTCTGTCGGCATTCTTCTTGCAATCGTTGCCGGACCCGGACTTCAAGACGCACTTTAGACTCTCGCGCAGCAAGTTCCACGAAGTCGTTCGGTCGATCCACCGTGACGACGTGTTCCGCTGCAAAACAGATAAGCTCAGTCGAGCGAGTGACGAGCTGCACTTTTTGATGTTTTTGAAAGTACTTGGCGCAAGCGGATCGGCATCCGCACCTCACGCTGTCTCGACTTTCTTCTCCATCGGGCACGGGACTGTGCACCTCTACGTCGAGCGTGTCACCTCCGCGCTCCGCAAGCTCAAGGTGGAGGTCATCACGTGGCTGTCGCACAGCGAAAGACGTTTGATTGCGGCACGTATTGAAGGCTCGACGATGCTGCCGCGCTGCGTGGGCATCATTGACGGAACTCTGATCCCACTCAAGTTTCGACCGAGCGTCTGCGGCGGCGACTGCTACTCGCGCAAAGCGTCGTACGCCATCACGGGCGTGATTGTTTGCGACGACCGCAAGGTCATTCGCTACGTGAACATGGGATGGCCAGGGTCTGCTCACGACAACAGAGTGTGGAAGAACTCGCGCAACTACCAACAGCGAGAGCAGCTGTTTGCCGACGGCGAGTACTTGCTCGGCGACACTACGTTCCAGCCATCGAGCGTCATGGTTCCGTCGTTCAAGGCGATGCGAGGCACGACGTTGTCGAGCGAAGAGGAGCTGTTCAACTGCACTCTCGCACGCATGCGCATCCGATCCGAACACGCAATTGGTATATTGAAAGGTAGATTTCAATCTCTCAAAGCGTGTCGTGTACAGATCCGAGGCCCAGGCGATCTCAAGCGCATTGTGGCGCAGATCGACGCTGCTGTCGTACTGCACAACCTTTGTATTCACGACGCAGTTCCGCAAGAATGGATAGACCGAGATAGCGATCAAGATCAGCAAGACGAGACGAGCGTGAATTTGAACGATGGCGACCAAAGACGCACTGAGGTGTTTGATGTTTTGTTCAACAGACTACGAATGTGACTGTCTAACTCAATGGAAACAGTGCGTTGATGGTATCTATGTCGACACCTTCCTCTGCCGCTCGCTTCCGAGCAAGCACTAGTTGCAGCTTTGTGTTTATATCGCACTCGCGAATGCGCGCTTGAGTCAGCTGCAGATCCGCCTGCGCCAATGCTGCCTCGCATTCGTCGCGGCGTTTCATGAGCTCAAGCTCTTCTGCTTTCAACCGCATTTTTGTTAGTGCTCGACGCGGCGCAGTTTCTGGCTGTGGTCGCGGAGCGCAATCATTTCGCTCAACGTGTCTGAAGTGCGCCTCTTGAGTGGTGGCAGTTCGAGGCGACGTGTTGGTGTTGACGGTGCGTCGTCAAGCGTATCTGTCGTGACGCTCGGGCGGGAAGACGGCCGATCGTCCATGACAGGTAGCAAGTCGTAGTAGTTTGGACAGCGGGCGAGGACGGGTGTCCTGATGCTTTGCCCGTCACTCACTCCTTGTCCTGTGTGAGCTAGCCAGTCGTCGGCACTACGGAACTGCCCCTCTAAGAACCGTATATACTCGCCGATCGTCCTTGATGAGCGGTGATCGATGCCGTTCTGCTTCATCTCGCGCTCGAACTCGCCGCAGAGCGCGTCTTGTGTCTTGCCAGAGCGCGTGTCGTTGCCGCGATATTTTTCGTAGTTGCCCTCTGTGGTGAGCCATTCGAGGAGAACACGGAGCGATGACTTGCCGCCGCCGACGCCGTCACGGTCCCAAAAGCGCCGCACCTTCTTGCTTGGCGTCGCTGCAGCGCCGCTCGTCGCTCCAACGCTCGCGTCCATTGCTTGCTTGTGAATGATCCACCGCTCAAAGGGCTCAAGTTGTGTACAAATGGTGTAGTTCTCCCAGTTTGGATCTGACACGTTATTTGGCCCAGATCGGATCTGAAAAGCAGATCAATTTCTGCCAATGATGAAGTAGTATTTGCAAAAAAAACTATGAATTTGATCTGTCTGGGAAGTTTGACAACCACTAATATGTAGCAAAATCTAACCGTACGTATGTAAAAACTCGATTTTCACTCACTTATCGACAGTACAAGAAACAAAGTATCTTGCCTCAGCACGCCATACTTTTCTTGCTCGTCGCTTATGTGAAACAAATCGTGCTTTGACAGTATTTTGATACTGTACTCTCTCAATACCTATCGCTACCGGTTTCACGCATCAATCTTTCTGCTTCAAAAGGCTTCACTCACTTCACAGAATGCGGTGCTGAACCGAGACGCTCACTCGCTCGCTCGCCAGAGCAGCAGCGCCATCGTCACGCCGGTCGCGCGTCTGGCTCGAGTGTCGCCTCGTGGTCGTGCGCCTCTCAAACCCCCAAGCATCGGCCAGTCTGTCAGTCCGGTCGCCCCGCAAAGCGAAGCTCAGTGAAGCACACCACTGCAGCAGTGACATCAGCTCGCATGCGTCGCCTCAACACGATCGCGTCCATGGCAACAGCACTGACAACAGTCTTTGCGGTCACTGATGCACAGCAGTGCGCAGTGCCAGCGAGCACGCTCTCGTTCACCTGCGGCTCGTCTTGTGCGGCATTCACGCCATGTATGCTCAGCACCTCCGACACCAGCACCTCCACCTCGTCGTCATCATGTGATCTTGAGTGCTTCACGATCGACAAGACCGAGCCGAGTGCATACGGCACGTTCACGTTCCTCGTTCCGTTTGACGCGACTGTCGGCGACACGGCGACGACGGCGTCCAAGAGCAACAGCGCGCTCACGAAGATCGGCGCGCTCAAGCTCCCGAGCACCGCGACCTCAGTGTACGTGGCGAGTGACACGACAGTTCGTCCATCAATGAGTCTGTCAGTCAGCCGAGCGTGTGCGTGTGCATGTACTGAGCGTCGTGTCCTCGATCCCGTGCGTCGGATGGAAGGCGTGCGCCTCTGTGCTGGCGTGAGCGAAGGCTCTCGCGACGCCGAGGCTGCGCTGTTGTATCCTGCGAATCGACTCTGACTCACGCACGCACTCATGCACTCACCACTGCTGTCACTTCTGTCGCTCTCGTCAGCTCTATCCGCGGCGGCAGTAGCCTGACGGCAGCGACCAAGGGCAAGGTCGCGAGCGTCGACGTCGCCGCAGACTTGCTCGCAAACAACGCGCGTGTGACGTTCCTGCAGCTCGCGAACCTCGACTTGTCTGCAAGCATCCGCTCCTTGGCGTCCAACTTCCCGCCGAGTGTCAAGACGCTCTGGCTCCCGAACACGCTGCTCAAGGCGTTCCCAACTGAAGTCAAGAGCCTCAAGAGCCTCTCGACCCTGTGCGTAGCGTGCTGGTGATTGTTTGCTGCTGGTGGCTGATCACCGCTCTCGTAGCTGCTGGAGAGAGTGGCGCGTGTCGTGCATCTAACGCCAGTGCTGTGGCCACGTGGCCGTCCGCCTCTCACTGTGTCTCTCTGTCGCCATAGCCTCTTGTCAAAGAACAGCATCACGCAGATCGACGCGAGCCACGAGATCGCCACGCTCACGGCCATGTACGAGACTGACAGGATAGGGCATTCGTGCATGGTAACACCACTGGTCAAGTGTGTGTGCTGTTACTGACCACAGTTTGTCTGTGTGTCGGTGGTGCAGCAACTTGGACGCGAACGGCCTCTCGTCGTTCACGGCGCACTTCCCAAAGCTCACGTACATGTACGTGCGGACGCAAGCGCTCGAGCGCACTGGGACGAATGGCAATCGTCGCCCTTGTGTCTCTGACGTTCGCTCGCATGTGCTGCTGTTGTTGCGGCATGACGCCTGTGCGTTGGGACGACACACGACCGCTCGCACTCAGAGACTTTGCGTTCAACAACTTGACTGAAGTGCCGTCCGTGCTCGCCAAGTACACGCAGCTCAGGACGCTGTACGCCGTCGTCTGCGCTTGGCTCTGTGTGTCGACTGCTGCTGGCGCGTCGGTCTCCGCACTCACTGCGTCTCGCTCACTTGCGCCATCGTCACGCTACTGATGGACTGACGGACGGCGGCACAGGCACCTCTCAGGCAACAAGATCGCGAGCTTCCAGGTCGAGCACGTCGCCAAGTCTGTCAACACGCTCGAGACGCTGTACGTAGTGCTCGTCTGCGTTGGTCCTCACACGATGAACGGACAGCAGAGTGCGGCAGTCACACGCGCTCATGCCGTCTCGCATCACTGTCTGGTGCGCCACGCGGTCACTCGCTTGCTCACGTGCTGCTGCCGTCTTGATTGTCTTGCTCTCTTGTGCCTGCGACGCCAGCGGGCTCTTCACAAACAACCTCGCCGCCTTTGACGCGTACATCCCGAACCTCACGTACCTGTACGTCGCGTCTTGCCGGTTGTGTGTGTGGTCATTCGTCCGTCCGTCGGTCGACTCGAGTCTCGGACAGCCATCGCCCGTGCGAACCAAAGTGACTGACGACATGACCGACGTATCTGCTGCTGCGATGCACATGTGCCGACGCCTCTCTTGCGTGACGCAGCAACCTCTTTGGCAACAGCTTGACAGCGATCCCACCCGTCGTGTTCAACCACTCGAAGCTCGAGCAGCTGTGCGTTGCGTGCACGCGTTGTTGATGTGGCTCTCCTGTATGTCACTATCGTCCAGTGGACGTGCTCTCACTACGCAGAGTGAGGCGACTGACGGTGTTGTCATTGCCCATTGTCTATCGTCTGTGCGCTCACACTTGCGACGCCAGGTACCTCGGGAACAACCCGCTGCTCACGAACACCAAGCTCACGAATGCACAGGCGAACTTCATCGCGACGCTCAAGAACTTCACGGCCGATGCAGACGCGTTCAGCACCGACTGCGCCGCGTCGCAGCAAGTGCGCATCCGGGAGTTCACGGTGTGCATCGCTGATGGTCCAGTCGACTTGAGCGTCATCCAAGGCACGCGCGCGCCAGCGACGGCCATTGCGCCAACAACATCACCGAGTCGAGACGGCGGAGACCCCACGGCGCCGCCTGCAACCTCGAAAACCGAGAACTCGAGCAGCGACTTGCTTGCGATCGTCCTCGGGTGTGTGTCTGGCGTCCTGGCCGTGGCGCTCCTCGCTGTGTTTGCGTACTGGCGCAAGCGCCGCAGCGCCGAAGCCAAGACAGAGAGCAATGATACGACGAACGGCTACTCAGCTGGCTCTGGCACGAATCCAGGCTCCGTTGGCGCGACGACCGCGCTGTGGAACGACCCGGACCTGCTCGCAGTCAAGCTCAACTCGGACGACATCCACGACGTCAAGAAGATCGGCAGCGGCGCGTTCTGCGACGTCTGGCTGGTGCAGTACCGCGGCTCGCAGCACTTGGCGTCGAAGCGACTCCGAGATGTCACGCGCCATCGAACGCAGGAGCTCGTGGACGAAATCAAGCTCGTCGCGATGCTCCACCACCCCAACCTCGTCGAGCTCATCGGCGCGGCGTGGACGAAAGAGGCGGACTTGCAGGCGCTCTTCGAGTTCATGGACAGCGGCGACTTGCGGTCGTACCTCGTGAACGAGCACACGACGCGGTCGTGGACGATGGAGAAACTCCAGATCGCGATCGACATTGCCGAGGCGCTCGTGTACGTGCACTCGTTCAACCCGCCGCTCGTGCACCGGGACCTCAAGTCGCGCAACGTGCTGCTCAACGGCGCGATGCAAGCCAAGTTGACGGACTTTGGCGTGTCGCGGTACCAGAGCGAGCAGAACACGATGACTGCTGGCGTCGGCACGGGCAAGTGGTTGGCGCCCGAAGTGATCGCAGGCGAGGGCGACTACGGTCCTGCGGCCGACATCTTTTCGTTCGGCGTCGTGCTGTCCGAGCTCGACACGCACAAGCTGCCGTACGACGACGTGCGCGGGCCGAACGGCCATCGCCTCGCGGACGTCGCTGTGCTGCAGCTCGTGGCGCTAGGGAAGCTCCGACCGAGGTTCTTGCCGACGTGTCCGTCCAAGATCGAGGAACTCGCGCACGTGTGTCTCGCGCTGCGTCCAGTGGACCGGCCAAGTGCTCCCGAGGTGGCGTACGCTCTGCGGTCGCTGAAGAAGAGCTTGCTGCCGTAGCCGAGTCAGTCATGCGCGTTGGTTCAAAGAAGACGAAACAAGAGTGTGATGATGCGGTCACAGACGCGAAGGAGTGCGGCCAAGGGGCGATTCATGGTGTGCGTCTGTCCGTCTCACACGCTTGACGAGATCACTCGTGCTCTGTCACCACTAGCTTCCAGCGTACGATGCGTCAGTGTGCATCGCTCTGCGAATGTGTGTGTGTGTGTGCTCGCGCCATGGCGTCGCTGTTCTAGTTCGCGTGGACTGACTCGTTGCGGTCGTTGCGCGTCGCGAGCGAGTCTGTGATGCCGCATGTGCGAGAGCGTGTTGGAGTCGAGTGGACCGATCGACCGAGCTGGGAAGCGTCCGAGTCGGAGAGGTCCACACACCAAATGCTTAAACACGGCACTCGCACACACACACGTGTTGACGCGACTTGATGCGCGGCTGGTGCTCTGCTTCGCAAGTCGAGACGACGTGGACGTGCGCTCGAGATTCCTGCGCATTGGTCATCGACCGGCACGAGGTCTCGCCACACACGCCAACGCGCTCGCTCGGGCATCAGCGACACCAGCGACAACGACAGCAGCAACGCCACTCGACACTCGACATGCGAGGAAAGGCAGCACGACGATGCTGTTGATCACTGTCGCGATCGCTCTTGCTTCTGTGATTGCTATGCAGCACACGTGCCGATAGGGGCACTCTCGCGCAAGTGCGTCGTCGGCTTCTACTCCTTCGTTGGCAGGCACAAGCACACCTTGCCGATGCGTCGCAGCGAGCGAGGCAGCGATCACCGTGTTGACGACGCTACATACCACTCCTTGTGCCGTTCGGCGCGTACAAGAGTCTGCAAGAGCTCGCTGACCAAACAACGATTGCTCCAGTCGTCGACGACAACGACAACACAGGAGACACCAGTGGTCGACGGAGACATCTTTTCGTTCGACGGTGCGCTGTCCGAGCTCGACAAGTACAAGCTGCTGTTCGTCGATGTGCGTGATGCAAGTGGAGACAAGCTCATGGATGTTGCGCTCTTGCAGCTCCTGTCGACTGGCGACGCCCAGCCACGCTTCAGCGAGTCGTGTCCTGATGCAGTTCGCAGCCTCACGTCTCGGTGCTTGACACTGCGTCCGAGCGACCGACCATCAGCAGTGCAAGTGTCGTACGAACTGCGCTCGGTGTTGCATCAGCGCATTCGGTTCTCGACACGAAGAGAGAGGTGATGCGAGCAGGTCGTCGAGGTGCATGGAGTCGTGCACAAGTTTCGTTGTCGATCAGCATCCGTCTTGAGAGTGAGTTGCGCTTGCCTGGCCACGTTGTTCAGCTACGACGTTGCTTTGGTCATGGAGACGTCGGCGGTCGATGGCAGACGATTCACACACTTGGACCGCGCATGTCGAGCGAAGCGAGTGACAGACCAGCACCTGCGACACCGAGAAGCACGAGAGACTCGGTGAGTCGATGCGAAGTGTGCGAATGGTGTAAGCAGGGTTCCAGGGCAGAGGATCCTGAGGACTTCGTGATGCTTCAGGTATCGTTGTGAGGATCGACATGAATCCCCCTCACCAGGCGCATGCTCATCACACGGAGCGCACACGCACCGCCACCATGCTGCGCCACCCCAACCAGCGAGACTAAACGTCACCGAGCCGCTCGAGGCGCTGGTCGCGAGGGCCGTCGCAGGTCGCCACCGCGCTTGAGCGTGAGCTGCTTTCGCTAGTCTTGAGCCAGACCAGAGTCCGATCTATGATCACCACGTCTCTTCCTTCGCCAGCTGCTTGCTAACTGCGCTGTCCGGCGCTTGTTCACTCGCGACCGCACACGACTCACGTCGATGAGCCTTCCATCGGTCGAGGAGGTCGTCTTGAGTCCTCAGACTGTCACTTGTCGAGCGATGAGGCGTCTTGAGGTAGTCGCCTATTGTGGTCTGTCGAGTGCGCCTGTAGCCGACATACACGATCGCTTCAAGCGCTGTCGACGACGAAGCAAAGCGCGTGAGCTCGCGAAATGGTCCACACTCCTGGACGAGCTCTTGAGCACTCGCGTGGACAAATGCTGATGTCAACGAGCTCAGCGGTAGATCGTGTCGCGGCTGCTACTCTCTTGCTCTCGTCGAGCAGGTCAGGCAGGTCGAAGTATAAATCATCAGAAATCATCGCTGGCGTGTGTGGATAGCCAGGGCACTTCGCCTCGAAGCCACGACGACGTGGTGATGGCGGCAGCAGTCGACCAGACAGACAATGCGCTGCTGCTGCCAGTCGCACGCTCAGTCACACTCGCACACACGCGCGCTCGAGCTCACGCCACACACGCCTCCATCGCGACGACGATGGTGCGCTGCGTTCGACACACCGCAGCAGTGTGTCTGCTGCTGGCGCTAGCAGTATCATCATCATCAACAACAACAACTGCAGCAGCAGCGACCACGTCTCCATTCGCCTCGACTGCGAGTGGTTTGTGTCCGAGCGCACCGGCAAACACGCTCTCGTTCTCCTGTGACGCAGCGTGTCCAGCCTCGCAGCCATGCATCAGTACTGCAAGCGCCTGCACGTGCTTCGACGTCGCGGCTGCGAAAGCAAAGGACACGACCAAGCGCATGCGGTTCCTCATCCCGTTCGGCGCGTACAAGAGCGAGGAGGAGAAAGCGGCGCAGGCGACGCCGTCCGAGATCGTCGTGGGCACGGACGACACCACGGCGTACGCGTCTGCGAGCAACGACGAGATCAACCACGTCGACAAGTGGACGCTCCCGAGCAACGTCACTGGCGTGTACGTACTGGTCCATGGTCCCTCGGCTTGCGCATTCGGCTGACTGTCTGACTCGGGTCTCTCTCTCTCTCTGCACATCAACAGGATCATCCGCGGCGGCAGCGGCATGACGGCGTATGTGAAGCACCGCGTCGCGAACGTGACGTTCGACTCGCAGTTCCTCACGGCCATGACCGAGCAAGTGCGGTACCTCGAGCTCGAGAACCTCGCCCTTGGCTCGAGCATCGACAAGATGGTCGGGAACTTCCCGCTCGCGCTCACTGCGCTCTCGCTCCAGAACAACTTGATCAAGAAGTTCCCAGCCAACTTGCCGAACCTCTCGGCGCTGCGCTACTTGTACGTACTTGTGCTGGCGCCATCAGTGGTCGCGGCATTTCTTGAGCTGTTGCTCACACTCCAACGCCCGTGGATGACGCCATGTTGCGCAGGTGGCTCGGGTACAACGACATTGCGTCGATCAGCAAGACGGAGCGGATGACCGACCTCGAGTACCTGTACGAACAGGAGGAGCTTTGGCCTCCTTAGCCAGATGTGATAGACTGACGAGTGCTCATGTGACGCCATAGGTACCTCCGCAACAATGAGCTCAAGAGCTTCGACGCCGTGTTTCCGAAGCTCATAGCACTGTACGTCCTGCTCTCTCTTACTGTCATGGGGACTGTGTGCTCGCAACTCACACACGATACGAACGGCTCGCTGTCCTGATGTCGTGGCGGGGTCTACGATGCAGCGACCTCATGTACAACTACCTCGACGGCGTCCCTGCAGTCGTTCCGCAGCACACGAACCTCAAGACCCTGTGCGTGACGAGACGCAGTCGCGCCATTCGATGATGTGTCGTGGCAAGTGCACTGACTGACGGCGCGGCGTATGCGTCTTCGTAGGTACATTGGCGGGAGCGACAACACGTTCCTCTCGTTCAACGAGAGCCACGTGATCAAGGGACTCGAGAACCTGTACGTCCTGTAGCAGATCTGAACTTGCTCGACGCCGGAAGGTATGAGCGTCCTAACACACGTCGCCGCTGGCGTTGGGTCTCGACAGCTACGCGTTCGACTCCAACATGGAGACGTTCGACGCCACGTTCCCGAACCTCAAGACGCTGTACGTGCTCCTACTGTTGAGCTCGTAGAGGATCACGGGTGTGGTCTAGGACACCGTATGCACCCACACAAACTCGTGCCTCGCCACTGACGACTTTGTACGCACGCACTAGGGACCTGAGCGACAACAACCTCAAGGCGATCCCACCCAAGATCTTCAAGATGTCCAAGCTCGAGACGCTGTACGTCGAGGCGCTTCTCTCTCGAAGTGAGACGTCTTGTCGAGGGCACTTGACTGACCTCTCCATTGCTTCGTATGTGCAGTGGCCTCACGTACAACAAGCTCATGCTCAACGTCTCGCTCACGAACGTCCAAGCGAACTTCATCTACAATCTCAAGAAGTTCACGATCGACGCTACGAGTCTCCGTACCGACTGCGACGCGAGCCAGAAGTACGAGTTCACGAAGCTCAACGTCACGATGTGCCTCTCGGAGCCCAAGAACGTGACGCTCATCGAAGGACCGCGCGTGGTCCAAGCGGATGACCTGCTCAAGAGCGCGAGTGGTCCGTCAGGCAGTCGCACTGGCTCCGAGTCGAACGATTCGACAGTAGTCACGCCGACGAAGACGAGCTCGAGCAACACGATGCCAGTGGTCATTGGCTGCGTCGCGGGTGCGCTCCTCACGATTGCGATTGTCGCGGCAATCGTGATGAAGAAGCGCAAGAGCAGCGACAAGAAAGCGTCCGAGACGCTCACAGGCGACTCAACCACAGGATCAAAGAGCGACAAGAGCATGCCGTCGCTGTGGACGGACCAAGAGCTGCTGTCGCTCAAGGTCAGCTCGGACGACGTCCAGGACCTCAAGAAGCTCGGCAGCGGCGCGTTCGCCGACGTCTGGCTCGTCAAGTTCCGCGGCTCGGAGCTCATGGCGTCGAAGCGCCTGCGCGAGAGCAGCGCGACGCGGTCGCAAGTCCAGTCGTTCATTGACGAGATCAAGCTCGTGGCGACGCTCAAGCACCCGAGCGTCGTCGAGCTCAAGGGCGTGGCGTGGGTGCGCGAGTCCGACCTTCAGGCGCTCTTTGAGTACATGGACAGCGGCGACTTGCGCGACTACCTCACGAACCCGCAAGTGCCGAAGGAGTGGAACCAAGAGAAGCTCCAGATCGCCGTGGACGTGGCCGAGGCGCTCGTGTACGTGCACTCGTTCATGCCGCCGCTCGTGCATCGCGACCTCAAGTCGCGCAACGTGCTGCTGAACTACATGATGCAAGCCAAGTTGACGGACTTTGGGGTGTCGCGGTACCAGAGCGAGCAGAACACGATGACCGCTGGTGTCGGGACGTGTCGGTGGTTGGCACCAGAAGTCATCACTGGCGACGGCAACTACGGCCCTGCCGCCGACATCTTCTCGTTCGGCGTCTTGCTCTATGAGCTCGACACGCACGAGCTGCCGTACTCGAAGGCGCGGTCAGCAGATGGCTACCACCTCACAGACTTTGCGCTCATGCAGCTCGTGTCGACCGGCAAGCTCACGCCCGAGCTGAGCGCGTCGTGTCCGACCAAGATCGCCGAGTTGGCGCGTGTCTGCTTTGCGTTCTCGCCGTCCGAGCGTCCGACAGCACTGGAAGTGGCGTACGCGCTCCGGACGATCAAGAAGAACCTCGCGAGTCTGTACATCTGAGGCTCGTTGCGCTCAACAATCTCATCGTCCTGTAGCGTAGTGATGTTCTCGTACCGTGACGTCAGTGTCGAGTGCGTGAGCGCCGCACACATAAATCACTTATGCGCTCCTCTCACATGGGTGCGGTGCCGCTCGGCCGCTCGCACGGCATCATCCATTGTACCTATGTCTGTGTTCACACTGGCGCTCGTGCTCATGCCTGATGATCGCCATCCTCAAGTCTCAGATTGTAGCCAGTCGAGTGGCCACTCGCTGCGCACCTACTGCGGCCATTTCGCGATCGGCGATTGGCCACAGTGGTCATGTGGTCGTCGTCGCCGCTGCCAGCTGTGCCCGCGCCGTGTGAATGCCTCAAGTCACAACAGAACTCGCTCTCGCCCTCGACGTCGTCGTAGTGAGCAGCAGCAGGAGACATCGCGGCGATGCCAGGCCGACGCGCGAGCGCACACATGCGCGTGGTCGCAGCGCTCACAGCGGCGACTGCAGTGCTCGCGCCGACGACCCGTGTGGCTGCCGCAACGTGTGCATCCGTGCCGAAAGGCACGCTCTCGTTCACGTGCGGCGGCGCGTGTCCAACGCATGACCCGTGCATGGCGCCGTCGAGCATCCCGAGCAGCAGCAGCAGTAGTGGCGACAACTGCCGGTGCTTTGCGATCAGCCAAGCTGAGAGCGAGTACACGTCGTTCACCTTCTTGATCCCGTTCGACGCTGTGACGAACGCGTCGTCGGCGCGACCTGCGACGCTCACCGACGTTGTCACGAGCTCGGTGGACACGGGCGCAGCGGCGTGGGCGAGCAACGACGACCTTAAAGCGATTGCGCCGCTGAGCCTCCCGAGTGCGACGGATACAGTGTGCGTATGAGAATGGCAATGGCGATGCGAAGAGCTCTTGGGTCGTCAGACTGACACACAGCCGCTCGCTTGCGTCCTCTATAGGTCGATTCGCGGCGGCGACAGCTTCATGGCCGTGAAGAAAGGCGTTGTCGTGCGCGTCGACGTCGATGAGAAGCTCATTGCGACGCAGAGCCAAGTCAAGT
Organism: Pythium guiyangense; assembly: GCA_003730235.1. Taxonomy (NCBI): domain Eukaryota; phylum Oomycota; class Peronosporomycetes; order Pythiales; family Pythiaceae; genus Pythium; species Pythium guiyangense. The sequence goes on from QXDM01000014.1 coordinate 917,719, forward strand.
CGCTCGAGCTCGCGAACGTGAACCTCGCGACGCTCGCGAACAAGATCTGCGCCAACCTCCCAACGGGTCTCACGCGCGTCGACTTCACCAACACAGCGCTCACGACGTTCCCAACTGCGTTGACAGCGCACAAGACGCTCGAGCGCCTGTACGTTTGTGCGTGGGATCTGGCGTCGCCGCTCTCTCAATCTGCAGGAGCAGATCAAGAGGCTCACGCGCGTCGCTGTCTGTCCACAGCATCCTCGCGTACAACGACCTCGAAGCGATGACACCCGAGCACGCGATCCCGACGCTCATCGCCATGTACGTCTCGCTTGCGCCATCAGAGCGCTCTTGGCGAGGACACCACCTCACGTTCTTCTCTCTCTGTGTCTGGGACGCTCCAGTGCCGTCAACTCGAACAAGCTCAAGACGTACTCGGTCGTCTACCCGCTGCTCACGTACCTGTACGTCCAGCGCACATGACCTCCTTTCATTGTGCTGCGCTTGCTCACGTTGTGTACCGGACTCTTTGGCCGCGTGCGTCGTAGGAACCTGTCGTTCAACAAGCTCACGAGCGTCCCAGACGTCGTTGCGAAGCACCCGATGCTCGAGACACTGTGCGTTGCGCTCGCTGTCGCTATCTGTCCTCTCTGGGTTCGATTGACGGACTGACTGACTGGAACGATGTCGTGTGCGATGCGCAGCCACCTCCCTGGCAACGCGATCGAAGTCTTCAACCAGACGCACGCAGTGAAAGCGCTCACGATGCTGTACGTTCTCGTACGAGGCGCTCAGTCCATGTGACGATGTGCCACTACGTCTCTTGCGGACCGACCTGACGAGTGCGTGGCTCTCTCTCTCTGTGCCTCCACCAGGACGATCTTCTCCAACAAACTCACCACGTTCGACGCGTACATGCCGAACCTCAACTACCTGTACGTCCATACATCCACTCACTCTTTCGCATCACCTCTGCTGTCGACGCGACTGACGCGCGCGTCCTCTGACTCGTTGCCTATCGATCGCTCGGTCATGCTGCGCTGATGCGACTACCACCAGCGACTTGGCGATCAACAAGCTCACGACGTTTCCGCCTGTGATCTTCAACCACTCGCTCATCACAAACCTGTGCGTCCAATGCCATCGCTCTCTTCTGCTCTCTCCTGAAGACGCAGTCGACTGACGCCACTCCTCTCGCGCTCTCTCTCTGTATGCAAACGCATGAACAGCTTCCTCGGCGGCAACGACCTCATGAAGAACGTCTCGTTCACGAGCGAGCAGGCGAACTACATCTACACGCTCGAGAAGTTCACGATCTCCGAGACGGCGTTCCGGAAAGACTGCGACGCAGCGCAGAAGTACACGTTCCCCAAGTTCCCGTACACCGTGTGCATCGACGGCAAGAAGGACCTCAGCGTCATCACAGGTCCGCGCATCGTCGTCGCACCGTCGCCAAGTGATAGCCGCACGCCGTCGAGCACGAGTGCAAACAAGCAATCGAGCTCCGGCTCGTCGTCGAGCGACTCGTCCACGCCGACGAATGGCTCCTCCAGTACAAACGTCGGCGTCCCGATCGCGATTGCCAGCGCGGTGGTCGTCGTGCTGGTCGTCGTCGCCGCAGTTGTGTGGCGGTATCGCAAGGCGAGTGCGAGCAAAGTGTCGTCAGCGACCGCAACGGCGACGCACGCGACGGCAGCGAGTGGTGCGAGTGCCGGCTACGAACGCCATCGAGCTGGGTCGAGCAACCCGAGTCACACTGGCGTCGCCACGTCGCTCTGGAGCGACGCAGATCTCTTGTCGCTCCGCGTGAGCTCGGACGACATCCAGGACGTGAAGCGCCTCGGCGGTGGTGCGTTTGCCGACGTCTGGCTCGTGCGGCTCCGCGGGTCGGAGCTCTTTGCATCGAAGCGGCTGCGCGAGACGGACGCCACGCGCGCGCAGCTCCAGTCGTTCATTGACGAGATCAAGCTCATGGCGACGCTGCGGCATCCGCACATTGTGCGTCTCTTTGGAGCCGCGTGGGTGCGCGAGTCGGACTTGCAGGCGCTCTTTGAGTTCATGGACAACAGCGACTTGCGCACCTACGTGACGAATCCGCGCGTGCCGGTGCAGTGGAGCGCCGACAAGGTTCAGATCGCGATTGACGTGGCCGAGGCGCTCGTGTATCTCCACTCGTTCGACCCACCGCTCGTGCACCGTGACCTCAAGTCCCGGAACGTCTTGCTGAATAGCGAGGTCCGCGCCAAGCTCGCAGACTTTGGCGTGTCGCGGTACCAGAGCGAGGAGAACACAATGACCGCTGGCGTCGGCACAGGTCGGTGGTTGGCGCCCGAAGTGATCACTGGCAGCGGCAGCTACGGCTCGGCGGCCGACATGTTCTCGTTCGGCGTCGTGCTCTATGAGCTCGACTCGCACGAGATCCCGTACGAGAACGTCCGCGGCTCGAACGGCAACACGCTCATTGAAGTCGCGCTGCTGCAGCTCGTGTCGACTGGCGAACTCACGCCGACACTGCGGAGCTCGTGTCCGCCGACACTTGCGGCGTTGGCGACGCGGTGCTTTGCGTTCTCGCCGTCCGATCGTCCGAGCGCAACCGAAGCCGCGTACGTGCTCCGGACGTTCAAGAAGAGCTTGGAGAGCTTCTACATCTAAGCCATAGAGAGAGAGAGTGTGTGTGTGTGTGGGGGGTATCCGAGTGGTGTCTGTGATGTGTCGTTCATCCGTGAGCGTGAAAGGTCATGGTCAGTCATCTGAAGTCTTCGTGTGTACAGCACGTAGCGTGAGTAATGAATGACCTACTCGAGACGTTGTCTTGCGCACGACGACGAGTGAGTTCTCATCAACAAATGTGCCGACACCAGCACCGCGCCGCCTGTGCGGTACTGTCGGCGTCTTTGGCGATGGCGTCGGCGCTTCAGTCGTTGGCTTCGCGATCGATGCGTGACGCATGAGGCTTCGCATGAAGCAGCGTGAACTCGTTCGACTGGAGGTGTTCGAGTCCAAGGAGTGAGTGCTCAAGGTCTTTGTTGATAGTGAATTTCTATTATGAATGGCCGACAGCGTCCTCTTGTCACGCATGGATCACGCTTGACTCATTCATTCATTCCGCTGAACCCACTCGGGATCTTCAGCGACAGTCGTCGACGACGACTTTTCTGGTAGGCGAACTGGATTCTGCTGTGGTGGTGCGCTGTGTATGTGTGCTGGTCCAGGAGCAGCAGCTGCTGATGCACGGACGCTAACACTGCTAACCACCGCTTTCATGGTGGTGGTGCAGTGGTGCAGCTCGGATCCATACGATCGAAAGTGCTGAAACGTCCTCGGCTCTGGCGCAAAAGGCGCGCGCTCTCTCGTGGACGTGCTGCTCTCGTGGACGTGCTGCTCTCGTGGACGTGCTGCTCTCGTGGACGTGCTCACTCTTCGACTCGCGCGCGAGTACGCACGCTGTCAGCAAAGCACGTTTCCTCCTCGACCATGCCGCGCTCGCGTTGCGTCGGTGCGCTTGTGGCAGCCGCCATCGCGCTCTTCTCGACGACGACCACGACCGTGCGCGCGCAGCAAGCGGCGATCGAGCCCACAGCAGCTGGGACCAAAGATGCTACGACGAGTGCGATAGTCGCTGCGACGTCGTGTTCGTCCGTGCCGATCGGCACGCTCACGTCGTCGTGTGACGGCGCATGCACGACCTACCAGGCGTGCATTGCGCCCGCGGCGACGAGTACGGGCTGCCGATGCATCACAATGAGCGGAACTGCACCGCTCGGCTACAAGGGCTACGCACTGCTCATTCCGTTCGACAGTGCGACGAACGCGTCGCTCAACAACGCAAAGCTGCCACTGTTCGAGACGCTCTCTGGCAAGTGGGCGCTCGGCTACCACGCGTACGTGAGCAACAGCGAGGTGTCCAAGATCACGTCGCTCGACATCCCACCGACAGCGACGTCTGTGTACGTGAGCCTCTGTCCTGACTTGCCCACTAGCTACTCGTATCTGTCTATCGAACGTAGTGCGGTGCTCACGCTTGCGACCCGTGCACTCACATCGACAGGTCACTGCGAGGCGGCGTGAGCATCGACGGGCTCGCGAAAGGCTACGTCGCCAAAGTCGAGATCGACGCCAAGTTCCTCGCCGCGCAGCCTCAGATCCAGTGGCTCACGATCGCGAACGTGAACCTCGCGACGTCGATCAGCAGCGTCACTGCCAACTTCCCGCAAAGCCTCGCGACGCTCGACCTCTCGAACACGATGCTCACGTCGTTCCCAGTCGCGATCGCAAAGTCCAAGACGATCCGGAGTCTGTACGTCCACTGGCGCGTCTGTTGAGCCTCGCGTACTGCGTGGTCAAGCGTCACTGACAGGAGCGACCGTGTTGTCCAGCGCACTGGCGTACAACAACATTGAGAGTATCACGACGGACCACTCGATGTCAGACCTCACGGGCCTGTACGGCGCTAACTCGCCGCCGCTGTGTCTGTCTCGAGACGCCTTGGCAGCTACTGACGCCTCTCACTCGTGTGTGTTGCCAGTGCGGTGAACGTCAACAAGCTCAAGTCGTACACGGCGGTCTACCCAAAGCTCGAGTACTTGTACGGCCGCGCTGTTGCCAAACGATGGTGACGTTGTGTGCACGATCGATGTGACTCATGCTCGATCTGCTACTCGGCTGCTTGGACGCTAGGAACCTCGGCGGGAACAAGCTCCCGAGCGTCCCAGAAGTCGTCGCAGAGTACAAGGTCTTGGCGACACTGTGAGTGCTTCCCAGCCGTGGCGCTCGCTAAGCGGAGGGCCTTGGGTGCAGACGATTGACGGACGCACTGCTGCTGCTGTGTCTCCTTGCGTGTATGTACAGGCACCTCGGCGACAACTCGATCTCCAAGTTCGAGCAGTCGCACTCCATCGCGAGTCTCACGTTTCTGTGCGTACTGGAGCAGCTCACGTCCCTGCTGCTCGTATCGTCCTGCCTACGCTTTCCGTCGACGTACTACTGACAGAGCCTGCTTTGTCTTGTTGTGCTCTAGGACGCTGTACAACAACGTCTTGACGACGTTTGACGCGTACTTGCCGAACATTGAGAAGCTGTACGAGCCACTTGCTCTTGCTTCCTCAGTGCTCTGTCTGTGTCTCTCACACACTCACTTGTCTCTCGTGCGACTCGCAGTGGCTTGAGCGCCAACAGTCTCACCAAGTTCCCATCCGTGATCTTCAGCTTTGGGAAGCTCAAAGAGCTGTACGTCCGTTGGTGTGTCTGGCAAACGACATCGCCGCGGTGGTCACGTCTGTGCTGACAGCTCTCTCTCTCTCTCGCGTGCTCTCTTGTCATGCGCGCCGCCACGCACGCAGGTACATCGGAAGCAACGGCCAGATGCTCAACGTCTCGTTCACGAACAAGGAGGCCAACTTTCTGAGCTACCTCACGGCGTTCACGATCGACAGCACGAGTCTGTGGTCAGCCTGCGCGGCAGACCAGAAGCACGTCGTCGCGAACGTCACTGTGTGCATCAACGACGGCAAGGACCTCGCGACGCTCCAGCTCCCGCGGATCATCGCGCCAGCGCCAGCGTCAAGTCCGAGTATCACACCATCGACTCGGACGCCGTCGCCGAATGGCTCGAACTCCATCGACCCACCCTCTTCCTCTTCCTCCTCCTCGTCGTCGTCGCTCGGAATGACGCTCGGAGTTGGCGGCGGCGTCCTCGTGCTCGTGCTTCTTGCTATCATACTCGTGATGCGCCGGCGCCGGCGCCGCAGAGCAGCAAAGAAGCCGAGCGCCGATGACGACGAGACAGCGCACGACTCGACACTCCACAACAACGGCATTGGTCGGCAAGAGCGCGCTGTGAATCTCTGGAACAATCCAGACCTCATGTCGCTCAAAGTGAGTGTCGACGACGTCCAGGACCTCAAGAAGCTCGGCAGCGGCGCGTTCGCCGACGTCTGGCTCGTCAAGTTCCGCGGCTCGGAGCTCATGGCGTCGAAGCGCCTGCGCGAGAGCAGCGCGACGCGGTCGCAAGTCCAGTCGTTCATTGACGAGATCAAGCTCGTGGCGACGCTCAAGCACCCGAGCGTCGTCGAGCTCAAGGGCGTGGCGTGGATCCGCGAGTCGGACCTTCAGGCGCTCTTTGAGTACATGGACAGCGGCGACTTGCGCGACTACCTCACGAACCCGCAAGTGCCGAAGGAGTGGAACCAAGAGAAGCTCCAGATCGCCGTGGACGTGGCCGAGGCGCTCGTGTACGTGCACTCGTTCATGCCGCCGCTCGTGCATCGCGACCTCAAGTCGCGCAACGTGCTGCTCACCACTAGCAGTCGCAGTGCAAGTACTGGTGCCGAGCGAGCAAGCAACAGCGTCGATGGCGTCTTGCACGCCAAGCTGACGGACTTTGGCGTCTCGCGGTACCGGAGCGACCAGAACACGATGACTGCCGGCGTCGGCACGGGTCGGTGGCTGGCGCCAGAGGTGATCCTCGGCAGCGGCGACTACGGTCCCGCCGCCGACATGTTCTCGTTCGGCGTCGTGCTCTATGAGCTCGACACGCACCAGATCCCGTACGCCGACGCGCGCACTGCGACTGGGAACAAGATCGCCGACGTCGCGCTGCTGCAGCTCGTGTCGAGTGGCGAGCTGACGCCGCAGCTGAGCGCGTCGTGTCCGACCAAGATCGCAGAGCTCGCGACGCGGTGCTTTGCGCTGTCGCCGTCCGAGCGTCCGACAGCGCCGGAAGTGGCGTACGCGCTCCGGACGATCGTGAAGAACCGCGCGAGTCTGTACATGTGATAGGTTGATGCATATAGAGAGTGAATACATTTGGTAACAGGTCTGAAGTAGCCTTGCGAACGACTTGCAGAGCATGTGACCAAGTCAATCAGGCCACTTTTCATACATTTCGCCCAATATGTTTATGCCGAATAAAGTTGAGAAATACTGACAATAGTGTCGTACAAAGTCAACAATACACATTGGCCGAACCTCGTTGAGAAATACAAGCAATAATGTCGTACAAAGGCAGCAATAAACATAGGATGTGTCTCCATGCCGAAATGAGTCAATCATTGGTTTTGTAGAACTGTCCGGATACAACAAACGTACATTCGAACAAAATGGATCAGTCGAAAATCACCTTGAACAGTTAGATTTAGTCAGACATTTACGACTTGGTTTTGTTGATCATCGTTCTGCTACTGTATTGTTTCTTTCTATTCATATTGCATTTTGTCCGACTGTTCATCATCAAGAAAGAATCGGACAAAATGATCAGAACAGCGAGAGCTCAACAAGGGCGACGACTTTGCGCTGTTGCGAAGTAAAGTAGCGATATGTGTCGCTGAAAATATTAGTGTATTTGAAGAGAGAGATCAAGATCGACTCATAATCAGAGAGTTTGCACCATTGGTAATGTGTCAAACGCTCAATGCACACCGGCCAATGTAATTCTACGGGATGTGACCTTGGCTTGCACAATAACTCACGAGGAGGCACTTAAGTATAAAAGGGCTATGACATCTTCATGTAGTTCTTGAAGCGACATAAGAAGCTCATTAGCGCGTGTGTCTTTGGTTTCACTCAAGTGATGAATCGCAATCACGTCCTTAGTTGTTTAGCTGTGGTTAAGCTGGTGCAGCGAGCTGCTCATGGCAAATGATGAGGGGTACCGCTCGTCCATTTTGTTTGTACTTGACTACCTAGTTGCGTTGCGGGTCAAATGGTTGAGGTCTATGTCGATTGAGATTGTGGCGCGATACTTGATCGGCAGAAAGCGTCGCATCATTGCGTGATTAAATGGACAGTCATCAACGACAAAATCGCTCTACGCAGGGATATAGAATCGATGGCTTGCGCAGTTGACCTACGGCAGAGCATTTGTCTTGCGGCCGATCGTTGTTTGGCCTATAAAATATAATCTCTGGTTATAGAAATATGATTTTTGGTTCCTCTCACAGGCAGATAAATAACGGGAATACTAAGGTCCAGGATTCGGATTCCAGGTCTGGCACAGGATCGCACAACATGTCCCGCCCAGGATCGAAGAAGCAAAATTGCAAGCAAATACACCTAACCCGCCCCTCGAAAGCGAAGAAATCGAGCAAAAACAATACCTCCCCCTATTTGGTGGCCAAAAACGCTCGGTTTCATTCATTCTTCATGTCAAGCGCGCGGCGACGACGAGAAAGTGCGGCATCCGGCAAATCGAGGTGCGTGTGCGTACGTGTGTGTCTGCATGAGCTCCCACGAGTACGTACTGGCGCTGTGAACGTGCTGTGCGACTGTGCGCAGACGTCTGGTACGCTCACTGCGCGATTCCTGCAGCGATTGAAGCTATACAGGTCGAGATATCGACGACGGTGCGTTTGTATAAGTCTGAGCATGCTGTGCATGCATCTCGCCACTGGACACGCTCGCTGACGTCGTGGACGTATCGTGCGTAGCGTCTGCACCTACCAGGTAATCAATCTCGACGACGACTGTGCCTGCGACGGTCAATCGAGGCGTGAACGTTGCGGTACGTGCGTTTGAGCGCTACGCACACGTGTGCGCGTGCTGCACGCATGTCTGTGCGTGTCAACGAGTGTGTGCGCATACTGCACGCATGTCTGAGCGTGTCGACGCAAGTGCTGACGCTCTGTGCGCGTCGTGTGTGTGTGAGTGTCGTAGCTACGCGTAGTGTCATGAGCGAAGACGAGCAATCGGCGAAGCCGATCACGCGATAAGCGTGGACGAAGTACAAGGCTGACATCGCGAAGACGAGACAAGAAGGCCTGACTTCCGCACGATCCGAGCGAAATGCCTCGTCCTCTGAGGTCGAAGATGAACATGTCAGCGACGATGGCGTACAATCCGACGACGAAGACTCGAGCGACAACCAGTTCTCGGACGGGTCTCGTCCAGGTGTCGTCCAGGTTTTGAACACAAACGTGCGAGTCACGCCGCCGCAGATCGTGCACAAGATGTGGGAGGCGTGGCGCGAGTACCTGAACGACTACTGCGAAGAATCACGGCAAGTGATTCGAGTCCACGAGGTGATGAGCTGCGCACAGCAGAACAAGCGACTTGCGAACACTAAAGCGGCGAAGGACGGCAAGCAAGTGCAGATGGTTCCAGAGGAGTGGAGCGCGAACCAGCACGTCTACATCTGCACGCATGGCTGGAAGTCAAAAGAGCGAGGCACCGGAAAGCGACCGCGCCGACACGTCCGGTTCACGGACTGCTCGTTTCGGTTCGTTGTGCAGCTGACGATGGTCAAGAACGAGTGGACTTTGGTCGTGAAGAACATGCTCCTGCAACACAACCACCCAGTCGACGACGACACGTTCGGAACGTATCATACCTCGCGCGGTATCCAGTGCGCAGAAACGCAGCAACAGGTCAGCACCATGATCGCGAATGACACTCCGTGCTTCAAGGTCTACGACTTCCTGCTTGCGCGCGGCGAGTACGTCATCAAGCACGATGTCGACAAGCTGGTGAACACGCATCGATCGCGCGTCTCTACGAAGGACGACGACGATGCCACGTCGGAGGTCATCGCGAGCTTTGTTCGAGACGACGACGAGCGCGTCGTGTCCGTCGACGAGTCGCAGGCTGGCGATAGCGGCGTCATTTCGCTGACCATGCGCTACATGCGCGACATGTACTCGCGCTTCCTGGGGACGCTCTTGGTCGATCGCACCCACAAGACCAATCGGTACGGCTCAGCACAAGTTTTGCACGTGCGTCATCCATGTCCAGTACAGGATTCATACATGTCGTCTCCATGTATCATCCTTGCCGTCTTTGTGTCTCATTCAAAGCGTGTCATTGACGCTTGTACGCTCTGCTTGCGTCTAGATACAACAACCGGCTCTGCATCTTCATGGCATGGACGAGTTAGGCGAGGGTCAAGTCGTGCAGCAGTCGCTTCTCGAGACGAACAGCGACTGGCACATGGAGTGCGCCATCGAGCACTTCAAGCGAGCGCACCCAGACCGACACAAGCACCGACAAGTCGTCATGGTGGACAAGGACCTGCAAGAGATCCGCGTTCTACGTACGCACTTCCCGGAAGCACGCGTGCTGATCTGCCTCTTCCACGTCATCAAGTGGCTCAAACAGCGCTCGCGCAAGCCGGAGTTCGGGAAGCTCTCCGCCGATGACCACAGCGCCCTTGACCATCACATGTACAACTGCATCTACGCGGCGAGTGTGGACGCGTACGCCGAACACTAATCGGCGCTCGGTGCGATGTGCAAGTGCACCCACTTTGACTCGTTCAACGACTACTTTGTTCGGAACTGGCGCTCCTACAAGGAGATGTGGGTCATGTAAATGCGGTCAAATATCCCCCACTTCAAGACCCACACCAACAACAGACTCGAAAGCTTCTTCGGCAAGTTCAAAGATGGCGTATCTGGGTCGACAAGCATGACCAAGTGCATCCAGTCGATCATCGCCACCGCACGCCGCCACGAGAAGGAGTACATGCATAGAAAGCTGCGCGTTGGTGTAACGGGGCTGCTGTGCTAAGTACGAAGGAGCACAGCAGACTCCCATTTAGTGGCCTAACCTGATTTCTGACGACCATGGTGGTCCCATCAGTGGGCTCACTAATTAGGTTAGCTCCCTCACTTTCATCACTATGCATGATCTCAATACAAAAACCTCAGAGTTGAAAATACCGAGTTCAGCGCAGTTCCTCTGCGCTTCACCCCATCGCTTCCTCGTAAGACCACGCGCAAGCTACGTCACGGAACACACTCCCGTGATACCTGGTAGCACTTCGTAGTCCGTCTAACAACCAAGATGAGCACGCTCCCGATCGAAGGCGACAACGGAACGTCGCTCAACTACAGCGACTTCGCACACTTGACGCCCTACGAGTGGGACGCGCTGCGCCGCCTCGCCGACGTGTCCGGCCTAACGGCTGTCGCAGCGATGCTGTCCGCGATGTCGCAGGAGCACCAACGTGCCGCTGCACAAGAGTTCATGGTCCGCGAACTCGCCGACGCGCGTCGGCGAGGCTCAACTCCCGCGGCATCATCGAAGGGCGACGTCGTCAAGCTCGACGTCACAAGCTACAACGGCGAAGGCCCCAATCGGCTCGCTTTGAACCGCTGGCTTTGTGAAATCGACATTGCCATCCTCGCACGCCAGCTCACCTCCGAACTGTCACGCACCCACTTCCTCCTGTCCAAGCTTGGTGGGCGAGCAAAGGAGTGGGCGCTGGGTCGGCTTGTCGCCGACCCTGACTGCTTCCCAACGCTCGACGCGCTGAAGAGCGATCTGCGACTCGCGTTCGAGCCGCCTCAAGACGAGATGCATCATCGCGCTGCGTTTCTCGCACTCAAGCAAGGTCGCGCGTCGATGCGCGACTACGTGCAACGTGCTCGCCATCTCGTGTCATGTGTGACATCAGCTCCGATCGACATCACGACGCAGGTCCATGTCTTCATCTCCGGCTTGAACGCTGGTCATCAGCGCCTGTACTTGACCCGGAAGCCTCCGGTGTCGCTTGAAGAGGCTTTTGCGATCGCGATCCGCGAAGACTTCAGCGTATCCGCCTCGCGGGGCCATCACGCCGTCGCCCCGCGAGCTGATAACGGCGCCGAGCCGATGGAGATCGATGCGATCGAGCACGACGTGAACTCGCAGCGCGCAAGCAGTGGCAACGGCAACAGCGACGGCAGTCGTCGCAACGGAACAAGCAACAAGCAGCTCATCTGCTTCCGCTGCCGCAAGGTCGGTCATCGCGCGGCAGTGTGCCGCGCGCCAGCTCCAGTACTTGCTACTGTCGAGGTTGAAGACGAGACCGAGCAGCCCGCGCATGCAAAAAACGCGGGCACCCAGTAGGTGCAGGGCGACTTACTGGGCTCATCGAGCGAAGCGTGCCTCCGGTGGCGTCACGTTCCGATAGCTCCTCCGACGCTGCGCTTCATGCGCAGCTCTTTGCCACCACCTCGAGCAGCGACAAGCGGCTGATCGTACTCAGTTTGCACGTCGCTGGCGCGAAGCGATCCCTTCGCGCCCTTGTCGATTCAGGCGCGACGAACAACTTTGTACGAGCTGAGACTTTGCAACTCCTGCCCTCGCGGGTGCGCACCCGCGAGCAACCAGGCGCAATGATCGTCAAGTTTGCAGACGGCGAACCGCGGTCGCTGCCGCGGCGCTCGGTTGAGTTCCAGTATGAGTTTGACGGATTCAAGAGCAGCGACGCGTTCCTCGTTGTCGACCTTGGCGGCTCGTTTGACTGCATCTTTGGAATGCCGTGGCTTGCGCGCCACAGGCCTGACATCGACTGGCTGAGTCGCACAGTAAAGCCGCGCGACATCGACATTGGCGGTGTTCTCGCCCACCTGAGCGACAGCGCAAGCGCCTGGCCGCACGTGACAGTCGTGGACCCCGACTCCACGACGCTCAACCCGCATGAAGAGAGCGATGGCCCTTCATGCTCGGTTTGTTGCAAAGCACCGTGCACCACACCGACGACACAAGCGAACGCCGATGACCAATGGGTCACTGTGAGCCGCAGGAAGACATCGGCGAGAAGCAGGACGGCGCCCGATCGTGCAGAAGTCGGAAAAGCGCGAGCGGTGGCTCGTGCTCCTGTTCCCCAGCTCCAAGAGAGTCACCCACGCGCACCGGCTTGGCCCTCTGCGCCGGCGCCAACGTACGACACGATCCACGTCATCAACATGACTGGTCACGGCCCGCCGCGCCACGACATGAAGATCACGAGTCCGCATCGCGAAGCAACCGAGCTCACTCGGCTGCCTGTGATGTCTTGGAAGAACATGCTCAGCGAGATCAAACTTGGTCTCGTCGAGCAACTATGCGCCGTCGTGGTCGACCCAGCGGATCCGGCGCTCGTTGGCAGCGAGCGCCCTGCTGGAGCAGAGCCGAAGTCCGCTCGCGATGAACGCTACGCTGCATAGTCCTGGGACGAGCTCGAAGCATCTAGGAACCCAGTCTTGGACCTCGCCCGCGAGTTCTCCGACATCTTCCCCGACAAGATTCCGCCGGTGCTGCCAGCGGACAGGGGCGTACGCCACGAGATCGACCTCGTGCCTGGAACAAAGTACTGCGTGACGCGGCAGTGGCCGCTGCCGCGCGACCAAGTCGAAGCGATCGACGCGTTCTTCGAAGGCCGGCGAGCCGCCGGGCATGTACGCGAATCGACGTCGCCGCACTCGAGTCCAACGTTCTGCGTAAAGAAGGCGACTGGAGGCTGGCGCATCGTCCACGCGTTCAACAAGCTCAACGACGCGACGATCCCAGCACAGACGCCGATCCCACGCAAAGACATGGTTCTCGACACCATGTCTGGCAGCACGATCTTCAGCGGGATAGACCTCACGGACGGCTTCTACCAGATCCTCATGCGCGAGTCGGACGTTCCGCTGACGGCGGTCAGTACTCCCAGCGGCATGCTCTGGGAGTGGCTTGTGATGCCGCAAGGGCTGAAGAACGCCCCCGCCACGTTCAACCGCATGGTCTCGCACGTGCTGCGCCCATTGCGTGACTTCGCCCCAAGCTACTTCGATGACATCTTCGTGCACAGTCGCGCCGCTGAGGGCGCGGCAGATCTGGACGTCCACCTCGGGCACTTGCGGAAGGTCTTCGAAGCCATGCGCGAGAACAAGCTGTACGCGAACTTGAAGAAGTGTATCTTTTGCGCTCCCGAGATCCCAGTGCTCGGCAGCTACGTGAGCGAGGACGGGGTCCGCGCTGATCCGGAGAAGGTTGCCTCGATCGTGTCTTGGCCGGTGCCTCGCGATCAAAAGGAGCTTCGGCAGTGGCTCGGACTCGCGAACTACCTTCATCATTACGCGAAAGACTTCGCGTCCGTCATCTTCCCGCTCTCGCAGTTGCTAAAGAAAGACGCCACCTGGGAGTGGCGTCGTGAGCATCAGACAGCGTTCGACGACGTCAAGACGCGGCTCTCCACCGCGCCGGTCCTTGCTTTGGCGGATCACACCAAGGCGTTCCACGTTGTGTGCGACGCGAGTGACTTCGCGATCGGCTGCGCGCTCATGCAGCACGACGACGAGGGACGGGAGCGCGTCATCAGCTTCCAGTCGAGACAGTTGAAGTCCGCGGAACGCAACTACCCCGTGTACGACAAAGAGCTGCTCGCGATGCGCTACGCGTTGGTGAAGTTTCGCGTGTATCTGCTGGGCGAGCAGACGTTCGCGATCTACACCGACCACGCGTCACTCCGCAACGCGACGAAGTCGCCGCACTTGAGCCAGCGCATGGCGCGCTGGCTGTCGTTCTTCGCCGAGTACAACTTCGTCGTCTTCTACAAGCCCGGTTCGACGAACATCATCCCTGACGCGTTGTCGCGGCATCTGGACTACGACCCGCAACCCAACACGCCGCGCCACGCCGCCGACGATGACGATGACGATGAGTGCAATGCGTGTGTCGCGCTTGGTATAAGCGCGACGGCGTCAACCGCTGTGAGCCCACTGCGAGACGAGATCGTTGCGGCGTACTCCCGCGACCCGTCGTGCGCCGCCATGCTCAAGTACTGCCAAGAACCGTCCAAATCGACGCTGCAGCTTCTCGCTTCTTCAGCGCGGAGCCAGGCGCCGCGCTTCTTGGTATCCGGCGACTTGCTCAAGTACCAGATCGACCGCTTCGACAGCCCTCGAGTCGTCGTTCCTCTTGACAATGACTTGCGCGCTCGCATCATGCACGAGTACCACGACGCTGCGTCTGGCGGCTATCTTGGCCGCGAGAAGACGTTCCTCGCTCTTGTGCGCGACTTCTACTGGCCCCACATGTACAAGAGAGTACGCAAGTGGGTCCGGTCGTGCGAGACGCGCCAGCGCGTGAAGCCGTCGCAGTCGTCGCAAGCCCCGCTGCAAGCGCTCCCAATCGCCGCGGATGCCTGGCGATCCGTGAGCATGGACTTCATCTTCGTGCTGCCTCGGGATGATGCTGGTCGCACTGGCATCTTCGTGGTTGTCGACCGCTTTAGTAAGATGGCACACCTCGCGCCGGTCGCGGTCGGCATCACCGCGCAGGAGACAGCTGAGCTCTTTCTCGGCATGGTGTATCGGCACCATGGCATGCCGACGTCGATCGTCTCTGACCGCGACCCGCGCTTCACGGCAGCGTTCTGGGACCGCCTCTTCCAACTACTCGGGACGCGGTTGCTCATGTCGACCGCGTCGCACCCGGAGACCGACGGGCAGACGGAGCGTGTCAATCGAGTCGTCGAGGACGTGCTACGCAGTTACGCGACGTCACACACGTCGTGGAGCGTGCTGTTGCCGATGGTCGAGTTCGCGATCAACAACGCGGTGCACGAGTCCACTGGTCTCACGCCGTTCTTCATCAACAACGCGCGACACCCGCGCGTTCCCGCAGTTCTTGGCTTTGACGACAGCAGCTCTCTTGAAGGGGGAGGGACACCGAGCGCATCGATATCATTCGGCGGTCTTCGACAGAGACAGCTTCGAGTGACGACCGGTCGTCACAGTGTGCTGTCGCAATGACGCCAAACGAGGCGACAGCTTGGGTTAACGCGGCTCTCATTGCGCCGTCGAGACGCGCTATCGCCACCACCACACGCGCGAACGCGGACAAACCATCCGCGCCTCCACCTGCGATTGGCGAGGATCGTGTGCTCGAGTTCGTTCAAAAGCGCGAGTCGGTCGCTCGCTTTGTGTGCGATGCGATCGCTGCAGCAGTCGATCGGCAGAAAACAGCAGCCGACCAGCACGGGCGCAAGAACTTGGAAATATTCGCGGTCGGTGACCGTGTTTTGTTATCGGCGTCCAGCATCGCACTTGGTTCTGTCACGAACCTTGGTGCGACCAAGCTCGCACCGCGCTTCATCGGCCCGTTCACACGACGCAAAGGCGAGGCGTACACTCTCGACATGCCAAGTGCATTGAAGGTGCACCCGACCTTTTATGTCGGGCGCTTAAAGCGCTACGTGGCTGCTACGGTTCCGACGGACGAGCTGCCACGCCGGGCTCGAAGCGCGACCCGACGTGACGAGGACGCGGCTTCGCCAGAGCACTTGGTGGCTGCTGACCTGCACGGAACGCCCGGTTGTCCGTGCGAAGAGCCTCGTTCGCTAGAACAACCTTCGCCAGCTGCGCCTTCAGTGCAGCAACCTCGGAGTCGAGCCGGTCCGTCTCTGCGATCGAACCGTCCGCTCGGCTCAGAGCCACATCCGTGTCGTGTGACAGCATCCGAAGATGATAAGGCGCAGGCACGACCGTCGTCTCGTCGCGCCACGTTCCGCCGCGATGGTCCGCCGCCTCTTGTCAACAGCGCGGATCGTCCGCGCTGGATCGTCGATCGCCTGCTTGATCACCGCGACCCCGGTCGTCATGGTGCCAGTCACCACGGCCGTCATGGTGTTCCGGAAACGCGCGAGTATCGCGTTCGCTGGCTTGGCTTCGATCAGTCCAATGACTCGTGGGAGCCTCGCGCCACGCTCCTTGAAGATGTCCGCGACTTGGTGACGGCGTACGAGGCCGCTGCTCGCGCCAAGGCGAAGGCGCGCGCGCGACCACGCGACCACGCGACCGAGAGCGTGAACGCGATCGTCTGCCCGGCTCTTGCCACGCCACACGCCGGTCCTGCGAGCGCGCAAAGCGCGCGTCGCCACCCCACGCGCGCTCCCTCGAGACAAAGAACGCGCGCTCGGCGCGCGACGAGACGGCGACCGCGAGCGGGCACGGCCGCGAGAACGAGAGCGAGAGCGCGCGCGGGCGAGCGACGTGAAGGCGAGGGCGCGACGATACTTAGCGAGGAGAGCCTTCTCGTCTTCGTCAAGCGGATACTCGGCGAGCATCGCCTCCCACTGCGCGACCGTCGGCTTCTCGCGGTGGTTGAAGATGCGACAGAACGCCACGACGTGAACGAAGCAACACGGCCGGTCTGCGTCCCACGACGCCGAGCACACGCTTGGCGAGGTCGCCCAGATGGTAGCGCTCGTGCTGTACTTCGCGGCGCTCGAGCTCGAGCGCCATGTTTGGCTCGAGGTTCCAGCGTGCAACGAAGCGCGTCCACAACTCGTCAAGTGCCTCCTTCGTCACGTGGCCGGTTGTGGCGCCATCGACGCCACATTTCGGCGAGTGCCTCGTCGCCTGGCGAGTTCCGCACGCCACTGCAGTCGTACAGCGACAGCCGGCGAAGCGCATCGGCGTATGTTGTCGTCGCTGCGATCACGCTCGCGCTCGGCATCGGCTGGTTGCAGGTCTTGCAGATAGCGCGGCTCTCAGTGCCGCGCTGCATGGTCTTCGTGTTCGTTGCTCTTCTTGCTCGCTGCGTCGCGCCACGTGTGCGCGTCATGAGCTTTCGTTTTATGTGCATTTGCCTTCATTCGCTTGCGTCCGCAAGCTTGTGTGGGGATGGTGTAACGGGGCTGCTGTGCTAAGTACGAAGGAGCACAGCAGACTCCCATTTAGTGGCCTAACCTGATTTCTGACGACCATGGTGGTCCCATCAGTGGGCTCACTAATTAGGTTAGCTCCCTCACTTTCATCACTATGCATGATCTCAATACAAAAACCTCAGAGTTGAAAATACCGAGTTCAGCGCAGTTCCTCTGCGCTTCACCCCATCGCTTCCTCGTAAGACCACGTGTAAGCTACGTCACGGAACACACTCCCGTGACAGTTGGCACGTACACGAACATCAGCTACTACGACGAGATGAGCCAAGTGTTGCAGTTCATGACCCACTACGTCGCCGAGCAGATCGCGCCCGAGTATGCAGCCGCGTTGCAGAAAAGCGACGAGTACCTGTTCGCCGTGGAAAAAGACGACAGTATCGTGGTCGTTCAAGGCCACACACACCAGCAGTGCGTTAACACGCTCGACTGGACATGCTGCTGTCCGTTCTCCATGAGCATGAAGCTGCCGTGCAGACACGCCATGGCGTACCGCAAGCACAAAGGCGCCAGATCGGTCATCCCGTTCACTCGGATCGACGTCAGGTACATAGTCCGAACATACTAACCATGACTCGACTATGTATGGCCCATGATTTGATCTTGCTGCTCTCTTTCTCTTGTCTTTGCACACGCTAGATGGCTGCGAAGCGTTGGTGATCTCCCGCCAGTTCGTCAAGTCATGTACCGCCGGGCTCAGACTGTCGCGGTGAAACCGCCGACACGAACCGCCGCTGAGAGACACAACTAGGCGATGCAGCAAACTCGCATGATCTCCTTGGAACTTGAGGATATCGACGACGACGAGGAGTTCGACGAGTACCTTGCCTTTTCGTGAACACGTGGCGAAACGTGCGCCAGCGGAAGAGAGTGCGAGTCCCACGCAGCCGACGACCAGGGCGAAGACGAGCCGCCCACGCATATCAGCCAAGCGCACAGTCTGTGGTCTGATGAGCTCGGCGACGTGCCGATGGTGACGAGCACCGATGTCGTCCTCCAGCAGCCAGTCCCTTTGAGCGCGAGTTCCCAGACCGAGCCAGCGAGCACTGCAACTCGCGACGACAGCAAGAATCCTGGACAGGACCCAGACCAGACCTGCGACAGTCCTGGATTTGGATCTCCTCACGAGCAGATTGGCGACGCGGCGTCGAACCAGCAGCTCGATCAGCAGTCAGAGTCAGACGACGATTTCGACGACACCACCTCACAGCTTCCGATCCGATCGAACCCAAAGGCCAAGAAGACAGGACGGCGAGTGAATGATATCAAGACTTGGGATGCTGTTGAGCGGCAGGATCAAGCCCGAATCAACGCATCAGAAGAAGTGCGCCGGTCGCTGGGCGCGCTGTCGATTAAGGATATCGTCAAATCGCTCGATGAAGAGAAGCCAGCGCTGTCCGAAGCACTTGAGCGCCTCGCTGCCTTGCAGGTCAAGCACCACGACCATGCCAGCAAGCGACCGAAGTACGACATGCAAGTGAAGCCAGTGCTGAACCAGGACGCGTTCTACCTGCTGCCACCTCGTCTGCTCGCGTCGTGTGTGAGCAAGTTTCCAGTCGCGAACTGCCATGACGACGCGATCAGCCTGTCGAGCCAACGTCAGCGAAGCACACAAGAGACGGACGCAGTTGAAGTTGTCTCCATTGCGAGAGTCGGCATGTTCTCGAGAGAGCAGATCGAATCGATGAGACGCGCCGAGATTCAGCGCGAGCTTTGCACGAAAGGCACATCATTCAGCAAGTGGCTGCGGACGGAGATGACAAGCTGCGTGGCGCCACACGATCAGTCGGAAGTCCGAGCGATCGCGGACAAGATCGAGACCATGTATCCGTCCACGATTCTTCCGAGATTCGTCCAGGACTACGCGCTCTCGTCAGTGTACCTTCTGCAGCCACCAGCTTGGCTCAACGACGCGGTCATCCTGGCGTTCTGCGAGCGACTCTCGAGCTTGCACCCTTCGGCTCGCCTCGGCGGCGTGATCGGTTTGAAGCAACCTGGAACACGTGGCTCGGCATCACAAACAGTGCCGTTCGAGATTCTCCAACGCTTCAAGAGCTTGCGACTGGCCTGGCGTGCACTGCATCATGTGCCCGGTGAACTTGGATAACTATCACTGGTGCGTCGTGACGATCGACATCGTGTCGAAGTCCGTGCTGTACTACGACTAGCTGAAGAACGCACGCTACCAGTCGACAATCGACGCAGTTGCCCACCAGATCATCAACAACACGCTCGTCGGCTTCAGCGCGGTCTGTGTCAACACGCCGATACAGTTCGACGGACACAGCTGTGGCGTGTTCGTCGGGAGCATGTCCCGGCGACACTTGGACAAGACCATCTCGACGGACCTCGCTGGTCGCGCGCTCACACGCCGGCGCTTCGAGATCCTGCGCCTACTGCTTCAAGACGTCGGCATGACGGTCGTCTAGCTAGAGAGTGTGAGTTCGGCGTGCGTTCAGCACGCGTACGTAGCGTACTCAGCGCGAGTACACTTGCACATAGCACGAGACGTCGTCGTGCAAATCGGTGAATGTTGCGCGAAACCCAGCAGACACTGACTGAGGCGCAAGCGAGTCCTAAGTACAATATACCCAACCCGCTACGGTCTCGTGCGCTGGGGTGTCATCTTGAACGGCACGCTGTTGTCGTGCTATTCGAGCTGGGTCCGCAGCAGGCAAATCCATTGCGCTCACACTCAGCCCTTGAACGGCTTGACCCAGGTCACGTCGGCTGGCTGGAATAATGTGTGGCATGGCAGGATCTTCAGCAGCACCACGGTCATCTCTGCTGTGTAGTCAGTTCCTGCTTTCGACCAATGACCGCTGAAGCTGTCAAGGAGAAGGAGGACTTGGCGCGACATGTCGTTGCGCGAGCCGAAGTGCGTATTGAGAAACGTAATGTGAAGATCGGCATTCCACCTAGCGCTCTTGTTGCCGTAGCCCTTCATACTAGTAGCCTCTTGGATCGCTCGCATTTTTTCCATAGACGCAGGCCAAATCCATGTCGCTCCGATCAGTTCTCCTCTGCAATCGCATGAACACTTTACGGTACCGGTCGAAACACGGGTGTCGGTAGATACTTCGTGCCAGTCGAGTCAGGGAGTTGTATCACAGTCATTCTCTCCTTCTCCTTGCCACCGCATTGCACCCATACTGTCCTCTCTTCTGTGCGCGCAAGAGTGCGAGTTGAAACATACTCAATGAAACAGGCTGCGCATGTCGATGAAGAGCAAGTCAAGCAGCATTCACACATGATGAAACGAGGCAGAAAATGTGTGTTGAACGCACCAGTTTGATCAGTATTGTATACTGTTGACATGCTGAGAAATCTTGGGACCTGGCGCACTCGCTCACCGAACGCACGCGCTACGTTCCTGTCTCCGCAGTACCATGCTAGACTTGACGCGTTCGTGCTCTTACGCTGTACTTGTGCCGTCTATAGAACAGCCGCAGCCAGCCAGTCGACGCGACGAAGCCTGCCGCGTTACTGTCTCGCGCGATCTCTAGCGCCTTCAGTTGCAGCATCTTGGAGGTCGCTGGAACTCCAAAATCACGCAGCTCGTTGATCATGCGACGAGGACGCATTCGTCGGCCGGTGACAGACTGGCCGCCGCACCGACAGGGCGAGCTTTCTTCTTCGACGCTCCCGCGCTAGTCGCGCACGCTTTCTGGAGCTCTTCGATACCCTTTCTACTGGTAGACGAGCGTCAGTGTAACGGGATGAGTTCCACGTTACTTGCTTACACTATACTCTTGAGGGAGCGTGAGACGCGCAAGGAGGGACTTGCGCGTTGTGACTTTTTCAACTGAGATTTTTGCATTATAGTTTTATGGTGTTTCCCTATAGTATAGATTTTTGCATTATAGTTTTATGGTGTTTCCCTATAGTGATGAATGTGAGGGAGAACTGTGGTCAGGAGGCGACCACTCTCTAACTCGATATCCCTCAATATCGGATAAGAGAGGACTCAGGTCTCCACAACAGCATATGCAATGAAGGCTCCGCGCAGATACGTAATCCACGCGGCAATGTACGGATGACCTCGTTACAGAAAGTTATACAAATTCCAATGATTGTCTCATTTTCAGCATGTAGACACATCCTAACGTAAATCACCAATTCGTGAACCATTTCAATTGATGGGCCATTTTCTGGCATCAAATCATAAATATCGATAATTGGTTGTGTCGTTTGTTTACCACTTCATGCGCCATTACAATAAAGAGATAAGTTGAGAGGTATTTTGAATTCACTTCTCTCTTTAGTTAAAAATGTATTAAAGAAGATGGGTGGGTCATGAATTGGTTATTGTAGATAATACAGTGCCTTTTGTCGGATTGTTTCAACGGGGCCGTGTCAAAAAGGTCACACAAACAGAGGCAAAATAAAAACTGGTTACTCACATTGTGCGAAAATTGGCACTCAAATGTGACAAATTGGCATTGAGCGCGAAGGAGCTTCCTCTCTTCCAGTATGTCGTCTCGATACGAGCACGTGGAGAAGTCGGACTTCTCTTACACTGTGCGTTTATCCGTTTTTTAAAAAAAATCGGCTAAATCAGTACATTTTTCATACCAATGTCAGATGAACGCTTAGATAGCGGAGCTCCACCAAAAAGACAAAGCGAAGCGGAGGTCGGAGGCGCGGCGCGGAGCGCGGAGTAGGTGCACCTACTAGGAGGGTGCGCCTATAGTGGGGCCACCGCAGCGAAGCAGGCGCGGCTTAGTGCCTCACCGCGATTAGCGGCGAAAAAGTACTGATTTTGCGATTTTCTGTTCATTTAAGTACGATTTGCACCAAAATCACACAAATACACGAAATAGTCGCATCAGTTGGAGAAGTAAGAAGGTACAACATAATCGATCATGCCTCGCTCAGGCGAAGACGCCTCAATTGTCTGCGAGTGCTTTCAGCGATCGGTGAAAAAATCCAACTTGAGCAGACTCGCTCGATCGAGTTGCTGCGTCGCTTCTGATGAGCTCGCCACACGTCGTCTGCGTGCTTTAACAATCAAGAGAGAGAAAGACAGAGAGCGAATCAAGGCCATTCGACATCAACGACGTACAACTGTCGACGTCACGCAAGAGCCCGAGACTGAGCTCGTGGAAGCGACGGATAAACCGACCGCAGCACCACCAACACCTCCAGCAATCACTCCAACACGAGCCGAGATATGCATTCTATACATCAGCTCAATGGTCGATCCAGCGCGCCCTCTTTCGTGTGTGTACGAGCACTGCAAGCAGACACGGAGTGGCAGAGTCGTGAGTCGCGGCAGGGCGAGCCACGAGTCACAGCAAGGAGAATGCGGCAAAGTAGCGGTAGCAGTAGCAGCAGTAGCAGTAGGAGCAGTAGGAGTAGTAGCAGCAGTAGCATTAGGAGTAGCAAGCGCAGTAGCAGTAGGTGTAGGAGCAGCAGTAGTATGTGAGTAGCTTTTGGTTGTGAGTTGGTCACTCACTTTCCAACACGACAACAACAATCAACTACGAACAAGAACAGACCTGCATTGATAGGTTGGTCGTGTACGCTGTAGTCGACGAGGTGACACCACTGTGTCCGCAGTGCCGCATTCCTTTATGATTTAATCGTGTCCGTCGACCTCGCCGACGCTGACAATACAGTGCGTATTCTTCGAATTTATACTTCGTACTTCTGGCAAAGGTGTACAGTAAAGCTTACCAAACAATATATATTGATACTCGACACTCGACGAAGTAGCACTACACCCACGAGTGTTAAGTGACCGGTGTTGGCAAATATGCCTTTCATTACATAGCCAGGTAGTGGCAGAGATGCATTGGCTTAACTCTCTAGGTCGAACATGTTCGAGGGTACCCACATCCCTTCGACAAACTCCCAGCTTGAGATGTCTGCACTGTCGTCAAAGGCAATTTCGAAGCGCACAGGGCACGTGCGCTTGTTGTATCCGTACTCGCTGCATCTTGAGCATGACGTCGTTCGCGTGGCCTTCGTCTCTTCACCTCGACTTGGAAGGCGTTTCTTGCTCGAACGATCCGACGAGACGAGAGGCGGCTGGGTGACCGAGTCGCTTAAGCAAGGCGACACGTCGACAGGCGTGATCCCACCATTCACAGCGTTAAGGCATTCGTGTACGATGAACGCTGGGTTGGCGAAGTCGGTGAGATTTCGCCGCGGTCGAAGCCATGGCGCAGAGGACGGGATGCTTGGTCTGTTGGCGGCGTTGGTGTTGAAAATCGTCGGTGATGGCGTGTTTGAGAATGGGGTTGCAGCTACTGAATCTGCACTGTGGCGAATTTTATAAAGATACTGATTATTACATAAAGACACCTCTAAACCGATATTTGGCACGGTTGCAAATGTGAAATTTGGGGCTAATGATTTAGCACGTACAAAATGGACGAGCGGTACCCCTCATCATTTGCCATGAGCAGCTCGCTGCACCAGCTTAACCACAGCTAAACAACTAAGGACGTGATTGCGATTCATCACCTGAGTGAAACCAAAGACACACGCGCTAATGAGCTTCTTATGTCGCTTCAAGAACTACATGAAGATGTCATAGCCCTTTTATACTTAAGTGCCTCCTCGTGAGTTATTGTGCAAGCCAAGGTCACATCCCGTAGAATTACATTGGCCGGTGTGCATTGAGCGTTTGACACATTACCAATGGTGCAAACTCTCTGATTATGAGTCGATCTTGATCTCTCTCTTCAAATACACTAATATTTTCAGCGACACATATCGCTACTTTACTTCGCAACAGCGCAAAGTCGTCGCCCTTGTTGAGCTCTCGCTGTTCTGATCATTTTGTCCGATTCTTTCTTGATGATGAACAGTCGGACAAAATGCAATATGAATAGAAAGAAACAATACAGTAGCAGAACGATGATCAACAAAACCAAGTCGTAAATGTCTGACTAAATCTAACTGTTCAAGGTGATTTTCGACTGATCCATTTTGTTCGAATGTACGTTTGTTGTATCCGGACAGTTCTACAAAACCAATGATTGACTCATTTCGGCATGGAGACACATCCTATGTTTATTGCTGCCTTTGTACGACATTATTGCTTGTATTTCTCAACGAGGTTCGGCCAATGTGTATTGTTGACTTTGTACGACACTATTGTCAGTATTTCTCAACTTTATTCGGCATAAACATATTGGGCGAAATGTATGAAAAGTGGCCTGATTGACTTGGTCACATGCTCTGCAAGTCGTTCGCAAGGCTACTTCAGACCTGTTACCAAATGTATTCACTCTCTATATGCATCAACCTATCACATGTACAGACTCGCGCGGTTCTTCACGATCGTCCGGAGCGCGTACGCCACTTCCGGCGCTGTCGGACGCTCGGACGGCGACAGCGCAAAGCACCGCGTCGCGAGCTCTGCGATCTTGGTCGGACACGACGCGCTCAGCTGCGGCGTCAGCTCGCCACTCGACACGAGCTGCAGCAGCGCGACGTCGGCGATCTTGTTCCCAGTCGCAGTGCGCGCGTCGGCGTACGGGATCTGGTGCGTGTCGAGCTCATAGAGCACGACGCCGAACGAGAACATGTCGGCGGCGGGACCGTAGTCGCCGCTGCCGAGGATCACCTCTGGCGCCAGCCACCGACCCGTGCCGACGCCGGCAGTCATCGTGTTCTGGTCGCTCCGGTACCGCGAGACGCCAAAGTCCGTCAGCTTGGCGTGCAAGACGCCATCGACGCTGTTGCTTGCTCGCTCGGCACCAGTACTTGCACTGCGACTGCTAGTGGTGAGCAGCACGTTGCGCGACTTGAGGTCGCGATGCACGAGCGGCGGCATGAACGAGTGCACGTACACGAGCGCCTCGGCCACGTCCACGGCGATCTGGAGCTTCTCTTGGTTCCACTCCTTCGGCACTTGCGGGTTCGTGAGGTAGTCGCGCAAGTCGCCGCTGTCCATGTACTCAAAGAGCGCCTGAAGGTCCGACTCGCGGATCCACGCCACGCCCTTGAGCTCGACGACGCTCGGGTGCTTGAGCGTCGCCACGAGCTTGATCTCGTCAATGAACGACTGGACTTGCGACCGCGTCGCGCTGCTCTCGCGCAGGCGCTTCGACGCCATGAGCTCCGAGCCGCGGAACTTGACGAGCCAGACGTCGGCGAACGCGCCGCTGCCGAGCTTCTTGAGGTCCTGGACGTCGTCGACACTCACTTTGAGCGACATGAGGTCTGGATTGTTCCAGAGATTCACAGCGCGCTCTTGCCGACCAATGCCGTTGTTGTGGAGTGTCGAGTCGTGCGCTGTCTCGTCGTCATCGGCGCTCGGCTTCTTTGCTGCTCTGCGGCGCCGGCGCCGGCGCATCACGAGTATGATAGCAAGAAGCACGAGCACGAGGACGCCGCCGCCAACTCCGAGCGTCATTCCGAGCGACGACGACGAGGAGGAGGAAGAGGAAGAGGGTGGGTCGATGGAGTTCGAGCCATTCGGCGACGGCGTCCGAGTCGATGGTGTGATACTCGGACTTGACGCTGGCGCTGGCGCGATGATCCGCGGGAGCTGGAGCGTCGCGAGGTCCTTGCCGTCGTTGATGCACACAGTGACGTTCGCGACGACGTGCTTCTGGTCTGCCGCGCAGGCTGACCACAGACTCGTGCTGTCGATCGTGAACGCCGTGAGGTAGCTCAGAAAGTTGGCCTCCTTGTTCGTGAACGAGACGTTGAGCATCTGGCCGTTGCTTCCGATGTACCTGCGTGCGTGGCGGCGCGCATGACAAGAGAGCACGCGAGAGAGAGAGAGAGCTGTCAGCACAGACGTGACCACCGCGGCGATGTCGTTTGCCAGACACACCAACGGACGTACAGCTCTTTGAGCTTCCCAAAGCTGAAGATCACGGATGGGAACTTGGTGAGACTGTTGGCGCTCAAGCCACTGCGAGTCGCACGAGAGACAAGTGAGTGTGTGAGAGACACAGACAGAGCACTGAGGAAGCAAGAGCAAGTGGCTCGTACAGCTTCTCAATGTTCGGCAAGTACGCGTCAAACGTCGTCAAGACGTTGTTGTACAGCGTCCTAGAGCACAACAAGACAAAGCAGGCTCTGTCAGTAGTACGTCGACGGAAAGCGTAGGCAGGACGATACGAGCAGCAGGGACGTGAGCTGCTCCAGTACGCACAGAAACGTGAGACTCGCGATGGAGTGCGACTGCTCGAACTTGGAGATCGAGTTGTCGCCGAGGTGCCTGTACATACACGCAAGGAGACACAGCAGCAGCAGTGCGTCCGTCAATCGTCTGCACCCAAGGCCCTCCGCTTAGCGAGCGCCACGGCTGGGAAGCACTCACAGTGTCGCCAAGACCTTGTACTCTGCGACGACTTCTGGGACGCTCGGGAGCTTGTTCCCGCCGAGGTTCCTAGCGTCCAAGCAGCCGAGTAGCAGATCGAGCATGAGTCACATCGATCGTGCACACAACGTCACCATCGTTTGGCAACAGCGCGGCCGTACAAGTACTCGAGCTTTGGGTAGACCGCCGTGTACGACTTGAGCTTGTTGACGTTCACCGCACTGGCAACACACACGAGTGAGAGGCGTCAGTAGCTGCCAAGGCGTCTCGAGACAGACACAGCGGCGGCGAGTTAGCGCCGTACAGGCCCGTGAGGTCTGACATCGAGTGGTCCGTCGTGATACTCTCAATGTTGTTGTACGCCAGTGCGCTGGACAACACGGTCGCTCCTGTCAGTGACGCTTGACCACGCAGTACGCGAGGCTCAACAGACGCGCCAGTGGACGTACAGACTCCGGATCGTCTTGGACTTTGCGATCGCGACTGGGAACGACGTGAGCATCGTGTTCGAGAGGTCGAGCGTCGCGAGGCTTTGCGGGAAGTTGGCAGTGACGCTGCTGATCGACGTCGCGAGGTTCACGTTCGCGATCGTGAGCCACTGGATCTGAGGCTGCGCGGCGAGGAACTTGGCGTCGATCTCGACTTTGGCGACGTAGCCTTTCGCGAGCCCGTCGATGCTCACGCCGCCTCGCAGTGACCTGTCGATGTGAGTGCACGGGTCGCAAGCGTGAGCACCGCACTACGTTCGATAGACAGATACGAGTAGCTAGTGGGCAAGTCAGGACAGAGGCTCACGTACACAGACGTCGCTGTCGGTGGGATGTCGAGCGACGTGATCTTGGACACCTCGCTGTTGCTCACGTACGCGTGGTAGCCGAGCGCCCACTTGCCAGAGAGCGTCTCGAACAGTGGCAGCTTTGCGTTGTTGAGCGACGCGTTCGTCGCACTGTCGAACGGAATGAGCAGTGCGTAGCCCTTGTAGCCGAGCGGTGCAGTTCCGCTCATTGTGATGCATCGGCAGCCCGTACTCGTCGCCGCGGGCGCAATGCACGCCTGGTAGGTCGTGCATGCGCCGTCACACGACGACGTGAGCGTGCCGATCGGCACGGACGAACACGACGTCGCAGCGACTATCGCACTCGTCGTAGCATCTTTGGTCCCAGCTGCTGTGGGCTCGATCGCCGCTTGCTGCGCGCGCACGGTCGTGGTCGTCGTCGAGAAGAGCGCGATGGCGGCTGCCACAAGCGCACCGACGCAACGCGAGCGCGGCATGGTCGAGGAGGAAACGTGCTTTGCTGACAGCGTGCGTACTCGCGCGCGAGTCGAAGAGTGAGCACGTCCACGAGAGCAGCACGTCCACGAGAGCAGCACGTCCACGAGAGCAGCACGTCCACGAGAGAGCGCGCGCCTTTTGCGCCAGAGCCGAGGACGTTTCAGCACTTTCGATCGTATGGATCCGAGCTGCACCACTGCACCACCACCATGAAAGCGGTGGTTAGCAGTGTTAGCGTCCGTGCATCAGCAGCTGCTGCTCCTGGACCAGCACACATACACAGCGCACCACCACAGCAGAATCCAGTTCGCCTACCAGAAAAGTCGTCGTCGACGACTGTCGCTGAAGATCCCGAGTGGGTTCAGCGGAATGAATGAATGAGTCAAGCGTGATCCATGCGTGACAAGAGGACGCTGTCGGCCATTCATAATAGAAATTCACTATCAACAAAGACCTTGAGCACTCACTCCTTGGACTCGAACACCTCCAGTCGAACGAGTTCACGCTGCTTCATGCGAAGCCTCATGCGTCACGCATCGATCGCGAAGCCAACGACTGAAGCGCCGACGCCATCGCCAAAGACGCCGACAGTACCGCACAGGCGGCGCGGTGCTGGTGTCGGCACATTTGTTGATGAGAACTCACTCGTCGTCGTGCGCAAGACAACGTCTCGAGTAGGTCATTCATTACTCACGCTACGTGCTGTACACACGAAGACTTCAGATGACTGACCATGACCTTTCACGCTCACGGATGAACGACACATCACAGACACCACTCGGATACCCCCCCCCCCCCCACACACACACTCTCTCTCTCTATGGCTTAGATGTAGAAGCTCTCCAAGCTCTTCTTGAACGTCCGGAGCACGTACGCGGCTTCGGTTGCGCTCGGACGATCGGACGGCGAGAACGCAAAGCACCGCGTCGCCAACGCCGCAAGTGTCGGCGGACACGAGCTCCGCAGTGTCGGCGTGAGTTCGCCAGTCGACACGAGCTGCAGCAGCGCGACTTCAATGAGCGTGTTGCCGTTCGAGCCGCGGACGTTCTCGTACGGGATCTCGTGCGAGTCGAGCTCATAGAGCACGACGCCGAACGAGAACATGTCGGCCGCCGAGCCGTAGCTGCCGCTGCCAGTGATCACTTCGGGCGCCAACCACCGACCTGTGCCGACGCCAGCGGTCATTGTGTTCTCCTCGCTCTGGTACCGCGACACGCCAAAGTCTGCGAGCTTGGCGCGGACCTCGCTATTCAGCAAGACGTTCCGGGACTTGAGGTCACGGTGCACGAGCGGTGGGTCGAACGAGTGGAGATACACGAGCGCCTCGGCCACGTCAATCGCGATCTGAACCTTGTCGGCGCTCCACTGCACCGGCACGCGCGGATTCGTCACGTAGGTGCGCAAGTCGCTGTTGTCCATGAACTCAAAGAGCGCCTGCAAGTCCGACTCGCGCACCCACGCGGCTCCAAAGAGACGCACAATGTGCGGATGCCGCAGCGTCGCCATGAGCTTGATCTCGTCAATGAACGACTGGAGCTGCGCGCGCGTGGCGTCCGTCTCGCGCAGCCGCTTCGATGCAAAGAGCTCCGACCCGCGGAGCCGCACGAGCCAGACGTCGGCAAACGCACCACCGCCGAGGCGCTTCACGTCCTGGATGTCGTCCGAGCTCACGCGGAGCGACAAGAGATCTGCGTCGCTCCAGAGCGACGTGGCGACGCCAGTGTGACTCGGGTTGCTCGACCCAGCTCGATGGCGTTCGTAGCCGGCACTCGCACCACTCGCTGCCGTCGCGTGCGTCGCCGTTGCGGTCGCTGACGACACTTTGCTCGCACTCGCCTTGCGATACCGCCACACAACTGCGGCGACGACGACCAGCACGACGACCACCGCGCTGGCAATCGCGATCGGGACGCCGACGTTTGTACTGGAGGAGCCATTCGTCGGCGTGGACGAGTCGCTCGACGACGAGCCGGAGCTCGATTGCTTGTTTGCACTCGTGCTCGACGGCGTGCGGCTATCACTTGGCGACGGTGCGACGACGATGCGCGGACCTGTGATGACGCTGAGGTCCTTCTTGCCGTCGATGCACACGGTGTACGGGAACTTGGGGAACGTGTACTTCTGCGCTGCGTCGCAGTCTTTCCGGAACGCCGTCTCGGAGATCGTGAACTTCTCGAGCGTGTAGATGTAGTTCGCCTGCTCGCTCGTGAACGAGACGTTCTTCATGAGGTCGTTGCCGCCGAGGAAGCTGTTCATGCGTTTGCATACAGAGAGAGAGCGCGAGAGGAGTGGCGTCAGTCGACTGCGTCTTCAGGAGAGAGCAGAAGAGAGCGATGGCATTGGACGCACAGGTTTGTGATGAGCGAGTGGTTGAAGATCACAGGCGGAAACGTCGTGAGCTTGTTGATCGCCAAGTCGCTGGTGGTAGTCGCATCAGCGCAGCATGACCGAGCGATCGATAGGCAACGAGTCAGAGGACGCGCGCGTCAGTCGCGTCGACAGCAGAGGTGATGCGAAAGAGTGAGTGGATGTATGGACGTACAGGTAGTTGAGGTTCGGCATGTACGCGTCGAACGTGGTGAGTTTGTTGGAGAAGATCGTCCTGGTGGAGGCACAGAGAGAGAGAGCCACGCACTCGTCAGGTCGGTCCGCAAGAGACGTAGTGGCACATCGTCACATGGACTGAGCGCCTCGTACGAGAACGTACAGCATCGTGAGCGCTTTCACTGCGTGCGTCTGGTTGAAGACTTCGATCGCGTTGCCAGGGAGGTGGCTGCGCATCGCACACGACATCGTTCCAGTCAGTCAGTCCGTCAATCGAACCCAGAGAGGACAGATAGCGACAGCGAGCGCAACGCACAGTGTCTCGAGCATCGGGTGCTTCGCAACGACGTCTGGGACGCTCGTGAGCTTGTTGAACGACAGGTTCCTACGACGCACGCGGCCAAAGAGTCCGGTACACAACGTGAGCAAGCGCAGCACAATGAAAGGAGGTCATGTGCGCTGGACGTACAGGTACGTGAGCAGCGGGTAGACGACCGAGTACGTCTTGAGCTTGTTCGAGTTGACGGCACTGGAGCGTCCCAGACACAGAGAGAGAAGAACGTGAGGTGGTGTCCTCGCCAAGAGCGCTCTGATGGC
Source organism: Pythium guiyangense (assembly GCA_003730235.1). Lineage (NCBI taxonomy): Eukaryota > Oomycota > Peronosporomycetes > Pythiales > Pythiaceae > Pythium > Pythium guiyangense. Next base: position 948,790 of record QXDM01000014.1, read on the forward strand.
GCAAGCGAGACGTACATGGCGATGAGCGTCGGGATCGCGTGCTCGGGTGTCATCGCTTCGAGGTCGTTGTACGCGAGGATGCTGTGGACAGACAGCGACGCGCGTGAGCCTCTTGATCTGCTCCTGCAGATTGAGAGAGCGGCGACGCCAGATCCCACGCACAAACGTACAGGCGCTCGAGCGTCTTGTGCGCTGTCAACGCAGTTGGGAACGTCGTGAGCGCTGTGTTGGTGAAGTCGACGCGCGTGAGACCCGTTGGGAGGTTGGCGCAGATCTTGTTCGCGAGCGTCGCGAGGTTCACGTTCGCGAGCTCGAGCGACTTGACTTGGCTCTGCGTGTGCTCTCGCTGTTGTATCCGGACAGTTCTACAAAACCAATGATTGACTCATTTTCGGCATGGAGACACATCCTATGTTTATTGCTGCCTTTGTACGACATTATTGCTTGTATTTCTCAACGAGGTTCGGCCAATGTGTATTGTTGACTTTGTACGACACTATTGTCAGTATTTCTCAACTTTATTCGGCATAAACATATTGGGCGAAATGTATGAAAAGTGGCCTGATTGACTTGGTCACATGCTCTGCAAGTCGTTCGCAAGGCTACTTCAGACCTGTTACCAAATGTATTCACTCTCTATATGCATCAACCTATCACATGTACAGACTCGCGCGGTTCTTCACGATCGTCCGGAGCGCGTACGCCACTTCCGGCGCTGTCGGACGCTCGGACGGCGACAGCGCAAAGCACCGCGTCGCGAGCTCTGCGATCTTGGTCGGACACGACGCGCTCAGCTGCGGCGTCAGCTCGCCACTCGACACGAGCTGCAGCAGCGCGACGTCGGCGATCTTGTTCCCAGTCGCAGTGCCGCCACTCCACTTCAATAATTGTATCCAGTGACTCGACTCCATGTTCGCTCATGACGGTTCATTGACTCAACGCGCCATCACTCCGACATCTGACAGTCAGCGTATCGTATGCGTCTCTATCGTACACGACGTCGAGGGTCCATTTGCTGCATGCGCTTCAGCAGCTTCGAGTGCGAGTGCGAGCGCAAGGATGACGAAGGAAGCGTCTCGGCCTTGAGTGAAAAATCATCGGGTCAGAAAAATCAGTGCCTCTGGGTGCACACGAGAGGCTCGCAAGCGCGATGCGTGCTCGCGCGGCATGGCTCATTGCGTGATTCGTGCTCGGGTGCTCGCTTGGCGCTGAAGTGCTGCATGCAGCGCCTGGCGTCACTCCGCTTTCGTCGCTCCATTGCTCGCGTGAAGTGCTCGCGCTTGTTGCATTCGCAGTAGCGTCGCCAAGTCACCCAGCACCTCGATCGCCACAATGCGCTGCATTCGGCAGTCGGTACCTGTGCTCCTGCTGGCGCTCGCAGCACTAGCAACAAGAACAAGCCCAGCCGCCGGTGCATCCTGTCCGAGCGCACCGGCAAGCACGCTCTCGTTCTCCTGCGACGCGGCGTGTCCAGCCTCGCAGCCTTGCATGAGCACCGCAAGCGCATGCACGTGCTTCGACGTCGCGGCTGCGAAAGCAAAGGACACGACCAAGCGCATGCGGTTCCTCATCCCGTTCGGCGCGTACAAGAGCGAGGAGGAGAAAGCGGCGCAGGCGACGCCGTCCGAGATCGTCGTGGGCACGGACGACACCACGGCGTACGCGTCTGCGAGCAACGACGAGATCAACCACGTCGACAAGTGGACGCTCCCGAGCAACGTCACTGGCGTGTACGTACTGGTCCATGGTCCCTCGGCTTGCGCATTCGGCTGACTGTCTGACTCGGGTCTCTCTCTCTCTCTCTACACATCAACAGGATCATCCGCGGCGGCAGCGGCATGACGGCGTATGTGAAGCACCGCGTCGCGAACGTGACGTTCGACTCGCAGTTCCTCACGGCCATGACCGAGCAAGTGCGGTACCTCGAGCTCGAGAACCTCGCCCTTGGCTCGAGCATCGACAAGATGGTCGGGAACTTCCCGCTCGCGCTCACTGCGCTCTCGCTCCAGAACAACTTGATCAAGAAGTTCCCAGCCAACTTGCCGAACCTCTCGGCGCTGCGCTACTTGTACGTACTTGTGCTGGCGCCATCAGTGGTCGCGGCATTTCTTGAGCTGTTGCTCACACTCCAACGCCCGTGGATGACGCCATGTTGCGCAGGTGGCTCGGGTACAACGACATTGCGTCGATCAGCAAGACGGAGCGGATGACCGACCTCGAGTACCTGTACGAACAGGAGGAGCTTTGGCCTCCTTAGCCAGATGTGATAGACTGACGAGTGCTCATGTGACGCCATAGGTACCTCCGCAACAATGAGCTCAAGAGCTTCGACGCCGTGTTTCCGAAGCTCATAGCACTGTACGTCCTGCTCTCTCTTACTGTCATGGGGACTGTGTGCTCGCAACTCACACACGATACGAACGGCTCGCTGTCCTGATGTCGTGGCGGGGTCTACGATGCAGCGACCTCATGTACAACTACCTCGACGGCGTCCCTGCAGTCGTTCCGCAGCACACGAACCTCAAGACCCTGTGCGTGACGAGACGCAGTCGCGCCATTCGATGATGTGTCGTGGCAAGTGCACTGACTGACGGCGCGGCGTATGCGTCTTCGTAGGTACATTGGCGGGAGCGACAACACGTTCCTCTCGTTCAACGAGAGCCACGTGATCAAGGGACTCGAGAACCTGTACGTCCTGTAGCAGATCTGAACTTGCTCGACGCCGGAAGGTATGAGCGTCCTAACACACGTCGCCGCTGGCGTTGGGTCTCGACAGCTACGCGTTCGACTCCAACATGGAGACGTTCGACGCCACGTTCCCGAACCTCAAGACGCTGTACGTGCTCCTACTGTTGAGCTCGTAGAGGATCACGGGTGTGGTCTAGGACACCGTATGCACCCACACAAACTCGTGCCTCGCCACTGACGACTTTGTACGCACGCACTAGGGACCTGAGCGACAACAACCTCAAGGCGATCCCACCCAAGATCTTCAAGATGTCCAAGCTCGAGACGCTGTACGTCGAGGCGCTTCTCTCTCGAAGTGAGACGTCTTGTCGAGGGCACTTGACTGACCTCTCCATTGCTTCGTATGTGCAGTGGCCTCACGTACAACAAGCTCATGCTCAACGTCTCGCTCACGAACGTCCAAGCGAACTTCATCTACAATCTCAAGAAGTTCACGATCGACGCTACGAGTCTCCGTACCGACTGCGACGCGAGCCAGAAGTACGAGTTCACGAAGCTCAACGTCACGATGTGCCTCTCGGAGCCCAAGAACGTGACGCTCATCGAAGGACCGCGCGTGGTCCAAGCGGATGACCTGCTCAAGAGCGCGAGTGGTCCGTCAGGCAGTCGCACTGGCTCCGAGTCGAACGATTCGACAGTAGTCACGCCGACGAAGACGAGCTCGAGCAACACGATGCCAGTGGTCATTGGCTGCGTCGCGGGTGCGCTCCTCACGATTGCGATTGTCGCGGCAATCGTGATGAAGAAGCGCAAGAGCAGCGACAAGAAAGCGTCCGAGACGCTCACAGGCGACTCAACCACAGGATCAAAGAGCGACAAGAGCATGCCGTCGCTGTGGACGGACCAAGAGCTGCTGTCGCTCAAGGTCAGCTCGGACGACGTCCAGGACCTCAAGAAGCTCGGCAGCGGCGCGTTCGCCGACGTCTGGCTCGTCAAGTTCCGCGGCTCGGAGCTCATGGCGTCGAAGCGCCTGCGCGAGAGCAGCGCGACGCGGTCGCAAGTCCAGTCGTTCATTGACGAGATCAAGCTCGTGGCGACGCTCAAGCACCCGAGCGTCGTCGAGCTCAAGGGCGTGGCGTGGATCCGCGAGTCGGACCTTCAGGCGCTCTTTGAGTACATGGACAGCGGCGACTTGCGCGACTACCTCACGAACCCGCAAGTGCCGAAGGAGTGGAACCAAGAGAAGCTCCAGATCGCCGTGGACGTGGCCGAGGCGCTCGTGTACGTGCACTCGTTCATGCCGCCGCTCGTGCATCGCGACCTCAAGTCGCGCAACGTGCTGCTCACCACTAGCAGTCGCAGTGCAAGTACTGGTGCCGAGCGAGCAAGCAACAGCGTCGATGGCGTCTTGCACGCCAAGCTGACGGACTTTGGCGTCTCGCGGTACCGGAGCGACCAGAACACGATGACTGCCGGCGTCGGCACGGGTCGGTGGCTGGCGCCAGAGGTGATCCTCGGCAGCGGCGACTACGGTCCCGCCGCCGACATGTTCTCGTTCGGCGTCGTGCTCTATGAGCTCGACACGCACCAGATCCCGTACGCCGACGCGCGCACTGCGACTGGGAACAAGATCGCCGACGTCGCGCTGCTGCAGCTCGTGTCGAGTGGCGAGCTGACGCCGCAGCTGAGCGCGTCGTGTCCGACCAAGATCGCAGAGCTCGCGACGCGGTGCTTTGCGCTGTCGCCGTCCGAGCGTCCGACAGCGCCGGAAGTGGCGTACGCGCTCCGGACGATCGTGAAGAACCGCGCGAGTCTGTACATGTGATAGGTTGATGCATATAGAGAGTGAATACATTTGGTAACAGGTCTGAAGTAGCCTTGCGAACGACTTGCAGAGCATGTGACCAAGTCAATCAGGCCACTTTTCATACATTTCGCCCAATATGTTTATGCCGAATAAAGTTGAGAAATACTGACAATAGTGTCGTACAAAGTCAACAATACACATTGGCCGAACCTCGTTGAGAAATACAAGCAATAATGTCGTACAAAGGCAGCAATAAACATAGGATGTGTCTCCATGCCGAAAATGAGTCAATCATTGGTTTTGTAGAACTGTCCGGATACAACAGCGAGAGCACACGCAGAGCCAAGTCAAGTCGCTCGAGCTCGCGAACGTGAACCTCGCGACGCTCGCGAACAAGATGCGCTCCTGTCACCATTCGCTGCCAGTTGAGTGACTCTGTTCGTGATACGTCAGTGGTAGAAGGGTTAGAGTTCGTTGTTGTTGGAGCTGGTGCGTGTGATGCCTACCAGTCGTCATCGTGGGGCTACGACTAGCGATAGTACGTCGCAAGCAAGTGGCGAAACGCAGCGTCTTCGTCGCCGCGCGTCTCACGCAAGAGCTCCGTCGCAGCGAGCACGAGTGCTGGCTCCAGTGGCTTTGTCTCGTCGTACGTTGCGCAGCCGAGCAGGACGCGAGCGAGTGCGCTGTCGCTTGCGTTGTGATCGTCGTCGTTGTCGCCGTTCTCTTGGTCACGAGGACTTGCGCGACGCAGAGCTGCGCGGATCGACTGTGCGCGTGGACAGTCAGCGCAGCCGCAGAGGTACTGCGATAGACGAACTGCTGCGAGTCCTGCAAGAGCAATCGCATCAGTGCGAGACGAAGTCGTGAGGTGTCGTCACTTGCCTGTGAGCCGACAACGACTCGGACGCCAGCAACTCCTTCGTGAGCGCACTGCGGATTGCGAACGCACCGCTTCCGACGCTCTGCGACCGCAATGGAATCGCCGACAACCGCTGCGTTGTGTGTGCTGTGACGCTCGGTAGCGACTGATAGCGCCGCTCGAGTCCAACAGGAGGCACTGGTCGTGCATGAGTAGTGCATGTGTGAGCGCTTGAGAACACTGTTAGTACGAGATGCGATGAATGGCGGCGTACGCGTATGCGCTGTCTTGGCTGGAGCGTCTCGCGTGCTGGTGATGTTGTGTCGAGCGCGGTGCGTGCGCGAGTCGCGTGGCGCTGCTGCTGCTGTATGTGTATGCAGTCGGTCGGTCGTGTCGGCGTACGCATCGTCGTCACCCAGAATGGGGCATTGGTCCTCCAGTGCGTGTGCTGACGGCGTGCGTGCGTATCGAGTCAAGTGGGAAGTATCAGCGACTGCTGATGGCGATGACGGTGACGTGCGCGTCCACTGCGACGGCTTGGGCTCGCGCTTGCTGCTGCTGCTCCTGCTCCTGCTGGTCGTCGCAGTCGTGTGATGGGACGCGAGCGGATCGGTGCCAGTCGTTTGAACTGCGCGGGTGACCGTCGCGTGCGCGTGAGATGGACATTACACACCAGCGTTCGTTAGTCGATGCGCTGGGCTCACTTGGCTTCCTTCATGACGTGACACGCACCGCATTGGTCTGTCGCCTGCAGACAGCAGTTGACCGCGCCCATTGCGTCTCGATGCTCGGTGCGGACGCGCTCACACACGAGCTACTGCAGCGCGCGCGATTGCGAAGTCCACGCAACTGGACGCCACGTCGACGACCGCGCGCGCGAGTCGCGTGCAGCAGCAAGTGTGCGCCACATGCGCTCTATGTATCTGCTTGCCTTTCTCATGACTCACATTGAAAGTGAGTTGGCGTGGTAGACATCAGTGTGAAAAGTATGCGTTACAGGGAGGTTTGCCCTCTATAGTGTACATGTTTAGTGTACGCAAGGTGTTTCAGAAAACACGTCAGGCGAAATACCCTCTCGTTTCCGATCGAGATCAGCAGCGTTCGCTTTTCGCGAACTCAAGTAGATTCTAATCTGTTTTTTTGAGATTCTAATCGGGGTAGAAACGGGCGTCGCAATTTTCTGAACAATCATACTTTCTTTAAGTGTTCGAAAAAAACATTGCGAAACGCTGCGTTCATTTGACCAAATCACAATGTTTTTTCAACACCTGGATTAAACTATGAAGTGTTCAGAAAATTGCGACGCCTGTTTCTACCCCGCGGGACGTCATCTCTCCCCACATACTTTGAGGGTAATTTCTTGGTAGTTGTTTCCACATTTTGCTTTGTTTTTGGTCTATAAAAACGACGTACTTCCTCATTTGCATTATGGCAGGAAAATGATACTGGTTTTTTTGTATTGAAAAGTGTGTGGTCACACCAGATTTGTACGCTGTGAACAGCTCCAGCCAGGAGTCACGAGCACAACCATGAGTATGAGCATGAGCGGCGGCGATGCGCAAGCCGAGTTCGACCAGGAGAACCTCAATGAAGACGTCGCGCGCATGCGCACGCTCTGGATCAACGAGATGGTACGTGTGTGTGTGTGGCTCTGTCGGTCTGTTGCTGTCTATGAAGAGAGCCCGAGCATCACGAGACTCATGGCAATCGCATGCACAGAACGCACCCGAGCTGCTGCCGTACGACGACGAGATCGTGTCTGAGATGCTCGACCAGATCAAGAACCAGGTGCGTCTGGAGGCATTCGTTGCTGTGCTGTGCCGCGGTCGCGAGCTAGCAAGCGCATGGCAGACTGACCATTGTGTGCTCACACTTCGAACGGGCGTGGACGCATGTGTGGCCCTAGCAAGAGTACGTCGACTCGGTGAGCGAGAGCAAAGACACGCTGACGGAAGAGCGCGCGTTCGTGAACAAGCTCTATCAGATGGAGATCGATCGGCTCCGGTACATGGTCGCGTCGTACTTGCGCACGCGGCTTCGCAAGGTGCGCTCTGATCGACTGCTTCGCTGACAACAAGACTGCGAGACTCATAGAAAGACTGCGCTGTCGGGTTATACGTTCGTGCAGATTGAAAAGTTCGCACTGCACGTGCTCGCAGACCCGGCATTGACGCAGCGTCTATCGCCGAAAGAGCTCGCGTTCGCAAAGCAGTACGCTGTGCTCTTTGAGTCACACGTGACCGAGCTGGCGCTCAACAAGTTTGCAGACGAGCACCGCAGTCTCACGACTGATGGCATGGGTATGTGTCTGTTCAAGTGTGGGGTTTATACGTTGGCGGTCGTCCTCACCACGATGATGTTTATACGTTGCAGTCGTTGCTCCCGACCTCGACACGTTTGTGTTTTGCGAGAGCACTGCGGCGCTCGGACAGCTCCAGTGCGACGATCGCGGCGCTGAGTTCATTACGATGCGCGAGCGTGATCGCCACGTGCTGCGGTACCGCGCCGTGAAAGCGCAGGTCGAAGACGGCAGCGTCGCTCTGATCTAACAACACGACTGCGCACTTCAGTTGAGCCGTTCAGACGCGCTGATGACGAGGAGCGCACAACTGTGGAGCGTACTTGTGAGGTATCGTATTAACTTAGTTCATGGCGCGTGGCGGTCGTGCATCAGACGACTCGAAGCGCCTTGCCACGCATCTGTGTGTGTGTGTGTGTGTGCAGTGTCGCGGAGAGTACAGACTGGTCGGACGCAGCGCGCTGCGTAGCAGGATGACCGATGCTTGGTATAGCAGACTGGAAGAAGGCGGTGGCGTGACCACGCGGCTCGAGCGCGCGATGGATTAGATAAGCGGCAGTGGACGATCGAAGGAATCGAGTCGACTCGGTCACCATAGCGGGTTCGCGAGCGACGCCGTAGCCGCAAAGACGATCCAGAACGCCGCTGGCTGCTCCGACACCCAGCATTTGCAAGTCAGTGGATCCGTAGAGACGAAGTGCGCAGGAGGTAGAAGCGTGGCGACGTACAATGAACACGCCGAGCTGCAGCGCCATGACCGCGACTTGGAAGTACTCGTAGTGCGAGAACGCGACGCTCGGGAGACTGTAGCGCGCGTAGATGTGCGGCGCGAGCATCACGTTGCGCGCAAACTCCATGGCGCACACGAGCAAGTACTGCAGCACAGGTGGCAGTCAGTCGGTCCGTCAGTCAGTCCGTCAGTATGTGAGCTGCAGCACGACGACAACAGCGAGCAGCTCCATAGGAACAACGACGTACCACAATCGTCCAACTCATCTTGTCTGAGCGCACGGCTTTGAGGCCAACAGCGCCAACGAACGCGCCGAATGCGTTCGTGAACCTGCAGCAGCAGCCGTCGTGAGTTGGCTGTCGATTGATCGCATGCAATGACAGCCAAAGGCAAAGAGCGTGACGTACCAGAGGTAGTTCCAGCACGAAAGGACGCCGAGCACGAGCTGCAGCGCAGCGACCACGCGCACGCGCGATGAGCGCTGCGCTGTCGACTCCCACACGCGCTTCTGGTACTCAAAGCCGCCGTAGCTGCGAGGATAGCGGCGCGCTGTCGTCGATGTGCGCGCTTTGCGGTCTGTCGTCGGCAAAATCGGCTCGTACACGGAGCGCTCTGCGCTTGTCATCCTGCTGCTGCAGCTTGTGCAGATCTACGACGCGTTGTGCGTGCGCTCGTGGCAAACCGTGCGCGCCGATTGCAGAGTGTGCGCGTGCTCGCGTGAGTGGATGCTGGCGAGTGAACGGAGGAGCGCGCGAAGGGGTCGGCGATGGAAAAACACTCGAGCGCCGTCGTCGCCGTTGCTGTCGTTGCGTAGAGTCGAGCCACGGGTCGGAACGCGCGTGACAGGTGGCGGTGCAGATGCGCGCTGTCTCTGTGTGCTTCCTGTTGGCGTTTACTGGCGCTAGTGAAGGCGCGAGTGCAGGAAGCGAGCGTCAGAGTGTGCACGCAGCGTCTCGATGGCGTCCAACTCGATGCAGATGTCGCGTTGGCGCCGTCGTCGGTCGGCGTTTTTGGCAGTGTTCTCGCGAGAGTGGAGAGACGCGAGAGCGGATGCTCATTTCAAACAGGACTTGGCTCGCAAAAGCGACATTTCGCTTTGTACTGAGGGTTTGGCTCGAGTGTCAAACACCAGCAAAGCAAAGCAACCAACCTCGAGCAGCTCGCATCGACGGACTCTGCTCGAGCAGCAGCTCTCATCGGCGTTTGGACCAGGACTGCGCGGGCGCGCTACTGCACATATCGATACTAGTGTAGATACCAGAACGTGGACGAGCTTCTGCGATCGATAAGCTGGTGCTTCTTCGAGTTGAAGGCGCAGACTCGAGCAGCTCAAGTAGTCCTGGTTGGGCGACTACATCATCGCGCTGCTGTTTGGTGGTGCTGCTGCGTACGGTTGCCGCACTACACCAGAACTCGTACAATGCCTGTACAGAGCTGCTGGTTGAGACGCGCGCTACGCTAGAAGATCGCGATCTTTCCACACGCGTCGCTCGCCAGTCCGCGTACGACACCTGCTCCGCTGCCCTGCGTTCGAGTTCGTTCGAGCGACTGAGGACGAGAGTGCAAGTGCTGGCGCGCGGCATGACGTGCGGCTTCTGTCGATTCGTACGAAAGATCGCAGTCTCAGTAGTTGCTCCGACTTGACCCATGTCACTTGCAGCGACTTGGTTCAGTGTGAGCACGCCTGAGCTTGTCTCTCGGAGGTATTCATATCATTCGTCTCCACGAACGCTGGTGTTCAACGTCACGACGACCAGCAAAGCCTAGCCATCTCACTAGAGCTGAGAGACTCGCTCTCGTGTTTCGAGCTCATGGTGTTGCGAGTACGTCCTACCAGCTGGCGCCTTCCAAGACGTGATCACGCTCGCTCTCAAAGCTGTCGGCGCAGCAGCCGTGTCGATCACTCGCGTCGACTCGGACTTGTTGCCGGACGGCGCGATCGGGACGATCGAAGTCGCGCGCGGTGACCTCGTCGTCGAGACGCGAGTCGCAGAGAACGCGAGTGTGCACGACACGATTGTGCTCACGCCGACGCGAGACAGCGGCAGCGTGGCGAAGACGCCGATTGTTGTGAGCATTGCGCCGACTGTGACAGTGTCCAAGACCTCGACTGTCCTCACGGCCACGCAGTCTGTGCAGTTCACGAACCCGTACGTGCCGATCCCGAGCGACCTCACGCTCTTTGTCAACGGCTCGGGGAACCTCTTTGTGCTCGCGAACAGCAGCGCCTCGGTCGTGAACAGTGCTGTTCTCCGCGCTGCTGGCTCCGGTTTGTTGCAAGTGCAGATGGACGCTCTTCGTGGAGGCATGGGACTGACTGCGTCGCGCGACTTTGGAGCGACGCTCGAGAAGAGCGAGGCGTTGAAAGGCGCGATCGTCAGCGCGAACGTCGTGTGTCTGTGGTCGACAAAGACGTACAGCGCAGCGATGACAGGGACTAGCACGATCAATACCAGCGCCAGTGCCAGTGCGAGCGCCACGATGACACCGATCGTCAAAGTTCCGCGCTGCAACGTCACGACTGTGCCAACCAAGATCGGTGGCAGCACGACGTTTACAGTGGCGCTCGACCCAAGCAACAGCACAGCATCAAGCGATGGCGGCAAGCCGAGCAGTACAACCGGAGCGGCTACAGACATTGCGTCTGCTGCCTGTGCTCTCCGATGTCTCGCACTTCTTGTGCTATTGCTAGTTGGAGTGTAGAGAGATCGTCTGGTCATTGCACAAGGGGAGCGAACAACCAACACGGCACACATGTTTGCCATCTTGCTTGCAGCCTCTTCCACGTGTACAAGGAGTCAATGCCGTCCGTCACTCGATCCGACGCTCGAACAAGACCTCGCAGCGGTGCATGTGTCTCGTCTCGAACGACAGACCTTGCAAGCACGCACTTGTGCAACAACCGATCGTCCACCAGTTGTAGCAGCACCGATGCAGACTGCGAAGGTTGCTCCACGCCATGCGTGGTTCTACCAGCTCTACCCGATCGTCCTTGCGCTCAGCGCACTCGTACGTGCCAGCGGTGATCTCATCCTACAGACATTGCCAACTCAGCGCATCTAAAGGCATACACGCCACGATCGTTCACTGTGGCAGGTCAGCGCAAGCACGTGTCAGTGGTTCTACAGCCGAGATGTACGCAAGCACGTGTGCGCGTCTGTAGCGTCGAGCGCTGCGGATATCTACTCTGTCGCTCACTCTCTCACTTACTCATGTTGCTCTCGGCAGCTCGCTACGCGTGAGCCTGTAGGCGACATGTCGCTCAAGTACATGCTCACATCGATTCCACAGCTCCTCGCCAGCGTGCTCGTGCTCTACTACGCTTGCACGTTCCGCGCACGCGCGAGTGCGTATCGCCACGCACTCGTCATCGACTCGTGCGTGCATGGCGCTCTAGCGACGCTCTTGCAAGCAGCGATGCTCCATTCAGTGGCGCACACTGGCTTGAGTCTCTGCTGCGCGTTCCCGTCGCTCTGGTACGCTCGCGCTGCGCCTGTGACTACCGCGCTGCTTGATCACTTCTCTTACTACGCTATGTCGCGCTGTACAACAGCTCGATCGACGCGTCGAGCTGTGAGCTCGCGCACATTGTCGAGTGTCCAATACGTGTGCAGCACATGGCGCACTACGACGTGCTCGCGCGCCTTGCGCAGACGCTCGCGACGTTTGCGCTTGCAGCTGCCATGGCAAGCGTGCGCGTGGCGCACGAGATGCAAGCGCTCGACGCGCGCTGGCGCTGCGCGCGGTTCGCTGTCTTTGAGCAGCAAGCAGTGGCAGCGCAGCCAGCGTCTGCGTCTGCGTATCTGTGAGAGCGAGACGGCGTCTACTTCCAAGCGAGACGGCGTGCGTTGACAAATCCAGACGCGTCCTGCTACGTCAGCTTACTACATCATCCTAAACGTGCCTACAAGTGCGTTTTCATCATCTGAGTCGTCGCACTGCTCGGCGTGGATGCGTGTCAGACTCACTGTGCCGCGCCATGGTTCAAACCACTCGGCGACACTCATCTGCCGCGACCCACTGACCAACGCACATCGCGCGGTCAAGTTGCTGTTGTTGCTGCTTGTTGTTGAGCCCGTCTTGACGTTGCGCGAGCGTGCCGGACAGCTGCAAGTGCTCCTCGCGCCTGGGCTTGAGCGCGTCGGAGTGGTGTTTGCGCTTGCTGCGCTGCTTCGTCTCTCGCGTCTCGTGCTGTTGCGCGTGCTTCGATTAACGATGCTTACTAGTGCCGACAGATCAACTCTGTCTCGGCACCGTCCGCGTGGATGCGTGTCGACTGCCTCCTGTCCTAAAGTCTGCCCTCGGCCACTCTCTAGGTCAATCCTAAGCTAGTCGCCACTACCCACGGGCTGCACCCGAAGGCACAGCCCATTTCACCTATCTTCATCACGCTGTCTGGAGCGCTCTCTGGAGACGACCTGGTCGCGCTTCGCCATTCATCTTGAGCGTCGCGACAGTGTGTATGTTGCGCGCACCGTTCGTGTCTCTGCCCCAGAACACACGGCAGGCTTGTACGACTCGTCAGTGAGCGTCGAGAAGCACGATGAGCACGTCGCGCTCGTCCGGTACTCGTCGACCTTGACCACGGTGGCGCGCGCAGCCAGAGCTTCTTCAAAGCGCTTGAGTGGTGCACGCGGGTAGCCGCGGACGACGTCTTGTCTGCTCCAATCGCCAAGAGCGATCGTCATGCCTGGCTCTGGAGCGATGCGTCTCGCGAGAGCAGCAGTCGTCTTCATGTCGAACACGTGACGCTTGAACCGCCACTGTCTGAAAGCGTGCGACCGACCGAACGCGAGAGCATAGCACACGCGCGCGTGGAAGACGTGGAGCCCATCGAGAACAGCAACGAGGCTCGCGGTCTTGAACGACGGCATCGTCCGCAGAGTCTCTACCCACGCTGGCGCGCCGACCTTGAGCGACTCCAACCAGTACGTGTGATGGTGGAGGCGTGCCGAGTGCCGATACTCGCGAAGTGACACTTGTTGCACCGTGTAGGCGTTCTCGTTCACTTCGTACGCGTTCTCGCTCGCTTCAAGCCCATCGATACGAACCCCGCGTGGTGGCGCAGCATGCGTTCTCTTGTGGCGCGCAGTTCCTCGGTGTGACCGACGCCCTTTCTTCTTGAACACGCGCCGTGTTCGCTGGTGTGTCGCCACTTGCTCTTCTTCGCAAGGCGCTTTCGCTTGCGTCGGCGACGCTCTCGAGCGCGCTTACCACGGCGTCGCTTTGGCGCTCGCTGCGCCTGGAGCTCGCGCCGTCGAGCCTTCTTGCGTGCGCGCTTCGACGCGCCATCTGCCTTTGCTGTTTGCTCGCGCATGTCGTTGGCCGCTGCAACCTTCGTAGCACGCAAGGAGACGGCGGTGGCGATCGTTCGCACGCCTGGGTCAATCGCCACGAGCATCGCTGGGTCGACTGGAGCGGCGAAGTTGTATCGCGTCGGACCGCGTCGTCGATCTCGGTCGACGTCGTGCGCGGCGCGATGGCGAGCAAAGTGCAGCGGCACAGCGACGCCGTCGGTCGAGACGTAGTCGAGGAAGCATCGGCGCGTCGACTCGAACGGACCGACAGCAAACAACTTGCGCCACACGCGATCAGCGACGAGCTTGAAGCCGCGTTTGTTATGCGGCACTTGTCAGCGTAGATGTGCTGGCACATCTCGTGCAAGACCGACGACGTGATGGCGATGTGACGCGGCGTCAAGTCCGTCGGGAGCGGTAACACCTTGAAGCCCTGTCGGCCGTGCGAAGTGCTCAAGGTGCCCGGTGATTGCGAACCTCACGCTCGATCTCCGTGTCAGGTCTGAGAATGAGTGTCGACGACAATCGGTCGACGAGTCTGGATGCGTCCGTGCGACTCATGTCGTATCGAAGTTGGATGTAGTCCCGGAGACGGCGCGCAAAGTTGCGCTGGATGTGCTGAACTGCATCCTTTCGCATCTCGGACGCCAACTGCGTGATGCTCTCGCTAGCGCCAACAAGAGAGACCGCGATGCACTGAGCGTGGCTGGATCGTCGCTCTCGGTAGACGGACAGCACGTAGTCTAGGATTGTGTCAGGGACTTCGTCATCAGTGCTGTCGTCACTATCGTCGCTATCGTTGCTATCGAGGACTGCGAGGACTGCGTCAATCTCGACACTATCCGAAGAGCGGACACCAGCGATGCACCGCCGCCAGAACGTCTGGTTGAGCTTGCAGAGCGGCACCTCCGCGTCATGACAGCCGATGACGTACAGGAGCGCCGCCCGAGACGCTTCGAGCTGCAGCTGCTTGATGCCGGCTGAGACGCGGTCGATCTCATCAAGGAGGAGCTGGTGCTCACACATCGTTTGCAGCTTCCTCTGGATGACCGTTCTTGCGCTGAAGCTCGGCAGATCTTCCTCGTCTTCGCCATCGCGTTCGCCATTGTCGCCGTGCTTGCTAGAGCGCGCGCGTTTGTTCGGCGCGTCCACAGCTTCGCTTGTGCGCTTCGACATCTTGCTCGAGTCGAGTGCGCGTGGCGAGGCAAGTCGAGTTGTGTGCTAGTGAATCGACCGAGTCCTGGCCGAGCGCGTTTAGAGAAGGCAGAGACACAAGACACCAACGAGGACACAAGACAAACTGCCTGATGTGGTCCCGACCTCGTCGCAGCTCAAGTAGCTTGGGCGATCAATGCGGATAGAGTTCTCACGTAGCACTTTGTTGTTCAAGTTGTAGTTCTGCACGTACGAGCAGTGACGTCTGACAGACGACATCACTAATCCAAAGCCCTCAACGCAGTAGTAGTCGCTCATCAGTTTGTCAATCGTCACGACGGTCTCTCGAGTGAGAGACCACAACTCTCACGTAAACCGACTCAAGTAGCGAGATTGGCGAGCGACGATGCACTCGACTCGTGCTTCGTTGCGTCGAGTGCGAGCGACGCATTGGACGCGACATCAACGCCGCACTAAGCAGCTGCTGCGCGCGATCTGCGATCAGTAGACGACGTGCTGTGTGAGCGAGAGCGAGAGCTGAGCCGATGGCTTGCTCTCGCTGTGGGTAGCGGCGGCAGTGACTAGCTCAGTGTCTCGAGACACAAGCCACATGCCGGTACGCGTCCACACCGACGGTGCCGAGCGACGCAGGTGGTAGGCACTACGTAGGTATATGGGAACATACGCCCTATAACCGATTGACAGCGATCCCGAGCGCGCACACACTGCCAACGACGCTCACGTTGCTATTGCGCTTGCGCGTTCGCTTGAACGAGAGCTTGACCGGTACTCGACACCCCTCGACTGACCCCTCGCTCGGACGGGACTCATCTCTTGCTCTTCCTCTTGCGACTCCAGCGACCTCTCTGGGAGCAACATCGCTGCGTTCGATGCCTCATACGCAAACCTCGAGACACTGTACGTCGCTCTCTACCCACGTCGCTCGCTCACGTTCTTCGTAGCTCCTGGTATTGATGGGCTGGACGCTTGCCGCTACGCAGGAACTTGACCGACAACCAGTTGACGACGATTCCATCCGTTGTCTTTGATCTCGAAGAGCTCACGTCGCTGTGCGTACTCCTCGCCGGTCGTGAGCGCAGTGAGATGACGACTTCTTCATTGACAACACTGACGCCTTCCTTCGGTGCTCCTGCCGCTCGTCCTCGGCATTGTCGGCGGCGTCATTGTGCTCGCAGCCATTGGCGCAGTCATGTACATGCGCTCGTGCAAGCACTCTGCGGCCATGAAGGGGACGTACACGAACGCCGACGGCACGGTCTCGACCATGAACATGTCTAACGGCACGGGCATGACATCGCTCTGGTACGACGCCGACTTGCTCTCGGTCAAGGTCAACGACGAAGACATCGAGGACATCAAGGCGATCGGACGCGGCGCGTTCGGCGACGTGTGGCTCGTCAAGTACCGCAAGACGCAGCTGCTGGCGTCCAAGCGGCTGCGCAAGAGCGATGCGAACCGCGCGCGGACGCAGAAGTTCATCGACGAGATCAAGCTCGTGGCGAAGCTCGAGCACCCGCACATCGTGACGTTCGTCGGCGCGGCGTGGACGATCGAGTCGGACTTGCAGGCGCTGTTCGAGTACATGGACGGCGGCGACTTGCGCGACTACCTCGCGAACCCGCAGCTGCCGAAGCAGTGGACGCCCGAGAAGCTCCAGATCGCGATCGACGTCGCCGAGGCGCTCGTGTACGTGCACTCGTTCGCGCCGCCGCTCGTGCATCGCGACCTCAAGTCGCGCAATGTGCTGCTCGACAGCGAGCTGCGCGCCAAGCTGACGGACTTTGGCGTCTCGCGCTTCCACTCGGAGGACAACACGATGACGTCGGGCGTCGGCACCGGCAAGTGGTTGGCGCCAGAGGTGATCTCCGGCAGCACGGACTACGGCGCGCCGGCCGACATCTTCTCGTTCGGCGCCGTGCTCACGGAGCTCGACTCGCACAAGCTCCCGTACGACGACGTGCGCGGTCCGAACGGCGAGCTGCGTCCGCGCTTCACTCCGTCCTGCCCTGCTGCAATCGCGGAGCTCGGCGACCGGTGCTTTGCGCTCAACCTGGCGGACCGTCCAGCGGCGTTCGAGGTCGCGTACGCGCTGCGTCAGGCCATGAAGAGTATGCACATCGTCCTGTAGTAGTGACGGTGTCTTCTAGCAGCCCACTACGCACTGAATGGAATGAAGCGTCAAGCGTCCTACGACCTGGTCATGTTTTGTTCTATTGCTACCATGGGCGTGCTGCCTACGCTACCTCTTCGCCTTCTTCAGGCTCTTCGCCGTCTTCAAGCTCGCTCTCGGCCCCAAATACCTCGCGACTCGCACTTTGCGCTTGCTGCTGCAGCTCGAGCTTGCGTCGCGCCTCGCGAATGATCGCTTCTGCGCGAGCGCGCTCCTCTTCAGCTGTCAGCGGCGCCGCTTTCGTCTTGGACGCAGGCGGCAGCGTCATGTCGTCGTCGCCATTCAGCGGATCGTAGACAAACGCACTGCGTGGTTCGTGGCCACGACGGCCACTGCCACTGATGCTGCTGGTGTTCCACACGACACTGCGGTCCAAGATCGGCGAGTTGTGACTGTGCAATGGCTGCTGCAGGTGCTCGCGGCGATGATGATGGCGATGGTGAGGCGACAGAGGCGAGCGACTGCGCGATCGACGCGGCGCTGGACTCTGAGAGCGCCGAGCTCGCGAGTGCGACCGCGACCGTTTGTGTGAGTGGCGATGCGGCGACGCACTGCTGTCGCGCCGGCGCTTGCGCGACCACGACGTCGAGCGCGCGTCACGGGCATGCGCCGACTGGCCAACAGCGCCGTCTTTACCAGTTGATGACGAGGACGTCACGTGTGCGGCGGCGCTTTGCTTCTTCTCAGTCGCGAGTGCGCCGAGCAGCTCGTACACTGCGCGCACAAACACTGGGAACGCGAGCGCGTCCGTGGCGTCACCGCTGTCCGTGTCGCGCGACTCGCCATACGTCTTGACGAGCGCCTCGAGCTCTGTGCGCACGGCCTGTTCTTGATTGCCGATCGCCGCACGAGAACTCGCAGACGCAGCGTCACTGCTGCTCGCTGCTGCTTCCGTCATCGCTTGGTCGTCGTCATCGTCGTCAGCAGCTTCGCCGTCTTCAGGTCGCTGCGCGTCGATGCGCGTGCGAATGCCGTCTGTGAGCGCACGCGTGAACGCGTCGTACGTCCACGTGTCTGCGATGTCGAGGCTGCTGCTCATCGGCGTGGTGGCCAAGTAGGCGACTACGACAGCGCGGGCTGGTGCGAGCGCGACGCGGAGCTCTGCTACGATCTTCTCAAACACTCGCACGCGCGCGCACTCGCTCAGCGTCAGTGGCTCTGGCGCACTTGCGTCCGTCTTTGACGCGTCTTCACGCTCCGAATCGACTGCAACGGCGCCCTTTGCAGCGCCAGAAGTAAGCGACGATGCGACGGCGTTGCTCGCATCGCCACTGTCTGCTGCAGTCGCCACGTCTGAAGCACTCGCAGACGACTCGACAACGAGGTCGCGGACGTCTGACCACTGCGTTGCAGCGGTCACTTGACCAGTTGCAACGAGCGCACGGATCTTCGTCTCGAGCGCTTCAGTCAGTTGCGCCTCTTGTTCGCGCCAGCGAGCGCGCTCGCGCTTTCGCGCTGCGTGCTCTTCGTCCTGAAACTGCGTCAGGAGCTCGTCGGTCCAGTCAAAGACGTCGCTGCGGTCAATCGTCTTGAGCACTGGCGCCGGCACAGTTGCGCCGACTTCGAGCAGGAGGGTCCAGACTGCAGTCTTGAGCCCACTGTCGAGGCGGCGCTTGGTTCGGAGCTCCAGAGCGTCGGCTCGAGCCGTGAGCGCAGCGAGGAACTCGGTCTTGAGCGCACTGCGCTGCGTTGCGTGCTGCTGCGCCGCTTTGCGCGCAAGGTCTTGCTGGAACGCCGCAAAGAGACTGCGCTTCTCGCTCACGTCCTCGAGCGCGCGCCACCGCGCGTCTTGCCGAAGCGCGTAGAACTGCGGACTCGTCGAGACGTCGTCGAGCGCAACGTCGCTACTCACAAACAGCGCTTCGTGCTCTGCCAAGAGCGCGAGCAAGTCTTCGCGGAGCTCCTTTCCGCGCCGGCGCCGCGCAATGCTCGCAACGTTGTTCGCGTGCGTGCAGTACTCGGCGTAGCTCTGCTTCTTCTCGCCGGACGTCCGCAGCGCAAACTGCCACCGCGGGTCGTCGCTCCAGCCCTCTTTCGCGACGAGGCGCAGTGCGTCTTGCCACTTGAGCGTCGGTGCAACGGCGTGCTCAGTCAAGAACGCTTTGAACAGCGCGACGCGAGCCTCGCGCGTCAGTGCGTCGTACATCGCTGCGTTGTGCGTCGACGGCGTTGGCTTTGTCGGTTGCTTCTTTGCGACTGGTGCAGTCACTGGTGTCGCAGATGTGGCGCTAGGAGGTGGCGACGCCGCTGTGCCTCGCGCGGCGTCATCGCTTGGCTCTTTGTGCGCTTGCTGCTGCTGCTCGCGGTACTCCGGCGGCATGTCCCACACCGTCGCGTGCGTCTGCGTGTGGTAGTAGTAGCGCTGGCCACTGGCGCTGTCAGTGTACTCGACCCACTTGCCTTCGACTGTAGCACTCGCAGTCGGCGCAGCGTCGGATGGCGGCAAAGGTGCTGCGATAGCTGGCGCACTCGGCCGCTCGTACGTACTTGCGCCAGTCGCAGCGTTGTAGTAGTACGCCATGCCCTGTGGCGTGTAGTGCTCGCTCCAGCCAGCTGGGAGCGGGCTTGACGGCGGCGGCGTCGGTGGCAGCGGCGGCTGCGCCATGTGCATCGGCTGCGGTCGCATCGGCATGTGCATCGCTGGCGCAGTCGAGTGGAACGGACCGGTGGGTCCACGTGGCTGAATCTGCAGCTGGTGGTGCATGGACACCGGCGTAGTGTGCATCCCAGGACGCGGCGGCATCGCCATTGGCACTGGCGCCATGAACAGCACTGGTCGCGGCGCGTGGTGGAACGGCACGGCGCTGTGACTGCCGTTGCTGGGCGGCGGACGAGAAGCGCCACTCGAGCGTGCGTGGCGCTGGAAGCCATTGCTGCTGCTGTTGTTGTTGGTTGGCGCATTTGGCCCAGTGAGTGGCGTGCCGTAGCGGCTGAACTGCGGTCGACTCGCGCTGCTTCGGTCGCGACTGCTACTGCTGTGGCTGCTGTTGCTGTTGCCACCGCGCGGTGGTGGCGGGCCGTACGTCGAGCGCGTCATGTGGCGTAGCGTCTTGGTAGTGACTTGGCGATGTGGAGACGTCGATGATGATGATGATGATGGAGAAGACGCAGCAGTTCGATCGATAGATCGTGCGAGCTGGCGCGTGCGTCACACTGCGATGGAGAGCAACACAAGACACACACACGCACACAAGTGGTGGATCAACACGTGTGGCTCTTGGGATGCGATGGAGCGAGCGCGCGATGGGTCTATCGCTCCCGTGTGCTGCCTCGAGTCGTTCGCGAGTGCAGGCGTGCGAGTGTGGTTGGAGCGACGACGATGATCGTGCCGTCGAGCTGGCGAAATGGCTGGCGCACGCTCAACACGGAGACAGACAATGCAGACCACGCGCGTCTACTCACTCTCTTGTTCGCCAAGCACGTGCAGACGCAGTGAGCGACTCGCGACGACCGAGCGCGTGCTTGGTGCTCGTGCTCGTGAAGCAAATGGCTGGCCGCGGAATCGAGCGACTCAAAACCCTCTCGTATCTGATCACATTCCCTGATTGGTTTGATGTTTGTTCCTTTACTACTTGATCATTTTACCTGTGTATGATTATTGTAGGAGTTGTGATAGCGAGCAAAAGCAAACGAGCAGCAGGAACAAGATGCAAGCACCGCCACCTCCGCCGCCGCCGCCGTTGCCGCCCGGTTCGCGTCGCCACGTTGAGAGTGCCAACACACAGGCGCAGCTGCCGCCGCACTTACAGGCGGCTTTTCAACAACAGCAAGCTATGCTGTCGCATGACTTGCGCAGTGAGCTCCCGATGCAGTTTGGTGCGCAGCCGCGGCGTCACAAGCCGCAAGGACGCGGTGGTGGTGCCAATCATGGCAACGTGCCGCACGGAGCAGGTGGACGCGGTCGAGGCGGTCGTGGAAACCACGGCGGTCGACGAGGCGGTGGTCGCAGCGGCAACCACAGCCACGCACACTCGCACTACAGCAACAACAACAACAACAACAATCGAGGTGGACGTGGCGGTGGTGGCAACACGCACTTCAAGCGCAAGCGGTACGTCTGCTCATTGCGCACATGTGTGTCTGCGAGTGCTCGCAGCGCGTCTTGACACGACCGATCGATCGTCATCTCTCTGTGGTACTTTTGCTGGTGCAGAGGACCGAGCGATGACGCGACACCAGATGCGTCGCGCTTCTTCCTGCCGTCGTGTCTCGAAGACCCGTGGAGACACCTCGAAGCGAATGCGCAAGCTCACAGCTCGACGAGCGCAAGTTCGAATGAACCAATTGAAAGTCGCCACGCAGACGCTCAAGCAAACCACCAACAGCAGCAGCCTGTCAAGTACACTGATCGCCCAGGTCGGGTGCTCTTCCAGCCGTCGTTCCTCGCTGACCCGTGGCAGCAGCTCGTGCAGTGGACGTAGAGACAGCGCGCGCAGTCGCTTTCCTTTCCATGCAACGAATGCACTGGCTGCAACGAGCGGCGTGTTGCATGGATCATCGCCCAAGCTACTTGAGCTGCGACGAGGTCGGGACCACATCAGGCAGTTTGTCTTGTGTCCTCGTTGGTGTCTTGTGTCTCTGCCTTCTCTAAACGCGCTCGGCCAGGACTCGGTCGATTCACTAGCACACAACTCGACTTGCCTCGCCACGCGCACTCGACTCGAGCAAGATGTCGAAGCGCACAAGCGAAGCTGTGGACGCGCCGAACAAACGCGCGCGCTCTAGCAAGCACGGCGACAATGGCGAACGCGATGGCGAAGACGAGGAAGATCTGCCGAGCTTCAGCGCAAGAACGGTCATCCAGAGGAAGCTGCAAACGATGTGTGAGCACCAGCTCCTCCTTGATGAGATCGACCGCGTCTCAGCCGGCATCAAGCAGCTGCAGCTCGAAGCGTCTCGGGCGGCGCTCCTGTACGTCATCGGCTGTCATGACGCGGAGGTGCCGCTCTGCAAGCTCAACCAGACGTTCTGGCGGCGGTGCATCGCTGGTGTCCGCTCTTCGGATAGTGTCGAGATTGACGCAGTCCTCGCAGTCCTCGATAGCAACGATAGCGACGATAGTGACGACAGCACTGATGACGAAGTCCCTGACACAATCCTAGACTACGTGCTGTCCGTCTACCGAGAGCGACGATCCAGCCACGCTCAGTGCATCGCGGTCTCTCTTGTTGGCGCTAGCGAGAGCATCACGCAGTTGGCGTCCGAGATGCGAAAGGATGCAGTTCAGCACATCCAGCGCAACTTTGCGCGCCGTCTCCGGGACTACATCCAACTTCGATACGACATGAGTCGCACGGACGCATCCAGACTCGTCGACCGATTGTCGTCGACACTCATTCTCAGACCTGACACGGAGATCGAGCGTGAGGTTCGCAATCACCGGGCACCTTGAGCACTTCGCACGGCCGACAGGGCTTCAAGGTGTTACCGCTCCCGACGGACTTGACGCCGCGTCACATCGCCATCACGTCGTCGGTCTTGCACGAGATGTGCCAGCACATCTACGCTGACAAGTGCCGCATAACAAACGCGGCTTCAAGCTCGTCGCTGATCGCGTGTGGCGCAAGTTGTTTGCTGTCGGTCCGTTCGAGTCGACGCGCCGATGCTTCCTCGACTACGTCTCGACCGACGGCGTCGCTGTGCCGCTGCACTTTGCTCGCCATCGCGCCGCGCACGACGTCGACCGAGATCGACGACGCGGTCCGACGCGATACAACTTCGCCGCTCCAGTCGACCCAGCGATGCTCGTGGCGATTGACCCAGGCGTGCGAACGATCGCCACCGCCGTCTCCTTGCGTGCTACGAAGGTTGCAGCGGCCAACGACATGCGCGAGCAAACAGCAAAGGCAGATGGCGCGTCGAAGCGCGCACGCAAGAAGGCTCGACGGCGCGAGCTCCAGGCGCAGCGAGCGCCAAAGCGACGCCGTGGTAAGCGCGCTCGAGAGCGTCGCCGACGCAAGCGAAAGCGCCTTGCGAAGAAGAGCAAGTGGCGACACACCAGCGAACACGGCGCGTGTTCAAGAAGAAAGGGCGTCGGTCACACCGAGGAACTGCGCGCCACAAGAGAACGCATGCTGCGCCACCACGCGGGGTTCGTATCGATGGGCTTGAAGCGAGCGAGAACGCGTACGAAGTGAACGAGAACGCCTACACGGTGCAACAAGTGTCACTTCGCGAGTATCGGCACTCGGCACGCCTCCACCATCACACGTACTGGTTGGAGTCGCTCAAGGTCGGCGCGCCAGCGTGGGTAGAGACTCTGCGGACGATGCCGTCGTTCAAGACCGCGAGCCTCGTTGCTGTTCTCGATGGGCTCCACGTCTTCCACGCGCGCGTGTGCTATGCTCTCGCGTTCGGTCGGTCGCACGCTTTCAGACAGTGGCGGTTCAAGCGTCACGTGTTCGACATGAAGACGACTGCTGCTCTCGCGAGACGCATCGCTCCAGAGCCAGGCATGACGATCGCTCTTGGCGATTGGAGCAGACAAGACGTCGTCCGCGGCTACCCGCGTGCACCACTCAAGCGCTTTGAAGAAGCTCTGGCTGCGCGCGCCACCGTGGTCAAGGTCGACGAGTACCGGACGAGCGCGACGTGCTCATCGTGCTTCTCGACGCTCACTGACGAGTCGTACAAGCCTGCCGTGTGTTCTGGGGCAGAGACACGAACGGTGCGCGCAACATACACACTGTCGCGACGCTCAAGATGAATGGCGAAGCGCGACCAGGTCGTCTCCAGAGAGCGCTCCAGACAGCGTGATGAAGATAGGTGAAATGGGCTGTGCCTTCGGGTGCAGCCCGTGGGTAGTGGCGACTAGCTTAGGATTGACCTAGAGAGTGGCCGAGGGCAGACTTTAGGACAGGAGGCAGTCGACACGCATCCACGCGGACGGTGCCGAGACAGAGTTGATCTGTCGGCACTAGTAAGCATCGTTAATCGAAGCACGCGCAACAGCACGAGACGCGAGAGACGAAGCAGCGCAGCAAGCGCAAACACCACTCCGACGCGCTCAAGCCCAGGCGCGAGGAGCACTTGCAGCTGTCCGGCACGCTCGCGCAACGTCAAGACGGGCTCAACAACAAGCAGCAACAACAGCAACTTGACCGCGCGATGTGCGTTGGTCAGTGGGTCGCGGCAGATGAGTGTCGCCGAGTGGTTTGAACCATGGCGCGGCACAGTGAGTCTGACACGCATCCACGCCGAGCAGTGCGACGACTCAGATGATGAAAACGCACTTGTAGGCACGTTTAGGATGATGTAGTAAGCTGACGTAGCAGGACGCGTCTGGATTTGTCAACGCACGCCGTCTCGCTTGGAAGTAGACGCCGTCTCGCTCTCACAGATACGCAGACGCAGACGCTGGCTGCGCTGCCACTGCTTGCTGCTCAAAGACAGCGAACCGCGCGCAGCGCCAGCGCGCGTCGAGCGCTTGCATCTCGTGCGCCACGCGCACGCTTGCCATGGCAGCTGCAAGCGCAAACGTCGCGAGCGTCTGCGCAAGGCGCGCGAGCACGTCGTAGTGCGCCATGTGCTGCACACGTATTGGACACTCGACAATGTGCGCGAGCTCACAGCTCGACGCGTCGATCGAGCTGTTGTACAGCGCGACATAGCGTAGTAAGAGAAGTGATCAAGCAGCGCGGTAGTCACAGGCGCAGCGCGAGCGTACCAGAGCGACGGGAACGCGCAGCAGAGACTCAAGCCAGTGTGCGCCACTGAATGGAGCATCGCTGCTTGCAAGAGCGTCGCTAGAGCGCCATGCACGCACGAGTCGATGACGAGTGCGTGGCGATACGCACTCGCGCGTGCGCGGAACGTGCAAGCGTAGTAGAGCACGAGCACGCTGGCGAGGAGCTGTGGAATCGATGTGAGCATGTACTTGAGCGACATGTCGCCTACAGGCTCACGCGTAGCGAGCTGCCGAGAGCAACATGAGTAAGTGAGAGAGTGAGCGACAGAGTAGATATCCGCAGCGCTCGACGCTACAGACGCGCACACGTGCTTGCGTACATCTCGGCTGTAGAACCACTGACACGTGCTTGCGCTGACCTGCCACAGTGAACGATCGTGGCGTGTATGCCTTTAGATGCGCTGAGTTGGCAATGTCTGTAGGATGAGATCACCGCTGGCACGTACGAGTGCGCTGAGCGCAAGGACGATCGGGTAGAGCTGGTAGAACCACGCATGGCGTGGAGCAACCTTCGCAGTCTGCATCGGTGCTGCTACAACTGGTGGACGATCGGTTGTTGCACAAGTGCGTGCTTGCAAGGTCTGTCGTTCGAGACGAGACACATGCACCGCTGCGAGGTCTTGTTCGAGCGTCGGATCGAGTGACGGACGGCATTGACTCCTTGTACACGTGGAAGAGGCTGCAAGCAAGATGGCAAACATGTGTGCCGTGTTGGTTGTTCGCTCCCCTTGTGCAATGACCAGACGATCTCTCTACACTCCAACTAGCAATAGCACAAGAAGTGCGAGACATCGGAGAGCACAGGCAGCAGACGCAATGTCTGTAGCCGCTCCGGTTGTACTGCTCGGCTTGCCGCCATCGCTTGATGCTGTGCTGTTGCTTGGGTCGAGCGCCACTGTAAACGTCGTGCTGCCACCGATCTTGGTTGGCACAGTCGTGACGTTGCAGCGCGGAACTTTGACGATCGGTGTCATCGTGGCGCTCGCACTGGCACTGGCGCTGGTATTGATCGTGCTAGTCCCTGTCATCGCTGCGCTGTACGTCTTTGTCGACCACAGACACACGACGTTCGCGCTGACGATCGCGCCTTTCAACGCCTCGCTCTTCTCGAGCGTCGCTCCAAAGTCGCGCGACGCAGTCAGTCCCATGCCTCCACGAAGAGCGTCCATCTGCACTTGCAACAAACCGGAGCCAGCAGCGCGGAGAACAGCACTGTTCACGACCGAGGCGCTGCTGTTCGCGAGCACAAAGAGGTTCCCCGAGCCGTTGACAAAGAGCGTGAGGTCGCTCGGGATCGGCACGTACGGGTTCGTGAACTGCACAGACTGCGTGGCCGTGAGGACAGTCGAGGTCTTGGACACTGTCACAGTCGGCGCAATGCTCACAACAATCGGCGTCTTCGCCACGCTGCCGCTGTCTCGCGTCGGCGTGAGCACAATCGTGTCGTGCACACTCGCGTTCTCTGCGACTCGCGTCTCGACGACGAGGTCACCGCGCGCGACTTCGATCGTCCCGATCGCGCCGTCCGGCAACAAGTCCGAGTCGACGCGAGTGATCGACACGGCTGCTGCGCCGACAGCTTTGAGAGCGAGCGTGATCGCGTCTTGGGCGCCTCCAGTCGGCTTGATGAGCGTCCACGTTGGGTTCACTTGGTTCACGCCGATTCGTGAGCTCGTACTACCGTTGCTATCGAGAGGTACGGCTCGCGTCACGGTTTGCAGTGTGAAGTTCGTCGCGCTCGCAGACTCGCGCAGCAGTCGCCCGTTCGTTGCGCTTGCAGCTGCACTGTAGCTCGTCTTGTTGTACAGCACGCGGTCGCTCACTACGACGTCCGCCCAGCCATTCGTCACGACCTTCCGGAGCACCGCTTTGCGCAGCAGCACAACCTCGGTGAGCAGCGACTCGGTTGTATGCGACAGCTCTGCAGCTGATGCACTCGCGTGCGAGACTACGAGCTTGACGCCGCGCATTGCACGTTTGGTGCCGACCTCGACAGCGTCAACGAGCGCGGTCGTTGCGCCGAAGACCTTGACCGACGCGACATGCTTGGACGTTGCGTACCCGTCGACGTACGTGACGAAGACTTGGCCGGGCAAGTCGAGTGTCAGTGCTTCGATCGCGTTGTCAATGAGCGTCGAATTTCTGCTGATCGTCCATTGCTTCGAGTACGCTTGACTTGGCACTGCTGGACTCGCCACGTGCACTGCAGGACTCGGCGTGACGACGAACACCGAGGAAGATGCCGGTGTCAGTGTTGCCGCGCGCGTGCTCGACAGAACAGCGCAGCTGACGAGTAGGAGCAAGAGGTGGAACGGCGCCATTGTCTTGTGTAGCCTGCCTCGCTTCAGTGTCTTGCGGAGGTTCGAGGAGAGATCGTAGTGTGTCTAATGGGAACTCGGCGACTTGGTGAGTGAGTGAGCGCGTCGAGCTGGTGGCCGTGCGTTAGAGAACGGAGGTCGGTGCCGAGTGTATCGTGTGTGTGTGTGTGTCTTGGATGCGCAAGGCGCAATTGGGTTCGCGCCGTCGCTGCAAGCAGATCGGCTCAAGCTCAAGAATTTCGTTCCTGACCTCCATGACGTCGG
This sequence comes from Pythium guiyangense, assembly GCA_003730235.1. Classification (NCBI taxonomy): domain Eukaryota; phylum Oomycota; class Peronosporomycetes; order Pythiales; family Pythiaceae; genus Pythium; species Pythium guiyangense. Next base: position 976,085 of record QXDM01000014.1, read on the forward strand.
TTTACGGCCACATGCGTAGTGGTGTCCTTGTCATGTATGTGGTTGCCATACACACACACTCGATTCCAGCCTCTCTCGAGATGATGAGTGCGCTTGGAGAGAGCTTCTTCGCTGTGAACGTCGTCCTCAAAAGCAGTTGGCGACGAGTGAACCCAACGCAAGTGATCCACAATCGCCAGGCCAACAAGCGCTTGAGCGCGTCAGGAGCAAGTCGCTTTGGGCTTGGTCGTCTTGCGTCTTGCAAAGACATGCTGCATCGGTGCTGCTACAACGGATGGTGCCGCCAGTGCTTGTGGAGTGCTCGTCACTCCACTTGATCAGAGAGGCGGAGGACCGAGAGCGAGAACACGAGCGCGACATCCTTCGGCTTCTTCAGTGCCGCGGTCGTGTTCGTGAGACCACAAAACACAAAAAATCAAGGTTTAGATACTACAAAAGTATCTAACCTTGATTTTAAGTTTTTTTTACTGCGTACAGATACAAGCATTTTAAGATTGTATCTCAGTCATGTCTTGAAACCCTCATTTTGAGTTTTAGACATATCCTGATAGAAGAAACAGCGATCTTTCTAATGAACCATTCCGCGTTCTCTGAAACGATCTGGAAGCTGTTCAAATTCGATGTCACAGTCAGAATTGGTACATCCTCGTCCAAACAAAAGTATCACAAAAAATGTTGGCACCAAATCGAAAGTATCATTACGTCATACCGCCGCAGACTACTCCTCATTGTCGCCACAGCCCTCATCTCGGCTTCGCTTCGCGCGAGTCTTCATCACGATCGCTTGGCGGCACTCACGCTTGGTAGACTGTGCTCGAGCGAGCATCTCCGCAGTTGGTTTGACGTAGATCGCCCCGTTGCGGGACTTTGCGGGAACGAACGGCAGCACCTTCTTGCTGATGCCTGCCGCTTTCTCGGGATTCACTGACGGATCTTCCACGCGCTTGATGCCGGCCCACGAGCGAGCGAACGCTTTCGTGCCAGGAGTCTAGGCCGCTGCTTTTGGCCGGCGGAGGTTGATCCACGTGGACTCGGTCTCGAGAGTCCGGCGACACTCGACTTACCCTGGTCGATCGCGCGGCATTCAAAAGACTTGGAACTTCTGGATTCCTTGTACGCGCTTGTAGCGCGTTTCAAAGAAGCTCTTGAAGTCTCGGACGCGCAGCGTCGTCTCTTCGAGGTTGATCGCCAAGCTCGAGACGGCTGCGTCATCGATCGCTTCCACTTGCTCGCTCACTCTCCAGCACGAACGTTTTGCGAGGTTCTTGCATACGCTGCCGAAGCCGCGGTCATACGCGTTCTTGGTGTGGCCGCGGACGAGGAACTTCAGCGACGCTTCGGCGACGACGCCAGAGTCGACGAAATGGCGCAGGTACCACACGACGTAGGAATTCTTATTCTGGCCGCCGCAGTTGTTGCACCACACTGTGAGTGTCTTCTCGCTGCCCTCTTGGTCGTGAAACGACGCATCATACACGACGCCGAACAAGTTGAGTATGTCGAGTGTGTTGTGTAGCATCGTGATGACTTCGTTCGCTCCTTTTGCTCCTTTCCGCTCGCTGTACGCGTGGTGGTAGTGCAGGTCGTCTACTGCGCTGTAGACGCCAAAGAGCGCCAATGAGACGAGCGAGAGGAAGTACCATGACGACGGCGTGTCTGATGCGTGGGGAAGCGACAGATTCTGCGCGTAATCCATGACGAGAACTAGATCTTCCTTGTTCATGTGGTCTGTGCGCTAAAAGTGTAGAGTCTAAAAAGACGACCAATCTTATCTTATCCTTAACTACTCTTGCTTTTTGAGGCTGCGTGTGTCCGTGTTCGGAACAGCTCTGTTAGGCGCCACGCTTTTGGTTAGTTGAGATCAGATTTGGCCTGTTGTTTTGTGTCACATGCTACGATTTTTGTTTGCGAAAACCCGATGATTCGAATCTTGAGATATTATTGGGACTGTCCCAATGACAAATAGTCGTATTTCTAGCGGGCGTGGCTGTGCTCGGTCACTTTGTTTCAGAATGCACCGAATACTGCGACATCCGCCAAGTCCTGAATCATGACTACCAGGTAGTCCCTAGTACAGGTTTTTGGGACATATTCGGGACTGTCCCGGCTTTCAGCCAACGGCATCTCGCACGGACCGAAGCAGTGCCATGCTGGTCGGGGCTCGGCACCGCAGCGAAGCGGAGGTCGGCAGCACTTAGTGACGATTATATGTAATTTGTACGATAGAGTGCCAAAGTGTGTGACTAGGAAACGTTAATATGAAAGAGCAATGAGCATTGTGCAAATATCCAGCTAAAATTTCGCCGGATCACTAGGCGCGCCCTGGAGGCGTCCACACCAGTATGGAGATCACCACCTTCGCTTCGCTCCGGTGGTGACCTCCGCCTGATGTGGAGCTACCAAAGGTTTGCGCACAGAAGCATTAACTGACTCGCTTGGCTGGTGACTACGTCCCTGTATATATGGATGCATATGATCGTTATTCCGACAAGCTAGCTGTTCACTTGTGTTAGGTATTGAAGTTTTGACCAATAGGAATGCTTAGATAAATTTTGTCGAATCACCGGCATGTTCTGTTTGAATTTGTGTCCAATGAGAGCTGAAAGGGTTAGGCATTTAGTTCCGACACAGCTTCCGACATATTTTGTCGGAACCAAATGAAAAATATGTATATGTACCATACAATAGTCAACACAACTGCGTATTTCCGACAACACACTGTCTATAGCGATGTTGTGGCACTGGACGTGCGTGAAAGGAGACACACGAGTTCACACACACAATAGAGCAGGTGCTCTCATTGCCATTCTACTACTTGACGCTCCGTCACGATGAGCCTGCAAGCGCTCGTCCCCGCCAACTCCAAGGCCGCGATGTCCGTGGGCATCAATGTGTTCAAGCGCTTCCTCAACTCGGAAAACATGTCGTTGGATTGATTGACAGTCTCGCTTGCCAGCGACCACGGAAGTGCAGCGCTTGTCGTCGTCACGGACAAGTTTGCGATGCGTCTCGCCTTCCAGCGCGCTCCAACCGGCGACTTCCTCAAGAAGAACTCGGTTCTTTAAGAACAAGAAGAACTCGGTTCTTTCGTACTACCGCCAAGTGAAGAAGTGGCTCCTGGACCAATTCAAGCAACACAAACCCGCGACGGACGACAAGCTCCTCGAGATGGCGCGAACGCTCGAGCGCCACTGCGTGTCCCGCGAAAAAGGAGCAACGATCAACAAAGCGCCGGTATGCACGAAATACGATCTACGTCTATTGATGCGTCACCTTTACGCGACGGCTACAAGTGAGACCGACTACGAGGACGCAACGCTAGTGTGCCTGATGTGGCACGCGTTTGGTCGTGCATCGGACCTTTCGCAGGTCGCCAAGTCCGGCCTCTCTGTCAGCGCCGGCAACACGCTCTTTCTCCGACTCGTGCGAGTCAAGACCGCGGAAGAGCAAGGTCTGTCGCTCATCCCAGACCGCGAGTGCTTCATGACGTGCCCGATCTTCGCCATCGCGGTCGCGCTGATGATGCAGCAAGCTCCATGCGCTCCTCTGCTGTCGCAGCTGCCGGCACCATCAGCGCACTTCGACCAAGAAGAGATCGCCGGCTCACCGCTGCTCGACATGCTGGATGGATGCGCTGCCGAGACTGCGCCTTCTCTTGGTCGCTCTCCTGCGCCAGCGACTGGGAATCGCGCTCCTGGAATCCACAGCTACGTCAACCGTGTGCTCAAGAGGTCAATCGTCTTCGCGGGCATTCAGAGTGGACTCACCTTGCTCTCGTTCCGTCGTGGTGAAGCGCAGCATGCAAACGGCGATCCGGAGCTTAGCGCGCAATGGATCTTCAACCGCGGCGCGTGGGACACGACATCGACGAGCAAGGCGTTTGCGTATATCTTCAACACTACTGCCGAAGACCAGAAGATTGCGCACGTGCTCTCTGGCTGGAAGACAAACGACACAGTCGCGCAGCCGGACTTGGGCGTCTTCGACAGCAGGGAGCAAGCGAAGATTGCGAGCGTCCGGGACCTCGTCTTTTCAAGTTGCTCGGGTTTGTCGCGCGCCGGCTGCAACGTCAACGCTCGAGAGCTTGTCAAGTGCATGGTCGCTCTTCTTCGCCATTACCCGCGCTTGAAGGAGCTGCGCGCCGATGATCCATCTGTACGTCGTCTCGAAGAGTGCGCTCAAAGCGTCGACTGCTCGAATGGCTTGCTGCGCTTGTCGCTGCGACTTGTGGAGAGATATGCCGACAAGGCAACGCCACAAAGAGCCCAGAGCGACGAGGACATCCGCAAGAGGGATCGCGCAATGATCGAGTACCAAAGTGCTGTCATTAGCGGTCTTGTCAACTTGAACAAGCGCTAGGAAGCTCGCTTTGAGACCCTTGTAGCGGCGGTTAGCAAGTGCGACCTGGCCGACACGCTGAGAGCAGAGTCGCCTGAGCACGAAGCATGACAAGAAGACAGTGAGAACCTCGAGCCAGCTCGCAAGCGTGCCAAGAAGTCAGCGCCGACTCACCTTCGTGCTGTGTGATACGAGTGGTTCACTCGCGAGCCGCGTCTCTGGAAGTCGAAAGCCAAGCGCCAAAGGGTCTCGGACGTGAGGCACATCGTCGCGTTCATGAGCTCTTCATTGTCGACGGGTTTGCGCTCGTCGAAACCGAGCCAGACTTCAAGTCGAACGCTTGCGCGATTGGTGAGCAAGCGGAACGCAGCGTCCTCGACTTCCTTCGCGCTCGAGGCCAGCGTGCGGTCGGTGCGTCGTCAGTGCTCAAGGTTCTGCGTCTGGCTCACAAGAGGGAGCGCTGGGCGAGCGCATTCGCCGCTTTGCTGCTCTGCGCGATACCAGCGTAATCGTCGATCCATCCCCGCTTGCCGGACAGAGCATTCTCAAGACACAGATCATCTAGACACGCATCATCTCATGCAGTAACGCCACACATAATACATACCTGATTACCTTTGGTTTCGGCCTTGCTTGCTGTCCATCCGATTGCTTGCTGCGGATCTTGGCGTCATGGATCTCGCGAGATGTAGAGCACATTCGAACTCGCACTCGAACACGCACACGACACCAACAATGCAAGAGAGGCCGCAACCACGCAACCACCGTCCGCAGTCGCTCGGAGTTCTAAGACCTCGTGGTGGAGAAGTGGAGCTGGTACAAGCTCCGCATCAACCAGCATGCGATTCGCTTGCTGTGCACCGCGCTGAACGATACGACAAGCGACAAGGAGTCGCAAGCCGAAGCGCTGTTGGTCATCTTCGAGTCGCTCGCGTCGCTCAAGAAGAAGACGATCTCTCCGAGCGACATCGAGTAGTAGATCGTGGCGCTGAGCGACGAGGCGGAGGTCGAGATTGCCAGCGACTTGTCGGAGCAGCCGCTGTACAGCGTGCGCAAGGTCCTGGCGACCCGACACGACCGCGCGACCAAGACGACGTACTTCTTGGTCGACTGGGAACCGACGTACGAGCCCGCCTCGAATCTGCCACACGCGCTCATAGATATGTTCCACAAGGAGCGCCGCGCCCTCGTCCGCAAGAAGTATTTTGAGGACGAGGAGCTCGTCGACAACAGCCTCAACCCGCAGTAACATACAGTAATACAACATTCGAGTGCGATCTCACATCATGCGTTCATTTGTTATACATATGCGTTCCCACACGAGGATTTGATAGACTCATGCCAAGCCCAAACAACGATGTTAACGCTCTGCACTAGTGCGCTTCGCACACAAAGTTTAAGGGTCATCCCAGTCTTGCGTTCCTCGTCATCCAAAGCACCAAGGTCGCCGAAGACCCCAGGCACACACTCAGGCTTGAAGACGGTCATCCCCACTGTATTGCCACGATCCAAAGAATGTAAAAGGGTACACAGTGTGAGGTCTGACCAACCGAGTCTCGACAGAGTACTACCCCTTGGCTTGCACTCGAAGACCCCTCTACTACGGGCAAAGTCGACCAAGCCTCCCAGGTCTGAAGCGCCCCCAGGTCCAAGGTCTCAGAAGGTCCTGGCAGCACCAAGGTCCAGGAAGGCTCTCGTCAACTCTGCGCACCACCGCGCCGTCCGAGTCCTCGCGGATTTTGGACGGCACATCGTCACAAAGGTGTGTTAGTCGTGCCACGGAGCGCTCGAGCATGAGTCATTCGGTGTGGCGAGTACGGGCAAGCGACGGCACACTCGACTTTTGGTTCGTTGCATCGAGTGTGAGCGGCCGATGGGGCGCGACATCAACGCCGCACTAAGCAGCTGCTGCGCGCGATCTGCGATCAGTCGACGACTAGTAGTGTGAGCGAGAGCGAGAGCTGAGCCGATGGCTTGCTCTCGCTGTGGATAGCGGCGGCAGTGACTAGCTCAGTGTCTCGAGACACAAGCCACATGCCGGTACGCGTCCACGCTGACGGTGCCGAGCGACGCAGGTCGGTACAGGTCTATGCTGGCGGTGCCTTACGGCAACGTTTGGGAGGCACTGTGAAAGCATGTGTGTATACAAAGCAACATTTAATGTAGTCATCATGTGTCTTCAAGAATAAGCACCAAGTGTACCAGTGTCTTGGCTTATAGTCAGTTCGAGACTTAGACAAAAAAAGTTCGTGCGCTGCATTTCAGCCGAATGCGTCAGGGTCTCAATTGGGCTGACTCGACCTGTTCTGTTAATGAACCCTTGCTCTATTTTCATCTTTATGGTTGATTGTCCTCTTTTACACTGATTACATCTATTTGGAAACATGCAACTAGACCGCCCTCTAGAAAAGGTTAGTTGGCAGATGACAGGAGGTAACACGAGAGCATCTCTCTCGGCGCGCGACAGAAATAATGTCGTAACGTATGATGTCAATACACACGACAGCTGAGCCGTCGAGACTAGCACAGTGGTTGTGCTTGGTGACCTGTCTTTGCTCTCGCTGTGGGTTGCGGCTGAAGCGACAACCTAATTGCCTGAAGACATGGGCCGCATGCCGGTACGCGTCCACAACCTCCAGCATAACCGAGCGTGTGCTTGAGCGCGTCAGGAGTAAGTCAATTTGGTCGGTTGCATAATTTGTGAGAGCGAGTTGAGTTGGGAAGGAACGCAATAGTGAATGCGCTCAATTCCAAGTAATGGCTGAATGTAGCCATTAATTGGAATTAAATCGTGTTGTGTGGATTACATATATTTTAGGTCAAAACCCCATTATTTCGAAACCGCTGAGAGCGCTGTATTCGGGACGAAATGATTGGCGGCAGGCGTCTAAACAGAGCAGTACTACGATTCGCTGTGAATGTGCAACATCAATACATATGTAGAGTACACACACGTCGCAGGTGCGAAAGATGGGCTACTATTGAGGCATACTCATGGTCTGCGGTCGAGATTTGTCGTCGACAAAGCACCACGAAGCGGAGCAGCACATCTCGACTCTCTCCAGACGACAGCAAGCAAGCAAGCATCATGGCCCGCGAACGCACGTACATCATGGTCAAGCCGGACGGCGTCCAGCGCCACCTCGTCGGCGAGATCATCAAGCGCTTCGAGACGAAGGGCTACAAGCTCGTGGCGCTCAAGCTCGTGCGCCCGACGCGCGAGCACCTCGAGCAGCACTACGCCGACCTCGCCGGCAAGGGCTTCTTCGCGGGTCTTATCAACTACATGTCGTCGGGCCCGGTGACCGCGATGGTCTGGGAGGGCACGAACGTCGTGCTTGAGGGCCGCAAGATGCTCGGCGCCACGAAGCCGAGCGAGTCGGCGCTCGGCACGATCCGCGGCGACTTCTGCGTCGAGGTCGGCCGCAACGTCTGCCACGGCTCGGACTCGGTCGAGTCGGCGAACAAGGAGATCGCGCTCTGGTTCCCGGAGGGCGTCATCGAGTGGAACTCGAGCGACGACGACTGGGTTTACGAGAACTAAGCAGTCCCCACACAGCAGCAGCAACAGCAGCAGCAGTGGTGTCGCGAGTCTGCATCGCCGGCTCTGATGCCGCGCTGATCGCGTGTGTGTGACGAGGCTGTAGCCCCTCGCTATCTTCTCTTCGTGGCGTCTCAAGCACCGCAGCGCTTCAATGCGTCACTCGCTAGCGGCTGGGACTGATTGGAGTCGTAGCGACGCTCACGCAGCGCCGCGTTGGCTCTGGATCTGTTCTAGTTGCATGAGCGACCGCAGTAGCAAGCTCGACAATGAACAACTCTTTTCAGTGTCTCTCTCGCTCCCTTCTTTGCTGTTGTGTGTCTGTGTGTCGCTGTTGATTGTGTTGGTGGTGATAGACAACAGCGCAAGCGCTCGACATCGTCGAGCAGGTCCAGGATGCCGTCGTTTGTGTCGAGGATCGACCTGCTATTGTTGCCAAGTGCTTGCTGCTCTCGACAGTACTCGTCTCATCTACGAGCGATTCCACGTCTGCAGAACCAGACGTTCTCGCCCACCACCTCATCGCTACTGCTCACTCGCGTCTCGAGCAAGCAAGTCCGTGAACACACACAATCACGACCAAGTAGACCGAGTGCGCAAGTTGCTCATGATGGCGAACTCGACACGACCGTGAGCGACACGGCCAACAGATCACATCGTGCGCACGTTCACACACATCCACTCAAGCTCCAGCGCACCAACGCGTCGTGGGTATGTGCATCCAAGCGTCGAGCGTCGACGTAGAGCAGAAACAGCAGCAGCATGCATGAGCTCTAGTCTAGTCTACAACGAGTCAATGTTGTGGGTATGTCTACTTGTTACACACGTAGAACGCATGCAACGTTCGACTACGGGCTCTACCGTGTGAGCAGGTGCGTGTGTCTCCTAAGAGACACCCCGAGCTCACGCATTGCTTGTTGCGACTTCATGCCTCGCGTCGGTACACTGCAGTAGTAGTGCGTTAGCAGCATCTGTGGCTTCGCTATCACGACGTTTTTGCGAGGAGCTGGAAGCTTGACTTGGTACATGCACAGTCTCGAAGCGCAGGCGACGCCATCTTCAGCACTTGGTCCGCGACAGTGGCTTGAACAGACGCTTGCGATCTCGCTTGGTCTTGACGACTCTGGACGCGCTTGGTGGCAGAGCAGGCGAGCAGCGATGCGAGTCGAGAGCGACTGGGGAGAGCGATGTGTGGAGCGAGGCGAAGGATGGACTTATGCGCTGGGTGGCGAAATCGAGACTGAAAGTGCCGATGCGTGAAGTCCAGGCACATGGAGTCTCCAACACTCGTATGTGGCCGTTGGGTTGCTACTCATGTGGCCGTTGGCTTGTTGCGCGTGTAGAGCGCGCTGATGTTATCGATCTCGAGCACAACCATGAGTATGAGCATGAGCGGCGGCGACGCGCAAGCCGAGTTCGACCAGGAGAACCTGGGTTCACGCGCAAGTCGGACGAAGTGACCGAGTCCGATTGGTTCAACGATGCGGTGAAGCGCAGCGAGAGTGAGGGTCATCGCCGCACTGCACATGCGCGTCCAGAAGCTCCGCAGTCTTCGATTCCCTCGTGCTCGAACACGCACGCGCGCTAGACGTCCGTCATGCAACTGCGCTCGACTGCCGCTGCCGCAGCGCTGCTGCTCTTCGCCTCGCTCGACCGCACGCGAGCGCAGTCGGCGCCGACGTGCGCTGCTCCTGCAAACACGCTCTCGTACGCGTGCGAGAGCGCCTGCGCAGACGCGTACACGCCGTGCTGGCTCAACGCGACTGCGTCGACGACGACGTGTCAGTATAAGTGCTACACCAAGATCTACAGCACAGCGGGGGACTTCATCTTGCTCGTGCCGTACGGCAAATGGAAGAGCGCGACGCAGCTCGCGTACGAAGCGACGATGATGCCCACAGCCGTGCCATACAACCCGGCCAACATGATCATTGGCGATACGGCCAACTACTCGTGGACGAGCAACGATAATCTCGACAAGATCGAGACGCTCAAGCTCCGGAGCTCGACGACAAACGTGTACGTTGCCATCGCACGCTCAGACTAGCTCATGAGGCCGAGTGGAGACTCGCAAGAGGACTCGAACCTAACGACTCGCGTGCGATCGTAGATACCTCACCGGTGGAAGCTACATCGGAACATACTTCTGGAAGGGCCAAGTCGCCAACGTCGAGCTCGCACCCGACTTGCTCACGACGCAGACGCAAGTCTCGCTCGTGCTCTTGCGGAACCTCAACTTGGCGGCGTACACGGCCGAGAGCAAGCTCGCAGCGATGCTCCCGCGCTCGCTCGTGCACATTGCAGTCAACAACGCGCTGCTCACGGACTTCCCCACGGGCTTTGCGCGTCTCACGCTCTTGAGACGGCTGTACGTCGCTACGTGAACAAGTTGCTGAGCAGACTCGATAGTCCTAGCGACTCGGAGGTCGCGCTGACGTGACGAACTGATGCCTCTGTGTGTGAGCAGGTACCTGAACTACAACTTCATCGAGACGGTCGACTCGACCATGGGGCTCCCAGGCATCCAGGAGCTGTGCGTCCTAGCTGACGAACTGAGCTGAAGTGCTCGGGCAGACACTAACGAGTCTCTGCTGCTGTGCCGTGCGCTACGCGACCAGAGAGCTCGTGAGCAACAAGCTCGTGTCCTTCAACGCTGTGTTCAAGGACCTTCTCGTCCTGTGCGTTGAACAGACGACCAACCGACTGGACTCTCTTGACCTCCTGAGCCACGACCGATGCGAGGTGCTCACGAGATGTGACTTGTCTTCTTGTGTGGCGCAGTGGACTCTCAGTGAACCGGCTGACTGAAGTGCCAAGTGTCGTCGCGAAGCACACGCTCTTGCAGCAATTGTACGCCGCTCGCTCTTGGCTCTTGATCCTATGCGAAGCGTTCGTGAAGCTGACGCGACCACTCGATTCTGCTCACTGCGCGCAGGTGGCTCAACAACAACAGTCTATCGGACTTTCCCGAGTCGCTCGACCTCCCAAAGCTCAAGACTCTGTGCGTCTTCCATCGGCGTCTCTCGCTCGCCATTGCGCGCGCGTCCTGACGCTCACTCAATCACTCGTCCTCTGTGCGCGCAGGTACCTCACGTTCAACAACATCCAGTCGTTCAGCGCGTTCTTCCCAAACCTCGAGCTCCTGTACGTCGTCGCGCTGCTCGCATCGCCACTCTCTCTCTCTGTCGTGGCCCAGCGCACTGACGTTGTTTGCTGCGTGATGCGATCGCCAGTGACTTGGGCTACAACGACTTGACCGAGATCCCACCGGTCGTGTTCAGTCACACAAAGCTCACAGGCTTGTACGTCCTACTGCTCCATGGCCGCAATGTGGTGCTCCCACCACTCACGCAGTCTCTATGAACGTACTCGCTCGCTCGTAGGAAGCTCGCAGGCAACGCCTTGCGCAACGTCACGCTCACGAACGACCAAGCGACGTTCCTCGCTAACCTCAAGAACTTCACGATCGATGACGCGAGTATCAGCAAAGAGTGCTACGTGACGCAGCAGCGCGAGGTTCGCGGCTACAAGTTTTGCATCCTGACTAAGGCGAGCGGCGACTCGGAGAGCGCGAGCAGCGGCACGAAAGTGGCGTCGTCCTCGTCGTCCTTGCCGCTGATCCTCGCGATCGTCGGCGGCGTCGTTCTCCTCGCTGCGATCATCGGTGTCGTTGTCTACCGTCGACGTCGCCACACGCGCGGCAAAGCCACCGACAACAACACGACGACGAATGGCGGCGACGCGACGCTGTCGAGCCACACGGCCACGACGACGTACTTTCAGACACCGGCGGCCGTCGCGCTCTGGAACGACCCCGAGCTGTTGGCGATCCGCGTGAACAGCGAAGACATCCACGACGTCAAGCGCATTGGCAAAGGTGCGTACGCAGAAGTGTGGCTCGTGCAGTACCGCAAGACACAGCTCTTGGCGTCCAAGCGCCTGCGCAAAGCGGACAGCAGCGCCAGTAGCTCGACGCGCACGCAAGACTTCATCGCCGAGATCAAGCTCGTGGCGAAGCTCGAGCACCCAAAGATCGTGCAGTTTGTCGCGATCGCGTGGACGCTCGAGGCCGATCTCCAAGCTCTCTTTGAGTACATGGACGGCGGCGACTTGCGGTCGTACCTCGAGCGCGACAGCACGCCGCGGCACTGGACGCCCGAGAAGGTCCAGATCGCGATTGACGTCGTCGAGGCGCTCGTGTACGTGCACTCGTTCGCGCCACCGCTGATCCATCGCGACCTCAAGTCCCGCAACGTGCTGCTCTCGCGCCAGGGCGACGCGAAGCTGACCGACTTTGGCGTCGCGCGGTACCGCTCCGAGAACAACACGATGACTGCTGGCGTTGGCACGGGGCGGTGGTTGGCGCCCGAAGTCATCGCTGGCACGAGCGACTATGGACCAGCGGCCGACATCTTTTCGTTCGGCGCCGTGCTCTCGGAGCTCGACACGCACGCGCTGCCGTACGACAGTGTCGTGGGTCCGAACGGCCACAAGCTCGCAGACGTCGCGCTCCTGCAGCTCATTTCGACTGGTCAGCTCCGCCCGAGCTTCCGCGGCCCGAACACGCCGGAGCCGATCGTCGAGCTCGCGCACCGGTGCTTTGCGCTCAACCCGCTCGTGCGTCCGACGGCGACGGAGCTCGCGTATGCGCTGCGCAACTTTCAGCGCACGATGTAAGTCGGCGTCCTGGAGCGGCGGAGTGACGTGACGCTCAGACTCTGTGATGTGCCTCATGCGAGCGCAGGTAGTCAGTTTTTAATATGAGTGTTTTTATGCGCTCTTAGTAAGTACGAATCCACTCCTATGATTTGCGACGGCCGCGACGACCGCAAAGTGTGGCCAAGAGGCGCTACGCCAGCGCCATGGTGCTGCTGTGCGGCTCACAGCACGAACAGCACGTGCCAGACGCCAGCACCTCATCTGATCTTGACATGATCCAAATCATTACCGTCGATGCCTTGGCACCCTGTTCTGCCTTGATACTTTCATCGGCAGGAGCTCAAACATGGCGAGGTCGGTGACGAGCTAGACAGACGCTCAGTCCTCGTTTCGACCGGCAGCGAGCACGCCAACGAGCCCTGAGCGATCGGAAGTACTACAACGATGAACGTCCTCGCACTTGTCACCGCGCTGTGCCTCGCACCCGCTGCGACCATGAGTCAGACAGTCAACATCGGAACGGCCTGCGCCTTGCCGGCCAAGACGCTCACGTACAAGTGCGGCAGTGCCTGTGCTCCAAGCGTTCCGTGCTGGTACAACACGACGACTGCGGCGAGTGAGTCTGCGTGTGCATACACGTGCATGACGAGCCTCGTGAACGACACGCTGAGCTTCGTCTTCCTCGTGCCGTACGGCAAGTGGAAGAGTCCGCAAGAATTGGCGTCGCCAGTGCCGCTCAGGGCGTTAGTTGCAAACGACGACACAAAGTACACGAGCGTGAACAACGACTACCTGGAAGCGATCGACACGCTCGAGTTCACGAACACGACGAAAGGAGTGTACGTGGACGCTCGTGCGGTGCGGAGAGCAGCGAATGCATCGGAGCGCGACTGACGTCTGTGTCTCTTCGCTACTTGCAGGTACATTGTCGGTGGAAAGCGATTCGGGACGAACACGCGCGGCATGGTCTCGAACGTGAAGCTGTCGACGAGTCTGATGACCAAGCAGCCGCAGATCACGAACGTCGTGCTCTCGAGCCTCAATCTCAACGCGCAAGCCGAGGACATCGCTGCGCTCTTGCCGCCGAAAGTCGTGGACCTCACGCTCGACAACGGACTTTTCTCGGCGTTCCCAGCGAACCTCGACAAGTTCAACAGCACGCTCACAGCGCTGTACGTGCACACACGCCAGATGCGCGACGCTCCTGGTGTCGTTGCATCGGACTCACGTCGCCACTTTGCTAACAGGAGCTTCAAGAACAACTACCTCACAAAGATCGAGCCGACGCCGGGCTTGGAGTCGCTCAAGACGCTGTACGTGCCATCTCACAACAGCTCCACAGTCTCTCCACGTGTGTCAATAAGATCACTCACGCTGCCTGGCTCGCATTTGACAGGTCGCTGAACGGCAACGACATCGACTCGATCACGGCCACGCTACCCAAGCTCGTGACATTGTACGTGCCGATGGTTGAGTCCCTTGGACTGGCAAGTGCTGCGTGCTCACCTCGAGGATCCCGTTGCTTGTTTGCCGCGACTCGTTCAGAGTGATGGGATACAACAAGCTCAGCGCGATCCCAGCCGTCTTTGCGCAGTACACGTCGCTCAAGTCGCTGTACGTTTGCCTCTCTCTGTTCTTGTTGTCTATGTTGTGACTCGGAGACTGATACTGACGCAGCATTGAACGCTCGTGCTTGCGCTACTAACCACTGTGATACTCGCAGCCAGCTCTATGTCAACAACTTCACGTCGATCCCAAAGACCGCAGCGTTCCCGCCGACGCTCACTGAGCTGTACGTCCCTATCGCTACTCGCAGCTCGAACGCACACTCTCCTAACGCTTGCTGGCAATCACTCACTGGACAGGACGCTGCACTACAACAACATCACGTCCTTTGAAGCCGTCGTGCCGACGCTCAAGATCTTGTATGTCTTGTGATGTCGCTGTGGCCACTTGATATTGTTCCTGTCCAGCCTGACACCGAGCGACCTTGTGATCTAGGGACCTCGAGTTCAACAACCTGACTGCGATCCCACCGGTCGTCTTCCAGCACAAGAACCTCACGACGCTGTACGTCAGGCGCATCCTCTGGGACTGCTAACTGAGTGTACTCTGACTCACTTCTCTGCTACGAATGACAGACGCCTCATGCAGAACAAGTTCTCCAACATCTCGCTCACGAGCGACCAAGCGAGCTTCATTGCCAGCCTAAAAAACATCACGTTCGACGCCACGGCGACGTTCAAGGACTGCTTCTCGTACCAGCAGAAGCAGATCCACGGCATCACGTTCTGCATCTCGGACGTCCCGACGCTACGTGGCGACAGCAACACCGAGACCGCAAAGAGCTCGTCGTCATCCCTGCCGCTCGTCCTCGGCATTGTCGGTGGCGTCATTGTGCTCGCAGCCATTGGCGCAGTCGTCTACATGCGCTCGCGCAAGCACGCTGCAAACGCCAAGGCGATGTACACGAACGCCGACGGCACGGTCTCGACCATGAACATGTCCAACGGCACGGGCATGACATCGCTCTGGTACGACGCCGACTTGCTCTCGGTCAAGGTCAACGACGAAGACATCGAGGACATCAAGGCGATCGGACGCGGCGCGTTCGGCGACGTGTGGCTCGTCAAGTACCGCAAGACGCAGCTGTTGGCGTCCAAGCGGCTGCGCAAGAGCGATGCGAACCGCGCGCGGACGCAGAAGTTCATCGACGAGATCAAGCTCGTGGCGAAGCTCGAGCACCCGCACATCGTGACGTTCGTCGGCGCGGCGTGGACGATCGAGTCGGACTTGCAGGCGCTGTTCGAGTACATGGACGGCGGCGACTTGCGCGACTACCTCGCGAACCCGCAGCTGCCGAAGCAGTGGACGCTCGAGAAGCTCCAGATCGCGATCGACGTCGCCGAGGCGCTCGTGTACGTGCATTCGTTCGCGCCGCCGCTCGTGCACCGCGACCTCAAGTCGCGCAACGTGCTGCTGAGCAGCGAGCTGCGCGCCAAGCTGACGGACTTTGGCGTCTCGCGCTTCCGGTCGGAGGACAACACGATGACGTCGGGCGTCGGCACCGGCAAGTGGTTGGCGCCAGAGGTGATCTCCGGCAGCACGGACTACGGCGCGCCGGCCGACATCTTCTCGTTCGGCGCCGTGCTCACGGAGCTCGACTCGCACAAGCTCCCGTACGACGACGTGCGCGGTCCGAACGGCGCGCCGCTCGCTGACGTCGCGCTGCTGCAGCTCATTGCAAGCGGCGAGCTGCGTCCGCGCTTCACTCCGTCCTGCCCTGCTGCAATCGCGGAGCTCGGCGACCGGTGCTTTGCGCTCAACCCGGCGGAGCGACCTGCAGCCGCGGAGATTGCCTACGCGCTGCGCCAGTTTATGAAGACGCTGGCCGAATCTGCGTGAGGACTTGAAGCAGGTCGAGTGTGATCGTGTGAGTTCGGTCCCTGCAATGTACTTCACGTTCTTAGTACGTGTACAAGCGATTAGACGCGCATCCAGAGCTTGTGGACGAGCAACAGACATCAACGCCGCACTCAACATGCACGCCATCGCTGTGCGCGCTACGAACGGCATCGGCCGTCCGCAGCCGCTGCAGCGCTCGATCCCCGATCAGTCGACGACTAGTAGTGTGAGCGAGAGCGAGAGCTGAGCCGATGGCTTGCTCTCGCTGTGGGTAGCGGCGGCAGTGACTAGCTCAGTGTCTCGAGACACAAGCCACATGCCGGTACGCGTCCACACCGACGGTGCCGAGCGACGCAGGTCGGTAGGCACTACGTAGGTATATGGGAACAGAGTACCCTACATACACGCCAAGTCCGCGCATCCAAGTGTCGAGCGTCGACGTAGAGCAGAAACAGCAGCAGCATGCATGAGCTCTAGTCTAGTCTACAACGAGTCAATGTTCCGAGTGTGGGCTTTCGTAGCTGGTAACTTCACCGGCGCTCTTGAGCAGTCATGTGTCCGCGACGCGCGCAGCAGTCTCGGCCGCGTGTGCAGCGCCGCCAAAGACGCTCACGTACAAGTGCGGCGGCGCGTGCGGCACATTTGTCCGGACTTGCTCGTAGTGCAGTTCATAGTTTCCAAACTGACTCGGACATCCCGGAGAAGGCGGTGCCGTGGAGCAGCAGTGGATCCGTCGCGAAGCTCGGTATGTCTCTGTTGCTGCTCGTAATTGCAAGTGAGTGTGTGATGCATGTGTGTTTCCATGAAGAGGTGTGCGCATGGAACGAAGCACTCGAGGCAGTAGACGAATGCGGCAGCGGCGATGGTGCGGCTTCAGCCGTCTCATTGTCGTGCGATCGATCGATCGATCGAGCGATCGAGCGACGACCGTCGTCCTAGCTCGCTAGCTTGTTTGTTTGCTTGCTTGCTCTCTCTATCTCTCTATCTCTTGCTTTCTTGCTTGGATCGTGCACTGACGCACGCACACACACCTTCGAACATCCTGTGTTCTGTGTCCTGTGTTTGTATGCATGTGCCGATGGACGGACGCAGCACTCGCTTTGAGGAGCAGCGCCACGTGCGTGACCCGCGTATCATCGCCGAGCTCGTGCAAGCGGCGCACGATCAAGTGGACGTGGCGCTGCACTACCGGATCCCGTACCCGCGGCCGCACTACGTGGACCCAGGGACCGTCGGCGGCGACAACGACTTTCGACGCCGCTCAACACGCACGAACACGCGGCTGGCGCGCACGACGAAGGCGAACGTGCAGAAGCAGTTTCTGCGACCACGACCCAAGTGACAGCAGACATGTGCGTGCACACAAGCAAGAGCAAGCAAGGCAAACAAGAACAAACAAGAGCAAGGCAAACAAGAACAAGCAAGACAACAAGCAAGACAACAAACAAGAGCAAGTGTGGTTGCTAGATCACATGGCTATTGTATTATGGTACTTCTTGTTCTCTCTTGTTCTCTCTCTTGCTTCTTGCAGCTCGGCAACATAGCAACATGGCTCGTTGCTCGTTGCTACTTGACGACGACGCCACTCTACAGACACAGACGTCAACACTCAACTGCTCCGTCACTCCATCGCTTAGTCGCTCTAGAGCGCGACGAGCAGGACGCTGTAGATCGAGCAGCGCGGCAGCGAGAAGAACTGCTGGAGCGAGATGCTAAAGCCCATGCGCTGCATGCGGTCGACGAGGTAGAAAGCCTGCTCGTCCGAGCCCGCGAGGTCGTAGAAAAAGTCGCTCGTGAGCGACACATCCGTGCGCTGGAGCTCGCGCTGCCAGAGCTTGAGCAGGATCTGCGCGCACATGGGCACGTTCGAGTGCCGCGGCGGCTTGCGCATGCACATGTTGCGCTTCGCGGCAGCAGCCGCGTCGTCGCTGTGGGCTTGCTGTTGTGCTTGCTGTTGTGCTTGCTGCTGCTCGGCGAGCATGCGCGCCATGTCCGCGAGCGTCCACGACGTGGGCGAGCGCCGCAGTCCTGCTGAAGAAGAGGCCGATGGCGACGACGGCGTTGGCACAGGCGAGACACGGATCGGGTTCATCATCGTGCTGACGTGTGTTTGTGAGTGAGAGTGAGATGGTCTGGTCTGGTCTGGTCTAGGTCGGGTGTGTGTGCGCGCAAGCAAGCAGCTGTATCCTCTTGGTCGCTCTTGTGCGAGTGCGAGTGCGAGTGCGAGCGCGGCGGCGCAAATTGGCAAGTGAGTGAGCGAGCCAACGAGGACAAGCGACGGCGCCTTGATTTGATGTGCTGCTGCGGTGATGATGATGATGGAAGTCGCTCGCGTCGGGCTTTTGGGCTTTTGGGTTTTTGATGGAGCAGAAGAGACGGTGTGGGGAGAGTATACTTTATTCAAGCTAGCTTTTCAGGAGAGTTAACTTGATTAAAGTATGCTGCGAGAGCGCGGCAAGAGCCGGGCCATGCGATGTGCGCGGCTTGTCTTTGCAACTGCAAAAGGTGAAAAACAGGCCTGGTTCTCGACATTTGGCCGAGCGAGCGAGCGAGCAGCTCGTCAAAGTCAAAAAGCCACACTTTGGGTCGCAGAGTGAGTGAGTGAGCGAGACTGTTTTCTTGCTCTGTGTGTGTGCTTTTGCTTTTGCTCGTCGTGCGCGCACCGACAAACCAACCCAACAAACCGGGCCGACCTGCTGTTGGCTGTTGGCTGTTGGTAGTGGCGAGCGGCGTCTAGCATGGACGCAGTAGTGATGGCCTCGCATTTTTCAGCAGCTCGTGTGCTCGTTGTTCGTCGTGTGCGATACTTTTTGTGGCGCAGATCCTGGTTAAATGCGAAAAATGAATGCATACATTGTCGTCGTGTGCTCAGTGCTTTCCCACTGCGGCTGGCGGGCTCGGCTCCAAGCAACAGCGCATCCGTGTGGGAAGTGAGAAAGCGGCTGCGCTGAGCGCGCTTGCTCAGAGCAAGAGAGAGAGATGAAGAGCTCACACAATGAGCATGAGTGTTGTATGAGGCAGTGCGATGCGCGCAAATGTGTGACGACTGCTGAGGGAGCAAAACAAAGCAACAACAACTTAGTCCGCGCATACTCTCTTCAAGACGCAAATCCAATCGCTGTTGTTGTTGTTCTCAGACGTCGGTTGTGGCGGATGATAGGATGTATGTCTCCCTCCCTTATCAGCGTGATTCGTGCTCCTCGCGCGCGCCTGGCACGCCGGCACGCGAGCGCGAGCGCGCACCGCGCACCTCCCGCACGTGATACGCCATTAGGCGCTACGCGCGACTTTTGCTGCGCCGGCGTGAGCACGAGCGCTTTTTGCGCTCGAGCCGCGTACACAGCACAAGGCACAAGGCAAACCACGACGACGACGACGACACTGACGACGACACCTGACATTGGCAAAGGACACGCAGCAATGCATTCACAGGCAGTGACGCCCGCGTCGTGCTGCATGGAGCTTCGCGCTCGCGTGCCTGGACAACCACCTCGACGGCCAGCATGGACAGCGAGCGCACAATGTCTTATCGAGACAGCGCGCGCGCCGCGTGCCTCAAGGAAGGAACGACGACGGGTTCTCACGCCTTGCGTGCGACTCGCCATCGCCACTCCATTGTCATTTGCTTCGCCATTTGCTTCGCCGCTTGCTATCGACCACTTGCCACTTTGTGAGCACTTGCCACTTTGTGCGCGCTGCGTTCCTTCTGTTGCTCCAACAATCACGTTTCACACGTCCGCGCGACTTGGACTCGATCGATCGACATGACGACTTGCTCTGACGCAAGTGCGGGATCACTCAGTCACTCGCTCGCTCGCGCATCGAGTCTCGAGTCTTGAGTCTCGAGTCTTGAGCAAATCCAAGGAGTGCTCGCGACAACGGCTGCCTCGTTTCACGCACTCACACGCTTTGACTCCTCTGCTACTACAGCATGCGACAGCTTGTCGCATGGTGTTCTCGACGACTAGCCTCCGGTCCAAGTTTGTAAGGGATAGAACCCAGAGCTAGTCTGGGATAGCAGTGGCTGTGTCGCTCGTGGACATTCGGCAAACAAGCACCTACAAGCGTTGGAGCAAACGCATAGACGTATACTAGTACAAGTACAAGCATCGCAGCGACACAGCGACACAGCGACACAGCGACACAGCGACACAGCGAGGCAAGACAACCTGGCACTAGTGCTAGTCGTTCGCGAGCTTTCACTTATTGTGTTTGCACTGCTTGGTCCGCGTTTGATTCACACAACCACAACGGCCGTGCATCTAAATCTATCGCTACACGACGATCGCATTCAGGCTCTAATTTGTTCGTTGTTCGTTGCTTGCTCGAGCGCATGTCAGAGTCTCTGATTGCCTCTGATTGCCGTCGTCGTTGTCGTCGTGGATGGTGTTCGGCGCAGGCAAGTGGTTACCAGGAGTAGTAGTGATTGCCACTGGAGTGGTTATTGAGCAAGTCAACATTGATGTGGTTTGACTATCTCGGAGGTGTTTACCACTGAAGTGGTTATCTCTCGTGAGCTTACTGCTCTGGTGGCTTACCTCTCTGGTGCAGCTACCTCTAGGATCGCCACCATCCTCAGTGTTCGTCGTCACGCCGAGTCCTGCAGTGCACGTGGCGAGTCCAGCAGTGCCAAGTCAAGCGTACTCGAAGCAATGGACGATCAGCAGAAACTCGACGCTCATTGACAACGCGATCGAAGCACTGACACTCGACTTGCCCGGCCAAGTCTTCGTCACGTACGTCGACGGGTACGCAACGTCCAAGCATGTCGCGTCGGTCAAGGTCTTCGGCGCAACGACCGCGCTCGTTGACGCTGTCGAGGTCGGCACCAAACGTGCAATGCGCGGCGTCAAGCTCGTAGTCTCGCACGCGAGTGCATCAGCTGCAGAGCTGTCGCATACAACCGAGTCGCTGCTCACCGAGGTTGTGCTGCTGCGCAAAGCGGTGCTCCGGAAGGTCGTGACGAATGGCTGGGCGGACGTCGTAGTGAGCGACCGCGTGCTGTACAACAAGACGAGCTACAGTGCAGCTGCAAGCGCAACCAACGGGCGACTGCTGCGCGAGTCTGCGAGCGCGACGAACTTCACACTGCAAACCGTGACGCGAGCCGTACCTCTCGATAGCAACGGTAGTACGAGCTCACGAATCGGCGTGAACCAAGTGAACCCAACGTGGACGCTCATCAAGCCGACTGGAGGCGTCCAAGACGCGATCACGCTCGCTCTCAAAGCTGTCGGCGCAGCAGCCGTGTCGATCACTCGCGTCGACTCGGACTTGTTGCCGGACGGCGCGATCGGGACGATCGAAGTCGCGCGCGGTGACCTCGTCGTCGAGACGCGAGTCGCAGAGAACGCGAGTGTGCACGACACGATTGTGCTCACGCCGACGCGAGACAGCGGCAGCGTGGCGAAGACGCCGATTGTTGTGAGCATTGCGCCGACTGTGACAGTGTCCAAGACCTCGACTGTCCTCACGGCCACGCAGTCTGTGCAGTTCACGAACCCGTACGTGCCGATCCCGAGCGACCTCACGCTCTTTGTCAACGGCTCGGGGAACCTCTTTGTGCTCGCGAACAGCAGCGCCTCGGTCGTGAACAGTGCTGTTCTCCGCGCTGCTGGCTCCGGTTTGTTGCAAGTGCAGATGGACGCTCTTCGTGGAGGCATGGGACTGACTGCGTCGCGCGACTTTGGAGCGACGCTCGAGAAGAGCGAGGCGTTGAAAGGCGCGATCGTCAGCGCGAACGTCGTGTGTCTGTGGTCGACAAAGACGTACAGCGCAGCGATGACAGGGACTAGCACGATCAATACCAGCGCCAGTGCCAGTGCGAGCGCCACGATGACACCGATCGTCAAAGTTCCGCGCTGCAACGTCACGACTGTGCCAACCAAGATCGGTGGCAGCACGACGTTTACAGTGGCGCTCGACCCAAGCAACAGCACAGCATCAAGCGATGGCGGCAAGCCGAGCAGTACAACCGGAGCGGCTACAGACATTGCGTCTGCTGCCTGTGCTCTCCGATGTCTCGCACTTCTTGTGCTATTGCTAGTTGGAGTGTAGAGAGATCGTCTGGTCATTGCACAAGGGGAGCGAACAATCAACACGGCACACATGTTTGCCATCTTGCTTACAGCCTCTTCCACGTGTACAAGGAGTCAATGCCGTCACTCGGTTTGGCGCTTGAACAAAACCTTGCAAAGATGGACTTCTGATGTGGGATCCGTGTACCGCCAATAGCGTCCGCCAAAGCAAGCTCAAGACACCCTAAACATTGTAGGAACGTGCGGATCTTCACATCCTCAATCGCCGGGCACCGGCTTTGATCGTGGTCGCGTCTACTCAACCGAGAGATCTTCGAGCGAGACCACTCGTACTTCCTTATGGAGCGACAGCTACGTCTCACACTTTGCTTTCATGTTCGCTGTGATGCTATTATGATGTTGCAGTGCAAGTCGTGTATGCGCCGCGCAAGTAGCAAAGAGGTAGCTGCACCAGAGAGGTAAGCCACCAGAGCAGTAAGCTCACGAGAGATAACCACTTCAGTGGTAAACACCTCCGAGATAGTCAAACCACATCAATGTTGACTTGCTCAATAACCACTCCAGTGGCAATCACTACTACTCCTGGTAACCACTTGCCTGCGCCGAACACCATCCACGACGACAACGACGACGGCAATCAGAGGCAATCAGAGACTCTGACATGCGCTCGAGCAAGCAACGAACAACGAACAAATTAGAGCCTGAATGCGATCGTCGTGTAGCGATAGATTTAGATGCACGGCCGTTGTGGTTGTGTGAATCAAACGCGGACCAAGCAGTGCAAACACAATAAGTGAAAGCTCGCGAACGACTAGCACTAGTGCCAGGTTGTCTTGCCTCGCTGTGTCGCTGTGTCGCTGTGTCGCTGTGTCGCTGTGTCGCTGCGATGCTTGTACTTGTACTAGTATACGTCTATGCGTTTGCTCCAACGCTTGTAGGTGCTTGTTTGCCGAATGTCCACGAGCGACACAGCCACTGCTATCCCAGACTAGCTCTGGGTTCTATCCCTTACAAACTTGGACCGGAGGCTAGTCGTCGAGAACACCATGCGACAAGCTGTCGCATGCTGTAGTAGCAGAGGAGTCAAAGCGTGTGAGTGCGTGAAACGAGGCAGCCGTTGTCGCGAGCACTCCTTGGATTTGCTCAAGACTCGAGACTCAAGACTCGAGACTCGATGCGCGAGCGAGCGAGTGACTGAGTGATCCCGCACTTGCGTCAGAGCAAGTCGTCATGTCGATCGATCGAGTCCAAGTCGCGCGGACGTGTGAAACGTGATTGTTGGAGCAACAGAAGGAACGCAGCGCGCACAAAGTGGCAAGTGCTCACAAAGTGGCAAGTGGTCGATAGCAAGCGGCGAAGCAAATGGCGAAGCAAATGACAATGGAGTGGCGATGGCGAGTCGCACGCAAGGCGTGAGAACCCGTCGTCGTTCCTTCCTTGAGGCACGCGGCGCGCGCGCTGTCTCGATAAGACATTGTGCGCTCGCTGTCCATGCTGGCCGTCGAGGTGGTTGTCCAGGCACGCGAGCGCGAAGCTCCATGCAGCACGACGCGGGCGTCACTGCCTGTGAATGCATTGCTGCGTGTCCTTTGCCAATGTCAGGTGTCGTCGTCAGTGTCGTCGTCGTCGTCGTGGTTTGCCTTGTGCCTTGTGCTGTGTACGCGGCTCGAGCGCAAAAAGCGCTCGTGCTCACGCCGGCGCAGCAAAAGTCGCGCGTAGCGCCTAATGGCGTATCACGTGCGGGAGGTGCGCGGTGCGCGCTCGCGCTCGCGTGCCGGCGTGCCAGGCGCGCGCGAGGAGCACGAATCACGCTGATAAGGGAGGGAGACATACATCCTATCATCCGCCACAACCGACGTCTGAGAACAACAACAACAGCGATTGGATTTGCGTCTTGAAGAGAGTATGCGCGGACTAAGTTGTTGTTGCTTTGTTTTGCTCCCTCAGCAGTCGTCACACATTTGCGCGCATCGCACTGCCTCATACAACACTCATGCTCATTGTGTGAGCTCTTCATCTCTCTCTCTTGCTCTGAGCAAGCGCGCTCAGCGC
The DNA here is from genome assembly GCA_003730235.1 of Pythium guiyangense. Lineage (NCBI taxonomy): Eukaryota > Oomycota > Peronosporomycetes > Pythiales > Pythiaceae > Pythium > Pythium guiyangense. The sequence goes on from QXDM01000014.1 coordinate 1,000,118, forward strand.
AGCCGCTTTCTCACTTCCCACACGGATGCGCTGTTGCTTGGAGCCGAGCCCGCCAGCCGCAGTGGGAAAGCACTGAGCACACGACGACAATGTATGCATTCATTTTTCGCATTTAACCAGGATCTGCGCCACAAAAAGTATCGCACACGACGAACAACGAGCACACGAGCTGCTGAAAAATGCGAGGCCATCACTACTGCGTCCATGCTAGACGCCGCTCGCCACTACCAACAGCCAACAGCCAACAGCAGGTCGGCCCGGTTTGTTGGGTTGGTTTGTCGGTGCGCGCACGACGAGCAAAAGCAAAAGCACACACACAGAGCAAGAAAACAGTCTCGCTCACTCACTCACTCTGCGACCCAAAGTGTGGCTTTTTGACTTTGACGAGCTGCTCGCTCGCTCGCTCGGCCAAATGTCGAGAACCAGGCCTGTTTTTCACCTTTTGCAGTTGCAAAGACAAGCCGCGCACATCGCATGGCCCGGCTCTTGCCGCGCTCTCGCAGCATACTTTAATCAAGTTAACTCTCCTGAAAAGCTAGCTTGAATAAAGTATACTCTCCCCACACCGTCTCTTCTGCTCCATCAAAAACCCAAAAGCCCAAAAGCCCGACGCGAGCGACTTCCATCATCATCATCACCGCAGCAGCACATCAAATCAAGGCGCCGTCGCTTGTCCTCGTTGGCTCGCTCACTCACTTGCCAATTTGCGCCGCCGCGCTCGCACTCGCACTCGCACTCGCACAAGAGCGACCAAGAGGATACAGCTGCTTGCTTGCGCGCACACACACCCGACCTAGACCAGACCAGACCAGACCATCTCACTCTCACTCACAAACACACGTCAGCACGATGATGAACCCGATCCGTGTCTCGCCTGTGCCAACGCCGTCGTCGCCATCGGCCTCTTCTTCAGCAGGACTGCGGCGCTCGCCCACGTCGTGGACGCTCGCGGACATGGCGCGCATGCTCGCCGAGCAGCAGCAAGCACAACAGCAAGCACAACAGCAAGCCCACAGCGACGACGCGGCTGCTGCCGCGAAGCGCAACATGTGCATGCGCAAGCCGCCGCGGCACTCGAACGTGCCCATGTGCGCGCAGATCCTGCTCAAGCTCTGGCAGCGCGAGCTCCAGCGCACGGATGTGTCGCTCACGAGCGACTTTTTCTACGACCTCGCGGGCTCGGACGAGCAGGCTTTCTACCTCGTCGACCGCATGCAGCGCATGGGCTTTAGCATCTCGCTCCAGCAGTTCTTCTCGCTGCCGCGCTGCTCGATCTACAGCGTCCTGCTCGTCGCGCTCTAGAGCGACTAAGCGATGGAGTGACGGAGCAGTTGAGTGTTGACGTCTGTGTCTGTAGAGTGGCGTCGTCGTCAAGTAGCAACGAGCAACGAGCCATGTTGCTATGTTGCCGAGCTGCAAGAAGCAAGAGAGAGAACAAGAGAGAACAAGAAGTACCATAATACAATAGCCATGTGATCTAGCAACCACACTTGCTCTTGTTTGTTGTCTTGCTTGTTGTCTTGCTTGTTCTTGTTTGCCTTGCTCTTGTTTGTTCTTGTTTGCCTTGCTTGCTCTTGCTTGTGTGCACGCACATGTCTGCTGTCACTTGGGTCGTGGTCGCAGAAACTGCTTCTGCACGTTCGCCTTCGTCGTGCGCGCCAGCCGCGTGTTCGTGCGTGTTGAGCGGCGTCGAAAGTCGTTGTCGCCGCCGACGGTCCCTGGGTCCACGTAGTGCGGCCGCGGGTACGGGATCCGGTAGTGCAGCGCCACGTCCACTTGATCGTGCGCCGCTTGCACGAGCTCGGCGATGATACGCGGGTCACGCACGTGGCGCTGCTCCTCAAAGCGAGTGCTGCGTCCGTCCATCGGCACATGCATACAAACACAGGACACAGAACACAGGATGTTCGAAGGTGTGTGTGCGTGCGTCAGTGCACGATCCAAGCAAGAAAGCAAGAGATAGAGAGATAGAGAGAGCAAGCAAGCAAACAAACAAGCTAGCGAGCTAGGACGACGGTCGTCGCTCGATCGCTCGATCGATCGATCGATCGCACGACAATGAGACGGCTGAAGCCGCACCATCGCCGCTGCCGCATTCGTCTACTGCCTCGAGTGCTTCGTTCCATGCGCACACCTCTTCATGGAAACACACATGCATCACACACTCACTTGCAATTACGAGCAGCAACAGAGACATACCGAGCTTCGCGACGGATCCACTGCTGCTCCACGGCACCGCCTTCCCCTGGACACACACGTGGACACACGAGCAGTTTAGTGTGTGTGTGACTACACGTCCAAGAGCTTGCGTGCTCCATTGTATGACGCTGCTGTTGTGGTGGTCTGCTGATGTGCTTGTGTGGCGATGGCACTCGAGTTTGCAACGAGCTGGCGTGCCACACATAGACCACATGCGCACATACTACATTACTACTGATAAATACGCTCAAACACGCGCGTACATGTCCTAGCGATGCGCAGGATGCGTCGGTAGAGCGGCAGCGCCATCGTCGTTGTCACTGCGCATTCGTTGGTGTGCTTGCGCCACGAAAGGGTATCGTGTCAATAGTGAAATAACTGAAGTTCAATGCTCGAATCTGAAACAACCCTTTCCATATTTGACATAGTAGTCAGCAAATGAACCAGGACACTATTATAACGCAAATTTCGCTGTACAAAGTACAATATCCGAGTGTCAAACATGCTATCGCGACGCTTCATGCTCTGAAGCAACACTCACACGAGTGCTACACGCGACTCGGAGTGTGGCTCGACGACGACGAGACGCTGCGATGGTTGCTGTGCTCGTGTGCAAGAACGACGGCTGCTTCGAGCTCGAGCAAGCAGATGTCGCGCTCGAGGCACTCGGTGGCTGGCATGACGTCAAGATGCACCTCGCGCGCGCGCTCTACTGCGAAGAAGAGCTCTTTGCGGTCGCGTCGCCAGACGAGATCGCGCTCTACCGTCTTCCTGACGGCGAGAGCATCGCGGATCTCACTGCGAGCGGCGCCAGCAGTAGCGATGACGATGCGAATGCGCAGCAACAGCGTCAAGAGATGCAAGCGCTGCTCGTGCCCGACTCGCGCTGGGTCCTCGACATCTTTAGCAGTCCCATGCGCCGCATGAGCGACCTCACGCAGCAAACCGACCACGCGATCCGCGGCATGCGCAAGAGTAGTCTCGTTCCGATTGGCAGGTTCGTAACGTTCTCGCTCCTCTGCGCTTCGTTGCTGTCGCTTGTGCGTCTGGTGCAGCATTGACTTCTTCCATCGCCCACTGACTGACCCATGGTCGTGCAATGGAGCTAGACGCACGAGCACAATGCCGCCGCCTGGTATCTTCACGACCTGTGCGCTCGGGAACGAGCGCGTCTTCTCTGACACGAGTGCGTATGGGTCGACTGTCGCGAGTCCGCCGCATCGGTCTGCGAGCGCAGTCGTCAGCGCAGTCAACAGTGTCAGCAGTGCGTACCACGAGCCGTACATCCACATCGGGACGTGGGTGCCACTGATGGTCACAGACAAATCGAAAGCTGGTCTCGCAAGCGCCAGCAGCAGCAGCAGTGGCACGCTCACGAGCAGCAGCAGCAGTAACTCGCTGCTCAGCCACGTGCTCAAGCCCCTCGCAAGCGAGTTTGAAGACGTGCTCGTGACGACGAACCGTGCGCGCGAGTACATCAACCGCTTCCGCCGCGTTGGTCGCCCAGTCACGATTCTCTCGATCCAGACGACGCTACTGCCGCTCGCAGTCGCAAGTCCAAACGTCATCTCGCACCAAGGTCCGCGCGTGCTGTACGAAGGCGTGTACACACTTAGTGAGAGCGACACACAGCGCGGGTTCATCCAAGCCGTGCGACTCTGGTTCAGCTTTGACTGCGAGCAGACTGTGAGCGTGACAAAGGTCCACGGCGCGCTCGGACTCAAGCCGCTGCGGCAGCAAGACGGCTGGATCGTTGTCCAAGCGCTGCCAGGCTCGCCAGCGTTTGAAGCCGGCATGCGCGGCGACGAGGCGTTCCTCACACACGTGAACGGCGTCGACGTGTCGCCACTCGCGTTCCCAGCAGTTGGGTCGCAGTCGCGGTCGGGCAAACAGGGGCTGGCTGGTGCGACGGCTGCGTCGTCGACTGGACAGACGCACGTGAGCTGGAAAGAGAGCGTGATCCCGCTCGTGGAGAAGTGCGAGACGTGCATCTTCACGTTCTTCTAGCCGCTGGAGCAGCTCGCTGGACTACAACACAAGACTCGATGACAGCACTGCGACTCGGAAGTTGGAGGAAGTGAACAGAGAAACTAAACGAACGACTGGAGCTTCTACTCGACCGAGTGCTCTTGATCTGACACGCATGAGCGCTCGTGGAGACAGCAGCGCTACAGAACCGAGATGCACGTCATAAGACTCTGCTCAACTCGGTTTGCGTCTCGAACCACTTGAATAAAGTATAGTTTGAGAATTCACCTCGGAATAGCTCGGATTCGATCGATGCTCCGATGCTCCGATCCTTCGCACGATCATCGCTCGACGTCTCGACCGAGCACATACATACGCACACACACACGCGCATCACCACCCTAGCAGCGTCCAGACATGGCAGCGTTCAACAACATCCCTGCGCGGTCGCGCGACCAGCGCGTGGCGCTCCAGGACAAAGAGCAGCGCGAGAAGGACCGACTGCGGCAGCGCAAAGAGGGCTTTGTGCGCATCGACACGTCGGCGACTGGCAGCGCCATGCTCGTGTACGCGCCAAAGAGCCAGGGATTCATGTCGGACGCAGACCGGTTCCACTCGGACACGGCGGGCGAAGAGCGTGCAGCACGTGAAGAGCGCAATGCGCGCGTCAAGATCCAGCACGAGCGCAAGCGGTACGAGAGCGTCCAGCGCGAGGTGCAGCGCTGGAAAGACATGGACGCCGTGAGCGCAGCAGAGGAGCAGCGCTGGCACGCGATGCGCCAGAGCGGCACCAAGGCGCTGCGGAACAAAGGAGGTGAAGCGTTCAACCCGATCACGCTCCAGTACAACGACGGCAAGGACGGGCAGCGTCTCATGGCCGCGGACCAGGCGGTCAAGCACCGAGCGATCGTGCGTGCGCAGAACTTGCAGCACCAGAGCTCGCGCGGCGGGATCAATCCGATCACAGGCGACCCGGTGCGGCGCATCGCGATGCAAGACCTCTTGCCACCGCCGCAGAGCTAAGACGTCGAGAAGGAACAACGGATACACATCGCTACACTAGACCGTGCACTACGATTGAGCCACTGTCTTCCAGTCATTCGTGTCTCTGGGTGCGTGCAGTAGTGTAGTGTGGTCTTCAGACAGACGAGGAAGGAAGGAGGGCAGTGCCTCGCAAAAAGCGTCTCGAGCGGTCGGTCCGCGACGTCAGATGAAGTGAGAGAGCCGCAACCGAGTTGGGCCCTAGACGACGTAAAAGTCGTGGGACTTGAGCAGCGTCCGGAGCGCGTACGCGACTTCGACAGCGTTCGGGCGACTCGCGCGGTCGAATGCGAGACAGCGCGTCGCGACGTTCACGAGCTCGAGCGGACACGCTTGCGAGAACGTCGGCCGCAAGTTGCCGCTTGCGACCATCTGGAGAATCGCAACGTCTGCGAGGCGATGGCCGTTCGGACCGACGACGTCTTCGTACGGCAGTGCGTGCGTATCGAGCTCCGAGAGCACGACGCCGAACGCAAAGATGTCGCACGACTGGTCGTAGTCGCTGCTGCCAGCAATGACTTCCGGTGCCAACCACCGCCCCGTGCCGACGCCAGCAGTCATCGTGTTGTCTTGCGACCGGAACCGCGCAATGCCAAAGTCCGTGAGCTTTGCTCGGACCTCGCTGTCGAGCAGCACGTTTCGGGACTTGAGGTCGCGGTGCACGAGCGGCGGCGTGAACGAGTGCACGTACACGAGCGCTTCGACAATGTCGACCGCGATCTGGACCTTCTCTGCTGTCCAGTGCCGCGGCGTCGCAGGCGCTTCGAGGTACTGCCGCACGTCGCCGCCGTCCATGTACTCAAAGAGCGCCTGGAGGTCGGACTCGATCGTCCACGCGACGCCAACGAGCGCGACGATGCGCGGGTGGTCGAGCTTCGCGACGAGCTTGATCTCAGCGACAAAGCTCTGCGTGTTTTGCCACGTCGCGTCGCCTTTCTTCAAGCGCTTGCACGCCACGAGGCGCGTTGAGCGGTACTTGGCCAAGTACACGACGCCGAACGCACCGCTTCCGATCTTCTTGATGTCTTCAATGTTGTCGGTGTTCACTTGGAGCGACAGGAGCTCTTGGTCGTTCCAGAGCGAGATCGTCTCGCGGTCGCCCGTGTTCCCAGTCGAGCCCATGCCGCCCGTGTACGTGCCACCGCCAGTCGCTTTGTAGCCCGACGTAGTCCCGTTGCCACTGCTGTTGCGGCGACGGCGGTGGTACATGAGCAGCCCTGCAAGGATGAGGAGGAACGCAAGGCCGCCGACGATGCCACCGACAATCGCGCCCGTGTTGCTCGACGATGTTGTCGGGGTCGTCGTATCTGTCGTCGTGCCAGCGGTCTTGTTGTTTGCAACACAGACCGAGGCGCCGCCAATCGATACGGCGTCAGCGCTCGCGCCACACGTCGCTGGCGCATTGAACGTATCGACCGAGAAGAGCGTGAGGTTCTTGAGAAAGCTCGCTTGCGCTGGCGTGAGCACGACGTTCGAGAACGCGTTGAAGCCGATGTAGAGCGTCTTGAGCTTCGACATCTCAAACACGCGCGGCGGGATCGCAGTGAGCGTGTTGCCAGACAAGTCGCTGATGGGATGAGCGATGCACAGTCACGTGCGAGACGTGAGTGCGTGATCAGCAACACACAGGAGCGAGTGACTGAGTGACTGAGAGAGTGACTGAGGACGTACAGCGTCGTGAGGTTCGGAAAGTTGCCGTCAAAGCTCGTGAGGCTGTTCGTCGAGAGGTTGAGCGTCGTGACGCTCGGGAGACTGAACTTGACTGGGAACGACGCAAAGTAGTTCTTCGAGAGGTCGCTACAGCACAGACGCGTGCGTGTGAGTGACTGGCATGATGGGTACTATGAAGCACGTCGAACTGATCAACACGAGCGAAAGAAAGAGCGAGGACGCACAGCACTTGGAGCGACGTCATGGCCGGCAAGTCGGCTGGGTACTCCTTCGTGACGCAGTTGATCATGCTGAAGTTCTTGAGCTGCGTCGGGAACGTCGACTGCGGGTACTGATCGAGCTGCAAGTTTGCGAGCGTCCTGTGCAGCGACAGTGTGAGGATCCGTCGAGTCGATTGATCGATCGTGACTACAAGACGACATGACGAGCGTCACGTACAGTGCTTCGAGCTGCGTCTGAGCGCTCAAGAGCTGCGTCGAGAGCGAGACTTTCGCGACTTTGCCGCGCTGACCGTCCGTGCTCTTGCCGCCAGCGATCGTACTAGCGCATCCAGCCACGCACACGCACGGATGGACCTTGGTTAGAGTCTCAACGTACAACAACCCACACACACACGCACACACGCACGCACGTACACTTTCTTTGTGGCTTTGAGGAAGCTGAGCGGCTCGATCGCTTGGAGCACGTCATTGCTCTTTGCTGGCAATGCATTCGTCCAGTCGGCTTCGCGGTCCTCTGCGAGCTCCCACGCAGCTTTCTCCGCTGCGCTCCAGTTCGTCTCCCAGTTGCTCACGCTCTGACCGAACGGAATGAGGAACGTGTAGGCGCTAAAGTCCACGATCCCGCGCGCCGCGTTGTCAGTCGGTCCGTTCGTGAAGCACTCGAACGCGCACGTGCCTGCGGCGTCGAGCTTGCACGAGCTGAACGCTGAGCCAGTTGTGCACGCAGTGAGGTTCGCGGAGCCCGCGTACGCAATGCACGGGCGACCGTCGAAGCAGAGCGAGCTGCAGCTCGACGTGAGCGCAGTCGTCTTGCGGCTGCAGTCCGCGGCGCCTGCGAGCGCAGTAGGCGAGAGCGTCGTGGGTGCCGTCGTCGCCATGAGCAGCGCGAGAATCGCAAAGTGGGGCTGCATCGCGACCCGACGCACTCAGAGCACAGCAAGTGCTCGACCAGGTGAGTGGTCAGCGCTCGTATGCTTTGGGCAAGTGTTGAGCAAGTGGGTTGGTGCGTGGATAGTCAGTGCAAGCAGACACGACGAATTAGGACGACATAGTGTAGTGAGACCATCTGGCACTCCACTTGGTCGTGCGACAGTGTGCTCGCTTGCTCCAGCGTTGAGCATTGAGTGCTGGTGCGCGTGTGTGTGAAGGCGCAACTACGTAGAGTGCTGCACTCGTCGAGTGCGTACACGTCGCGGCCGTTGCTCTCGTGCCAGGCGGCATTGCTCAACTCGACTCGACTCGCGAAGCGCGAGGTGTGTTTGTAGTGTCCAGCAGTCGACATCTGACCCATTGCAACGAGACTGTCACACTAACGTGCGTCCGGATAAAACGCCGCGAATTGCGCAAAACTGACTGCTGGATCGAAAAATCCACAGAATGAAGTGGATTTGACGGTTGCACGACGCTGATTGGCGGATCAGACGCATCACTTTTTGCATTTGTGTGGGTCACACAGCTCCACAACACACATCACGTATTTCACTATTGGCTTCGCAACAGAAGAGTTGACATTTTTGTCACTATCGCACGTTAAGCAGAGCACTACTTTTCATAGTCGACGCAAGTATATTCTGTCTAGTCTCGTTTGGCTCTCTGAATGTCACGATGATACAATGGCTACACTTTGAAGCGCCAAGCGAGAAGCATTCGTTGTGCTGCTGCTGTCTGCCAGCAAACCCAGCAAATGCAGCGCTCGCTCGACAGCGAGGCTTTCGTGGTGACAAGCACACTGACAAGCGCACTTACTTGGCAGACGACGACAAGACCACTGTGAGCACGCGCCGATGAGATCCTACTCGCAGCTCGAGCACCGCTGCGGCTCAAGCAAGCTTTGAAGCGGCTTACTCGTTTGGCTGTTGTGTGGGATGCACAGACACACATGGCGCTGCATGGACCTCTTCTGCCAGCAATGTGCAGCACCGGTGCTCGAGTGCCTCAAGTTCATTGGCCTCAAGACATCCATCGAGACAGTATTCAGCACCTCATCCAGCGCAGCGCTCTCGTTGACGCCTGTGTCATGCTTTTCAGAATGAACGAGCAAGTGCGCAGCTCGAGTCGTCGTGTAGCATAACGAATTGCAAGACGAGCAAGAGCATGTAGAAGTACTGTTCATTCACTCGCGTGTGTATCGTGGACTCATCCACTCAGAAACAGACTGACAGGTCTCACTACTACGACTCGATCGGCCTCGAGCAGAGAAGTGTGCCTCAACTTGGACTCAAGTTCGTGCCATCCCACACCGCTTTGCCGTTGCTGTTTGTCTGGAGAACATTTGTAGCGATGCCGCCGCTGATGACGCTCACGCTGACTGGACCGCGGAGCAAGCTGGTCATGTTGTATGCGTCCTTGGCCGCGATGGCTCTCGTGGTGTTGTTCTGCTGTCGGTCGGTCACCACGAAGTCGACCTTTTTGTCCGTCTTGTTCTCGATCCGAAGCGTGTGCAGTGGCAAAATCGCCGAGACGTTGTGCGTCGAGCCGTTCTTCATGAACTGCGCTCGCGAGTACTCTTCGCCCTCGAAGCAAATCTTGGCTTGGAGTCCCCACGCATCAGCCGCTGCCTCGATTCGGACGGTCTCGCCAGCGTTGATCGTGTACGTATGGTAGCAAATACTATAGATTCGGTCGGCGTTGTTGTGCGTGCGGACGTGCACCGGCTGAGCGGAGTCGTTCCGGAGCTTCGCGTTCGCGGCTCCCATCGTCGAGACTGCTCTGTCGGCGGCAACGTCGTTCGTGCTGGCGGTGCAAATTCGAGACTGGTGCAAGAGCGGCGGACTGCGTCGAGGCTGAGCGAGGCGGTCGCTGGGTTGCGCTGGGTGCGCTCGCAGAAACAGAAATGCGTCCAGCATAAGCTCAGTTAAAACTACATACGCGTGCGACATTGCAAAAATCACAGAATAAGCCAATCAAGCATTGTGAAAACGAAGAAAAACTATGCTTTAGCCAACCAAACAGGTACATGAGCGTGAAGCGATGCTCTATTGTCCTCAAGGTTTGAGCCAATCAAACGGTGTGAAAACGTAAAAAATGCCGCTTTACCCAATCAAACAGGTTCATGAGCGTGAAGTTTTGTCTTCAAGGAGCAGGCGGCTTTGCTTTGTGCACTCTTGAATCGGCGACGTCGGTGCGAGGTCACTTCGGCTCGAGTGTGAGCGCTCAAGTACCATGGGCGACCAAGAGCGCGCTTCAAGACGAGGGTACCTTGGAATCGCTGCCGCACCCGCGCGCCCGCCAGCAACGCGCTTCCTGTACCGAGCGATGCACGTCGACGAGTTCTACGAACTCGCACGGCGCCAAGGACTCGCGTTCGGGTATCAAGGTCGAGTTGGTCGCGTGACAGAGATCTGGCTGTCCGAGTCGCTCCAGCGCCACTCGACCAGCTACATCGTGAGTCGACAAGGCCGCGAGCTCTCGGCGTTGGCACAGCTTCGGGTCACCGATGCTGTCTACGAGCAAGTTCGCGCAGGGCTGCGATACCAGCACGCAGGACCGTGGCCGGCCGGGACCAACTTCTACAACATGGAGCGCATCATGTCGACAGCGGAGATCCGGTCGCGATTCGGACGACCGGCGCAGGCACTGCACCCCAGCGCATTCGCAGAGCTCAACCCGTGCATCAAGAACCAGCAAACGCTGGAGCAAGTGAACAGAGCCATCCAAGAGATCCGCATCCAAGGTCCAGGCGGAGAAGTGTTCGACCACATTGTCACGCCGACTGGCATCAAGAAAGCCCCTGGCAAAGTCAAGATGTTCATGGCCAAGAACTACGCGGTGGTGCTATCGGTGATCATCGACGTCGTCTTGCTCTCCATCGCGATCCACAACTCGATCAAGAACCGAGACGCACGCCCAGCAGTCGAGACGGCGACGGTCATTGCAACGTCGTCGCTTGCAGCGTATGGCATGGGCATTGCGATCGAAGGCGCGGGAACTGCCGCGTCTGCAGCAGCTACTGGAGGCGTCGCACTCGTCGTGGCTGCGGTCGTCGCCGTGGCGTTTGAGCTGCTGTGGAAACCAGAGACGCCGCCAGTGTTTGTTCCAGGCAAACGAGGACCAGGGCCACCGCCTCTCGCTGCGAACGTTGCAGCTGTTCGCGCATCGGCACTACTACCGCCGTCGGGTGCCGCGGGCGCGCCCGCGCTCGCAGCGAACTTGAGCGCTGTCCATGGCGCTCCCGACCTGAACGCATGCCTCAAGCTCATCTCGGAAGAGCCGAGATTTGGCGGCGTCGCAAAGCCGTTGGAAGCGTCGATTGCGTTCGTCGAAGACAACTCGAGTCTCCAGGTCGACCAAGTCGTTGCGTTGCTCCGGAACGAGGACACGAGCGACGTCATCGTGCTCTCATCCGAAGACACGAACGACTCATTCGAGCTTCTGCACGAACTGACAAGTGGACCGAACGCCGAATGCATTGCGATGGGCGTCTCGCGGCGTTGCGAAGACGTCTAAGACGTGTATGTTGTCGAGCGCATAGCGTCTCAAGTGTAACGCCTTCCACTCAATGCACACTCCATGTCTGTTAGCTCTGAGTGTCTTTGATGCCATGAGCAGCATGCGAATCGCAGCACGAAGGCTAGCAATCGACGCCTTGACAAGCACCACTACTAGTACCACCGAGACGTCGCACAAGGGCACCACACTTCTTATTCGTGCTTGATGCCTTGTGGCACGTGACTGGCGGACTGACACCACCATCAGCACGTCAACAACACGAGCGCGCTCGGACATTCTGCATGTTCACACAAGCTCCTGCGCTCGCACTCGCACTCGCACTCGCACTCGGCAAAGGATTTGTTTGCAGACATTGTGCCGCCGCAACAAAGGCGCTCTTCGCGAGATCAAGCGTAGCGACTGGAGCGAGAACGCGCGTGCACAGGACCACAGTTGCGCTCGGGCTTGCCAGCGATTGCCAGTGTCGTGTTGCCGTCAATTCTCTCTTCCGCGCCAATCGCTCGATGTGCGCGCTGACGATCGTGGATCGAAGATCATGCACGATCTGCGCGCACAGCTGACATCGACGAGAGTGCGCCTCTGTGTGCCACCGCCGATCTCGCTGAGCTCAAGGTCAGCGGCGCCATGTGTGTCTGCGCCAGTTGCGTCTGGTGTTGCTGGGGCCACACAAGCACAAGCAGGAGCATGACCTCGCTCAAGCATCGAGTCACAGCGCTCCTTTCCCTGTCAACGACCAAGCGCGCTGCTGCAAAAAGCAGGCACTCACGCTTGATTGTCATTGGCGTTGTGCGGCAGAGCGCGCCACGCAAGACCCGAACCGGCCAAACAAGACATGCGCATCTGATCTGAGGCGCTCGTTCCAGACGTCTTCGAGGCACATTCGCGACCGACGGGGCTTTGTAGACGCACGCGCACGCATGCGCTCCATGCCGCCTGCTTCATGTGTGTGTGTGTGTGTTGATCGTAGCGCTACGAAGCAAGGTGTCCGCCGTCGAGCACATGGATCGCTGCGAGCCCAGCAGCATGCGTCGCTTCACGCTCTACTTGAGCGAGTCTGTATGAACAGCAAATCGCCACTTGGCGGCGGTGAATCTGCAGAGGCTGGGCAGGGCAGGGCAGCAGGAGCGGCTCAAGCCTTTCGCAACAAGCAAGCCCACTCGCTAGGTCGCTAGGTCACAAGGTCACACCTGGCGCACTTGAGGGAGCGCGCTCTCTCTATGGGCGATCCGCGGTGTCGCGTCGGCGCTACGACTGGCGCTGGCGCAGACTGCGCCCGCCCACATGCATGCGCTCTCTCGCATCCGACGCATGCCGCCGCCGCTTGACCTGCGGTCGGGTCGTTGCCATGCGGACTCTGCACTGGAAGGACGCGCGCTCGAGGCGAGAGCGATTCAGCGCGTGCGTGAAGAGCATGCGCTGGCCACGATCGTCGCCACGCTCGAGCAAGCAGATAGAGAGAGAGCGTCGCAGGTGAGATCGATCGCTCTGAAGCAACATTGCACAGAGCGCCAATGTGTGTGTGCATCGTCCTTAGCTCGAGCCTGTAGAGGATTGGATCGAGTGCGCGCTGCGAAGCGGCGTGTGTGTGGCAAGCCGCATGATGTGGAGCCATGAGCGCGGGCGAGCGCCGCGGCTATGCGCGTCTGGTGTCTCTGGCGCGCGCGCACCTGCAGGTCACCTGCCAGCTGGCCGAGCGCCCCTTTACATGGGCTTGTGTTGTACGAGCGCGCAGTGTGTGCTCGATTGAGCACGAGTATGAGCACGAGTATGAGCACGAGTATGAGCATGAGGTCGAGCATGAGGTCGAGCATGAGGTCGATGGCGCGCTCGATCGTCTCGAAGCTCGACGAAGCAGGCTTCAGGCGCTGGTGCGTGGTCGGTCGTTGGCTCGCTAAGAAGGCGTCGTCGTCGTGGCCGTTGGTAACAGCAGAGCGGCGGCATTCTTCCTCCGATTTGGCTCTCGAGATCTCCCACCACCACTTTCACCACCACTATCAGTAGAGAGCAGAGGCGCCGCTGCACGCATGTGCGAGTGCGAGTGTGTCGTGCTCTTCCATTTCCCTCCTCAACGCTTCGACTGCGGACGGCAACATCGACGACGACGACCTGCACTGAAGCGGCATTCGGCGCCTCGCCCGCACACACACACGCCCACACTCTTGCCTTGCCTGGTCGCGAGCGATCACACGAAGAAGGAGCGATCCGCGAACCATCCGCTTTTTTCGCGGCCGTCGCTGTTTCCGCGCCTGCTGCTGCCGCTGCTTCCGTCGCGATCACAGCCTGCTGCTGCGGGCATTGACGGATCTGCGCCCTTACACGCTCCGCTCAGCACCTGCGCTCGCCCAGCCACGCACTCACTCACTCACTCACTCACTCACTCATTCACTTGTGAGTCGACCGCCAGCCACACTTCTCCATCTGCGCGCTGCCGGCCACCGCAAGCAACAGCCGACGCACACAACACTGGAGCGCAGTGTCGTGTCGTTTGGCTGCTGGACCCGCCACAACAACAACAACAGGCAGACGACGGACATTGTCCAACCCCCGTTGGCGCCGACAACAACAACAACGAACGACAACATGCGCATCCAGACGCCGCGCGAGATCTCGTCGGCCGGCCAAGGCGCGCTCACGCCGTCGACTGCGCGACTCGTGAACAAGGCCGCAGTCGAGTTCATCACGGCCGCGACGCCGATGGCAGGAGACGACCCAGCTGCTGCCGCGCGCACGCCGTGGGCCAACCTCAGCATCGACACGACGTCGCCGGACCAGCTGGCGGCGCATGTCCAATCACCACCGACGACGACGACGACAATGACCGCAGCGACCGCGAGTCACACCAGCAGTCTCCCTGTTGCGACCACAGTGATGCCGCGACCACACGCGGCCGCGCTGCGCGCAGGCGCGTCGCACCACGTGCCGCTCCAGCCAGGACTGCTCCCGGAGCGCTACACGGCCGACCTCACGCACTGGCAGTCGCCTGCCGACTTGCCCGAGCGGCGCCTCATGGTCCAGCGCATCATCGCGATGACGCGCAACAAGCGCCTCGACGGCGCGGCTACAGGGCTCGCGCCTGCGCCAGGTTGCGTCGACCGCACGCCGTCGCTCGCAAAGCGCATTGAGCTGTCGCTGTACTCGCGCGCCGCGTCGTTTAGCGAGTACCGCGACTTGAACACGCTGCGCCGGCGCTTGCAGTCGCTCGTGTCGCTGAGCTTCCACGAAGCCGCGGTGTCGCGCAAAGCAGCGCTCGAGAACTGCGCCGCAAAGATGCAGATGCACGTGCTCGGCAAGCGCAAAGTGCGCGCAACGACGCCATTTGGCGTCTCGCGGCTCCACATCAAGCGCTTGCGTCCAAGCAGCCGCGCACTGCCGAGTGGACCAATCAGCGACGCGCCAGTGGTTGCACTGCAACACCTCGCGTCGTCCGTGCAAGTGCAACCACCACGCAGTGTCCGGTTGCTCGCAAGTGCAACTGCAGAGGCGTCGGCGCAAACGTTCTTTTTAACAAACGAAGACGTGTTGCGCCAGATCTTTGCGTACTTGCCGGGCACAGACGCGATCCAGTGCTGCCGCGTCAACAAGTTTGCCGCGCGCGTGCTGCCAACGTGCGTCTTTTCGCTCGACGTCGAAGTCGCGACGCTCCAGCGCGCGTACGCGAGCCACTCGCCGTCGTTCCTCTGCAACTTTCCGAACCTCGCGCGCTTAAGCGTATTCAACGCCGCGAAGCCGTGCGATACGCACACGTGCGGACCGTCGCTCCACGCCTGGGGCTGCTCGGAGCTCGACATTTCGCACGACAATGTCGGCGAAGACGTTGTGAAGCAGCTCGCCGAGTCGATCGAGCGCGGCGCGTGCCGTCGCCTCACGCAACTCCGGCTCGTGTCGGTCTTTACAAACACGTGCCGCGGCAATGCGCTCCACATGCTCTGCGCTGCGCTCGTGAAAGGCTCGTGCCCGGACCTCGAAGACCTCTTGCTCGGCGGCAACGGCTTCTCGGACGTCGGAACCGTCGACATTGCGTGGCTCCTGCGCGTCGGGTCGCTCCCGCGCCTCAGTCGCTTGGACATTCGCCGGAACTACATTGGCGAGTCGGGCTTGAAGCGCATCATGGCGGCGCTCGCAGTGGGTCGGTGCCAGCAGCTCAAGTATTTATGCATGGGCGGGAACATCATCACGGACAACTGCGTCGCGCCGGTCGTCGAGCTGCTCGCGAGCTCGCTCTGTCCACAGATGCGGTTCCTCGGTCTCGAAGACAACTTTCTGAGTGCGCGCGGCGTCCACTGCATCATCCAAGCAGCGGTTGCAGGCGGCATGATGCCGAAGCTCCACCACGTCTCGAGCGACGGTCGCGGCGGCACGGATGAAGCCGAGGTGCCTGTTCCAGCAGCAGTCGCAGGCGGCGCAGAGATGATGGCGCAGTTCGCATGAGCGTCGAGTCGAGTCGAGATAGTGTGGAGAGGATGGATGCTGATAGTTGCAAATGAAGTATTTAATTCGACTTTGACTTGGTTTGAGTATTTGATAGTGTCGTTTTTACGGACGCGAATGTATAAATACAAACTGCATGAGTGATTCCTCACTAGTCGATCACACTCGATTCGAGCCTTTTCGAGAGCAAGCAACGCAGCAATTCACAAGGTCGTCGACGTCGCCATTGCCTGTGCGCGCGCCTCACCACCACGCGCCATCGACTGCACGACAGCAACAAGATCAATCTGCGCTCCATACAACTCACATCGCAGCAGCACTTGCAGCATGTCGTACTTTATTCCGCCTGTGAACTACGGCATGATCGAAGAGGACTTGTACCGCTCGGGACAGCCAAATGAGCTCAACTTCCCGTTCCTCGAGCGCCTGAACCTCAAGACGATCGTGTACTTGGCGCTCGAAGAGCCAAACCCGCAGTTCCAGAGCTTCGTCGAAGAGCAGGAGATCCAACTCATCTACCTCGGCGGCAACACGCGCATGGAGAGCCGCCGCAAAGCGTGGGAGCCGCTCTCAGAGGAGACTGTGCTCGCAGCGCTCGACATCATCCTCGACCGCGCCAACTACCCGCTCTACATCACGTGCCATCTCGGCCGCGACCGCACAGGTACACATGCGCACTTCTCTCACACAATCACCGCTTGACATACGCCTGCTTGGACTGACAGCGCCATGCCTGTGATTGTATGTGACCTGGTCGCTAGGCGCCGTTGTCGGCTGCTTGCGCAAGATCCAGCAGTGGCACCTATCGTCGATCTTTGAGGAGTACCGGCGCTTTGCTGGTAGCAAAGTGCGACTGCAGAACGAGCAGTTCATCGAGCTGTTTGATACCGACCTCGTGACGATCCCAGTCGATCCACCGTCGTGGTTTCGCAAGCATCCGTACATGAAGTAGCAAGGACTGCAGCTGCTCGAATTGTTGTTGTTGCGCTTGTTGTTGTTACTGCGCTTAGACAAACACACTTGCGTGCAACAGCAAGCAAACGACAGACAGACAATGCGAAAATGAACTGCTGCAATTGCACTTAGCGCCGCTTGCGTCCTACTTCTGAGCAAGTGCGTGAGCAGACTCGTCACGTGGCGAGTGCGAGTCGGCTCGGGCGGCTGCTCAGGTCTGACGCCAAGGGCGAGCTACGGACTGCGTTGCGCGCTTAAAAGCGACCGCCAACCTGCTCAAGCGCACAGTCAATCTGGTCCTGGTCCTCGAGCTCGAGCTGGAGGAACACGATGAGAGCGAGCAAACAAACCAAGCGTGAGTACATGCGAGTGTCGTGATGACACGTGGCAACGACAGACGAGAGAAAGGAGCAAGAGCTGGACGCACCATCTTTGGCGTCTGGTCGCCGCTGATGCGCGTGCCGTCGAGCAAGAAGCGGAGCGCCGAGACCGGTACGCCCTTGCGCTGCGCGTACGCACTGAAGATCTTCTCCATCTTGGTGTTTGGCTTGACCTTGAAGAACGTCTCTTCACCCGACTGGCGGTGGGCGACAACAAGACATGGCACAGGTCACGCAGACAAGCACGTCCGTCGCATGAGCACATGACAAGTGCTCGCGCATGAGACCGACAGTAGGTAGAGAATGCCACGAGTGGTTGACTGTACCTGGTCCTTCACACGGATCGTGATCGCCTCGGCCTTCTTCTTGTCCTCACCGGCGTGGTTCGCGTCGTTTGGGATCTCGTCTGCCATGGCTTCTTCAAGGGAGTCGACGCTGCGCAAGTGAGGGAGACGCACAGACACAACTACTCGTGAGTCGGAAGTGAGGAGGATACGCTACAGTGTGTGTACGAGTGCGAGTACAGTCGCTGTGCACGCAAACTGGCGCGAGCATGTCGATCGCAGCAACCCACGACCAGTGGTCGATGCGCTCAAGCGATCGCGCGTGTGGTGATCGCTCAGAGCAGACAGCAGCTCATACACACGTGCACGTGAACAAGCGAGCAAGCGCTAGCGAGACACATAGAGCACTCCCTCTATGCTGCAGCACGCGCGCATTCGTATACAGATCGTCTCGCTCGCTCGCACCTTTCGTTCGGCTGTTCGCTGCTGTTGGTTGCTGCTGCTGTTGTTGTTGTGTGTGATAGTGAATGTGGTGTGGAGACGCAGTGCACGTGTTTTTGGACGACTGACAGCAAAGCACTTGCTTTCAGTATGTTTCATAGCAGCATAAATTTTGTGATAGTGCAATAGTTGAGGTGGCACAAAACCACTTGGTTTTGCTAAATCATTCGGCAACATAGGCATTTCGATAGTGATATGATCGAGGAAGTGCACACTTTGGTATTGTACATTTTCCACTCCATTTTCTGTGCTGGTCGAGCTGTATTTATTGTTTCTATGTTGTGTGCACACTCGACAAAACAAGAAACATCGTACAAAAGTGTGTCCACACAACCCATGTGGCGCACATCGATTCCAAGTGGTCTACACCACACAGATTTTGTGAAATTCAATGAAATGTCCACATACATTACTCAAGTTGTTTTCGCCACAACAACATCTTGCACACAACAACAACAAACAACAAGCGAAGCGCACAAGAAGCAATGGTGCGATCACGATGCGTGCATGCTGTCTGTGTCTTGCTCGTGCTGGTGCTGCTGATGCAGAGCTGTGTACATGCACCGCTGACCCATGTACGCGATGACTCACGTTGTTGCTCCCTCTCACACTTTCTCACTGATGCGCGCTGCAGTTGCCGCTGTCGCTGCTCAAGACGGCACAAGGCCACCCCATGGTACATACACACGCGCCCATATCTGCATCGCCACTCTCAATCACACACTCGCTCTCTTGCTCACTCAACGCACCATACCTCTGATGTACATGTGCCATGTGCAGCTCGTGGAGCTCAAGAATGGCGACACGTACAACGGCCACCTCGTGAACTGTGATACGTGGATGAACGTGAACTTGCGCGATGTGATTTGCACGTCCAAGGTGCGATGACGACGATTGCCTTTGTCTCCATACGTGCCTGTGTTTGCTTTTGTCAAGCCACGTCCTCATGAACAATGGCTCTCTCTCTCTTGATACACACGATACACACACTCATACAGGACGGCGACCGGTTCTGGAAGATGCCCGAGTGCTATATCCGCGGCAACACGGTCAAGTACATTCGCGTCCCGAACGAGGTGCGTGCTGGAAAGAGCGCGCGATCACTATCTGTGCGATTGCATTGTCTCGAGCCAGCACCAGTCACAGATTCTAATCCATTGCGCTCGTCGTGACCGAGTAGATCCTCGACATGGTCCAAGAAGACGACTTTTCGAAGCGGGACCGACCAGCAGGTGGTCGAGGCGGTGGTCGCGGCCGCGGCGGTCGCGGTGGCGTAGGAGGTAGAGGCGACGGTGGCCGCGGTCGCGGGGGCTACGGCGGTCGCGGCGGTGGTCGCGGTGAAGGCGGACGTGGCGGCTACGGAGGTCGTGGCGGCGATGGACACGGTGGTGGTCGTGGCGGATACAGCGGTCGCGGCGGTGGTCGTGGCGGCGGTCGCAGCAGCGGTGGACGTAGTGGCGGACGCGGTCGTGGCGAGTAGGCTATCACTCGTACACACAGTGCGTCGTCGTTCGTCCTATGCTCTTGTATCGAAGTATCGCTTATAAGAGCAGCAGCAAGAAATACTACCTGGCGATCGTATTGACCACTGCAAGACGTGCGTGCATCTGCGGATCCATTGTGTCTAGCGCAGAGCCTGCTCTCTCAGTCTCTCTCGTGCTGCTGCTTAACTTAGTCTGCACGTCTGCTCTCTCTCGCTCGCTCGCTTTATCACGTGCGTCTACGAGCTCGTGCTCGGACCCTGCGGGTTGTTCTTCACGAGGTACGCTGCGAGCCACTCGATCGGGTTCGCTGGGCGCTCCTTCACGAGCGCCGACATGCCCTGGAGCAAGATCGGCACGACGGTCTGGTCCAAGTACGCGCGAATGGGCAGGCCCTGCACTTCGACCTTGGCCTGCACGTTCTCGCTCGCTTTCGCTGCGCTCTTGACTTCGTCGCTGTCGCCGCCGCTGTTGCTGCTCTTGGCGTCTGCTGCTGGTGCCTCGGCTGGCGCACGCGTATCTGCTGCTTGGTCCTTGCTCTCGGACTTGGCGTCGTCGCCGCCACTCGCCGCCACGTCCTCTCCAGCGTCCTAGTAGCAAGCGAAGCAAGCGATGCAATGCGTAAGATACAAGCGCAAGTGTGCAGTAGCGCGACTGACAGAGCACATACACAGACACACCTTGCTTTCCATTGGCTCCGGTGCGTCTGCCGCCACTTCGGCGGCAAAGTCTGTTGTAGCAGCGACGACGACCAATGCGATCGAGTGGCAAGCGCAGCAAGCAGTCAGTACACAGCGCGAGCGATGCGACAGGAGCGCATACATGCATGCGTGTGTGATGCAGCAGGAGACACAAGCGAGCGAGAGAGATCGAGAGGGACGCACGCACCTGTCGGCTGCTCGTCGTCCGCCATTGCTGCTGTCGCTCCGGTCTGTCTGTCTGTTGGTCGAGAAGATCACGAAATGGCGTGGCGCTTTGAAAAAGTCGCGCGTGAGGAGTTTCGCGCTTTAGATGCTGTAGCGTCGATACGCAGGTTCGAATTCGCTTTTGCAATAGGAAATACGATATTGCATTCGAATCAATCAATTGAAATAGAGAGGGTCAAAAGGCGTTTCAAGGCGACGAGTGACAAAACAGTCGGATGCGAGCGTGATAGAAACAAGGTAATAGCACCACACGCTCCAGCTCCAACGTCGTTGCCATCGGCAGCACCGACACCAACGTCGTGACCATCGTGACGCCATCGAGACGCGACTCCAAAGCCTCAGAGACGGTCTCCAACTTGGCAATGCTAAAGAAACAGGGTACATTCATGTTCATAGCTGCGTTGTTCAGTCCAACAAGCCCACAGCGTCCTAGAACTGGAGCTCGCAGGACGCTACGTACCCTTGTAGGCGCTGTAGACGCCACCAGCATTGCCCACGCTCTGAATGTCGCTCGACTCGGTCGGCGCGCTTGACAGTGGTGGAGCCATGGGTCTCCGGCGCACTAGGAGCGCAATCGCGATGAACACGAGCACAACCGCGCTGCCGAGGACGATCAAGAGCACCTCCGCTGTTTCGCCATCGAGGCCAATGCGTCGCTTACTAACGTCGCCATTCGTCACGGACGCTGGGCTTGCTGTGGTAGTGGGTGTTGGCGTGGATCTTGGCGTCGACGTTGGTGTCGGCGTTGGCGTCCGTGTTGGTGTCCGTGTTGGCGTAGGCGTCGATGTCGATCGTGGTGTGAGCGTCGGTGTTGGCGTTGGAGTGGATCTTGGTGTCGACGTTGGTGTGGGCGTGGGCGTCGATCGTGGCGTTGGAGTACGCGTTGGCGTTGGCGATGGCGACGAGGTTGGCGTCCGTGTGGTCGGTCGCGGCGTCAAGGTTGGCGTCGGCGTCGGCGTGCGTGTCGTTGGTCCAAAGATGTTGGTCGTCGGCGTTGGCGTGAACGACAAGATAGCGCGGACACCAGCGCACTCGATCGCGATCGCGACGAGCACGAGTGCAAGCGTGAGGACAGCTGTGCGAGGCACGGTGCGCATGCGTGTTCGTGGACGCATGTTGTCGCGACGATGTTGTGAATGAGGAAGTCTCGATGCGGTCTCGAGCGAGCGAGGAAGAGCAAGTCTGCGAGTGAGAAGAAGGCGGCGAGGCGAGATGACGAGCGAGAGGGTGTCTTGAGCACAGATACGCACGCAGCGCATCGAATGACCGACCGACTGACTGGCGAGCGTTCTACGTGAACCCATTGGCACTGGTCATGTTGAAAGACGTCTGCATCCGATGTTGAAGCGCGAACAGCACAACTCACTCGCACGATGAACACGCTGCTCAAGAACAGACATGCTCATGCTCGTGAACGCCGCGAGGTCGTCATGTGCTCGAGTCTCCCATGTACGCGTCCGCCATTCACCTGGCAGCTTGCTTCACCACTTCTTGCTTTGGCAGAACTGGCCAGTGCGCGCGAATCCAGACGAGGTGCGGCGTCTTTGTCAGTCCACGACAGCATCACAATGCTCATTGTCGACCATGGCGATTCGTGCATGTGTGCGTGTGAAGTACATGTGCAGGGCCCTTGCTGTCTACCGCTAGTGCACGACGCGAAGTCGCTCCCGAGTCGAGATGTCTTGGAGACCATGCGTCATGCATTGCAAGTCCTCATCGAGCTCCATTGAGACTCATCATTGCCAGTCAGTCAGTCAGTCTGTCACTGGAGTGAAAGTGGGTTCAGGAGCTTGCGTGCGTCTTGCGCACTGACGCGATCGATCGACTCTCTCTGCTGCCGCTCGCACTCACAGATTTGCTGGCGCAGCAAGACACATCACACGACGCGATGCGAGCGAGAGCTCGACCGCTCGTCATGCCCCGTGCTTTCGTCCTCGCGCTGCTGCTGGTTGCGATCGCATGCGTTGGCATCGCATCCGCTGCGACGCCAGCACCGGCGACAACCGTCTCGACATCGCCAACACGCACGCCAGTGCCGACACCAAGAACAACGCCGTCACCGACACCAACACCACGGACGACGCCGACACCAACACCACGGACGACGCCAACACCAACACCACGGACAACACCAACACCAACACCAACACCAACGCCGCGGACAATACCTACACCAACGCCAACGCCACGGACAACACCAACACCAACACCAACACCAACCCCACGGACAACGCCGACACCACCACCAACGCCGACACTACGGATAAATCCAACACCAACACCAACTCTAAGGACGACGTCGACGCCAACACCAACGATCAGGACAACCCCGACGCCGACACCCACGACGGGTAAACCATCGCTGATCATTGGTGGTGGCACAGGCGCAGGCACAAGCACGCCCGACCCGCACACGGGACTGTCAACAGCGTCTTTGATCTTGATCATCATCGGCGGAGCATGTGCGCTTCTACTCCTGGCGATCTTGATCGTCGTGCTCCGGCGACGCAAGCACGACTCGGCGGGATCATCATCAGGAGCAGGAGCAGGAGCAGCACATGCAAACGCACATGCTTCTGCTGCTGCGATGGACGCACCGGCCGCAGTGCCAAACATCCAGACAGACACAACCACGACGCTTAGCACCGTCCACGTCGGCGCCTACAGCGTGTTCAAAGACAACACCGAGCGTCGAGATGGCAGCACCGGGACGCCCCGGGACTCGGGTCGGCCCACTGTGACCGACACGCGGAGCTCGAGCGGCAGGAGCATGGGCACGCACACCCATACGCTCGCAAGCACACACACACACACAAACACACACCCACGAGCGCGTCCGCGCGGCAGCTCGACGGACCCCGCGCCATTGTCGCTCTGGAACGACGCGGAGCTCAACTTCCTCAAAGTGAGCGCAGACGATGTCGAGGACGTGCGCAAGCTCGGCAGCGGCGCGTTCGCGGACGTGTGGCTCGTCAAGTTCCGGCACGCGGAGCTCCTGGCGTCCAAGCGGCTGCGCGCGAGCGAGGCCACGCGCACGCGCACGCAAGCGTTCGTGGAAGAGATCAAGCTCGTGTCGACGCTCACGCACCCGAACGTCGTGGCGCTCAAGGGCGTGACGTGGGTCCGCGAGTCCGACCTCCAGGCGCTCTTCGAGTACATGGACCGCGGCGACGTGCGCGACTACCTCGCGGACCCGCAGCTGCCCAAGCACTGGACGCTCGAGAAGCTCCAGATCGCAGTCGACGTGGCCGAGGCGCTCGTGTACGTGCACTCGTTCCTGCCGCCATTGGTGCACCGCGACCTCAAGTCACGGAACATCTTGCTCACGAGTGGCATGAGTGGCGCGAGCGGCGGTGGCACAAGTGGCACAAGTGGCATGAGTGGCGCCGAACGTGCAAGCAACGTCGACGGCGATGGCAATAGCGTCTTGCGCGCCAAGCTGACCGACTTTGGCGTCGCGCGGTACCGGAGCGAGCAGAACACGATGACCGGCGGCGTCGGCACGGGTCGGTGGCTCGCGCCCGAGGTCATTGCCGGCCGCAGCGACTACGGTCCGGCCGCCGACATCTACTCGTTCGGCGTCGTGCTCTTTGAGCTCGACTCGCACCAGATCCCGTACGCCGACGCGCGCGGTCCGAACGGCCACGTGCTCGCCGAGGTCGCGCTGCTGCAGTTCGTCGCGGCCGGTGAACTGACGCCGCGCCTGAGCGCGTCGTGTCCGTCCAAGATCGCCGAGTTGGCGAGTCGGTGCTTTGACATCTCGCCAGTGAACCGTCCTACTGCGCTGGAGCTCGTGTACGAGTTGCGCAAGACGATGAAGGACCCGTGGAGTCTCTATTGCTGATACGAGTGAGTGGGCTCGACGACGGAGTCAGTCGTATTGAATGAATACCGTTTAGGTTGTTTGGCTCGCATGTGAGCGCGTGTGTCTCGACATTGTCGTTGTAAGCAGTGACCGTCGACAGTCACGCCAACCTTGACGCCACGACCGACCACACGGACGCCAACCTCGTCGCCATCGCCAACGCCAACGCGTACTCCAACGCCACGATCGACGCCCACGCCCACACCAACGTCGACACCAAGATCCACTCCAACGCCAACACCGACGCTCACACCACGATCGACATCGACGCCTACGCCAACACGGACACCAACACGGACGCCAACGCCGACACCAACGTCGACGCCAAGATCCACGCCAACACCCACTACCACAGCAAGCCCAGCGTCCGTGACGAATGGCGACGTTAGTAAGCGACGCATTGGCCTCGATGGCGAAACAGCGGAGGTGCTCTTGATCGTCCTCGGCAGCGCGGTTGTGCTCGTGTTCATCGCGATTGCGCTCCTAGTGCGCCGGAGACCCATGGCTCCACCACTGTCAAGCGCGCCGACCGAGTCGAGCGACATTCAGAGCGTGGGCAATGCTGGTGGCGTCTACAGCGCCTACAAGGGTACGTAGCGTCCTGCGAGCTCCAGTTCAAGGATGCTAGCTTCTCACTGTAGCTCGTGAATGATCAGTTGCTTAGACCTGACGTCATCGTGTCTGATCGATCGAGCACTGGGTGAAGCGCCAACGTTGTCGTTCACGCAGACACCGAACATCACATCACGAACTCTTTGGAGACGATGATCTCAGTCGTCCCAGGTCATCACCGCACTCGCCGACACAACCAGTCAAGTCGTCAGGCTTTGATACGCAGACTCACGATTCTTCATTCAACTCAACAGGACAGCTGGCGTCATGACAAGAGACCTCTTGGGTCTTTCATCACCTTCCGTAGCTCGTATGCCACTTCTGGTGCCTTCGGTCGCTCAGATGCTTCAAGGGTAAAGCACCGACTCGCCAACTCGGCGATCTTGGACGGACACGACGCGCTCAGGCGCGGCGTCAGTTCACCGGCCGCGACGAACTGCAGCAGCGCGACCTCGGCGAGCACGTGGCCGTTCGGACCGCGCGCGTCGGCGTACGGGATCTGGTGCGAGTCGAGCTCAAAGAGCACGACGCCGAACGAGTAGATGTCGGCGGCCGGACCGTAGTCGCTGCGGCCGGCAATGACCTCGGGCGCGAGCCACCGACCCGTGCCGACGCCGCCGGTCATCGTGTTCTGCTCGCTCCGGTACCGCGCGACGCCAAAGTCGGTCAGCTTGGCGCGCAAGACGCTATTGCCATCGCCGTCGACGTTGCTTGCACGTTCGGCGCCACTCATGCCACTTGTGCCACTTGTGCCACCGCCGCTCGCGCCACTCATGCCACTCGTGAGCAAGATGTTCCGTGACTTGAGGTCGCGGTGCACCAATGGCGGCAGGAACGAGTGCACGTACACGAGCGCCTCGGCCACGTCGACTGCGATCTGGAGCTTCTCGAGCGTCCAGTGCTTGGGCAGCTGCGGGTCCGCGAGGTAGTCGCGCACGTCGCCGCGGTCCATGTACTCGAAGAGCGCCTGGAGGTCGGACTCGCGGACCCACGTCACGCCCTTGAGCGCCACGACGTTCGGGTGCGTGAGCGTCGACACGAGCTTGATCTCTTCCACGAACGCTTGCGTGCGCGTGCGCGTGGCCTCGCTCGCGCGCAGCCGCTTGGACGCCAGGAGCTCCGCGTGCCGGAACTTGACGAGCCACACGTCCGCGAACGCGCCGCTGCCGAGCTTGCGCACGTCCTCGACATCGTCTGCGCTCACTTTGAGGAAGTTGAGCTCCGCGTCGTTCCAGAGCGACAATGGCGCGGGGTCCGTCGAGCTGCCGCGCGGACGCGCTCGTGGGTGTGTGTTTGTGTGTGTGTGTGTGCTTGCGAGCGTATGGGTGTGCGTGCCCATGCTCCTGCCGCTCGAGCTCCGCGTGTCGGTCACAGTGGGCCGACCCGAGTCCCGGGGCGTCCCGGTGCTGCCATCTCGACGCTCGGTGTTGTCTTTGAACACGCTGTAGGCGCCGACGTGGACGGTGCTAAGCGTCGTGGTTGTGTCTGTCTGGATGTTTGGCACTGCGGCCGGTGCGTCCATCGCAGCAGCAGAAGCATGTGCGTTTGCATGTGCTGCTCCTGCTCCTGCTCCTGATGATGATCCCGCCGAGTCGTGCTTGCGTCGCCGGAGCACGACGATCAAGATCGCCAGGAGTAGAAGCGCACATGCTCCGCCAGCCACGACGATCCAGATTGTGGTTGTTGACGACTCCGGGTCGGTCCCACGCGCGTCGCTGTTGCTCGTGCCATCGACCGCCGTCGTTGGACGCACTGTCACTGGCGCGTTGGCTTTGTCAATAGCATCAGCAGCAGTAGCGCTGCTCGAGGGTGTGCTACTTGTCGAGCTGTTTGCATCGCGTGGCGATGGCGAACTGGTCGATGGCACTGGCTCTGATACTGACACTGGCGTGGATGCTGTCGACGGTGGCGGTGGCGATGTACTTGTACTCGGCTGGTCAGGTGTTGTCCACTGCGTCGACGATGGCGATGGCGATGGCGACGGAAGTGGCGGAGCAGTCGTCGCTGGCGGCGATGTCGTCTCAGGCGGCGGCGGTGGAGTTGTCACTGGCGATGGTGGTGGTGTGATCACTGGTGGTGAAGGCGTTGTCACTGGAGGCGACGGGGTTGGTGGTGATGGTGTTGGTGGCTTTGGCGTTGGTGTGACTGGCGGCCGTGGCGGTATTGGTGGCCGTGTCGTCGTTGGGACGATGTCATTGTTTGTCGGATCTGGCGTTGGCGTCGTCGCGATCAAGATCGTCGTGGGCACAGGCACTGCATCGACGGCGAGCAAGCACTCGGTTGCGAGCAGCACGATCACGACCAGAGCAAGCATGGCGGAGCGCGACATGGTGTGCGTTGTGCTCGAGCTCGTGGATTCGAGCTGTCGGGTGCGAGCTAGCGAGGAGATCGGCGAGTGTGTCGCGGCTGTGTCGAGCACCCCGTTGGGTGGAGTTCGCGCGTGAAATTTGAGAGGCGTCGCGGCGAAGATCTCGAGTCGAGAGAGCTCTGCAGATACCCAGATCGAGTATCCAGCGGATGTCGCGAGTCGAGAGAGCATGCGTGTGTTGTTTGAGCCATTGCCACGAGCGACGCGCCTCGAGCTCATGCTCATGAGTGCAACGAGCACACACATGCTCGTGGTTGTGCACATGTTCTTGCACATGAGCATGCTCTTGCTTGTTGCCGCCATGCTCACGCATCGTGGCTCGTGGCTCAAGCGCACTTGGTCACCATTTCGCCTGTTCCAGGTCGACGCGAATGGGTTCACCTTACCACCACTTGCAGTGTCGAGGAGCGGCGCGCTGGACAGTTCTGCATCGAGAGAACAGCAAGCCACCGCACAAGCTGGTCTTGGTACAAGCTGCTGCTGTTGCTACCACTCTGCATGACGGGCTCCTTGTTGTTGTGGCGCCGCTCGAGGAGCTTGTACAGCAGCTTGGTGTCGCTTGAGGCAACATTGAGAACAGCTCTCTTGAATTGAGACTGCAATGAGACACGATACATAAAGATATGCTGTCTCAATCCATACTCAAACTATATTATAACTGTCTTTCTGCTCTTGAAGTGGGTCTTGCATGTCGATCCAACATCGCCACTCTTGAATTCGCTCTACCTCGCGCACCTCCGACTCGCAACATGCACGTGCCTGTGATCGACATCCGCGCGTTCATCGAGCACAGTGACGCTGACAACGCTAGCGTCTCGGCTGCGCGCGCCAGTGTCGTGCAGCAAGTTGCTGCTGCGTGCCGCGACGTCGGCTTCCTCGTGATCACGCACCACGGCGTCCCTGACGCGACGATCCGCGACGCGTTCGCAGCGGCCAAGGCGTACTTTGACCAGAGCGCAGACGAGAAGCGGCGCGTGCCAATGACGCCCGAATACCCGTACGGCTACGAGTGCGGCGAAGTGCTCGCCCAGTCGCGCGACAACAACAACAACAACAACAGTAGCAACAATGAGAGTCGCGAGTGCCTCGCTGACTTGAAAGAGACGTTCCAGATCTGTCTCGGTGCGCTCGGGAAGACGCCCGAGCTCACGCCGCAGTGGCCGCCAAACGGCCCAGCAGCGTTTAAACCAGCGATGACTGCGTACTACCGCGCGCTCGAGCAGCTCGCGAGCACGCTCATGCAGATCTTTGCCTGCGCGCTGGCGCTGCCCCCGACGTGGTTTGACGACAAGATCGACTCTCACATGTCGTCGCTCCGGATCCTGAACTACCCGCACCAAGACCACGCGCCGCCTGCGGGCTCGCCGCAGCTCCGCGCGTCAGCGCACACAGACTATGGCAGCTTGACGATCCTCGCAGTCGACGACGCACCTGGCGGTCTCCAAGTCGCGGACCTAGACGGCGCGTGGCAAGACGTCCAAGCGCCACCGGGGTCGTTCATTGTCAACCTCGGCGACCTCATGAATCGCTGGACGAACGAGACGTGGCGCTCGACGCTCCATCGCGTCGTGAACCCGCCGCCACCGGCGAACGGCGCGAGCAATCGGCGCCAGTCGATCGCGTTCTTCCACTGCATCAACGCCGACACGGTCGTGTCGTGCATCGAGAGCTGTCAGTCCGTGGACAATCCGCCCAAGTACGCAGCAGTGCTCGCAGGCGAGTACTTGCTCGCAAAGCACGCGGCAGCGCAAGGTCGCAAGGCAGCAGAGTGAGAGACAACAGCGTCTTCAGACCGTATCAACACAATAAGACTGTGAACATGACATCCGATCGAGTGCTGCTGCTTGCCGAAAGCTCAGACGCTCACATGTACACACTCGTTGCTGCACGCACTAGCGATCGGATCCACACGTCACGATGGAACGAATGTGCTCGCTCGCGAGTGTGCGACACTGATCGCCCAAAGTGTAGCCATTGGACCAATCGCCAGTCATTGCACGCAAGCATTGCCTGCGAGTGTTGCTGATGGTCACGGTGTGAGCGGATTGTACCCACGGGTGCTTGTCGTTCGCGGTGTGTGGATGTTGGGTTGGGCGGCACGAACGAGCGGTCATCGGCTGTTGTTTCGACTTGCTTGCTGAGAGATCCTGGACGAACGAGTGTGCTGCTCACACCAATGGCGATCGCGCGGATCCGCTCAAAACACACTCGTGAGACCACCCAACGCGCACGCACATTGCGCTCTCGCACTTGGCCATCTTCCACGAGTCCTACGCACTCTCACTCGCAGATTACCTCGCTCGAGCTCTCGTCACGGCCCGCGCCACGCGCTTGCTCGATGCGACAGATACCAATGCGTCCGAGCAGCCGACTTCGCGCTATGCTTCACACAGCAGCTGGCTTGCTCGTGCTGGTTGCACTCGCAGTCGAGTGGTCTGTTGTCATGGCTGCGACGCCAGCACCTGCGATCTACGTCTACACACCAACGACGCGATCGCCATCGCCATCACCGACGCCAGATCGCACGGCGAACGACATCGTGCCATCCACACCTCGATCACCAACACCCACAACACGGCCGCCGACACCGTCGCCACAGCCACCAGCACCAACACCAAAGCCGCCGACTCCATCTCCACAAACGCAAGCACCGACACCAAAACCAACACCGTCTCCACAGACACCAAAGCCGACGCCATCACCGCCAACACCAACAACACCAAAGCCGACACCACCACCTCCTTCCCCATCGCCGACACCGCCAACAACAATATCACCGCCACTGA
Source organism: Pythium guiyangense (assembly GCA_003730235.1). Taxonomy (NCBI): domain Eukaryota; phylum Oomycota; class Peronosporomycetes; order Pythiales; family Pythiaceae; genus Pythium; species Pythium guiyangense. Next base: position 1,030,252 of record QXDM01000014.1, read on the forward strand.
CGGCATCAACACCAGCACCTACCGAACCTCCAGTGACAACGCCTTCACCACCAGTGATCACACCACCACCATCGCCAGTGACAACTCCACCGCCGCCGCCTGAGACGACATCGCCGCCAGCGACGACTGCTCCGCCACTTCCGTCGCCATCGCCATCGCCATCGTCGACGCAGTGGACAACACCTGACCAGCCGAGTACAAGTACATCGCCACCGCCACCGTCGACAGCATCCACGCCAGTGTCAGTATCAGAGCCAGTGCCATCGACCAGTTCGCCATCGCCACGCGATGCAAACAGCTCGACAAGTAGCACACCCTCGAGCAGCGCTACTGCTGCTGATGCTATTGACAAAGCCAACGCGCCAGTGACAGTGCGTCCAACGACGGCGGTCGATGGCACGAGCAACAGCGACGCGCGTGGGACCGACCCGGAGTCGTCAACAACCACAATCTGGATCGTCGTGGCTGGCGGAGCATGTGCGCTTCTACTCCTGGCGATCTTGATCGTCGTGCTCCGGCGACGCAAGCACGACTCGGCGGGATCATCATCAGGAGCAGGAGCAGGAGCAGCACATGCAAACGCACATGCTTCTGCTGCTGCGATGGACGCACCGGCCGCAGTGCCAAACATCCAGACAGACACAACCACGACGCTTAGCACCGTCCACGTCGGCGCCTACAGCGTGTTCAAAGACAACACCGAGCGTCGAGATGGCAGCACCGGGACGCCCCGGGACTCGGGTCGGCCCACTGTGACCGACACGCGGAGCTCGAGCGGCAGGAGCATGGGCACGCACACCCATACGCTCGCAAGCACACACACACACACAAACACACACCCACGAGCGCGTCCGCGCGGCAGCTCGACGGACCCCGCGCCATTGTCGCTCTGGAACGACGCGGAGCTCAACTTCCTCAAAGTGAGCGCAGACGATGTCGAGGACGTGCGCAAGCTCGGCAGCGGCGCGTTCGCGGACGTGTGGCTCGTCAAGTTCCGGCACGCGGAGCTCCTGGCGTCCAAGCGGCTGCGCGCGAGCGAGGCCACGCGCACGCGCACGCAAGCGTTCGTGGAAGAGATCAAGCTCGTGTCGACGCTCACGCACCCGAACGTCGTGGCGCTCAAGGGCGTGACGTGGGTCCGCGAGTCCGACCTCCAGGCGCTCTTCGAGTACATGGACCGCGGCGACGTGCGCGACTACCTCGCGGACCCGCAGCTGCCCAAGCACTGGACGCTCGAGAAGCTCCAGATCGCAGTCGACGTGGCCGAGGCGCTCGTGTACGTGCACTCGTTCCTGCCGCCATTGGTGCACCGCGACCTCAAGTCACGGAACATCTTGCTCACGAGTGGCATGAGTGGCGCGAGCGGCGGTGGCACAAGTGGCACAAGTGGCATGAGTGGCGCCGAACGTGCAAGCAACGTCGACGGCGATGGCAATAGCGTCTTGCGCGCCAAGCTGACCGACTTTGGCGTCGCGCGGTACCGGAGCGAGCAGAACACGATGACCGGCGGCGTCGGCACGGGTCGGTGGCTCGCGCCCGAGGTCATTGCCGGCCGCAGCGACTACGGTCCGGCCGCCGACATCTACTCGTTCGGCGTCGTGCTCTTTGAGCTCGACTCGCACCAGATCCCGTACGCCGACGCGCGCGGTCCGAACGGCCACGTGCTCGCCGAGGTCGCGCTGCTGCAGTTCGTCGCGGCCGGTGAACTGACGCCGCGCCTGAGCGCGTCGTGTCCGTCCAAGATCGCCGAGTTGGCGAGTCGGTGCTTTGACATCTCGCCAGTGAACCGTCCTACTGCGCTGGAGCTCGTGTACGAGTTGCGCAAGACGATGAAGGACCCGTGGTGTCTCTACAACAGATGTATGCGTGAGATGGAGCTGGATGACGACATTTGACTACTTCCCAAGCCTGAGCTCGTCTCCAAAAGTTCTCTTGGCCGTCTGTTAGTCTATAGTACTGCGTACATGCTCTTTTTGATCTGCCGCAAGACGTACGCGATCTCGAACGCCGCAGGTCGCTCGGCCGGGTTCAGCGCCAAGCACCGGTCGCTGAGCTCCGCGATTGCAGCAGGGCAGGACGGAGTGAAGCGCGGACGCAGCTCGCCGCTCGCGACCTGCTGCAGCAGCGCGACGTCAGCGAGCGGCGCGCCGTTCGGACCGCGCACGCCGTCGTACGGGATCTGGTGCGAGTCGAGCTCCGTGAGCACGGCGCCGAACGAGAAGATGTCGGCTGGTGCACCGTAGTCCGTGCTGCCGGAGATCACCTCTGGCGCCAACCACTTGCCGGTCCCGACGCCCGACGTCATCGTGTTGTCCTCCGACCGGAAGCGCGAGACGCCAAAGTCCGTCAGCTTGGCGCGCAGCTCGCTGCTCAGCAGCACGTTGCGTGACTTGAGGTCGCGGTGCACGAGCGGCGGCGCGAACGAGTGCACGTACACGAGCGCCTCGGCCACGTCGATCGCGATCTGGAGCTTCTCGGGCGTCCACTGCTTCGGCGTCTGCGCGCTCTTGAGGTAGTCGCGCAAGTCGCCGCCGTCCATGTACTCGAACAGCGCCTGCAAGTCCGACTGGATTGTCCACGCCGCGCCGATGAACGCCACGATGTGCGGGTGCTCGAGCTTCGCCACGAGCTTGATCTCGTCGATGAAGTGCTGCGTCTGCGCCGCCGTCATGCCGCTCTTGCGCAGTCGCTTGGACGCCAGCAGCTGCGTCTTGCGGTACTTGACGAGCCACACATCGCCGAACGCGCCTTTGCCGATCGCCTTGACGTCCTCAATGTCCTCTTCGTCCACTTTGATCGCCAGCAGCGCCTCGTCGTCCCAGAGCGACACCGCAGTGCCATTCGTGTCATTGGAAGTCGTTGTCGAGTAGCCTCCGTCGGTGTGTATCGCCTTTGCATACGCTGCTTGCTTGTGTGTTCGCACACATACGGCGGCGATGACAATCGCAACGAGCACGACGACACCGCTGACGACGCCGAGGATCAGTCCAAGTGACGAGCTGCTGTGCTTCTTTGTGGACACTGCGATGTCGTTGTTGTTGTTGAACGTTGAGGTATATCACGTTACGCTCTATCTGAGTGAACTCCTGATAACCAGGCACTGCTCCACGGTTGCGCGGGCGAGCCTTGTCTTACGAGGGGCTGTCACCCGTTCGCATGAACTGGTCTGTGGGTCAGCCAGTGCTCCACATCCCCATGCAGGTGTTCCTGTATCCGCCGCTGATCATCTCGTTGTTGCGGCCATTCGACCTGTGCTGACACCGATGTGTCCATGACAATGTTGGTTGCTGTGTCAGCCATCTCGGACATGGTGAGTCCACACCCACTAGCGCGCGTGTAGAGATGCTGTAGATGAGGCGCTTTCGGCTTCTTGTGCCGCTTGGGCCAAGATCAGTGCACTGTCTCCGACGACGTGCACCGCCTTGAGTCGTTTGTTATGAGCGTATTGCAGTTCGTGTATCAGACCCCAATACTCCGCTACGTTGTTTGTCGTGCGTGGATCGCCGTACGCCATGCCGGCTGACCATTGTATCCTTGGAGCATCTGTACTGTCGTCAATGACCACGAGCACCGACCCAGCTCCTCCTGGTCCTGGGTTGCCTCGTGAGACACCGTCAAAGTAGAGGAGATGCACGCGCTCGTTGGGAGCTGGTGCAGACTGCGCTGGGCCCTCTGCTGTGTCAAAGCGCTTGAGCATCTTGTACATGATCGTCCTCTGCGCTGCCAGAATGCCTGGTGATGCATCGTAGTGGTACGAGGCGGCAAGAACGCGCAGCCTGCTCTGCAGTCGACACTCTTGATGTGCGAGACTGTGTCGTTCCCAGTGTGGACGGTCGTATTGCATGCCGACGCGTCATACCCAAAGTCCGTGGATTGTCGTTGCTGCACATCCGATCCAGGCGTGCCGGACGACGTCATACAGCACACCAAGGTGCTCCCGTGATGCTTCTGCCACACTTGGCCCAAAGAGCACTGCGGCTGCGTTGCGTGGGAGCTTCTCCAGACCGAGCGCAAAGGCGTGCGGCTTCAGAGTCTCCCACGCCGAACCAAAGAGCTCTTCCCATGGGCGCAGGACGCGCTGCCACCTTTCCTGCGCTCGCTGGCACTCCCACAACCAGTGTTCGGGGGTCTTGGTCTTGGGCGTGGCACAGCGCGGTCTTCATCTGTTGGCCAATGTGGAAATGCGCGCAGCCGAAGTCGAATCAAAGTCTGGCGCTCCCAGCTTTGGACGGGCGGCAGAGCGTACAGCCCCTTCCACGACAGGAGGGCTATCGCGTCTGCTATGTTCGCATCATGCGCTCTTCGCTGCAGCTATCGATGTGCGACTACACCTTGGTCGTAGTATGTCCACTCTGTTCACCTTCTCAAAAATAAATGCTCACCATAGCTCAACCAATAAAGTGCACGACAAAAGTCTTGGAAATTTCTTGTTTCATTTCAAATATTTTTGATTTTCATCGGACAGAGCTGCAATGAAGCTGGATTAATAGCGCAATTAAATACGGTTCGAATGCTATATGTCGATCATCGAAATACACAGTGTAGCCAGCACAATGGCAGAAAATGTCATTTTCGAAATATTTCAACGATACGAGAATAAATGGAGAGGCGTGGTAAGATTGGTATTGAACGTGAGGACGCTGCGTTTGAAGCTTACGAACTAGTAATAAACGCTCCCTTGCGCTCGAGGACAGCTGCACAGCGCTTGGGCATCGATGCAACCAAGTTGGCAATGACTGAGTGGTCGAGATCGCGCCACGCTTGGGTGATGGCGGACTTGAGCTCTTGCTGCGATGAGAAGTGGCGACCGTGCGCGTACACGGTTCTCGTCAGGATGCCCCAGAGGTGCTCGATCGGATTGAAATCCGGGGACATCGCTGGCCAGCTCATCGTCGTCACGTTGCTCGTCTGCAGCCATGCTTGAGTAAGTCGAGCGCGATGACACGGCGCGTTGTCATGCTGAAACACGTGCCCTTCTTCGTGGTGTGCGCGTAAGAACGGCAGCAAGTGCGTGGCAAGCGTCTCTGTGTAGCGTTGCGCGTCTTGGCTGCCCTCAATGAACTTGAGCTCCGACTTGCCGGCTGCAGAGAATGCGCCCCAGACCATGACCGATCCTCCACCGCTGTGACGCTTCACGGCGCATCGCTCTGGCTGCCCCGCGCGATGCCAGTAAAACTGCAAGCCATCCGGCCCATCCATGTTCCACTTCTTCTCGTCGCTAAACACGACACGCGACCACTCACTCGCGCCCCAAGCTGCTCTCTCGCTCGCCCATGCGACTCGTCCTTTTTGGTGCATCTTGGTCATCACCGTCGTCCGCTTCTTCTTCTTCCAAGACACGTCAGGGTGTGCATGGAGGACGCGCTGCACGGTGCGCACCGATGCGTCAACACCGACACTCGCTCGGGCTTGAGAGGCGCTCTCATTTCGCGTCGTGACCGCGCGCACCAGCCGCCGGCCCTCACGCTCAGACACTTTTTGAGGCCTTCCCGTGCGCTGTTTGGTCTTCGAGGCTCTCTCGCCGTTGATGACGCGTGACACAGTCGATACGCTGCGCTGCACACGCGTTGCAATCGCCTGCAGCCTCTCGCCTTGGCCTCGAAGGTCGAGGATAGTTGCGACGTCGCTCGCCGTCATCTCTTGCCACGCCGTCATCGCAAAACAGCTTCGGAGGCACTGGAAATTTGTTCGCTTGGTGTACGCAATGTGTTCTATCTAAATTACGTGTTTTCGAGCTCGTTTGACCACAATTACAATTTTGATACCAATCTTACCACGCCTCTCCATTTATTCTCGTATCGTTGAAATATTTCGAAAATGACATTTTCTGCCATTGTGCTGGCTACACTGTGTATTTCGATGATCGACATATAGCATTCGAACCGTATTTAATTGCGCTATTAATCCAGCTTCATTGCAGCTCTGTCCGATGAAAATCAAAAATATTTGAAATGAAACAAGAAATTTCCAAGACTTTTGTCGTGCACTTTAATAGTCGGATCGGAATAATTTTTGGTGCAAAATGTTTCCATTTGGCAAAACTACGAAAAATATGCACTTTTGAAACTTGCAAGTCAAAAATTACCATGTTAACTAACCACTGTCGTGCACTGTATATTCGGTGAGTCTGTAAATTACATCAAAGTTACCCTTATTATTTCACACTCTACCTGAATTGTAACGCATTCTTTGCAGTCTTGTCGCTTCAGGTCAAGTATTCGCCATGTATTCCGTGCCCTTTACATGGCCAATAACCTGTTGAAAAGTCGAGTCATCATGAAATGTGACCGATCAGCTTCAGAGTGTGACAGACTGACATCCGAAACTGTGACTTGGTTCTAGTGTGGACTTTGCAATGGCTACATTGCGTCAGAACTGGAGTTATCACAAGTCCATGAGTACACGAATGACTGAGCTCGCCAGCGCATGTTCTCGCAAACGCATTGGCACTTACTGGTGTATGCGGGCACATGGACACTCGCACACGTGTCGCTGTTGCGTCGACAGGGTTCTGCCGCTGAGAATGTGCACGCGACCGAACACTGCGGTCTACAGCAAGTCAAACTGAGGCGAAGCAGCCTAGATCATGCTGCGTGTTCGTGAGCGTTGCCTGGCATGCGAGACGAGCTCGGTCGTCAAGGATGCGTGTCGATCCTACACAATGCCAGCCTCGTTGCGCCAGTCACAATCACCTACAGCCACAGTCTTCTTCCCGCAATCGACCAACTCGACCAACCGATATGCTCACCACGTTAGTTGATGCGTCGCCTCACCGTCAATGACGCTTCAACGCAGTCCCGAAGACTAGCGCCGCTGCGTGCTGCACAACCTAGCGCACAAGTCGCTGCACAAGCTAGCACACAAGCCGTGGGATCTCTGCTGTTGTTCTGACTTGCGCCGCAACTCACTCATGTGCTCATGACAAGCACTGCAACTCACTCAAGCGTAGGTGACAAGCACCATCTTAATTTCTTGCTAGCACTTGGCAAGCTACATGTCTAGAACGACCTTGGGGGTGCCGTAGCGAAGAGCTACCATCGAGCGCAGCGTAGACTCTCTTGTCACTGTGTCGTCCACGTGCCGCCAGAACTTCGCGCACACGAACACACCACATCTGAAGCTGTCGAACTGCAGTGGCGAGTTCACGCACACGACTTGGTACGGCTGAGGCAAAGCGCGCGAGCTCCCAACAGATCTTGTCCAGTGCCCGTCTGTACAGTGCCGAGTTCATGCTGTCGTAGTAGAAGACGCGCGCATGGTGAACGTAGATCATGACGCCACACCAGTGCTGATCGCCGAAGTTGACAGGCAGGAGCACGCTTGTAACACCGTCCTGCCTAGCTAGACCGATGATGTGCTCCTTGTCGTCCGCGTCGATGGTGTGCTTGGTCGCGCGAGACGTTCTGGCTGTCGCGCTCAGGATCCCACCGAACCGGACGGTGGTGTGGCGCTAGTCCAGGCGCTCACAGAAGGCGGAGAGGACGTCGTCGTTGAGCCAAAGTGGAGGCGTGAAGCGATAGATCATCGCGTAGTGGGAGTCCGCTTTCACTCCCTGGACGATACTGTACGGGTACATGGCTGATACATGGCCGGTCAACTCCTCGACACCTTGCACGTCATTTAGCTCGACTGCACTCGCTGCTTCGCGTAGCAACCACGCGCAGTACGCAGCGCATCCATCGCATGCCGCGCGGAGCCTCTGGACGCACTGCATGGTCTCGATCTGCAGTCGCGAGAATGAGCCGACACCGGCTATTGTGACGACTTCAACCGATGTCTTCACTTGATCTTCATGCTCTTAACTGACCAAGCTGATCGGCGAGCACGACGTGGTGGCGACCGGGAGCACCTTCACACACGCTTGAGTAGTTTCGGTGGTAGCACGTAGAAGGCGTCGGCGTTGAGCACTGGGTTCACGGCCACTTTGTACTTCGGCCGTTTGCTAGTTTGGTCTGAGAACTTCGTTGATACAGCTGACAGTCGAGCGAGCGTGCTAGCTGGACTCTGTCTCTTGTAGTCGAGCGACTGGACGAGCAGCACCAGAGAGACTTCGCCTAGCGTCCGTCGGAGCTCTTGCGTCGCGTTGAAGCGGAGACTGTCTTGGTGCATATCAGACTCGCGCTGCATTCTGTCGAGCATCAGCCGTCCAGTCTTGTTGGCCTTTGGGTTGAGTCGGATCGATGCTATCGGTGCGGCTGGTTGCTGGAAGTCGTCGTCGTCGTCGACGTCCTGTGTTGCCGACAGCTGTACTCCTTCCGTTTCCGACAGCACCACCTGACTGGTGCGCATGATCGCCACGTGTCCAATCTCTTCTGAGTACAGGCTGTGGACTTGAGAGGCCGGCTTGGCACTTTGGGTGCACTCGTGCTGCTCCGACTTGATGATATCGACCTAAGTGCGCTTGCGCTGCCGCACGTTGCGCCATTGCTTCTCGAGGAACGCAGTGAGGTAGTCGACCTCTTGGTCGTCGCCGACGTCAGCAAGTTCGGAGCAGATGCGCTGTGTTGTCTGTAGCGCGGCTCTGTAACGCTCACGGGATGTGCGGGTGCTACTGGTCACTTGGCTCGCGGGACTGGGACAGTAGGCGTTGTACGTGAGTCTTGATACTGCTCGCATCCACCTGGCACGCAGACACACATGATGTACATGTTGTATAGTGCTCCAGTTCTGCGAGCTAACGGTCGCAAGTGGCTGTCTTGGTCTTAGTGCGCCTCAAGCCGCTCCAGTCTGCTCCAGCGCGTTCCAGATTGTTCCAGATCATGTGTCGCGCTCGTCACCAGCGCTCCAGCTGCGGCCACCGACTACGCGCTCTCTCCCGCGTCCAGTTGCCGGATCGAGACCTCGGCTCGCGCCAGCAACAGCGCGGTTTCCCGATCACAGTCAGCGACACATCAGAGGTCCAGTGTGGCGCCACGACTATGCGACAGCATCAAGACCTGCAGATCGCCTGGAAGATGTCTGGAAGAAGTCTGAAGGATCGGCACCTACCAGAAGCCAGAGAGTGGTACCATGTATCCACAATCCTGCGGTCAGCAGCGCGCGATCCTCGACCGAGCACGCACGCGCACGGCATCCACGCACTGGCTCGACACTCCAGCGCCATACGAACGACAAGTCGAGCGACTCTGAAAGCGATCCTGGAAGGTGATCTGGAAGATGTCTGGAAGATCGACTAAGTTTCCGAGCCCAAAGACGCGACACCAAAGAGCCAGCAACGGCTGAACACAAGAACCCGCAAGCGACCGAGACGCAACCAAGCGCGCACACTTGCAGCGCACTAGCACTTGTGCAGTTAGAGCCTGATAGTGAGCAAAGCAGTTCTAGTCTTAGGCAATGTGCGCACACATAAGAGCTAATAAACTTCTCAGTTTGCCAGCTTCAGCACAAGTCGTTCTGGTCCTCACTTCCTTCCCAAGTCTCCTCACAACAGCAAGTGTGCTGGCACAACAGCACGCGGTCGGTCTCGTGAACACGTACATTTGGCGTGACGTTTGGCTCTTTGGGAGGCTTCAACCCCCTCTCGTCTCCATTTTCCTGCTGTATACTTGGTGCTTGTGTGTATGAGTCAAGGCCGTGCATCAGCTTGCATTCCATATTCCTTTGTGTGCCTGTGTACTCCAAGATCAGAAGGCGCGGGTGAACTGAAAAGCGCTCAGTGCTGGATCGAGGAGGAGAGTGCCGCCAAAACTCCAGAAACATCAAGCCTCGGAGTGATCGCCGGCCGTTGCTGTCTTTGCGAAAGCGACCTGCGAAAGAGCTGCCGAGAGAAGGCCCGAGGTCATCTCAGAACGCCAGCTGTCTTTGCGAACGCGTCCTGAGTGAAGCCCCGAGCCGAGCCGGAGAGATCCACGACTGGCAGCTGTCTTTGCGAACGCAGTTCGTCGGGGAACTCTCCAGAACCCTCCAGGATCGCCGCGCCCGCTGCTGAGTTGCGAGTGCGTGCCCGGTCGATTCTTCAGGAAGACTCGAGCGCCTCCGTCCGGCTTGCCGTTGGGACCCGGACCGAGCGTCGAGTGAAGAGCTACAACCAGCTGCGTGAGGTTGAGAAGATCCTTCCAGTCACCCGTCCGAAGAGTGCGAGCTCCTAATTGACAACCCAGTCCCGTCCGTTCCGGCGGTTGACTCCCCAGTCTCGGGCCCGACGTTCCGATTGACTCCCAGTCCCTCGAGATTCTCCAGAACGTCTCCGGGTTCCCTCCTGAACCCCAGAACCTCTCCAGAACAACTTCAGAAGCACCCAGCTCCTCGAGGTTGACCCTGTTCCGGCGGGCGCGTACGGTGACGCTCCAGTTGAACCCTGCACGTTCATCACCAAGGCGCTCGAAGACCTCTCCAGATCTTTGAGCAGCACGTCCCCGAGAGCGCGAACGGTGACACTCCGGCTGGACGCATCTTTGTCGTTCACCAGCGTCTCGAGAAGCACTCCAGCTCCTCGAGACCCAGCTACCCAGAGCGCGAACGGCGACGTTCAGGGCAAACCCAGTGACGTATCGCCAAGCAAGGTCTCCAGTCCAGACCAAGACAAAAACAGGACTGCCCAGGGCACGTTACCGGAGGCTCGAACGATCGAGGCATCCTTGCCGTCAGGCTTGAGATTTGCTTAGATTCTAAGAACCAAAGGGATACACAACGTGAGGTACTGACCACAACCCTGGGAAGCGTGCTACCCCTTCGCGCAACCCAGACCACCCATCTTCGGCTCAAGGACGCTCAAGGTCGTTCAAGGACGCTCAAGCGCACTCAAGGTCGTTCAAGGTCGTTCCAGATCGGCTCCAGAAGCTGTCTAGAGTTCCCGAAGGCCCCAGATCTCCCCCAGCAGTGCGCACCAAGCCTTGGGCTTCGCCAGAAATTCGAGGCACTTCATCACATAAAACCGTCCACGATATCACACCTGTCTCTACTCACTCGCACTTGCAGCATTTGCTCACAGTCAGCACCGCACGCTCACACCACGTGCACATATGTAGCAGTCACTCAATGACGCGACTCGACTTGGTTATCCCGCTTGTCAAAGTCGTCGCAGTGGTCGTTCTTGGCCAAGAGGAATTCATGCCTTCTCAGTCACTACGTTGGGTCACTGCGCTTGTGGCGAGCGCTGGTTTGCAAGCTCGCGCGCCCGGTCTTCAATTGAACACACACGTACAACGCACTCATGCAAAATGATCACCGCCTCGATGTATCAGGATGATACACTTCATGGCGGGCGAGAGGTTAACACGTACGCGCACTTGGGCATCTTCTCGCTCGTGCACTGTCTTCTTGCTCGACTCGATCGCTCACTTGCTGTCTTCGTCGTCTTGCTTCTCTTGTGCGCGGTATGTCTGGTTGTGAGCGCGTGAGACTGAAACGATGTTGGTGTGGTCCAATTTGCCTCACACTGATATGTGAGCGAGTGCTGGATTGTGTGCTGAAACTCTGGAGGATTTTAGGTTTGTCAAATTGATCGCCTAGTTGGCATCTGTGACTCGGCTTGAATGCGGTTTGAACAAGCGTAATTGTAAGTCAGCTGATCATGACTGTGATTTTTAGCGCTCTCAGAGTTATTTGATTGAGGAGCAAAACAAGGCAGTTTGTAAGCATATTGATGTGTTGCGCGTTGACACGTATCGACCACAATTAGTTAGCGACAATTCACGAAAAAACATGATGAGAAAATTCTATCTGATGCATTTCACCTGCTCTCAGCTCTGTGTGCGGTCAAAAACCAAACATTTTCATATTTGGTTTGATATGGATAAACAGTTTTGACCGATGGTTAAACAGTTTTGACCGACAGCAGTCGAGTGATTGCCAGGCTTGACAATTGTATATTGATATGTGATCTCATTCTTTGTCGAAAAATGCTTTTGCCATAAGATAAGCATTATCAGAGCGTGGGGGACAACAAAACAATACACCATCAGGGAAGTGACGGCTTCGGACACGAAGCAGATCGTAGTCGTTGTGAATGAACGTACGCGGTGACAGGGTCGTTAAATACGTGCGCAAATTGCAGCCGCTGTGCTGGAGTGAGTGCTGGCTTGATGATGGCGCTTCTTGTGCGCAAAGGCTTTTTAGCACCTCCAATACCGGGAATATTTCCAAAAGTAAGTTTATCATGTTGTATAAGACAGCATGTTTAACATATAGTTTTTCACTATTGGTCACATAAAAAGACGAGAGCTCCCAACAAAAATATCTAAACGATTTTGTAGTCTTAGACAACATGTTTGACTCAAACCAAAAACGATGTTGTAGAAAACAGCTCAATATTGTTCTACTTGGTTGTATCTTGCCATCAAAGCAACACAATAGTACAAAAGAGAGGACATCACGGTCATCAACCTAGCACCATCCCCGTGAAGGTCGAGGATTAGTGTGCGCAGATCGCCAGTCGATGGCTGTGCTATGATATGTGAGCTGTGATGGCCTCAATTAATCGTAGGTGTTATGTAGTGTGAGCGCATGCATACTGACTTGTGCTCAGCTACCTCACTCGCCTCACTCGCTAGCACTGCACAAAGTAGTCGCTGTCGTCGTCGCTGTCGTCGCCCTTTGTCTCTTCGTCTTGTGCGAGCTGGCGGTGTGCGCGTTTGCGCTTACGCGCACCAGGCATCTCACGAAGCTGGATGCTAGTCTTCGCTGTCACTGGCACCTTGCACCGCCAGTCTTTGCCAGATGTCGAAGCAAGTCTTCATGTTGCCTTGTGCGGTCCGGATCACAGTGCACAGGAACATGAGTGGCTGGTCCTTGTTGCACTCGACGCAGTAGTGAGAGGTCTCGTTGCTCTTCTTGCCTGGCTCACGGAACTTGATCGAGCATACTTTGTATGTGTTGCGGCGGCGCTTGAGCTGCTTGCCCGTGCCACACCATACGTCGTTCTGTGCGATTATGTGGGTGATGCGCGGATCTGTTGATCGTCGTGTAGGTGTGGGTTCATCGCTCGCGCTCGTGAACAGCGACGCTGACCGCGACAATCTGTGCGTGGAGATTGGTCATGAAGTTCGCGCGCGGGAGCGCCGTCGTGCCTGCTCTATTTGCACACTCGACGCGCAAGACGAACGCATTGACGACGGCTAAGTCGATGTGACCGGCACACAGCGACCTGTAGTATTTCTGGAAGCGGAACGAGGTCTGAACGGAGTATCGCTGCAGTCAGAGCTGATCATGTCGATCGACACCACCCATCATCGAGTGATAGTCTGACACGACCTTCGGGCATGGCACTGCCTGCGCCGTTCCGCTCGCTCATGTGCCCACGTTGGATTGGCGCAGAGCGGCGCCCGTCCACAAAAAGTCCACCGGTTTGTTGTCTGTCCAGCTGAGTGCTGCGAGAGACGGGACGTCGACTGAGTGCGTGGCCTTACACTCGCCGCGTCGCTTCACGCACTAACTCGCTCTGCGCCGGTTGATCGCCTCGGCACAATAGCCGGGTCTGTTGGTCGTGACTGTGCCAACAGCGTAGCACTTGGTCGTCAGCAGTTGGAGCAGGAGCACCACGCTTGTGTAGAAGTGGTCGATGGTTACGACGCGCCATCCACTGCTTCGATCGTCGCTGATGACTGCCTTCTCGGTGTTGCGGACAACAGCAGCTGCTCCCGTCTTGTTGTCATGCGCTGGACGTTGGAAGTCATTCTGCGATTTCCCTAAGTAGATCTCAAATCTACAACATGGTGGTCGTGAGAAAAAACATGTCGCGATATACAACACGTCGACTTAGTCGAAGAAGAAGGCGACTCATACCTGAAGCAGTAGCTTGAGGCAGAGTTGCAGAGCATGGAGAGCTTGGTGCCGAAGCGATGCGGCTTGTCGGGCATGTACTGGCGCGTGGTGTTGCGGCGTGACGTCGCTGGTAACACGCCCTCGTCGAGCACAAGTCGTGGAGTGAGGTGCCACGCACTTCTGAACGTCTGTTACATTATGTCGACGAGTGGCTGGATCTTCCACGCCTTGTCACGAACTGCACCCCGATCGTTGTTGTTCACAAAGTGCAGGTTGCGCAGGATCGCGCTGAACCGGTTGCGCGACATCACGTGGCCGAACGAGTCAACAGGCAAGCTGCCATTCAGGTTCACCTTCCAGTAATTCATGATACCGCGAGCGTGGTTACAGAGCACGATGACAAGTAGTAGACTAATCGCACGGACGATCGGTTGAGCAAGCCGCATGCGCGCCTTCACGTCGGACACAGTCTCTGTCCTGCCGGTCTGGCGCCGTCGCTGCGCGGCAACGAATGCTGTGGCGGGCTCATGTCGTTGCTGCCGCTCGTGTCGATTGGTCTCGATAGCGATGCGGTTCCACATGGTCTTCGGGCAAAAGAGCAGAAACAGATCGAACGGCGACTCGTAGACTGCGACTACGTGGCTTCTAGGTCGTCCTTCGTCTGCGGCAAGACCCGGGTACTCGGTAGTGTCACTCTCAAACTCGGTCGCCACAGCAGACCACTGCATCAACCGCAGCGCCGTCTAGTCTATCGAGCCAGTGCCGATTCGCACCGAACCGCCAAGCGCTTGCATGAACGCTGCCGAGATGCTCGCCATCGTTCTCCGAATCGGAGCCAGTCGCACGCGGCGAATCGACGATGGGCGTCTCACGCTTAAAGTCCTCGTCACCATCGTCTGAGTCAAACCCGCTCTTGCATCAATCGTCGATCATGTAGTTTGCATCAATCGGATCAATGAGACGCGGAGCTGATTCGACGAGAGGCGCGTTGTCCATATCGTCGCTGCCCGAGTCTGAGAGCGTCAGGACAGGCGCTGCACGCGCCACCGTGGTTGGTGCCACGTCGTCGTCGCTGTCAGGCGCGTCAATGTGTACCGCGACGCCAGCGGGCTCATCACTGTCTTGTCTGTCGCCACCACGACTGCTGCTGTCCGACGACACGTCGTACAACAGCAACCGGAACTACAGCGGGCGCGCTGACCGCTGTGCGACGCTAGTGGAACGTGCGCGCGGTGCAGGCGGTCGCGCTGTCCGCTGTAAAGACACGCTCGCAGATGAGACAGAAGTCTGTTGCGTTTGAGTTTGTGGCGTCAAAGTCAGCAGGCCGACACTTGTCACAAGGACCGTGTTCGGCGACGGCGACGATGGAGCTGACAGCGGTCGTTGTGGTGCTTGCGGCGGCGTCTGTGGCTGCGCTAGAGCTTGTGGCAGCGTCGACAGCCAAGCTGAAGCTTGCGACAGCGTCTTCGCTTGCGCTGGAGCTTGCAGAGTCTGTGTACGTGCTCGAATGCTGAAGCACCATCCTGCGAACGCTTCGTCGCCAACAAAGTAGTCAACGCCAGTGACACCTGTAGCCACAGACGCCCCGGCTCGCACGTAGACAAACGAGTCCTCGAGTCGACGCCCTTTCTGACTTATCTAACACTGCGTGTGCATCTGCGGCCATCCTTCTCGGAATGAGTTCAGCTCGGCTTGGACCAGCCGGCGCTGCTTGTGCTCCTGCGCGCACACACACACAGTCAAGTCAGTGCGAGGAAGTTCGTACACACTGCCAGCGTATCCAATCGCTCACTCACCTCGTTGCGACCGTGTGGTCGTCATGCTATACACACTCACACGAACAACTCGTGTCAGTGCTAGCAGCAGCAAAGTGAGCACCTCGATCCTCGACGCTCGCTCACCTGCGCGGAACGCGGTAAAAACTCGAATGAGAGCTCGGGTGCACACGCGCACTCTTCCCGCCACTCATGCGCGCACGCGCGCTGTGGTGCTACTGTGGCAGCTGCAGCGCCTTTTTGTGGTGCAATTGTCTTGTCTTTGTATTCGAAGTGTTGCACTGATTCCCAACTCCTCTCGTCATGAGGGAGAGACGGGACGTGGTGAAGCTCCCGAAATCCGTATATGAGATAAAGTATGCCCTATACAACATACCTTTTGTGTGGAAAAAACATGTTGTATAAGACCTCATCATGTTTGTACATGTTGTTGTACAACATGCGGTATTGGAGGTGTTAGAGGTTTTACTGAAAATTATTTCGCAATAGAATCTATGTGTGCCACAATTAATCCAAGTTGTGATG
The DNA here is from genome assembly GCA_003730235.1 of Pythium guiyangense. Lineage (NCBI taxonomy): Eukaryota > Oomycota > Peronosporomycetes > Pythiales > Pythiaceae > Pythium > Pythium guiyangense. The sequence goes on from QXDM01000014.1 coordinate 1,046,253, forward strand.
GAGAAGCAGGTCTGATCAAGGAAAAATCGATAGTGACAAAAACCACGCGCATGTTTCTTCTTGAAGAACAAACGACTCTGGATCTCATCGCGCATCAAGACTCGACCAAGAAGAACAGGCGACGTACTGCGGCGGACTGACGAGCGAGCTATGGCGACGCGTGTGGGGCAGACGCTGCAGCTCCTGCTGCTCGCTGTCGCGCTTGTGGCTGCGCTCGTGCCAGGCACTCGCGCAGAGCGACCCGTGATCCCGCGTCAGTTTGCGCACCGCGCATTCCGAACTGAGCCCAGTGGTGACGACAGCATCCCACGTCCGCTCTGGCAGGTGGATCAAGCGCCACCACGCAGCGCACACCCACCGGTGTGGATCGAGCCGAACGCTGCGACGCCGCTCGTGCAGTCGTCCCGCGCAGTCTTGACGCCGTACCCGCCGCGCATTCGCGACGGCGAAGACCTCGTCGTGCACTGGACTGGCGTCGACGCGCCGCACGCAAACGACTTCCTCACGCTCACGTGCGGCCCAACGACGTGTGCGCAGGACGTGCTGCGCCAAGTCAACGCAACGCAGACCGACGCGCAGCCAAACGCCGTGCGCTTCGCACAGCTCTACATGCTCCGGTGCAACTACGTCGTGACGTACTACAACTACCAGCCGCACGTGCGCGACTACGTCGCCCTTGCAAGTGTCGAAGTCGGCATGACCGAGTCGTTCAACGCGCCAAAGCACGGCCACGTCGCGCTCACGACGCGCGTCGACGCGATGGCTGTGATGTTCAACTCGGCGTCGAAGCGCACGCCGATGGTGCAGTTTGGACTCGAGGCAGAGTCGCTCACGCGCGCTGCGACCGGCACGTCGACGACGTACAGCGCGAGCGACATGTGCGACTTTCCAGCGAACGTCACGGGCCAAGCGTGGTTCCGCGACCCAGGGTTCATGCACACCGTGATCTTGACCGAGCTCGCACTTGGGAGCCGGTACTACTACCGGTTTGGCAATGACGTCGATGGCTGGAGCGCAGTGTACTCGTTCAAAGCGCGACCGGACCCGCGCACGAAGCGCACGACGCACTTTTTAGCGTACGCAGACATGGGCATTGACAGCGCGCCAGCTGCGACGTCGACCGCAGTGCGCGCGTTCCAAGAGGTCGTGACGGGTGCGTACGACGACTTTCTGCTCCACTTTGGCGACGTGAGCTACGCGCGCGGCCAGGCGTTCATGTGGGACGCGTTCTTCCACCTCATTGAGCCGTACGCCACGCGCGTGCCGTACATGGTGAGCATTGGGAACCACGAGTACGACTACATGGCTGGCGGCGCGCACGACCCGAGCGGCGCCGTCGACAGCGCCACTGGACGCATGGCGTTCCACCCAGACTGGGCAAACTATGGCGGCGACTCGAGCGGCGAGTGCTCGGTCCCGATGTTCCATCGCTGGCACGCGCCAGCGACTGGGCGTGGGATCTACTGGTACTCGTTTGACTATGGCGGCGTGCACGTCGTACAGCTGTCGTCCGAGCACGACTGGACGCCCGGGTCCGAGCAGTTTGCGTGGCTCGAGCGCGACCTCAAGTCCGTTGACCGCGCGCAGTCGCCGTGGATCGTGCTCACGGCGCACCGCATGATGTACACGACGCAGTTGGGCGAAGTCCCGGACTACAACGTCTCGCTCCACATGCGCGACGCGCTCGAAGACTTGCTCTGGACGTACAAAGTGAACGTCATGCTCGTCGGGCACCAGCACTCGTACGAGCGCAGCTGCGCCGTGCGCGCAGGCAAGTGCACGTCGGACGGTGTTGGTCCAGTGCACATTGTCGTGGGCTCGGCTGGCGCAGCGCTCGAGACCGAGGGCTTTTCGAGCGACCTTGGCGAGTGGAGCGTGAGCCACATCAACGACTGGGGCTACTTGCGCGTCGCAGCGTCGCCAGACGACATGACGCTCCAGTTTGTGCTCAACCGCAACGGCGCTGTCTACGACGAAGTCACGCTCGCGCCGTGGAAGTGAGTGCGTGCGCCGCTTGCTCATTCGAAATGGCCAAGGCTGTTGCTGGCAGTAGTGGCGTGGAGGCTAGTGACGACACGATGTCGAGTACATGAGGTGATGCATTGCGAGTGCTGTTGCTCAGCCTCGGATCGTTCGCGTCGATCTTGTCGAGTGGCGATGGCTGTACAGAGCAAACGCCGTGCGTGAGTGATCTAGAACGCACTGTAGCGTCGCCTCGCTCGCTCCAGCACTCGCTTCGACTCGAGCACAAGACACAAGGCACAAAGTAGCAGAGGCAATCGTCGTACGACAGACAAGCGACAGCACTTGAGTGCGTGGCGACCACTCGGCTCGCTCAACCCACTCAGTCGTAGTACGTACTTGCACCAAATCATCCGCCCGACACCAGCAAACGCGAGTGCCTCGCGTCGTTTGCAGAGAGACGCTCCGACAGCCAGCGTTCCAACTCACCTGGCGCCATTTGCTCTCTGTGATGAAGGGCTTGCTCGGCTTAAGACGCTCGCTCAACACGTCGGCGTCCAAGCAAAATGTACCCGCACGTGCGTACGCACTTGAGCTAGCAGGACAAGACACTCGCATGTGGTGCTGCGACTGCTGCCGTGCTCGTAAGCGCATGTGAAGAGCGTCCTGCCGCTCCCATGACGTTCGCCATTCCAACATTCGAGGAGACACGACAACAGCGCACTCGTTGCATCAGTCAGCGACGCGCAGTTTTGATCCAGACCTTGACAGCACTCGACTCGATGATGCGGACGTCCAAAGCAGTCGCGGCGATCGTAGCGGCTGCAGCGTTGCTTGGCGCGACAGCAGCTGAGCGGGCAGCGAACCAAACAGCGTGCGTTGTGCCGCCCAAGACGCTCACGGCCAAGTGCGACAACCAATGCGGCGCCAACATCCCATGTCTCGTCAACTCGACGACAGCGGCAGACAGCACCGAGTCCTGCTCGTTTAGGTGCCTCACCATGGTGTACAACGTCGACGGTGGATTCACGCTCTACACGGCACTGAATACAGCGCCGAGCCCAGATGACCCGGCCGAGTCGCCGATGCCATCCACAGTTGCGCCAGCGGAGCTGGAGAAGTACCAGAGCGAGTTCAACGACAACCTCCAGGCGATCGAGTCGCTCGACGTCCCTCCGTCCGTGACTCGAGTGTACGTTTGCTTGGCGGCGTCCGGCTCGCGTCGCTCTCGTGTTCACCTTGCGCATCGCGTACTGACAACCTTGTGCGATGGTGGTGCTGTTTGGTTTGTGTAGGTCGATCGTCGGTCGCAGTCCGTTCCTTGGCAACGTCAAAGGCCGCGTCTCGAGCATCAAGCTCGCGCCGGGTCTACTTGCGAGCTTCCCAAACGTGTCGGCAGTCGATCTGGAGAACATGGACTTGTCGACGCAAGTCTCCATGATCCCGTCGCTCTTGCCGCCAAAGTTGACGGACCTATCGCTCATGAACACGCGCTTGACCGCCGTTCCAACGGGCTTGGGGATCTTCAAGAACCTCCAGGCTCTGTACGTCCTTACCGTGACTCTCCGCATGCTCAGGTGCATTGATTCTGGTACTTACCCTGTCACGTGTGCCTCTGTTGTGCTGCTTCAGGCGCTTATCGCTCAACGGACTCACGAGCGTGGACACGACAGAGGGCTTGGACAACCTCTCCGCGCTGTACGAAAGACGCTTTCTCTCTGGATGTGGCAATGCGAGGCTGCACTGTACCGAGCTCTTTGCATGTGTCTGACTGCTGGCTCTTGACCTCGTGTAGGTACCTCGGCGACAACAACATCACGTCGCTCACTGCAGTCCTCCCCAGGCTCTGGCTTTTGTACGTGGATCTACTCGTTGTCGAGGGCATGTACCTCTCTGCCATCTTGTCTCTGCTGCTCTAACGAGTGGCGTGCGTATGCATCTGCGCGCGTTTGGTGGCTCTAGGGACCTGCAAATGAACTCGCTCACGGAAGTCCCAGCGGTGTTGGCCAAGTACTCGGGGCTCCGAGACCTGTGCGTGACTGCGCAAGGACGAACTGATCCGTTGTCGACCGAGCTGTCAGTGCGCAGTTGCTCTAACGCCTGTGTCTCTTCTTCCTCTGTGCCTTGGGCGTCCGTGCGTGCTGCTAGGAACCTCGGAAACAACAAGCTGGTCGGCTCCGCGACGCTCCCGTCAAACTTGACCGGCTTGTACGTTCTCGCTTGATCGACATCGACTGCTCACACTATGCGCTTGTAGTGACTGGCTGACTGACGACGCTGTCTCGGATTGTCTCCATTCGCTCGCAGGTCGCTCTACGACAACCGGCTCAGCTCGTTCAAAGCCGATCTCCCACGCCTCACGCTGCTGTGCGTCCTCAACACGCTGTCCATGCGTGTGCCCACATCGACTGACATCACGTCTCTTACCTCGCGTGCCCACATAGGCTGATGTACCGAAACAACCTCACGTCGTTCGATGGCAACTTCCCGAAGCTCGAGACGCTGTACGTGCCCCACCTGCCACAGCTCGAGTAGTTGTCTGAGGCACTCGCCATTGATCAAGTCTCGTCGTCTGAGACGAGCTCGCTCACGTGCCTCTGTCCTGCGCTTTACTCAGGTATCTCTACACGAACCAGCTCACGTCGTTCAGCATGAACCTCCCAAGCGCAACGGTTCTGTACGTCCGACACTCACTTCTCTCTCTCAAGCAATGTTGTCGTAGAGCTCGCGCATGCGCAGACAGCCTGACGAGTCGTGTCCTCGCGCTCGCTCTCAGGAACATCAAGCAAAACAAGCTCACGTCGTTCAACGCGACGCTCCCGAAAGTCAAGTCCTTGTACGTGCGCGAAATCGCCTCAACTACGAGTTGCAACGCTGCCTGACAAGTCTCAACGTCCGACGTTTGCTCTCGCAGATACCTCATGCGAAACAACCTCACGTCGTTCGAAGGCAACTTCCCGAAGCTCGAGACTCTGTACGTCCTCTTCGCCTTTGAATGGCTCTTCACAGACTGCGACTTTGCGTTTGGCAAAGCTGACAAGCCCCTCTTTCGATCTCTTTGTGCTCGCTCGAAGGGGGCTCGAGGACAACCAGCTCACATCGTTCAGAGCGACACTGCCAAAGCTCAAGACACTGTACGTGCTCTGCTCTACACTTGCAAGCACGGTCTTGTGGCGCTCGCGGCGCGACCTCGTCTGTGTAGATCGACTGACTGTTCTCTCTCTCTCTCTTTGGCTCTTGCTTGGCCTCTCACAGGACGATCCAGCGAAACAACTTCACGTCGTTCGAAGGCGACTTCCCAGCTCTCGATAAGCTGTACGTACGCGCGTGCACTTAGTGGTGGTATCGATCCGACACCTTCCATCCGACATCGTCAAGTCCAAGTCGCTCACGTCGTTCTCTCTCTCTCTTGTTCTCGTGCTCAGGTACATCTACTCGAACCAGCTCACGTCGTTCAGTGCGAACCTTTCGAACGCGACGCTTGTGTACGTACTCGACTGATTCTGCGCGGTATCAGACAGTCCTGCAGTGCCTGCGTGGTCTCGTGTACGTGCACTCGTTCGCACCACCACTGGTGCATCGCGACCTCAAGTCGCGCAACGTGCTGCTGAGCAGCGAGCTGCGCGCCAAGCTGACGGACTTTGGCGTCTCTTGGTACTAGAGCGAGCAAGGCACGATGACGACAGGTGTCGGGACCGGCAAATGGTTGGCGCCAGAGGTGATCTCCGGTAGCACGGACTACGGCGCGCCGGCCGACATCTTCTCGTTCGGCGCCGTGCTCACGGAGCTCGACTCGCACAAGCTCCCGTACGACGGCGTGCGCGGTCCGAACGGCCACGTGCTCGCTGACGTCGCGCTGCTGCAGCTCATTGCGAGTGGCGACGTGCGTCCGCGCTTCACTCCGTCCTGCCCTGCTGCAATCGCGGAGCTCGGCGACCGGTGCTTTGCGCTCAACCCGGCCGAGCGACCCGCGGCGTTCGAGATCGCGTACGTCTTGCGGCAGATCAAGAAGAGCATGTATGTCGTGATGTAGATCAAGGCAGTGCGGTTGGTCGCAACCGTGCGAATGGAGTGAGAGAGGACAAGTTCATGCACCAACAGAGCAGTGGTACCGCCTCGCGAACGGAGACTTCTCAAGCGGACTCGGCAGCTTGCGTTCGCTTGAACGGCGCATGTTCGTGTTGAGATCGCACAGCATGTTCGTCTTGCGACCAACAAGCACACCTCAGCGCAGGCACAAGGAGAGTTTTTCACATTAACGTATGTAGTATAGAACTTAAAACCACTTCGGATTCACTCTTCTAGTTTACGTTTATTTTATTTATGGCTTTGTGGTGATTCCTGTTTTGTCCTTTCTCTTATTGAGGTGGGTTTATGTTCTTGAGAATGCGAGGAATTTCCATAGATCAGTATGTACTGAGTTTGCCCCAAAATGTACTGAATCAGTACACTCGACCAAACAGTAGGTTCGACCTGCTTAAGTACAAACCTGAATTTTGGGAAAACTTGCTGATATTGCACGCATAAATATGCTTCAGCAACGGCAAATGTCAGCGCGCCTGTAGCTCAATTGGTTAGAGTCCCTCCAGGTATAAACCTCCTACTGAACGTCAGTCTTCATTCTTGCCACCGCATAGAACCGCTAAATGCGACCGCGACAGAGTGTGCGAATGAGTTGACAGGGTGCCAGTACACTAAGTCCGAATGGCGGATGCTCCTTCTAGAAAAGGGTTCGAGATTCTAGAATCTCTGAAATCTGAAATCTAAGCAGATCCAGGTGTAGAGTTCAGTCACATCACTCTTTTCATATTAGCGATGTCATCACACGAGCCATCCACATTTTAAGTTCAGATCTAAAATTTAGAACGAGGTCGATTGTGTAATGAGTCACCAACAAAAAAGCCCAAGCAGCATTGCCTTCATTTGGTTTATCTATTAAGTATACAAAGTGTAAGTCAAACCTAAAGGCTACCAACTGATTTCTGTCTCTTGTGCTTTGGCTTCGGACCCGACTTCAAGCCACGCTTGCCTTTACCGTTCTGGGCAACTTTCACCGCCGGAATTCGTAGAGTCGTGTCTCGAGTAAGCACTCCGTCTGTCGGCCATGGCAGAAATGGATGCGTGTACGTGTCACGGAAGTGGTCGTTTGACAGCCGCTTTGAGTCGTAAAGTTGAGCGAGCGGTGTTCCTTCAGCCGCCGCAGCGCACACAGCATGCACGCACGGAAACTCTTCGTCTCTCCAGCTTCGGCAGGTGCACTCTTTCTCGGGCAGTGAGACGAGTCGCCAAGGATGAGTCAGGCCGTCTGGTGCCGGGCACCCGAGGTGCCGCACGTTGTACGCCCCTTCAAGACACGGCGTAAACGTGCACGCGGTGCTCGCCAGAGACAGGTCGTTGAGTCACGCAGCGAGAGGTGGGACCAAGCTGTGCTCGCCAGCATTGCGGATCCACGTTCCGGCGAGCTGATGTCGTTCGGAGAGAAGCTCGCTGAGCCGGACGAAAAAGAGGTGGAAAGCGTCGAGTGGCTTCGAACTTCGAAGCTCACCGCCGAGCCAGTTGCTTGTCTGCTCGGAGAGGTTGGAAGTGATCTCGCCGTACGTCGGGAGGCTGTTCAGATTCTGGAAGGCAAACTTGACCCAGTTATGAATGTCGATCCCAGCCAGATACTCAGATGCTGCAGCCTTTGTGCTGCTGAGTTGCTTGGTGAAGAGCTTGAGGTTGTTCTCGCAGTCGCTTCGAGCCATGCTGCAGATGATCCCTCGCTCTTCCTTCGTCAGCGACGTCTTCGTTCTCGAGATGTTGTCCATGATGTGCCTCACGCAGTATCGGTGGCCCGCATCAGGAAAGACTTTGGACACAGCGCTGAGGAGTCCCTTCTACCGGTCAGACAGGATCGTGAACTTGTTCGCGCCATCGAGCCCGTCTTTGACCATCTTGAGGAACCAGTACCAGTTTTTAAAGTTCTCGACTGGGACGAGAGCGAGAGCGACTGGTACAATGTGGTTGCAGTAGTCCTTGGCCGTCGCAACGAGAAAGACGCCGCGCTGGTTCACCTCGCCCTTCAAGTGCACTCCGTCGAACCCGAGAAGCCTCTTGGTCATCTTCATGATGTGCATACCGACGCTCTGGAAGAATCCGGCTCACTTGAACGTCATGTCGTCGCTCTCCTTGTCGAAGCGCCAAATCGAGCCCAGATTCTTCATCGCCATCAGATCTAGATACGCCTCCAGCTTTTAGTAGCTCTCCGCGTGATCGCCATGCAGCTTGTCGTCGACGGCTTGCTTCATTCTGGACACGGCACTTGCACTGATCGTGACGCCTTGAGAGCGCAGGTATGTCGTGATGTACTTGCCTTTGAGAGTCAAGACAGGTCTGGCGTGGGCTGGAACGACATTGAGCTCGACGAGAGACATGATCTGATCCATGTCTTGAGTCGTGTTGCGCAAGGGGCGAGCTGGTGCCGGGACAGAGCCTTCGACGCACGGTGGACGAGAAGAGCCGATGTGCTTTGCGTGGTTGTGGCAGAAGTTGGATCTTTCTTTGTTGTTGCCATGTCGCAGGCTTGGTAGATTGAGCAATGAGCTTGAGCGCTACATGTCATGGTTGATATGAACCCACGCGCACTTCCAAGCTCCACCTCAATCGAGCTGCACGGTCTCGTATCTTATCGGATACGTTTTCTTTAAATATGACTGATATTTTCCAAATTTAGGTTTTTAAGTTCGCACTCGCACCATTCTCGTTCCTCAAAGCGCGCTTTATTTTTACCTCGAGCAATGTACTGAAATGCCTCTTTTGTTTCACCTCTGGGGGCAAACTCAGTACATACTGAATTATGGAAATTCCTCTGAGAATCCCCCTTGCTGAATCCGGCTAGCTCTCGCAGATTTCTGCGAGTTGCTGGTTATCCGATTTTTGCTGTTGGACGCCTTTTTGCTGTTGAACACGTAACCTGGTTACGCCTCCAATTGTACATAGCGCGTCTATGGATTATTTAATATTGTCTAATGATCGGCAAGACATATCGATCGGGTAGAACACCGACATCGCACTTGGAGCTCGGCACGACTTCAGTACACCACGAGCGTAGTGCGGTCTGGATAGTTCGACTGCAGCTCTCGCTGCCAGTCGTTCTTGCATTGATAGTTTGCATCGATAGATTGGTTGGACTAGCGTTGCCTAGCGCTGTCACACAGAGCAGTGCCTAAGATAAGGAGCATGCAGCGGCTAGCACAAACTAACAGATCAATCTCACTTACAGATTTTCCTTTGCAACAACAAGCATCCAGTCATCAGCATCACAAGATGTATAAATGGAGATGCTATTGAGGTCACTCGTGATAAATATCCATAATGTCACCGGCTGCTTTTTGTCCAATTTGACGTACATATCGACGCTCAAATCCTGAGTCCAAATCGACCTGCAAATCGAAACGCAAATGTTTTGTTTAGACCCTGATTTGTATGTAAATATAACACATCCACCCTGATTAGCTCCCCAACAAAATTATCGAAACGATTTTGTAGTCTTAGACAACGTGTTTGACTCAAACCAAAAGCGATGTTGTAGAAAACAGCTCAATTTTGTTCTACTTGGCTGTTTTCTAGACACCACAACTGCACGACGGTACAGAGTGTGGACAGCGCAGACATCAACAAAGAACCTTACAAATGCGTAGTGATGATGAGTGTGCGGAGATCGCAAGACAATGGCCGTGCTATGCCTTGCAAACGAGATGACCTCAATCAAAAGTGCATGCTATGTAGTGCAATCGAATGCATGCTGACCTGTGCTGTGCTGCTTCACTCGCTTTCTCGCTCGGTCGCTACTCAAAGTCATTGCCATCTTCCTCGCCGCCGTCGCTCTTCGACTCATCCGTCTCCTCGAGCTGACGGCGCACTCGCTTGCGCTTGCGTCTCGCGAAGCTGGATGGTCGTATTCGCTGTGGCCAGCTTCTTGCACTTCCAATCTTGATGCCAAATGTCGAAGCAGGTCTTGGTGTTGCCTTGAGCGCTGCGAATGACTGGGCTCAGAAACATGCGGCGTTGATCTTCACTGCATTCGACACAGTAGTGGCTTGTTTCGTTGATTTTCTCCCTGGGCTCGCGGAACTTGAGAGAGCAAACCTTGCATGCGTTGCACCGCCGCTTTCGCGCCTTACTGGTGCCCCCAGACGTCGTTTTGAGCGATGGTGTGGTTGATTCGCGGTCCGGGAGATCGTCGCGTTGGTGTCGGATTGTTTGCAGCCTACGCGAACAGTACTGCGTCGACAACGACCATCTGCGCGTGTAACTCCGTCATGAAGTTCGCGCGTGAGAGCGGCGCAGTGCCGACACGCTTCGCGCACTCGACGTGGGAGACGTAGGCGTTTTCTATGGTCAAGTCCATGAGACCAGCAAACAGCGACTTGTAGTACTTTCGGAACCGGAAGGACGTCTGCACCGAGTAGTGCTAGAGTCGGAGTTGGTCGTGCCGATCGACTCCACCCATCATAGCGTGGTAGTCCGCCACGACCTTCGGGCACGGCACTGCTTGCGCTGCTCCGCCTGCTCGTCTGCTCACGCAGGCCTGGCACAATGCAGCGCTTGTCGCCAAGAAGTGTACTGGCTTCTTGTCGGTCCAGCTGATCGCGGTAAGAGAAGGTACATCGAGCGCGCGAGCGGCCTTGAACTCGTCGCGTCTGTATATGTATGGGTCATGCGCACTGTTCGACGTGTGTGTGCTGCAATAGCATTACACAGCGACATGCACACCAGCGAGTTGGATCAGCAGCAGCACGTCGTGCACGACGGGCATCAACGCGCCGCGTCGTCGCGACTCAGGCCTTGAGTCATACGCACAAAAGACTGTGAAGCGTTAGACGTGCGCATTCCAAGAAGCGGTGCTAGGTTCATGAACACGAGGTGTGTGGGTGTTGCAACAAGCAACGCACGTACACACAACGGCAAGTCACTCTCATTACAGTCAGGAGAGCAGGGCGAATAGTCGTCGTACAATGCATCATCGAAACACAAGCTGCACAGCTAAGTGGAAAAAGTCCTGCACAAGTACCACAGTAATCATGGACTAGACTTGACAAATTGTAGTTTACGACAGCAGAGATAGGCACGTAGTTTACAAAGAGAAGCTTACCGCGACCTTTCGCATAGATTTCGAGTATCTTGCATCATTTTTGAAAGGGTATCGATTACGCTAGAAACATATATGATGTGCTCAACATGTCTGCTAGAAAGTACCGTAATTGAAGATGTGTGACCACACATCTTCATTGAAGTACCGTAATTGAAGATGTGTGGTCACACATCTTCCTTAATTACTTTTGCAATTTTTCGGTGAGTAGTAGATACGTTTATTGTGATATGTTGTTCTTGCAACTTTCTATTTATGATACAATTCATATTTCAATAGTTGATTGAATTATCTGTACGTTTTTGGAAATATGTCTGTCGTGATATATTGCACTATTGAGAACTGCTTTTGCTACTCGACATACAAAATACAAGAGAATCTGTGCTCAACTTGCACCGATCTGTGAACATGGCGACGACATCAGTGAGGAAGGAGCTGCCGGCGCGGCACTCGCGCGGCACGCGCATCCGTCAGCTCGTGGGCGAAGAAGCCGAAGCAGATGAGTCGTTCTGGGGCCAAGCGGCGTGGAACGAGGACGAGCAGGACGACGACTACTCGACCGAAGACGGTGCGTCCATTGCGACATGGTTGAGTGGCGCATGTCATCGAGTGCGCCATGACGCTCATGCATTGACACCTACACATACGCACGCTCACGACTCGTTTTGCCACACACACGACAGAGGAGGAGGACGTAGTCGACTCGGACTTTGACGACGACGAGAACCCGGACGAAGATGTGCACGACCAAGAGGCTGACGACGACCGCGCGCAGCGGCGCCGCACATCCACACAGGTGCGTCTCGCTCTCTATCGCTACGACCTATCGCACTTGGGCGTAGGACGCATGTATCTAACCGCCTGCTCGAACTAGCGCTCGGGCGTGTACCGCGAGCCAGTGAAGCAAGTGACGCGGAGCAACTTGCTCAAAAAGCCTCGACTGACTGGCGCCACGCCACCAGCGGCGGCGACATCTGCGCTGACAGACACTGCCGCGCACGGCCGCCCGCCGACGCCGCCGCCAGTGTTCCAGTACGAAGCGCCGACTGTGCGACGGTCGACTGCGCGCAAGAGCTCAGCGTCGTCCGAGCTTCGCAAGCGCGCGACCGCTGAAGCGGCGCTGCGGACGCGGCGGCACTCGGACCCACCAGGGTCGCTACCCACTGGCAGTCAGAGCCACGCATTGCAGCAGTCAGCGGCGCCGCCACTGCGCTTCACGCAAGCGCAGCTGCTCGCAGAGGCCGTGCGCACTGAAGTCGAGAACGTCCAGTCGCTCAGTCGCCTCGAACAGCTCGAAGAGGAGAAGCGCGTCGAGAGCCTCGCGCCGAAAGCGCCGTTCACTGGCCACATGGTGCGCTACTACAGCCGCATCGGCGCGCCCAAGACCATCACGTTCGTGAACGCAGTCGAGTTCCCTGCGCTCTTTCACTCGCAGCCGCCAGCCAAGCGCGCGCGACCGAGTGCCAACACCAGCAACGACGACGGCACTGGCGAAGACAACGACGACGAGGATGAGGACGAGGACGACCATAGTGCAGAAGAAGCGCCCGAGGACGATGCATAGCACGCACTGTAGTCATTCATTCGATCCATTGAGCGCGCGTCACCGTCTCGCGTGAGCCTGAGCGTGGCACTGACAGGTGCTCAGACACTACAGCAGCGTCGAGACTGACGAACTGGGCAGCGATCCATCTACTCGGCCTTCTTCTTCGCCGCCGCAGCGAGCGCCTTGTTCGTCGCGCTCCAGAAGAGCAAAACCTGGAGCACGAGCGTGCCGTTGAGCGCAATCGCGACGCCAAAGCCCAGGAGCTGCACCGGGTCGCCCGTCTCCTGCATCGTCGTGAAGAGCCGCGCGACCGAGCCGCCAAAGTTGAGCACGAGCGTCACGAACGCGAGCTGCCCCGTGTGTCCTTGCTTAAAGTTCGAGAGGATCTGATAGTCATGCATGCCCACGAGTTTAGGGTGCGTATTACGCATATCCATACAGACATCATATCCAAGCCGAACGTACTTGCGGAATGCGCGCGATGATGCTGACAGGGATGCCGGCAGACGCGAGCATCCACTGGTACTCGGGCGGCGTGACGAGCATGCCGGCTGCGAGCGCGCAAAAGACGACTGCGAGCCCCATGCGCGTGCTGTACGCGATCTTCGGCGCGTAGTACGCCCAGAGGAGCAGCACGAGCACGACGTTCTGGACGAGGATCACGAGGTTCTCGCCCCACGTGCTCACGGGATAGCCCTTGAGCACGTTGTAGATCGTGCTCGAGAGGTACAGCAGCACCTCCATGTAGAACGACGCCGGCGTGAGGCCCGTGACGTCCTTGGCGCTCAGGATCTTGAGGATCTGCGGCAGCTTGAGGATCAAACTGCCCGTGATGATCGCGTACCCGAGCGCCTTGCTCACCACGAGCTTGAGGCACGCGACGTTTGCAAAGTCATGGTGCGTGAAGAACGCGTCAAAGCACGCAGGCGTGAACACGCCAAACACGAGCTCCGAGCTGTCCGCCGCTTTCGCTGCTGTGGACGACGATGCAGCGACGAGCGAGCCAGCGAGCGCAAGTGCTGCTGCAGCTGATGCAGCAGCGACAGGAAGAGTCTTGATCGCCATCGCGCGTGAGAGCTTCAGCTGGACGTAGTGATGGCGTAGAGCGAGAGAGAGACGAGCGAGCGAGGGGGAAGCACACGTGGAGCTCGTCGGTCGGTCGGTGTTCTTGCGAGTGCGTCAATTGACACGCTCGTTGTTGTGTCCCGAATCGATCGATGTACGTTCGGGACAATTGTGCCAAGCCGACCAAGCAAGCACCGCAATTGTCGTCGAGGTCGATCGCAGCTCCTTGTGCGCGTGTGCTCGCGATGAACCAGAACGACTTTCGCGCGCTGCTGCAGGCAAAGACGAGCGGCAGCAGCAATGGCGCAAGCGGCAAGAGTAGCGCCGGCGGGAGCTTTGGCGGCAAGCGCAACATGACTGCGTCCGACCTCGAAGAGATCCGGCGCTTGTCCAAGAAGCCCAAGAAGAAAGGCAAGAAGCCGGGCAAGAGCACTGCAAGTGGCGATAACGACGACAGCAGCAGCAGCAATGCAACAGCAACAAAGAGCGCGTACCGCGACCGCGCTGCGGAGCGCCGGCAGGGCATTCACTCGGACATGATCGACGCCGACGAGTTTGCGCACTTGGACGCCGAGCAGACCAAGTTCCTCGGCGGCGACCTCGAACACACGCACCTCGTGAAAGGCCTGGACTTTGCGCTGCTCTCACAGCTCAAGCGCGAGAAAGAGAAGCTCCAGCACGCGACGGCGGCGCACAAGCAGCAGCAGCAGGTTCAGAGCACAAGTGGCAGTCTGTCCTCGACAGCGACGGCGTCTGACAAGCTCACGTTTAAGTCGCGCGTCGGGCGGCTCGTGTACTTCCACGCAGTCCAGAGCAGCGCGGTGTCGTCGGCACTGGCGTCGCGCGCAACGGAGCAGTTCCTCCCAGGACGCATGTTCTACACATTCCGTTTGACTGGTGACGACGACGTTGCGAGCGTCCCAGTGATCGTCCAGCGGAGCAAAGAGGACTGCCCTGAGCCAGACGACGTCGTGAGCGGCATGGTGAGCGAGCTCGTGATCTCGAAAGTCGGCGACGCGCTCCGTCGCACGCGCCATGGCGGCGATGGCAGCAAGAAGCTCCGGAAGAAGACCAAGGCGAGCAGCGCTGGGAGTGACCTCGCTGGTCGTCGGACTGGCGAAGGCGTCGATGATGACTCTGCTGCGAGTAACTCAGCAGCAATAGCAGCGGCAGCAGCGCCGAGAGCACCTCCAGCGATAGACAGCGACGATGAAGACATCTTCCCTGACGCTGGCGAGTATGTGCCGATCCATGCGCGCGACGACGACAGCGCGCAGACCACGAGTCAGACGCACGAAGCACCGAGTCGTAGCAAGCAGACAGGGTACTTTAGCAACTTGAGCGCGTCGCTCAGTGCTGCTGAACAGGCCGAAAAGGAGCGCGAAGAAGCTGCAGAGCACGCGTGGAAGCAGACGATCCGCAAAGTCGTTGCGACGCAAACGCGCGCTGAGCGTGAGCAGCAAGCGCGAGAGGCACAGCGAACGACAGCGCCAGTCGACGAGTACGCAGAGTGCTATCCCGAGTACCAAGCCGCTGCGTCTGCGATTGACAGTGAAGACGACGAAGAGGCGCCGCGCAAAGGCGCTGACAGAGACAAAGGCGACGGCGGCGACGTTGATGAGACTGAGAAGACGCGGCGCCGGAAGCAGAAGCAAGGGAACAAGCTGCAGAACGACCTCGAGAAGATCAACAAGGTATGTGGGCGTGTGGTGGTGGTCGTTGTGTATGGTTGCGGTGTACTGACACTTGTTGTGTTTGTGACTCCAGCTCATGGACGCGAAGAAGAAGAGCGAGTGACCATTGAGCCCGTGTGATTGATCAGAGCCATAGAGGTAGTTGCTGTTGGTGTGATCAGCTTGAAGCGGAATTGATTGACGAATCCGATCACCGAATTGCACAACTACGTCTATTTTCTAAAGTGTTCGAATCTATTACGGCTGTTTCCGTAATTTCGCGCTTTGCTCAAAACGGTTTTGAGCGAAATTACAAAATCAGCCACAAGGGAAACCATTGGTTGTCACGAAGGAAGCGCAGATCGCCCGATTCGCGTATTTTTGAGTGGTGTGCTAACTACCCAAGTGCTGCATCAAGGTGCGTGTGTCTGCGCGCTTCATGGCTGCGACCGAGGCGACGACTGTGGTGTGCGAGTGTGCGCGTATGAGCATCGGCAGGCAGGAAGGACACGCACAGCGACGCACGCGTGCAGACACAGCAGACCACAGCAGCGGATGCGCGTGATACAGCGAACAGCCAGCAGGCAACGCAACAGCGCTATCGACAGACAGATGCAGCTTCCACCAGCTATTGCATCGACAATCGCCGCGATGCGTGACGTACGAGACGAACGTGCGCAGTGCGTCAACGAGAGCATCATCGACCTACTCAGCTCCTTGTCACTACAGCGCTCGCATTAGCTGCTCAGATATCGCGACCTGCTGCCGTGCTTCTGCCTGCCACGCCCTGCTCACGCAGGACTCGCACACTCGATCGCTCGGCAGTGTCGACCGCCATTGCTCTTGATGCTCGACTAGCGCAATGCACTCACGCTCGCTCTCGCTTGCCTGTCTGTCTCTTCAGATGGCTGACGAGATTGCTCTTGCGCGTGAACGCCTTCGTGCGAAGTTCGGTGACGTCCGCACGGGCGGCAAGGGCTCGGTGCGCCGAAAGTACAAGGCGCCGCACAAGGTCACGGCTGCGGACGACAAGAAGCTCGACGCGGCGCTCAAGAAGCTCGGCACGACGCCGATCCCGGCGGTCGAGGAGGTGAACCTCTTCAAGGCCGATGGCCAGGTGATCCACTTCGTCGCCCCGAAGGTCCAGGCGGCGATCTCGGCGAACACGTTCGCGGTCTCGGGCCACAGCTCGACCAAGTCGCTCCAGGAGCTGCTCCCAGGCATCATCAACCAGCTCGGCCCGGACAACCTCGCGAACCTCAAGCAGATCGCGGAGTCGTACACGGCGGCGCAGAAGGCGGCGCGCGCGGCGGCCGGCGAGGACGATGACGACGACGTCCCGGACCTCGTCGACAACTTTGAGGACGTGAGCCAGCAGGACTAAGTCAGCGGTTGGTCGGTCTGTCCGTCGTCATCGCGCGCGCGCAAGCGCATGCGTCGCTGCGTCTGCGTCCGAGGCGCTCGCTGTTGTGCGCGGCGCGAGCGGCGCGTGCGCTCGAGCGCGCAGGCCGTTGATGTGTTGTTCGACTAGCGAGTCGGTTGTCGGTCCTTGCGAGACGCCGGCGGCGCTCCCGTAGCTCGCTAACGATGAACAAGGACGCAATCCCAATAGTACACCACCACCACCACCACCTCACGTCCGTCTTGTCCTCCCTACGTACTGCTGCTGCTGCTGTCCTGATCTTCGATGCGCTGAGGTCGTAGCTGCTCGGACACGGCTTGTTGAGACAAAGACTCGTGTCCTTCGTCTCACCGCCGACTTGATGTCCTCGTACCAGCGCAAGGAGCATGAGCGCCACTCGCCTGCTGCGCTGTGCTGTATGATCGAGGCATGATGAGCATGGCCAACAGCCTTGAGACGATCGCTACCGAACAAGCACAGACACGCTAGAGACTTGACGAAAGCAGCAGCAGCAGCAAGACGCTGGTCCTCATTCCGTGATCACTCGTCCTGTTGCGCCAGCGCTCGCTGCTCCAGCGCCTCGTGTCTACTACGTGCGAACCACGCGCGCGTCGCCTACTCCTTGATCGTCACGATCGCCTTCTTAAAGTCCTTCTCCTTGTACACGTACTTGCCTCGGAACGCGCGCTTAAATTTACCTGCAGCCATGTATGCGCGTGTGCGTGCGTGCGTGAGTGAAGAGCTACAGACCAATAGACCAATAGAGACGTGTACATGCGCACCTTCGTAGTTCATCGTGTTGACCTTGACGACTGGGAGGTTGTAGACCTTGGTGAGGTACTCCTTGATGTCGTGCTTGGTGTAGTTGGGCTCGACGCGGAAGACGTACTGGTTGTCGCGCAGACGCGTGCGCGCGTTCTTGCCCATGAACGTGATCGCCATGTTGGGGAATTTCAAGCGGTTCCAGACCATCGTAGCTAGTGTTGCTGACGTGCTGCGGTTGCTGCTGCTGCGTGGATCGAGGTGACAACAACGACGACGACGGCGGTGGCGGCGATCGATGACCTGCTGCGCGGCGGATGTTGTGCTTGTGCGCTTGAGCGACGCTCAGAGCCACTCGACAAAAAGCAATTCGCAACAAAGCGAGTACGTTTTTGTGTATCAAGTGAAGGATGTGTGGAGGACAACATAATGGTCTAGTTTGTAGCACTCTTCTATTATGAGTGAGTCACTAATATAGGACGAATCGTTTGCTCGACTACAGTAGGCGCTTCCTCGCTCAGTACGAACAAGCACTTACAGTCGAGATGGCGCGACCAGGCAAGTGCTTCGAGTGCGTGCTCCAGGGCGAAGTGGTGCGTCGTCAGCTGTGTGTATACGAGTGCTGTCGATTGACAAGCGCTGCCTCTATCTGCTCATTGCTGCAAAGCGGCTCACGAGCGAGCGTCTCCTGTGCACATACGTGGACACAGAACTTCAAGCACTTCCCAACGTTTGTCGAGCGTCTGCGCGGCTTGTGCGACGAGAGCGTCGTCAAGGTGCGTCCTGCGTGTACGCGCGTATGCGCCGAGCGCGCTCGTTGCATGTGCCTGACGCTCACAATGCAACGCGTGGTAGGAGGACATTGCGTACAAAGAGTACGTCTACAACTTTGACGACAAGTGTCCGCAGTACATCCAAGGTGCGCACGCGCTATGCATGGAGACGCACGTCTTGACGTCGTTGCGTAGCTGACAGTCTGACACTTGCGTCGCAGGCGTACCGCACTATGAAGTGCGTGCGCGGCACGTGTTCTCGGGCTCGACGACGTTCCAGGGCGAACAGGTCGAGATGCCGCTCGACGGCGGCCAGAAGTGGTGCGTCCTCGCTCTTTCAGACCCATGCTGCCGTTTGTATCTCGTACTAAGAACGTGACGCATACGCAGGGAGCTGCGGTACATTGGGCGGTGGGAGCGCAAGAAGCTGTCGGAACAAGGCAGTGGCTTGGCGCTCGGCGTGCCGTTCCGCAGCCAAATCGCCGTGTCTGTGAGCCAGAACGTCCGGCCGTTCCTCAACACGCTCGGCTTTCGGTACGTCCTCCTGTCGCTTCTGGTTGGTAGCGTCGCTGTCCGTCTCTCACTCTCTCTCTCTCGTGCACTCGCATCCACTCACAGCCACAGCTATCGCTACATGCGCCTCGGCACGCGCTGGCAGCTCCCGAACGGCATCACGATCGAAGCCACGCGCATGAAAGCTGTACGTCTGAGTGGCTGAGCAGTTGTGACACTCGCTATGTCCGCACCCTTGCTCCATGTCCGCACTCATGTCTGTCTATGGATCGCACTAGCTCGAGAACGAGGACGAGAAGGACGAGTACCGACTCGTGGACCTCGAGAACCTGCGCGTGGAAGCGCTGCTCGTCGAGATCTTTGCGCTCACGACGGACGAGAAGATCGACGAGGCGTCGCAGAAGATCCGGCGCTTCGCCGTCGACTTGGATCCGTACTTCATCGAGCGGCCGTCGGAAGGGAAGGAGATCCTCCACAGCACCGCGACGCTCGCAGCCGAAGTGCGTCGCAAGCGTCCGCGGCAGTAGACGGCGCGCTAGCAGACGACCTCACGAGGCAACGCACGAGGCGATCCAGTCGAAACAACAGAGAGCTGCAGACATACAGGCGTCGTACTGACCAACTGACTGACTGAACGGACGGACGAATGGATGAAGAGAGAGACGGCAAAGACACGAGTGGTTCGGTGGTCACGCGACTCGGGGCGGCGTCTGTCAGTTGCAGTCGCAGCCAAAGCCGCCCGTGTTGTCGTAGCTCAGTGGCGGGAGCTGCGTCAATCGAATGACGCGATGGTCGCTATCGCCACTGCCTCGGTGCTTGTACGAACGCTCGTTCTCGTAGTCGTCGTCTTCACTGTCGTCGCCGTTGTGCATCTGCGCCTCGTGTGCGCGTCGGAGCTGCTGCGCTTTTGCTGCGCGGTGGTTCGCGACCATGCGGTCGAGGAGACACGCGAACGCGTCGTCGACGGAGTCGCCGCGCTTCGCAGACGTGCGGAACCACTCGAGGATCCCGAGCTTCGCGACACACTTTTGCATGTTGACGCCGATCGAGAGCGCGCTCGCGACGTCCGTGAGCAAGTCGCTCTTGTTCGCGACCATCACGACGGGGAGCGGCGTCTCTTCCTCATCGTCGGCATCTGGTGCGCGCCGCACCAAGTCGCGCGCACACGTGTCGAGCTCGTGCTTCCACGTCTCGACAGCGTCGACCGTGTTCTCGCGCGTGATGTCGCACACGATGAGCGCGCCGGCAGCGTCGCGAAAGTACGCGCGCGTGAGCTTCGCAAACCGGTCTTGCCCTGCGATGTCCCAGAGCTGGAGACTCACCGTCAGCGATTCGTCGTAGCGCATTGTCTTCTCGACAAAGTCGGCGCCGATCGTGCTCACGTACGTCTCGGAGAACTCGCGCGAGACGAACTGCCGGATCGTGCTCGTCTTGCCGCACCGCGCGTTGCCGACGACGAGCACTTTCATGATCACGGTCTCGTGCGCTGGCACGTCATGCAGATGCGCGTGATGCAGCTGTGTGCGATTAGTGGTATCGCTACCGGCAGCGACGTCATGGACGCCCTTGTGGTCGTTGTCGTTGCCGCTCACGCTGCTGCTGCGACTGCTGCGCTGCGACGAGCTGCTGCTCGCGTAGTCCGAGTACTGCGCGAGCATTGCGTCGATCTCTGCTTGCGTCGGACTGCTCGCGTGCGCGAGCGCTGCGAGACGCTCGCGCACGAGTGCAATGTCCATTGTCGCAATGTCATCGTCGTCACCGCCGTCTGTGCTGTAGAGTGTCGCTGGTCGCACGGTCGCTGCCGACATGCTGCTGCTAGCATCCTCGTCGATTCCATGGCTGTCGTTGTCGTTGCTCACATCGCTGCTGCGGACGCTTGAGACGCTCGCGTCGCTCACTTCTTCGAGCGTACTGCCAGGCGCATTGCGATGTAGCAGTGTAGTCGCATCGTGCACTGCAACGATGTCGTCGTCGTGCTCGCTTTGTCGCGCATCGCTCTCGCGGCGCTCGGCCATGACGCGCGCCAAGTCGCTACTGCGGTGCTGCAGCATCCCGCGCGAGCGCTCGATGCCAGTTGCCGGTGCTGCCGCTGCGCCAGCGCCAGCGACCGGGAACAGCGAAGTCGTCGCGTCAAACTTGCGCATCGCGTCTTGTCTCGACGAGCGCGTGTGGTATTGAGCTGCTGGTCACACGTGTGTGTCTTTTCGCGTGGATCGGCCGTATACTTTGTGCGCATAGAGTATACCCAATCATCCACGCACAAACTATACGGCCACGCAAACACCAGCAGCGCCAAGTCCACAACGTCGACAGACACAGCACCACTGCGACGCGATGGCCGAGCGCGCGAGTCTGTTGGCGCTCCAGCTGAGCTGCCGCGGCAACGCAGCGCGTGAGCGCGTCCTGCGCGACCTCGTGTCGTTCGCGGAAGCGCGCGGTGAGCTCCAGCAGCTCCAAGCGCTGCCGACGACGCCGCGCGGCGCGCCGATCGACTGGCTCCGGCTGTACGAAGAGGTCGTTGCGCGCGGCGGGTACGACGTCGTGTCGCGCCGCAAGCTCTGGTCCGAGATCGCTGGAAAGAGCTGCATGGGCATCGACATCATGCCGTTTGCACTCGCGCGGCACTACGAGCGGTGCGTCTATCTGTCTCTCTATCTATCTGTTCGAGGCGCTCCAGTGTCCACACACACACTCGCACATACGATAGAGTCCATGGCCGATAGCTGACTGAGCATTACACTATGCAGCTACTTCTACGCGTTTGAAGCCAAGCAGATCTTCGGTCGCGACGTCCCACCGAGCGTCGTGCCGGCAAAGCGCAGCGCCACGGACGCGCCAGAGAGCACCGAGGACCAGCGCATCGCGACTGCGAACGAGCTCCTCGAAGCGCAAAACATGGGCGGGACGCCACTACCAGCAGCGCCAAAGCGCCTCAAAGTCCAGCGCAGCGGCACAACAGTCGTGCATCCGGACCTCGGGACGCTCCACAGCCTCGTGCTCGCGCTCGACTCGAACGTCCCGCGCGACGTGCTCCAGGCGATCAACGTCCTCAGCGTCCTGTCGTACGGATCCTCCTCCACGACTACAACTACGACGCCGAGTGACGCTGCTGCAGCTGAGAGCGAGCTCTTGCTTGACGGCGTCCCAGGTCTCCTTGACGCGCTCTACCGACAGCTCCAAGGCTGCGAGCTCCTGCCGCAGCACGTCGCGCCGCGCGACCTCACGGACGCCTCGACAACGCACCGCGCGCGCCGCCGCTTGCTCCACACAAACACGAGCACAACGAGCGGGAGCGACCACGCGCGCGAAGTCCTCGACGCGCGCGGCTTGCTCGTGCTCAACGTCATTCGGAACCTCTCGATGGTCGCAGCGAACGAGAAGCTCCTCGCAGACCACGAAGACCTCGTCGTGTACTTGATCCTGCTCTTGCAGTCGAGCCACGTGAACGCGTCCTGGTCGCCGCTATTCGACCAGTACGAGCGCACACCAGCGCGCGCGATGGAGCTCGCCGACCACGCGCTCGACATCCTCTGCAACGTCTCGAAGCGCATTGACTTTGTCGCGCTCCACCCGCCAGCTCAGCTCGAGCGCTGGGACGTCGCGCACCACTTGGCAGCGCACCTGTGGCACAAGCGCCAGGTCCTGCCGCTCGAGTGCTTGCTCCAGGAAATCGCCCACTTGCTGCTCCAGCCGGCGCCGCTGCAGCGGTCAATACTTTTGCGCGCGTGCGAACTCTTTTGCAACATCTCGCGCGACCCAAGTGTGCGCTTTTTGCTGGCGCAAAGTGGGACATTGAATGACCCAAAACTGCTGCACCGCGTCGTTGGGTTGCTCGCGTGCACGCGCGACGACAGTGCGAGCAGCACTCGGAAGCAGCAGACTGCAGCAGCGAACACTCGAAGCGCGACTGGCGGTCTCCGCGTTGTGGATGACGCAGCGATGGACGACGACGACGCACACGATGGCGACCAAGACGACGACGTTGACGACGAGCAGAGCAAGTGGCCTGCGCCGTGGGAGAGCGACGGGTACCCGTCAGGCGTCGGCATGGGCGTCGTGTACGTGAGTCCAGAGGGCACGCGGAGCGTCGGTGTCCACGGCGCGAGCGGAAGCGAGAGTGCGATGAAAGTCGATCACGAAGTGCGCGACGCAGTGCTCGAAGTGCTCTTTCGGCTCGCAGACGTGAGCGACGACGCCAAGGTGCGTCGAACTTTTGTTGGGTCTTTGGGTCTTTGGGTCTTTGAATGCGTCGCTGATTGTGCTGCTTGCTCTAGCTCCGGATTGCAAAGCACCCAACGTGTCTCTACCGCGTCGCCTCGGTGCTCACGTCCTGCATTGGCCGCGTACGTTCCTTTGAGCGTACATGTGCTGATGGTCTGTTGCTAGGACTACAAGCGCCAACTGACTGAATCTGTGTATGCACATGTGCGTCTCTTGTGATGATCATGATGACCCACTAGCCGGAAGCTGCGCGCATCGCAGTTGCGATCCTCTCGAGCGTCTCGATGAACCGCCAGACGTTCCCGTTCTTCCTCCCGATTGAGCGCGACCTCGTGCTCGTCGCGTGCTCGGACCGGAGCGTCGCCGACATTCTCACAAACGTCGTCGCAGACGTCTACGGCATGCACTCGCTGTAGGCATTTGCACCAATCGTCCCATTCACACACACGATGGGTCATTTGGGGCAATGGGTCCATCCGTTGGGGCAATCAGTGCAGAAGCGCATCGTCGTGTTCCAATCGAGCAGCTCTATCTCTCTCTCGGTCTCTCTCTCTCTTTCCATCTCGTCTTGGTGCGCGAGCTGCTCGCTCTGTACGTCCAGTGTCTGTTGTCGCCTAGAAGCCGAGACCCGTGAGCCACTTCTTGATGTCGCCGACGTGGTCGCCAACGACTTCGAGACGTCCTGGGCGAACCGCGACCTCTTTGCCGTGGCACACCTTCGACATCTCCGTGCGGAGCTCCTCTTCGTCGCCGTTGAAGCGGCGGAGGATCGTGAGCACGCGCGTGCGGCCGTTGCGGTAGTCACGGTACACTGGGAGCTGCAGTCCGAGCGCCGTGCGCTTGACGTGGAACGGCAGGTCCGGCAGCGGCGCCTCGGGTGCAGGCGACCAGCCGTTGAAGCTCACCTTCTCCGGCTCGTACGTCGGCGCGTACTTGAGCGCCGGCACTTCGACTTCGACCTGCGGCTGGCGCTGCAGCGCGCGCAAGTTAGCCGGGTGGCGCGTCTTGCGGCGGATCTGGCGGTTGCTCGCCACGCGCTCGATCGCGCTCGTGCTCACGACTGCGCGACGGGCGAACATTGTGTTACAGCGGTGCTAGTTGATCTTGTTCTTGCTGGTGCTGCTGGTGCTGCTGCTGCGGATGAGTCGAGACGCACGTCGAGCTGCTGCTGCTGCGTCGTCGTCCGCTTCTTGCTCCTCGGTTCGTGCTGCGCGAGTGGCCACCATCGAGTGCTCATTGATAGCGTGCTTTGAATAGAGGGCGCTACTGTGTACTGTATCACTTTGAATACAAGACCCTTGATACTTGACTTTTATCACTATTGTGGTATTACTATCAACATGAGCGACCGACTTGGTCGATGCGATCAAGGACAACGTCCTCCTCCTCGTGCATGGCAACAACAACGACATCAATACGTCTTGTTCCATCCATCCATTTGTTGTCAGACACAGCAGGTGATACAGATCGCGTGTCTTGTGGTCCATTGCTACGACCTCTTGTCCCTTAACAACACTCTCGAGTGTGCTCTTACTGGGCGTGCGAGACACCAAACTCGGCGCGGTACTTGCGAATAACTGGCAAGTACGGCGCATTCGTGTCCGACGCTGGCGCCGCCTCCAAGAACGCCACAAGCGCGTCCAAGTTCGCAATGCTCACGACTGGGACGCCATACGCATCGCGCACGCGGTCGATCGCCGAGCGCGTGTCAGTCACCGACACTTTTTCTTGACGGTCGAGCGAGATGCAGACGCCTGCGACCGTCGCGTTCGTGTGCTTGAGGATGCCCATCGCCTCCGTGATCGCTGTGCCGGCCGTGATGACATCGTCAATGATGAGAACCCTAATGTAGGACAATCAGAAAATCATCGTCAGTCTCGGTACAACCTACTAGAGGCAGTACGCCCTATTATAGGCGCTCATCATCACACTCATCGCAACGTACCGCTTGCCAGTCATGCTAGCGCCAACGAGCACGCCGCCTTCGCCGTGGTCCTTCGCCTCCTTGCGGTTGTACGCAAACGGCAGGTCGACGTCGTAGAGCTCCGCGTACGCAATCGCAACGGCTGCTGCGAGCGTAATGCCCTTGTACGCAGGGCCAAAGAGCACGTCGAACTGCACGCCGCTCGCGTGGATCGCCTGCGCGTAGAACTTGCCAAGTTGGCTCAACGCGCGGCCGGTGCGGAAGAGCCCGGCGTTGAAGAAGTACGGGCTCTGGCGCCCCGACTTGAGCGTGAAGTCGCCAAACTTGAGCACGCCGTACGAGAGCGCGAACGCAATGAACGCGCTCGCAGGCGACTCCGTCTTTGCGACAACCGCCGCCGATGCAGCGGCGACCTTGGTCTTGCGCACTGCGTTGATCGCAGTTCGGAGCTCCTCGGCCGCGGCTTTCGGGTCCGCGGCTTTCGAGATGCCGCGCGAGACCGGCACGAGCAAGCCGTAGCCGTCGGCCGAGAGACCGGCGAAGACCGCTTCTTCGAGGTTCCCGCCCTGCGCGCCAATGCCAGGCGCGAGGATCCAGAGCTTCGGCGTCACGACGCGCACGCGACGGAGTGCCTAGCGCCATACAGAGTGATAGACATCTCGTCAGTGCCTTTGATGCTCCACACTATCAAAGAGAGCAGGCAACCGGTCGTACCTCGACGTCCGTCGCGCCAACAACGAGACCGACGTTGTCCTCCGAGTTCCACGCCGCGCACTTGAGCGCCACGTCTTCGTAGAGCAGGCGCGAGGCGGCGCCGTCGACTGCGACGCGGAGCGTCTGGAAGTCGTTCGCGCTCGGGTTCGACGTCTTGCAGAGCACAAAGCAGCCGCGCTCCGGGTGTCCGCGCACGAACGGGTCGATCGAGTCGGCGCCCATGTACGGCGCGAGCGTGATCGCATGCGCGTCGAGCGTGTCGAACGCTGCGACAGCGTACGCCGCAGCCGTCGTGCTAATGTCGCCGCGCTTGGCGTCGAGGAGCACGGGGATGCCCGCTGGCACGGCTTTGATCACATCGTGGAGCGCTGCGACGCCGTCGGCACCGAACGCTTCAAAGAACGCGGCGTTCGGCTTGTATGCCGCAGCGACAGCGTGCGTCTGCTCGATCAAGCGGAGGCAGAACGCCTTTGCGGCCGCGGCCGTGGGCTCTGGGAGCTCAGTCACGTGCGGGTCAAGGCCGACGCACAGGAGCGAGTCAATGGCGTCCACGCGCGCGCGCAGTTGGGCGAAGAAGCTCTGGGTCATGGCGCTCGATCGAGGATGACGATGTCGAGTTGTGATGTGAGTGCGTTGTTGCTGAGATGAGCTGCGAGCCACTTGCGCTTTGCAACAATGTGTCTTGTCAACCTATACAAACGTTATATGAATCAGATACTCAGTAGATGACAACTCTGGCATGTGCTGCTCAGATGCTGAGGCACTTGACAAGCTTGAGTCTCTGAGCGAAAGCAAGAGAGCCTCTGGCTGGTTGGTCCAGCAGCATCGTCTCGATCGCTCGTTGAGAGGTTGTGTCGGCATCGACACCTTCAGTACGTTTAGGTCGGTCGCAAGCGGTGAGAGCTCCACGAGGTTGGGCATCTCCAGCTCATGTCGTCTCGAAAGAGCGGGGCGTCCTCAACATCATCTTCATAGTCAATCAGTTCATTCCTAACGACTTCATACGGCTTCATAAGACTTGCTACAGCTACATCGCTGTGGACAGACGCTTTCGGAGCTGACGCAGCGCGTATGTGATCTCGGTCGCCGCTGGCCGATCCATTGGGTCGAATGCAAAGCACCGCTCGCCGATCTCCGCGAGTGGCGCAGGGCAGGACGGAGTGAAGTGCGGACGCACGTCGCCATTCGCAATGAGCTGCAGCAGCGCGACGTCAGCGAGCGGCGCGCCGTTCGGACCGCGCACGTCGTCGTACGGCAGCTCGTGCGAGTCGAGCTCCGTGAGCACGGCGCCGAACGAGAAGATGTCGGCCGGCGCGCCGTAGTCCGTGCTGCCGGAGATCACCTCTGGCGCCAACCACTTGCCGGTGCCGACGCCCGACGTCATCGTGTTGTCCTCCGACCGGAAGCGCGAGACGCCAAAGTCCGTCAGCTTGGCGCGCAGCTCGCTGCTCAGCAGCACATTGCGCGACTTGAGGTCGCGATGCACGAGCGGCGGCGCGAACGAGTGCACGTACACGAGCGCCTCGGCCACGTCGATCGCGATCTGGAGCTTCTCGGGCGTCCACTGCTTCGGCGTCTGCGCGCTCTTGAGGTAGTCGCGCAAGTCGCCGCCGTCCATGTACTCGAACAGCGCCTGCAAGTCCGACTGGATCGTCCACGCCGCGCCGATGAACGCCACGATGTGCGGGTGCTCGAGCTTCGCCACGAGCTTGATCTCGTCGATGAAGTTCTGCGTCTGCGCCGCCGTCACGCCGCTCTTGCGCAGCCGCTTGGACGCCAGCAGCTGCGTCTTGCGGTACTTGACGAGCCACACGTCGCCGAACGCGCCTTTGCCGATCACTTTGACGTCTTCGATGTCCTCTGCGCTGACCTTCGCGGCCATCAGCGCTGGATCGTTCCAGAGTGACACGGCGCTGCTTCCAGTCTCGTTCGAGAACGTCATCGATGGGTGTGTGTTGTCCTTACGGACACCGCCACTACGCCGCGAGCGTCTGCGGCGCCAGACGACAGCACCGATGATTGCAAGCACGAGGACGCCGCTTGCAATGCCAAGGATCACGCCGATCGAGCTCTTCTTCGCTGCGCCACTGCCATTTGCATCGCTGATGCAGAACTTGGTCCCGTGCACCTCCTTCTGCTCGTACACGAAGCAGTCTTTGAAGACCGCGCCGTCGAACGTGAAGTTGGCGATTCTGTTGAAGAACGCGGCTTGGGCGTTCGTGAGCGAGACGTTCGTGAACGGATTCCCCGCCAAGTTCCTACGCGTCGTAGCAGGAGGTTGTCAAAGGACGCGTCAGGTGAGGGAGCCGAGAGGAAGAGGAGGTGTGGTGGAGATAGAGCGATCGTTAGACTGAGATAGAGACAGACGTACAGGTACGAGAGGTTCGTGTGCTTGAAGAGCGCCGGTGGGAACGCGGTCAAGTTGTTCGAGCGCAAGTCCCTGCGTCGTGCACAGCATCAGTTCGTCAGTTGCTTAGGACGCGCACCAACCAGCTAGAAGCAGGAGAGAGTGCGAGAGGCGTACAAGAACGTCAAGCGGGGGAAGACGGCGTCGAACTTGGTGATGGCGTTTCCGCCAAGGTACCTGCCGAGTAGAAGGAACAGGCACGAGTGTGGCCATTGCCAGTGAGTGAGCGACACTACCGACAACCTCTGCACTCGACTGAGAGAGAGAGCAAGAGAAGACCACTGCGTACAGTGTCGTGACGCCGTCTGTGACGTGCTGCGGACCGACTTCGGTGATCTTGTTGTGGTCCAAGTACCTGCAGACGCCATCGCAGACACAGCGCGTGAGCTTTTCACACACACAAGCGACTCGATCATGCGTCGCGAGTATAGGAGCGTACAGCGTCTGGAGTCGCGGGTACTGCGCCAGTGCAGTCGGGTACTCGGCTAGCAAGTTCGTCGACAGTGCGCTGCATCACACGCCTGTGCGTTAGAGACGCTCCTAGCGAAGAGCAAACGCATGAGGCAGTAGCACGTACACGAGCGTCGCGTTCTTAAACACCGCGTTGAACGACGTGATGTTGTTCACATCCACAGCGCTGGACACGAGAAGCACGAGTCTGTCGGTGAGTCCACTGCCTCACTCCGTC
The DNA here is from genome assembly GCA_003730235.1 of Pythium guiyangense. NCBI lineage: Eukaryota > Oomycota > Peronosporomycetes > Pythiales > Pythiaceae > Pythium > Pythium guiyangense. The sequence continues at coordinate 1,075,033 of QXDM01000014.1, forward strand.
GCCCAGAAGAAGCCAAAGTGCGCGAGACGTACAGCAGTGAGATCGTGTCAATCGCGTCTGTGGCGTCGACGCTCGTGAGGAAGTTGTTTGAGAGCGACCTGCAACAGACGACACACAACGCAGTCAGTCTCCTCGCCTTCTCTCTCACACACACTCCAAGAGAGAGACGACGACGCACAGCTCCTGGAGCGTCGTGAACTTGGCGACGTCGGTCGGGAACGTCTTCAAGAGTCCGTTGTTGAGCGTGAGCGTCTTGGTCGAGAGCGGGAGCATCGTCGCGAGCTTCGTCGCGGCAGTCGTGAGGTCGATGCTCGCAAAGTACACGTCGCGCACTTGCGCGTACTTGGCGACCAAGTCGCTCGCGAGCGTGACGTCCACGACGCGCCCTCGGACGTAGTTCCTCTTGTAGAAGCTCCCGCCGATGATCGTCCTGTCAAACATACGAGTGCGAGTCGGTATATGGATGAGCGAGATGACCAAGCAGAGCCACAGTCCTATTGGTGGCAACGTGGTACTCGCAGCAGCGGCCACTGGACGTACACTTTCGTCGCAGTCGGTGGGAGCTTGAGCGTGTCGATCGTCGAGAGGAGGTCGGCGCTCTTGGAGATGTACTTGTTCAGGTCGTCGCTCGCAGCGTCTGTCGTTGCGTACGCCTTGTTGCTCTTCTCGCTGAACGGCACGAGGAAGACAAAGTTCGAGACCGCCGAGTCGGAGAAGTAGATGCTGTAGCACTCGTACGGACAGCTCGTGGCCGTCGCGCTCCGGCTCGTGTTGCGCCAGCACGGCGCATATGTGTTGCTGCACGCGTCGTCGCAGTCGAATGTGAGCGTCTTCGTTGGCACTGAGCACGTCGGCGCTGCCTCAGTCGGCGCGACCAGAAGCGCTGCTGCAGCGACTGCAGCTGCAAACGTTGCGCGGCGCATGCTGCGATCTGTTGTTCTCTGTTGTAGTCGTACGCGAGCGCTACGTGCTTGAGCTCCTGATCTACTGCTGCTACTGCTCGATGCTGCTGCTCGGACCAAGTGTGGAGAACTCGAACTGGGTGGCGTCTCGAGGCGCCATCGAGCGAGCACCGTGAGACTCGACGGGCTTGATATTCAGTCATGTTGCTCACTTCACCAGCTGCTTCTGCTTCATGCTCGCGCTGTGGCTGAGCGCCATCGAGTAGTGGGTTCAAGTCGCTCAAGACGATGAATGTCGGATCGGCTCTGCGCTCGACGCCTCCTCGTCTCCCTCAACTCCCTCAACTCGCTCAACTCGCTCAGCAACGATGTGAACGATGTGAATGCTGTTGGCATCGCACAGCATTCTGTCATGGCGAGTTGAGATGGAATCGTTCGTGCTGCGATCGACCGTGCACGCTCCGGGTCTTGCAAGGGAGGCAACACGACGTGCGCTGCCATCGTGTGTTTATCGTCTTCGTCGTCGTCGTTAGAGTCTTCTCTCTGTGTTCTGTCGCTCTTGGCTACGCTTGATAGTGAAATATTCGAGTGCCCGCGCTTTGACAAGGTTTTAGTAAAGCCGTGCACAAGAGTATTGTTTCAACTAGTGAAATAAGCGGGTGCCCGGCATTTATCTTGCCGAATGTATGAGCGTGCCCGTGCTGTTTGACTCTCGACACATCGTTTGTATCGGAAAACAACAGTAAAAGTTTGCTCAACCAAAGTGACTTGAAGTTTGTAGCAAAGTGGTTGCGTTGGTCACTCCAACCAAAATCACTTGAAGTTTGTATCCAGATGGTAGAGCAAACTTGTCGAAATTTGAATTTGCAAAAGGAACATCTCCGAGTCCAATTTGAGCTTTGATAGTGAATAAATCGAGTAAAATATCGAATGTGAAACGGATATATCAAAACTATCTTGACATACTCAATTGTATATCTCAAAACCCCCAGAATGTTGTTTTGCTGCAGATGTGTGGGGCATTTTTGAATTGGCCGAGACTTCTTTGGCCTAAGAATTTACGTAGCTATTATATATGACAGAATATATTTAGTCCAAATCGTTTATCCGGACATTTTCGTCATACAAACGGATATATCTAAACTATCTTGACATACTCAATTGTATACTACTCTGTCTCACAACATGCTGCCAATTGAACTAGTCATGGCCACATCTCAGTGACTACTATGCCAAAAGATCAGCAAGTTGGTTCACCATGCGCGTTGTGAACTGGTGAATCTCGAGCTAGCGTTTGAATGTCATCTCCTGAAGCCCCAAGTTCAGAAAGAGCAAAAGAGCGCAACAATTTTTTTGTCCCGCTGCAAGTTGAATTCCAACCGATACAAATATCAAGTGGTATGATTGGAAACTTTGTGATTCGGACGATTTCTTGCTGCTGTCTCTTTCAATCAAACGTTCACGGTTGCAGCGCATTGAATTTTTGAAAATACAGTCCAATTTTCGCTATCTGAGGATAAGGTCGTCATCCCATTCTATTTTTGACCAATCACAAAATGACTAAAAGTAGGGCGTGTTTTTATGCTAGGCAAACGCCATTTTTATTGTGCTCGTTAGGCAACAGCTTCAAAGTGGAGAGCATGCGTCGCGACATCAAAAGCGTGCTCAGTGCACTGCAGCTTTTGCTGCAAGTCTCCTTTACGAAGCTGTTGGTCTTTCTTGAGGTGGGGAATGGAGTAGTCGTTCCCACCACGTTTGAGCATCGACTCATGCAGAACGCTTTGAAGCGTCATAAAGCACTTGTCCAGCGTTTCACGCTTTCGCACGCTGAACGCTTCCTTGACCGCCTTGATGAGCGTGTCGACCTCGTCGGTCTTCTTTTGATGTTGGAGTGCTTGTATCGCATTGAAGAAACCTAGGTCGAGGATATTGAAGTCCAGACTGCGTGGCGGCAGATTCTCGAAGTCGAGGTTGATGCCGAGCCGATCGATCGCAGCACGTACAGCCTTGTTGTAAGCGACGCTGTGCGCAAGCGCGTTGTCTTGCTGGATAATGAGTTTTGAGTTTTTCCTAATACAATAACAAGTGATTTTTGTAAATTTCAAAATCACCGGTTCAACTTGGCAAAATTCAAGAATCACCTGGCCACTTTTGCTTGACTGCTGGAAGGACGTGATCGATGAGGAACCGCTCGTAAACAGCGCCTGTCACGTTAGTTGAAGTCGTGACCATGGAGCCCGCCGCTCGGTTCTTGGACGTACGCTTCGTTGCACTTGCTCGACAAACGGCCAGCAACCGATCTTCCTATCGAACCACGTCTTGCGATGATTGTCGAATCGTGGCCGCGCCACCGCAACGAGAAACATCACTTTCGTGATGAAGTTCTTGTTCTGGATGGACTGGTATGGCGCGTCCTCCCCTCGACAACGTACACGCTGTTGCGCTCCTTTCGCAAGAAGAACCACTTCTCGTCCAAATAAATTCGGTCGTGCATTGAGTCGAACTCGAGGATTCCGCTTCCTGTGTATAAATTCAAGTCATTTGTGGGATTGTTCAGAACAGATCACAAAAAACGACAACAAATGATGGTCAAACGTACGTTCATTCTTTTGGACAAATTTGAGTGCAAACTCTAGGCGCTTGTTCTGTTGTGCTGGCGTGACGTACGGACGGATGGTGTAGTGCGCGCGTCGAATGTCGTCGCCGGCAGTTGCACGTCACGAGAGAGTGCTGCGCGAGATGCCGGTGTTCGCTTCAAGCGACCGCAGCGTCGTGCGCTCGAGCAGGCGCACAGCGGCAACTTTTGCGCGCAGTGCATCGCTGCTCCACTGCTGTGGGCGGCCGCCAGATGAGATGCGCGACAAGTCGTCTCGCTCGCGCCAGACACGACAAACCATTTCACGTGAGCAGGAGAACTGCTTCGATGCGGCACTGAAGCTGCCGCGGCCCAAGTCGCCGTCGCTGACTCGCGTGAGCAAGAAGCCGAGGATGGACGCGCGTTTGAGCTCGATCGCTTGTTTGGTTCGCTGGGCATTTCGACGAGCTGTTGTTTTATGAGCTCTCGGTCACGATTTACCAGTCAGCATGCGAGACCTTTTCAGTCCAATCATCACCAAGCAAAATCAATGGTGTATGCCACATAAATTCAAATTGGCAACATGTTCTGAGACAGAGTAGTATATCATAGGACTCGATATCTCAGAGAGCCCGCGCTTGTATCTGAACCAGTTTTGAGGCATTTGCACGTGGTGCACGCAAAAAAGTGTGGATAACACCAATTGATGTCTGATGCGCTTGGAGCACAGCGCAACACAATGGACGATGACGCGGCACCAAGGTCGAACGAACATCAAGGGGAAACATGCGCGTGTCAAGAAGTTCTCCAGGATGGCGTACAAGTACGATTTCAAGCACGCAGCCATCAAGCACTACGAAGAGTTCGGGATGGATACCACATCTCGCCACACCAACCACAGAAGGAATCACATTCAAGCATGTCTATTGGACAAAAACGGAAAATATATGTAATTGGTTATGTAAGACTGATACGCTAATCACCTCACAATCCGTTCAATTTTGGAGTTCTTTTTTACCAATGGATACGCTAAATTGTTCATATCTTATGTTGTAGGAAGATTGATGCTCGGATTTGTAAAGTGCCGGCAAGATGCATCACAATTCCGATGTTTTACGATGTGAAGAGCAAAACTGCGTTTTACCGCTTCAGGGTAATGAAAGGAAGACGGTTTATCGATTTTAGCGGTTCGATACCAGTTTCTTCATACCAGGTGTGGCAGGCGTGAGAGAGGGTTAATGACTTTTACTGAAGGAATGACGTTTACTGAAGGTGCGAATGTCAATGCCAGTAAAACCCAAATTCATTTGTGTCATAACTATTAATACACAAATTACTTTGTGTCATATTGAGTCTTTATTCAACGATTGTATCAACAAAAAAGTTCAACCCTGGTTCAGAAGTTTGATGTCACGCTGGGTTTAACCGTAAATAAGCATTCCTGTTTTGTATTGGTTTGTTTGCTGTGTGGTCAATGCGTGAAAATGGGTGTTTATGTCTTTTTGTAATCAAAGCGTCATCAAGGACATCTGTGCCTTGCCGCTCTTCGCGCATATCGTGGCGCTACATGTACGTAACGCTACATGTACGTAACGTTACATGTAGTACGAGCACTCGATCGCATGAACGAACAAAGGCTTGTCGAAGTGTCGGAACGCACTCTTTTTTAGCCAAACGCTGTTTAAAGTGTGCTTCAAACACCAAATGGCTCGGGATGGGCTCTTTTTCGAGCCATTTCCTGTTTGAAGCGTGCTTGAGAGGCCATGTTTAGATTTGTCAAGTATAGAGCGCCCCTTTGAAGAGTCGCTCTATATTTGGATCCAAGTGCCCAATCATGGCAATTTGTATATGGACTTTTTCTCTGGCGCTACTGTGTACCCCGAATTGCTTTGGTCTACCCTCCGATTTAGTAGCAAGACTCTTTATTTTCTTTCTCAGACCATCGTCGCTTTTAATACCCTCTCGTTTCTGATCGAGGAACCCGTTCGCTTTTCGCGAACTCAAATAGATTCTAATCTCGGTTTCTGCTCTACCAAAGTTTAAACAGGGAAATTGTCCGACCTCGGACATGTTTTTTGAGATTCTAATCTGGGCAGAAAAGGCGTCGCAATTTTCTGAACACTCCATGCTTTATTCAAGTGTTTGAAAAAAACATTGCGAAACGCTGCCCAAATCACAATGTTTTTTTCAACTACTGGATTAAAGCATGGAGTGTTCAGAAAATTGCGACGCCTGTTTCTACCCGCAGGAGGTCATCTCTCCCCACATACTTTGAGGGTATTTTCTTGTTTCTTGTTCGATGTTTCCACATTTGCTAAAATGGGTAGGTGGGTGTTTCGTCAATTTTGGTTCCTTCAAATGAGTTGGGTAAATTCCACATAGTTCGTGTTTCATTTGATGTTTGTATACGAACACGAATGATCCCAGGTTCGTTTTTGTTTACAAACTCCAAATGAAACACGAACTATGTGGATAGTTGTCATCTCACATTGATACCAACTCACAGTCTGTAAAACGAGGCGAGTATTCTTTGTGCACATTGAGTGCAAGTAATATATACAGTGGCGAGTCAAAACTTTGTGGGGGATCATCAGCAGTTGTTTCCAGAAGCAGAATGAGGGGAGTAAAAAGTACTTTTAATTAGGCAGAATCGTGGACCGGACATGAGATCTTGAAATTTGTATGTGTCTGTTCAGCTGCCAAATCTGCTGAACACTTTGATACAAACATCAAGTCAAAGTGCCAATGGAACGCAAACCTCACTTTTATCACTATGTGTCCTCAATTTTATCCCTATGTGCACGCGAACGGAAATTCCGCTCTGCATACAAACCCAAGTCAATAAGCGTTCGGATCTTGCTTTTGTCACTATCGAGTTCACAAATAGGAATTCCGCCCCGCATACAAATGCAAGTCAATAAGCGTTCCGACGTAACCGTGTAGCTCAGGGTATGATCTGTGTATTGAGATGATGAAGGCGAAGAAGCTCAAGGTCGTGTACACGGGCCTGAAGCTCTTCGAGCGCACGGAGCAGAGCGGCGCGATCGTCTACCGTCTCTGCCAAGCCGGCTTGCCGCACGTCCTGCCGTGCATCACGCAGCGCAAGCTCACGGTCTCGCGCCGCGACTTCCAGATGCTGCTTGAGCGCCTCGGCGACCTCCTCGACTACGACGAGTTTGACGCCGCGACGCAGAAGGTCTTTGAGTCGGCGCCGATCGGGAGCATCGCGTGCTCGATGGACGCGCCGCGGTCGCTTGTCGAGTACGTCTTGTGACTCTGTGTCATTGGTCTATACGAGTGTAGTCGCGATTTGAAGCCCGATAGTGAAGCGAGTTACGCGAGTTTTGCGCAAGACTCCCTTGCGCTTGCTCACTATCTAGACATCCTAGCTGTCAGACGTTCTAGCTGTCCTAGACTCCTTAAGAGCCCAAGGACAGCGAGGAGCTACGTTCATGAGCCTCCTTTCCACTCGCTTTTCACTCACACGCAAAGTACCACCACACCACGCCACAGATCAGGCGACCGATTGCTTACCGCTCGACGAACAGCCAGCACTGGCCGCATGATTATGAGTTTGAAGGATGGTAAAACCAAAAGTGTGTATTGATTGTCATGTTGGTGCGAGCGCGCCGCTCTGTCTGCAAGCGCGTGGCATGTTGTGGACGTGTGTGGACGTCAGGATATTTACTTGAAGTTCGTATAAGATACTTTTCTCCATATGTGTCTGTAGTGTGTGTGGCTTACACCATTTACACAATGTACACAAGTTGATGTCGTACACATCATATTTGTGTAGTTACACTACATCACTTTGAAAAGGTGATGTTTATCACGCTGACAAGGTATGCGTGTGGTCCACATCTCAACAGCCTCTCTGGATCAACGCATACAATAATGTAGTATACATTCCAGTTGGACTCTTCGACTATTTGTCGCTTGAAATGAGATTCGATGGTTACCAGAACGAATCTGAGTGTGTTTACAGCTGCCAACGTTTAGACGTGTGGTTTAAATATGATTTTTGAGGGTGCCAAAATTGAGGGAGTGCAAGTCCACAAACTGTCGTTCGATTGAGTAACAGCTGTTTGACATTCGGTTCAAAATTTGTGGGCTGTGTGCGTTTGAGTGCAAGTCGTGTATACATCTGGTTAAGTCGACATCGTTTGGAGTATACCAAAATGCCCTTTTGAGCGTATATGCACAGTTTCCAGTTGCTCGCGACATTTGTATATAAAGCATTCATGTGTTTGTCCACATGTTTGAGATTTGAACTTGAGTTGGTGGTTGCCAGCGTTCATCGATTCTTCTCGCATGTAAATGGAGCTGCTGTGTTCTTGCTGTTCATGCTCAACGAGTCGGGTTGCAAGTTCTCTCACTCTTGAATTCACTCTCTCTCCTTTCCTTCTTTAAGGTATGGGCTGTGAACTTGTTCACATTGTCTTGGTCAGACGGAGTGAATTCTTGAGTTTGGTGTGACAGATTGATGTGGCTGTGTATTTATATACTTGCAATTGTATTTATGATTCCAAGGCTGACCTGTATACTGTTCTGTTTTGCTTTGCAGATCATGTCGATGCTTCGCCGCAGCTCTCGCATCACGACGCCGATGTGCCAGAACCAAGAGGGACTCGCTTCCAAGTTCTCGTTCTGCGGCATGCTGTCCGTCAACAACGCTCTTCAGATCCGTGACTTCCTCACGCAAGAAACCATGATTCCTGTGCTGCGTCGGCTTCGCGAGACCGATCCGGATACCGACCACGGCTGCGAGCATCTTGGCGCGTATACCACGGCGGCTCTTCACCTCGCTTGCCGGCTACAAGGCTACAACATTGTGTATCTCCCGAATCTGCGCAAGTTCAGATCGATCGCACGTGAAGAGTGGTACAGCGGAATCGCAAGCAGCTCGTGGACGAGCATGCTCATCATCGGGCAGCGTCCAGGACAGGATCCGAGCGAGTTCCACTGCGTTGCCCGTACTTTCGTGAACGGCAAGTTTTGGCTTGTTGACTCAGATGTGTACTTTTTTGTGGAGTGCACTGCGGAAAACTTGAAGGAGTTCTTTCCAGTCATTGTAGGAATGTATGGTATTCAGCTAAGTACTCAATAAGACTGCTCATTGTCTGTCAAAGTGCATATACTCATTCATTTTGTAGTGTTATTTTTGCAGTATAGTTGTATCGATCTCATGGTACATTACGTGGTTCAAAAAGTTGTGTACAATCACTTCAACTGAAGGAATATAATATTTTGGATCTCATGTGTGTCGAACTTTATATTGACTGTTCTTCAACTTTGAAAGATACGATATATATTACTTTGATAGCATACCGATCTTTGCTCTTAGCAATTCAAACTGCGCACTTGCAAGTGACTTTGTAAATATGTCTGCGGTCATATTTCTTGTATTGCAGTACTTGAGTGTAAGCTCCTGTTGTTCAACCTTCTCCTGAATGAAGTGGTAGCGAGTATCGATATGCTTTGACCGACCATGTAACTCGGGATTGCTAGCAAGTTTGATGCAACTTTGGTTGTCTTCATAGATAGTAATTGGCTTGCTGCTTTCAAATCCGAGCTCGCTCATTAGAAGTCTAAGGAAGATGGTCTCTTGCATGCAGTGGCAAAGAGAAATATATTCTGCTTCTGTTGTTGATAGAACGACTGTGTGGTGCTTTCGTGAGAGCCATGATATTGGGCTATTGCACACGAGCGTAATGTAGCCGCCTACAGACCGTCTTGTGTGTGGGCAGTTCGCATAGTTTGCGTCAGTGTAGGCAGTGATGTAGTCTTTGGACTTAAGGTTACAGACGTTATGAGCTCCTCCGAGCATTATACCATGATCTCTAGTGCCATTGAGGTACTTAAGGCCTCTCTTAATCGTATTCCAGTGTGATTTGCCAGGGTTGGTGAGGAATTGACTCACTTCTCTCAAGAAAAAGCAAGGTCCGGCCGAGTCCCCATCATAAGATACATGAAACTTCCAACAGCTTCCCTGTACGGAACGTCTTTCATTCGTTCCTGCTCTTCTTGAGATTGAGCGCACATGTCTTTGCTAAGTTTGACACTCGGATCTGTTGGTGTCTTGACCGGTGAAGCGTCAAGGTGTTTGAACCTGTCCAAGACTTTAGTGGCATACTTCTCTTGGTGAATGAATATGGTCTTATCCTTTCGATTGCGTTCGATGGACCAGCCGAGTAGGTACTTCACCTCCCCCAAGTCCGACATCTTGAAGCGTTGCCTCAGTGCCGACTTGATATGGCTTACGAGGGGTGGATTCGGTGCAATGATGAGGAGGTCATCCACATAGACACCAATGTAGCACGTTTTGTTGCATATTTTGCCAATGAACACACACTGATCTTTGACGAGCTTAGTGAAGCCCATGTCTTGTAGAAACTCACACAGTGTTTGATACCATACGCGTGGTGCTTGCTTGAGGCCATATAGACTCTTCAGCAGTTTACACACTTGGTGCTCTTTGCCAGGAACAACGAACCCTTCCGGCTGATCCATGTAGATCTCCTCCGTCAAGGTGCCGTTGAGGAACGCTGTCTTGACGTCCATTTGATGGATCTCCATATCAAGCAGCGCAGCAAGAGTGAGAAGGAGTCGAAGGACTTCCATTCTGATGACAGGAGAGAAGATCTCGTTGTAGTCAATGCCATAGCGTTGTAAGAATCCTTTGATCACGAGGCGCGCCTTGAAGCGTTCTACCTCTCCGCTACCGTTATATTTCACGACCCAAACCCATCGGTTCTTTAAGATTTTTCGGCCCTTGGGCGGATCTACTAACGTCCAAGTTTCGTTCTCCATGAGGGACTTGTACTCTGCTTTTGATGCGAGGTGCCATTGCTTGGCGTTGTCAGATTCCATTGCCTCCGTGAAAGTTCTCGGCTCTGGTATGAGTCTCAGAGCAAGTAGTGAGTACATATCGTGTTTGATCTGATGATCTTGATTGAGAGTCTCTTCATCATGATTGTAGACATTGGTCTCATCGGTGAACTTGGCTTTCTTTGCTACTTGCTCTTCATGAGTACAGTCAGTGACTAGTGCATTGGCCTGCCGCTTGAGAGCCTCTCTCAATAGTGGAAGTACTGGCAGATGCGCCGTATCTGGGACGCTTGTCACATCAAGTGGATTGGGTGATGATAAGAACTCGAGCTTTGGGAACTCGTCCTCTTTGAATACTACATCGCGGCTGTACACAATGTGCTGGCTTGTTATGTCCATGAGTCTATATCCTTTCTTGCGATCTGGTACTCCAAGGTACATGCATTTCTTCGCTCGTGGCTGAAGCTTGTTGCGATGTGGTTCAGGGATGTGGGCGTATGCGGTGCATCCAAAGACTTTCATGTGCTCGAGTGATGGCTTTCGACCAAACCATAGTTCGTAAGGTGTCGAGTTATTGGTTCTCGTACTTGGTGTGCGGTTCAAGAGATCAGTTACGTGTAGTACGCATTCACCCCAGAGTTGCTTTGGCAGGTTGCCATCGAATAGCAGAGCTCGAGTTCGCTCCATGATAGTACGCATTCTACGTTCAGCTACACCGTTCTGTTGAGGCGTGTACGCGTTAGTGAACTGAGCATGCGTGTTGTACTTCTTAAATATAGTACGCCCTAGCTTCTCGTATTCACGGGCATTGTCTGCCTGGAAGACCTGAATGTCTCGATCACACTGGTTGTGTTGGTATTCGAGTGTTCCAACGTCTCGCTGGAAGATGTTCAACGCTTTCTTGCGGAAGTCTTCGTAGCATTCGTACAGTTCCGACTTGCGGTGAATAATGTAGAGGAACATGTATCGTGAAAAGTCATCGATGAAGATGAGGAAGTACTGGCAACCAGACAGTGTTGGTGTCGGTAAGGGGCCATTCATGTCAGAGTGAACCTTTTGTAAAGGGTACTTGGCTCGTTCAACCAATTTATTACTGAATGGAGCTCTATGCGACTTGGCATATACGCAGGACTGGCAGAAGTGCTCAGAGATCGACTCTAGCCTATGGAGGTCGAAGTTGTGCGCGACTTGCGTCTTAGTCATGTCCTGCAGCACCTTAAAGTTAGGGTGACCCATGCGTTTGTGCCAGAGCAAAGCAACATCGTTCGTACCTGTGGCGACGAGGGCTTGCTCATGAGCACTTGGCTCAGCGCTGAACTGGTAGAGATCAGCGTGGTCGGCGATCTTCGCGACGAACTTGTAGCGCTTGGCGTAGTAGAGCAAGCACTTCTTGGCGTTCTCAAACGTGACCTTGAAGTCGCCCTTGACGGCCTTGTAGACCGAGAAGAGGTTGAACTTCAGCTGTGGCGCATAGAGCACTTCGTCGAGGATGACTGTGCGGCCGACTCCTTTCGAGTCCTTCACATCGATCTTGATCGAGCCGATGCCTTCAATGGGGATCTAGTGCTTGCCACCCACAGTGAGGCTGCCATCGTACGGCTTGATGTTGGTGAACCAGTCGCGAACGACGGTCACATGGCGTGTGCAGCCAGAGTCCACAGTCCACACAGTGTCTGGGTTAGGTGCAGTAGCGGTGAGGGTGGTGTTGGCGCTCGAGGTGATTGCGATCGTGGCGAAGTTGCTGTTACGCTCTTGGAAGTACCCGCCATCGTCAATGCGCTGCTGGTACGCCACGTTGGCTTGGTTCTGGCGGTTGTCGCCGTTGTTGGTGTAATTGCGCTGTCTGCCACCGTTGCCGTTGTTACCGTTGCTGTTGTTGCGTTGGTACGGATGGTTGCGGTGTCCGCTGTTGTTGTTCGGTCGGTCGAATTTCTTCGGCGCAGGCAACTTGTAGTTGACCGGGAGCACGGTGCCTTCCTTCACTTGTCCGTTGAGCATGTGCTTCTGGAGCACGAAGCAGTTGCGAACGTCGTGGTTGGTACGGTTGCAGTACGTGCACTGCATCGTAGTCGTGCTGGCCATCGCGACGTCAGTCTTGGCCGGGGGCGTGGCGACAGTAGGCTTGAGCGCAGTCTCCGCTCGAGTCTCGCGACTCTCGGGAGTCCCTTGCTTGAGCGTATAAATGCTCCGAGCGACTTCATCGCGGACCTTCTGCTCGACGTGCTGCTTGAGCTCGTTGTACGAGATGAACTTGCGGTTGCCCTTCCACGATGCGAGCAGGCTCTGCCACTCAAAGGGGAGCGCGTGGTAGAGGTAGATCGATCGCTGTTGGTCGCTCATGGCGCTCTCAGTCGACTCGCTTGCTGCCTTCATGGCCTTCTCGAGGTCGTAGAAGAACGTCGTGACGTCCATGCCTTCGAGGTAACGGGCCTTCATCAGGTAGTCCTGAATCCAGTACGGATCGCCGTGAACGCTTGCGTTCTCGTAGCGAGTACAGATCGTGCTGAAGATCTCGTACGCGGTCGTCTTGCCTTGGACTAGACGAATGTGCGTGTCGTCGAGTGTCTTCACGAGGTACGCTTTTGCACGCGCTTCCTTCGCACGCAGCTTCTTCTGGCGTCTTGCCTTGGCCTTCGCAACGAGCCGATGTTCCTCCTTCTTGGTCTCGGAGAACGATCGCACGGCCGGGAGCTCTGCTTCTTGCATCTCCGTGTCGTTGCCATTAAGGTCGACGGTCTCCGACGAGGCGGAATCTTCGCTCGGCGATGACGACGCAGCATTGCTGGCGAGGTCGAGTTGCTCGAAGCTGTTGTTGGCTTGGTCGATCAGCTCGCTGTCCGAGTCCGAATCGCCTTGGTAGTCTTCCCCTTGGATGAAGCCGAGTAGGCCTTCTCCCTCCAGCGCACTAGTAACGCGGAGCTTCCAGATCTCGAAGTTCGAGCTGGTGAGGCGAGGGTATTCCTCTGGGTGGCGGGGGGGCTTGCGTTGGGCTCATAACCTATGAGTTTGAAGGATGGTAAAACCAAAAGTGTGTATTGATTGTCATGTTGGTGCGAGCGCGCCGCTCTGTCTGCAAGCGCGTGGCATGTTGTGGACGTGTGTGGACGTCAGGATATTTACTTGAAGTTCGTATAAGATACTTTTCTCCATATGTGTCTGTAGTGTGTGTGGCTTACACCATTTACACAATGTACACAAGTTGATGTCGTACACATCATATTTGTGTAGTTACACTACATCACTTTGAAAAGGTGATGTTTATCACGCTGACAAGGTATGCGTGTGGTCCACATCTCAACAATGATCGAGTGTCAGTGCGCGATGCACTCAGGCAGAGAGCTCATGCACATCCACATCAAGTCGAACTTGCAACTTGGCATGACACTCAACGGTGTGGATGTTCACTCGAAGTTCGTTCATTCCATCAATACTCGTTCACTTGCTCGAGCTCGCTTACCGGCGTCTTGTGCGCCAAGAAGCAAGCGAGACGGCTCATACACTTACCCAAACAGGTTCTTCTTCATCTGGCGCAAGACGTACGCGATCTCGGCCGCCGCTGGTCGCTCCGACGGGTTCAGCGCCAAGCACCGGTCGCCGATCTCCGCGAGCTTCGGTGGACACGCCTGACCAAAGTGTGGACGCACGTCGCCGCTCGCAATGAGCTGCAGCAGCGCGACGTCAGCGAGCGGCGCGCCGTTCGGACCGCGCACGCCGTCGTACGGCAGCTCGTGCGAGTCGAGCTCCGTGAGCACAGCGCCGAACGAGAAGATGTCGGCCGGTGCGCCGTAGTCCGTGCTGCCGGAGATCACCTCTGGCGCCAACCACTTGCCGGTCCCGACGCCCGACGTCATCGTGTTGTCCTCCGACCGGAAGCGCGAGACGCCAAAGTCCGTCAGCTTGGCGCGCAGCTCGCTGCTCAGCAGCACATTGCGCGACTTGAGGTCGCGATGCACGAGCGGCGGCGCGAACGAGTGCACGTACACGAGCGCCTCGGCCACGTCGATCGCGATCTGGAGCTTCTCGGGCGTCCACTGCTTCGGCGTCTGCGCGCTCTTGAGGTAGTCGCGCAAGTCGCCGCCGTCCATGTACTCGAACAGCGCCTGCAAGTCCGACTGGATCGTCCACGCCGCGCCGATGAACGCCACGATGTGCGGGTGCTCGAGCTTCGCCACGAGCTTGATCTCGTCGATGAAGTTCTGCGTCTGCGCCGCCGTCACGCCGCTCTTGCGCAGCCGCTTGGACGCCAGCAGCTGCGTCTTGCGGTACTTGACGAGCCACACGTCGCCGAACGCGCCTTTGCCGATCACTTTGACGTCTTCGATGTCTTCTTCGTCCACTTTGATCGCCAGCAGCTCTTCGTCGTCCCAGAGCGACATCGTGCCGCCCGTTCCGTCCATATACCTGGTCGTGAGTGTGCCATCGGCGTTTGTGTAGAGCGCCTTTGTGTTCGCCGCCTTCTTGCGCGAGCGGATGCACACGACAGCGATGATGATCGCGACGAGCACGACAACGCCGACGACAATGCCGACGATGAGTCCCGTCGACGAGCTCTCGTCTTCCTTCGCCGTGTTTGAGCTGTCGTTTGCGTCGGTGATGCAGAACGTGATCGCACGCGTGGTCTTCTGTTGACTGGCGTCGCAGTCCTTGTTCAGGCTGCTGCGGTCGATGGAGAAGTTCGTCAGGCCAGCGAAGAAGTTGAACTGCGCAGTCGTGACCGAGATGTTCTTCATCGGGTTCCCGAGCATGAACCTGAGAAGACCAACGGTCATGATCGAGGCATGTGTGTGTGTCAGTCAAAGGCGCAGTGCTCGCTGTGGGTGGCGACAGACTGCGGCGTGTGACGCGAGCAAAGACGTACAGCGCACTGAGCTTCGTGTGGTTGAACACGACTGGCGGGATCTCCGTGAGGCTGTTGTTCACCAAGTTCCTACACAGACGCACGGCAGCAGCACCAACATGTGATGTCAGGCAATCGTCGCAGTGGCGAGGCAAAGAGCAAAGTGGTGACGTACAGGAGCTCAAGCGTTGGCACAACTGCCTCGAACGACGTGATCTGATTGCCGTTCAGGCGACTGCGCAGGCACAACAAGCATAAGAACGAGGCGATGCAGTGAGTACGGGTGCAGATCGGTGTTGCAGTTTGGCGCGTGACGAGTCGTACAGCGTCGAGAGGTTCGATGGCAACTTCACGGAGCTCGGGACGCTCGTCAGGTTGTTCTTTCCCAAGTTCCTGAGGGCGCAGAGACGCAAGCAGACGCAAGCAAACACAAGCAAGTGGAGAGGTTGTCAGCTCAGCAGATACCAGTCGGTACCTCCGTGGGCCATCACATCGGCAGGCTCCTTTGCCACGTACAAGTCTCGAAGTGCCTTGTACTCTGCGAGCACCGGTGGGATCTCCTTGAGCGCATTCGTGTTCAAGTCGCTGCGACCAACAGACACAACGTCACACGTCAGATGCCTTGAGTACTAGCAGGGGACAAGCAACGCATGGCGTTGCGTACATGAACTGGAGCTTCGGAAAGACCGCAGTGTACGACGCGATGTCGTTCTCCGCCAAGTACCTACGCACCAGGCAACAGCCAAGAGACGCCAGTCGATGCCATAGTCACGCAGATCGTGTCAGATAGCGCCCAGGGTATGATAAGACGTCAACGATCCCAGCCAGCGAGCTGCTTACAGCGTCGTGAGATCGTCCAGTCCGAACGTCGAGTTGACGCTCGTGAGGTAGTTAAGCGAGAGTCGCCTGCGTCACCACACACACGACAGCGTCAGTCGCAGCTCAAGTGCGTGACAAAGTCGTCTCTCAGCACTCAATCAGCCAGTCACGCAGCGTATGACGTACAGGAACCGGAGCTTCTTGAACTTGCTCAAGTCGGGCGGGAAGTCCGTGAAGAGGTTGTTCATGAGCGACAGCGTCGCAACGTTCGGCGGCAAGAGCGACGCGATCGTCGCGACTTGCGGCGCCAAGTTCATGTTCGTGAGGTCGACGCTCGTGACGTTCGTGAGGTTCGAGAGCAGACCTGGCGAGAGCTTGATGTTGGAGACGCGGCCCTTGACGCCGACAAGGTACGGACTTCGACCGACAATCGTCCTAGTCGCCATTACACAGGAGCATAGGCAGTGAGTGAGTGCGTGAGTGAGAGAGACGCTCCGTCAGCAGAACAGAGACTAGGATGTGAGGTGGACAGCAGTTGTGAAGGCGTACACTGTCGACACGGCCGAAGGTATCGTGAGTGGCTCAATGACTTGGAGGTTGTCGTTGTTCTCGGTCTGACGCTTCCCGGTCTCGGCTGGCGCCGGCGTCGTCGGTGCGTCTGGCGGCTGTGCGAGCTCCTGCGGGCTCTTCCACTTGCCGAACGCTGTGTGGATCGTGAACGCCTGCTCGATCGCGTACACTTTCGTGAGGCACTTGATGTCGCACGTCTCGACGCCATCGATCGTCGTTGTGTTTGCGAGGCACGGGATGTTGGCGTCGCACTGGTTGCTGCACTTGAACGTGAGCGTCTTGGCTGGCGCAGTACAGGCGGCTTGACTCACTGCGCGCTCAGCTGCAGTCGAGCCGAGTAGAGTCGCTGCTGCCGCTGCCACGACTGCTGTCGCTGCTGTCAGAGCTTTCATCCTACGCGTGTGTCCCTCTCGGCACGCTGTCGCTGTGAGCAATGAAGGTGAAGAGATCGAGCGTCTCGCGACGACAGCGTACAATGACGATCACTGCTTTGCTCTGTGCGGCGAGGACTCAAAGGCGAAATGGGGCGTCATGAACACGCTCATGCACGTGCACGTGCCCACAAACAGCGCCAAACATTGACAAAGTCACTGCGCCAGCGTGTGCAACGCGGCAACTGTCGAAGAGTGAAGAGTGGCACTGTGGGTTCACATCGTGCGGACGCGACAACGTTTCGAAACTTGAGAATTGACACACTTGATATGGGTATAGTACTGAGCGCTAGGACCACACAGAACCTGCGATCGTATCGCAGGCTTATTCGAGATGAACAACAACCAGACACCTGCACAGAGTCCTAATGTAGGACTAAGTGCGAAATATATGCTTTTCTCTGTGTGAACTTTTCGTACCAATTTTTGTCAATTTGAGTTGATTTTGCGAGCTCACACTTTTGTTTTTTCACTGTCGTGTTTTGTCAAATGCGGCTCAGTTTTAATATATATAGGTAGTTATTGAAGTTGGTAACAGTACTTTTCAATACAAAAAAGAAGTGCGGAAATACAGTAGCTGTCTTCAATAACTACGCAACCAACAAAAGGTCCGATTTACTGTTTGAAGCTCGGACATCGTAATTCGGAGGGTTTTACGAAGTCTGGTGGTGGTTTCCAAACGAATTAGCTAATTTGGCTCGAAAGCCTTGGACATTTGCATCATCGCATGCAAATGTAATATATATATATATATTGTTGTTGAAACGAGTTCAACGAGTTTCTTGCTTGAAATCAACACAAAAAGAGTCGTTGACGGTTCACAAGAGTCATGACGGTTCACAAAGAGTCGTCGACCATTCACAAGAGTCACGTCGAGACCAGGCATCGAAGTCGGCACGGACTCGACTCGAACTTGCACAAGCTTAACATCCCGCCTAATTGATCGACTCGGCAGTCTTTTGACGCTCGCATTGACACTCATCATGGGCTATGGCTACTGGCTTGGTCATGGCGTACACGCAATTTTGAAAGTCTGCTCTGGATGAGATAATTGCGCCTTAGACCATTGGTACAACGCTCAGCTGCACGTCCGGGTGCATGCTCATGCATTCCTTTTGTGCGATGCAGCGTGTTAGGATGTAGCTTTAGTAATGTGTGTCACCCCGCTCTGTGGCGGAGTGTCGTTCACGATCTCAGTGCAGGTCGATGTGTTCAACGCGATCGATAAAGAGAACAGTGCGCTTGTTGTGTGCCAATGCCAGGTCAAGGACCTGTTGAGCAAGGCTCTCTGAGTCAAGTGTGCGATGACAATCAACGGTAGATCTCGTTCGAGTGTGTCTGCGTCTGCGTCTCGAACTTGGTGCGATGCGAGTTTGAGTCGACAGACAAGGCAAGAAGAGTCCAGTATTTGTATAGGTGAATTGTGTAGCCATTGGACCATTCGCCAGACATCTCGAGCGATTCTCAAGCGGCAAGTACTGCGCGCAGGACGCACCACGCGACGCAGCGTGCGCTGTTGGTCATGACGACGCCATGTGCATGTGGACGTGTGTGTACTCGTTGTACTCACAGTTGCCTGGCGTTTGCGTCGAGGTATGAGTATGTGCGCGTTTGGCTTGCTCGAGCCATGTACCCACTGGATTTTGGGTCGCCGTGTGCGGCAAGTGGCTTGCGACCAGTTGACTGACTGAGCGTGTGTGTGTTCTTCATAGCAACGATGGCAGCCGTGCGACTCTGCTCAAACCACACACGCAAGTCCACCCAATACTCACTTGCTCTGACGCTCGGGCTTCTTCCACACCCGCACACGCACTTTCAGATTTCCTCACTCGAGCACTCGTCATCAAAGATCCTAGTCACGCGCTCGCACCATGTCTCGCACGGCAGCTTGCTTGCTCGCGCTGCTAGCAGTCGCAGTCGAGTTGTGCGTTGTCATGGCAGCGACGCCAGCGCCTGCGGCCTATGTCTACACGCCGACGACGCGATCGCCATCGCCATCACCGACGCCAGATCGCACTGCGAATGACATCGTACCATCGACACCTCGAACGCCAACACCGTCGCCACAAAGACCAACGCCGACACCAAGGCCACAAACACCAACGCCGACACCAAAGCCGTTGACTCCATCGCCACAGACACCATCGCCAACCCCAAAGCCGACGCCATCTCCACCAACACCGGCACCAACACCAAAGCCGACGCCATCGCCGCCAACGCCCGCAACACAGACACCTGTAGCAACGCCATCGCCGGCACCGGAGACGCCATCACCATCGGCACCGTCCCCGTCGCCGACGCCTTCGCCATCAACATCGCCTTCGCCATCGCCATCTTCGACGCAGTGGACAGCAACAGACCAGCCAACGACGACTCCGCCAGCACCATCAACCAGCACGCCGACACCACGCGACGCGAACAACTCGGTCAGTAGCGCACCGAATACCGCTGCTGCCACTGCTGTCAATGCGCCAGTGACAGTGAATCCAGCTACTGCAATCAATGGCACGAGCAACAGCGACGCGCGTGTGGCCGACCCAAAGTCGTCCACGAGCACGATCTGGATTGTCGTGGGTGGCGGCGCCGCTGCGCTCGTGCTCTTGGCGATCTTGATCGTAGTGCTCCGACGACGCAAGCAAGACTCGCCATCAGCGACAGGACATGCGGCTGCGGTGGACGCACCAGCCGCAGTGCCAAACATCCAGACGGACACAAGCGCGACACACAGCACTGTCCACGTCGGCGCCTACAGTGTGTTCAAAGATGTTGCCGAGCGTCGAGACGGCAGCACTGGGACGCTCCGGGACTCGGGTCGGCCCACTGTCACAGACTCGCTGAGCTCGAGTAGCATGAGCATCGGCACGCGCACAGATCCTCGAGCACGTCCGCACGGCAGCTCGACGGACCCCGCGGCGCTGTCGCTCTGGAACGACGCGGAGCTCAACTTCCTCAAAGTGAGCGCAGACGACGTCGAGGACGTGCGCAAGCTCGGCAGCGGCGCGTTCGCGGACGTGTGGCTCGTCAAGTTCCGGCACGCGGAGCTCCTGGCGTCCAAGCGGCTGCGCGCGAGCGAGGCCACGCGCACGCGCACGCAGGCGTTCGTGGAAGAGATCAAGCTCGTGTCGACGCTCACGCACCCGAACGTCGTGGCGCTCAAGGGCGTGACGTGGGTCCGCGAGTCCGACCTCCAGGCGCTCTTCGAGTACATGGACCGCGGCGACGTGCGCGACTACCTCGCGGACCCGCAGCTGCCCAAGCACTGGACGCTCGAGAAGCTCCAGATCGCAGTCGACGTGGCCGAGGCGCTCGTGTACGTGCACTCGTTCCTGCCGCCATTGGTGCACCGCGACCTCAAGTCACGGAACATCTTGCTCACGAGTGGCATGAGTGGCGCGAGTGGCGGTGGCACAAGTGGCATGAGTGGCGCCGAACGTGCAAGCAACGTCGACGGCGATGGCAATAGCGTCTTGCGCGCCAAGCTGACCGACTTTGGCGTCTCGCGGTACCGGAGCGAGCAGAACACGATGACCGGCGGCGTCGGCACGGGTCGGTGGCTCGCGCCCGAGGTCATTGCCGGCCGCAGCGACTACGGTCCGGCCGCCGACATCTACTCGTTCGGCGTCGTGCTCTTTGAGCTCGACTCGCACCAGATCCCGTACGCCGACGCGCGCGGTCCGAACGGCCACGTGCTCGCCGAGGTCGCGCTGCTGCAGTTCGTCGCGGCCGGTGAACTGACGCCGCGCCTGAGCGCGTCGTGTCCGTCCAAGATCGCCGAGTTGGCGAGTCGGTGCTTTGACGTCTCGCCTGTGAACCGGCCGACGGCGCTGGAACTCGTGTACGAGCTACGGAAAGTGATGAATGATCCATGGGGTTTGTACAACTAAGACGGAAAGGACTGAAGGGACTAAGACGAGTTTGAATGAAGTCATGAGTCAATGTGATATTGAGCTCGATGGATGGAGTCGAGCATGAGGATTTGTGTATCGATCGCGAGTCTCGTCGTGGGAGAGCGTCGTCATCGCTCATGCCTTGGACGTCTCCAAGGCAGTGGAGGACGTCGTCGAGGATGAAGTCGAGCAGCTCTTGGATAGTTCAAAAATCAAGATCAAAAGTCAAGATCAGATGGCTCGAAACGTCCAAATGGCTGCGAGTATACAAAGTTCGAGTCAAAATCTACTGGCTGGAAAATGGCTGGCGCTCGTGGTCTGTGTTTTTGTGTTGGTTTGCGCTCTTGGCTGGCGAAGCGGCACTTTTGAGCGAGCGAGCGCCCCTCAAGACTCCAGAAGACTCAAGACTCAAGAGCAGCAGCAACATGTCTGGACGTGGCGGATTCCGTGGTGGACGTGGCGGCGGCGGCCGTGGCGGCGGTGGCGGTCGTGGCTTTGGCGGCGGTCGCGGCGGTGGTCGCGGCGATGGCGGCCGTGGCGGTGGCCGTGGCGGTCGTGGCGCTGGTGGCCGCGGCGGTGGTCGTGGCGGCGGTCGCGGTGCCGGTGGCCGTGGTGGCGGCCGTGGCGGTGGCCGTGGCGGTATGAGCGGCGGCGCGAAGGTGATCGTCGAGCCGCACCGTCACGCTGGTGTGTTCATTGCGCGTGGCAAGGAAGACGCGCTCGTGACGCTCAACTCGACGCCAGGCAAGGCCGTGTACGGCGAGAAGCGCATCTCGGTCGACGTCCCGTCGGCGTCGGGTGAAGGCACGGAGAAGGTCGAGTACCGCGTGTGGAACCCGTTCCGCTCGAAGATCGCCGCGGCGATTCTCGGCGGTGTGGACAACATCTGGATCACGCCAGGCGCCAAGGTGCTGTACCTCGGCGGTGCGTCCGGCACGACGGTGTCGCACGTCTCGGACATTGTCGGCCCGACCGGCGCGGTGTACGCCGTGGAGTTCTCGCACCGGTCTGGTCGCGACCTCATCAACGTCGCCAAGTCCCGCACAAACATCGTCCCGATCATCGAAGACGCGCGCCACCCGCTCAAGTACCGCATGCTCGTGCCGATGGTCGACACGGTCTTTGCCGATGTCGCGCAGCCAGACCAGGCGCGTATCGTCGCGCTCAACGCGAGCTACTTCCTCAAGAACGGCGGCCACTTTGTGATCTCGATCAAGGCAAGCTGCATTGACTCGACGGCGCCGGCCGAGGCAGTCTTTGCGCGCGAAGTCAAGAAGCTCCAGCAGGAGCAGTTCAAGCCGTCGGAGCAGCTCACGCTCGAGCCGTACGAGCGTGACCACGCTGTCGTCGTGGGCTCGTACCGCGCGCCAAAGAAGGAGAAGAAGTAGACGACGCCACCAACTGACTGAGCCAGTGTTGAGACCGCAGCGTGTCGTTGCCCTCGCACTAGACTTCACACACTATACACTATACTTCACACCCCATCACCTCCTCCTTCATCGCCGTTCTGTCGAGTGCTGGTGTCGTTGTTGCAAGTGTGTGGTTATCTAGACGCCGCCGCCAGCGAGCTGCTGCTTGACGATGCGGAGCTCGTACGCGAGCTCGACTGCAGTCGGACGCTGCGCGGGGTCGAGTGCCCAGCAGCGCTTTGCGAGGTCTGCGACGGCGTCTGGACACGACGCACTCAGACGCGGTGTGAGTTCGCCAGTGGCAATGAGCTGTAGCAGCGCGACTTCAGCGATCTCGCGGCGCTTCATCGCCGTTGCGTACGGCACTTCGTGCGTATCGAGCTCCGAGAGCACGACGCCAAACGAAAAGACGTCAGCAGCTGGCCCGTAGTCGCTGGCGCCATCGATCACCTCGGGTGCGAGCCACCGACCGGTGCCAACGCCACCGGTCATCGTATTCGCTTGCGACCGGAAGCGTGAGACACCAAAGTCCGAGAGCTTCGCCGTTGAGCCATCGGTCGTGAGGAGGACGTTGCGCGACTTGAGGTCCCGGTGCACGAGCGGCGGCGCAAAGCCGTGGCAGTACACGAGCGCCTCGGCGACGTCGATCGCGATCTGGAGCTTGCGGAGCGACCACGCGAGTGGCGTCGTCGCGTCGTCGAGGAGCGCGCGCAAGTCGCCGCCGCCCATGTATTCGAACAGCGCCTGCAAGTCTGTCTCGATGGTCCACGCCGCGCCGACGAACGCAACGATCTTGGGGTGCTGGAGCATCGCGACGAGCTTGATCTCGCTGATGAACGCTTGCGACCGCGCACGGTGCTGCTCGCGCTCGCTCGGGTCCACCGATTGCTTGAGGCGCTTCGACGCGAGCAGCACTGGCTCGTCGCCACTGGCGATCGCAGTCGAATGCACGCCAGCGCCGCGGAACCGCACGAGCCAGACGTCGCCGTACGCGCCGACGCCGAGCTGCTTGACGTCGTCAATGTCGTTGACTGCGACCTGGAGCGCTCGGAGCTCGGGGTCGTCCCAGACCGAGACTGAGGCACCGCTGCTCCCAAGCTTGAAGCGACTCCAGAGCCGCGCCTTGGACGACGACGACGATGACGATGCCTCGGTGCTGCCAGTGATGTCGCTCGCGCGCGAGTCGGTCCGGGGCTTTCGGAGCGCGGCGGTCTTCATCAAGTATAGCAGCACAATGGCGATCAAGAGCACGATCGTGATGCTCACGATCACTGCGATCGCAATGACTGATGGCCCTTGGACACTGCGCTCGCTGCTGCTGTTGTCAATCGGCTTGGTCGCGTCCGTCGCATTGCTGCTGCTGTTGGTTGCCGCTTTGGTGCTGTTGGCGCTCAGTGTCGTTGCGGCGTCCGAGAGGCAGAACGCGATCTTCTGGACCACGATCTGCTCGCTCGGTGCGCACCCGCGGTAGAGCCCAGTCGTAGCGATCGTGAACGCGCTGAGGCCGCTGATGAACTGTGCTTGTGTGCGCGTGAGCGTGACGTTCGCGAGCGGATTGCCAGCGAGGTACCTAGAGAAGAGCGTAGCGTGAGTCTCCAGAGCATTGCGTTGTCCGACAGGCGACGAGACGCAGCGCAGCGTACAGTTTGCGGAGCTTCGTGTGGTTGAACACGACCGAAGGGATCGCCGTGAGCTTGTTCGACGCCAAGTACCTGCATCAGGGGCGAGCAAGACGGCGTAAGAAGAGGAAGCGTCATGGCCACTGGCGCCAACGACAGCGAGACAAAGTGGCGACATACAGCTCCGTGAGGTTCGAAAAGTGCGCGTCAAAGCGCGCGATCGCATTGTCGGCGAGGAACCTGTCGAAGGACACGAGACGTCAGCACTCGAGACAGGCGATCGCAACGTCCGCCACTATCGCCAGTCGCTGTCGTCGTACAGTTTGCTCACACTCGAGTGCGCGTCGGACGCCGTCACGGCCGTGATCTCGTTCGTGTCAATGTACCTAGCGACAGCAGCGGCCGAGCGGCCAAATGCGTGAGTCAGTGAGCGACTCGACCAGTCAGTCGCTCTCTCATAGAGACGTACAGCTCTCGCAGGCGCGTGTACTGCGACAGCACCGTCGGCATCGCCGTCAAGTTGTTCGCTGCGAGGTCCCTGTCGCACGAGAGAGTGAGAACGAGAGAGCCGTGAGTCGTGAGAGAGTGAGGACCAGTCGCTCGTGCGTACGACAGCGCAATGCGCAGCGAACGTACAAGATCGTGACGTTTGGAAACACGGTAGTGAACGACCGGAGCCCGTTCTTGTTGGCGCCACTAGAGGATCCACCGCACCATAACAATGGCCAAGTCAGGCACGTGTCCAGACACGCATGAGACAGAGGCTGTTCACGTACAACGCCGTGAGCGACGGCAGGTCGGCGCCGAGACGCTCGTCAATGGCCGAGAGGTAGTTCCGGTTCATGTTGCTACATCACAAGCGCCGCAGTCACAGTCCCGCACCACATTGTGTGAGTCTCATGGCCAAGTCCACATCGCTCATCACATCCTGTGGCGACGACGCACAGTGTCCGGAGGCGCTTGAGCCGCGCGAGCCCAGGCGGGACACGCGTGAGGAGACCGTTGTTCAAGACGAGGATCGTGAGCGTCGGCGGGAGCATCGACACGAGCGCATCAGTGAATGGCTCGAGCCGGACGTTCGCGAGCGACACGAAGAGCACTTGCGTCTGGTTTGCAAGCAGCGCTGGCGGGAGCGCAAGGTTGGCGACGCGGCCCTTGACGATCTGCGAGTCGAGCGTCGAGCCGCCGTGGATCTTGCTAGAGCCACGCGGTCGTTGCTGTCAGTCTCAGTTGGTATGGGGCTAGTGGCGGCGGTGTCCTATACAAGACGCGGGAGTACGTACACTGTCGTGGTCTTGCTCGGGAGCACGAGCGGCTCGAGCTGCTGGAGCCGCGCGTTGCTCGCTGACGCGTGCTTCTTTGTGTCGTTCGCAGCGTTCGCGGCCTCAGGCGTGAAGTTCTGCGCGAGCTCCTGCGGGCTCTTCCACGCGCCGCCGAACGGAACGAGGAAGACAAAGCGGTTGTACCGCTCCGGCGCCGTGCTGTTCATCGTGAAGCACGCGTACGGACACGAGCGACTCGCAGTCGCTTTCGTCAACAACGCGCCTGAGCCATTTACGCGCAAACATGGCGAGAATGGTGCACATGCGCTGTTGCACGCGAGAGAGAGCGTGTTGCTCGGCAGTGAGCACTTCGTCGCTGGCGTCGGCGCTGGCACAGTTGTCGCGGTTGTTGTTGTTGCTACGACGCTGCTGCTACTCGCAGTGTCGCTGCTGTTCGTGTCAGCGCGCGAGCTTGAGCCTGCGACTGGCAAAGTCGTCGCTTCCGCGCGATCGCCACCATCACTGGACGCTGCAACTGCGCGCACGTGCGCATGTTTGTGGTGGCGATGATGCGAGACGGAGAGGTGAACGTGGCCGCCTCGAGCCGCTGTGCCTGCAGACGTCAGTGCTGCGAGCACGATCAAGAGGAGCAGAGCGCAGCGCATGCTCGCGAGTGGAGGGAGCTACTGAACGGACGGAGCGCTCGAGCGTCTGCTGCTTTGGGTGTCCGCGACTGAGTGAGCTGCTGGTGCTGTTGGCGATGTCGATGAGCACCGATCGTGCTGGAGCTGCTCGCGAAGGCACCTTAGGTACAAATCATCAACAAAAAGTGCAGAAAGTGATTTCGATGCGTAGTAACGATGATATATGATGAATCTGGACTTGCGTTTATGCGATTGAAGCGAGCATTGCGCACGTCAAGCACCACACGCTCGAGCATCACATGAAACTCAGCACTCAGCACGGCGAATGCTCGATGGTGTTGCACGACTCGAACTTGGCACAACCGCGACAATCGAAGTCGTTCATGAGTCCGAGAGCTTCCTGCTGTCTCGAGTCGCAACCGGTTCGCACGAGTGCGCAGTAGCGAGGTATGCGAGGCACTCGCGAACAGAAATCAGTCCTAGCGATCGACCTGGCACGAGTCAATCGCTCACTTCAGGTGAAAGAACGGAGCTCGCAGCACCGTCTTCATATCCAAGTGTCGACCCTCATGAACTCGCTAAACTCCGTGTCGATGCTGGTCAAGCAAATCAAGGTCGTTGAAGCGCTCACTTGAGTGACAGACACTAAACCGAGAGGTTCAAGCTGTGATTGGTCCGTGGGGTCTAAAGATAGCTTCATCATGGCTGCTCGCTCACGACATGAGGACGCCGCTGCTGGATATGTGCAGCCTCGCTTGCTTGTTCTCTGCGTCCGCGCGTCGCTCTTCTCAGTTCGCTCCGTTCGCTCGTGCTCCGTCGTCGTGTGGATAAGACCGCGCTGCTTGAGCCTGGCGCGTTGGTCTCAAGCAGCACCTCCGCCTCTGCGCGACCAGACCTCGCCCTCCTGACAGCTGACACTCACGACAAGGCAGCGCGATCCACTGCAAGGCGACAAGATCTGCGCACTCGGCTCGAGAAAAGCCACCGCAAGAGCTCTCGACAAGAGCACTCGCACTTGACGAGAGACCGCGTCTCCTCCACACTGGCGCACGGCTGTGGACACTTCGCCAGTACGCGCACCATAGCGGTCGCTCTTCCGCACTCGAGCGTCTCGCCTCTCCTTCTCCTTGTCTTCCTTCCTCCGACGTCTGCGATGTCGACGATGTTCGATGGCAGTGCGAGCAGCAGCAGCGACAGCGACGGCAAGATCACAGTACCCACTAGTTACCGTCCGTTCTACTGCCTCTTTGCAGCTATCGGCGTCGTGCTCTTCTACTACGCGATGGGCTACGCCAAGAAGTACAGCACCATGGCGGCGTTCCTGCTCCCTGTACGTCCTAGCGCTCGCTCGTGTTGGATCTCTGACTTGGCGATGACGCTCGAAGCGCATGACTGACAGACTCCTCGTCCACTTGCTTGTCTATCTACTTGTCTGTCTGCGCTAGCCGTTCATCTGCATCTGCATCGTCTTTGACAACATCATCATGGCGACGACCGGCATCGACCGCGCGAAGACGAGCGTCCAGACCATGCTCGCGTTCCACGCGTGCGTCACGCCCATGCTCCTGCTCGTGTGCTACGAGATCGCGTACCTCGTGCACAAGCAAAAGTCGGTCAACTTCTGCGGCATCTCGTTCGAGAGCGGCCATCGACGCCACGGTGGCGGCAGCAGCAGTGCGGCTGCTCGTAGTGGCGCCTCGCAGCGACCGGTGCTCTCGACGTTCCTGCGCTTCGCGGTCTGGCTCATTAGCCTCGGCTTGCTCGTGCTCAACCTCCTCGCAGCGTACCAGTGGTCTGGCACGTCCGAGCCTGAGATCCGGAGCATCTACGACATGGAGGGCGACTCGACGACGCACGCAGTTTTCTCGGTGCTCCCAGCGCTCGTGCTCGTGGCGCTCTCGCTCTACATCGGCCTCCAGCTCTGGAACTACGGCACGTTCTACTCGTACATGGTCCACGCCACGTGCTTCAATCCGTGGATCTGGATGCTCGTGGGCTCGGCGTCTCTCCTCACGGGCTACTTGCTCCCGTCGCCACTCTACGCACTCTCGTCGAACGCCGGCGAGCTCGTGATGATGGCGACGATCGTGCGCATGTTCCGCGAAGTGCACCACGACATGCAGCAGGACCAGCAGCTCCGGACGTTCATCGATCCGATCCAGACTGTGTCGCCGCAGAGCTTGACAGCGAGCGACGTCCACGTCGGCGCGAGCCAGAGCCAGAGCCAAAGCAAGTACGAGCTCCCGAGCGCGCTCAGTGCAACCAGCGTGCGCCATCACCACCACCACCATCATCATCACACGAGCGGTCTCGTGACAGCAGCTGTCACTGGCGACGACGCAGACGCGTACGTCCAAGTTGTGACGCCGAAAGAGTCGGAGCTCCGCCTCACGGACAACGCCGATCGCCCCATGACCAACTTCCTCTCGGTCGTCGTCGCGAGCTCGCGCACGAATCCGCTCTTCTCGAGCACGACGTGAGCCACGACAGTAGCAGTAGCGAGTCACACCTCAACTACGTTCAAACTCAATTCGTCAAAAGTGTGATATCCCAACTTCTAGGACTTAATCAGAAATCCGAAACAAGATAGTAAAAATGGTACTTCAGTCCACGGGGTATATGGATGAATATGATCGTTATTCCGACAAGCTAACTGTTCACTTGTGTTAAGTATTGAAGTATTGACCAATAGGAATGCTTAGATAAATTTTGTCGAATCACCGGCATGTTCTGCTTGAATTTGTGTCCAATGAGAGCTGAAAGGGTTAGGCATTTAGTTCCGACACAGCTTCCGACATATTTTGTCGGAAGCAAATGAAAAATATGTATATGCACTATACAATAGTCAACACAACTGCGTATTTCCAATATACTTGTCCAGGTTCCGACAACACACTGTCTTTAGCGATGTTGTCGCACTGGGCGTGCGTGAAAGGAGACACACAAGTTCACACACAATACAGCAACTGATCATTGTCATTCTACTACTTGACGCTCCGTCACGATGAGCTTGCAAGCGCTCGTCCCCGCTAACTCCAAGGCCGCGATGTCCGTGGGCATCAATGCGTTCAAGCGCTTCCTAGCTGCAGAGCACGTCACGCTCGACACGATCACGGTCATGATCCAAGGAGACGCAAGCGGCAACGCCCTTCTCACTGTGATGGACAAGTTTGCCTTGCACCTGGCGTTCGAGCGCGGCCCAACAGGAGACTACCTAAAGGTCAACTCGGTCCTCTCCTACTACAGACAAGTGAAGAAGTGGGTACTCGACGAGTTCAAGCAGCTCAAGGCCGCTACCAACGAGAAGCTCCTCGAGATGGCACGCACACTTGAGCGCCACTGCGTCTCTCGCGACAACGGAACGGTGGTCAACAAGGCTCCAGCGTGCACGAAGGCGGATCTCAGCTGTCTTATGCGCTACCTCTACACGACGGCTACGAGTTCTACCGACTACGAAGACGCCGCGCTCCTCTGC
Source organism: Pythium guiyangense (assembly GCA_003730235.1). Lineage (NCBI taxonomy): Eukaryota > Oomycota > Peronosporomycetes > Pythiales > Pythiaceae > Pythium > Pythium guiyangense. The sequence goes on from QXDM01000014.1 coordinate 1,104,291, forward strand.
CTCATGTGGCACGTGTTCGGCCGCGCGTCCGACCTCTCGCTCGTTTCCAAGACTGGTCTCTCCGTCAGTGCCAGTGGCACTCTCTTCCTGCGTCTTGTGCGCGTGAAGACAGCAGAGGAGCAGGGATTGTCGCTCTTCCCGGACCGCGACAGCATCTTGACTTGTCCTGTCTTCGCCGTCGCGATGGCTCTGATGATGCAACAAGCGCCAAGCCCCGCGCTTCTGACGCAGCTACCGACGCCAAGCGTCCAAGCCGACTGCGAAACTCTCTCCTCCGTTCCGCTGCTCGAGCTCCTCGAAGTCTGCAGCGCGCCCTCGCAGCCGAATCTTGAGAGAGATGCTCCACGAGTTGCTGTGAACCGTGCGCCCGGGGTCCACAGCTATGTGAACCGCGTCCTCAAGCGGATCGCACAAGACGCTGGAGCTGGCAGCGCGCTCACGTCTCACTCGTTCAGACGAGGAGGAGCGCAGCACGCGAACGGCGATCCGGAGTTGAGCGCTCAGTGGATCTTCGACCGTGGAGCTTGGAGCATGACGTCCACCAACAAGGCGTTCGCATACGTCTTCAACACCACGGCCGAAGACCAGAAGATCTCGCGCGTGCTCTCGGGCTGGAAGTCGAACGACGAGGTGGCGTTCCAGGATCTGGCCAGCTTCGACAGTGGCGAGCGCGACGCGATTGACAGCGTTCAAAAGCTGCTCTTCGCGTCGTGCACGGGCATCACGACGCCTGGTTGCAAAGTCGACGGGCGAGTGCTTGAGCTGTGTACGGCGAGCGTGCTTCATCACTACCCGCGCTTGAAAGAGCTCGCCGTTCGAAGCCCTGCAGTCGTCCGAATCGAGGAGAGCGTTGAAGCGGCCGGGCGCACAGTTGACGACTTGGTACGCTGGTCGATGAGGTTGAACGCGCGGAGCAGCGCAAAGCGCAGCACATCGAGCTGCAGCAGCACAACGAGTAACAACAACCAGAGCACGCTCGAGTACCAGGCGGCTGTCATTACCAGTCTTATCGACATCAACAAGCGCTGGGAAGAGCGCTTCGAGACGCTGGTAGCGACACTCGGCAAGCGCGGCGTCGCTGAAGTTCTGCACAACAACGATCAAGAGCAGCGTACACAGGAACAGAGTGAGTGCTCCATGCCAGAGCGCAAGCGCAAGAAGAAGTCATCGCCATCGCACCTTCGCGCCGTTTGGTTCGAGTGGTTCACTCGCGAGCCGCGGATGTGGATGTCTGGCGGCTCTAGCCGCCAAGCGACCTCGGACGCGAGGCACATCGTAGCGTTCATGCAGCTGTTCGTCGACGGCGGCTTCATCCTGGACGAGAGCGCGCCTGACTTCAAGACTCGCGCTCACGCACTCGGAGTGCAAGCTGAAGGCAGCGTGCTCAGCTTTCTTCGCGAACGAGGCGAGCGTGCGGTCGGTGCGTCGTCTGTGCTCAAGCTGCTGCGTCGGGCTCACAAAGGCGGAGCGCTAGACGAGCGCATTCGCCACTTTGCTGCTCTGCGCGATACCGGCGCAATCGTCGATCCATCTCCGCTCGCTGGACAGAGCATTCTCAAGACACAGACCGCCTAGACGCGCGTCATGTCATGCAGTAACGCCACGCACAGTACATACCTGATTGCCTTTGTTTCGGTCTTGCTTGCTGTCCATCCGATTGCTTGCTGTGGATCTTGGCGTCATGGATCTTGCGAGCTGTAGTGCACATTCGAAATCGCACTCGAGCACACACACGACGTCAACGATGCCAGAGAAGCCGCAACCACGCACCACTGTCCGCAGTCGCTCGGAGTTCATGGAACTCGTGGCGTTGAAGCGGAGCGTTTTCGAGCTCCGCATCAACCAGCACGCGATTCGCTTGCTGCGCACCGCGCTGAACCAGACGACGAACGACAAGGAGACGCAAGCCGAAGCGCTGTCGGTCATCTTCGAGTCGCTCGCGTCGCTCAAGAAGACGATCACGCCGAGCGACATCGAGGAGTGGATCGTGGCGCCGAGCGACGAAGCGGAGGTCGAGATCGCCGGCGACTTGTCGGAGCAGCCGCTGCACAACGTGCGCAAGGTCCTGGCAACCCGATACGACCGCGCGACCAAGACGACGTACTTCCTCGTCGACTGGGAGCCGACGGAGGAGCCGGCCTCGAACCTGCCACACGCACTCATTGTTAAGTTCCATAGGGAGCGCCGCGCCCTCGTCCGCAACAAGTACTGCGAGGACGAGGCGCTCGTCGACAACAGCCTCAACCCGCAGTAGCATGCAGGAATACAACACTCGAGTGCGATCTCAAACATGCCTTCATTCGTTATACAATATGCGCGCTGATGAGAGGGTGTGCGACTCATGCATTGCCCAAACAACGATGTTACCGCTCGGCGCAAGGCGCTTCGCACACAAAGTTTAAGGGGGCTCAACACATGTCGCGCAGCTCATTCACAGCCTCGCATATGAACACACACGCGCGCTGCTCTCGGTTGCAGGCGTTCACACGACATATAGCTGATCAATCGATCTCACTTGCACTTGCTGTGCAGACGCTCACCGACCGACGTGGTAAAACATGCAGACATGCATACGAACGATGTAGTGGAGCGAGGTGATGTCTTGCGCAGTAGAGCGCGAAAAAGCCGACTGATCGCCAAAGTCGAGTTGGCGCACAATATGAGCCACTCAATTGTGAACGGCCATGAATGATTAACCGCTCATCCTATCATATGCAGAGCGTAATCGCTCTTATTTGAGGTCCTTTCAAAATACTGGCCCCTTCACACGCGTTTGCGGCCTCATTTGCGAATTTGCCGGCTCGAGCACACATGGATCTGGCCTGAGACTGCACTGTGTTTTGCCTGTTTTCGTTTTTCCTTGTTTTCTCGCCTCACAGGCCGTTTCAGAGGCTCTCATTACGCCTACAAACTCGCCTGCAAACTCGCATTTGCTCAGGCTCATGAGTCGCCATCTGTTTTTTCACACCCACAAAGGCAAAAATGGTGTGTCAACACAATGATCATATTTGTGGACCTTTGTGTACAACAATACGCCTCAACAGTGGCCTGTGTCGGAAGCAATGTCGGAAGCAATTGCTGTGTCGGTGTTTTCCCAGTATGGTATGGTTGCGTAGTTATTGAAGTTTGCTACTGTATTTCCGCACTTCTTTTTTGTATTGAAAAGTACTGTTACCAACTTTAATAACTACCTACACGTATCGGGTATAGCCAGAAAAGAAACCCGATAAAAAGTGCATTCTCAACTCGTCGATGTAAAAGCCAGGAATATCTGGTAATGCAAATTCCAAAAGTGACTAAAACCGTTTTAGGAGCAATTTTCGTACTAATTGGTGTCTATTCACACAACCAAAATCTCTATTTTTATTAAGCACGACATTTATTGCAATACTAACAGAGTGAACCCAAAGCCCAAAATGCAAATCTCCACAACCAAGTCAAGCATGCGAAAGACCGTGTGCACCAAGGCAACCTCCATAGTGCGCTCTTAACTCGGCGTGCTTGGCGCACTCTGCAGCAGCGAGTGGTGGTACGCGGTATCGGAACGCGATTGGTCTACACGCTCAATTTTTGTTGTTTCCACGCTGTCACGGTTTGGCTGACAGGAGTTGCTTTTACGACAAAGGACAATTTGATAAAGGCATGAGAATATCTTATGAATATGACAAATATTGATTACGTGGACAAACCCACATTAAATTTTTGCCGTGTCCAATGGCACAGGTTTTAGACATGGATAAATTCCAAATCGCGATTCAAATCGATATGTTCGACCAAAACAAACCCAACCGGTTTTGCCACCCAGTTTCGTACTTCAAGGGATATTGACAATGTTCGCTCCTCACGAAATTTTGGCTCGCCCAGCTATAACCACGACATGTGAACATGACCTCGCTGCCCCACCTGCCTCACCTGGTAGTATCTTTGGACACTCGCGTACTCGGTGCTTGGTCCACTGGAACTTCAGGCAGGGAAACGCTCGTCATGGTCCGACGACTGGACGACGCATTTCATCGCTTGCATTCGCAAGCTGACCGCTCGGTTTGCTATCCTGCAGGTGGTTTGAGTGAGGCGGCTTCATTAATTGCCCGTTGAGCGCATTATTCGACTTCTTCGCCTCCTCGGACGCCGGTTGGCTGCGCCGCTGCCGCGCAACTGTGGGGTAACAGAGCATGTACGATCGTATCTGGTCTGTTGCAAAACCGTATAACGCAACCGCGTTGCCGCAAAGAGCCTTGTTGCCCTCGCACTGAAGTCGTTTATTGATCGACTCGCGGAAGTCGTCCAGCCGTCGCGCCACAACGAGGTACAAATCTAGCTTTTTCTGCTCGCGCTCGAACATGATACTCTCGACGTTGTGCTCGTCGAGGATCTTATGCATGTCGGTATGCAGTCTGCCTATGCAAGAGCCAGTGTCTGCGAGTCCCACGTCAACCCGCAGTGGCTTCATCACGTCTTAAACTGTGCCGTAGTCCTCGCTGTCAAACTTTGGAATCCCTTTGAAGTAGCTCACCCAGGCAGCCTCGGTCACGTCGACTGGGTTCTTGCATGCATTGCCAACAGCGTGGCAAAGAAACCGTTTCATGTAGGTATGATGTAGCTTTGTCAGCCCTGGCGTCAGCTGCCGCTCTCGCACGCACCGCTTCTCCATTAACGCCGTACGTGACGTAGGTCTGGACCTAACGTCGATGCGCAGCGCATGTGTGTTACCGGACGGCACTGAACTTGACTTGTCTTGCAACAAAGTTAAATTTGATCTCAAACCCGAACCACCGGGGGCTCAACGTCTTGACGGTCACGTTGATGCTTCTGGACGCCACCAACACTGCAAATTGCGAATTAAGTGACATTGAGCGATAGACTTAAGCAAGACCTCCTACGGCTTCAAGTCTACGCTCTGTGACCTTCTAGAGCGACCTCAACCTTGAACTACGAACAAGAACCCAGCGAGGGCATACCAGTAATGCTCATGTGTACTGGATCGGGTGTTGAGAACCGATTATTGCGGGCGGGGCACGCTCTACGACAATGCGATCACCCTCACCCTAATCTCAGACAAACGCACATCACGAGGCTTGCGTTTCTCCATCTATCCAAAAACTCGGTCGTGAACCGCGGTCACGCGTGCATGCCGAGGTCTGGGCACTGTCGACAGCGCTCTATGTCCGTTGAGATGACCGCGACCGTGGTCGTTGATGTGGTGCCAATGGTCTCGCTGCGTGTAGATGTGATCTCGCTGTGAATGTCATGCATGCACTTGAGGGGGTTTATTTCTGGTGTGTGTGTGACAATAATCACACATTTGATAAGTGAAAACGGAGCTGGTAAAACCGATTTGAGTTACTTTTGGGCAAACACTCACATCGGACATACCGTTTTATATACAGACAACTTACACTTTAAGCACTCATACTTAGGTCACAAATAGAGTTGTGTTACATCAAATCGAGGAACAGAAATTTCCAATACAAAGCACAAGTCAATACAGTTGTAGCACTCACGCACATAGTCACCAATTTCAGCCGACCCAAAGTGACAATTTCAGCACATATATGTTTCTCTGTGCATTAGTAGGTGTCCAACATCCAGACAGATCGTGTGCAGATTGTGTCGTTTTGTCCAATCGAATTCTATGATGTTTGACGTCAAGTTCAGATCCAGAACTGCAAAATAGAATAATTGCGCTTGTTGGGATGCGCTCGTGAGTGAAAGCAGCACAAAGAGAACAGCCAGCAAGCAAAGACGAGGAGCGCGACTCGCGCCCAGCAAGCGCAGGGGGGAACACGGCGAGAGGGCTCTGGTGCTGGTCGCGGTGCACTCGCTGAGCGCACGCGACGACAGACACTCCACAGCACGTACGTACGCTCGACTCGCTTGACTCGCTCGCATACAAACAGCAAGACAAATGCACTGACTGTGGCGTGTGTGACTGTGTGTCTCTTGCGAAGCGACAGATGCCGCGCAGGTCTGAACGGCAGCGCATTCTAAGTCTCGCTCAAAGCGAGTTTGCCCGTTCATGCGCCGATCTATCGAGCGACGACAGAGAGTCCGACGACATGGACTTCTGGATCGACGTGTACACCGCGATCAGCACAACAAGATATACGGCGCCACGCTACAGGACGCCAATGATCGCACTCTGTCGGCATTCTTCTTGCAATCGTTGCCGGACCCGGACTTCAAGACGCACTTTAGACTCTCGCGCAGCAAGTTCCACGAAGTCGTTCGGTCGATCCACCGTGACGACGTGTTCCGCTGCAAAACAGATAAGCTCAGTCGAGCGAGTGACGAGCTGCACTTTTTGATGTTTTTGAAAGTACTTGGCGCAAGCGGATCGGCATCCGCACCTCACACTGTCTCGACTTTCTTCTCCATCGGGCACAGGACTGTGCACCTCTACGTCAAGCGTGTCACCTCCGCGCTCCGCAAGCTCAAGGTGGAGGTCATCACGTGGCTGTCGCACAGCGAAAGACGTTTGATTGCGGCACGTATCGAAGACTCGACGATGCTGCCGCGCTGCGTGGGAATCATTGACGGAACTCTGACCCCACTCGAGTTTCGACCGAGCGTCTGCGGCGGCGACTACTACTCGCGCAAAGCGTCGTACGCCATCACGGGCGTGATTGTGTGCGACGACCGCAAGGTCATTCGCTACGTGAACATGGGATGGCCAGGGTCTGCTCACGACAACAGAGTGTGGAGGAACTCGCGCATCTACCAACAGCGAGAGCAGCTGTTTGCCGACGGCGAGTACTTGCTCGGCGACTCTGCGTTCCAGCCGTCGAGCGTCATGGTTCCGTTGTTCAAGGCGATGCGAGGCACGACATTGTCGAGCGAAGAGGAGTTGTTCAACCGCACCCTCGCACGCATGCGCATCCGATCCGAACACGCAATTGGTATGTTGAAAGGTAGATTTCAATCGCTCAAATCGTGTCGTGTACAGATCCGAGGCCCAAGCGATCTCAAGCGCGTTGTGGCGCAGATCGACGCTGCTGTCGTACTGCACAACCTTTGTATTCACGACGCAGTTCCGCAAGAATGGATAGACCGAGATAGCGATAAAGATCAGCAAGACGAGACGAGTGTGAATTTCAATGATAATGACCAAAGACGCACTGAGGTGCTTGATGCTTTGTTCAACAGACTACGAATGTGACTGTCTAACTCAATGGAAACAGTGCGTTGATGGTATCTATGTCGACACCTTCGTCTGCCGCTCGCTTCCGAGCGAGCACTAGTTGCAGCTTTATGTTTATATCGCACTCGCGAATGCGCGCTTGAGTCAGCTGCAGATCCGCCTGCGCCTGTGCTGCCTCGCGTTCGTCGCGGCGCTTCATGAGCTCAAGTTCTTCTGCTTTCAACCGCACTTTTTGTTTGTGCTCGACGCGGCGCTGTTTCTGGCTGTGGTCGCGGAGCGCTATCATTTCGCTCAACGTATCTGAAGGGCGCCTCTTGAGTGGTGGCAGTTCGAGGCGACGTGTTGGTGTTGACGGTGCGTCGTCAAGCGTATCTGTCGTGACGCTTGGGCGGGAAGACGGCCGATCGCCCATGACAGGTAGCAAGTCGTAGTAGTTTGGACAGCGGGCGAGGACGGCTGTCCTGATGCTTTGCCCGTCACTCACTCCTTGTCCAGTGTGAGCTAGCCTGTCGACAGCACTACGGAACTGCCCCTCTAAGAACCGTATATACTCGCCGATCGTCTTCGATGAGCGGTGATCGATGCCGTTCTGCTTCATCTCGCGCTCGAACTCGCCGCAGAGCGCGTCTTGTGTCTTGCCAGAGCGCGTGTCGTTGCCTCGATATTTTTCGTAGTTGCCCTCTGTGGTGAGCCATTCGAGGAGAACACGGAGAGACGACTTGCCGCCGCCGACGCCGTCACGGTCCCAAAAGCGCCGCACCTTCTTGCCGCTCGTCGCTCCGACGCTCGCGTCCATTGCTTGCTCGTGAACGATCCACCGCTCAAAGGGCTCAAAGTTGTGTACAAATGGTGTAGTTCTCCCAGTTCGGATCTGACACGTTATTTGGCCCAGATCGGATCTGAAAAGCAGATCAATTTCTGCCAATGATGAAGTAGTATTTGCAAAAAAGTTATCTGAATTTGATCTGTCTGGGAAGTTTGACAACCCTATTGCTCATGACAATATATTTTTTGAAGCTCAACATAGTTCAAAAATCTGAATATATCGTGAAAATTCATCCATTTTAGTCAAATCATGCCTAAAATTGTCGAAAATTGGTGACAAAACTGTGTTTCACCTACAAGCACATCGTGAAAATTGACGGCCGGATGTGGTGCTGTAAGTTGTCTATACCCTCATGGGATTTAGTACCCTTTCGTAGCATGATGCCTGTATATTCGTACAAAGTGATTAAAATACTATAATTGCGCATATTTTTAGTTATTTACTTACTTTGTACAACATTGTCGTTATAAAACGATATTTTACATGTGAAATGTACGAAATTGTTCACATTTTGTAGGATTTGAGGAAATAATACAACCAAACGGTGTAAATTCATAGTTATCCGTGGGGCACGCTCTACGACAATGCGATCACCCTCACCCTAATCTCAGACAAACGCACATCACGAGGCTTGCGTTTCTCCATCTATCCAAAAACTCGGTCGTGAACCGCGGTCACGCGTGCATGCCGAGGTCTGGGCACTGTCGACAGCGCTCTATGTCCGTTGAGATGACCGCGACCGTGGTCGTTGATGTGGTGCCAATGGTCTCGCTGCGTGTAGATGTGATCTCGCTGTGAATGTCGTGCATGCACTTGAGGGGGTTTATTTCTGGTGTGTGTGTGACAATAATCACACATTTGATAAGTGAAAACGGAGCTGGTAAAACCGATTTGAGTTACTTTTGGGCAAACACTCACATCGGACACACCGATTGAGTCACTACTAGTATTTTAGCAACTGGAGAACAATATTCACTGTCAAATTAAATATCTGATAAATCCATGTCGTAAATCGGCCGACAGTCACCTACAGCAACCGACATGGTCAAAAAAGTAATAAAGCATTCCTGCAAGGTCTATGTTGAGAATATTTTTGAGTGGTGCGAGAAGCGAGGGAGAGAAATCAGCGCAAAGGCCACACAAACGAATCAAGCGAGCGAGAACGAGACCAAGCAAGCGAACAGCGGTCGGTGCATGTCTTCTCCGCTCGACAGTGAACTGCGCCTTGCGAGGCACGGTGAGTCGGCAACCACCAGCATGTATATGTGTGTATGCTGCATGTTTGTATGCTAAGCGATCAAGCAGCCAAGCGAACAAGCAAGAGACAGATGAAGAAACCGAGCGGCATCAAGCATGAGCGGAAAGCTGGCAGGGGCGGCAGCAACATGCCAGCAAACACAGCAGCGAGTACGTGGGAGTGCGAGTACGACTGCGAGTGCGACTGCGAGTGCGAGTGCGAGTACGACTGCGAGTGCGAATTTACATACGTACGTGTGCGTATATATTTGCGGTGCGTACATATGTGAGATTAGCCGCACTACGTGCAGCCGCGCAACAAGCGAGCGAGCCTGAGCAAGACCAAGCTACCAAGCTCGCACGCACAGCACGCGCATGAACAGCGAGCACACGCAGACACTGCCCCACGCACGACCACAGCACGATCACAACCCGCACACAACGCGCACGAACTGCAAGCACACACACAGCGCACACACAGCGCACGCGCACACACAGCACACACAGCACACACAGCGCACGCGCACACACAGCACACACAGCACACACAGCGTCCGCACGCACACGCACGAATCAATCGGCCACACACAGCGACCGCGCGCATACACGCCGATCGAGCGCACGCTTTGCGCGCGCACACAACAAGCGCAAAGATACACGGCCAGCGAGCTACCAGCATACACAGCAGCGAACACCACACAGCGAACGAGACCAGAGCGAACAAGTCGAAGGCGTGCAACAAGAGCGTTTGGTACGTGCATCTGCACGTGTACATTTGTATGAAGCATGAGCATGAAACGTTTACACGTGCACCACGGAGGCTCGGTGTCTCGCTCGCGAGGAAACCTTGCTGTGTGTTGCCCACACGTGCTCCGAAGACTTGGTGTGTCGAGGAATCGATGAAACCTTGTTGTGCAGTGTGTATGAGCGCATGTATGAATGAATCGTGAGTGTATTGAGTGAAGTGCGTACTTGCGCAGCCTAGTTGCTAACCACTGCCTCGCTCTCGATGAAGGTGCGGCGCACCAGCGCACGCCGTTGGCGGTGGAAGCGAGCGATAACCGCGCGAGGTATGTGCGCTGCTGGCTCGTGCGTTGGCTGCCAGTCTACGATGTAGTATGTCTGACCGTCTTGCCTGTACGTGTTTAGGATGCGGCGTACGTCCCAGAGCGGCTCGCCCTGCAGACTACCGCTCGGCGCCCACTCGGTCTCGCCGTCGCTGTCGTCTTGTGCTGGCGTGGTAGTGCGTGTATCCTCGCGCGACTCGCGATCGCCGTTGGCCACGCCGACACCGAGAAACTCGGCTAGGTACTCGCGGCGTGCCATCCTGACGCCGCGCTCGCGCAAGGGTGTCACGGCGAGCAGCACGACGTCATCGATGTCGTCGGCATTGTCGACTTGCCGAACAATGTCGTTGCGCAGGTAGCGCATGACTTCATCGTTAAGTTTAATGTCAATGCGATGCTCTGTGATCAGTGCTCGGACTGTCTTGTTGAACACGCGTCTACTCATGCATGGCGCCATTGAAGCAAATGTAGTTGTGGAGTGTGTTGTTGTGGAGTGTGTTGTGCTGAAACATGCTGCTGGAATGAGCTGTATCTGCAGTTTGACTAAATTTAAAATATACGCATTTATAGGACACGAACTTGATATTTAGAACATCTCTTGCTCCTTCGGCGCAGGATCGATGATCCCTCCAATCGCAGTTCTTGCTCGATACTCTTGGATCTGAGGATCAAGCTCACCTTGGCGATGGAGATCGCGTAATTGCTTGAGCAGACCGGACCCATACTTACGGGTGATGCCACGTCTTGTCAGAAAGTCGAACATATTCTTCTCGGCATGTTTGCCTGTCTTCAGGACGACGTCGCAGTACGTGGCGGAGTTTGGATCGAGCTGGAAACCCTGAGGCAGGAACAGCTTCAAGTAGGCGACGAGCTGCTTGGCAGTTGACTTGTACTGGCGGCTGTCGCATTGCTCCCACAGACGCGGTGTCTTCGTGTATCACTCGAACCACACTGAGGATGCTGACATCGGAAGTGCGCGCCCCTTCTTCCCTTCATCACCGCTTGGGGTCGATGGCGCCGGCTGCTGAACTTGTTCTCGTGTCGTCGTCGACGCAGACCCTTGAGCGAGCTCAAGCGCTGCAAGGCGGGCGTATAACTCGCGGTTGCTGTTGAGTAGCTCGCTGATGATCGTGTTCTGGTGGTTGATCAGCTTCTCTTCCTTGGTAAACTTCACGCCGTTGTCTGCGTCACGAGTGATCTGCACACCATGCTGACGTCCGAGGTGCGTGTTCCACGCTAGCATCTCGCTCATGTGAACGTTGCTTGCGGCGAGACACTCGCGTACACGGGTGGCGTATGGAGACGCAGCGTGCCTTGTGTTGAACTCTGGGAAGTGCCGAATCAAAGTCGCGAACAGCAAGTTGACGACTCGGCGGTCCACGTTCAACGCTCTATCTTCAAAGCCCAGACTCGACGAGAACAGCGTCCGCATGACGTCGTCGATCTTCTTGCGAGATGTGGAGTCAAACGTGCTGAACGAAGCAATTGCCGGGTTGTCGTCCGACCTCCAGTCGCTGAGCACCTTCGACACCTTCATGTCTTCGCTTGTCGTGTTGACAACGTAGGCGAAAGCTTTGTTCGTGGCGCTCGTGTTCCAGCTTCCCCGATCAAAGATCCACTGGGCACTCAGAGTTGCGTCGCGGTTTGCGTACTGCGCACCTCCTCGCCGAAACGAGTGCGACGACAAGCCTGCTGTTGGTCTCGCTCGTGCTTGACGTTCCGACGCTGCTTTTACGACGCGGTTCACGTAGCCTTGCATCTTCAACGGTGCTGGTGCTTGAAGCCGAGCAGCAGGCGTCGCTGACACGCTGGAGGCCGTCAAGTCTTCTTCGTCGCAAAGCTCGAGCGCTTCGACAAGTCCGACGTCGTTCGTTGGATGAAGCACTTGGATCTCGCTGTCGGCAAGAACTGGCAGCTGAAGCAGCGAGCTGCTGGGGAGGCTTTGCATCGACAAAGCCACGCCAATCGCATGAAGGGGGCACGTGACAAAGCTGTGTTCGTCTGGGTAGAGTAACAGCCCTTGCTCCTCCGACGTCTTGGTTCTGATCAGCCGCAGGAACAAGACGTTGTCAGACGCCACTGACAGATTGCTCTTCTGCACGAAGGCGAGGTCGGACGATCTTCCGAACGCGTACCACATGATCGTGAGTAGAGCGGCGTCTTGGTAGTCCCTCATCGTCGTGGCCGTGTAGTACGTTCCCTCGACTAAGATGCGCAGATATTCCTTGGTACATGCGGGCGCCTTGTTCACCATGCCGCCTTGGTTGCGCTTGAGGCAGTAGCGCTCGAGCGTTCGTCCCATCTTAAGCAACTGCTTCTCGATGGCTTGGCGATGCTGCGGCTGGTCGTCGAGCAGCCAGTTCTTCACGCTGCGGTAGTAGCCCATGATCGTGTTGCGAGCGAGCGGCTGACCGCCGCGTCCGTTCGAGAACGCGAGATGCATGGCAAATCGGCCCATGAGCTTCACGAAGACAACACCCTTGACGTCTCGAATGAGAGTCGCACGGATGTACTCGATGGTGGTGTCTTCTGCGGCCAGGAAGCGCTTGAAGACGTTCAACGCCGTCTCGTGTGCGCGCTGGGTGTTGGCAGGTGTCAAGTCGTGGAGGCTCATAATGAACTTCAGTTGAGTGTCGGCTGGGTGCGAGATATCCGGGCAATGCGCGAATGACTTCGAACCAGAATGACCTTCAGCATATCTCGGACGTGCTGCCGACATGATGTGTCAGCCACGCGTCGGCCACGTGTTGGTGGCGCTTTTGCATCTGTTAAACCTAACCTCTTAACGCTAATTGGCTTAAAGTTGAGGGTCATCACTCCTCATTGGTTAATAATACGAGACTCCTCTCTTAAGTCCGATACGATCCTATACAAAGAGTAAGTAAAAGCTTACGTGTCGGCCAAGTCACGATATTCATCCATGTCCAATTTTCAGTTTTAGCGTTTACCATGTCGGGTTGGGGCATAAAATACGATACGTAAAATACCGTTTTTAACAAGATGCTCTGTATGCGCCTTTGCCCTTTTGATCTCACTCTCGCTCTCTCTCTTGTAGCAAAGACCGACAGACCAGCGGTCTTCGCACGCGCGTCTGCCTACGATAGATGCTCTCGGTGTATCGCCCCATGAGGACAACCGACCAACTACGTGGCACGTATGGCTAGACGCCGCCCGAGAGCACGACGTGCGCCTGCTTGGCGTGCTTCTGCTTCTTCTCGAGCACCTTCATCATTGTCGTGCTGCCTTCGCCTGAGAGGAGCTTCTGCGCCTCGAGCTCCTCCTTGAGCTGCTTCAGGCGCTTCTCCTTCTTCTTCTTTCCCGGCTCCTGGCCGTGGAACTTGTACGAGAGCATGCGGAACGCCTCTTTCTTCGTCAGCAGCCGCCCAAACTCGTCGCGGTAGTCGAGCTTCACGCCGTCTTTGATCCGCAGCTCCTCGTCCACGTTCCGGTCGCGCGCGTCGTTCGCTCGACCGGCTTGGCGCTCCGTGCGCGTCTCGCGCAAGTCGCCCGTCTTGCGCAAGAGCGCGAGCGTCGCGGCCATGCCCGAGCCCACGAGTGGCTGCTCTTCGCCCCACACCTCGCTCTCTTTCGTCTCCTCGTCCTCCGTCGCGTCCACTTTGCCGCTTGTTGTCGCCTCGTCGCCGCCTTTCATCTCTTCATCGCCGCTGTCGACTACTGCGCGGACTGTCGCTGGCGCCGACACAGCCGCAGACGTTGACAACCCGAGCGCCGCAGCGGCGTCGAGCGTCGCCGCCGCTTGGAACTGCGCGTTGCGCTGCTCCATCGCGTTCTTCAGGCGCGTCTCAAAGTCCGTGGCGTCGTTGAACACGACCGAGTGGCTCTGCGCCTCGAGCGGCGTGGCGCCAAAGACGTGGCCGACGGCCTTCGCGTTGCTGTTGGTACTCGCGATACCTTCATCGCCACTCGCCAAGCCAACCGTTTGACTCACGAGCGCAGCGATGCGGTCTTCGCTCGTCACGACGCTGCTCTTCGTGCTGCTCAGCGGCGTCGCGACCGCTGCTGTGGTTGCCTCGTGCTCCTGGAGCTGCGCAAGACGCCGCGTGCGCGCGAGCGACGCACTCAGCTCGAGCGCCACTGCGTCATCGGCCGTGTCGTCGGCCGTGTCCGCTGCAGCTGCCGCGCGGCGCTTGCGCTTCATGGCGCTCAGCGCACTCGACGCTGTTGCGTTCGCGCGTTCGCGTGCTTCTTGGAACCGGAGCAAGCTCGCGTCGTCCACGCCGCTGCTCTGCGTATTGTCGAGATCGTCGTCATCGTCGTCTGCAACGCGGCGGCGCCGGCGGCCGCGGTCGCGCGACCCTTGCTGTTGCTTGAGCGCTTCGGCTTCCAACTGCTGCATGAGCGTCGCCGCGTCGCCATCTTCCGCCGCGGCGTCGTCGACAGGCGCCTTCGCGCGCTGCTTCTTGCGCAGCTTCTTGGTCTTGCCCTTGCCAAACTGCGCTGCGAGCTCCTCGGGCGTGAAGTACTCGTCCATGCGCTTCGTCTTGTCCATTGCGAGCGACACGACTGCGACGTCGTCGCTATCGTCGACGGCATCGCGACGGTCGTCGGAACGCACGGCGGACTGTCCCGAGGCGTCGAGCGTAAACTTTTGTGCCTCGGCGCGCGCCTGGCGGTCGCTCTCGTCGTCGTACTGCGCGAGGAGCCGCGGCGCGCGCGGCTTCTTGCTGCGACCGCCAACGATAAGGAACTCGTCGTCGTCGACGCCCGAGTACGCAGGCATCACTGCGCGCGCAGCACGCTGAGTGGCAGCGTCGCGGCGATCGCGCTCACTCATCGCGACGTTCACGAGCTCGTCTGCGGCGTCGTTCAGGTCGTTGCCGTCGTCTGCGAGCACGCGTGTGTCTTTGAGCGTGAGCACGACCTCGTTGCCGTCGTCAAACGCCGCGGCGTCGTGGCCAACGACCATGCCAGCAAGCGCCGAGGCGTCGTACACCGGCGCTGTGGCGTCCGATGCTGTTTGGTCGCTCTCGACTGCTGCGGCATCGACGCGTGCGCGCGTTTGCTTGACCCAATCGAGCGCACTAGACGATGCAGACGCCTGGAGCTGCTCGCCGATCGACTGGCCCGCGAGCTTTTGCGTGAGCGCGCGCTTCTTCTTGGACTGCGCGAGCTTCCGCGCGAGCTCCGTGCGCGCGCGCTCGGCCTCGACGTCTTCGCTCGTCTTTTGCAGGTTCACGACGCTCGCGTCTTTCTTCGCTGGACCGAGCGAGAGCGGCTTGAGCCCGAGCGCCGCGCGCACGCGGTTCGTCTCTTCGATGCTCATCGAGATCTCGCCGTTCTTCTCGACTGTGTTGGCGCGCACTGGCGCATCACCCGACGGCGCTGGAGCTCCGTCAATAGACGACTCATGGCAATCGTCTGCCGTGCGCACGCGCTTACGGCGCGCGTCATTTGCGTCGACGTCGCTCGATGACCGACGGCGAGCAACAGTCGACGATCCGTGGCGATAGCGCGACGATGACGATGCCTGTGGACTGCGGCTGCGACTGCGGTGGCGATGGTGGCTGCTGCGCGCAGAAGACGACGCGCCTCGGTCGTCGTGGCGACTGCTGCGGTGCGACTGGCGCCGGCGCGATGGCGAGCGCGACGCACTGCGCGAGCGACTTCGGCGGCCCATGATGCTTGATCGAGTCGCTGTTGTTGTTGTTGGCTCTGCTGGTGGGGTTGATGAGTTTGTATGGAAAATTGTATGGTTCCAAATCGACTTGAGTATTCTATGCGATGACATCCTTTGTACTCCTTGTTTCCTAGCTTTGAATACAAACTCAAGTACAGACTAGGAAACTGCAGTCCGCCTAGCAGTTACAAAGAGGAGTTTCGAGCAAAAGACACAGGGTCCCTGCTCAGTAACGATACAGAGCGAAGTATCGAGTCGCTCGAGTCCTGAGTGTCCATGAGAGTTCTTCGCCATCAGCGCGCACTCCACGACGTCAGCGCTCTCTCTCTCTCTCTCTCTCGATCGCAATGTTCGACAAGCTCGTAGTGAACGAATGGCAGTCCACACTCGCTGCGTGGTTTAGCGCCATTCATCAGCTTTTGTTTCGCAAAGCCACCGATCCTCAAACGCGCCACGTCCTTGACGAGCAGCCAGCGCTATTACAAACAACAACGCACATCTGTCGCTGCTGCTGCTACCGCAACGAAGATGCCGACATGACAAACGACTGAAGCAGCAGAGTGGTGATAGCACGCAAGCACTTGTCGCCTGGAGTGCACGATCTCGCTGTCTGTAGACTGCGTCGTCAAGAACAAGACGAGAGGCACATGACGCTCTGCACTTGCCTTGCAGCAGTTGACGAACACCCTTTGAAAACTCGCGTCGTCGAAGACAGGACAACAAGATGTGAGGTGATCAAGTCTTCTTCATTTGCCTCCACGTCGGACGAGCGCACCAACGCTCCACAGCACCTCGACGCCACGACTCGTCATGCAGTACCTCGAAGCATAAAGGTTCGCAGCGGATGGCGCGCTGTGTGTGCCAGACGACGGCACCAGCGTCTGTACCCAAAGGCGACCAGCAGGTCTCCCAGCCACAATTTCCGCCACATTGCGATTGACAATCAATCGGAGCTGCTCGCCGCAAGACGCCAGTTCACAATCGCCACAGCGTCGATCAGCTCGCGCGTGACGACAGCAGCAGTAGGCGACAGACACGATGCAGAGGATGCAGCGCGCCGCGGTCATGGCGACTGCAGTCGTGCTGCTCGTCGTGGCGCTCGTTGCGCGCTTGGCAGAGGCCGTGCCGACGTGCACCGTCGGCGCCAAGACGCTCACGTTCAACTGCGATAGCACGTGCAGCAGAGCGTACTCGCCGTGCTGGCGCAACATGAGCCTAAGTGCGACCGAGACGCGCTGTCCGTACGAGTGCTACAACATCTACTTCTCCGACTCGAGCGTGTCGAAGTTCGTCTTCCTCGTGCCGTTCAAATCGTCGGACGCGCCGACGGAGGACATGAAGAGCTACATCTTCAAGAACGCCGACGACCTCTCGACGATCGACACGCTCGTGCTTCCAGACACAGCGACCTCCGTGTACGTTTACTCGCGTCTTGAGTGGCTCGGAGCGTCTCGTGATATAGCAAGCGAAAGCGCTGATGGTCGAGTGTGTGTGATGGTGTCGATGCCTCACACTCGTATGTTTGACAGGACGATCATCGGCGGGAGCTTCTACAAGAGGAACTACGTCCGAGGGCGCGTCGTGGACGTGACGCTCGCGAGCGACTTGGTCGCCAAGTACGCGCAAGTGCGCAACGTGTACTTTGCGAGCATCGACCTCACGACTGCCGCGACGAAGCTCGCGACGATGCTCCCGCTCTCGACCAAGACGCTCACGCTCAACAACGGACTCTTGAAGACGTTCCCGACCGACGTCGCCAAGTTCACGACGCTCCAGGAGCTGTGCGTCGTCGTCTCTCTCTTGGAGTGTGTGTGAGAGAGAAGGCGAGGAGACTGACTGCGTTGTGTGTCGTCTGTTGCAGGTCGCTCTCAAACAACTTCCTCACGAGCGTCGACGCCACAGACGCGATTGACACGATCTCACTGCTGTACGTCTCGCGCACTTTGGCTTCTTCTGGGCGACGGAGTGAGGCAGTGGACTCACCGACAGACTCGTGCTTCTCGTGTCCAGCGCTGTGGATGTGAACAACATCACGTCGTTCAACGCGGTGTTTAAGAACGCGACGCTCGTGTACGTGCTACTGCCTCATGCGTTTGCTCTTCGCTAGGAGCGTCTCTAACGCACAGGCGTGTGATGCAGCGCACTGTCGACGAACTTGCTAGCCGAGTACCCGACTGCACTAGCGCAGTACCCGCGACTCCAGACGCTGTACGCTCCTATACTCGCGACGCATGATCGAGTCGCTTGTGTGTGTGAAAAGCTCACGCGCTGTGTCTGCGATGGCGTCTGCAGGTACTTGGACCACAACAAGATCACCGAAGTCGGTCCGCAGCACGTCACAGACGGCGTCACGACACTGTACGCAGTGGTCTTCTCTTGCTCTCTCTCTCAGTCGAGTGCAGAGGTTGTCGGTAGTGTCGCTCACTCACTGGCAATGGCCACACTCGTGCCTGTTCCTTCTACTCGGCAGGTACCTTGGCGGAAACGCCATCACCAAGTTCGACGCCGTCTTCCCCCGCTTGACGTTCTTGTACGCCTCTCGCACTCTCTCCTGCTTCTAGCTGGTTGGTGCGCGTCCTAAGCAACTGACGAACTGATGCTGTGCACGACGCAGGGACTTGCGCTCGAACAACTTGACCGCGTTCCCACCGGCGCTCTTCAAGCACACGAACCTCTCGTACCTGTACGTCTGTCTCTATCTCAGTCTAACGATCGCTCTATCTCCACCACACCTCCTCTTCCTCTCGGCTCCCTCACCTGACGCGTCCTTTGACAACCTCCTGCTACGACGCGTAGGAACTTGGCGGGGAATCCGTTCACGAACGTCTCGCTCACGAACGCCCAAGCCGCGTTCTTCAACAGAATCGCCAACTTCACGTTCGACGGCGCGGTCTTCAAAGACTGCTTCGTGTACGAGCAGAAGGAGGTGCACGGGACCAAGTTCTGCATCGACGACAGCGCAGCTGCGCGTGGCGCAGACAGCAGCGGCAACAACAACAACAACACCGACAAGAGCGCATCAGGAAGCAGCTCGATCGGGATCATCCTTGGCATTGCCGGCGGCGTCCTCGTGCTCGCAGTTGCTGCGTTCGTCGCCTGGCGCCGGCGCGGCAAAGGCGAGAAGAGCGGTACGTCGCAGTCGCAAACGTTCGCAAACGACACTGGCAGTGGCGTCGTGTCGCTCTGGAACGATCCAGCGCTGATGGCCGTCAAGGTCAGTGCAGAGGACATCGAAGACGTCAAAGTGATCGGCAAAGGCGCGTTCGGCGACGTGTGGCTCGTCAAGTACCGCAAGACGCAGCTGCTGGCGTCCAAGCGGCTGCGCAAGAGCGGCGCGACACCAGTCCACACACAGAGCTTCATCGACGAGATCAAGCTCGTGGCGACGCTCGAGCACCCACACATCGTGGCGTTCATCGGCGCGGCGTGGACGATCCAGTCGGACTTGCAGGCGCTGTTCGAGTACATGAATGACGGCGACTTGCGCGACTACCTCGAGCGCTCGCAGTCGCCAGTGTCCAAGACATGGACACCTGAGAAGCTCCAGATCGCGATCGACGTGGCCGAGGCGCTCGTGTACGTGCACTCGTTCGCGCCGCCGCTCGTGCATCGCGACCTCAAGTCGCGCAACATCCTCTTGACGAAGAGCGGGGAAGCCAAAGTGACCGACTTTGGCGTCTCGCGGTACCAGAGCGAGCAAGGCACAATGACCACAGGCATCGGGACGGGCAAGTGGTTGGCGCCAGAGGTGATCGCTGGCAGCACAGACTACGGTTCAGCAGCCGACATTTTCTCGTTCGGCGCCGTGCTCACGGAGCTCGACTCGCACAAGCTGCCGTACGACGATGTCCGAGGTGCAAACGGCGTTCGACTGGCCGACGTCGCGCTGCTGCAAATGGTCGCGAGTGGACTCGTGCGGCCGCGGTTCACGCACAAGTGTCCGAGTTTGATCGCAGAGCTCGGCGACCGGTGCGTGGCACTAAACCCGTCGGAGCGGCCGACAGCAGTCGAAGTCGCGTACACGCTGCGCCAGGTCAAGAAGACGCTGTTTGCCGGCACGCGGCACGTCGCCCACATGTCCTGGAACGAGTGAAGCTCCGAGGCGTGAGTAGGTGCGATGACCCCTGTCTGAAGTGAACAAGACGTGCAGAGTGCGCGCATGAGTGTCGATATGGTATAGCGCGCTGCGTCAGCTTCTCCGTGGCCACGAATGACCTGATGTACTCTCACATAGTTCCTCACACGAGCCTCCACTCGACCATGTGCATCGACTGCGCTTGTTCTCAAGACAGACTTCAGCAAGCAATTGAAGCGGCACTGTCTCAAACCATTGCGTGAGCAAGTGGCGATGAAAAGGTTGAGAAAGGGAGTCTTGCGCAAGACTCGCGTAACTCGCTTCACTATCGGGCTTCAAATCGCGACTACACTCGTATAGACCAATGACACAGAGTCACAAGACGTACTCGACAAGCGACCGCGGCGCGTCCATCGAGCACGCGATGCTCCCGATCGGCGCCGACTCAAAGACCTTCTGCGTCGCGGCGTCAAACTCGTCGTAGTCGAGGAGGTCGCCGAGGCGCTCAAGCAGCATCTGGAAGTCGCGGCGCGAGACCGTGAGCTTGCGCTGCGTGATGCACGGCAGGACGTGCGGCAAGCCGGCTTGGCAGAGACGGTAGACGATCGCGCCGCTCTGCTCCGTGCGCTCGAAGAGCTTCAGGCCCGTGTACACGACCTTGAGCTTCTTCGCCTTCATCATCTCAATACACAGATCATACCCTGAGCTACACGGTTACGTCGGAACGCTTATTGACTTGCATTTGTATGCGGGGCGGAATTCCTATTTGTGAACTCGATAGTGACAAAAGCAAGATCCGAACGCTTATTGACTTGGGTTTGTATGCAGAGCGGAATTTCCGTTCGCGTGCACATAGGGATAAAATTGAGGACACATAGTGATAAAAGTGAGGTTTGCGTTCCATTGGCACTTTGACTTGATGTTTGTATCAAAGTGTTCAGCAGATTTGGCAGCTGAACAGACACATACAAATTTCAAGATCTCATGTCCGGTCCACGATTCTGCCTAATTAAAAGTACTTTTTACTCCCCTCATTCTGCTTCTGGAAACAACTGCTGATGATCCCCCACAAAGTTTTGACTCGCCACTGTATATATTACTTGCACTCAATGTGCACAAAGAATACTCGCCTCGTTTTACAGACTGTGAGTTGGTATCAATGTGAGATGACAACTATCCACATAGTTCGTGTTTCATTTGGAGTTTGTAAACAAAAACGAACCTGGGATCATTCGTGTTCGTATACAAACATCAAATGAAACACGAACTATGTGGAATTTACCCAACTCATTTGAAGGAACCAAAATTGACGAAACACCCACCTACCCATTTTAGCAAATGTGGAAACATCGAACAAGAAACAAGAAAATACCCTCAAAGTATGTGGGGAGAGATGACCTCCCGCGGGTAGAAACAGGCGTCGCAATTTTCTGAACACTCCATGCTTTAATCCAGTAGTTGAAAAAAACATTGTGATTTGGGCAGCGTTTCGCAATGTTTTTTTCAAACACTTGAATAAAGCATGGTGTTCAGAAAATTGCGACGCCTTTTCTGCCCAGATTAGAATCTCAAAAAACATGTCCGAGGTCGGACAATTTCCCTGTTTAAACTTTGGTAGAGCAGAAACCGAGATTAGAATCTATTTGAGTTCGCGAAAAGCGAACGGGTTCCTCGATCAGAAACGAGAGGGTATTAAAAGCGACGATGGTCTGAGAAAGAAAATAAAGAGTCTCGCTACTAAATCGGAGGTTAGACCAAAGCAATTCGGGGTACGACAGTTACAAAACAATTGCCATTTTTTGCAGTGAGCAATGTGATGAAGGTCCTCAGCAGTGCTTGGATGAATAAATATCTAATTAATTTCTTTGCTCGGATTGCCGTAATAGGTTACGCAGTATGTTTGAAAACAATAATTGATATTGCAGTAATTGCAATATATTTATCCTCACCTTAGTGACTTAGCGACTGATTCGTTTGGATATTTCGACCATGTCGAAGCTCGATGTGTGCGAGTAAATAGCGAAGTGTACAGCTCAGCCAATGGCTTTCTTGCTTGATAGAACTAACATACGTTGCGGGTTTTGGTATTTGGGATGCCAATAACAGCATCCACGGTCCACAAACGTTTGCGGAGTGATTTAAAAATGCTCTCAATGATATTGCAGCAATATTATATTTCATTTTTTGCCGAAGTAGCAGTAATCCATATTCCTTATTATCGCATTTCACAAACGAGCCTCGATCCTGCTGTGAAGCATGAAGCATGGATATTGTGGCCCAGTGTGTCTCTTATTGTGTGTGTAAGCATCGAGAGCGCAGTTTTATGCTGATAGAACCGTGGAATAAAGGCAATGAACGTGTGTAAAATGTCTACAGGTGTGTTGTTCGTTGTGCCGTTCGTCTCAAATGCGCGTTTGAATCAGCATGCCCTTGGTTTGTTCGTAATTGTCCAGTTGTTTGTTCATTTGTTTGTTTGTTTGTTTCATTCCAAGGTTTATCGGGCACTCCCAAAGTGTAGCCCAGCGTAGCAGTAGAGTAATTCATATTGCAATAAACACAATATGCAATATATTGTGTCGCAATTATTTCGTCCGAGCCGTGGTCCTTAGACCATTCCGAGCGTAAGCCGAACGGGCATTCCCGTAGTGTAGCCCCAGCTGGGGATACAATATGTTTCAGTCTCCCTTACTTTAATCTAGTGAAAATGTAAATTTCAAATTTTTACGTCCGTTTTGTGCAATATTGACCGGACTGTACCCCCGATTTGGTCAAATACAATTTGTCCGATAAAAGTCGATTTCTCGCACTCTTGGTCCTTCAGACCTTCGTGCTCGGAACGAAGAAAACAACCTCCTGGACGTCACTCTGGGAGCGCCCGCAATTCACACGCACATAGTAGTGGGCGGTTTGTGAGGCCTCCTGTCACGGGAATGTGTTCCGTGACGTAGCTTACACGTGGTCTTACGAGGAAGCGATGGTGTGAAGCGCAGAGGAACTGCGCTGAGCTCGGTATTTTCAACTGAGGTTTTTGTATTGGGATCATGCATAGTGATGAAAGTGAGGGAGTTAACCTAATTAGTGAGCCCTCTGATGGGACGACCATGGTCGTCAGAAACCAGGTTAATCCACTAATTGGGAGTCTGCTGTGCTCCTTCGTACTTAGCACAGCAGCCCCGTTACACCTCCTGGATGCGCTGCTGGGAAGATTGTCGGTGCGTGCGGAAGATCGTCGCACGAAGCTGGCGTAAAGATCTGCGAGGGTAAAGTCTAGCACCTTCTCGCTGAACTCGTCGTCGCACGTCGCTCGGACGCACCGGAGTGTGGGATCGGCCACGTGCGTCCACTCGAGCTGTACGAGGAGCAGGCGGATCGGCTGCGAGGCAAGGGCACAGTAGGTCGCGTTGCACGTCGTGGAAGCGCTAGTGACGAGTGACTACCCTACTCTCGCGAAAGATGAAGCTCTCAAGTGCCAAACTGTGTGTGGTGCCTTGACGAAACATCTCACCACAGTAGTTTGCTCACTTTTGGTAACTTACTTGAGTAGTTCACACTAAATCTGCACTTACCTCCGCACCTGCATTGAAGCATAGGCTCTTGATCAATGTTTTTGGCTCCCGATCCTTGCCCACTCAGTATGCGTAACTTTTATCTGTTTCTTGCCAGAACAGCAGTTATTGCCTTACAAGACGTGTTAGAGATGGAAATATATTAATATATATACCACCAAAATACCAAAAGTATGCAATACTCCATCCACACCATCAAACACATACATATGTTATGTTTTTACGCTCGTTTGCAGACAAATTTTCAATCTTTATTTTAAATGAACCTGTGGAAAGAGGTGCTAACCCCACGTAGTTTCCATTCGTTCCTCTTTACGTAAGTCAATACAAAAATCGTACTGTCGCGTATGTGTTATTGTTGACTAACGTAGTTTTACATATGTATATTACATAGCAGGATAAAAACGAGCAAAGTACCAGCAGAAATTGTCTTATTAGACATTTTAGAGATGGTACAGCAATATATTTTAAAAAATACCACCAAAATACCGAAAGTACCATATGTATGCAATACTTTACACAAACACATAATAATAGTTGTGTTATAGACAACGTTCACTTTAAGCACTCACACTTAGGTCACAAACAGAGTTGCATCACATCGAGAAACAGATATTTTCAATGCAAAACACAAGTCAAATACAGTTGTAGCACTCACGCACACAGTCACCAATTTCAGCCGGCCCAAAGTGACAATTTTAGCACATATATTTGTTTCTCTAAACATTGCTCATGACGATATATATTTTGAAGCTCAACATATTCTTTTACAATCGAGTATAAGTTTAAAATTTCGATTGGTTGTTGAAAATAAAAATATATCGTGAAAATTCATCCATTTTAGTCAAATAATGCCTAGTGGTGAAAAAATTGGTGATAAAACTAATCTTCTATTTCGACATGTAATTCCAGCCCTACTACTGTGGTTTGTATGTCAAAGAATACTTCAAATCATTTTTTGCATCTCACAGAATGAACAACACATTGGATTCTCGAGTAATTTATTGCTCGTTTTACACGGATATCAGTAGATAAAGACGAGTGAGATACCGTACAGCAATATATTATAGCAATATATTTGTCGTTAAAACTCGATAAAACCACAACCAATTTCATCGATAATGGTTGTGCTCGATGCCTTATTATACAAATGAACAAGTAACAAGGTATTTTTGTTTTTACATTGCTAAGATGAAACTGTGCAAAGGAAATTGTAAAGGTATCAAATGCGTACAATTGTCAATACGTGTGTCCAACTCACTATGAACGAATCATGCCAGGTCATTTATTACTCATTTCAAAGCCACGTCCAACATACACTTTGCCCTGTGGCTTTTGCTCATCAAAGCACAGACTGCTCACATCTCAAACACAACAGACAAGGCACTCGGTCTCCTGTTGCCAGATCATCCACGACATCCAAGTCACTACGCGCATCACATCTTGGCGGTTCTGCGCACTCAATCGAGTATATGCACGTCGATACACACACATGACAGCTTGACTCGGAGCGGTCGATACAGAGCTACAAAGACTGACGGCCTTGTGCGAGTAAGTCGACATGATGGAAGCACCCCGCTCACTTCACTGGCAAACCCAAACAAACACGCAAGAGTACACGTTACTCTCGACAGCTTACAATCCTACTCGATCACTTGCACGAACTCGCAAACTGACGTTGTTGAGTTATTTGCAAGCGAGATGCTCACACACCTATCCAAACAGGGTCTTCATGAGCTGACGGAGCGCGTACGCGATCTCGGCCGCCGCTGGTCGCTCCGACGGGTTCAGCGCCAAGCACCGGTCGCCGATCTCCGCGAGCTTCGGTGGACACGCCTGACCAAAGTGCGGACGCACGTCGCCACTCGCAATGAGCTGCAGCAGCGCGACGTCAGCGAGCGGCGCGCCGTTCGGACCGCGCACGCCGTCGTACGGCAGCTCGTGCGAGTCGAGCTCCGTGAGCACGGCGCCGAACGAGAAGATGTCGGCCGGTGCGCCGTAGTCCGTGCTGCCGGAGATCACCTCTGGCGCCAACCACTTGCCGGTCCCGACGCCCGACGTCATCGTGTTGTCCTCCGACCGGAAGCGCGAGACGCCAAAGTCCGTCAGCTTGGCGCGCAGCTCGCTGCTCAGCAGCACATTGCGCGACTTGAGGTCGCGATGCACGAGCGGCGGCGCGAACGAGTGCACGTACACGAGCGCCTCGGCCACGTCAATCGCGATCTGGAGCTTCTCGGGCGTCCACTGCTTCGGCGTCTGCGCGCTCTTGAGGTAGTCGCGCAAGTCGCCGCCGTCCATGTACTCGAACAGCGCCTGCAAGTCCGACTGGATCGTCCACGCCGCGCCGATGAACGCCACGATGTGTGGATGCTCGAGCTTCGCCACGAGCTTGATCTCGTCGATGAAGTTCTGCGTCTGCGCCGCCGTCACGCCGCTCTTGCGCAGCCGCTTGGACGCCAGCAGCTGCGTCTTGCGGTACTTGACGAGCCACACGTCGCCGAACGCGCCTTTGCCGATCGCCTTGACGTCCTCAATGTCCTCTTCGTCCACTTTGATCGCCAGCAGCTCGTCGTCATCCCAGAGCGACATCGTGCCGCCTGTGCTGCCAGTCTTGTTCGTGGCCTTGGCCGTCCCGTTTGCATTCGTGTACACTCCCTTTGCGTTCGCCGCCTTCTTGCGCGAACGGATGCACACGACGGCGATGATGATCGCAGTGAGCACGACGACGCCGATGACAATGCCGACGATGAGTCCCGTCGACGAGCCCTCGCTCTTCTTCGAGGCAGAGGAGCTGTCTTCAGGATCAATGACACAGAACGTGAGTCCACGCGTGGTCTTCTGTTGACTCGCGTCGCAGTCTTTGCTCAGCGTGCTGGGATCCATCGTGAACTTCGCCAAGCCGACGATGAACTTGAACTGCGCCGGCGTGAGTGCCACGTCCTTGAACGAGTTGTTGTCCATGTACCTGCGCATCCGAGCCAAGTCAATTGCAAGCGAGAGCACGTCAGTCAAGCAACCGCTATGCTCGGAGCAAGAGGCAAGAGCACCACTAGTCGACGGACGTACAGCTCTCGAAGCTTCGTGAGCTTGTAGATCACCGGCGGGATCTCCGTCAGGCTGTTGTTCATCAAGTACCTACGAGCGCATGCAACGACAGTGTGAGTGGCTCCTCCGTGATGTGCGCGCTGCGTCCAGATGCACACAAAGCCCAATCAAGCACGCACAGGAACTCGAGCTCCGGAGCGACTGGCTCAAACGACGTGAGGCTGTTTGTCTGGAGGTACCTGCGACGACAGTGGCAGATGAAAGGGAAGCGGGACTTGTCAGACTCGACTCGTACAGACAAGAACGCGCGAGAAGAGGCGCAGGCGCTGGTGCGAATGGCAGGAGAAGGCGAGAGCACGCACAGTGTCTTGACTTTCGGGAGCGTCGCGTTGAACGACGTGAACTTGTTCTGCTCAAAGGTCCTGAAGGAGCATCGCCCGAAGCAACCACACAAGTGCGAGGTTGGGTGAGACCACGCAGGCACTGCAGGACTGTCTGATACCGCGCAGAACCAGTCGAGTACGTACACAAGCGTCGCGTTCGAAAGGTTCGCACTGAACGACGTGAGCTGGTTCGAGTAGATGTACCTGAGCACGAGAACAAGAGAGAGAGAGAACGACGTGAGCGACTTGGACTTGACGATGTCGGATGGAAGGTGTCGGATCGATACCACCACTAAGTGCACGCGCGTACGTACAGCTTATCGAGAGCTGGGAAGTCGCCTTCGAACGACGTGAAGTTGTTTCGCTGGATCGTCCTGTGAGAGGCCAAGCAAGAGCCAAAGAGAGAGAGAGAACAGTCAGTCGATCTACACAGACGAGGTCGCGCCGCGAGCGCCACAAGACCGTGCTTGCAAGTGTAGAGCAGAGCACGTACAGTGTCTTGAGCTTTGGCAGTGTCGCTCTGAACGATGTGAGCTGGTTGTCCTCGAGCCCCCTTCGAGCGAGCACAAAGAGATCGAAAGAGAGGCTTGTCAGCTTTGCCAAACGCAAAGTCACAGTCGCAGTCTGTGAAGAGCCATTCAAAGGCGAAGAGGGCGTACAGAGTCTCGAGCTTCGGGAAGTCGCCTTCGAACGACGTGAGGTTGTTTCGCATGAGGTATCTGCGAGAGCAAACGTCGGACGTTGAGACTTGTCAGGCAGCGTTGCAACTCGTAGTTGAGGCGATTTCGCGCACGTACAAGGACTTGACTTTCGGGAGCGTCGCGTTGAACGACGTGAGCTTGTTCTGCTTGATGTTCCTGAGAGCGAGCGCGAGGACACGACTCGTCAGGCTGTCTGCGCATGCGCGAGCTCTACGACAACATTGCTTGAGAGAGAGAAGTGAGTGTCGGACGTACAGAACCGTTGCGCTTGGGAGGTTCATGCTGAACGACGTGAGCTGGTTCGTGTAGAGATACCTGAGCAAAGCGCAGGACAGAGGCACGTGAGCGAGCTCGTCTCAGACGACGAGACTTGATCAATGGCGAGTGCCTCAGACAACTACTCGAGCTGTGGCAGGTGGGGCACGTACAGCGTCTCGAGCTTCGGGAAGTTGCCATCGAACGACGTGAGGTTGTTTCGGTACATCAGCCTATGTGGGCACGCGAGGTAAGAGACGTGATGTCAGTCGATGTGGGCACACGCATGGACAGCGTGTTGAGGACGCACAGCAGCGTGAGGCGTGGGAGATCGGCTTTGAACGAGCTGAGCCGGTTGTCGTAGAGCGACCTGCGAGCGAATGGAGACAATCCGAGACAGCGTCGTCAGTCAGCCAGTCACTACAAGCGCATAGTGTGAGCAGTCGATGTCGATCAAGCGAGAACGTACA
Organism: Pythium guiyangense; assembly: GCA_003730235.1. Classification (NCBI taxonomy): domain Eukaryota; phylum Oomycota; class Peronosporomycetes; order Pythiales; family Pythiaceae; genus Pythium; species Pythium guiyangense. Next base: position 1,132,691 of record QXDM01000014.1, read on the forward strand.
AGCCGGTCAAGTTTGACGGGAGCGTCGCGGAGCCGACCAGCTTGTTGTTTCCGAGGTTCCTAGCAGCACGCACGGACGCCCAAGGCACAGAGGAAGAAGAGACACAGGCGTTAGAGCAACTGCGCACTGACAGCTCGGTCGACAACGGATCAGTTCGTCCTTGCGCAGTCACGCACAGGTCTCGGAGCCCCGAGTACTTGGCCAACACCGCTGGGACTTCCGTGAGCGAGTTCATTTGCAGGTCCCTAGAGCCACCAAACGCGCGCAGATGGATACGCACGCCACTCGTTAGAGCAGCAGAGACAAGATGGCAGAGAGGTACATGCCCTCGACAACGAGTAGATCCACGTTCAAAAGCCAGAGCCTGGGGAGGACTGCAGTGAGCGACGTGATGTTGTTGTCGCCGAGGTACCTACACGAGGTCAAGAGCCAGCAGTCAGACACATGCAAAGAGCTCGGTACAGTGCAGCCTCGCATTGCCACATCCAGAGAGAAAGCGTCTTTCGTACAGCGCGGAGAGGTTGTCCAAGCCCTCTGTCGTGTCCACGCTCGTGAGTCCGTTGAGCGATAAGCGCCTGAAGCAGCACAACAGAGGCACACGTGACAGGGTAAGTACCAGAATCAATGCACCTGAGCATGCGGAGAGTCACGGTAAGGACGTACAGAGCCTGGAGGTTCTTGAAGATCCCCAAGCCCGTTGGAACGGCGGTCAAGCGCGTGTTCATGAGCGATAGGTCCGTCAACTTTGGCGGCAAGAGCGACGGGATCATGGAGACTTGCGTCGACAAGTCCATGTTCTCCAGATCGACTGCCGACACGTTTGGGAAGCTCGCAAGTAGACCCGGCGCGAGCTTGATGCTCGAGACGCGGCCTTTGACGTTGCCAAGGAACGGACTGCGACCGACGATCGACCTACACAAACCAAACAGCACCACCATCGCACAAGGTTGTCAGTACGCGATGCGCAAGGTGAATACGAGAGCGACGCGAGCCGGACGCCGCCAAGCAAACGTACACTCGAGTCACGGACGGAGGGACGTCGAGCGACTCGATCGCCTGGAGGTTGTCGTTGAACTCGCTCTGGTACTTCTCCAGCTCCGCTGGCGCAACTGTGGATGGCATCGGCGACTCGGCCGGGTCATCTGGGCTCGGCGCTGTATTCAGTGCCGTGTAGAGCGTGAACCCGGGCGCGACGGCGTATACCTTGGTGAGGCACCTAAACGAGCAGGACGCAGCGCTGTCGGCCGCGGCCGTGTTGACGAGACACGGGATGTTGGGGGCGCATTGGTTGTCGCACTTGGCCGTGAGCGTCTTGGGCGGCACCGCGCACACCGCTTGGCTTGCTGCGCGCTCAGCAGCGATCGGGTCGAATAGGGTCACCGCTGCAGCCGCTGCGATCACCGCCACTGCAGTGAACGTCCGCGCCATCGTCGGGCGTTGTCCTTGCTGTCTTGGTGTATACGTTGTCGAAGTTTCGCTCCGAGTCGTGTGCCGTACGCCGAGCTTCGAGTGCGTGCGTGCGCTGTTGTTGTCGTCGTGCGCACTCAAAAGTCGGAATGGCGAGCGCGGCGAACTCCACTGGAGCAACAACACTCGCCATGTCCGTTCGTGTGTGTCATGTGACCTCTCCACAACCTGGGTGAATGTGGCATGGACCGTGGCGGCAATACTGGATACGACAGTGTATGTAATACACGAGGAGGCAGGAAGGACTGGCATTGGCGTCCTTGACGAGTCTTACACAGTCGTTGATGAACTCGCTTGGTCTTGGGCTGCGAGTGCAGGCACTCGGCGCCACTGCTGCGCATAACACAGCTCACTCACGATTACCCAGGATCCTCAGCCGGTGTCCTGCAAACAGCGACGTTGCCTCGATGCCATCGAGCAGCGCTCGCAAGACAAAGTCGAGCCGAGGAGGCACTCAACGCCGCTTTCTCGCCGCTTTCGCTCCGAGTCAAACATTGGCGTCGTCCGCTACTTTGATCTCGCCTCGATCACTGCTTAGTCGATGTCGCTGCACATCGCACACCGCCATGGGAGGCGCCGACGCGAACACGAGTGCAAGCACGTCGATCGTCTCGAGCGAGCGCTGCATGTCCGTTCACTCAGGAGCGTCAGCGTCAGCGCCATTGCCTTGTGTTGCCTGACTTGCGTCTCAAATTTCCACATGGCGGTACTCGCGCAGAGCCAGGAGCGCCGGTGGCACTTTACACTAGCGATTTGTATGCTTGCGGCGACGTGAAAATGGCCACGAAGAGTGTACCTACGCGCGAAGAGGTCGTCGTGGTCTTGTCGTCGTGCCTGTCGTCGCATGGCTGAGCGCGATGGCATTCCGACTTTGCGCGCACACAGCAAAGGCCTCCTCCTCGGCAAGAGCGCGCGCACGACATGGTGCTCTCGATCGCGATGCGGACGCTCGCAGTCGCCGCGGCCGTGGCCGCAGCGGCACTGAGCAGTAGCCCGGCAGTAGCCGAGCGCGCAGCGAGCCAAGCCGCCTGTACTGCGCCGGCCAAGACGCTCACGTTCCAGTGCGGCACGACGTGCGGCGCCAACATCCCGTGCCTCGCAAACACGACGACGGTCGACGGCGCTGAGGTGTGCTCGATCAAGTGCCAAAAGGCGGTCTATGCCACGGAGGACTCGTTCCAGCTCTTCGTGCGCTTCGGCGCGTGGAAGAGCGCGCAGGAGCTTGCGGAGCCCCCGTCGTCGCCGTCCAAGCCGCCAGCAGAGACCGACTCGTACTTGACGCTGAGCAACGACATCCTCGACACGCTCGAGCCGCCGCAGCTCACGAACAAGGTCACCGCAGTGTACGTACGCCCATTGAGTGCACTGTGCCGAGGAGCTACCGATCCAAACAGAGAGAGAGAGAGCATACTGACGCTATGGTGTCTGACAGTGCGATCAACGGCGGCATCTACTACGCGCCGCTCATCCGCGGACACGTCGCGAACGTCAAGTTCCCGCCCGCGTTCCTCTCCAACGCCTCGAGCGTCACGACCGTGCGGCTCCGGAACCTGAACCTGCAGCCGCAAGCCGACGCGATCGCCGGGCTGTTGCCAGCGCAACTGAAGCGTCTCTCACTCGACAACGGCCTCTTCACAGACATGCCCAAGGGCTTGGACGCTTTTCAGAACCTCACGACGCTGTACGTCATGGACGCCGCGGCAGCGTCGCACTGCATCATCCGATTGTCACTCACGCCTGTCGTGGTTGCTTGCGATGGACGGACGCTAGGAGCTTCAACCGGAACTACCTCACGACCGTCAACTCGACGTTCAGCATGGACGGACTCATGGAGCTGTACGTCTTGCCAAAGCGGTGTGGTTGAACCCGATCGTGGCCATGTTCACTAACCAGAGGCGCTGTGCGTCTCGTGGCCGTGCGACTGACACAGGAACATGACGCAGAACGACATCAAGACGTTCACGGCGCTCTTCCCCAAGCTCCGGACGCTGTATGTCGCTCTCGCTGCTCACTATGGACACCAATGCGCGTGCCTGCGGCAACGAACTCACGCCACTTTTCTGTGTGTGTGTGCGTGTCCAGCGAGCTGAGCTCGAACCAGCTCCAGGAAGTGCCAGCCGTGCTCTCGACGTACACGGCACTGCGCGACCTGTGCGTACTGCGCACTGTCAACCGCTCATGAGTGGCATGGTCGTCAGACTCACACGTGTGTCTGTGCGCCGGACTGGCGATGCCAACAGGTCGCTCGAGAGCAACAACCTCACGGCGTTCCCGAGCACCGTCCCGTTGCCGTCCACGCTCACGTCACTGTACGATACGCGCCACTTTGCCTCGTGCGCTTGTACTCGCATCGGCGACTGACTCGCTCATGTGTGCGACTGCAGGCGGCTCTATGGCGCGGGCCTCAAGACGTACGAGGCCGTTGCTCCTGGGCTCTGGACATTGTACGTCCTCGCCTCGTATGGCAATCTCTCTCTTACTCACTCTCTCCTCGAGGCTCACGCGTGCGCTCGCTGCGTCTGCAGGAACTTGACCAACAACAACCTCACGACGATCCCACTCGCGGTCTACAACCACACCAAGCTCGCGGAACTGTGCGTACCTCGAGCCTTTTGCTCTCGCGACTGCCTCGCTCGCCACTGCCTAGGTCTCTAGCCGGACGACTGACGCTCCTCTCTCGCGCGTGCAGGTTCTTGTCTGGCAATCCGATCCAGAACGCCACGCTCACGCCCGCGCAGTTCAGCTTCCTCGCGAGTCTGAGCAGCTTCACGATCGACACGGGCTCGCTGGTCCTGAACTGCGACCCGAGTCAGCAGAAGACCATTCGCAAGAACACGTACTGCGTCATTGGCGACGACGCCACGACGTTGAGCGACAAGAAAGAGAGCTCGTCGTCGTCGCTCGGGCTCATCCTCGGCATCGTCGGCGGTGTGGTCGTTGTGGCTGTGATCGCGACGATCGTGTACACGCGCCGCAACAACAAGCGCGCACAGGAGATGACGATCTCGACCATGAACATCACGAACGGCACGGGCGGCACCAAGTCGCTCTGGACCGACCCGGACTTAATCGCCGTCAAGGTCAACGCCGCCGACATTGAGGACGTCAAGGCGATCGGCAAAGGCGCGTTCGGCGACGTGTGGCTCGTCAAGTACCGCAAGACGCAGCTGCTGGCGTCCAAGCGGCTGCGCAAGAGCGGCGTGACGGCGGCGCAGACGCAGAACTTCATCGACGAGATCAAGCTCGTGGCGAAGCTCGAGCATCCACACATCGTGGCGTTCATCGGCGCGGCGTGGACGATCCAGTCGGACTTGCAGGCGCTGTTCGAGTACATGGACGGCGGCGACTTGCGCGACTACCTCAAGAGCGCGCAGACGCCGAAGCAGTGGACGCCCGAGAAGCTCCAGATCGCGATTGACGTGGCCGAGGCGCTCGTGTACGTGCACTCGTTCGCGCCGCCGCTCGTGCATCGCGACCTCAAGTCGCGCAATGTGCTGCTGAGCAGCGAGCTGCGCGCCAAGCTGACGGACTTTGGCGTCTCGCGCTTCCGGTCGGAGGACAACACGATGACGTCGGGCGTCGGGACCGGCAAGTGGTTGGCGCCAGAGGTGATCTCCGGCAGCACGGACTACGGCGCACCGGCCGACATCTTCTCGTTCGGCGCCGTGCTCACGGAGCTCGACTCGCACGAGCTGCCGTACGACGGCGTGCGCGGTCCGAACGGCGCGCCGCTCGCTGACGTCGCGCTGCTGCAGCTCATTGCGAGTGGCGACGTGCGTCCGCACTTTGGTCAGGCGTGTCCACCGAAGCTCGCGGAGATCGGCGACCGGTGCTTGGCGCTGAACCCGTCGGAGCGACCAGCGGCGGCCGAGATCGCGTACGCGCTCCGTCAGCTTAAGAAGAGCATGTACGCGGTGATGTAAGGCTCGGCGTCGTTCTGCGTGATGCGACTTGAGTGTCTGAGGCGGCCGTGATGCCCACGATTCTCTGCTAGCGAGATACAGAGTAGCTTTGGAGCTAACGGGTGCGTAGTGAGCCACTTGCGCTTGGCTAGAAGAGTGTGAAAGCAAGCGCCTTGCATGAGGTGATACGTATCGCTTGTCCTGTGTTGCTGCGCTTGGATCGCCTCGCCTGCTCGATTCGGTGGGCGAGTAGCGAACGAGTCATTCTGCAGCAGAATGACATCACGGTGCGTATGTGAGGACGCGTCCGTCCAAGTGTACGAGCGTCTCGTCACTCGTGCGGCTGCTTGTTTGCGTACGGACGACCGCAGAGCCGACTTCTGATTCAAGTCCCTCGCCACGCATCCACGCACCATGTGTCGAGCTGCCGCTCCCTGTCGCACAGCACCTGGCCGTGCGCGTGTGCTCACGCGCGCCATTTGGCCTTTGAGTCTTCGTCGCGCAGAGCAAAGCACTGCTTGTTGTTGCGAGACGCTCGATCTCTTCACCTTCATTGCTCACAGCGACAGCGTGCCGAGAGGGACGCACGCGTAGGATGAAAGCTCTGACAGCAGCGACAGCAGTCGTGGCAGCGGCAGCAGCGACTCTACTCGGCTCGACTGCAGCTGAGCGCGCAGTGAGTCAAGCCGCCTGTACTGCGCCAGCCAAGACGCTCACGTTCAAGTGCAGCAACCAGTGCGACGCCAACATCCCGTGCCTCGCAAACACAACGACGATCGATGGCGTCGAGACGTGCGACATCAAGTGCCTCACGAAAGTGTACGCGATCGAGCAGGCGTTCACGATCCACACAGCGTTCGGCAAGTGGAAGAGTCCGCAGGAGCTCGCAGAGCCACCGAGCACACCGACAACGCCAGCGCCAGCCGAGACTGGGAAACGCCAGACCGAGAACAACGACAACCTCCAGGCGATTGAGCCGCTAACGATACCTCCGACAGTGACGACAGTGTACGTCTCTATGGCTGCAGCAGACGCCCGATGCTCTTGTGATGCCTTTATGTTGTCTCACTAGTGCGCGGACGCTCGTGTGCGGCGGTGACTAGGACGATCACGGGGCGAAACCCGGTCCTGAGTGGCACGAAGGGCCACGTCTCAAACATCAAGCTCTCGCTGGGTCTGCTCACGAACGTTACAAGCGTCACGACCGTCGAGCTCACGAACATGAACTTGGAGCCGCAAGTCGCAACGATAGCATCGCTCTTGCCGCCGAACGTTGCGACGCTGTCGCTCGTGAACGATCTCTTTACGAGCTTGCCGCCCGACTTGGGCACGTTCACGAAGCTTCGATCACTGTACGTCATCGCTAACGACGCTGTGTGCTGGCATACGTGGCAAGAGCGCCGCCGTTTGCTTGCACTTTTGCTGCACAGACGTGCTTGAGTTGCTCCTGACGCTGTGTGTGTGTACATCGTGGTGGCACAGGCGATTCTCGATGAACTACCTCACGAGCCTCAACTCGTCGTTCGGATTGGACGACCTCACGACGCTGTAAGCAGCTCGCTGGCCTGGACTCGTCGCCTTCCTTTCTGGACCCTGGGCGCTATCTGACACGATCTGCGTGACTATGGCATCGACTGGCGTCTCTTGGCTGTTGCCTGGTGCGTAGGTACTTGGCGGAGAACGACATCGCGTCGTACACTGCGGTCTTTCCGAAGCTCCAGTTCATGTACGCAACGCCATGCGTTGCTTGTCCCCTGCTAGTACTCAAGGCATCTGACGTGTGACGTTGTGTCTGTTGGTCGCAGCGACTTGAACACGAATGCGCTCAAGGAGATCCCACCGGTGCTCGCAGAGTACAAGGCACTTCGAGACTTGTACGTGGCAAAGGAGCCTGCCGATGTGATGGCCCACGGAGGTACCGACTGGTATCTGCTGAGCTGACAACCTCTCCACTTGCTTGTGTTTGCTTGCGTCTGCTTGCGTCTCTGCGCCCTCAGGAACTTGGGAAAGAACAACCTGACGAGCGTCCCGAGCTCCGTGAAGTTGCCATCGAACCTCTCGACGCTGTACGACTCGTCACGCGCCAAACTGCAACACCGATCTGCACCCGTACTCACTGCATCGCCTCGTTCTTATGCTTGTTGTGCCTGCGCAGTCGCCTGAACGGCAATCAGATCACGTCGTTCGAGGCAGTTGTGCCAACGCTTGAGCTCCTGTACGTCACCACTTTGCTCTTTGCCTCGCCACTGCGACGATTGCCTGACATCACATGTTGGTGCTGCTGTCGTGCGTCTGTGTAGGAACTTGGTGAACAACAGCCTCACGGAGATCCCGCCAGTCGTGTTCAACCACACGAAGCTCAGTGCGCTGTACGTCTTTGCTCGCGTCGCACGCCGCAGTCTGTCGCCACCCACAGCGAGCACTGCGCCTTTGACTGACACACACACATGCCTCGATCATGACCGTTGGTCTTCTCAGGTTCATGCTCGGGAACCCGATGAAGAACATCTCGGTCACGACTGCGCAGTTCAACTTCTTCGCTGGCCTGACGAACTTCTCCATCGACCGCAGCAGCCTGAACAAGGACTGCGACGCCAGTCAACAGAAGACCACGCGTGCGATCACGTTCTGCATCACCGACGCAAACGACAGCTCAAACACGGCGAAGGAAGACGAGAGCTCGTCGACGGGACTCATCGTCGGCATTGTCGTCGGCGTTGTCGTGCTCGTCGCGATCATCATCGCCGTCGTGTGCATCCGTTCGCGCAAGAAGGCGGCGAACGCAAAGGCGCTCTACACAAACGCCGATGGCACACTCACGACCAAGCACGCAAACGGCACAGGCGGCACGATGTCGCTCTGGGATGACGACGAGCTGCTGGCGATCAAAGTGGACGAAGAGGACATTGAGGACGTCAAGGCGATCGGCAAAGGCGCGTTCGGCGACGTGTGGCTCGTCAAGTACCGCAAGACGCAGCTGCTGGCGTCCAAGCGGCTGCGCAAGAGCGGCGTGACGGCGGCGCAGACGCAGAACTTCATCGACGAGATCAAGCTCGTGGCGAAGCTCGAGCATCCACACATCGTGGCGTTCATCGGCGCGGCGTGGACGATCCAGTCGGACTTGCAGGCGCTGTTCGAGTACATGGACGGCGGCGACTTGCGCGACTACCTCAAGAGCGCGCAGACGCCGAAGCAGTGGACGCCCGAGAAGCTCCAGATCGCGATTGACGTGGCCGAGGCGCTCGTGTACGTGCACTCGTTCGCGCCGCCGCTCGTGCATCGCGACCTCAAGTCGCGCAATGTGCTGCTGAGCAGCGAGCTGCGCGCCAAGCTGACGGACTTTGGCGTCTCGCGCTTCCGGTCGGAGGACAACACGATGACGTCGGGCGTCGGGACCGGCAAGTGGTTGGCGCCAGAGGTGATCTCCGGCAGCACGGACTACGGCGCACCGGCCGACATCTTCTCGTTCGGCGCCGTGCTCACGGAGCTCGACTCGCACGAGCTGCCGTACGACGGCGTGCGCGGTCCGAACGGCGCGCCGCTCGCTGACGTCGCGCTGCTGCAGCTCATTGCGAGTGGCGACGTGCGTCCGCACTTTGGTCAGGCGTGTCCACCGAAGCTCGCGGAGATCGGCGACCGGTGCTTGGCGCTGAACCCGTCGGAGCGACCAGCGGCGGCCGAGATCGCGTACGCGCTCCGTCAGCTCATGAAGACCCTGTTTGGATAGGTGTGTGAGCATCTCGCTTGCAAATAACTCAACAACGTCAGTTTGCGAGTTCGTGCAAGTGATCGAGTAGGATTGTAAGCTGTCGAGAGTAACGTGTACTCTTGCGTGTTTGTTTGGGTTTGCCAGTGAAGTGAGCGGGGTGCTTCCATCATGTCGACTTACTCGCACAAGGCCGTCAGTCTTTGTAGCTCTGTATCGACCGCTCCGAGTCAAGCTGTCATGTGTGTGTATCGACGTGCATATACTCGATTGAGTGCGCAGAACCGCCAAGATGTGATGCGCGTAGTGACTTGGATGTCGTGGATGATCTGGCAACAGGAGACCGAGTGCCTTGTCTGTTGTGTTTGAGATGTGAGCAGTCTGTGCTTTGATGAGCAAAAGCCACAGGGCAAAGTGTATGTTGGACGTGGCTTTGAAATGAGTAATAAATGACCTGGCATGATTCGTTCATAGTGAGTTGGACACACGTATTGACAATTGTACGCATTTGATACCTTTACAATTTCCTTTGCACAGTTTCATCTTAGCAATGTAAAAACAAAAATACCTTGTTACTTGTTCATTTGTATAATAAGGCATCGAGCACCACGGCTAGAACGAAGTTTCCAGTTGTGAAGTGATAGAACCGGTATTTTGACTTCGCTCGACTAGAATAGAAGCAAAACATGATTGTACGGTGCTTCGAACCCAAAACTTCGCGTCCACGAGAAGCTTATGTTGCTGATCGCCCAAAACTTCCATTCTGCCACACCAGCAACATAAGATCTTCGTATCTAAGGGACTTGATTGGATAAAAACGAAGACCAAAAGATTTGTTTTGGGTTCCGCTTGAAGAACATCACATCTCAAACAGCACGGTCGCGCGCGCAAGGTCCTGCACGCTCCATCAAGTCTCTAAGGCTCGAGCACGCGGTCGAGCGTCTCGTGGTCTGTCGTTTGCTGCGGCTTGCGCCGTGCAAGGATGAGCGTCCCAGCTGTCGTCGAAGAAGCAGTGGCTGGCTTTGACGCTGACGGCTCGCCTTTCACGTTATTGCCCCCTACTGCGAAAGAGCGATCGCTCATTTTCAAGTGGGGCGTACGTGTGAAGCACAGCGATCGCGAGGACCCGGGGTGGATCTGCCTCGGCGGTCTCGCATGCCGGACCGAGTGGACGTTCTATCCACTCCATAGCGGCAAGACCTCGAATGCCACCAGGCATCTCAAAGATGTCCATGGTATCTCGTCGTCGAAGACCGAGGCAGAGACGCAGCGCAAGCGATCTCGCGAGGACCTCATTGAGCACTTGAAGGCGAGTCCGATGTTTGCAAAGGATTCGAAGCGCCTCCACCGACTGCTGAAGACGGAGAGAATCGTCTTTAACAACCTCCCGTTCCAGAGCGAGGAGTACGAGCGCTCGCGAGGCCTTCGGCGCCCGTTCCGTCGATGGCTTACTCAGATGCTTGCAGACTTTGGCATCAAGACAACCGACGTCTTCGCTGCGATGTCGGATGCTGGAGCCGATGTCAAGTGGATGATGTCCGAGGGGCTCGCGCTCCCATGGGAATGGTGCATTCCGCACATGCTCAACGTGGCGACCAAGTTTGCGTTTGGCCTGGACGCAACCGACCGCAGCAAGAACGTCGAGATGCGCGAGCTCGTTGATACAGTTCGCCGCATGATCCGCACCGTCAAGAAGGTCGAGATGATGGGCTCTCTCTTTGCTGCATTGTGCGCAATGGAAGGCAAAGGAAAGAAGAAGACGCTGCTGACACACCACGAGCATCGGTTCCTCGCCTTCGCACACGTGGTCGAGCGGCTGTTGGAGCTGTGGAGTATTCTCGAGCGATGGTACCAGGCGCGCACAGAGAAGGCAAAGAAGCCGGTCAAGCCGTTCCCGCTCGCTGGCAAGTTTGACCTCTTTGTGCAAGTTCTGTCGGTGCTGAAGTCCGTCGTCGAGCCGTGCAAATTCTGCCAGTCGGAGAGTCCCGTGCAAGTTCACGCGTTGCTCCGCCTGTACCTCTTGCGCATGGACACTGTCAACAAGACCGAGCCACTATGTGACTACCGATCATCACGAAGCAACAAGCGGTGCTTTGACGTGTCGCAGCTCGATAAGCTCGTCACGAAGACACGGGCTATGCTCGCTGATGCGCTTGACAAGCGCTTCTTCAAGCGCTACACGGACACCAACGACCGCTTGACGTCGCCGTACCTGTTCGAGATACACCTCTTTCTTCATCCTCAGTTCAAGCGCCTTGACAACACGCTCGTCACGACCGTGAGATTCTGCAACATCCAGAAAGGTCACTCGCCTGAAACAAGCTCGGCTGTGGCGCAGATGATCAAGATGCGCGTTCGTGGCAAGGTCAAGCAGCTCATGCTCGCCGCTGCGGAGAAAGATCATGCGTCTGGCGTTCAGCCACAGCCAGCGGCGGACTGCTCGTCTGGGTTTCCCGATGATCTCGTGTCGTTCTTCGGCGAGGTTGCAGAGCCAGCGTACAACCCGACAAATGCAATCGAGCTGCGCGTCGAAGCAGAGATGCAACGCTGGACGGCGGAGGATCCTGTAGTGTGCAACCAGATTCTCAACTACTGGCGCGACCAACAGACGAACTTCAAGTACCTCTCGCAAGTAGCTCGGATGGTGTTCGGCTTCCCGACATCGAGTGCCCAGATCGAGCGCGACTTTGGTATGTGCGGACGGATGGTCACGTCACTCCGATCGAGTCTCAGCGGAACGACGGTCGACATGAGTTCGTTCCTTTGCGCAAACCAAGATCTGGTTGACCTGACCCAATGCGACAGAGTGCCAGCGGACGAGCTCAGTCTTCACATTCCCTCGCACGTGCTAGTAGGAGAGCTTGATGACATGGAGGACGAGTGGCTAGACGTTCAAGAGGTATCCGAGATCTTCTCAGCTGCTAGTATCGATACGATGGAGATGTAATCCATGCAATGCTCGTCACTAGTAGTCGCTTTCGACTTGGAAGGAGTTCTCAAGCGTTTGCAAACTGCGGCGAGCCTCACAGGACAGCTTACCCTTTAGCAAGTCGCTCTTCGCTTTGCGCTTCTCTTTTGCTTGTTGCTGCGCTTTCGCCAGATCTTGCTGGACTCGATCGATGCTCTCAAGTTCGCTCTTTGTCTGTGAAACAACAGTGGCCATGATCTTGCCAAGGTCTGAGGCGTCATGCGATGCGCTTAGAGCTTGCGTCGAAGCGGCGGACGTACACTGAACGACCGACAGCGCTTGTTGCATCACTGCAGCCGCTTGGTGCAGTCTCTGTGACCTGCCCGCATCTGTCTCCACGCCTAAGACGCCTTTCGTTCCGAACGATGTTTGTTTCGCTCGAGTTGCGGCGCTGAGCGTCGGGACTGCGACGATCGACTGGAGCGCCTGCTGCACCATCGCTGCGACTTGCTGTTGGTTGACTGGTGCTGCTGGCGCCGGCGCGGCCACGATCGCCGTGTTGCCGCCGAGCGTGTTGCTGTCGTGCGCGCCGGTCGCAGTTGGCTGAGCTTGCGGCGCGGCGCCGAGCGTCGGGACTGCGACGATCGACTGGTTCTCGTGCTGCCTGGGCCTCGTCTTCGCGTGGTTGGCTCGGCCCCGCATCATTCTTGCGACTGCGACCTCGATCATCTCGGTCATTGCTGTAGCAAGCACTGGATTGATTTTGCCGGGGTTGTCTATGTCGATGGCTGCGTTCTGTCGAACGAGGTCCGTTGCAGCAGCTGCCGCGAGCTCGACAGTTTGCGAGTAGATCTGGGCGATGCGAGCGTCAATGCTCTTCTGCATACCCTCCATCGCGTCGCGAACTGCATCCGCGACGTGTGCTTCGACAGTTCTCTCAGTTGACGGGCGAGACTGAAACGCTGCAATCTCATTGCGCAGCTGGGCGAGAAGCTTGGTTTCAACTGTTGCCACCTGTTCGCCGACATGTGCCGAGGCATCGCGTACTGCGAGCACGCGCACCTCTTCGATTACGCACTTTGTGTGCTCCGCAAAGCGCGCTGCGAGGATGCCGTGAACATCAGATGTTTGATTCACTAACGTCGTCTCGAGTTGCTCTTCCATTGCTCGGAGCAGCTGCATTTGCTCATCGCAGCGTGTCACGATTGCCGTCGTAGTGACACTTTGGAGCCGCTGCTCGGCTGTTGCGAGAAGTGTGTCGAGCCGCTCTCTCAAACTGTCGCGCGCCTCGCTTTTGTTCGTCTCGAAGAGTTTCTGCACAAACTTCTCCATCTGAGGGCGAAGGGTGTCTGCAGCCGCAAGAACGCGTTTCATCGCGTCGGACTCGGCGTCGTGAAGTGTGATCTGGAGTCCGCTCTCGATGTCGTCCCTGAGACTGTCGAGTCGGTCGTCCAAAAGCCCACGCGCGTTCTCGTCCGCATCTGCGCTGCACTGCGTGAGCGCCGCTTGGATTCGCTGCTCGGTGTTGGCCTGGATAGCAACCTGTGCGTCTGCGTAAGCTTGAAATACCGACAGAAGCTGCTCGTGGCTGATGGACTGCCGCTGGTGGAGCTGAATTTGCGCTGACACGAGTCGCTGCGCTTGCTTGCGAAAGTCGTCGAGTATGCCTTGAACAGACGAGTTGTACTCGACGCCGTTTGACCTTTCAGCTCGCTTAATCTCTCCAGCTCCGCGCACTACTAACTGCTGCGACGCTTCTTCGTGATCCATCGTGCTTTGTGCTCTTGACGTGTGTTCTTCGTTTGCTTTGTGCGCGCGTGCTCTTGTCTTGCAGTGAGCTGTGTTGGCAGAAGCTCAAAACAACCCAAAACAAAGTGCATATTTAGGCCAATCGCGCACAACTCGGGCTGATTGACATTTTAGCCAATCATATGAGCGAGAAGTGAAGTTGTAATCGATGGTGTGGCGTTGTGTGCAACTTCTATCCGTATAAATACGGTCTTTGAGAAGCACTGTACTGCGCGAAGTGACTTCCCGCAGTACAGTGGCTCCCACCTTTCCGACGGAACAGTGCTTCCAAAAATCGCCATACCAGCCGTGTCAAGCACAACCATTATCGATGAAATTGGTTGTGGTTTTATCGAGTTTTAACGACAAATATATTGCTATAATATATTGCTGTACGGTATCTCACTCGTCTTTATCTACTGATATCCGTGTAAAACGAGCAATAAATTACTCGAGAATCCAATGTGTTGTTCATTCTGTGAGATGCAAAAAATGATTTGAAGTATTCTTTGACATACAAACCACACTAGTAGGGCTGGAATTACATGTCAAAAAAGAAGATCATCCGGCTAAAAGCATCTTGAACATCAGAGCACCATTACTACTAACCTGGTTTCTGACGACCATGCTCGTCCCATTAGAGGGCTCACTAATTAGGTTAGCTCCCTCACTTTCATCACTATGCATGATCTCAATACAAAAACCTCAGAGTTGAAAATACCGAGTTCAGCGCAGTTCCTCTGCGCTTCACCCCATCGCTTCCTCGTAAGACCACGTGTAAGCTACGTCACGGAACACACTCGCGTGACACCTGGTAGCACTTCGTAGTCCATCTAACGACCAAGATGAGCACGCTCCCGATCGAAGGCGACAACGGAACGCCGCTCAACTACAGCGACTTCGCACACCTGACGCCCTACGAGTGGGACGCGCTGCGCCGCCTCGCCGACGTGTCCGGCCTGACGGCTTTCGCAGCGATGCTGTCCGCAATGTCGCAGGAGCACCAACGTGCCGCTGCACATTACTCTACAGTAGGCAGTTATCCTAGCAATAATGTCCTGAGACGCATTTAGGTCGACGTGCTTGCTCACGCAATGGTTTGAGACAGTGCCGCCTTCAATTGCTTACTGAAGTCTGTCTGTTTGTTTGTCTGTCCGGCAACGAGCCATTTCGCGAGAGGCACATATTGCATCGATCGCCAAGCGCAGCAAGCGTTGGTGGTCTAGCTATCCATGCGTCCTAGCTGCCTAGGTGTCCTAGCAGTCTGGGCGTCCTAGCTATCCAGACGTTAGAGCTATCCTAGAGTGCGCGAGAAGACAATAGACAGCGAGGAGCTGGGCTCTCGAGACTCTGCTCCACTAACCGCACACCACTCACACGCAGACACAAAAGAGGAGCGAATGTACGCCTGTTTGACGTTAGCGCCACCACGCCGCCACTGATCAGGCAACCGAGTGCTCACCGCTCGACGAACAGCTAGCCGCATGATCGAGCATCAGTGCGCGATACTCGGCAATGGGTTACTCGATTTGGCTGCAGAACTGATCGCCAAGACATGTCGACTGGGGTTGAGCACTGACATCGCACACTCGGAGCTCGGCATGACTCCAGTGAAGCAAGCACATGCTCAGTAACTTCTAGACAGTTCGGCTTCAGGTCGTTCTTGCATTGATAGTTTGCATTGATAACTTCGTTGGACTAGCGTTGAGCAACACTGGCACACAGAGCAGATAGCATAGGAGTAGGAGCACGCAGCGACTAGCGCAAGCTAACAGGCTTTTGCTCATCAAAGCACAGACTGCTCACATCTCAAACACAACAGACAAGGCACTCGGTCTCCTGTTGCCAGATCATCCACGACATCCAAGTCACTACGCGCATCACATCTTGGCGGTTCTGCGCACTCAATCGAGTATATGCACGTCGATACACACACATGACAGCTTGACTCGGAGCGGTCGATACAGAGCTACAAAGACTGACGGCCTTGTGCGAGTAAGTCGACATGATGGAAGCACCCCGCTCACTTCACTGGCAAACCCAAACAAACACGCAAGAGTACACGTTACTCTCGACAGCTTACAATCCTACTCGATCACTTGCACGAACTCGCAAACTGACGTTGTTGAGTTATTTGCAAGCGAGATGCTCACACACCTATCCAAACAGGGTCTTCATGAGCTGACGGAGCGCGTACGCGATCTCGGCCGCCGCTGGTCGCTCCGACGGGTTCAGCGCCAAGCACCGGTCGCCGATCTCCGCGAGCTTCGGTGGACACGCCTGACCAAAGTGCGGACGCACGTCGCCACTCGCAATGAGCTGCAGCAGCGCGACGTCAGCGAGCGGCGCGCCGTTCGGACCGCGCACGCCGTCGTACGGCAGCTCGTGCGAGTCGAGCTCCGTGAGCACGGCGCCGAACGAGAAGATGTCGGCCGGTGCGCCGTAGTCCGTGCTGCCGGAGATCACCTCTGGCGCCAACCACTTGCCGGTCCCGACGCCCGACGTCATCGTGTTGTCCTCCGACCGGAAGCGCGAGACGCCAAAGTCCGTCAGCTTGGCGCGCAGCTCGCTGCTCAGCAGCACATTGCGCGACTTGAGGTCGCGATGCACGAGCGGCGGCGCGAACGAGTGCACGTACACGAGCGCCTCGGCCACGTCAATCGCGATCTGGAGCTTCTCGGGCGTCCACTGCTTCGGCGTCTGCGCGCTCTTGAGGTAGTCGCGCAAGTCGCCGCCGTCCATGTACTCGAACAGCGCCTGCAAGTCCGACTGGATCGTCCACGCCGCGCCGATGAACGCCACGATGTGTGGATGCTCGAGCTTCGCCACGAGCTTGATCTCGTCGATGAAGTTCTGCGTCTGCGCCGCCGTCACGCCGCTCTTGCGCAGCCGCTTGGACGCCAGCAGCTGCGTCTTGCGGTACTTGACGAGCCACACGTCGCCGAACGCGCCTTTGCCGATCGCCTTGACGTCCTCAATGTCCTCTTCGTCCACTTTGATCGCCAGCAGCTCGTCGTCATCCCAGAGCGACATCGTGCCGCCTGTGCCGTTTGCGTGCTTGGTCGTGAGTGTGCCATCGGCGTTTGTGTAGAGCGCCTTTGCGTTCGCCGCCTTCTTGCGCGAACGGATGCACACGACGGCGATGATGATCGCAGTGAGCACGACGACGCCGATGACAATGCCGACGATGAGTCCCGTCGACGAGCCCTCGCTCTTCTTCGAGGCAGAGGAGCTGTCTTCAGGATCAATGACACAGAACGTGAGTCCGCGCGTGGTCTTCTGTTGACTGGCGTCGCAGTTCTTGTTCGTGGCATTCGTGTTCAGCGTGAAGTTGCCCAAGCCAGCGAGGAACGTGAACTGCGCGGGCGTGAGCGTGACGTTCTGGATCGGGTTCTTGTCCAAGTACCTGCGCGCATCAAAGGCGCACCCTCACTGTGTGAATGGCTGTGTCCACACGTCTGGGCAAGATCGGGAGGAGCGCGTTGGGACGTACAGATTCGCGAGGTTGGTGTGGTTGAAGATCCCTGGCGGGATCTCTGTGAGGCTGTTGTTCGTCAAGTACCTGCACAGACGTACGCGTAGCGGTAGCAGTGAGCATGACAGATGTGGCACACTGGTTGGCTACGCATAGCCACGTACAGTGACTGGAGCGTCGGGATGAAGGCGTCGTAGGACGCGATCTTGCAGCGATGCAGGTATCTACGCAGACATGACGTTGTGAGCACGAGCGTCTTGAGCGAGCACTCGGTTGTGCGACGTACAGAGTTGTGAGGTTCGATGGGAACTTGACGGAGCTCTGGACGCTCGTGATCGCGTTGTCTCCCAACGTCCTGCCATTCGTGACAGATGCGAGTAGAGAGTGTTAGTTCTTACGCCACCGCTCAGTCTGAGTCGAATCGATGGACTCATCAGCTACGCACAGGTCTCGAAGCGCCTTGTGCTCTGCCAGGACTTGCGGTATCTCCTTGAGTGCGTTCACGCCCAAGTCACTGCAGCCACGAGGCAAACCACATACACACACATGCGCACCACAGCCTTCAGAGTGTGATGTGACGCGCGCACGTATACATTTGACTCGCGCGGCGTTGCGTACAGGAACTGGAGCTTCGGAAAGACTGCAGCGTACGATACGAGGTTGTTCTCCGCCAGGTACCTGCGTACCATCCAGCAACAAGCCAAGAAGTGTCGGTCACGCAGATCTTGTCAGAGGACACGGCGAGACCACTGCGGCTCGTCCAGACTGCGAGCTGCTTACAGCGTCGTGAGGTTGTCCAGCCCGAAGGTCGAGTTCATGGTCGTGAGGTAGTTCATCGAGAATCGCCTACAGTGCCACGACATACACACACGCCAAGCGTCAGTGGCAACTCGCGTCAGGCTATCGACCTCGCAACGTCCGCGGCAATGACGTACAGCGATCGAAGCTTCTTGAGGTTGCCCAAGCCTGGCGGGACTGCAGTGAAGAGATTGTTGACGAGCGACAGCGTCGCGACGTTTGGCGGCAAGAGCGACGCGATGATGTCGGCTTGTGGCTCCAAGTTCATGTTTGTGAGCTCGACGGTGATGATGTCGGTGGTGTTTGTGAGCAGACTCGGCGAGAGCTTGATGTTCGAGACTCGGCCCTTCGCGCCATTCAAATACGGACTTCGCCCCGCGACCATCCTGACCATTGCGCAAGAGCACCGCACACGATCTGTGAGACGAACGCGAGCGCAAGCCGATCGCATTCATCCGCACGTACACTTTGGAAACATTCCGCGGTAGCTCGAGCGGCTCGATTGCTTCGAGGTTGTCGTTGTTCTCGGTCTGGCGTTTCCCAGTCTCGGCTGGCGCTGGCGTTGTCGGTGTGCTCGGTGGCTCTGCGAGCTCCTGCGGACTCTTCCACTTGCCGAACGCTGTGTGGATCGTGAACGCCTGCTCGATCGCGTACACTTTCGTGAGGCACTTGATGTCGCACGTCTCGACGCCATCGATCGTCGTTGTGTTTGCGAGGCACGGGATGTTGGCGTCGCACTGGTTGCTGCACTTGAACGTGAGCGTCTTGGCTGGCGCAGTACAGGCGGCTTGACTCACTGCGCGCTCAGCTGCAGTCGAGCCGAGTAGAGTCGCTGCTGCCGCTGCCACGACTGCTGTCGCTGCTGCGAGCGTCTGCATCATACGCGTGCAACCTGTCGGAAGTCTGCTCTTCGCGTCTGGAGGTCAAAGTCAAAATGGCGCGCGTGAGTGTTGTGTAGCACAAGTCACAGTCGGCTGTGGTGGTATTGAGAGCGTGGCATCGAGACCGCACCATCTGCTGCTGTGGGTGCAGCTCGTGTGGCAACGAAAAGCGTTATGAGAGCGCCGATGTCATCAAGCTCCTCGATCGAGCTGGTTGTCATCATGCTCACCAGCGCCAAGCGTCTCGTACATCTGAGCGTCGTTGCTCTGAAGCAGCCTGTGTGCATTATGATCCGAGCGTCGATGTCCCGAGTCTCATTTGCTCGGCTCGGTCACTACCAAGAGCAAGTCACTGTTCGTTTTCTAGCTCAGTGTTCGCGTTCGTCGCATTCACGCTCAGTCCAACGCTCGCGCTCGCTTCATGCTCATGCGCTCGAGGTCGCCGTCTTGCAATGCGAGCTAGAGGCGCTCGATGCTCGGGGTGCGCCGTCGTTCGTGTCGTCAACTACGCAACTGCGAGCGCCATCGAGAGAAGCAAGTCTTGCTTGAGCGTCGCGTAACTCGCATCACTATCAGGCTCGAGTACATCGATGTGACCTGCTGATATTGATCGAACACGTTCAAAGTACCGGCGAGAGCTCTGTGAGCGCGTTCATTTGGAGGTCTCTGAAGCCACGAGAAGCACGCGCCGCTCGTCAGAGAGAGGCCTAGGTCGAGGCCGAGAGAGTGATACATGCTTACAGCCGAGGCGATCGAGAATCATCAGCTCACGTACAAAGCCTGGAGCTTGGGGAAGATCTCAGTGAACGACGAGATGCTGTTGTCGCCCAAGTACCTGCAATCGCGACCAGTCACACGCTTGTCAGAGCACTGTCTAGCATCACCACGATCGGAGAGAGCGAGAGAGCGACGCGCGTACAGGATGACGAGATTATCCGAGCCTTCGATCGAGTCCATGAGGCAGCAACACAACGTTCACACGCATGCAGTAGATGGATGAGTTCGTGGCGAACGATCGAGTGCCTCCAACACGGAGAGAGCGGTGCGCACGCTCGCTCTCGAGTGCCACGGCTTGCTCTGACGGAACTGCCTGTCGAAGCAGCGCGAGTGCATCCGCGAGCTGATCAAGCACGAGGCGTACTCTCTAATTCGTGTCAAATTCTACATAGTAATGGACAAATAAAACAACACTATCCATATAGTATTAACAAGTGCATTATGATTTGTCATAGTCTACATCAAACCCAGCGTAATTACAGACAATTCCATAAACCCGCACTTTCGTGACAATAATAACACACACCAAATGTAACATACAAATATTAGAATGCAAGCATGGGTTATATTACGTTTCTCTACGTTATGGGTTTCAAGTCAATTTACAAAGTGGAAACAACATAACCCAAACTCACGAGTGTATCCAACCCAATCGCTTCATTGCAATCGGAATGGGTTATGACGTGAATATAAATGCGCATTGAAGAAATTGAGCACCCACGTTTTGGACTCTAACATCTCGTCTTTGATTTGTGGGTATTTAACAGCACTGATCGACGCAAACTTCGATGTCGGTTCTGACAAGCATATCCGCACGCACAACAAATCAGTTGTGCGCAAGATATGATATTTTCCAAGATACAACATATATTCTATAGTCCCATACAATAACAGGTGAAGTGGGTTGTTTGAGGTGACTGATAGTTTTGGGTTTCTACATTCTGGCTTAACCGACCCTAATCAAATTTTAACTCCAATGTCGAGTAACCCCACACAAATTGTTAATCATTACATGACGCCAACGACCAACACAACAGATGGGAACCACTCTGAATAATGAATTTCAACTTGGAAAAACCGATTGATACTAGTACATTCACCATTCCCATTACTAAATAGCAAAAACAATAGGCGAGCCAATCTGCTTTGAAAGGGATAAGTTTTCGACAGGTTTATTTGGCAAGTGCCGAGATTGAAAGTGGCGCGACACGAAGTCGCTCAAATGCAGCAACAAGCTCAAACACATCCTCTACTAGAATGCCTGTGTGGCGCCAGCAGTTGGCGACGGTAGTGCTCGACGCTTCGTCCCATGCTGCTTAAGCCCACTTCATAGCGTCAAAAACGCTAGCATCATAGAGAGACGCCAGCTCTTGCTCACTTACCTCCACTCCCTCAATTTCTTCACGCTCAATTATATCACCTAGCTTGTCGACGATGTGCGCAGTGCGAATCTTGAGGAGCTTGCTCTTGAATGCTTGGATCACTCCAGCATCTTGTGGCTGAAGGTGTGCCGTAGTGTTTGGGGGAGAAAGCAGAGTTTGACGTTCGAGAACGTGTCCGTCACTCTATGTGACGATGCGTTGTCCAAGAGGAGGAGGACTTGACGCTGTTCGCGCTACATGCGCTCGTTTAAGTGGCTCAGCCAAGCGCGGAAGAGGCTAGTCGTCATCCAGCCTTTCTGCGAGTTGGTGTACTCCACACCAATCTCGCTGGCTGTGCGACCTTCGAAGCAGCGAGGCTGCTGTGCCGCGCCAATGAACAGCAGCGGCAACTTCTCCGAGCTGTCTGCATTTGTAGTCAGCGCCACAGCAATCCGCTTCTTGCCGACCTTTCGCCCTGCCATACTCGACTTGCTCACAGCTCGCGCAGGAGCAGCACAGTAGAAGTAGGCGCTTTCATCGAGGTTGAATATGTCGGCTGACTTGTATTGACTTGCTAGTGCGCGTAGAGCGGCACGGGCTTCCTTCACAGCTTCCTTGCTAGCTGAAGCTGCTTCTCCATGCACTCGGCGTGGCTTAAGGGCGTGTCTGAGCTGGAGCTTCTGCAGCCAACCGTCACTGAACTTCAAGCGCTCGAGTCGGTCGCCACACGCGCGCTGGCGAGCACAACAGAGCCGCTCGCAGCTTCTCTGCCTTGGCCTTGATCGTCGCCCACATAGCAACTGGGAGCTGCATACGCTCGCAGCGAACGATCCAGGCGACGAGAGCAGACTCGAGCGCGTCACTGCTGAGCGGCTGCATCGTCTTGAGCGTCGGTCGAGCGCCAGCGCTGCGTGCGGCACTGCTCCCTGAGCCATGCACCTTGAACAGGACGGAGAGAGTGGAAGGAGGCGGTCGCTTGGGCAGCTGGAACGTAGTTGACGCCCACACACACAGATCCGATAGCGACAGCGCTTTGTGCTGCTCGTGGTGCTCGCATAGCTGGAGCTTCTGCTGCGCGGTCAGGCGTACACGCGTCGCGCTACTAGGCATAATTGCCAATGAGTGGACAAAAGAGTTCAGATTTGGTATGAACAAATTCGTCAGGTTATTAGTTATTACAGTATTTACTAATGAGAATGGTGCCTGTATGTGTTTGGCTGTTTATTGACAATACATGATAATTGTAGTATTTTATTGTATAGAGGCATAAAATATGATGGTTTAGATTGGCATAATTTGATGCTTTTGTCCGACATTTTGGCAAGAATAGGAATGTGTTTTGCATAAGTGTGCACAAATTTATCAGATGTTTTAGGACTTGGAGCTTTCGAGACGTACTACAATATTGTATTGTATGCAAGTGTTTTGTAGTTGTTGTTGTTTTACTTTTGTACTCATGATATTATTCGCTCTCTACCGTGGCTCTAATCAAAACCTATTTTCTGAAACAATCAATTCCATACTCTCTAAAAAATAGATAAAGTATCTATTAAAACCTAAATTTTAGTAATAATTGATCCAGTACTTGAATAATTATTTGTCGCTAGAAGTCCCAAAATTTGAAACCTATTATAGGGTATATGAAACAAACACCTGCAACAAAACAAATTCCACTAAATAAATGCAACATTCTGGGGGTTTTGAGATATACAATTGAGTATGTCAAGATAGTTTTGATATATCCGTTTCACATTCGATTTTTACTCGATTTATTCACTATCAAAGCTCAAATCGGACTCGGAGATGTTCCTTTTGCAAATTCAAATTTCGACAAGTTTGCTCCACCATCTGGATACAAACTTCAAGTGATTTTGGTTGGAGTGACCAACGCAACCACTTTGCTACAAACTTCAAGTCACTTTGGCTGAGCAAACTTTTACTGTTGTTTTCCGATACAAACGATGTTTCGAGAGTCAAACAGCACGGGCACGCTCATACATTCGGCAAGATAAACGCCGGGCACCCGCTTATTTCACTACATGAAACAATACTCTTGTGCACGGCTTTACTAAAACCTTGTCAAAGCGCGGGCACTCGAATATTTCACTATCAAGCGTAGCCAAGAGCGACAGAACACAGAGAGAAGACTCTAACGACAACGACGAAGACGATAAACACACGATGGCAGCGCACGTCGTGTTGCCTCCCTTGCAAGACCCGGAGCGTGCACGGTCGATCGCAATGCTCGCTGCAGAGCGCTTGATGCTCGTACACGGCATCTCGGCGACGGATCCCTGCAGTCGAGAAGCGACCTCGCGAGGCCGAGCAGCGCCTCTCGTGGGCTTGCGAGAGGTATGCGCTCAGGCGATTCCTACAACGATTCCAGCACTCGAATCAAGACAAGAGACAGTGTGTGCGTAGACAGGGAGACCATTGAAAGCGCACCCACGAGCGAGTGCTAATGAGACTGTCACGTATCAAGAGCGCCGCACATGACAGCGCCGCATCTGGACGACGCGCATTCCGACTTTGCGCGTGCCGCACGCAGCACTCGACCACGACGCAGCTCGCGCACGACACCCAACTGCACGCAAAGGATTGCGACGTACGATGCGGACGCTCACAGCAGCGACAGCAATCGTGGCAGCGGCAGCAGCGACTCTACTCGGCTCGACTGCAGCTGAGCGCGCAGTGAGTCAAGCCGCCTGTACTGCGCCAGCCAAGACGCTCACGTTCCAGTGCAGCAGCCAGTGCGACGCCAACATCCCGTGCCTCGCAAACACAACGACGATCGATGGCGTCGAGACGTGCGACATCAAGTGCCTCACGAAAGTCTATGGCGAGCAGCGAGCGTTCACGGTGCACACTGCGAAGGGTGCGTGGAAGAGCCTGCAGGAGCTTGCGGAAGGTGCGCTGCCGGCGTCGCAGGTGCCAGCCGAAACGGGCAGGCTCCAGATCGAAAACAACGACAACCTCGAGGCGATCGAGGCGCTCGAGATTCCTCGCACGGTGACGCGAGTGTACGTTTGTAGAGTTGCTCTCTTGATGCGCGTTGGTCTCTCGCGTCGGTCTCACAACAGTGCGCATGCGCAATGACTAGGACGATCACTGGCAAGAGTCCGTACCTGAACGCAGCGAAAGCCCGCGTCTCGAACGTCAAGCTCTCGCCGAGCTTGCTCTCCGAATTGACCAACGTCTCGACGGTCGAGCTCACGGACATGAACTTGGAGCCGCAAGCGGACGCGATTGCAGCGCTCTTGCCGCCGAACGTCGTCACGCTCACGCTCACGAACGGGCTCTTCACTGCAATCCCGCCGGGACTGGGCAGCCTCAAGAGGCTCCGATCGCTGTACGTCCTGCACACGAGCCTCGCTTGCTGCATTGCGCTCACGGACGCTCGTCGCTGCCACGTCTCGCGCTCACAGGGCGTTCAGTTTCAACTACCTCACGGCCGTGGACGCGACCGTCAAGATGGACAACCTCACGACGCTGTACGGTGCTCGCATGCATGCGGTCGCTGCGCAACGTGCAGAGAGGGTCGTCAGTGCTGACAACGTCGCGCGTGGCTATGCTGAGCAGGATCCTGTCGTACAACGCCATTGCGTCGTTCACGCCAGTCTTCCGCAAGCTGCAGAACTTGGACCTGCAAGGAAACGCGCTCACGGAGGTCCCGGCGGTGCTGACCGAGTACGCGGCGCTGCGCGACTTGTGAGTGCCTCGCGCTCGATCGATCGACAGACTCGTGTCTTTGACATCCACATGTGCCTAGTGACTCACTCGACGCACGTCTGTGCCTCGCTGTGTACGACTGTAGGTACTTGGGCAGCAACAACTTGACGGCGATCTCGCGCTCCTCGCCACTGCCGTCGAACCTCTCTGCGCTGTACGACGCGCATATATCGAGCCTCGCGCGCGTCTGTGCTGCATTGACTGACAACTCTCTCTTGCTCTCTCTCTCTCTTGCTCGTGCGCTTGAAGTCTTGTGAATAACAATCAGATCACGACGTTCGATGCGTCGCTTCCGAACCTAAAGACGCTGTACGTGCGCTGCTAGTGTCGCTCGAGCGAGCGCATACTGGCGCTGACTGCCGAGTCGCTCACGCTTGTGCGTTCGCTGTGTAGCAACCTCGTCGGCAATCAAGTCGCGTCGTTCAAAGCGGATCTCCCGAACGTCAAGCGACTGTACGTGCTTGCGAGTGCTTGGCGTTCCATCGACGCCACGTCGTGCGCACATCGCCTCACGAACTCTCTCTCTCTCTCGTAGGACGCTCCAGCGAAACAACCTCACGGCGTTCGACGCGCAGTTCCCGAGCCTCGATCTGCTGTGCGTCTTGCTCTGCGCGCGCACATGCTCTCTCATCCGTTGACCCACGTGCTCGCTCTCGCAGGTTCCTTGCCGACAACCAGCTCACGTCGTTCAAAGCGAAGCTCCCGATCCTCAAGTCGCTGTGCGTGTCCACGTAGCGTCGCCTCCAGAGCATCATCCCATGCAAAGACTGACTGACGCGTTCGTGGCTGCGGCTGTGGTGCGTGCTCGCAGGTACCTCCAGTCGAACAAGCTCACGTCGCTTGGAGGCGAGTTCCCGATCCTCGACCTCCTGTACGTGCGCGCTCTCTTTCGCTTCTGTAGCTGGTTCAGATCCAGCGCAAGGCTCCGTACGGCGCCACTGACGAACGTGTGCATGTCATCGCCTCTGCTGCCGTCGTCGTCCAAAGCGACTTGACGAACAACAACTTTGCCGAGATCCCGTCGGCAGTCTTCAACTACTCCAAGCTCACGACGCTGTTCCTCGCTGGCAATCCGATCCAGAACGTCACGCTCACGCCCGCGCAGTTCACGTTCCTCGCCGGCTTGGGCAACTTCACAATCGGCGCGAGTGCTACGAACAAGAACTGCGACGCGAGTCAGCAGAAGACCACGCGCGGACTCACGTTCTGCGTCATTGATCCAGAAGCCAAGGCGGCCGGGACAACTGATACGAGCACAAAGGACGAAAGCTCGTCGACGGGACTGGTCGTCGGCGTTGTCGTCGGCGTCGTCGTGCTCGCTGCGATCATCATCGCCGTCGTGTGCATCCGTTCGCGCAAGAAGGCGGCGAACGCAAAGGGAGTGTACACGAATGCAAACGGGACGGCCAAGGCCACGAACAAGACTGGCAGCACAGGCGGCACGATGTCGCTCTGGGATGACGACGAGCTGCTGGCGATCAAAGTGGACGAAGAGGACATTGAGGACGTCAAGGCGATCGGCAAAGGCGCGTTCGGCGACGTGTGGCTCGTCAAGTACCGCAAGACGCAGCTGCTGGCGTCCAAGCGACTGCGCAAGAGCGGCGTGACGGCGGCGCAGACGCAGAACTTCATCGACGAGATCAAGCTCGTGGCGAAGCTCGAGCATCCACACATCGTGGCGTTCATCGGCGCGGCGTGGACGATCCAGTCGGACTTGCAGGCGCTGTTCGAGTACATGGACGGCGGCGACTTGCGCGACTACCTCAAGAGCGCGCAGACGCCGAAGCAGTGGACGCCCGAGAAGCTCCAGATCGCGATCGACGTGGCCGAGGCGCTCGTGTACGTGCACTCGTTCGCGCCGCCGCTCGTGCATCGCGACCTCAAGTCGCGCAATGTGCTGCTGAGCAGCGAGCTGCGCGCCAAGCTGACGGACTTTGGCGTCTCGCGCTTCCGGTCGGAGGACAACACGATGACGTCGGGCGTCGGGACCGGCAAGTGGTTGGCGCCAGAGGTGATCTCCGGCAGCACGGACTACGGCGCACCGGCCGACATCTTCTCGTTCGGCGCCGTGCTCACGGAGCTCGACTCGCACGAGCTGCCGTACGACGGCGTGCGCGGTCCGAACGGCGCGCCGCTCGCTGACGTCGCGCTGCTGCAAATGGTCGCGAGCGGTGACGTGCGTCCGCACTTTGGTCAGGCGTGTCCACCGAAGCTCGCGGAGATCGGCGACCGGTGCTTGGCGCTGAACCCGTCGGAGCGACCAGCGGCGGCCGAGATCGCGTACGCGCTCCGTCAGCTCATGAAGAGCATGGACGCGGTGATGTAGTTGCATCGTCTTGAGTGCGTCTGCGCACACTGGAGTGTAGTGCGTGTGGCACTCGCTAGCTCACGAATGCAATGAGAGCAATTCGACCGGAGTGAGCGAGTCTGTTGTGAGCAATTGAGTACTTGGATCCTGCGCACACGCTGGAGCATTCAGGAGCGATATCGCAAGCGAGCAAGTGCACATGTGCGCGTAGCGTACATAGGCTACCGTAGCAGTCCATTCTGTCTCGCAGTCAGGGCGTACAGCGGTCGGCTTCTGTGTCTAGTATCGACGCTGCTCTCTACGATCTCCTCCTACTTCCGATCGACTTGCGCCAGTGCAGTCGCCAGTGTGTCCACACACACACGCGCATGTGCGTACGTCGAGAGGCGATGGCTCTGTCAAGCGTCAACGCCCGTCGCTTGCGTGGCGAGAGGAGCGCCATTCGACTCCAAGAGCTTCCTCTGACCGACTGACTGAGTGACTGCTGGAGCCTCTAGCGCTGTCCCCGAGTCGGGTCGCTACACTTGGTAGCCGCGCTTCGACGAGCCCGCGAGTCGGTCGACGACGTCGCGGATGACTGGCAAGTTGAGCGCCGTGCCGACGATTGGCGTCTGGCGCAGGAACGCCACGGCGACCGGGAAGAACGAGCCAAAGAGGTTGAGGAAGCCGAACGACTGGATGATCATGCCGAGGATCGGGTACCGCAGCATCACGAGCACGATGCCGCCGAGGAAGCAGACGATGCCGCGCCAGCGCTCTTTCCGCGTGAAGAACCGCACCGTGCGCGTGAGGCCGATCGTGAGCGCAAGGCCACAGAGGAAGAGGACGTCGCCGAGCGCCAGCAGCGCTGCGTCAAAGAACAGCAGCACGCCGAGGAGCAGGAACGCAAAGCCAATGCCGAGCAGCAGCGTCCCGATCTTGCGGTTGTCGTCCAGCATCGTGCTTGAGCTAGTGCTAGTACTTGTGCTTGTGTCTTTGAGTCTGTCTGTGGGTCGAGTCGCCTGCGCAGTCGTCCGTCACGTGGGAGCACCTCGTGCCTCGTGCTCCGAGTCGTTCGTGCGTGAATTGGTCGGTCGATCTGGCATGACGTGTCCATTCGGCACGAGCGAGCGAAAAACGAGGGAGACCGATGTGTACAAAAGAGTAAATAATTATATTGCATGTGTCTACTTCCGCAAATCAAACCTCAGAAATACATTTTAGAGCACGAATATGGCACGAAACCATACAATACACTGCTAGTAAAAAATGGTACTTCAGTCCACGTATCGGTAGATAGTAGTTAATGAAGTTAGCTACTGTATTTCCGCACTTCTGTTTTGTATTAAAAAGTACTGTTACCAACTTCAATAACTACCTATCGGGGTATAAATACGTATAGGAATATACCAAGTACGTATCGGACACGTTTTCAAATTCCTTTCCATCGACATATGCAACAACTAGGCAAAATGTCTATATGTAGAGTGCAATTTTGCACCCGACCGGTTTTATTACGGAACTTATGAGTATGTTCGGCGCCACTGTAAAGTGCACGACAAAAGTCTTGGAAATTTCTTGTTTCATTTCAAATATTTTTGATTTTCATCGGACAGAGCTGCAATGAAGCTGGATTAATAGCGCAATTAAATACGGTTCGAATGCTATATGTCGATCATCGAAATACACAGTGTAGCCAGCACAATGGCAGAAAATGTCATTTTCGAAATATTTCAACGATGCGAGAATAAATGGAGAGGCGTGGTAAGATTGGTATCAAAATTGTAATTGTGGTCAAACGAGCTCGAAAACACGTAATTTAGATAGAACACATTGCGTACACCAAGCGAACAAATTTCCAGTGCCTCCGAAGCTGTTTTGCGATGACGGCGTGGCAAGAGATGACGGCGAGCGACGTCGCAACTATCCTCGACCTTCGAGGCCAAGGCGAGAGGCTGCAGGCGATTGCAACGCGTGTGCAGCGCAGCGTATCGACTGTGTCACGCGTCATCAACGGCGAGAGAGCCTCGAAGACCAAACAGCGCACGGGAAGGCCTCGAAAAGTGTCTGAGCGTGAGGGCCGGCGGCTGGTGCGCGCGGTCACGACGCGAAATGAGAGCGCCTCTCAAGCCCGAGCGAGTGTCGGTGTTGACGCATCGGTGCGCACCGTGCAGCGCGTCCTCCATGCACACCCTGACGTGTCTTGGAAGAAGAAGAAGCGGACGACGGTGATGACCAAGATGCACCAAAAAGGACGAGTCGCATGGGCGAGCGAGAGAGCAGCTTGGGGCGCGAGTGAGTGGTCGCGTGTCGTGTTTAGCGACGAGAAGAAGTGGAACATGGATGGGCCGGATGGCTTGCAGTTTTACTGGCATCGCGCGGGGCAGCCAGAGCGATGCGCCGTGAAGCGTCACAGCGGTGGAGGATCGGTCATGGTCTGGGGCGCATTCTCTGCAGCCGGCAAGTCGGAGCTCAAGTTCATTGAGGGCGGCCAAGACGCGCAACGCTACACAGAGACGCTTGCCACGCACTTGCTGCCGTTCTTACGCGCACACCACGAAGAAGGGCACGTGTTTCAGCATGACAACGCGCCGTGTCATCGCGCTCGACTTACTCAAGCATGGCTGCAGACGAGCAACGTGACGACGATGAGCTGGCCAGCGATGTCCCCGGATCTCAATCCGATCGAGCACCTCTGGGGCATCCTGACGAGAACCGTGTACGCGCACGGTCGCCAGTTCTCATCGCAGCAAGAGCTCAAGTCCGCCATCACCCAAGCGTGGCGCGATCTCGACCACTCAGTCATTGCCAACTTGGTTGCATCGATGCCCAAGCGCTGTGCAGCTGTCCTCGAGCGCAAGGGAGCGTTTATTACTAGTTCGTAAGCTTCAAACGCAGCGTCCTCACGTTCAATACCAATCTTACCACGCCTCTCCATTTATTCTCGCATCGTTGAAATATTTCGAAAATGACATTTTCTGCCATTGTGCTGGCTACACTGTGTATTTCGATGATCGACATATAGCATTCGAACCGTATTTAATTGCGCTATTAATCCAGCTTCATTGCAGCTCTGTCCGATGAAAATCAAAAATATTTGAAATGAAACAAGAAATTTCCAAGACTTTTGTCGTGCACTTTAATTTGCATCGAAGTTACCCTTATTATATCACACTCTACCTGAATTGTATCGCATTCTTTGCAACCCTGTCGCTTCAGGTCAAGTATATGCCACGTATTCCGTGTCCTCCTCCTCCACATGTCCTAAAAACTGGTGACAATCGAGTCATGGCGAAGTGTGACCGACCAGCTTCAGAGTGTGACAGACTGACATCCGAAGCAGTGATTTGGTTCTAGTATGGACTTTGCAATGGCTACATTGCGTCAGAACTGGAAGTTGCACTAGTCCATGAGTGCACGAACGCATGAGCTTGCGAGCGCATGATCTTGCAAGCGCATGAGCGCGTGCAGGTGTATGCCGGCGCGCAGACGGTCGTGCATGAGTAGCTGCTGTGCTGGCAGCGTTTTGTCGCCGAGAACATGAGCACGCGACCGCACGTTGTGCAGTCGGCAGCAAGTCAAGTAGAGGCGAAGCAGCGAAGATCATTTCAAGATCAAGCAGTGCGCTCACAAGCGTCCACTGGCAAGCAAGACGAGCGCAGTCGCCGAAGTACGTGAGTCGATCCGCCACCGCACCAACCTCTTTGCATCAGACACAAGCACCTACGAGCAAGCCTTCTGCACATATTCGAACAACTCTAGTTCATGCACCACCTTAGTAACTGCATCATCTCGTCTACATCGACACTGCGATGTAGTAGCGAAGACCAGCGTCGCTGCGTGCTGTTCTACATAGCACTCTAGCTGACCGCTGTTCACACACGCAGTATGACTCACTCATGTGATCACGACAAATGCAGCGACTCACTCAAGCGTACATGAGAAGCACTACAGCACAAATGCGAACGTGCTGATATCACTAGGCGAGTAACATGTCTAGAATGACCTTGGCAATGCCGTAGCGGAGAGCTGTCATCGAGCGCGGCGTAGAGTCTCTTGTCACTGTGTCGTCCACGTGCCGCCAGAACTTCATGCACACGAACGCGCCACAACTGAAGCTGTCGAACTGCTGTGGCGAATTCACGCACACGACTTGGTACGGCTGAGACAAAGCGCGCGCGAGCTCCCAACATATCTTGTCCAGTGCTCGTCTGTAGAATGCCGAGCTCATGCTGTCGTAGTAGAAGACGCGCGCGTGCTGGGCGTAGATCATGACGCCACACCAGTGCTAATCGCCGAAGTTGACAGGCAGAAGCACACTTGTAACACCGTCCTGGACAGCAAGACCGACGATCCGCTCCTTGTCGTTTGCGTCGATGGTGTGCTTAGTCGCGCGAGACTTTCTCGCCGTCGCAGACAGGATCCCGCCGAACCGGACGGCGGTGTGGCGCTCTTCCAGGCGCTCACAGAAGGCGGAGAGGACGTCGTCGTTGAGCCAAAGTGGAGGTGTGAAGTGATATAGCATCGCGTAGTGGTAGTCCGTCTTCAACCCGTGGATGATACTGTACGGATACATGGCTGATACATGCCCAGCCAACTCTTTGACGCCTTTTACGCCACTCGGCTCGACTGCACTCGCTGCGTCGCGTAGCAACCACGCGCAGCACGCAGCGCATCCATCGCATGCCGTGCGGAGCGTCTGGACACGCTGCATGGTCTCGACCTGCAGTCGCGAGAACGAGCTGACACCGGCTATCGTGATGACTTCAACCTGGGCCTTCACTTGGTCGTCATGCTCTTGACTCACTAAGCTAATCGGTGTTCACGACGTGTTGGCGACCAGTAGAACCTTCACACACGCTTGGAGCAGCTTCGGTGGTAGCACATAGAACGCGTCCGCGTTGAGCACAGGATTGACGACCACTTTGTACTTGGGTCGTTTGCTGGCTTGGTCGGTGAACTTCGTGGGTACAGCTGACAGTCGAGCGAGCGTGCTTTCCGGACTCTGCTTCTCGCAGTCAAGCGACGCGACGAACTGCACCAGAGAGACTTCGCCAAGTGATCGACCGAGCTCTTGCGTCGCGTTGAAGCGGAGTCTGTCTTGACGCGTCTCAGACTCGCGCTGCTTTCTGTCGAGCATCGGGCGTCCGGTCTTGTTGGCCTTTGGGTTGAGTCGGATCGTCACGATTGGTGCGGCTGGTTGCTGGAAGTCGTCGTCGTTCTGTGTTGCTGAGACCTGTACGCCGTCTGGCTCCGACAGCACCACTTGACTCGTGCGCATGATTGGCACGGGTCCGATCTCTTCTGATTACACGCTGTGGACTTGAGAGACCGGCTCGGCACTTTGGGTGGACTCATGCTGCTCTGACTCGATGCTGGCGAGTCGAGTGCGCTTGCGCTGCCGCACGTTGCGCCATTGCTTCTCGAGGACTACAGTGAGGTAGTCGAACCCTTGGTCATCGTCGACATCTTCAAGCTCGGAGCAGATGCGCTGTGCTGTCTGGAGCGCAACTCTGTAACTCTTGCGGGATGTGCGACTGCGACTGGTCATTTGACTCGCGGCACTGGCGCAGTAGGCGTTGTACGTGAGTCTTGGAACTCGCGCGATGTCAGCGAATGCTCTCATCCACCTGACACGCAGACATACAGCGTTGCCAAGACGTACGGATTGTTAGAGGAGTGCAAGACGTGCTATTCAGAGTCAACACGTAGATTGTGCATATCCATCACGTGCGCGGTACGTGCGGTTCGAGATGTACCTTGCGTCGATCCTCTTGAGCGTAATGATGGAGCCCGGCCGCTGCCATGCCTTGCGAACTGCCATTGCGTGGCGGCAAGGCAGCTTCATCGACGATGCAAACTCGCAGTCGCACATCCACGTGGTGGTGCTGTTCACTGTGTGTGTTGGTGCGGCCAGTGACGAGAGCAACGAAGCTGTGCTCGACGATCTTGTACTTGTCCCACTTGAGCACCGCAACTTTGTACTCGCGTTCGACGTGCTCCGCCACGAAGTGGGTCGTAAACAGCAACACATTCGCCATCTCTTCGTCGTAGTTTGCGCGGTGTGGTGGCCGATCCGGTCGGCTTTGAACCGCGCTTCGTTCTCTTGCCGGCGCTCGGACGCAATGATGGCTTCGAGACAAGCTTCCATGCTGGTGGCACCACTGGCGGCGTCCTTGAGCTTGCCGAACCAGCTTTCAAGCCGATTATTCGTATGGTTGCGAAAGTGCGGGAGCTTCTCACGTCGATGAGCGACCCACATGTCTTGGACTGGATGCCAGTTCTTCTCCATGTAGTCGAAGAACGCGCTAAAGCCGATGCGCTCGCACATGTCGTGAAGCTCTTCACATTGTAGCTCGTACTCAGCGTCGCTTCGAACGTACACGAGGTTGTGCACCATGTGGTCGACTGCAGCGTGGTCGACCGCCGAGATGCGCCCGAACTCTGGCTTGCGCGAGACCAGAGCGATCCACTTGACGACGTGAAACACGCAGATGAGAATCCGAGCATCGGGGAAGAACGAACGAAGCACTCGGATCTCGTTCAAGTCTTTGTCAACGACAATGACTCGGAGTTGCTTTGACGCTGGGTTCACTCGTACGAAGTGGTCGAGAACTCTGGACATGTGCCAATCTCGGTTCGTCTCAAGCAGACTCTGCTGCACGACGTGACCTTCGTCGTACTCGTCCATGGTCATGAACGTGCAGAGTTGGTAGTTGTATCTGACCGATACATGCGTCATACATAGGCAACACGTACAAGCGGCAAGTGAGTGCTCAACCTCATCCACGCGAGCACGATCGATTGGCAGTCGCACCTATTAGCTTTTTGTGTACAGACCGCTGGCAGGAGCTCAGGAAACCGCGCTTGGGTGTCACGCATGCTTCTTGAGCTGATCGAGATCACGCCTGCTTCTCTCGATGCAGTTTTATCGACAATCGCCACGTTGCCTTCATCTTCCGCGACGAGCTTGGCGATCACAGCAGCCGTTGCGTCGTCGTCGTCTCGCATACTCACGTTCCTATGGTGCGCGTCGACCAGGTTGTCCACGTCCTTCCTCACGATGTTCTCGCCCTGTTCGAGTAAGACGTCGTAGATCTTTGACCTCGTCGTGCCGCTTCGCGCCATCGTGGCGACAAAATCTCGGTTCGCAGGATCTTGGACGCCGCGAGCGCAGGGGTACGTCTTGAACACATTCGCGTCGACTGGACGGTTGTGCTCGAACGTGCCGTTCTCGACGCGAAGACCCACTTGTCGTCCTTGTAGGCCATCTGCACGAGGAACCGGAAGCGGCATCCCGTGAAGCGCAGGTGGCGACGTGGACGCTTGCCACCACCGCGGCTTTCGCGTCGCCAGCCGTGAGTGCAAATGTACGTCCGCTGGTAGGCTCCCCATTCCTCTGGAACGAACTGGACGACACCTCCTTCGCGCGCAAACTTCGTCTGCGAGAGCCGCTTTTTCCGGGTTGCACACGGCACGACCTCTTGGACACGGATTGCTTGCTGCGTGCTCTCTTGGTACACCGCAAGGTACGCCATCCACGCTTGCCAGTAGTCGTGCCAAGCTTCTGGCTGAGGACATGCACCAACGTGTCCGATACATGGACCAGCGGCTGGCGATGCATGGCCTCGCCATCGTCGTCGCGGCCAGTGTCTGCGTCGTCTTCATCGCCGCCGTCGTTGTCGTCATGACCGTCACTGCTCTCCGCGTCGTCGTCGTCTAGCACGGAGCTCGACTCTGCTTCGTGCTCGCTCGCACTGCCATCCGGACTGGTGCTGGACGCTTCGGTAGCGATCTGGAGCAGGCGATGGTGAGTCGCTGCCGCGCCAGCACGCACTCGCTTTGGCACAGACTTGGGCGATTCGGGAAGGCCTGGAAACTCGAGCTCGGCGCTCGTGCTGGATGCCGTGCGCGATTCTCGCGTCTTGCGTCAGCACACGAAGCACATCGACATTCAGACAGCGTAGAAGTCAGTGAGCAAGTCGTCTCACATTCAAGCACTCGTGTGCATCCACTCGAACACGCGCACGAGCCTCGCGCCTTACGCACACATAGCGCCACATACGCACACGCAGCGCCACACACGCACACGCACACGCACGGTTCGTGCAGACGTACGTTTCGCGGTCTCTCGTCCACATCTTGGCTCCTGCGTCGATTCTTCTGGTATTCTACGCGCAAGGACACCCGCAGCACACCACAAAACTCGTTAGACGCTTGAAGCTCCACAGACAGTCGTCGATCTTCGTGCACATGATGGTCAATTTTGTATGGAAACCGCACTAAATGCAGCAATATTGATATCTACATATGCAATTTACAAAATATACTTGATTTTTTCATTATCGCATTTCACAAACGAGCCTCGATCCTGCTGTGAAGCATGAAGCATGGATATTGTGGCCCAGTGTGTCTCTTATTTTGTGTGTGTAAGCATCGAGAGCGCAGTTTTATGATGATAGAACCGTGGAATAAAGGCAATGAACGTGTGTAAAATGTCTACAGGTGTGTTGTTCGTTGTGCCGTTCGTCTCAAATGCGCGTTTGAATCAGCATGCCCTTGGTTTGTTCGTAATTGTCCAGTTGTTTGTTCATTTGTTTGTTTGTTTGTTTGTTTCATTCCAAGGTTTATCGGGCACTCCCAAAGTGTAGCCCAGCGTAGCAGTAGAGTAATTCATATTGCAATAAATACAATATGCAATATATTGTATTGCAATTATTTCGTCCGAGCCCTGGTCCTCAGTCCATTCCGAGCGTAAGCCGAACGGGTATTCCCGTAGTGTAGCCCCAGCTGGGGGTACAATTTGTTTCAGTCTCCCTTACTTTAATCTAGTGAAAATGTAATATTGACCGGACCATATTTGGTAAAATACAATTTGTCCGATAAAAGTCGATTTCTCGCACTCTCGGTCCTTGGGACCTTCGTGCTCGGAACGAAGAAAAACAACCTCCTGGACGGGTGTTGCCTACTCCGCTCAGTAAACATCGGTCGCTGGGCCTGCCTACGCAGATCATGCGTGGAGCGGCGCCACTCATGTCTGCCTTGGCTTAGCTCCCTCGGTTTCTTCGCTCAACGGTGTTTGTAACACCTCACTTATTTCTCTATAGCAATGTATTGAAACAAATTGTACCCGTCACTAGTGCCCACTCGGGGAGAATTTTTTAGTCCACAGTAAACCCTCCACTGTATCGTACAACGAGCTTGTTTTGAGCAAGTAAACATACAACATGTTAATATATAGGTTTGGCTCGAAACGACCAATTTCGATACAAATATAAAGATAAAGAACGATTTGCACGAAAATGACCATTTGAAGACAGTGACCAAAACGCACAGGGCTAGGTGAGGAAAGACGAGCGTTTGCAAGAAAAGAGACATGAGTAAGGTACAGCAAAATTCACAGTAACTGCCTCATCGCCCACACATTCAAACGATCTTTCGCGCGCAAACGGCTGGATCCGAGCGATCCCCCTCATTTCGAGATTTGCCGAGAAAGAGAGGAACCGACGAGACGGGAACGACTACGACAATGGTGGTGCCACGCTGCGAGACGCGCAACGAAGCTGCGCGATTCCGCGAGCGCATAATTTGGACAGAGTATTAAAGTACACACGGTTGCTTATAGTGAGTTTCAAAACAACCGAATGTTTTTGCGGCTGAAGTCAATGCTGCAAAAACTATAGCGGTTTTAGCGGTTGCATTGCATGTGATTCAAATTAACAGATTTCTTTTGCAAGTAGATGTATTTGTATGATGCAATTAATGTTGTAATCACAAGTTTATTCCTAAGACAATTGCAATGTGTGCGATTTTATATGTGTGTTGCTAATACATTTACATTTGTTTCATTGGACTATTGTTGTTTCATACATATGCGTCGAATGTGCTTCGAACTACTGGAAAGTACGCAAAACATGCAACCATATCAAAACATGCAACCATATCAAAACATGCAACATCGCTGTAAAAAGAAAACGACGACCAAAACTTGCAAATGTGACATCCCTTCCCGACGAACTTCCCTCCTATCGATGAACAGCACACACAAGTCACCAGCACGCACAAGTCGCATCAAACGAAACTCGACACAATCACAAGCGAGTACATTGCAATGCCTACTCGCGAGGTGCACACGTATCGACTAGCGCTGTCACATCTACGTCAGGCACAGCAACACTAAAATGGCCACTCTCGTCTCTAGGACCGACAGGAACGATCCCGCACTTCACGAATCCGTTGCAATAGACTGTGGCGGGACACTCGCCCACGCTTGCGTCACAAGAGTTGCTATGAGGCGGCGCCGCTCGGTCGCGTTGCTGGGATACGGGTTGTCGATTTGGCGTTGTAGATAGAGTGAGCGGAGCGTGTCCTTGAACAGCTTCATAACCGCCACGTCCATGGGTTGCGCGACGCCAGTGAGCCCAGGAGGGACGAACTCAATCTGCGTGTTGCCCTCAACGAGACGCTCAGCGATCACGTCCATCTTGTGCACCTTCAGGCAGTCCAGGAGCAGGTACCGGCACTCGTTGAGATCTGGACGCCACACCTGCGCACACACAACGAGCACACGTAACATTCGCACCAAACAGACATGAGTCATAGTGAAAAAATGAGGGTGTGTGAAAAAAGTGGGGGAACTCACCTCGTCAATCCATTCCATCATCACACGCTCGTCCGTGAAGGCGTTCTGCTGCACTGTGGCGACGATGTCGCCCGGGTATCCCGCGACTTCTTGATGCACGCGTCCGTGCGGCTTTCCAGCGAAGACGATCAAAGGCGCGAGTTTGCGGCCTTGCGCGGACGCACACAAGAACACCGTCGCGCAAAACGCGTTCGGCCCTGTCTCGGCGACGAAGTCGATCGTGCGCGCAGGTTGCATGTCAATGTACACTGCTGTTTGGTCCATGTTGTACACGTGTGCTGACTTGTCGTTGTAGCCGCACTGCGCCAACACGCCCGTTTCTTCGATTGCGTACTGCATGCGTGCAGCGAACTCGCACCCCACGACCTCCATGCGGTCACGGAGCTTCTTTCCTCGGTGCGTCACGCGCCGAACCGCAAGCCGGTGCTTCTTGAGTATGCGCCGGATGAGCTGCACTTTCGCGCCTTCGCTCTTGGCGCGAGCGTACTTAGGATCGATCCTTCCAATGGGCAACACGAGACAGTGGATAGTGACGCACTTTGCCTTGTGACGGCGCATATCTAGTATACATTGATAGAATCTGCAAACGAGTCAGACACCAGGCATGGCACAGCAAACAAAACGGTTTCGTGCACGTACTTTTGCTCCAATTCAACGTGCTCGCTCTTCCTTCCTCTTGGCTCAGTGCTGATTTGCTTCTGTCTGCTGGCCGCCATGGCGTCGTGAATAGCTTGAGCTCGTTTCTTCCAGCGCCAGAGCGTCGAGCGGTGCACGCTTGCGCGCTGTGCCGCGCCACCTGTCGTCCCGCTTGCGGCTGGATCGGTGAGAGCGGAGACCCTCTCTTGGTTCGTTGGTTGTACGGATCGCATCTGAGGCGATTGTCTGTGTAGCGAGAGTGTGCGAGAGTGCAATGATTGGAGCTGGGTGCGTGCAAACCGTGTTTTTACACCTTTGGATTACAATAGGAGACGTCTTTTTACGCTGGTTGCACGTTTTGCGTATTTTCCAGTAACTGAATGCTATTGGATTGATTTGTGTGGCGCAATCAACGTTTCAAAAAGGACCTTGTCGGCGCGCTCTTCACGTCTCACTCTGCTGGAATCTGGGAGTGTCTTGGATGCACTACGTACGACCTAGCAGCAAGAGTACCAACGGCTACGACGACATTGTTGTTTATGGTGAGTGTGTCGTGCGTTGTGTTGTGCGTGAAGGGATGGCGTGCGTCGGCAGCAACAGCGAGGCAAAGACCTTACCAACCTTGTCGACCATCTCCACCGTGCACACGGAAAGGGGTAGCAGTGAAGGCGTTTCAAACGCTTTCGCTGCTGCACATCTTGAAGATGTGCAGCAGCGCGGCACCATCGAGTCTCCCTTTGTCCTCATCCATCCCGAGGCCCGCAACATGTACAGCTGGATCGAGTGGATCATAATAGAGAACCGGGCGGTAACCATGTGCGAGAAGATCCTCGCCAAACAGTATACTCGGCTCAACAAGACGACCGCAAAGACGTTGAAAGCGTACATGAAGCTGCTCGAGAACAGCGTCAAGGACGAGATCACGCATGTGCTCAAGGACAAGAAGATCGGGGTCGTGTTTGACTGTTGGACTAAGGGCGGCTTCCACTTTGTCTGCTTTTTGGCAGTCACTGCT
Organism: Pythium guiyangense; assembly: GCA_003730235.1. NCBI lineage: Eukaryota > Oomycota > Peronosporomycetes > Pythiales > Pythiaceae > Pythium > Pythium guiyangense. Next base: position 1,172,063 of record QXDM01000014.1, read on the forward strand.
GGACGCAGCAAGGACGACGGCCATGGCGTTCGTTCGACGTTCATGCTGTCATTCGAGGCGTTTGAGTCGGGCAACTTCGGCGCAAACGCCATGATTGACATCCTCGACAACACGCTCGACCAGTACCAGCTCGACCCCTCCCAGCTCGTCTTCCTCGTCGGCGATAATGCGTCTGTCAACGTCGCTCTTGCAAAAAGAGTGAAGGTACCACTTGTTGGCTGTGTTAGCCACCGGCTGCATCTTGCTGCCGAGGTGCACATTGACTCGCAGCGAGATGTTGTCGACGAGCGCATTGGGCTCATGAGACTCCTGCGCACCGCCAAGCGCCGAACTGAGCTTCGCAGTCTGTGCATGGCTCCTCAACTGCGCAACGCAATACGTTGGAGCTCGACAGTCGCCATGATCACCAGCTACTTTGATGTCGAAGGCCATCTCGACGAGACCGATCATGAGCTCGCATTGCACATACCAAGCACCGAGGAAAAGATCCGACTTCGACAGCTCCACAGCGACCTCATGGACTTCGACTCTGTCGGCAAAAAAACCAACAAGCGGATGGCGTCACGCTCGCTGACGTTCGCAAGATGTTTGATAAGCTTGTGGAGGTCTACCCACGCTAGTGCAAGCGACATCTCGCAACAGAAGCGAGCATCGTCGCCTTCCCTCACACACACCACAACAGTCCATGTCTAGGACCGGACATCCCGGATTGGTTTCTGCCACACCAATCCATGTAACTGGCCACTTTGGCCCCGTTACAGCTCACGTCGATGCAACGCTCTGCACTCAAGACAGCGACGTCGAAGGTGCTGGTGTCGTAGAGACTACCCTGAGCTTCGAAGACGCTGCGCTGCAAGGCGACGAACTTCCAGTGGCGCAGGATTCGGCGTACGTGGACGTATCGTGGGTACCACCGACGTCTAATGACGTCGAGCGACTCTTCCCAATTGCAGACCAAACGTTCAGCGACCAACGGCGCTCAATGTCGCCTGAGACTTGGAGATACGGCTCTTCCTCATGTGCAACAAGCACCTGTGGGACCTTGAGTCCTTTGCGAAGCTCACTCGCGATTCATGGAGCAGAAAGCGATCGGTAGAGCAAGCGCAGATCGTGTAGTTCAGTGAACCGCCATTGGCGCTCCATAAGGTCCATGATGGCCATAATGGAGGGAGCTCGATTTACTGGTCCCCTCCATATCCCTGATCATTGTCCAGGCTCTGAGCAGCAGCACAAGCACACTTGCTAGCACACAAGCAGCACGAGCACACGAGCAGCATGCTCACTGACAAGGAAAAGACGCACGCGGCGACGCTCGCGGCCAAGTTGAGTGAGTGTACTTCAATGACCTTCTCGTACATCTACTTGCTCGCTGTGTGTCCTTTGGTCAAGCGCGCCAGGTTGTCCAGGTCGTCATCGAGAACGAGCACATGATGCTGGAGACGCCGCGACTGCTCGCGCTGCCGCTCGACGTAGACGCGAACGAGCTGCTCGAGTACTTGCATGCGCGCTGCGAACGCGACTTGGTACGTCGGAACGAGTCCGCGTGGATGAGGTGGAGAGCACCAGTGACGTTCGCCTGATCAAACGATCGATCTCCATCGCTGCGTGCATCGAGACGCACGCACTGCCACACGCTTCTCTCTTTGTGCAAGCACACACATACGAGCCAGCACTGTGCAACAGCAGCACCACCGCCACTTTGCTCCTGTATCTCCATCGCTGCGTGCATCTACCCATCCGTCCGATCCTCACGCTCTGACTACCCACACAATGACACAAGACGCCACGCCTGTAGTGCCAGTACGCGACCACCAACACGAAGGCGTTGGCGCCGACGCACCGAGGCTCACGTGCCTCGGCGACAACATCTCGACGCGCTTCGTGGTCGAGACGAAGCTCCCGACTGCAGAGGGCGTGTTCCGCTCTGTGGGCTCGCTGCGTGAGAGCGAGCCGATCGCGATGGTCTCGAGCGACGTCGCGGGCAAGTCGGGCGTACCCGTGCGCGTGCACGGCCAGTGCTTCACGTCCGAGGTGTTCGGGTCGCTCAAGTGCGACTGTAAGGAGCAGCTCGAGTTCGCAAAGGCGTACACGAAGGCGCACGGTGGCGTCGTGATCTACATGCCGCAGGAAGGCCGCGGCATCGGCCTCGCGAACAAGATCATGGCGTACGCGATGCAGGAGACGGCACTCGACACTGTCGACGCGAACCGCGTGCTCGGGTTCGCAGACGACTACCGGTCGTACGAGCCCGTGCTCGCGATCCTCCAAGACCTCGGCGTTGCGTCCATTCGGCTGCTCACGAACAACCCGCGCAAGATCCGCTTGCTCACGCAGCTCGGCGTCGCGGTCGACGGTCGCCTGTCCGTCATCATCGAGGGCGGCGAGCACAGCCAGGGCTACTTGAGCGCCAAGGCGCGGCGCATGGCGCACTTGCTCCCAGACAGCGCCGCGGTCAAGAGCGTCCGTGGTGACGACAGCAGCAGCACAGACGCAATCGCAGGAGCGTCACCGACGCACTCGGACAGCGACGACGACGACGACGACAATGACGACAATGACGACACGGCGACTGACGAGAGCAGTCAGGACGAAGACGAAGCACTCTTGCTCAATGGACGTGCTGCTGCAGGCAGTGACTCGGAGCAACTAGCGGCTCGTTGCGTGGTGCATCGATGATCGTGCAACGCGACGAACCGGCGAGTGGCGGACGCTTCGTGGTTTTTGGATAGAGCAGTCGCGAGCCGCCGGTTTGTTGGCTCTCGCTTGCCGACGACAGCGCAGTGCCTCTGTCTTTCCGTCGGTCTGTCCGTATGTCAGTGTCCGCCAGTCCGTCAGTCAGTCAGTGCCCGCTGTGGAGCAAGACGTCAAAGCCGCGCACGAGAAAGTCGCACGTGGCGTCGTCCGGGAGCTCCATGTCGAGCGTCCGGTCGTCCGCGACGAGCGAGAGGTACCGCTCGTACTTGGCGACGTCGCCCGTGCGCTTGAGCACGTCGGTCTTCATGCCGCGCACGACGTGCACGACGTCTGCGAGCACGAGGCTCTGGTCGAGCTTGGCGCGCTTCGTGGTCTTGTTGCTGCCGCTCGCGCGCTTTTGCCAGAAGATGCGCTTGAAGTCGAGGGTGGCGCAGTCCAGTTCAGTCGTACTCACATTGAAGCAATCGTATAGAATCCATGGATCAGGTCCATGTTCATCAATCCAAACGCCACGTCTTGATTTTTGTCATCGTGCTCTTGGCGATTGCCATGCTTGCTTGTTTGCCTTGACACTCTTGATGCGGCGCTATCGCTTCGACGCGTGCAGTCACCACGCTGCGAGTGTGCGCGAGCCAGCCACTGACGGACGCCACTCGCTTCGTGTCGCTTGAGGAGACACTGTGTGTCTGGCGCTGGCGCTGCTGGTGGCGCTGGTGCTCCAGACGCCGTGGAACATGTCTTCAGGCGCGACTGCGAGCTGTCGCTGGAGCATTCGGCTGTAGACGCTGCTTGGCACGACGCCGAATGTCAGCGCGAGCGCGCTGATGACGAGCGTGAGCACGCCGATCAGCGGCAACTCGTTCACAGCCACGAGTGCCCAGACGCCGAGTGCGAGGTAGCTCGCAGTGAAGAGTGCGAGTGTGGCGCGGCTCGAGCGCACAAAGCGCGCACTGCCAGCAGCAAAGCCGCTGGCGTGTAGCAGCGCAGTGAGTGCGAATGCAAAGTGGAACACGAGCGCAGCGACCTCGAGTGCTGACAGCTCGGGTCGTCGGACCTCGCAGACTTGGTGGCATGGTCGCTCGAGCATGAGGACGCCAATCGCGGCGCAGTAGATCGCCAGCAGCACGTGGAACCCCGCGAGCCAGCAGCGCAGGAACGCTGCGTTCGTCGCGAACGCCATCGATCATAGACACGACGACGATGGTGACGGCGCCGGCGGCATGACTATCGTCGCTAAGCGAAGACCATCGCTTTGGCAGCACGATCACGATCTGATCTGTGTGACGCGCGTCGGTCGTCGATCGTCGAACGTGACATGGCTACATGTAGCCATATCCATATTGTCGCCTCAAGAATAGACCGTCGGTCGTATTTTTGAGCCGCATGCGACTCAACAAGACTGCTCTGCTGCTTGGTCTTTTGCTCTTTGTGCGTGCGTGTGGTTCCTGCCACTCTCGCGCGTGCGCAGTAGCCGTCGCTGCGCTTCACATCACACTCTACGCCTCTCACATCTCACAAGTGCACGCACGCTTACCTGCCATGCTCCAGATCTTTATCAACGGACCGCCGGGTGCAGGCAAGACGACGCTCTGCAAGCTGCTCTGCGCAGAGCTGCGCCTTGAGCACGTCGCGACCGGCGACTTGCTCAAAGACAACATCGCACAGCGCACGGAGCTCGGACGCGTGGCGAAGCAGTGCATCGCGAGCAAGCAGCTCGTGCCAGACCACGTCGTCGTCGACATGGTCGCTGAGCGCGTGCTCGAGTGCAGTCTGCGCAACCAGGGCTGGGTCCTCGACGGCTTTCCACGCACAGTCGAGCAGTGCGCTGCACTGCGGCGCAAGATGATCGCACCGTCCGTCGTGCTCATCCTCGAGCTCCCAGAGCGCGAATGCACAAAGCGCATCACTGGCCGGCGCTTCGACGCGACCACTGGCGCGATCTACCACTTGCCGAATCTCGCACCGCGCGATGCGAGCGTACTTGCGCGACTCACAAAGCGCAGCGATGACACGACCGACAAACTCGTATCGCGATTCGAGGCATACCGATCGTACGGCGAGAAGACGAACGCGGTGTTTCGTGGCGCGGCGCACTACATCGATACGATTGGGAAGACACCAGACGAGCTGCTCGAAGACGTGCTTGCACTACTGCACGCGATCCGACCGAGTGGTAATGGTAGCAGTGGTAATCTCAGCACGAATGGCGGCATAGCGACAACAGCGCTCCAGAGCAACCAGTCCCTGCAGCAGCAATTCAGCAGCGCACTCCGACTCGACTCGCGGTTCGCTGCAGCGCCATCGCTGTCATCACTACCACAACAGCAACAACAACAGCAGCAGCAGAGCCACCAGTCGTCGTCTCTCAAGAAAAAGCAGCAGCCACACCTCGTGCCACAGAAGATCGACGAAGAGGACGACGAAGACGCGCTCAGCAGCATCGACATGCAAGAGTACAACTACGACTGCGACGGCGATGGCCATGGCAATGGTAGCGATGTCAAGCGTGTTGCAGCGTCAAGCTCTCGAGCACACGCTTTGCCACTTGCATCAACGACCTGCGAGCCGCAGAGCGCACATGGTGCGTGGAACAAGAAGACAACCGCCGAGTCGTCCAGCAGCTCGTCGCGCAGCAGCAGCAGCAGCAGCAGCAACAGCAACAACAACAACAGCGAAGAGCTGTCGCCTGCTGCTACTGCGACTGGTGCTTCAGCATCGCCATCGCCATCGCCATCGCTGACTGCAGAGTCGACAGCAGGTAGCGCCACTGGTTCGACAACTGACTTGCCCACTGCCGCGCCACTGCCCACACACGGCGTCGACATGGCCAAGTTCAAAGACATGCTGCTCGACGGCTTTGAGGTGCTCAAGCACGGCCGCCGCGGCAGTCCGCACGTGCGCCTCATCTACACCGACCTCGACTTCAAGCGCATCTTCTGGCAAAAGCGCGCGAGCGGCAGCAACAAGACCACGAAGCGCGCCAAGCTCGACCAGAGCCTCGTGCTCGCAGACGTCGTGCACGTCGTGCGCGGCATGAAGACCGACGTGCTCAAGCGCACGGGCGACGTCGCCAAGTACGAGCGGTACCTCTCGCTCGTCGCGGACGACCGGACGCTCGACATGGAGCTCCCGGACGACGCCACGTGCGACTTTCTCGTGCGCGGCTTTGACGTCTTGCTCCACAGCGGGCACTGACTGACTGACTGACACACGGACGAACTGACTGAGTAGTAGAAAGCGATCAAGAGCAAGAGGTCGAATGAACGGACGGACGGATGGATCAGTCGATAGACGTCGAGAGGTGCTGGTGTTGGCTGTTGCTAGAGTCACTGGCATCTTGTGAGGCGTGAGAGTGTTCAAGCCATCGACTTGCAAACAATGAAGAGCCCTAGCGATCGAGTGATTGAAGGAGGACGGATTGATCACTTGCTCGATCTAGTTCACACCGTTCGTGAAGCGCAAGTACGGCTTGCCGGACGGCAGCGCCTTGATCGCAACGTCTGGGAAGAGCGACGTGGCGTCGTCGACCGAGATGTCGGCAGCCACGCACACGGGCTCGCCTTGCTTCCAGTTCACTGGCGTCGCGACCTTGTGCTTTGCAGAGAGCTGGAGCGAGTCGAGCACGCGCACGATCTCGACAAAGTTGAAGTTGTTGTCTCGCCAACGTGCTCCCAAAAGATGGCCGGAGCGCCATATCCAAGAATGATACCGTGGAGTGTTGTGTTGGATCGAGGCGATGTCGAGCATCGAGCCAACGAGTACTTGCTCAGTTGTGTGCTCGAGGATCTTGAGGAGCTCTGTACAAGACTTGCTTACTCGATTCCCAGTAGTGAAGAAATCCATTGATATCTCTGATAAGATAATTGTGCAGTAGTGAAAAAAGCAAGGATCGCACACCGTTCCCTAATTCAATTACAATAGTGAAATAAACCAGTCAGCGTGGACTCTCAGCCACTCCTTGGCTCGCACAGACACCTGCGCATCGCAAAGCAGACGCACGAAGCGCACAAGCACGTCTGTGACTATCGTGGCTGTTGCTGCTGCTGTTGTTGTTGTCGAAGCACCATGGGCCGCGCACGCAAGACGACGATCGACATCATCCGCCAGGTGAAGGGCTTGTCGCGCAACGGCGGCATGCGCCGCCCGTCGTGGGTCGCGCTCGTCGACCGCTTTCCGCCGCCGCCGATTCCGCGCCAGGACCGCGACAAGGTGCCGATCATCACATTCCCGCAGGACCGCCTCGCTGAGTTATATATGAAGCAGCGCAAGGGAATCGTTGATGGCGAGACCGCGTACGAGTTTGCCGACGAGCAGCTCACGCTCATTGAGAACGGCGTGCCGGAGCAAGACGCGTTCGCGATGCTCGTGGAGAAGTACAACAAGGTCGAGGCACACCGGTTCCTCGACAAGTTTTCGAAGATGCGCGGCATCGAGTTCGCGGCGCCGGAGGAGTACAACGACATTGAGAACGAGTGGGTCGAGGCCGAGTCGCGAGCGATCAAGGAGGCCATGCGGCTCGAGCACGAAGAGGAGGAGGCGCTGCGCCAGATGTGAGCGCGCGCGCGCGGACGCGACTGCAGCAGTCGGCTGCACACACTCTCTCGTACGATGCAAATAGAAAGACACTCGTGTTGCGCGCACACGTGCGCACGAGGAGCTCCGTCATTGCGCTGCTGGTTGTTGTTGCATGGACGCAGAGACTGTTGTTGCTGTTGTTGCAGATGCACAGCGATGAGCTTGCGAAATGTATGTCGATGCACAGCAGTGCTATGTCAGATAGTGCAATAACAGAGGTAGAAGAAACATCACTTGGCTTGCGAACAACAACAAGAAAAGCGAGCAAGAAGACGACGACGACGACGATGCTCGCTGGCGCTGCAGAACTGGTGCGTCCTGCGCTTCACGAGGGTCTATCTCTGTGTATGCTACTAGTATGTGCTGACGCAGTGTGAATGATGGCGTCACGCTGCTGCTACTGCTGCTGTTCTGGACGATAGAGCCCTGTGCTCGTGGAACAGCTCAACACAGTGCTCGACAGGTACGGCTCATGTACATATATACCTGTGCTGGCGCGATTGGAGCGTTGATTACCAATTGGCGCGCTCACACGCACACCTGTATTGAGCAGATTCGAGACGCTCGAAGCGATCCTCGTGTGCACGTCTGAAGGCGTTCCGCTGCTCAAAGGTGCGTGCTCCTGGTGTCTTTCATGAATATGACACGACGAATACCATCACGACGACTGACGGACCACGCTACCATGCAGTCTTTGCAGACGAAGAGAAGACGACGCTCGCGTACGACTACGCCGAGACGGTGCTCCCAACGATCTTTGCTGGCGCTGCAGAGCAGGTGCGAGTGTTCCCTATCTCGGTACGCATCGTCCCAGTCTGCACTATTGACACATACATGCACGTGCGCAGATCGGCAAGCTCAAGTTCGGCGCCGTGCGCACCGTGACGTCGTTCTTTGCGAACGTCGTGCTCGTGCACATCAACGACGCACCGCTCGTGCTCACGCTCGTGGCGTCCAACTCGTCGGCGATCGGTTCGCTCCACGCACTTGCGCACGAGCTCCGTCCTGCGCTCGCGCCGCTCAAGAAGTGTGTCGACAGCGCTGATGTACACTAGCATCGCGTGGTCGGATCGACTGTACTCCTGACGTATGCATACCGACAGTCATACCATAATGCACGCGTAGTCTTGGATAGCCGTGTTGACTCGGTCTCACTCTATGTATGCATACACACACGCATCGCTCACACGCGCGCGTACACTTGCTCGCTCGCAAGGAGTCCGATCGCGTCGTCGTCGATCTCGAAGCTCGGACTCGTGCCTTTGCGGTGGTGCGCAGTCGTGAGCGCGTCTTTGCTCGCAATGAGCTCGTCCTGCGCTTCTGCGTCTCTCGCAGTCGCATCGTGCGGCGCGTCTGCGTCCGCGTTGTCATCGTCGTTGTCGCTGCTGTGCGCATGCGCAATGCGCTCACCATGATCATGGGTATTGCCACTGTCGTCGTCGTCGCTGTCGTCCATGAGTGGCATGTTCTCGAGGCTCTGCTCGAGCTCCATGCTGTCTTCCGAGAGCTTCTTCGTGCCGAGGATGTCTAACTTAATGCACTGCCACTCGACGCGCAGGCAGTTCCAGATCACGCGCCGGAGCACTTCAGCGACCTGCGAGATGAGCTTAAAGTCGACGCCGTAGTGCGTCCAGCCCCACCACTTGGTGACCCAGAGGATCCGCAGCCCAAAGTCCACGACAATGACGCCGTAGTAGAGTTTGTGCGGTTTGAAGTGGAGCTGGTGGCGCAAGAGCGTCACACGCTTGGGCAAGTTGGGCTGTCCGAGGCCCCAGTCCATGATCACGTCCCACAGGAACGAGTACATCGAGTTGAAGACGGCGCAGAGCAGGAAGAAGCTGCTCTTCGTATGGAGCGCTGCTTCGCCGCCCATGATCTGCGGGTACGCGCCAACGGAGATCACGAGCAAGCTCGAGCAGTACTTGAGCGTGTTGAGCAGGTGCAGGAACCGGTCGTTCACGCTCGACGTGCGCTGGAACGAGATGAGGCACTGCGTCGCGCGGATGCTAGTGTTTCGCAAAGTATATGAGTTGGCTGCTACCAGTATGAATACTATACGCATGCATATGCATATAATACGTACATGTACGGCGTGCTCGCGCAAAAGTACGGAAACGGCGACTGCTTCATCTTCGTCACGTACGACGTGCGCATGCTGTCGACGTCCTGCGTGAACGAGATCGAGAGCAGGAGGAGCGCAACAGCCGAGTCTTGAATGAACTTGGACAGCGACGTGAGGCCGTCAGCGAGAAAGACTTCGATGAACGGCGTCGCGTGCGCTGGCAACTGGAGCGAAAAGTACTGGAACGGCCACAGGCAGCGTCCTGCACGGTTGTAGCACATGAGTGTATGCATGTACAAAGTATGCAAACAGCAGCAACACGTACCAATGCGCCGCAAGACAAAGAGGCGGCACTTGAGGTGGAGGATGTCAAAGGGGCAGAGCATGAGCATGGCGCCGCACGTGCAGTAGAGCAGCAGGAGGAGCTCCATGCGCACTTCGTCGACGCCGAATGCGTCGCCGCGGCGCATCGCTTCGACGCCAAAGATCGTCATCTGGATCGCAGTGAGGAGCGTCGCGAATGCAGCGACACCGCCAGCGGTCGGGATCTCGTCGCGGCGCATGTCGAGCACTTTGTCGATCGCAAAGTCGTGCTTCTTGAACACGTGGAGGTTCCACGCCAAGCCGAAGACAAAGACGTTGACTGCGAGCGGCCCGCACATGAAGAACCACGTGCTCACGCCTGCGGCTGCAGCAGGCTCGTTCGACGTCGCCATGCTGCTCGCGCCGCTGTCGTCGTCCTTCTTGAGCGGCTCGGTCGGTCAGTCGTCCACGTGCCAAGACGGCAAACAACGCTCTGTTGAGCACGAAATAACGCGATCGGTTTAGAAGGGGATACGGTCGACTTTGCCGTTTGACAGCCGTCGATTTAAGCAAGTGTGCTGTCGTAAGTCACTTCTTGACAGTGTATTTGTATTGCAAGTTGGAGGACAAAGTCGACGCACACTCTGTCGACTTTACGCGTGTTGTTTGCTCAACCACGCTCAACCATGAGCACTACGACTTCGTGGTGGTGCTGGTTGATCTGCTGCTGTCAGCTGGCGGTGCTTGATGCGCCTGTCGTGATGCAACACCCTTATAGCGCTAGTTGCGCACGTGCGCAGCGTCCGCCTTTGCAATGAGCGCTATCAGCGTCGCGTGGATGTCGCCGACGCCGTTCGAGACCACGATGTGGCGCGTGCTGAGCGAGAACGGCTTGCCTTCGCTGTCCGAGACCTCGCCGCCGGCTTCTTTCACCAAGAGCGCGCCGGCCGCGACGTCCCACGAGTTCAGGTCGAGCTCGTAGAAGCCCTAGTCGGTTCATCCGTCCATTGCATACAGAGTCCGTCCGTCAGTCCGTCAGTCTATCAACGCCCTTGCGACCCCACACACATGCATAGAACACATACGCACCGTCTGGCGACCGCAGCACGTCCACGCGAGCTCGAGCGCCGCAGCGCCTTGGAGCCGCAAGCCGCGGCACTTGGCCGAGAACTCGCGCACGCAGTCGAGCATCGGGAGCCGCACACTGTCCTTCGTGCCAATGCCAAAGCCAATGAGCGCCTCCGAGAACGTCGCCTCCGTGCTCACGCGCACGTCGCGGCCGTTGCACTGCGCGCCGCGACCGCGCTGCGCCGTGAAGATCTCGTCGCGGTACGGGTCGTAGATCACGCCGACGACGACCTCGCCCTTGTGTGCACACGCCACGGACACGACGCTCGCAGGGCGTTTGTGCACAAAGTTGGTCGTGCCGTCGATCGGGTCGACGATCCAGAGCCACTCCTTGCTCACGAGCTCCCGCAGCGCCTGCGCCGACGCCTCGCTCCCAGGCTGCACGTTCTCTTCGCCGAGGAGCTCGTGCGTCGGGAACGCTGCTGTGATCGTCTGGAACACGAGGTCCTGGCACTGCTTGTCGACGACCGTGACGAGGTCGTCTTTGTTCGACTTGGTCTTCTCCACGCGTGCCGAGCTCAAGTGCGTCTTCATGTGCGCACCTGCGCGCTTCGCCGCGGCGATCGCAACGTCGAGCATTGCGCTCACGTCGTCTTGCTTCACGGCCATCGGTGTGGCTGCGGCGGTTGTTGACGCCATTGCGACAGAGGTGCGAGGTGCTGCAGGTGGTGCTGCTCGTCGTCGATGGAGCGAGCGAGCGTGTGGAGGAGTGGAGCTGCGTGTGCGCGAGCTGCTCGACGTACGTTACGATGTGTCGTCGCGCGAGTGTTTATGTTGATCGCGGTTGTAGTATCTATAGTGAACAAATCGAGGGATGTACACGCTTCGCTGTCTCTGATTGGTGTACATTCGATCAGAGGAACATACATATTTACTGTCAACATGCTCATCATACATGTCGATACAAACCGCCAGTCAATCGATCGACCAGCGCATCATGCACATCAAGCGAAAGACCATCAACGCAGCAGCAAGTACCTCCTCTGGTTGAAGCGACATCTGCTGCTCGACGCTCGCACTCACTCGTCAGCCTCTCCAGCTCGCCACAACACTTCACTCGTGATGGCGACGCGAACGCGCAACGTCAGCGGCATCACGCTGCTCGACCAGCTCCCGGACTTTGACTTTGTCGCGAGTGACGGCACGCGCAGCTCGCTCCACACGTACTTTCGAGGCTCGTGGGGCTTGCTCTTCTCGCACCCAGACGACTTCACGCCGATCTGCACGACCGAGCTCGGCGAAGTCGCGCGGCTCGAGAACGACGGCGTCTTCCAGGCGCGCAACGTCAAGCTCCTCGGGCTCTCGTGCAACACTGTCGCGTCGCACAAGCAGTGGATCGCCGACATAGAAGCGTATGCGAACGTCACAGTCAACTACCCGATCATCGCAGACGAGAAGCGCACGATCGCCGCAGAGCTCGGTATGCTCTCGCAGGACGACCTTGACACAGCAGGACTGCCGCTCACGGTCCGCACGCTCTTTGTGCTCGACCCAGACGTGAAGGTCCGGCTGATGCTCACATACCCAGCGAGCACGGGACGCAACTTTGTCGAGATCGTGCGCGTGCTCGACTCGCTCCAGCTCTCTGCAAAGCACAAGGTCGCGACGCCAGTGAACTGGAAGCAAGGCGAGCCCGTGTGCGTGGCTGCCGACATCTCGGTCGACGACGCCACGTCGCTCTTCCCAGACGTTGCGATCAAGGCGCTGCCGTCCGGCAAGCCGTACTTGCGCTTCACGAACGGTGTGAACTAGATCGAGCAAGTGATCAATCCGTCCTCCTTCAATCACTCGATCGCTAGGGCTCTTCATTGTTTGCAAGTCGATGGCTTGAACACTCTCACGCCTCACAAGATGCCAGTGACTCTAGCAACAGCCAACACCAGCACCTCTCGACGTCTATCGACTGATCCATCCGTCCGTCCGTTCATTCGACCTCTTGCTCTTGATCGCTTTCTACTACTCAGTCAGTTCGTCCGTGTGTCAGTCAGTCAGTCAGTGCCCGCTGTGGAGCAAGACGTCAAAGCCGCGCACGAGAAAGTCGCACGTGGCGTCGTCCGGGAGCTCCATGTCGAGCGTCCGGTCGTCCGCGACGAGCGAGAGGTACCGCTCGTACTTGGCGACGTCGCCCGTGCGCTTGAGCACGTCGGTCTTCATGCCGCGCACGACGTGCACGACGTCTGCGAGCACGAGGCTCTGGTCGAGCTTGGCGCGCTTCGTGGTCTTGTTGCTGCCGCTCGCGCGCTTTTGCCAGAAGATGCGCTTGAAGTCGAGGTCGGTGTAGATGAGGCGCACGTGCGGACTGCCGCGGCGGCCGTGCTTGAGCACCTCAAAGCCGTCGAGCAGCATGTCTTTGAACTTGGCCATGTCGACGCCGTGTGTGGGCAGTGGCGCGGCAGTGGGCAAGTCAGTTGTCGAACCAGTGGCGCTACCTGCTGTCGACTCTGCAGTCAGCGATGGCGATGGCGATGGCGATGCTGAAGCACCAGTCGCAGTAGCAGCAGGCGACAGCTCTTCGCTGTTGTTGTTGTTGCTGTTGCTGCTGCTGCTGCTGCTGCTGCGCGACGAGCTGCTGGACGACTCGGCGGTTGTCTTCTTGTTCCACGCACCATGTGCGCTCTGCGGCTCGCAGGTCGTTGATGCAAGTGGCAAAGCGTGTGCTCGAGAGCTTGACGCTGCAACACGCTTGACATCGCTACCATTGCCATGGCCATCGCCGTCGCAGTCGTAGTTGTACTCTTGCATGTCGATGCTGCTGAGCGCGTCTTCGTCGTCCTCTTCGTCGATCTTCTGTGGCACGAGGTGTGGCTGCTGCTTTTTCTTGAGAGACGACGACTGGTGGCTCTGCTGCTGCTGTTGTTGTTGCTGTTGTGGTAGTGATGACAGCGATGGCGCTGCAGCGAACCGCGAGTCGAGTCGGAGTGCGCTGCTGAATTGCTGCTGCAGGGACTGGTTGCTCTGGAGCGCTGTTGTCGCTATGCCGCCATTCGTGCTGAGATTACCACTGCTACCATTACCACTCGGTCGGATCGCGTGCAGTAGTGCAAGCACGTCTTCGAGCAGCTCGTCTGGTGTCTTCCCAATCGTATCGATGTAGTGCGCCGCGCCACTTCTTGAACCGCGTCGTGAACGAAGAGTGCACAGCGGACGTGTGTTGATGTTGTACAAGTGAATCCATTGGCCTCTGTTATCGGATATTCTCGTGATAGTCATGCAAAAATTGGCTATTGCAGAATCAAACTGCGTCACCAAATAGAGCTAGCATCCATAGTATCTTCTTGTGTAGTTTGACAGAGTAGTTACTGTTGGAATCGTTGTTTGACTGGACAGCAGCAGCAGGATGGCGAGCGAGCTTTGGAGGAGCTCGATGGCGTCGATCACTCTCGGTTTTTGTAGCAACCTCTCACGACCGACACCATGGCTGACACGAGCATCTACCTCCGCGGCACGCTTGACGGCCACAACGGCAAGGCCGTGACGGCGATCGCGACGACTCGCGAGAACCCGAACCTTCTCCTCACGGCGTCGCGCGACAAGTCGCTCCTCGTGTGGCAGCTCACGCACGACGGCGAGTCGTACGGCTACGCGCGCCGTCGCCTCACGGGCCACTCGCACTTCGTCGAGGACGTTGTGATCTCGTCGGACGGCCAGTTCGCGCTCTCGGGCTCGTGGGACGGCACGCTCCGTCTGTGGGACCTCAACACGGGCATCACGACGCGCCGCTTCGTCGGACACACGAAGGACGTGCTCTCGGTCGCGTTCAGCGCGGACAACCGCCAGATCGTGTCGGGCTCGCGCGACAAGACGATCAAGCTCTGGAACACGCTCGGTGAGTGCAAGTACACGATCACGGAGGAGGGCCACTCGGAGTGGGTCTCGTGCGTGCGCTTCTCGCCGTCGACGGCGAACCCGCTCATTGTCTCGGCCGGCTGGGACAAGGTCGTGAAGATCTGGAACCTCGCGAACTGCAAGCTCCGCACGAACCTCTTTGGCCACCAGGGCTACCTCAACACGGTCACGGTCTCGCCGGATGGCTCGATCTGCGCGTCGGGTGGCAAGGACGGCACCGCGAACCTCTGGGACCTGAACGAGGGCAAGCGCCTCTACTCGCTCGTTGCGGGCGACGTGATCCACGCGCTCGTGTTCTCGCCGAACCGCTACTGGCTCTGCGCGGCCACGACGTCGGGCATCAAGATCTGGGACCTCGAGTCGAAGATCGTGGTGCACGAGCTCGTGCCGGAGGATGTCGAGATCCCGAAGGGCAAGTACGCGCAGACGGCGTACCCGATCTCGCTCGCCTGGTCGGCGGACGGCTCGGTGCTCTTTGCCGGTTACACGGACGGTGCCGTCCGCGTCTGGGCCGTCGGCAACTAAGTCGTCGACTGCTCTCGCAGTGCGTCGGTCGCCAGCGCTGGTGTCGTGGACTTGTCGACGCGTCGGTCGCTTCGCTTCGCCATAGTAATGGATGGCGCTCGCAGTCGTAGGTAGTGCTTCTTACTTGTCACAATCAACACGACTGCACTGGAGCGCTTGCTACAGTCCATTCACCAAACCACATGCTCCTGTCCCGTTGCTTTGATTGTTCTTGTCTTGCCAAGCACTAGTCTACACAAACACTAGTCTTGCCAAACACTAATGGACTTAGCTTGAGCAAACTGCGTTGCCTTGACATTGAAAGTGCTTGTCTGTCGTCGCAAGCACAAAGCCATCTGAACAAGCCCTTGCCTTTCGTTTTGTTCAAGCAATCAACGACTTGTCCGCAAGACTTGTTCGCTGCCCAAGACAACAACATGCCGACAAGACTTGCTCGCTGTTCTACAAGCCCTACAAGACGATGACTTACCAAATCGACTTGTTGGTTGTCGAACAAGCACGATGTCGTTGACAAGACTCGAATAAGACAACCATGACATCCCAGACAAGCAAGTGTGCGCATATCTCAAGCAACTGGTAAGGCAACGACTTGTGCAGGCATAAGCACTTGCTTGTTTGAATACACAGCAAGACAAGCGGGCATCGCGTGCAAGCGTACACACTTTCGTTGTGAACATCACACGCACTTGTCCATCAAACATCGTTCCCAAGCGAGTGAGAGAGAACACCTGTTGACTTAACCAGAATCGACCTGACGCTGTCTACAGGGCCGCGCGCGCACGCGTCGACTGCCTCGCGACCACGAGACACAGCTCGGTCGGCCTGCAAAGCACCCGCCGAGCGCGCGCACGCGGTGTGGCGTAGCTGCTGCAACCCATCGGCGCAACTTTTACTTCTTGAGCTTCTTCTTGAGACGGAGCTGCGGCGAGTGGCCGCACTTCTTCTTGCGGCAGTTCGTCGCACGCGGCGGGAGGCGCGCGTAGCAGACGCGGCAGATCTTCTTCTCCGTGTTCGTCTTCTGCGCAAGCGCCATGAGCGACGGCTCGATGGCACCACCACGCAGGCGGAGCACAAGGTGGAGCGTCGACTCCTTCTGGATGTTGTAGTCCGAGAGCGTGCGGCCGTCCTCGAGCTGCTTGCCGGCGAAGATCAGGCGCTGCTGGTCAGGCGGGATGCCCTCCTTGTCCTGGATCTTCGTCTTCACGTTGTCGATCGAGTCCGACGGCTCGACATCGAGCGTGATGGTCTTGCCCGTGAGAGTCTTCACGAAGATCTGCATCTTGTACCTACGAACCACTCGCGCACGAATGTCAGCGACTGCTCGGTTGTCGACTAGAGATGAGCTGCATCATGCGCTGCTATGGGTGAGCTGCTACTGCTTGCTGCGCATGCGTCTACTTCTGGGTGCTCATGAAGCTGCTGCTGTGTTCTGCGGGTGGGACTGTGCGCTATGGCAATCGACTGCCAGACGAAGCTGCGCATCATCGGATCCGACGATCTGTGTATCTGTTGCTGTTGCTCGTCGGTAGCTGGTAGAATTGTCGTAGCTGTACGTTCGTTCCTGTCACGCGCGGTCGTCGCGTCTAATCGTCTCGGCTGAATATGTGCACGTCTCAGGGCCGCGAGCTTTGGCGCACTTGGCTGCCTTGACGCACGAGCGTTGGATGGATACGCAGCAACTCGACTCGTTGCGCAGCACTTGAATCGCGAGAGCAGCACTAGCAGTTGCCGCTCGCAGACGCAGCAGCAGACGTAGACGCATTCGCAGCAGCAGCAGCCATGCGCTGACACACGCAGCAGCGACGCATCGGCTCAAGAGCGAACAGCGTCGTAGGCCACATTTGCCGACGCGCCACACAGAGACGAGCGGGACATACCTTGAGGCTCTTTACTCTCTCAAAATGCTTCTCTTTCCCCTGTGGTCGGCCGGCGGCGCTGACCCTGCGCTTCGAAGCCCGCACCAACCAATTCGAGCCGCCATACAAAAACGCTGTTCCAAGGCTCTGATCGCCGGCCACTCGTTTGAGTTAAGAGTCGGCGAGCGCGGTTCAGCCTCGAGCGGTTCAAAGCGAACCGGTTCACTCGAGCCTGAATTAAAATACACAAATATCCCAAATTTCACACATTCTTTACGCTCAAATTAACATGATGAAAGCAAGTATTGAATCGATTCTTTGGGTGATTCAACAAAGAAAGTTTGTCCCATCACTGGGTGTGACAAAGATCTGGATAGTATTCCGGGATTATTTGATCATTTTAGAGAGAATACGAACCCAAAACTATTTTGCCCAGAATCATCGCCCACTTAAATTCGACTCGTGACAGGCATTTCATATCATCATGTCGAATTTTGGGTGAAATGTATTGAATCGATAGAGTTTGGGTTTTCGCCCAAATTTGTTTATCTCAAAATCACGTGATTCCTGTTGGCCTCCAAGTCGGCGCTGGATCGATGTCGCCAAGCGACGTGATGCACACACATGTTGTTGCACACACTCGGACACGTCGAGCCGTCTTGGTTGTCACCGCCGCGAAGTGAGCGCGTGACAAGCTTGCTTCACGAGCTGGCTTTTTCTCGGTCACCGAATTCGACAATTGTGTGAGGTGGTCCACCTGAAACAAATCGCTTCGCTAAAGTGCGAGCAACTTGCGCGTCAAGTCAACGAACAGTTCACTTGAAGATGCGCTTCGACAAGCGAGGTGCTCGTGCTCATGCTCCTGCTTGTGCTGGTCTTGCTCGTGGCCACAGCCACAGCCGCAATGCACATGACCGCAACGGACTGACTGGGTCCTGCCACACATGTGCCCTGATGTATGACGACGGCAGTCGCGATTGTGACTGGCGCAGGCAATGGACTCGGACGCGCGTACGCCGAGTACCTCGCAGCGCGCGGCGCAAACGTGCTCGTGAACGACGTCGCGAGCGCTCGCTGCGAAGCAACTGGCGCTGTGCGGTACGCCGCAGACGCAGTCGTGGAGCAGCTCGGCGGCGGCGACCGCGCGCTCGCAAACTACGACAACGTCATCGAGGGCCACAAGCTCGTTGACGCCGCGATGAACAAGTGTGCGTTCGCGTTGCTGCATGCGTACAACTGGGCATGTGTACTGCAAGCGCTGACATCTGTGCGTATGCTGCCGTTGTCGCTACTGCTGACTGCTGAACAGGGGGTCGCGTCGACATTGTGATCAACAACGCTGGTACATCGAGTCGAGTCGAGTCGCTCCAGCTGCTGCTGCTGCTGCAATGGCCACAGACTCACAGACGCGAGCTGCTGCATATGTGCGTCCATGCAGGCATCGTGCGAGACAGCTCGTTCGCGCGCATGACCAAGGCGCAGTGGGACGAAGTGCACCGCGTGCACCTCGAAGGCACGATGAGGTGCGTCCTGTGCGCCGAACCGACGACGGCAGTCTGCGTCTCGCGCTCGCTCTCTTCGGCCCAGTCGCGTGCGCCTACTGACCCTGGCACTCACTGTCTGTCTGTTTGTTTGCCTCTAGCGTGACGAAAGCGTCGTGGGCGATCATGCGCGAGCAGCACTTTGGTCGGATCGTGAACGTCGCGTCGGCGTCGGGGCTCTACGGGAACTTTGGGCAGGCGAACTACTCGGCCGCCAAGCTCGGGATCGCTGGCCTCGCGTTCACGCTGAGCAAAGAAGGCGCGTCGCGCAACGTCTTGACAAACGTCGTCGCGCCGCTCGCGGCGTCACAGATGACCGACGGCATTGTCGACGACGCGCTCTTTCAGCTGCTCAAGCCCGAGCACGTCGCGCCGTTCGTCGCGTACGTTCGCCTGTGTCTGCGGTTGCTACTACACGTGGCAGAGTGCGGTTGTTTGGACTGAGCGTGTGCGAGAGAGGCGGGTCGAGCGCACGACACTATCTGACTGACTGGCTGTGTTTGGATGGGTGGATGCATGGGATGTTGTCGACTGCAGCTACCTCTGCCACGAGTCGAGCACGCGCAATGGCAACGTGTACGAAGTCGGCGCTGGGTGGGTCGCGCAAGTGCGCTGGCAGCGCGCTCGTGGCGTCGTCTTTCCTCGCGACGGCATGTCGCTCGAGGCGATCGCAGCGCAGATCGACAGTGTCGAGGTGCGTCGTTGCTACTGTCACTGCATGTGTTAGTGTGTGGCTGTGTGGCTCGATGGATAGATGAACGACTGACGGACTGAAGCGCGCTTGCGGCTCTCGTGCGTGTGTTTGTGTGACGGCTGTAGGACTTTGCGAGCGAGCCACAGAGCTATCCCACGAGTCTCCAGGACTCGCTCGAGCACATTCGCAGTCTCTTCCTCGACACAAAGCCTCAACACTAGCGTCAAGGAGGTCAGCGGCGTCTCCGATGGTGCGATGCGTCTTGCGCCACTGAGCAGAACGCGAGACCAGAGCTCGTACTCAAGACGTGAGAAGACAAACGACACGCGCGTTGATAGCTGTCGTCGATACTTGAGCTCGTGCTTTGTCAGCACCATTGAAAGGGCACGATGGAGTTCTAACACTAGCGTAGTAGCAAAGCGTAGCGACAGCTCAGCAAGCGCCGCGCGACCTCGTCACGCCTCGGTGCCTCGATATCGTATCTCTTCGCTCGGCGTCGTGCGTGTGACCAGCGTCTGTGCAGGTCTTGCTTGATGTTCATCGCAACAGATCTCAACGTCGTTGCTCGCATGTGCTACTCTTGAGTCGTTGCGGCTCCAGTACTCGGCGTTGGTCTCGATCGTCAAGCTGCAATGTGACTGAGCTCGTCACGCTCTAGCGCATCACCGAGCGAGCTCGGCAGCTCGGAGTGCACCCTCGCGATACTGTACCCGTGAGGGTGCAATCGTGCATCCACATGCACCCACATCACGTGGCGTTCGTACACTCGTAGCACGAGAGTGACTCTGTGCTCCAGCTAACACGCCGTCTGTGTGTAGCTCGTCATTTCGACTTTGGACGGCTCCGAGACAGCAGCGCTTTGCTTCAAGACCTCGAGCTCCGTGGTGACGCAGCGAACGAACCGTATCCTGATACTACAGTCCACGATGCAGACACTCGTGGTCGCGACAGTCATGGCGGCAGTCGCTACGCTCTTGAACCTGACTGCCGCTGCGCATGCAGCGACTCAAGCTGCCTGTACAGCGCCAGCCAAGACGCTCACGTTCCAGTGCGACAACCAGTGCGGCGCCATGATCCCGTGCCTCGCGCGCACAACAACGACGACAGACGGCACTGACGCGTGCAGCATCAAGTGCCTCGACAAGGTATACGGCGACGAAGTGTACGGTGTTGGGCAGTCGTTCGTCATCTACACGACGTCGACGGCGCTCAACAGCGCGGAGGAGAACGTCAGGGTAGCGAAAGCGACCAAGGCTCCAGGCGAGCTCGAGCAGCGCCAGAGCGAGACGAACGACAACCTCCAGGCCATCGAGCGCCTCGAGCTCCCTCCCACGGTCATCCGAGTGTACGTTCGTTCACCTTCTTGCGTGGCGTTAGGTGTCGTGGCCGAGGCACTAAGACGCTTTCGTTCTTGCCGGTGGCTAGTGCGATCATTGGGCGGAACCCGTACTTGGAGAACGTGAAAGGCCGTGTCTCGACCATCGCGCTCGCGCCAGGGCTCGTTGCGAACTACACGAACGTCACGATCGTCGAGCTCCCAAACCTGAGCTTGGCGCCACAGGCAGACAACATCGCGTCGCTCCTGCCGCCGAATGTCCGAGCGCTGTCGCTCATGAACGGGCTCTTGACGACGTTTCCACTCGGCTTGGGCGGCTTCAAGAAGCTCCAGAACCTGTACGTCCGTCCTCATCTGAGCTTGATGAGGTGCTGTGCGTCCTGCGTGGCGCACTCACAGACGCGCTCGCTGTACTGACTCGTGCGGAGGCAGGCGCGTCTCACTGAACTACTTGACAGCGATGGACTCGACGTTCGGCATGGACGGGCTCACGCAGCTGTACGTCGTTTGCAAAGTCGTCGTTGTCGTCGTCGTTGGTCTTGAGTGCTTCCGCTGACACAAGTGCGTGGTGACCTGGTCGTCTATTGAGCAGTGACCTGATGACCAACAACCTCACGTCGTTCACTGCGGTCTTCCCCAAGCTCCAGATCCTGTACGTCAGCGACGCGCTCGCAGTCTATGAGCTGTCTTGATCGTGCGGTTCTGACACCGAGTGCCGATGCTTTGGCTTGTGTGTGACGCTAGGAACTTGCAAATGAACGCGCTCCAGGGCGTCCCGCCGGTGTTGGCGAACTACTCGACGCTCCAAGAGCTGTACGTGGTGACGTCTCGGACCAATGAGCTGCGAATGAGAGAGCACTCGCCTCACCTTGTATGTTCTTGTCTCTCTGTGTGCTTGTGGGCGAGTAGGAACTTGGGCAAGAACGACTTGACGAGCTTAGGCGCGTTCCCGTCGAATCTCAGCACGCTGTGCGATGCCTTGTCACACAATGAGGTCACCGCTGCCGCTTGTACTCGCTCATGATGGCTGATAACGTCTTGCGCGCTCGCTCGCAGGTACCTCAATGACAACCAGCTCACGTCGTTTGACGCCAAGCTCCCGACTCTCAAGAAGCTGTGCGTCTTCGCTCCTCCGCTGCGCTCCTCTCATTCCGTTCGTTCCCAATCGACAGCGTCTGTACTGATCATTGACTACTCTTGTTGCTTCTGCAGGTACCTCCAGCAGAACAACCTCACGTCCTTTCACGCCAAGCTCCCGAACGTCACGACACTGTGCGTACTTGCGATGCAATCACCGACCTGCTCGCGCATTCTGGACACAAGCGACTCAATGGCGTCTCACGGTGTCGTTGCTCCTCCTCCAGATCGCTCGAGGGCAATCAGCTCACGTCGTTCAACGCCACGCTTCCGAAAGTCAAGACGCTGTACGTGCCAGCGACTGTGCTGTGTCGACTCTGCTTGCCGCCTCACGAGTCTCATGTGATGCGTCTGGGCGGATGCAGGAACCTCCAAGGGAACAACCTCACGTCGTTTGACGGGACCTTCTCAGCGCTCGACAACCTGTACGTGCGCTCGCCAGACCGTCAGGTCTTCGTGCATTCTACAAGACTTGAGCTGTCGTCTGACAGACTGTTCTCTCACTCTCTCTCTCTCTCTTGCTTGCTTCGTTTGCATGTGATGCCTGCGCTCGTCGCTCGCAAAGGACGATCGAGAGCAACCAACTCACGTCGTTCAACGCCAAGCTCGCGAAGCTCAAGACGCTGTGCGTACTCTTGCGCTTTGCTTGACACTGTGTAGCGGCGATCTGCCACTTTGTCTGCGGCTCACGACTCGCGTCTTTGTTGTGTGCTCGCTCAGGACGATCCAGCGAAACAACCTCACGTCGTTCGAAGGCGACTTCCCGGCACTCAACACTGTGTACGCCCATGCTGTGCCTGAGCAGATCCTTCAATGCCATTGCTGTTCAGGTCGTCTGATAGACCGATCGTGTGTGCGCAGGTTCCTCAACGCTAACGAGCTCACCACGTTCAGCGCCAACCTCTCGAACGTGTCGACAGTGTACGTCTGCTATCGCTCTATGAACGTGTGCGGCGATGTCTGACGCGCCTCGTTCTCGTGCTTGCTCGCTCGTCTAGGAACCTCGAAGGCAACCAGCTCTCATCGTTCAACGCGACGCTCCCGAGACTCAAGACTCTGTACGTGCGCTCGCTCACAAGCACTCAAAGTCTAGTCTCTCTCATTCTCTTCTCCCACTCACTCACTCCCACACGCTCTGTTTGCACAGGTACCTCCAATCCAACAAGCTCACGTCGTTTGAAGCGCTATTCCCGAGTCTCGAGCTCTTGTACGTGCTCCTACGTGTCGAGTCGCTTGCTTCGGTCCTTGACACCCAACTGCACAAACCGAAGTGGCGCCCGTGCGCAGGTCGTACTCACACTGTCGAGTGTGTGTGCGTCCATGCGCGCAGGTCCCTGAGCAACAACAGCCTCACAGAGATCCCGCCCGTCATCTTTCAGCACACGAGCCTCACTGAACTGTGCGTACACGAGCTCACGATGGTGACGTGAGACGCCATCTCGGACTGACAAGAGCGCTTGCCTGACCCGCACACGTGCACTCTCTCTTGCTATCGCCTCGACTCGTATGCGCAGGTACATGGACAACAACCCGTTCAAGAACGTGACGCTCACGCCCGCGCAGTTCAAGTTCATCGTCGGCCTGGCCAAGTTCACGATGGATCCCAGCACGCTGAGCAAGGACTGCGACGCGAGTCAGCAGAAGAACACGCGCGGACTCACGTTCTGCGTCATTGGCACGGACGACGACAGCGGCAGCAGCAAGAAGAGCAGCTCGTCGACGGGACTGATCGTCGGCGTTGTCGTCGGCGTTGTCGTGCTCGCTGCGATCATCATCGCCGTCGTGTGCATCCGTTCGCGCAAGAAGGCGGCGGCGAGCACGAAAGGCACGTACACAAACGCCGACGGCACTATCGCGACCAAGTATACGAACGGCACGGGCGGCACGATGTCGCTCTGGGACGACGAGGCGCTGCTGGCGATCAAAGTGGACGAAGAGGACATCGAGGACGTCAAGGCGATCGGCAAAGGCGCGTTCGGCGACGTGTGGCTCGTCAAGTACCGCAAGACGCAGCTGCTGGCGTCCAAGCGACTGCGCAAGAGCGGCGTGACGGCGGCGCAGACGCAGAACTTCATCGACGAGATCAAGCTCGTGGCGAAGCTCGAGCACCCGCACATCGTGGCGTTCATCGGCGCGGCGTGGACGATCCAGTCGGACTTGCAGGCGCTGTTCGAGTACATGGACGGCGGCGACTTGCGCGACTACCTCACGAGCGCGCAGACGCCGAAGCAGTGGACGCCCGAGAAGCTCCAGATCGCGATCGACGTGGCCGAGGCGCTCGTGTACGTGCACTCGTTCGCGCCGCCACTGGTGCACCGCGACCTCAAGTCGCGCAATGTGCTGCTGAGCAGCGAGCTGCGCGCCAAGCTGACGGACTTTGGCGTCTCGCGCTTCCGGTCGGAGGACAACACGATGACGTCGGGCGTCGGGACCGGCAAGTGGTTGGCGCCAGAGGTGATCTCCGGCAGCACGGACTACGGCACGCCGGCCGACATCTTCTCGTTCGGCGCCGTGCTCACGGAGCTCGACTCGCACGAGCTGCCGTACGACGGCGTGCGCGGTCCGAACGGCGCGCCGCTCGCTGACGTCGCGCTGCTGCAGCTCATTGCGAGCGGCGACGTGCGTCCGCACTTTGGTCAGGCGTGTCCACCGAAGCTCGCGGAGATCGGCGACCGGTGCTTGGCGCTGAACCCGTCGGAGCGACCAGTGGCGGCCGAGATCGCGTACGCGCTGCGCCAGCTCAAGAAGAGTATGGACGCGGCTCAGCAGTAGTAGGGTCGTAGGCAAGTGCGTTCTGGTATTCTGTAATGTGCGTGTGATGGCGCGGTGGCAGCGTAGCGACACGACACTGTCGACTCGTGTGAGTGGCAGATCGACGGTTGCGAGCGAGCTCGTCATGCACTCGACTATGCAATAGCGAGCAACAAAGACTGAGTGCTTTTCGCGAGCGTAGCGAGAAGAACTGCAATGATGTGCTGTATGAGTGTTGCTGCTTTACTACACACTGTACTGTGCGCAGACAAAGCGCTGGATTGAACGAGCGACTATCAAGCGAGAACACCGACTTGAGTCGGTTCCGAGTAGAGTCTACATGCGTGCTCGACGAATGGCAAATGTGCACCGAGCGAGTGAATGCACGAGCGTCCGAGTCGTTCGCTTGCTTGGTCACTTGCTTGATCGCGTCTCTCGAGACTTGCGTCTTGAGCTAAACCCGACACCCACCTGAGTCGCAAAACCCGACACTCGAGTCGCAAAACCCGCTCGCAGCCGTCTCTTTTATGCACGATCGACTGTATTAACGCCCCCGTTTTGGTAAAATACTGAATATCCGGATAAATGTGGGTTCTACTCGCGTTCCCGGTCCTTCGGACCTCCGCGGTCGGGAACAAGAATAACAACCTCCTAGTCAGTGTTGCCTACTCCGCTCAGTAAACCTCGGTCGCTGGGCCTGCCTACGCAGATAATGAGAGGCGCCGCTCGCTGCGCTTTGCTTGGCAGCCACTCATGTCTGCTTCGTCTTCGCTCCCTCGCTCTTTAGTGTAAGTAATATATATCATCTTATTTATTTCGCTAAATAGTTTGTATGGGAAAAATATATAGCCCCGGCAGGGGCTAAATACAGGAGTGCCGAAAACCCGATACATCTGTAGTACAAACCCAACACACCTGAATTGCACAACCCGACACTCGCTAGGGACTCAAATGAACGGGGTTTTATTTATTTCTTCTTCTCGGTGACGGTATAGTTGCATACAGTAGCCGAGAAGACGCGCTCGCTCTACAAACGAGCGGTGACGCCGGCCTGTACACGTGTTTGTTCGTGACTCTACGCTAGTCACATCAGATACGCACACCGTGCCCTACGGCTCTTGAACAAACTGTAACGCAAACCTCAACTGTGCGAGCTTCTGCTCATGTGTCAGCACTAGCATAACACTGACGCTGACAGCGCGGAGTGGCTGGTCCTTGATGTATCGCTCAGCGTCGCCACGGCCCGCCGACAGGTACGGCTGTGGAGCGCACTGTGGTTCGTTTGCGAAGAGGAACTGCTGCGACAAGCGCGGGGTCGCTCAGACGCGCGGAACCGCGGTTCGCTCGAGCGTTGGACGCGGCGACGTCACAACTATCCCATACGCGTTTCTCTGATTGTCGATGTCGGTCTAATCGTGCGCTTGCCTCGCGAATAGCGCCACGCGCTAGACTTTCATCGGATCGAGCTCGTTGAGGTAGAAAGGTGATGATCTGGGGTGAGGTTGTCGTTGAGGCTGAGGTCGTTGTTGCCATTTTGGACAGTGATTTAGCCGCTAACCATTAGATTTATGTCTCACAAGCATGGAATTGCTACTCGAGCGCGATAGCCAAATCGATGAGCAACCCCTTAATTTTGATTATGTAGGTAACACAGTGGAAGTAAAACGACCACAAATTTCATCAGTAAAGGTGGAGTGTGATACGCGGTTTGACTGGTGTAGATAACATATTTTGTGTAGACTGGTGTAGATGGTTAGACTGGTGTAGATAATATGTTGTGTGTCCCAAGCACAGTATCCTCGGTTTTGTCATGAATATTATTCTGTAAGACATCATTATTGGACTCTTATCCTAGCTATATGAGTTTTCGGAACATATACTGTTCAAAATTTTGTTCAAACAAGACCTGCACGAATTGTAAATGATATCGATACATAGATGGGTGTTTGGGGCAGAGTCCGACCACTCCTCTGAATGGGCAGTATCTCGCCTTGGTGGTGATGTCACACAGGTGCACACTGGGGTGTATAAAAAATGTAGTGACATACAGGCCGGCATACAATAAACAAGTATAATGCACCATATTCTCTCTAAGTGAATCACTCTCTGAGCGAGCTAGGCCCATGTCGATCCCAAACAAAAGTAACATTTTGGCGTTTTTGAAATTATTCAACGATGTGTACTACGATTAACAACATGGTTTTACCATGCTGTTTATATATATATGAGTCCATCCTGAACAAAAGTATCCTTAGCCTCTTTTTGAGGTTTTTCGCCAGAGCTGTTTAAAGTTGGTGGACGCGATTGTTCATGACTGAAAGTTGTCGAGAAAAACGACAAAACAAGTTTTCCCGATGCAAAACAACAGCGAGAGCGAGTCCGAGTGGGAAGAGCGAGTCGACGGCGAGAGCGACGCCGCCGACGGCGAGCATGTAGCAGACGAGTGCAGCGAGGCAGACAGCGACAACGACGATGACGTAGACGACCTGCCCACAATCGCTCACGGCACTGCACATGAGATGGCGGCACGCCTGGCGACGCTCCAGTGCTGCGCAAACAAGTACATGGGGCAGAAGGAGAGCGAGCTCGACAGTCTCGTTGGCTCGATGTGGAGAATGACAAAGCAAGAGCGCCGCTGTGCGTTGCTGACGGGCCTCGCTGTGTGCGAAGCTATGTTCATGGACCCAAAGAAGACAAGCAAAGGAGCGGATCGCCGACGCGCGCGCTTCGACTACGTGCTTCCGTACGTCGGAAAGGTCTGCAAAGAAGCGTTCTTAGCAGTACACGACATCTCGCACCGCACGCTGGTGCTCGCACGCAAGCAAGCGCAACAAGGCGACATCTCAGCTCGACCACATGGAAACAGCAAGAACAAACACGCTACCGTGCACGACCCCGACGCTGTCGTCGGCTGGCTCCGTAGTGTCGCCGATGAGATCGGCGAGGTGGTGCCGCTGCGCGTGCGGATCTCGAAGAAGGAGGGTGGGAAGCTCGTGCGCTACTACAGCTTTAACAACGTCACGCTTCTACCCGCGTCGCTCACATGGGAACAACTACGCGGAGAGTACCGGACGTTTGTCGACGACCCTTTGGAGCGCGTGCCGTCCTTGACGACGTTCATCTCCATTCTCAAGGCCCGGTGCCCCGACATCCAGATCCGCAGTCCGCGTCAGCATGTGTGCGACTTGTGTAGTATCTACCAAGTGCGGTGTCGCAGCGGCGCGCAAGACGAGATTGAGCCGTTTGCCGAGCACGTGATCGAGGCAAGAGCCATGCGGTAAGGATACTTTTGTTTTGTTCGGCACACTTAGAGATACTTTTGAATTGTGCCAGTCTGACACCGTCTGCTCCACAGCGCCGAGTACGCCGCTGACACAAAAGCTGCAGGCGCCGACACACTCGTGTTAACGCTCGACTACAGCCAGAACATCTCGCTGCCCAACGTCGCCAACACACCAGCATGTTGGTACTTTCTCTCACTAGTTGGCGT